>OY804258.1:103037158-104405363 GCA_963680825.1 Meiosimyza decipiens | reverse complement strand
AGACATCCCACATTACTTCAGGATTCTGGAAGACTATCAATCGTCAATTCAAAAATGTTATCATTTTCGATCCTCTACCACCCCCCCCCCCCCCCCCCGGCACTCAACGAGTTCCACACCCGCTTTTAGAACGTTATGGCACCCCTGGTTCTTTTTCAAAATAAATCCTGTAGATGGATTTTATTGTTTTCGTGCCTATATTTCAGCATAAGGCTTAAAAATAATTGTCCCAAAATTTGAACTATCTAGCTCAGACCCTGTAAACGGCGAAGACAGAGTTTCTGTCCCGATTTCGTTAAAATTTTATGAAAAAACCGACTAACTAATTACGTTGAAAAAAGGTACCAAGATTTTTTTTTGGTATGGGAGAGGTAACCACCTGTTGTCAAACCACGCCCCGAAACGAACTGTTTGCAATAATAATAATAATAATAATAGCAACTCAGTATTTATGTAATATGAAAATGCGGACAAAATACTGTTTTTTTTGTTGAATTTGAGTTCTCAATGCCTACATTTATTATAGAATCGGATTTGAAGAAATTTCTTAAAACTTATTTCTGACAAAACAAACGTTTTCGTATTGTAGACATCCCACATTACTTCAGGATTCTGGAAGACTATCATCGTCAATTCAAAAATGTTATCATTTTCGATCCTCTACCACCCCCCCCCCCCCCGGCACTCAACGAGTTCCACACCCGCTTTTAGAACGTTATGGCACCCCTGGTTCTTTTTCAAAATCCTGAGATGGATTTTATTGTTTTCGTGCCTATATTTCAGCATAAGCTTAAAAATAATTGTCCCAAAATTTGAACTATCTAGCTCAGACCTGTAAACGGCGAAGACAGAGTTTCTGTCCGATTTCGTTAAAATTTTATGAAAAAACCGACTAACTAATACGTTGAAAAAAGGTACAAGATTTTTTTTTGGTATGGAGAGGTAACCACCTGTTGTCAAACCACGCCCCGGAAACGAACTGTTTGCAATAATAATAATAATAATAATAAGCAACTCAGTATTTATGTAATATGAAAATGCGGACAAAATACTGTTTTTTTTTGTTGAATTTGAGTTCTCAAATGCCTACATTTATTATAGAATCGGATTTGAAGAAATTTCTTAAACTTATTTCTGACAAAACAAACGTTTTCGTATTGTAGACATCCCACATTACTTCAGGATTCTGGAAGACTATCAATCGTCAATTCAAAAAGGTTATCATTTTCGATCCTCTACCACCCCCCCCCCCCCCCGGCACTCAACGAGTTCCACACCCGCTTTTAGAACGTTATGGCACCCCTGGTTCTTTTTCAAAATCCTGTAGATGGATTTTATTGTTTTCGTGCCTATATTTCAGCATAAGGCTTAAAAATAATTGTCCCAAAATTTGAACTATCTAGCTCAGACCTGTAAACGGCGAAGACAGAGTTCTGTCCGATTTCGTTAAAATTTTATGAAAAAACCGACTAACTAATACGTTGAAAAAAGGTACCAAGATTTTTTTTTGGTATGGGAGAGGTAACCACCTGTTGTCAAACCACGCCCCGGAAACGAACTGTTTGCAATAATAATATAAATAATAATAAGCAACTCAGTATTTATGTAATATGAAAATGCGGACAAAATACTGTTTTTTTTGTTGAATTTGAGTTCTCAAATGCCTACATTTATTATAGAATCGGATTTGAAGAAATTTCTTAAAACTTATTTCTGACAAACAAACGTTTTCGTATTGTAGACATCCCACATTACTTCAGGATTCTGAAGACTATCAATCGTCAATTCAAAAATGTTATCATTTTCGATCCTCTACCACCCCCCCCCCCGGCACTCAACGAGTTCCACACCCGCTTTTAGAACGTTATGGCACCCCTGGTTCTTTTTCAAAATCCTGTAGATGGATTTTATTGTTTTCGTGCCTATATTTCAGCATAAGGCTTAAAAATAATTGTCCCAAAATTTGAACTATCTAGCTCAGACCTGTAAACGGCGAAGACAGAGTTTCTGTCCGATTTCGTTAAAATTTTATGAAAAAACCGACTAACTAATACGTTGAAAAAAGGTACCAAGATTTTTTTTTGGTATGGGAGAGGTAACCACCTGTTGTCAAACCACGCCCCGGAAACGAACTGTTTGCACCGTTTGCAGGTTTGATCTAGGAAGCTGAAGTAATGTGGGATATCTACAATAAAGTTCTGTGTTTAATGCGTACATAAGAAAACGTTTGTTTTATCAGAATTAAGTTCGTTTAGGCATTTGTCCTTAGGCCCTTATAACTAACTTGAGCATTTAGTTGCAAACCGAGTACGGTTCCGTATCAACCAATCAGCACGCGATCTGATTGACTGCTCGCGAGCCGATAGGTTTAATACCTGTATCAATACGCGAAGCCATTGACACACGAACGAATCGAAATGTCAAATTCAATCAGAGCAGTCACGACGATAACTGCAGCGCCAATTTGACAAAAAATGTATCGAATATGGACCTTAAATTCAGAGCAGAATTAACGCGTGTACGATCTTAGAATTTTATGAAAAAAATTCCAGACTATTTTTAAACGTTGAATAAGTAGAATCAATTTTATGTTTTTGGCTTTTTAAATATTCTTACAAAAAAAAATTATTTTTAAAATTTTAAGCGTTCCCGAAAAATTCACCAACATTTGGTTTTTAGGCGAACTTTTGCGCATGTTTTTTAATTATTTCAACGAATTTCCAAAAATTTTAATTCTTAAAAAAAAAAATAATATAATAGGCTAATTTTTGTTAGCTTCCATAAGGCTTTTTCTAAAGTAAAAAATACATTTTGATTATTATCATTTAAAATATATTTTTATAAGAAAAAAAAATGCTAACATTCCATGTTATGTATTGCACCGTTTGTGCGCAGTGGATTGCAATGTTGTGAGTTGCATTATTGCAATTTTTGCTGCCACTGTTTTAATTGTTAGCACTGCTACTGCTGCTGTTACTGCGCTTTGCCAGCAGCAGCCCAACAACTCGTTGGCGGCCCATTCATTAAAATGGCTGTGAAGCGTTCGTATTTTTCTTTGTTTTTTAAATGAATTTTCTTTATTTATGTTTTCGGGTTCAATGTTTAGTTTTTTGATGCTTCGTTGCGTTCACATGCGTTCTTTGCGCTTGCACAGCTTTTTCGTAGTTATTTTTCTTATTTTATTTAGAGTTCTAAGTCAAGTTCTGTTAAACTTTGATGTATATTGTTACATACATACACGTTACATACATATAATTAAGTTAATGCTATCAGTAACTCACAATTTTGCGTCTAGTAAATTAAAGTACTAACGAAAGCGGATATTATGAAATTTGCTGAAAAGTGTAAAAGTTAAATTAAAAATTTGTTTTGGTGCTGCAAAATATAATGCCTTAACAATCATAACAAAAGCGGATCTTCGCTTAACCATGTTGTTATTAAATTTCACATTCGTTTTATTTTATTTCGATTCGCAAAAAAATAAAATACAAAATTTATTTTTAATTTTCTGTAAAATTGAAATTTACAATAAAAATCAAATTTTAAACAACATTATATGGGAGAGAATAAATGTAACTTACTCAGCGGCAGTGTTATTGCTTTTAAATTGTATTTGTAAAAGGAAATGGCCAACAATTGCTTACCATACGCGTGAAATTCACAAAAAAACATCATCATAATTTTTGTTTCTTTACTTAAAAATTTTGCACGGATATGAGGTTAATGCACTAATAACATCAATAAAATATCAACCTTTTTTATCTGTAGCGTAAACATCTCAAAGAAATAATTTAAATTATTTTGTATCATTATCTTTAAAAATAGATACATTGATCCACAAACTGTGTACGTGCATCGCATTTAATCCACAAATAAATCCACAACAAATTCTTGAGGCGCCATAATTTATGTGACATTGTAATTGCGTCTTGATTGTATTTCTCACCACTAAGGTGGCCAATATCTTTCGCATGTTACTATTTTTGATATGAGCACCCTACACTTCGCATATGTTGTTTATATCATCTATGCATTTGTAAGGATTTACTAAAAATTTTCTTCCTTTTCTGAATAGAAATTTTATGTTAAGAAGTCACACACTGTTTTTCATGATTTTTTTTGTTCACAAAAATACTGAATTCCTACATACACGCAAACTCCGTGTAGCGCACTTAACTGCTACAAACACCAATAGTATCGATTACATTGCGCATGCGCGAAGGACGTTCGTTTCTTTTACTACGCTCAAAGCGAAAAATCCTGTCCATTGTGCTATGCGGCATGCGTAAATTATTTCAATGAAAAAAGTGAAGAAAAAAAATCATAGAAGAGCTGCATTTTTTTATGGTACAAGCATTTATTGTTGTTGTTATTGTTGTTGCAGTTGGCAACAGCAGTAGCAACCAAGTTCATTGAACCATTCAACCGTCTTCTATGTACATCCACATTTGCGCCTTTCCAAATATCATCAGCGCCATCGCCAACTCCCCTTGGCTACCAACTATGACAGCAAAATGAGAAAAGAAAAAAAAAAAACAACAGCGCCTTCTTGCTTGCCGCCGCGCGCTTCTTCGAATGTTTGCTATGGCTATTAAAAACACTTTAAAGCCGTAGCCGCAACTGCTGCTGCTGTTGCCATCATAATTGATCTTTGTCTTTAGTTGAAAAATGAAGAAAAATTTACTTTTTTCAATAATTTTGTGCTATGAATTTTTTGGATTTTTTCCTTCTCGTTATTTTTTCTCTATAATGAAGCGAATAAGGCAAAATTTTTATCTTTACTTTGCAAACTCTGCACTGAGATGTTGTTTTGTTGTTTTTGTTATGCAACATGTGAGTGTTTGTCTTCTCGTTATGGTTGTTTGTATTTGTAGAGGCAATTTCACGCAGAAGTTTACCGCACGAAAACCATAATGTAACGAGCATCTCCAAGTTGTTGTTTTTTTTTTGAAAAATGTACTCTAACTTAACCTGACCTGACGTTACTTAAACTGACCAAGCCTACTCTGACCTAACATAACCTATTTTACCTTACATCTAATTTCTAATCGAACCTAATCTAATTTTACTTGCCTTACCTTAACTTATTCTACCTATTCTAACCTTATCTTCGATAATTTTACCTTACTTCAATTTACCTAACCTTACCTTATCTATTTTATTTTAACCTTACCTTATCTCACATTTTCTTTCTTTACTATACCAATTCTTGTCTTACCTTACTTTACTTTACCTTATCTCATCTTACCTTACTTTTGCTTACCTTACTATACATGACCTTAACTTACTTTGCCTTGTCTTACTTTACCTTTATATGCTTCTCATACCTCACCTATCGATTTAAGCCATAGATGGGAAAAATTTTGGAAGCAAGAGCCACTTACAACAAAATCAACAATTAATTACAACAACAACAGAAAAAAATCCGCCCTAATTTTGATCTGGATAGCTAAAAATAAATCAGCAATTAACCAAAAGCCAATTCCAGAAATCAAGCAAGAACACCATGAGTGTAGAAATAAAAGTACACTGATTTAACGAAACGAGAAAAGCTCTCCTAGATGCGCGCATTGTTGTTTCTTTGATTGCTCGCTTCGGTTTTTTTGTTGTTTTTTTGTTCGCACTGAGTCGACTTAAGGATTGCAGATGTATATTTTTCTAATGCTGTCAGACGTCTGTTTTGAATGCTTGAAGGAAATGTGTTTATGAAATTGTCCACATACTTGTGCAGTACTTCTGCCCCGTTAATATCTTCACTTAGCACTTCGATTATTTATCTGTTTGAAAAACTTTACGATGTTTTGTGTTTTTTTCACTTTAATCCCATATTTTTTGTTGATTTTTGTAAAGCAAACTCATGAAATTTTTTAAGTCGCAAATATTTTTTTCTTCTTCTGGTTTTTAATATCCACTTTACTTTCCAAACCAGCTGTATCTGCCATGCATTGTATATGAAATTTTTGTTTTGTTCTTTCTAACCATTATGGTGATTAATGGTATTCCAAGCGGTTTTCTTCTCTTCTTCTGCGACTTATTACGTCTGTGATGCTACAGTCAAGTCAGTCATCAAATGGGTAGCAATCAGCAAAACTAGATTCTTTTTATTTAGCAATCAGTGAACAAGTTTAAAGCGAAATCTACGCTTTTTCCTGTTCGAGACTTTGTTTGCGGTTCTATGACTAAAAGATCTCATGCCAAGTTGTTGAGATACGAGCTACATAATTGCACGAAGAACTTAATAAAATGGGAAACCAAAACAAAAAAAAAATAAATTATGAAAAATGGTATTTTACAGATAAGCTGGGTTTTTGCCTTTATAATTTTAAACTGAAGCAATTTATCAAAAAAATAATGATGGTTTTTGTTTGTGGTGCTCAAATCAATAGATTTCTTTAAAGACTTACGAAAATGTTTTGTCTTTGGCAGAAGCTTTGAGAATGTAGAGCTTGAGATTAAAAACACAAAAATGCATTAAAACAAATAGATGAAAATCATTTTTAATGCCAAACATTATAAATATTAAACTCTTCAAATGTTAAACTCTACAAATATTAAACTCTACAATTGTTAAACACCACAAATGTAAACCTAAAAAATATTCAAAACCTATAAATTTATAAAAAATCGTCGAACGCTGTTCTATTACGTTGCTAAATTATTAAAATACTCGTAAGTTATTGAAAAAAGCTAATATATTTTAAAATCTCATAAGCTATATCGCCTAAATGGTTACAAGGCACCCGTTTTTTTGGTGTATCTCCCTGCTAAATTCAATCATTGCTTAAACTTTTTATCATACAATTTTTGAAAGTTTTTGTATAAAGTTGTTGTTTACAAATTTTACTTAATTTAAACAAAATTTCATATTCAAAAAAGATATTAATGTACAGTTTTATTTTGACATAATCCAAATGAGTGTCGAGTTATATGTTGACAGCTGTTTAGTTAGGCAACGTCTGTGCAAATGTATCTTAAAATGGGTACAAATTTAATTCAATATTAATTATGAGGCAGATTTTTAATAAATTTTGAGAAAGCGAATGAGATATTAAAAATAAATGTTATTCTCTTATGTTTAAGAAAGAGCTCCTCCCTTGGAAAAATTATTACGAAAATTGAATTTGATCAAAAACATCTTGTATTCTGGAATCTTCAGGTGTGCACATTTTAAAGCATGCGCAATTATATTTTCCCCTTCTTTTGTTAACGAGTCCTGCCGTCATCATGTTGAGATTAGAACTTTTCTGAAATAAATGGTGTGTACATTTTTTTTCGATCAATTTCTTTAAGCCATAAACTGCGTTTTAAATTAAAAGAAAATCTGGATTTTGAATTTAAATTTGTCTTAAGCCAGAAACTGCGTCTAAGTTGCGCTGAAAAACTGGGCCTCACAGCAGATTTATTTATTTTTAATAAAAATCACTTTTGAAACCTAAATTCCTTTGGGGGAAAAAAATTCAATAATTATTATTTATTTATATTAAATATTCTTTAATTATAACTTTTTTAATTATGTTTTTTTTTTCTTTGACTTAGGCCCTCACAAGCAAAAGCTCTGCGCAAACTAAACTTTCAAAAAAATTCACATGCTATTTGAAAAAAGTCATTCAAATTATAACAATGAAAACTAGTAGGGTTTATGATTCCAAAAAATTAAAATAAAAACTTGGACATATTCAACATAACTAATACACCCAGTAGGAAATATCTCGTAAGATTTTATCACTCATGACTGTCGAAGCAATGAACTAAATAAGCTTCTCATATAATGGAAAAACTTAGTTGTTTTATTAGACTCTAAGCGCTGCAAACTTTTTAGCTTTACGTATAATCTTGATCTGCCAATCTTGAGCTTTAAAGAATGGAGAAAGGGTAAAAGCTTTAACCTAAGTCGTGTATTCAACCAATTCCAAGAGATCTTTGGGCTTAAAACGTAAATTTTTGAACTTTCGCACGTTTTTTACTGTTTTTACAATGCCCTGAAACTGAAATTCCAATTTAAAAGCTGCGTAGAGCTGCTAATTTTCTCCCTCTAGAAAAGTTATGAACAAAGAAAAGTAACTCAATATATGTATGATTTTTCTAAAAAAAAAGTAAGAAATTTTTATAGCATTGAGAGAAACTACACGAAACATTGTTTAGGCAATTGTGAAAAACAACGCTTGGACGAGCGCCTCCAAATCGATATCGAAGGGTAATTGTGCACACATGTTTATACACAATTTATCTTGTCTATATAACGTCTGGCAACTGGTTTGCCATTTTGTCTGTGATTGAGAAAAGTTCCTTCTTACTGAATACGGAAAATATAGCGCACGATAGCACCTCTAGGCAGGGTGCTACATCAAAAATATTGCGAAATTCTCGTTATGCATCGTATAGTGCACCATTATTCAAAATCGGAATATTTGATTTAAAAGAAAAAAAAAAAAAATGAAAATATATATTGAAACATGTTTATTCTTATGAATACTTTAAGCGCTCATAATTTTTATAGATCACCCAGTGCATAAAACATTAAACAGTTTATAATTAATGACACATCTCGTGTGTGTCAAAAGTCATCAAATGAATGCCTTTAGCAATTGTTTAATAATAATTGACATAAGAAGCTTCTCCAAAAAAAGTATTCGGCAAATTAGTCAATTAATCGCTTTAGAGGTAATAATATTAAAGATAGGGTTTAGCTACTACAGCTATTTGCTTTTTTAGCTATTTAGCAGGAAGCTTTAACAACGTTGACAAAATAGGTTGCGAGAACAGTTTTGAAAATCAATTAAAAAAAAAACATGACCGCATTCTTAAAGCATAAACGTATAATTTATTTTACTAGTAGAAAGTTTCTCTTGTCATCGAATGCTTCATTTCCAACAGGGAACATCACATATTGCCAAGTCTCGAGGTTCAATTGCAGTTCAATGTTTGTTCAAAATACTTGTGATACAAAAATTGATTTCAAGCATTTTTTTATTGTTTTCTTTTCCTGCAATTTGCTACACATCAATATTAAAGTAAAATATAAAATAGACAAACAAATAATAAAAAATAACAATAAAACTGTAATTATTCCGCATTATTTATGTCGAGCAATTGAAATTAAGAGTGATTTTTTTCCCATTTACTTTTGTGGGTTTTGAAAAGGTAAAATTCAAAATAATGGTAAAAAATTTCCGCATATCAAAGCATGCATACCCCAGTCAACTTGATTGGTCAGAGGGGGAGGCGAGAAATTTGCCAACATACTGTAAATGACTGAACAGTTTTAAGGGGTATACAACATAGTACCAAAGATCTTACAATTAAGAGTTTATGTTTACACTTTCATTTACAATTTCATTGTTCATTGACGTTTAATAAAATTATGGCAGATTTTTCTTGGGAATGGCGTTGTTTGATTTGTGAACATCTGTACTTTTAAGTATGAAAAAACCAGGGTTTGAGAGAAAACCGATGCTGGTGTGAATCAACAATCAATTAAACGTGTTTTTGGGGGTTTCTACATGCCATTTCAACAATTTGCCTTTTCCAACATTTTTCTCATCATTCTCTGCACCAACATAACATTTGCTTGCAATCATCTGCTTTTTTTAAAATATTTTTGTATAGACGGAAAGGTGAAATGTAAGTGACGCTTACAAAAACCATTTAATGCGTTTATTCTAAGAATACATATCAAATAAACCCCTTTCGTTGAAAAAAATAACTCAATCAACATGTGGCTCAGAAGTCACTTTTAGTTCATGCGTCACTTACGTGTCATGTGACGCTTGCCTTAAAAGTATCACTTACTTTTCGTTGGTCATTTGTGCTTCACGTGTCATTTTCTTTTTATCACGCATTTTTTTTTAGCGCGTCACTTACATTACATTGGTCATTATTTTGCGTTACACTCATAATTTGTGACTCACTAGTCACTTTTGCTCAACGCATTTCTTGTGTCACTTTCGTTCATGCGGCGGTTTTTTAGTCATTTATGCTCGTGCTTCATTTGTATATCATGTGACACTTGCATTACAATCATTACTTGTGTTTCGTATTTAACTTGTGCTTTACATGTCATTTTCGTTTTGACTCGTTCCATTTAATTCGCGCACCGCTGGCGTTTCAAAAGTCATTACTGTTTGTGTGTCACTTGCGTTTCATGTGTAATTTGTCGTTCACTCGTCATTTTTGCCTTACGCGTCACTTGTATTTCATGAGTCCGTTTCATTCATGTTGCATTTATGGTACAAGCATCACGTGTGATTCTTTAGGCAACTGCGTTCCAAGTGTCACTTGCGTTTCATGAGGCACTTGCTCATTAAGCACGACTTATGTTTGAAGCACCACTTGCTTTTCATGCATCATGCATCACTTGTTTTTGTAAAGGCACTTGTGTTTTACGCAGCAATTGAGTATCATGCGTCACTTGTGATCATGCGTCACTTGTGATCATGCGTCACTTTCGTTTCATTTTGAAATTTTGTATTCTTATGAGAATTTGGCAACTTCTGCATTAATTTTGTTTGTTTTCTACTACCAATTTCATGTCAAGATTTTCTACCCCGCTTAAGAAACTAAAGAGATGTCACCTTTTGTATTAAAAACTTGTTCTGGCTTTTTTCATGTAAATCAGACCTTTTAAGCAACACATTCAGATTATTTTAAAATGCGACGCATTTTTATTTTAAACTGCTCTTATGACAAGTTATACCATACAGCGGCGATTTTACAATTTGATTTAGTTAGTTTTTGCCATCGCGTTGTTTTGTAAAAATAACCAGTTAATTGTTTTATAATATATGTAAATTTGCCATTAATCAAGCGGGTGATTAAAATTTTAATGCCTTTTATTAACTTGAGGTTTTTTTTAAGAAAATAAACTTCAAATTCAAAATCTTATGTGTTCACATGTAAAAGATGATATCATGAAGGTTGGAATGCCCTCAACTTGAATTGTAGAAAAAAAAAATCAAGGAATTTTTATTTTCAATTTCAAAATTGCAAGTATGCAAAATTATAATATAAAATCGAGAAATATATATAATTTTCTTGTAAAAGAAGTGGCAATATACTGCAGTTTTAAAGGGATTCCTCTGTTTATTCGCTGGAATGAGTATTCTCACATGACTGTTGGGGAAAAGCACTGATACAATCGACTCTGACGATGAAAATCTTCTTGAAAATCTTGATTCTACCATCTACTAATATGTGAGTCAACCAGGAAACATCGTCAATGTTCGTGAACAATTATCTGCTTGAAGGGAATATGATTAGCATATTCTTTCCTAGCTGTCTAGCACAGTAAAATCTCCAACCATTTAAACATCCATCAAAAGAACACTGAAACTTACGGGGAGCAGCAAAATTGTTGAAAGAATTTTGTGGAGATCCATATTCAGTGAAGAAATATTTAGCACAAGAGAGAGCCTCTTCTCATGTGTGCGATAAATAGCTGACGCTGAGAAAGAGCACGAGAAAATGGGAAGATAAATTGACGAGTAAACTAAATTTCTATGTATAGACAATGCATTTTTCTAAATGCAGCAGCGGGCTATTATCGATATCTGATAGCAAAGTTGTAGGACCATCACGGAGGATTGAACCTAGGTTGAAAATGAATATACTAAGACCAGCCATTGTATACTTCTTCGCATCAAACTTGCCCAGTTCAGATGAAATCTAGCCTTGCTTTATTAGAAATGCATCCGAGTCCAGGAAACTCAGTTTGAGAATTATCCTTGCATTAGCATCCTTCTATCAATACGTTTATCAGTGGCAATAATTTACCAAAATTGCCTTTTTCACACTGGCAAAAGGGTGAAGATACAATCTGGATGTCTTTATTAAGTTAAAACTTGTTATGGAGATGCGGAAGCGTCCATACCTATGCACTCCGGAGTCTTGTGTGGATATACTTCTTGGTTATTGAAAACCTTATCACAAACAGTTTATTCGTTTGGGCTGAAATAATTAATCTGAAGGGCTACAGAGCAAAGTGTTCAAAGGACGGTAAATGGTTGTGCCACCAGCCTATTTTGGCATTCCTGAACTTAAGATCCTTGGCTATTTCTATCAGAAAACTTGCTTATGCCTTTTGCTCAAAGTCAATGAGCCCGATAGAGCTCACACAGCGAACTATCTGCTCAAAAATTTTGTTAATGACAGCAATTACATCATTTTGCTACTTCCAACTTCTAAGATCGTAAATATTTTGAGTTTCCCCACTTATTTCATGCTTGACTTGGGTTCTAATATTACAATTATCATAAGGACTAACTAAAGTTACTTACTAAAGCAGAATCAACCGATCTTTTCATTAGCTCTGTGGACAAACTATGGTACTGTGATACTGTCAAGAGAGAACAGGCAAATTCGGAAATGTTACCCATTGTTCAGAAAACAATATCCTTTGACGAGGCATTTATTTTTGAACTACCATCAATGCAGTTTACTCTGACAATTTCGGCACTTAGGCTGTAATAGGTATTAAGGCTCTGAGCAGCGCTTTATAAATTTCAACGGACTTTTTACTCTTATTAATCTTAGTAAGAGAATAAAAATAGCAACTACTGCCGAATAAATTACTTTCTGTTTAAACCAACCAATTGCTGCTATTGGACACAGTGAAAGAAAATGCTGACAATTTTTAGGATATTTTTTAACTTTATATTCTGTAAAAGATATATAAAATTAAGACAATAAATTTTGAACAAAGGCATAAGTTAAAATTCTATAAATAGATTTTTCATTTCAAATTGAATGAAACAAAACAAAGCCAACTAAGGCACTAACAAACGAATTTTAATGCAATTTATGAATTCGATATACCTTCTGATTCATAGATGCACCATACAAATAGGCGTAACAGCTGCTAATTGTAATCTATGGAGCTCGTTAAGAGCGCTAGTTTTTTTTTCTTAAAAATATTGCCTCACATTGTTTAAAAAAAAGGCAACAATATCTAGAGACACTCCCTTGTTGCTGCAAGTGCAATTCGCAGGTTGTAGTGTTGCTCTTGCCGCATGCCTTACAAAATGTAGCAGCAGCAAGTTAATTAATTATAACTTATTTATTTTATTTTTTCTTTGACTGCTAACTTATAGCAGTAGTTACGAAATTTGCCAAAAGAGGGCGTTTAAAGTTATCGTATATACCAAGACAGTTTGCAATTAAGTTGGATGCGCTTAAACCAAATAATTAGAAAAATAATTGGTGATTGCCGCAATTGCTCATTTTCGGCAAAAACTTTCACTGCAAAGTCATAAAAAAGCTAAAATTGTTTTGAGAAATCAATTAACAGCTAAAACTTTCTTAAGTACTTCCGATAAACATCACTTTTTCGTACTTAAATCTTAAATTGAATTAAATGTCTTACTTTTTTTTTGTTTAAGAAACTTATAGCATGCTGTAATTTGAGGTTGCACAACTGTATGTCCAACCAATGCGCAAAGGTTAAGGATTTTTTGTAAATCGCATATATGTATAAGTTTGATAAGTTGAAGCAAGAAAATTTAGTAGAACTCAGGAAATAACTCGAAAAATTATACTCTTACTTGATATCATTTTATTTCCAAATGTAAAAATAATGCATTTTTGAAATAATTACAAATGTTGCACTAAAGGAGCACAAAAGGAGCAGAAAAGGAGCATTCATAAAAATAAGTCTTGGATTTTTAGAAATAATATGGAAACCTTTCGAGTTGAAGTTAGCATAAAGATATCTGTTGCTCTCTCAATCGAAAGGTTTGAGCTGATAGTTCACTGTGTGGGCTCCTTTGGGTCCATTGACATCAATCAAACAACGTTTTATTTGACAAAAATAACTGAAGATCATTGGCTTAGCATGACAATGGAGCTATTGTCAGAGTAGTGCGCATGGCACAGTCAAGGGGATCAACTATAGGTGATAAGGGGGCTAATAACCCATTTACAGACGTTTCTGTATATCCATTGGGGACAAGCTCTTTCCAACCGCATACGAGAGATAGAGAATCGCTAAATCACATTTGAAATTTCACTCGAACGAAACAAAAGAAACTCGATTCTGTATCGCATCGCCATTAGAGTGATAAGTGAATATAATTCGAGAAACAGATGCGCACCCTCCGAATCGACCGCAAGCCGAATCGCTTTAGTAGGAAGACGATACTGTGTGTTGAGTGGGATCTGATAGGAGTGTTGTATAATTACGTTAATGCATCTATGACAATGCGTCATCACATACGGTAAAACCGTTTCGCGACACGTTGGAAGCACGCGGCTTGAAAGTCCTACCCTATGCGGCTAACTCACTAGGCTTGGTTCCTTCCGATTACAATTTGTGTTGAGCAGATTTTTGGTTCGCATAAAAATTTGAAACAATGGCTCAATGAATGGTTTATGGCAAAAAGGAATAATTTTAGGTGACGTTGTATACACAAAATGCACGAGAGATGACAAAACTGTGGACTTTTGGTAAAGCAAGTCCAGCAATTTCTTGCATTTCTCAACTATATATTTGAGATAATGTTATGCCTTATACTAGTGCCTTAATGTAGAACTGAATATTTTCAAATTGCTGGCAGTTTTGCCTGCAAGACTGGCAGTTGAAATGATTTGATGATATATTGTATCTTTGAAAAAGCTACTGTCCAAACTTCACAGCTCAACTTTGAGCCATCTTTTTAAATGATTTTGATGAATTCTTTTACTCATTCTTCGATGTGCAACTGGTATACTTTTCACCTCAAAAAGATGGCATTGAGATGATTTGATGATCGATGTCTAAAAAGTCTCCGTCATATATTGTTTCTTCAAAGTTTTTGTTCAGTGGCAATTGACGTGTTGGGAACTATTAAATTTTTATAATTTATTTTTGCGATAATTCTTTTTTAGACTTTGTCTACACTCGGATTATTTCCGTTTAAGTTTCATACTTATTTTTTATTAGTGAAAGGAGAAGGTAACGCCCAAACCAAACCATATGTTACATCAATACTGCAGATATCCAGCGGTCTGGCAATAAAAGAACAAATGCATTTCAAGATACTTTCCAACAGGTTTTATAAATATAGAGAAAAGAACAGAAATTGAAACTAGAATAATAGAAAGGAAAAAAAGAAGAAACAATAGCACAAGATATATTTCACTCTATAATTTAGAAAATTATCTTACTTTTACGACGCAACATATGAAAGTACGAAAAAAAGAATACGTATGAGGACAAATAAGCGCCTAGAGCAACCAGGGTTGACATATCAGTAAAGAAATTATATGAAAATTATTACTTTGCTCATTTGAGGCAATTAAAATTTATGTATATAGCTGTGCTTGAGAATATAAAGCAAACAATTTTTAATATCTTGAAATTTTGTTGCAATCAAAAAATACTTATCTACGTTAGGCGAACAGCTTAGCCATTAGTTAGTAAATATATTGCGGATACACATAGGCCAGAGTTGTTTCTCTTTGATACCTTTAAAAAGGAACGAATAGTTCCGCTTCCATTTAAATTTTTTAATTAAACAAAAAATATAAAATAATCCAGTGTTGACAAAGTCATCTAGATAGTTGCAAAATAGCACCCTCAACCAACTTAACCTACTTCTACAAAGAGCAGTACAATTACAGAAAGTATTAAACACTTTTTTCCTCCGTTTCGCAGCAACATTCTATACATTGTAGGGAATATCTCGAAGCTTAGCATGTTTGACAGAAAAGCAGTCCTCAGAAAGAATACCTATATCAGCCATTTTATCTTCGGTTTTTCAAAAGCTATGAAATTATTTTATCGCTCAGTGGTTTATTTGCCTAAAAGAGAGCTGTAAGTTGAGCTCATTAGAGCAATACCCTTGAAGATCAACTTTCCTGAAAGCTTATTGAGAATGGAGCCAATTTATATCAAATTTCTTTTAAATATGAAAACAGAAAAACAAATTTCCAAACACATTGAAGACTTCACACATGAGACATTTTTTGAAATCAAGAATTACTTTTGATTGTTTCAAGCAGAAATTTGGTTGGATAATGGATAATAAAGTTAGTAAAAAAATATATAAAAAGTGGTCGCCCTGTCAATAAATTCTATACAAAAAAATAAAAAAAATAAAATACGGATATCAGAGCAAAGCTACGAGCGATAGCTGAAAGTTATGTTGTCGTATAGAAAATAGTAAAAACTAAACAAAAGAAAAAATTAAATAAAATCATAAAACGAAAAAAAACAAACAATTGGCGCAAAAGCATTAGGTAGTCAGTCGTCATAGAAAATCAAAAAGAACAAAAAAACAACAACTTGTTCTTCTCATAACTTGATAGCTTTAGAAAGAAACACTGACATTAGATACTGACTTGCGCACATATGTCTACTGCGTTGTTATTAGATACAAGATACTCGCTCTACTCGTACGAGCTGGATAAGTTTACCGCTCTGTTGTTGTTGTTGGCGTACTGCACAGCAGCAGTTCGTTAGTTACAAATAAAAGTTTACGTACGAGTACATTGTATCTTTTGCGCATGCGCGCATAGGTCGCTGCACTTAAAAGTGAAGCTTAATGAATGAAGAACAAACATAAGAAGCATACGCGCATCTGGATGCTACGAGTAACAAACAAAGCGGAAAGGAAACATAAAGAAATAAATGAATTGTTGTTGCAATGTTTTTTTGCTGAAGAATTTTGTGTTCAGTGCAAGAAATAAGTTACTAAAATAAAAGCAGCCAAACTTTGAAAGAAACAAAAAATAAAATCAAATAAAATATAAAATAAAATAAAATAAAATAAAATAAAATAAAATAAAATAAAATAAAATAAAATAAAATAAAATAAAATAAAATAAAATAAAATAAAATAAAATAAAATAAAATAAAATAAAATAAAATAAAATAAAATAAAATAAAATAAAATAAAATAAAATAAAATAAAATAAAATAATATAAAATAAAATAAAATAAAATAAAATAAAATAAAATAAAATAAAATAAAATAAAATAAAATAAAATAAAATAAAATAAAATAAAATAAAATAAAATAAAATAAAATAAAATAAAATAAAATAAAATAAAATAAAATAAAATAAAATAAAATAAAATAAAATAAAATAAAATAAAATAAAATAAAATAAAATAAGATAAAATAAAATAAAAGTCTGTGGTTTTGAATTTGTTTAACCCAAATTAAATGTAATGTCTAAAGTGGACTCGTCTTAGTCCGATTTGATCAAAGATGTTTTGACTTTTTTAAACCTTTTAGGAAAAGTCGAAAAAGCAGAATTGTAATTTAGAACAAACTGTTTGCGCCGTTCACAGGTTTGATATGGAAAGCTAAAAATTTGGAAAAAAAAACCTCTTTCGGGTGTATTTTATCCACATTTTCAGCGACACGAAAAATGAAGGCGGGGTTAGACAACAGTGGGTGACACCTATACAACAAAAGTACCTAAAACTCTATATCTTGGTAGACTTTTTCTATACGATTTTGTAATTTCCTTTTTTCGTAAAGTTTCAACGAAATCCCAAACAAACTCTGTCCGTGCCGCTAGTAAGCTCAAATTTCGGTACAATTATTCCTAAGCTTCAAGCAAAGTAAAGTCAAAGAACAAAAAAAAAACAAAAAATTTGCAAAATTTTAAAAAATAAACACACCGTTTTTAATAAATCTTTTCTTTGGCATAACGAAGTATGACATAGCTTAAAAGTAGATATGACCACAGTCAGCTAATTTGACGGAAACACAATTTAAAACAACAAAAAAAAAACGTACGAACCATTGTGGAGTAATTAATTACTTTGTAATATTAAATTAATAGTAATATATCAGCGACGGGTAACATAGTAAAAATGAGCCAATTTTTTAGTTCTTTGTTACAAACATGTTGTTGCCCTTAGGAAAAATAGCCAAAACAACATACACATGCACTTACCATGCTACGCACATTTTTATCGTTGAGACTTTTTTTTCTAAGCGCTGTGCACGAGACTTGTATTATTGTTATTGTTGTATCATTTAGAAAAAAACAAAAACCGAAGCGAGCAAACAAGGACACAACAATGCGCACACCAAGGGCATCGTGTCTCGTTTCGTTTAATCAGTGTACTCTTATTTTTACACTCATGTTGTTCTTGCTTGATGCTTGGAATTAGCTTTAGGATTATTGCATATTTTTTGTTTGTTTTCCTATCAAAATCGAATTTATGGTGGGGTCGCAGTATTTTTGTCCGGCTAGGGGAGATCTCCGCTTATGGCGGAGGTACAAAAATATATGTTTGCAATTGCCGTTTAATGAATTTGTTGAACAAATTTACACTCTTCAGACATTTTACACATGTTTACATACTAATTTGGTTGAAAAAAAAAACTGGTGAGAGTAGATTGTTTTAACTTCGACTTCAACTAAAAATGTTGGTTTTCAAAATGCGTCTCTACATTCTTGATGTGATGAAATGCTACAAACTCATTTCTGGCAAAATGCTTCATACGGACAACTTGTTTCAAAGCCTCATCATATGGGTCAGCAGTTTCTTCATCAGCTTCGTAGTAGCTCGACAAGTGGTTCAACTCTTCAGAGCAAGGCGTGTGCGAGGCGAATTTCTACCGGTCGATGAACAACTATTGTCATTCCGCGGAAGATGCTCATTTACGCAGCATATGTCTTCGGAAACCAAGTATGTGTACAACATTTGGAAACTACGGCAGTGAAATAAACCAAGGCAAACCTGTGGTGTGCAGAAACATACTGATGAACTCAATGGCCGGAATGTCACATTTAACAATCACATCTCGTTACTGGATATTTCATTATAGCAACGCCAAATAACAATTGTTGGCACGATTCATAAACATCGAAAAGGGCTTCCATTTTTAGCGATTATCATGAGAAACATTCACAATATCACTCTTAATCTGAATTTGATCATGAACTTCGTCCTTCACTGTTATCTTATGCTCCAAAAAATAAAGAGAAAAAGTGCCTGAATTTATCACTTTTTATAACAACACCAAAGGTTGCGTTGATACTTTCGACGAAATGTTCGGTATATACATGTGTGCCAATTCAACCAAATCGTCGAGTCATTTTGTGTGAACAATGTGATAAAAATTTTCCCAATATTTTAGTGGTTTCTAATTGATGTATTCTTGAGTACATAGTTTTATATAAATTTTAGGTTTTTCAGGAATTTTAACGTTTTTTCTTCAAAAAAACTAAAATTTTTATTTGCTATAAAAGATAAATATCCAAAGATTGGAGATAGACTTTCATTTAAAATTAAGTTCGCCCGAAAGAGAAAAAAAATGTATAAAAATTTGAACCTAATTTTATATGAAAAAAAAAATTTCCCAAAATTGCCCTAAAGAAGTTTCTTTTTTTTTCTTTTAGAATTTAATCTCAGACCTTAAACCTCATTTTGGTTCTATTTTTTAAAAACAATATTTTCCGTTTTTTAGAGGTTTTCGCTTTGCATGAAGTTAAACGAAAGCACTCAAACAAATCAGGAAAAAATCGGCGCTATTTCATAATCCATGGCATAACATAGCAGCCGACACATTGTTGTAGCCCATTGGATTTCCACATAATTCACAGTGATTTTTAATAAAGCGTGTTAAATTAAAATTCCAAATTTAAAGAAAAAAATACAAAAAAAAAATAAACGTGGAATTGCAATGAAGCGTCAGCCAGTCAAGCGCATAGCGCGGCACAGCATGGCAGATATTTTGGGCCGCCTTTGAATTCCGAATTCATTGTTTAACCCATTTTTCTTGTGTTTTACACTACATTTGCCATGTAATTCACTTTTGTTTGTTTTACGATATTTCGTTTATTTTTTCTTATTTTTTTCTATTTTTTGTGAGCTATCTATCTCTAACACGTTAACAGCAACAAAATTGAATTAATTTGGCAGAAAAATTAGGCAATTTTCGTGCTTAATTTATAGACCTAGTTAATTGAATTTTTAATACGGCACATAATCAATTATTATATCATATGCACAAAAATGTAACACAGCGCTTTATATAAACCATTTGATTTTGTTTTCAAAACGTTTTATTTACAACTTTGCATTTGCATTTCTGCAATTTATGTTTTTCAAGTTTAAGTTTAAGCCCAATTTATGTACCCTCATTTGTAAAGGGATTTAAGCTTTTCACACAGCAATCTATTAATTTATTCAGAGTTTTAATGAAAATTAAAAAGCCTTCTTAACGTTATCATGTTGAGTTAGTTGACTAATTTATATATATTTCATAAACATTTCATAGCATCTTATAAATTTTTAATAACTACTCGATTAATTAACTACTTTTTCATGATTTGTTTATTTGACATTTATTGTTATGACTTCTTAAATAAAAATAAAAACAAAAACCTATTTTTAAAGTTATAAAATAGCGAATATAGTGCCACTGTTATTAACAGCTTCATCATCTTCATCAACAGCAGCTTACTGAGGGACGAAAAGAAAAAAAACCTGTAAAATTTCTTTAGAAATAAAGTTATAACTGCATTCGTTAGCTCTTCAACTTCAGACAATGGTTACAGCTATAATGTCTACAATTTATAGCTACACCGGAAGTTTCTTAATATGTTGCTGTTGCTCATGTTCGGTGTACATTTTTAATTTTTTTTTTTTGTTGGCAACATCCCGTATGTGCGCTGAAATGTTAGACCATTTCCATATAATTAATGCAGTAAGGAAAATATATATATGCATATTAAACAAAGCAGATGGACTCAGTCGCTTCAACTTGTCAGTTGAATTAATAAATTGCGCATATTTTTCAGAACTAAAAGAAATGCATAGTAAGTACGACTGAAAATGTTTGCATTTTTATAAAAAGCCACTGTTAGTTGGCCCCCTAAAAATCTTAAAACATTTTCCTAAAATATTTATCTTTATCTTACTTAGCTCTCGAGGTATTGATCTGAGGAACTTAATATGAATCACCCGGTACACATACATTTCGATTCTAGGGGAAAAAATATTTTTTTTTTCTCTTTGTGGTGTATCAGAAAATAAAATTAGTTTGTTAAGCATTCTGTTCAGTACAGTGTGTGATAACACCAACTAAAATTTATGAAAAAATCAAAACAAAAAAATTGGCTAAAGCTAATCATACTACTTAGTTTCATTCATTGCTAAATAGAATCATCAGTGACCTTTGAGCCGATAAGTAAGAGTTTCTAAGTTTTTCTTTTTGCACAGATTTGTTACGAATCCAAACAAAAATAAAAACAAATCAAAAGAAAAATTATTTGTTTTGTTTCTTTACCTTTGTGTTTGTTACCCATTTGATTGTGAACTTTTCTTGCAAACACTTCGTAGTAAACTTTCTTGGCGAGTCAAAATGAAATTGCAAGCGGAAGTTGTTTAAAAATAGGTGAGCTCACCGAAAGCTATTTTTTTTGTGGTGCATCGGAACAGAATAATTTCCAATATTTTACTAAGCTTACTGTTCAAGGCAGTACGAGTACACTATGAATTATGTGCATTTTTGGGTATTCTCTCTACAGAGCTTTAAATAAAATGACTTGAGTTATATAATAAATGAAAATACGTGCTAAGCATTTTAATTTATACCAATTAGGTTCGCTAGATATATAAATATATATCTCTATATATTTATAATATGCTCGTATCTATTAAATAATACGTGACTGAATAAGTAGTATGTATTAATTACAATGTTTTTCTCTTTCTATTTAGATTTACTTAACTGCTTGCAGCTTCACATTAGTTAAGGTGAGTAAAATACCAATTATCCATAAAAAATTTTAATTTTATTCTTGCAAAAGTTCTTTAATTTATACTAAGATTTCCTAAGTTTTGCTATGCTGAGAGTTTTTGTATTTTCGCTCAAAGCATAGAATTTTAATTTTCAAGGTCAAAAGCACTTGAATGTTTTTAATATCTCGAACGCTTAGTCTTGGTCATTGCATAAGTCACTTGGTATTCAAAGGAACGTTCACGTGTGATCGAATTTCAGTGAAGTGTTATGCGAGATATGACTCGCATGTGGTATGGTATGGCATGTTATATTGTCATATGACTGTATACATTTGCTTTCATTCTTTTGATTTGACAACTGAACAGTTAACAAACAAATTAAGATAAAATTACATATGAAATTTATTTGAATGATTTTAGATCCGCCCAGAAATGTTTTCACTATTTATTGTTATAAATTATATATCATAGCTTGTATTTCTTGAAATCATGCTATCAAACTCTGCACTTTTTTATTGCTATATTAGTTTTGATCACCCTTTTTATGCGACTTTTATATACTTTTCGAAATTTTTCGATTTGCATACTTTTTCAAAACTTTTACGTGTTCTCAAAATGTTTTCAGTTGTGTTTTTTTTTCAAATATTTTCAAGTCATTCAACACTTTCGATGTTATTAACCTCTTTCGATTTTCTTTCACCATTATTCTTTCTGGTACCATTTTTGACGCTCTCAACACTTTTGACGGTATCAAAATTTTCTTATTAACTATTTAAACATTTTCGACACTATCAATTTTTAAAACTTTCAACATTTTCCAATTTTTTAAACATATTTTTTGACTTTCTATTTTTTCAAGATTTTTCAGCATTATTAAGATTTTTTCGACATTTTCAATATTTTTCGACCATTATTCGACACACGAGGGCGGGCTGAAAAGTAATCGGCCTAGGCATGAAAGTTTATCTTTTTATCGAGCTATTTTCATAATTTTGGGAGACAAGTCTGGATGAGCTGACAATTTGTAGCGAAATCGATGTAGTTTTGCAAAGTGACTGTGCACTTGAGCGTCTTGGCGTCTTGGAAGAGCAAATTTTCATCGCCAAATCCAGTCGTTTTTATTTCAAATCAGCTCGTCGTATGGGTGCAAGGCAATCTCTGTAATTTTCTAGGTAATCGATGTAAATGATACTATGCGCATCCCAAAATACAATTACAATCATTAATTTTTTCTGTCAGCGCCATCTTGGACTCGATTCACCATGAGAAATTCACAGCTTCAAATATTCTTTGGTCCTTTGGTGTCTTTTGATGGATCTATGTTTCATTTGAGGTTACGAAACGGTTAAGCGCTCAGTCACACATTTGTGTTTGATTGTATTCACAAAAAAACGACTTTAATTTAGAAGTGATTGTGACATATCTCCCCTAGGCCATTTACTTTTTAGTTCACTCTCATTCATGAACTTATTCGCTTCATTTTGTGGCTTAAGTCGATTTTTATGACATTTTTAGACTCTATCTGCATTTGTCGGCCGTGCTTAATACTTTCCTATACTAATAATAACGAAATATCATTACGTTCATATATGTATGTACTCGTATCACACCGCTTATACATGCACACACTTTTAGTATGCTTTGGAACTGTAGATCATAGCATATTTTATCATTTTGGGCTGCTTCAATTTTTAAATTGGTTATATATAAAATGCTCATGAATTGTGGGAATATTGCTGATATTTCATTAAATTGTAATCAGTGATTACACAGTGCAACAAATACGTGTCCTTTTCAGTGATGAAGATTATATAGTTAGTGTCAAAAAATGATTTTTGGATTTCGTTCAGATTCCTGCAGAAAACAGACTACTAAATTTATACCACAGCTCGCCTGGGTATCGAGAGAAACGATTAAAGGGTTTTGTTACCCAAAACTAAAAAAAAAAAACAAATCAAAGGATAATTTTTCTCGTGTAATTCAGATCTGTTTCGTTTTTAAAAATTGTTATCAAAGTAAAAGAATGATTTTAGTTTATATCAGAAAAACATATTCCTTAATTTCAATAAGACAATTTATTATGAAATCTTTGATAAAATATTTTTATTCACAACTAAAAATATTCATTTCCCAAAATTTATGATGAAAAGCTGTTGCAAAATATTTTTCCTTAAAAAACATGCCAATTAATTAGAGCAAATTGCATGCATGTTTTTAATGCCACAATGAACTATTTCTGTCCTCTTAAAAAAAACTACTAAACAATTCCAATTATTTACGATTGAATCGACTGTGAAAAAGTAGAGGCAAACGCAGCTGGTTCACCCATATACGTGATTTTTCCACTGAAATCGTAACCAAAACTAAAACTTAAATCAAAAAAAAAAAAAGAGCAACGAAAATAGCGCACACGTCTGCGGAAAAATTGCAATGAATTTTTTTTCGTTTTTGCTTCCGCTTTTTATCAGCGTTTTATCGCTTTTCAAAAAAGTGAACCACTACGAAAAAACAAAAGTTGCGCTTACTTAACCCAAGAAAATGGCATTAAATTTCTTTTCAAGTTGCATGCAGCGTTGCAATTGATACAAAATTTATCAATTCATGCGAGTACATGTAACAGTGGATATACGAAAAGAAAAAGTGATTTGAAAGCACTTGTGCAGCACATAAGGAAATTCATAGCAAATTTACTCTTAAATTAACGAAAAATTTCGCAAAAATGGCTTAAAAAAACCAAAAATATATATTGAGGGTCGAACATATTTAATGGAGTAATTAATACATGTTTTTTTTTCAAAAATGTAAATTATGCAAAATCTTGCAAAAAATTCAAAAAAAATGTTGGAAAAGTCCATAAACGTTATGCATAAAATTCCAAAAAATGTCGGTAAAAGTCGAAGCCCAGATATTCTTAACATGTCGAAAAAGTAGATATGCCATATATTGTCAGTAAAAAAAATATTCGAAAAAATCGATAAATGTTGAAAAAACGATGTATCAAATAAGATCGAAAAAATTACATTGGTCTATCGAATAACATTGGAAAAATCGATATTGTAGGAAAATGTCGAAATAATCGATGCATCGAAGTCGATGTATCAAACCATTTCAAATAACATCTATAAAATCGTTTTTTGTCGATACAAAATCGTCAAATATCTAAAAAATTATAATCGCAGAAAAAGTCGAAAAGATGATATATATTAATTATGTAATGCCAACAACTTTGAAAACCAAATAAATGTTGCACAAATCGATAAGTGTCGGTGAAATCGTTGAAAAGTCGATTTATTTCAAGAAAATTGATAAATGTTTACAAATATCAGTAAAGCGAAATATATTATTATACTAAAATCGAAAAATTATTCAAAAAATTAAACTATTAATCAGAAACGATATGTTGAAAAAATCATGTTGAAAAATGAAAAAAAAATCGAAAAAATTAATATATGTTTATCGAAAATTCTAACAATATTGAAAAATAAAATTTGATATATGTCGAGAAATTAGATAATTGTTGAAAAAAGTCAAAACATTCGAGTAATGCCGAATAAAAATGTCCAATAAACAAGAAAATGTATCAATGGCACAGGCTCACAAAAAAAAAAGTATTAAAGTTAGAAGATGAGGTTACATACCTACCATATGATTATTGGTGTGCTGAAAACGAACACGAAGTCAGAATTGCACGTCAGGTTATAGAGCTTTCCTAACTTGAAAATCAAAAGAACACGTTATAAAAAAATATTTATTTGAGGGTATCTCGAAAACGTGAAGTAGCAATTCTAACTGCGGATTCGATACCTCATCTTCAAGACTTTTTTTTTTGTGGGTTTGTGTAACTTTCGAAAAAATCAGTTATCGTTAAACCAGTCAATAAATGCCAACAAAGTCGGTTAATATTGAATAATGTCTTCAAAATTGAGCTGTGTCGAACTAAATAGTAAATATCATATGATGTCGAAAAAGTCGACAAAAGTCATAAAGTTCGATAAATGTCATAAAGTTCGATAAATGTCGATAAAATATGTCAAATATATATCGAAAAAGTGTAATGTTGAAGAGCCCAATAGTGTCGAGAATGACAATAATTTATATTTGTCAAAATATGCAAAAAAAAAATCGATGATGATGAATGATGAATCTGCGGTGATGGTCAAAAAAAATTAATTAGGAACGAAAAAGTCAATAAAAGTGAAAAAATATAGAATTTATGTAGTACATCAAGCATGTAAAATCTTATGTGCAGATTGTGAATTATGTAAAATATGTTAAGTACATAATCAGTGGCATACCGTGCATAAAATTTTGCACTTTTTGCAAGATGGGTCATTTACTAAAAAAAAACAGATTCATCTACTAAAAAAAAGGTGGCTCAGAAACAAAAGATGACCCGAAAAATAATTTCTCTCAACATATCTAAAAAATGGATTAATAATGGAGAAGAGATAACACAAAACTTTATAGAAAAAAAATTATCAATTTAAATTACAATAAATTACTGACCATTTCACAACTAATTATTTGGCTCAACCCAGACAAAGCCAACCAATCCCATCTATATTATAAATTTTCTCATAAATTCCACAAAACTACAGGTTTGTAACCAAACTAATAGTTATGGGCACATAACGCAGTTACCACGCCACATTTCCTTCCTGTTTTCTCATCTTACAACTTCACTTGACGCTCCAACTGCTGCATCTTTTTCTTAACGCCAGTGCATCATTTTTATGCTCCAATGATGCTGACTGACCACTTGCAGTAGAAGAAAAATTGTCGCTTCATCATCCATTTGTGTCGGTCGTTTTGTGGTTTCGATTTCTTTGCTTGTTGGACCAAAAGTATTCGATTATCAATATACCGTATGCATTGTATAAAAGAAAGTCTACAGGAAATCAATGTGAGTACGCAGTTTCAGTTGCCATATTGAGAAAGTAGGAAAAGTTTCTGAAAAACCAGGGAGTTTTTTGCTGCAGAGTATTTAATTTCTAAATGATAGCATATTGATTTGAAACCTGATTTTTTAAGTTTTAATTATTCTGCCGAAGGAAGTTGTAACAATTTTGCTTTATTTCGTTTTTTCACCACAAGTTATTTCTGACTGAAAGTCAAATTGCTATAAAAAAAAACTTTACCAGTGAAATACAAGAGAATTATCTAGGAGAGCGCTATAGTTAAATTCAATGTTTTGTTTTATGCCGACTACACTAAGTTCAATTTTTAAAATGAAGACTACACAGATTACTTAGCTTTTAAAAAGTAGAACTAACTAAGCTAACATTTACTAGCTGGCCGAGTGTTTTGGTGGCGCTTACTCTAAAAAATTTCGAGACTGAACAAAGAGGTCCATAGAAAATAAAAACTTCAACTTGAGAACTTCTACTTTATTCTAAAGCTTTAATGGGTTCTGAGCCTCTCAATGTGATTTTCCAAAGGACCCAGAGTTGTGATTTGGAGAGCTTTTTTACTTCTCGTCAATTAAAGTTTTTGAAATTCAAGTCTGAATAATTTGTACTCCTGGGAATCCAAAAACTTAAATTTTTTCTTCAAAAAATATTTCTTTTTCTGACTGATTAGGAATCAAGATATTCGTACTGAAAACATAAAATTGAAACTTGAGTTCCTCAAACAATATCAATATCCACTAAAGAGCAGATGAAAAAGTTCTCATTGTTCATATGAAAAAGCACTTTTTCTTGATTGACTTACTAGGGGCAACGACTAGGGCCTTTACTTTTTATTTAGGCAACACTTATTTATTTGTATAAGAAACATAGAAATACGAATCTGAGTTTCCTAACAATATCAATATCCCACAAAATTTCAATTCAGATAATTTTCAAAAAACTTTTCACTAATTGCAATAAAACTTGATACATAACTTGATGCAGATTTAACTTCAAGTAATAATATCCTGAGTATTTTCCAAAGGAATATAAGGAGTATGCGTATGAGAGTACAGAGTAAGATAGATCTTATTCAAACGAAAATCAGAAGAGACTACAAAAATAAGCTGGCATCTCCCATATAACTAAAAATCTCAAATTATCACATCACGAAGGTTTTCCAAAGTAAATTACCAGACATGAGCATTATATGACATGGTGGGTTCAAATAAATAGATTTCAGAAATGAAAACTTTAAGAAGATTTTCCAAGGGAATGCATTGAATCTCCGGACAAGTGAATATTTGAAATAAATATTTTCAGAACGAAGTATTGAATGTCTTAAATAAATGGGCGTGGCAACTTCCATTTATGTTAAAACTTTAAGTTATCACATCACGAAGGCTTGGTAAGGAAATGTTACGAAACTCGAGACAAGAGCATTATATTACTTAAGTTCTTTCATGTGTGTGCTTGGACATGTGGGTGTGGTCATATTGAATTAAAAAAGTTTATATCATCTTATTACAAAGATTTTCCATGTTTATGCAACAAAACTCTAGGCAAGCCACTAAGCGCAAAAGTACTTTTTAGAAGAAAGGCCGATAGACATGCACAAGCACCATCAATAAAACAGCTGGGGATGGCTTTGATCAAAAAAACTAAGGGAATAGTAATAGCGATATGGATATACCTACATATATGTAGATATAAAGCTACATATATAAAGAAATCGTGGGGCAGAGATAGAAATAGGTAGAAAAAATGTAAGGGAATTAGAGCCAATAAGCTCAAAAACAGGCTGCGTACTCGAGGTGCAGACGACTGCTTGTTTTCAATACTTTTTGAAACTTAAGTCGGCTTTTCAATACTGTTCAGTATCGATCACTTCTGCTGTTTTCGTTACAACTACACTGAGAGAACAATATGTTTGAATATAACAAACGCTTATTTCATATAGAGCAATTAAATTTTTGATTGAGTCAAACATAAAATGCTTCAACCAACACTTAACACTATTTGATCTAAATACAATATGTTTGGCTCAAATAAATATTTAATTGCTCTATATGAAATATGCGTTTGTTATATTAAAACATATTGTTTTCTCAGTGTAGATATTTTTTTAATCTTATAGGATTTTTGATTTCTTTTTTTGACTTACACTGATTTTTTTATTTGTGTCGGTAAATATCAAAAGTGTCTACATAAGTGGCCGTCGATTAATTACATGAGGTGTTTTTTTTTAAATTCGTATCCTCGCTCCTCTTGGTGAGATTTGGCGGGAACCTCCCTCCCTTCCGTGAGACTTGCCTTATAACTTTTAAATAATTAAATTTATTTGATGTGTTCATATATTTTGCTACATTTTACTAAACACCTAAGCGTTAACCCTGATGTGTTCTATGTACTTCATTTTTTTAGTAAAATAAGAGAAGAAAACTGAGACTGGTTTTTAGGTGCAGTATAACGAATTTTATTAAATTTAGTTCACGTAACAAAAAAATAAACTGCAGCACCACCTCTATGTCTGTTGGTAAAGTAGGTAGTATATTAAACGTACATATCTACATTTTCCTCGTGCAGTCACTCCAGCCTATCGACCACGGCGCACCGCAGTCCTTCAGCCCGACGGGTGACAACACGCGTTGGGCGAGCCCTGGCCACAGCTGCACGCTGGGTTGCATGCAGCACGTACTGTTTTTTTTTGCAGCTTCATACAAGATGCAAAGTACATGAAGCACGTCTTGCAGCACTTGTTATGCAAAGTTAAATTATTCACCAAAAGAAATGGTAGTCGTAGGGAATTTGGAAAAAGCCCGCATTTTTGGAATAAACCTTGAGTCCTTGGCGAAGCAAAAACGGTGCGAAAGATTGCCCATCGTGTTCGCCAGGCTCCGGCACAGTCGGTTCTCTGCTCACTTGGAGAATCGGATAAGGTGGAGGCATAAAGCGTCCACGAACCACAGTTTGCAGCTCACTTTTCAATGGCCCGCAACAGTCGCACAGATGCACGAGCCGATGCCTTAAGCCGATGTTATTGTGTTCAATAATAATTATTGACATACCGAACATACCGAATTGTTACGATACAAAATGTAATCTGCTATAGTAAGACCCCCTCTCCCTTTGTTGAAATTTTTCCTATTTCGACTGACGTAATTAATGGATGGCCCCTAAGTTCCTATCTCTATTCAAGTAAAACAGAATAAAAATAAATTTTTTGAATGAAAATTATGTTTTGACCTAGGCGTTTCTGATATTCTTCTACTCATACATTGAATTTGTAATCCTTTTGGTGAATATATGCCGACTTCATTTAAAATTTTTGATAAATTTCGTTTTTAATGGGATTTTTGTTACCTTTCCATATCATACAATACTTACTCATTGTCAGTTACTGAGACTGTTTCTAAAAATTCAAATTTCTCAATTAAGAATACCTGAAAAATTGCTCAAATAACAGAAACTTTTTAATATTTTGGTTAACATTTATTATCTTCAAAAGATTGACAAATTGCAGCTACCAATTGACAGCTTAAAAGACAGCGCTCTGCAGTCATTAATAATGATGATAATAATGGGGAGGTACTCAAAAAAAAAAATATATATTTTTCCACAAATAAATTTTATGAATATATACGCTGTTTATTTTTTTCTTAAATATTATACTCAGCACTTTATGGCTCAATCGCATTGTACTTCTATATGAAATTGTGACCTTGAAATGAGGTCGTTTTTCAAGTTTTTTTTTCGAATAATGAAATGACTATAAGCCTAATAAAACACAAAGTGATGAGCTTACGAATTCTTGAACTACTTGTACAATAACAAATTTAAATTAAATAGGAAACCAGTTTAATATAAAAAAGTACAAAAGTTTTTGTATTTTTTTTTTCTTGAGGTGACAAAGCGAAAATGAAATTGTCAGCAAAATTTTATATGGGAAATTAAAAGTTTATTAATTTGTGTGTTGCCAAAATACACAAATTTTTATTCACTTCCTTATACAAATTAAAAAGAGACCCAAAAAAAAGAAAGAAAAGTTTTACGCTTTTCCTACTTTTGCTTTTGCGTTTCGAATCTGCTCAACTTGTAGCATTAATTTTGGTCACTTTCTGTGCCAAAAGCTATCAAGACAACATACATTTTTGGACTTCCTCAATGGACAAAAAACATTTTGGTGCTGGTGATGGTGGCAGCAGCAACAAGAACCTGTTTTCCCAGCAGCTAAGCAACCCAACATTCCACAAAAAGTGCGCGCATGCGCTTTCGCAAGATTGCGGAAAGGAAAATTAAAAATCCACAAACAAAAAAAAAAAGTTGTAGAAAAAACTATGTCGTGCTTTCGTTCATAAAAGTCTGTGTAATGCTAAGGAGACCCACAGCAAAACAGCTGTACACTTAAATAGTTGTAATTTTAGGCCTCCTTTTATATTAAGGTTTTTTCATCATTATGATAACAAGTATTATTTTGAACGAACGAACGACCTGCTTATTAATGGGTTGGCATAATTTTTTGATTTTTGCTTTTAATGTGGCCCAAAATGTTTGGCTTATTTTTGTTGTTGTCGTTGTTGTTTGTCCATTTACAGCTTTTTGTACATTACATGTTTTCAAATTGGTGATAGTGATGGCGGCGGCTGCAACAGGTTTTTTATTGAATTTTTTGTGATTGATGTTGACTGCAACGCTAAGTTGGCTTATAAATGATGTAAATCGTATATTTTTATACATTTTTTCTTATGCGTACTTTGATTGATGTTGATTGAATTTAAATTAAAAAAAAAATGTTAAAAAATACTTTTATTTTTGTTGCTTTGATTTCGTAATGAAAATAAGCGTTAATAATTGAAAAATCATTGAATGGTACAAAAGCGTGTAATGGGTTAATTAGCTGTAAACATGTCTTAAAATTATGTTTTATTTTTTTAAAGACTATCCAAAAATTACCATGAACTAGTGCCTACAAGCCTCCTGTGACTTTTCGCTTGTTGAATGTGAAGCTTTGAAAGTTCTCAACAAAATTGTGTAACGCTATGGCGATCAAATTAGCTGTGTTTTGTGAAGTCGAACTTTGGATTGTGATGCAACCGAAATGCATTATTTACAAACTTATTTTCAGCTCGAATATGTACTTCATCTTTACAAGAGTCTTTCATTAAATATGTTAAAAAAAGCAATAAAGGAGGGTAGCATAAGCATTTGTGGACGTACTTTACGGGGTGGGGAGATATCGATATCGGACAAAAGTGAACTTCCAGAGGAGAGAGGGTTAAAATTCCAGAATTTTTGCGTATGTCTTTGATGAACACTTAATGAAAAAAAAAGTTTCAACATACGTCAGACATCAATATTGGACGCAACTATTATTGAAAAATGTATCAACCTATTGAAGAACCCTTTATAATTATTTATTTACAATTATTACTGTGATTTAACACAATGTTGACAAATACAGTTTGAAGTTTAAACTTAAACTCACTTCTTGTGTAAAATTTTTTTTCTTATAACAGCCGAAGCTAGATTTTACAAAACCCTTCAACATTCTCGTGTAGTTTTAAAAATTCTCTCGATTTTCCCCACTGGCAAGGCTGATTCATTCGTCATTATTTTGAATGTACCCATATGCAGGGCAGCCAAGTGACCGTTTTTGACACGGTCAGGCCGTTAATTGCATGGCAAAGAAGCCTTGTAGAAATTGAATAATTTCGAAAAAAGCCGCTAATTTCAGAATTTTTGTTAAGTGTACTTAAATTTTTTTTTATTAAACGAAAGAACAAAATAAAAAAGGTCATCAACTTTTCCCAAAAAAAAGTTAGAGTTTTATGCTTTTGAGGAAAACATTTTTGTTTCGGGAATTCATTATTTCTATTTGGCAACCCTGCGCTTATGTGCCCTGGCCTTAGCAGTTGTGCTTTTGGTTATATTGGTTATGGTTTTTATATCTCTCTACTCATATGGTCATTTTTTATTTTAAATTTCAATACCAACCATAGTTTTGACTTCGACATTAATTATATGTATGCAATCCATTAAAAACTTTTCCAAATGCTAATCTTTTGCTAACATTTAATGTGTGCACCCTTTATTTTGATTTGCCCACCTTTGACTCAAACACTTTTTCAAAAATCAAAAATTTTTAAGCTCTAAACTTAAACTTTTTTAAAGCAGATTTAGACTAAGAAAATCCTTTGAACTGAGACACTCCTCGTTTTTTTTTTACTGTTTTTTGAATTGGAGCTGGACAAAGAAGAACAATATATTGCAAGATATGGGCATATAATGGCCACCCGAGTGCACTTTAAAGCTTTTTGCTCTAATTTTTTCACCATACCTTCAACCAAATTTAAGTTTCTTCAGATCTAAAGTTGGTCAACCAAAAAAATGTTAATGGACAAACATTAACATTTTTATATTGATCATGTTTGTGGGTTAATGTTCTTATACGAAAGATGGACAAACGAATACTTGATGGACAAATATGGCCATTTAGTGGTTTTTCAAAAAAATTTAAAACAATTTTGTATAAGTTTCAGAACTTTTTTTTAATATTTTAATAATCCTAGATGGGCGTTAAAAGGAAAATTAAACGCAGTATTTCTCATTTTACATCTTATGAACCAAAGCTGAATAAACGAAATAAAGTTTGGGCAAACGTTCAGCTGCTAGCGTAATTGTGTTATTGTCTAACATGGAATTATATAAAAATTTAATTCTTTTCAATTAAAAACCTGTGTGTGATAGCACATAATTAAAACTGTAATACACTGTAGTTACAGCAACTTCCTGTCTGGCGAATGTTTGTTTTCTTTGAGATGACATTCCCTTTAACAGTTAATTAAAACAGCAACAACAACAACAACGACAACGACTAACAACAAATAATTTCAAATGTAATATTTATCGCATAAGCCGTATCTTCACAACTGTCAACAGTCAGCAGCTGTCAGTTAGTCATTCGAAATGATGCGAATTCTTGTAGAGACATGAAGGCACTTTTTTCAGTTACTTCTTTTGTATTTTTATTTTAAAAAAAAAATAGGGGGATTTTTCTTTTTTATTTTGATTTGTCTTTAGCTTAATTTTATGCCGCTTACATAGTGCAATTTATCTTTGGTGAAAAATCTGCAAACTAGTTTTCGTAAAAAAATGAAGCACCTAACCATTGATGTTATCTGTTGGATAGAAATATTTTATGTGACTTACACACCACATACCTAACACACATGAAGCTGGCGCGCGTAATTTTAAAGCTCCAGCGTTAGACACTGTGAAAGCTATAATTCATGCCTGCCTGCTGCCTTAAATTATTGCAAATGCAAAAAAAAGAAGAAAATTTTAAATATTTTGCACAACCTACAGATACACTTTTAACTACTGCCGGAGTAAGTATAGTAAGTGTATCTGGAAGTTGCATCACTTGGCTGTTGCTACTATGGCTGCTGCTGCTTCTTTCACACGATTTGTTGTATATACGACGAAACGTCACGTGAAAGTTGACTTAGTTTTTATCAAATGTGGGCTACAGTGAAGAAAATTTAAAATTATTAAAAACTTTTAGTATTTGAAAAATTTTATAGGATCCAACAATTGAAGTGCACACTCAGAATCTATAACTGAGATTAGGTTAGGTTTAAAGGGTTGCTTGCAATCTTTGGCAGTTTGCCCATTGTGACACCCAACATTCGTAAAAATATTCATTTCCTTTTTCTTAAATCGTCTTATTGTATGGGGGCTAACCACGCAGAAGCCGTGGGGAAGTTGAAGTTGCTGGTGAGTACCAACTCGGCTGGGTCCTCAAGGCCAACACAGAACGCAGAACCAAAATATTTGGTTGGTTTCCTCATAAGCCCCGAACATTCACAGAGCAGGTGCTTAAACGTCTCATCCTCTTCCTCATCTCCGCAGCTCCTGCAGAAATCTCTGAAAGGAGCACCATATTTGGCGGTGATAGGGCCAATAACACAGTGCCCGTCACTATTCCTACAACAGTCCTTGCTCTCCTCTTCCAAATCTTAAGAGAGTTTGCGTCCTTCCCGGTATCAGTTTAGGCCAAATGTTTCAAGATGTTCGGCATCCAGCGGTTAGGTTCAGTTTTCTGTTCGATTGCTTCTTGACTATGTCCTTTATCCGATAGAGAAGTTTCAACAGCGGTATCTTAAGGTCTACCACTTGTTGGTTCTTCGGTTGTTCTGATCCTATTCGGACACATTCGTCAGCTTTTTATACCCTTATAACCTGGCACCTAGCAGAGCTCCATAGTATGCTGTCAGATTGAACGTTCGGTTACATTCGTCACGTACGAATTTCTGCACAAAATTTGTTCACAATTCCTAAGTATTTGCGCCATAGTACGCGTGTGCCTAGAACTCACTTTAGGGGGGTGGGTGGAACCGATTCCGTTTTCTACTGTTTTTCTAGAAATAAGGAAACTGTATTCATAGACGAAACGTAAGAAAAAATGTTTACTTTTCCGAACGTAAAGCTTTAAAATGATAAGGTGCAAAACCAGTTGGCGGCCACTTCTTCTAAGGCAGCCTGGAAAAATGTTCGTTCAGTGACAAAAATAGGCAACGCGCAAAAGTGAAACTCGCTTTTCATGTCATGTGACTTGTACGTAAGACAACGACGTCGACACAACCAACTCGTTAAGCAGCCCATCATCAAGCAGCAACTGGCAAAATCCAACCAACCAAACAACCAACCAGGTGACTCTGGTGTCAACGGCAGTTAGGCGCATTTAGCTTGGAAGTTTTTTTTCTTCTGTGGCGAAAATCTATTAAAATGGATAATTTAAAATAAATAAATAATAAGACTTTGACTAATAAATTGCAGGTGCTTGCGAAATTATTTTGTGTAGTTTATCCAGACAGCAAGGGATTTTATTTAATTTGCAGCTGCTTGCGAGTTTCGAAACTTTTTCTTAGAAAAATTATAGGTGTTTTCGTCGGCCTATAACTATGAGTATTTAAAGTTATTATATCTACTGCCGCTGTTACTATATACCTAAGCATATGCCAAACGGCGTTAGAATAGTCCAATTGTTTTGAACAAAAATGAAATTCTGTTGGCCTCCGCTTGGATTTGGCTAAATAAGTGAAGCTTTCCTTTACCATGTTGGATATACCTTTCATAATACCACTCATTATACTGTTTCTCTTCTGAAACATGTCAATCTGAGATTGTAGCTCTTGATGGCCAGATGTCATCTGCCTTACCTATTTCTCCTAGATGTTCACTGAAGATCAGACTAATTGTCAGTAAAGAAAATTTGACTATAATAGAATCTTTTCCTTATATAAAGTAAACAAGTCCTTTGAAATAAGTTCATGCTGAATAAAAACAAAACGTTTTTAGCAAAGTTTTTCTTTGATAGAGTACAATCATCGTTGCAAGAATGAAAGATTTTCGATGACAAATTTTACTTAATTCGAGTAAATATTTTCATAAACTAAGGAAATGTTTTCTTTTACTTTTTTTTATCTATGAACGTTTTCTTTGTAACTAATTTTTATGTACATTTTTCTCTTTATATAAAGAAGCAGAGAAGCTAGACATGGAATATCTTAGCAATTCAGAAGGATATGAGTTGACTTTTGCAATTTGCCTTTGCTTAGTCTTATAGTTCTCAATTTGTTTGTGTGAACTTTATTATAAATTTACGTGAGGAAATTCGCTTCATATGTATGGGGAAATATGCTCCCTTCTGTAGAGTACATTATTTCCAGAATAAAATCAATTAATATGGTATCTAATCAATAGATTGCAAAAACTTCTCTATATTTCAGATGAATAACTTTTACTAATACTAAGAAAATCTAATTATATTAAAGACGTCATTACTTTTTTGCATAGTTAAGTAACACTTTTTCCTCAAAATGAGCAATTTTTCCTTAAAAGAAGTGGACTACATAAGAACTGACCAGTAACATTTTTGGCAGTGATTTTTTTTTATGAATTTTTGAAATTTTTTCAATAAGTTTTCTCATAAATTTATAAATCTTTTGAGCAATATCTAACCAACTCACACATCAACCATTCCACGCATTTGATTTTATTGGGTATGACCCTTCATACATTGTTTTCAAGGCGCAAGATTTCACTTAGTAGCATCTGACTTCAAACCATGTTGATCAATTGAATTTGATTTCACTGGATTTGTCGCCATAGCATTTGACCCTATTACACTTGACTCCATGATAATTGTATCCATGACATCATATTCCATATTATACTACTCTATATCATTTGGCTCCATTATTTATACTTAACTTTGTGGCCTATAACTTTATATCACTGGATTCCGACGCATTTTTCCACATGATGTCGGTCCACATATTCTTTGAATGCATAAAATTTGAAGATGTTAATATTCATTTGTGTCATATTTTATGGAACTAAACTCCATATTTGACTTTTTCCCATTAAGACCCCATATCAGTTGACCAAATGTTATCTATGTTACATAGGGTACCGTTTAAAATTCTCGATATAGATCTACTTTTTAGCAAAAAAATTAATTTCTTTCTTCACTTTCTTTCTAAATTTTTCCAATGAAAAATTGAATTCTTGAAACGCAATTCAATCAAATCTGTTGTCCCAATTTATTCAACCCTAAGTGTTTCCATAATTTATCAAGTTATAGTTTTTCACAGCTCTTTTGTGAGTGAAACAAGCGATTTAAGCGTCTTTTAAACGCCTTTTATAACGACCCGATTTCGTTTCCGCACGTAATTTCGCTCATAAATTTTGCTTTCAAAAATTACTTTATTTACAACTTGACAATATAATTCTTCACAAGTTTTTTGGCAATGTTTCTTCAGAGATTTATTTTTGTTTCAAGCTCTATGGTTGCATGCTCCAGAAATTATAAGTTGTGAGAACATTTTGATTGAATTTTTAGCATTTATGAGAACATGATTCACTACAACTTTTTCGTCACATAAACGCGTTCATAAAGTCATATTTTTTTTTGTTGTTTTACCCTCTTACAACTAACTGCAACTACTTGACGGAACTAGACATACGAGCTGAAAAGCCAAATCATTTCATACAATAAAGGCACTTAAAAACTGTAATGCTCCTATAAGTAAATTAAATGAAAATCTCAGACATATTTCACCTTTTTCAAGGTAAACTGCATTTACCGTTTTTTGTTTTTTTTCTTTTGTATTTGATTTATTTATATGACAAGTTTTTTTTTATTTACAGTATTTTTCTATTTGCAATAAGTACATGTGTGTATGTGCTTTTTTTTCCAAACGTTCTTAAGTTCATTGAACGTAATACGAGTGCATATAACGTGATCATGTTGCGCATGCGCAAATGCGCCAGAGTAACGTGTCGTGACAATATTCAATATACATTGACATTGCAATATGTTGCACGAACGCCAGCAATACAGGTAGCAGAAAAAGAAAAAATAACCGAAAATCAGCAGAAAAAAAAAACTGTGATTTAAAACTTTTGATCTAATTATTCGTACAATTGCTATGTTGTATGAGAATAATGCTTATGGCTTTTAAACGGATGTTGAAGCATTTGTGCAATCATTTGGTAGTAAATCCAGTTTAAAATTAATAATAACAAATATTTTGTGTGATGCAACAAGTTGCTTGGCATATAAAAAAAAAATTATTTTTATACTTTAAGAGTTAAGAGCTGGAGTTATTTGGCTCAGTAATAAAAATTTTGTTGTTGAGCAAAAATTGTGAGATTGTCGAAAAAATTTTGTCGAATTATAAAAACATTTTGTTGTGCCTTTTGAAAAAAAATTTGTCAGAAATGTCTTGAAGAGTTTATTTATTACTGTAAGAAATATTTTTTGTCTTTTAACTGAAGTCACATAATTTGTAATTTTAAATTCGTGTTGCTAAGGAAAGTTTTGTGTCAATCGAAAAAATTTTATCGAATTATAATAGCATGTTGTTTTCGGATTGTACTTTTCTTCCTTCTGATTGCCACCCCAATTTTTTAATGTATATTCGATAGCAAGAGCTTCCAATTTTTCATCTTTCTTTTCATATATCACAGATCTCTTAAATCACTGAGCTTCACTCAATCTTAACCTTTACAGTCAACACTCATCTTTGTTCTTAAATGAGTATCACACTTGGACTAAATATTTTTCATATTCTGAAGTCAGAACGGTTATTATTATTGAAAACATATCTATTTTTCTGGAACATGTTTTCCAACTGAATTTTAATTTTGAATATGAACATATCTTGGCCTAAAACTTGAAGAATTATTATTTTTTGATTTGAGAGCTTAATCTAGGCCTCTTTACATTAATTCATTATAATTAATTTAAGGTAGTTTGCACTTCACTTAAAAAAAAATAAAACATAATGTTGTTAGCAAGAAAGATAGCAATTTTAACATGTTGTAAAACAAAGCAACACGCTGACAAATGACACCACAAGCACAGAAACGGTAAACATTTGACCCGCTGACAGAGAGAAGTTAGAAAGACAAATTTTTTATCTCAACTTCTACCAAGTCGTTTGTTACCTTCATTTTTACCTTAATTTTTTTTGCTTTTGCTTTTATGCCGCACTGTGTTACCAATCTTTTTACTTTGATCTGCAATAAAATTTCGCTCTGCAGGTGCAGCTTCGAGGCATCGCAATCAAAGACATTACAATTTCGTATTTTAATTTAAGTTTTTTGCATGGCTGCATTGACTTGTTGTTCGGTCGTTCGTTCGCTATTTTTTTCTTTTCAAGGGTCTTGAGCTGTTGAGACAAAAAAGAAACTCTTAATCATAAAATGGATCAATTGTTGCTCACGATCGAGAAACCTACATATTTTTTTAATATTACTTAGGCTTTTGTTTTTCTTTCGTCATTTTGTATATAATGCTATAGAAAGTTTTTCTCTTTGAAGAATTCTATTTTCAGTCAATAATTTAGTATATGGCTAGTCCTATGATAAGGCCTAACTTTGCAGTTGATTGGAAATTTTAATTTTAATTCTGTTTCTTCAAAATGTTTCTAAAAGGAACAACCACTTTATAAAGCATTTCGAAAAAAAAAATAGTTCTTATTATGCAGTGCTTCATGGGACTGACACGTTTGCTAAGGAACTTACGCTTTTGCCGAGATACTGAGAAAATGTTGTTTCTTTGTAAAATGACTGACTTAATAGAAGTGAAACTTCTTTAGATACATTTGGTATGAAGTTCTTGAGACATTTTGAAACGGAAAGAAGAAGAAATTGTTTCAAAATCGTATCTATGTAGTGACGCTATACCCTTACACTAGTGCACAAATAATTTACTGTGTAAAAGGTTTAAAAAAAACTCTCAGCACCACTGAAACGATTTTTGTAAATGAAGTATCACTCTATTTTTATTTCTTAGAAGCTTAAAGCTCCAGTCTTAAAGTTTCTAAAAATCGGCCATAGGAGGCGCTAGAAGCAAACCAATATTCTTCATTATTCTGCATTTACGAGTAGCTATTAGATTCTAATGTATATTTGTACGGTGGTTTTATTGTTCTCTTCGATTTTATATCATGTTTCGATAAAGTACAGCTTTTATAAATGTTTCCTAGGTTTTTCGATACTTTTCAACTTCTTCTTCATTTCATTGATTTTCGGTACTTTTTGACTTTTCGAAGCTTTGTGATACTCTCTGACTTTGGATACTTCTCTATTGTTCGGATGGTTTTTTTGACATTATTCAATATTTTTCGATGTTTTGATAATTTTCGAATTTAAACGCTCATTCGATAACTTTCGCAACTTTTTTGATACTTTTCACCTACTATCGGAATTTCCAATACTTTTCAATGCTTTTAATCTTTTATCGACTTTTTCGACATAATTAGCTACATTTCAACTTTCATAAACTTTTTCGGCACATCAAGCCACAAATTGACTTCTTCCGACTTTATAAATTACACGTTGCGGCGTAATTTTATCAAAATCGGAAAGTTTCGAGAAAATTGATGTATGTTGAAAAGTATCGAAATATGTGCCATCGAATAAAAGAGTATAGAAAAAGTAAAATTATATCGATAAAATTTGAAAAGTATCGAAGAAGGCGATACCTATATGTTAGTGAAGTTAAAAAATGTCGATTAGTGCAAAATAGTATTGAAAAACGTGTTAAAGTATCGAAAAAGTAAGCAAATTTAACGAACAAGGGACTGAAATTTTGATTGTCTCAATTACGTATTTTGATTTAAAGAGGTTGCTAATATGAAGAATTCAATATCCGTCACCTAGTAAAAATAGTCTTGCTTGTTAAATTAAAACCATTAGTTTCAATGGAACCGTTTACTGGGTTCTTGCACAGTTTTGAATTTTTCATATGACCAGGATCTATCACTTGATATTGAATACGTTATTTTAACTACAAAATTATTATTAAACTCGTTGATTTTTTAAAACAATACTGTGTACTTTGAATTGAGTCTAAATATAAGTTAACGAAATCGCGTTACCCCATTTTCGTAAAATCACCCGCATATGCCATTTATTCATAAAATATTTTTTGTAATTTTTTTCCATTATAAATCCCAGTATGTCCCAAGATTTTATATGTCATAATCGCATTCATTTTGCTTCACTATTCGTTTGAGATTTTTTTCATTGAAACAAAATTAATTAGTCATAAAACTAAGCAGTAGTTAATTAGCCAATTTTTTTGCTGTCGCATAGCAATTGTCAATTAGTTTTGAGCATTTGTTTGCACATAAATTAATGTTTTCATTATTATTAATTATTCAGTAAATTAAGTTTGCATTTTTCAATTGTGCGACATATTGACACAGTTGTTACTTTTTGTATTAATAAATGTTATTGCTGTTTGTTATTTTTAAACTTTATAGATATTAAAACATAAAATAATCTCTTGCTTGGCAAGTCTTATGAAAAAAAATTCTCTAATGTTAGAAATCGATAGAAAATTTTATTTATGTTTCTTACACATCTCAAAAAGCATTAACTTTGCCAGAATGTGAAACAAAATCTTTTCAATTATCTAAAAACAAGGATTATTATAAACGAGTAATTTACGATCTTAAAATAGTAAACAATAGAAAAAATTTTTTAATGCAAGAAAATACTTTCTATGTACCTATGTAAAATAATAAAAAACTAATTACAGTGACAATAAACGAAATGCTAAAATTAAAGCTTAAACATTAAAACTAATTGTTAAGAACATATGTTTGTTACCGGCCAAACTAGATTTTAGGATAAACTAGTTTTTCCTTGCAAAATTGTATGCCTTAAAGAATGCAATTTAATTTTAATGCAAAAGCACTGTGGATAGCGAAGGCGGTATTGTAAATATTACAAGAGGTTGTATATCCTGAGCCACGGCCGAAGGCTGCCCACTTACCCTCAATTGGCACATAAATTTTATAAAAATAATAAGCAGATTCACAAAAGCAATTAAAATTTATGTGCTGCATATTTTTATACGTTTACGTGATGTGTTATGTAAAGGTAACTTGAAAATTAATTGTGTATTCACTGTATATCGATCAGCTGTTTTCACTTGAATTTCAAATTTTATTTTTTACAGGCTTTGAAAAGATTTTTGAACTGTCAAATTTGACATTATAAGTTTGCAGTGTGGCCACTTAAGTGCTAACGCCACTAAAATTGGTAGTTTTATTCCACAGCCATCAAATTGTCTAAAGATTAATCTACGTAGGACAAAAATTAAGGAATTTTAACTTCTAATCGGGATCAATTAAAATATGTCTGCTTAGCTTCAACATCGTATACATCGGATCCGACCTCGAAATTTTTTTATTGAAACTTCTCTTGAGCGAAGCATTTTACGTCAAAACTGTTCAGAATCTTTATTGTATATAATTCTGTATAACTTTAGTTGAACTTTTTACACCCTACACTGAGGGTATATTCACTTTGTCATTCCCTTTGTAACGCATTGAAGGGTGTGTGGCAGGTACAGAAAAAAATTTATACTCTTGATCAGCGTCGCCATCTAAGGCGTTACAGCTGTGTTTGTCTGTCTATCTGTCTGTCTGTCGTCTGTCTGTCTGTATGTCTGTCTGTCTGTCTGTCTGTCTGTCTGTCTGTCTATTGAAATCACGTTTACGGGGAAACTACGCAAGCTAATTCAAGAATATCATTAGGACAAAAGTTATTACATAGCCGCATATAGTACCCCGGGTAAAATAGGTTGGTTCACTGAAAGCAATATTTTAAGAAAAAACAAATGCTGGTATCTGATGCCATGAGCAAAACCGACCCCAGCGATTGCCTCAAAGTGTCAGTTAATTTATAATTAAAGTAAAAAAAAACAAACAAAATCGTTATGCCCTACACTCCGCTGTATCCAAAAATATCTGATTTCCCAGAGATTTTCTTCCAATAAACGATGTTGCTGTCAAGTTTATTTTTTTTTTTTGAAATTCGAGTACAAATTTTACATACCATACACTTAGTAGCAATATCAACAGCAGCAAAACATTGCTGGCAACAGTTGTTCGTGCTGACATTGTAAATAGTAAATGCAACAACAATGCCTGTAATAATAACAATCACTGTTGTTGCTGCTGTTGCTGCTGCAGTTGCTTTCCTTTTATTTTTTGCACATTTTTTTTTCAGCAAACTTTTATTTCACGATCACGTTTCGCATCGATCTTTGCAGTGAATTGAACTAAACAACCAACTAACCAGTCGGCCCGACTGGCGAAACATTCGCGCAGCCATGGTAGGTCGATCGTGGCCTTTGGTGAAATTCTTGTGTTGCAACAAAAACAAAAGCTCTGGAAGAAAAAAAAACTGCAGCTGCAACCGATTTTCTTTAGTAAAACTCCAACAACAACAACCGACAATGCAACATAATTCTTGCAGCGGCAGCAAAATGCGAAATTGTTTAGCAGAAATTCGCAAAGTTGATCATGGTATTACAATTTTTGTTTTCTGCTATCTCGTTCTGACACTTTGCACAGTGGGGCAGTTAAAAAAAAAGTAATATATTTTATGACTACACTTATTGTTTATATATCTTGGCTCGAACTAAAACAATCTATTAATACATACAACTTTTACACACGTTAACTACAAATACGAAAGAATATGAGTGGAGAATAAATGTGCAGCGTGTAAGCAGTACTGCCCAAGAAAGCAAATCAATATGAGTAGTACAAGTAAGGAATTAAATCGATATGAGTAGTGCTAGTACGGAAAAAATGAAAGAGGTTGTACACGGAATGATGGAAACAATCGATTAATTTGTGACTTATCCACATAAAAACCAAAAAGAACACAGAAAAAGCTGGTATTAAATCATTTTCTCCTAAGTTACAGAACTATTTTTGACAAGTGAAGTGTTACTATGTTTTAAGTGTTAAAATGTAATGCTCGAGTTTCAGAAAGTACTTCATTGGAAGCACTGTGTTGGGCCTTTTTTTCCGGAGGAAAAATGTATTGCATCAAACGATTAAGAAACATCGAAAAATATGTTAGACATGAGCAAAGAAAAGCCGTAGTTCGGACTTCTTTTAGAAAAAATTAATTATTTTTGGCTCATTTAGCGAAAAAAGTCTCATAACACCAAAAGAAAAGATCAAAGAAAATTTATTTTATCAATTGATATCTGAAGATCGTAAAGTTTTGGACCACCAATACGCTGCAATCGATTGAAACAATGCAAAAAAATTGTGCACTAATAAGATTAGTTTTTTCCTTATTAGTATTACTCATACTCATTTAAATCCTTATTAAAAAGTACTCATATTCGTTCGTATGTATTTAGGTTTTGGTTGTATGAATACATACAGATACTCAAGAATATTGAATTCACAAATTGCCACTACTCATGTGATTTTCTATCTGCTTTATTTAATACCGCCTATATTGCCTAGTTTTCTTATCATAATTTTCTTGTGCTCTATGAGTATTAGTAATGCTAATATTTGAGACTTAACGAGTATCTTAGACGTTGAAATGGATGTCCACATAGAGGAGTTTAGTAGATAATCGTATACTCTAATTTGTTAAGAGCTCATCATGAAATAAAATGAAAAATTATCCAATTGTGGACTTAGCCACTTTTGATATAAATCGTCGCAAATAATGATACGTATATATTGATTTCTAAAAAAAAAATTATGTGATTTTAGAATCATCTCTTAACTTATTAGTCCAAAACATTTTCTCTAAATATTCTATATTTGTTAGATAATCTGGCCGCAAAGTCTACACACCAAATGTTTTTCTTAAGTTTTTTTGATGAAAACCTTTTCGTTTTGTTTCATTATACCTTCTCTGTATTTTAGAATTTTCCACAGCACGTTGCAGTAACGCAATGCATTTTGTTGCATTGCATTGCGTTACGTTGTATTTGCGGTTGTTTGGGTTTTGTGTTTTTAATTTAATTTATGACGTCGTAGAACGTAGAATTGTTACGCATAGAACATTAACCGTAAGTTTACAAAACGTGACAACTAAATTTTAACTGTTGTTCTAATGACTCTTGTTAGGGTATAATTCATTTGGCCCAATTGTACAAATTACTTAGATACTAACTGAATGCACACCTTTTAAGATACTAGTGGAAAGAGTTAGTGCCCAATATGTAGAAAATTATGAATATTTGTATGAGTAAAACGTGCCATGTGGGCAAATTGCAACATTTATATATTCCTAATAATTAATTATGGAGTATCGAAATAAAATTTTTGTGGTGAAGAGTTTGATCCGTATACATATCTGCCTAAGAGAATAATTTAGTGGCCTAAGTAACGCGCCAAAGACGGCTTCAAAAAAAATAAAAACTTCAAAGTTACTATGTTCTATCTTAATATCGGAAGAGTCTTTTTGTAGCTCAAAGCAAAATATTACCTTGAAAAAGGTCGAAAAAGGTTCGAAACGCTTAAACGGGCAGTTTTTTAATTAAATCGCAATAACACTCACAAACTTGAGATGTCATTACCCTTAACATACCCTGTCCACATATCATTTTAGTTTGCCTAGACCAAGAAAACAGATCTTAAAATACTAGTTGGGCTTATAAGGCTCTTCTCACGGGGAGTTTGAAATACGTTATTATCGAATCCAAATTTTTTAATTGGAACTTATTCTACAGTGCATAAGGAAACATTTCCCGTAAAAATTAAAATCAGGGACCTGCCCCTTTTGGAGAAAACAGATTTTTAGCTTTTTTTTCATATTTTTCAGCTTTTTATGATTTTAGCCCTTTAACTGACGTTCACTGCAAGTTTTTCCGACCTTGATTACCATTTTTAGTTTATTCTGTAATGTATAAATATTGTGGTGCCGTCCAAGTACTTCAGTTTGGGCACTCCTAAAGGTCATTAAGTATTCATCTTTATAAATACAATAAAACAAAGTCGGTTTAGTTATCCGCTTCGTAACTTAAGAACGGCTGGACCGATTTAATTGATCTCTGATTATTTGGATTTATCTTCGCCCCGAAAGTAACATAAGCTTTATAGCTTATAAAGTTTTTATAAACTTTATTTAAGGTGCATATATAGGGTGGCCCTTGCACAAAAATATTTTTAAAAAAGCATTTTCACAAAGACCACGTAATCGATTCACACCAAATTTACACCACATAGCTTTTATATCAAGAAGCATAGCTTAGGCTTTAAAAGTTTTGTTAAGAGTGCATATTCAGGGTGACCTATATACATATATATATACATAGTCGCCATAAGTTCCAATTAAAAAATTTGGATTAATTTGTGATTCGATAATAACGTATTTCAAGCTCACCGTGTTCTTGCTTACGTGCTTGGTACATTGTCCTCACATAACACATTCCAAATTATATTCTTTGAATAGACCCGTTTATATATCTAATACACCTTTTCACCACACCTATACTTCGTTCAACTCACCTCAAAAGTTCGCTGCTTTTGATGTTTTCTATTGCCTACAAATGTGCAAATTCTTCTGATATATAGTATAATTGTTTTTTTCTTTTAAGAAAACTATTGACTATTGGCAATAACCTCATTAATGGTTTTCATATTTTCATATTTTAATTTTATTGAGTCGCCAAAAAATTTGGAAAGTGAAATTTGAATTTAATGATTTTTACCCAAACTTAACACAATAAAACTGAAAGTATCATTAATTGCTATAATTGTTGCTATAAACTGTGCAATAATTTTCTTTGGCAATTAATGCAAAAACAGAATTTTTAAATAAAAATCATTATGAGATTAACCTAAATTGTTTGGAGAAATCAAAAGTGAGAAATGATTTTCGTATTTTTTTCGACTCTTCTATTGCTTACTTTTCGGCATTTATTTGCTATTTTCTAATTACCAGCGCCATCTGCTATTAGTGTGGAACTTTAATTATGTATCGCTTTGTTAAGGCAACTCAATATTTTGTCAGCGATTTGTCAAAATTTGATTTATTGTCTTTTTTTGTAAAAAAAAAAAACTGTTTAGGTACATATGCATATTGTTGTAATGCATCATGGATTTATTAATTACAAGTTGATTTGTTATTTGTTTAAAAAACAAAATCATTGTAAATGAAAATATTTCTTGTACGTACAAAAACAGTTTTGAAATGCTGCAATGTGTAAAAATTCAAAGAAATTTTATCACTGTAGTGTGAATGTTCTTCTCAAGTTGAGAAATATTTGAACTTCCTATGTGCTAACAGGCTTTACATTTTGGATAGCAATGTAGTCTTGGAGCTAGTGATTTTCTATTCTAGAGAATACTAAACAAAAAGCTTTTGAATATCCTGTGCTATAACAAAAGCTTAAATAGCACTGTACTAGTACTATGCCACTGTACACCTCACACTTTCTGAACGGATCCTACTCTCTGAATACTGTCAGTGCATTCTTGATAGCAAAATTCAATGCGTTGCAAGAATTTGGTAACAGTGGATACAAGCTCCAGTGTAAAGTTTGAGAAAAATTGTAGTATTGCATTGGTTTTCTTTCTTAATTTATATCAGTAAAGCTACTTTTGAATGCCTTGTGTTATAACAAAGCTTTGGGAAGCACATCTAACTTTCTGAACGGATCCTACTCTCTGAACACTGCCGCTGCATTTTTAAAAGCAACATTGCATTGCAAGAATTACATAACAGAGTATACAAGTTCCAGTGTATGGACCCTTCATCTTATCTGGTGATTATCGACGAGTTTAGAAGTAATTTCCTATAATCAAAGCAGTTCTAAGATATTTGCCTTTAATTCGCACTTGTCCAATTTGAAGGCTTTGCCCCAACAATTAACTTCTTAACATTCTCGTAAATTCTTGAAACATTAGTCTTTACTCGCACGTACGTTATCTTCAGCTGATTGCGGTGTATGCAACAACTCCTAATGTTGAGCGGAATGTTGAGCGGCATAGCACACTATGCGCACTCCTTTGATATATCTTCTAAATATGGCAATATTCTTGATTCATCTGTAGACTACTCCCATGACTTATCTCTGTATTTTTATTGGCAGTTTTACACAAAATGTTGTGCTATTTCACTTCAAGATGTTTTCCGCCACGCTGGAAACGTTTTTGTCAATGATAGGACGTTTCAAGGTCTTAGTCTGTAGTTCGATGACAATAGCTCGATAATCGTTATGTGTTTCAAAGGCATACGTCTGTCTACATGTAATGTGATGCGCATTTTACAAAATATCACAATCATTCTGTTGATTAAACTAAAACGTTTACTAATATAAACATCTCAATTGTAGTGAATATGATCTCTATCATTTGATTTATATTTGAATAATGCATTGTTATTTTAATCACTAAATAAATTTTTTAAAAACTTTGAATTTTTTTCGCCAATTGCCACCTCGGGGTAAACCCAAATCGTTTGTAATTTGATTTTAGCTATTTATTTATTTGCTGAGGTTTTTTTCAAACATTCCTGTTTTTTTTTATTAAGTTTTTTAATGTATTTTGTATTGTTGCTGATGTGATTGCTGCTGCTGTTACTTTTTTTCTAGCAGCCACAACAAATAGCGACAATTATTCATCTTCATGCGTCAAGTTCATTCACTTTTGACCCGTTGCCAACAAGCGGACGCAACAAGTGATGAGTTGCAAAGAGAGATATACAAAGCTTAAATATTTATTAAAAAATTAATGAAGTATCGCTGTTTTAAAAATATTTTTGAAATGTGATATATTTTTTTGTTGCTTTTTTGCTGGTATACTTTTTATCGATATTTTTGCCTATAGTCCATTTTTAATATTTTTAATAGCTTACGACTTTTTTAAAGTTTTTCGATAGTCTTCGACTTGTTAAAAGGCCATGTTACTCGAAGGCTATCGAAAAAAGTCGATAAAGTTGATATTAGCCGATTTATCGAACAGCATAGTAAAAATCCTGTAAGAATAAAACTTATCGTAAAGCATCGAATTAAATAAAAGACCGAAGAAAATAGAGACTTATTGAAATCATCAAAAAAACAATGTTCGGTAAAAACGTCAAAAAAGTTCTAAAATTTCGAATAGTATCGAAAAAGTATTAAAATATTGAAGTGCATTGAAGAACATGGAAAAAGTCGAAGGCAAAATTCATTTCCGATCTTCATAGGTAGAGGTATATTTTTGACTTAGAAAATAAAAATCCAAAATTGTAAATGTACAATTCCATAATGACGAAAACGAAATATAAAAATTTTGATAATTGAGGGTCAAAGTTACAATTCCGGCCAAGTCCGAAAAATCAAATCAAATAGATATTCTCATTTATCAAAATCTAGACCATGCTTTTGTCTTTTTTACTATATTTTTAGATTTAAAAAAAATTTTTTAACAGAAATATTGCATTTCTTAAACTTATTTTTGATGCATAGATTTCAAAACCAGCCAAGCCTTTCAAAACCATTGCATTCAAGTTCAGTAAACTGATATCAAACCTTTTTTTTCAAACAAAATATTTTGATTACTATGTCAAATCCAGCCAAGTTCATGTTCAATGGATCATAACGCGCCAAGTACAAACATTTTTTTTCAAAAACATAGGCAGATGAAACTTGAAAAGTCTGATTTGATGTGCTTCGAGTAAGAAATTTTATAAGCCATTATGTGGGAAATCCGTTTTAATTTTTAAATGAAACGTTTTTTCGTTGTTTTTCCACAAGTATGAAAAAGGACTTGGCCGGATTTGCAACTGGACGCCTGAATTTTTGTTTTGAATTGAACGACTTTGCCAACACCCGAAACTTTTTTGAGTTGGCGATTATTTTTGAACAACCATTGCATCGTTAGTGTTTTAACAGCAGCAAGTGTTCCTTTCTTTGATGTATCATAACTCCAGCCTATATCTGTGCACTGCCATAGTGCGTAGCTCCCTGCATTTGACAGCTGCTTGTGCCTCTGCTTTGGGTTGAATTTTAATTTTTTGATTATTTACATAAACTTCATTCCATTCCACTTGCTTTAAAATGCGCGCCTTTGAGTATCCTTGACCCATCAAATAAATAAAAACGATTTTAATCAAGATGCGCCTACAAACAAAAGCGAACTTAAGCGTTCGCTCTCATTGTTGTTGCTGGTGGTTAATTGTCTGCATCTCCGCTATAAATTATTTATTATTCTGTGTTGCATGATGTACTCGAACCAAAAAAAAAATGTGCACATTGTTTTTGTTGTAAATTTGCATTGCAATAAACAACTTAAAACCAACACTTGAAGCAACTTCAAGTTGTAGATTTTTTATCTCAAACGCAACAAAACTCAATTGATGACAAACGACAAGCGAGTGAACGCTCGTACGAGTGAACAAACAGATAAACGACCTACAAGATTTTTCATTGCAATTGGCGTAACTGGTAGATTTTCAAGTAATTATAATAATTTATATTGTTGTTGTTGTAATAAAACATTTAAGTTGACACTTGCAGCGAGGCGTCGTCTTTTGCAATTGCGGATGCTGCAAATTGGAAAAGGAAAGATGAAAATTGTCAGCATTTGCAAAGATTTTCCATTTTTTCAGTCATTATGACTGCTGCGGCTGAAGTGTGTTAGAATTTTTGTGATGGAAATTTAAGTGAAACGTTGAATGAAATTGAAATAAAATAAAAAACGAAGGCGATATTCATATAAAAGCTCAAATTTTTTTACGGTTTTTGAAGTTAGACCACTTCAAAAACATCGTGTTAAGTTTTTATAAAGCTGAAAATTCTCTAATTGTATTTTGTCAACTTTTCTTCAGCGCGCTCTCCGGTTTTCCGGCTCAATAAAGAAAAAACTTTTGGGTTTCTCTCGAAGCCACTTTTCTCATACGGTGCCTGTCTTTTCTCCAGAACTGCTAAGCCGATCTTTATGAAATCTTAACCACATATTCGTCGCATGTATGGTAATCGTACGAAACAGATTCAAATCAAAATTTTGACTATTTCTATTTTTTTTTTTAAACCCACAAATCATGGATGATCATGAACTTGTTGGCCTAAGACTCAGTGCAGTCTTGAGGCAAGCGCTAAAAAGGCATTTCTTGTTGGGGCTCAAACTTTGGCAGGAGACCCAACATGGGAATAGAAGGACATTTATTTTTTTTTTTTGCTCATCATTTTTAATGTAAGGAACTTTATTATTTTGATCAAAACACTCTTCTAGAAAGAGCTTTTGGCATCGGATCCACAAAGTCCAAAACTGGCCTTGCCTAGACTTCAAAAAACAGCAGTTTCAGTCGCTTGATCTGGGGAATGGCTCATTCAGGAAATTACATATGCAGTAATTAAATTATTTTTCTGGCTGCATGATATATACCGCCGTCTTGTTGAAACCACATAACAACAGCCATACCTTCCAACTTTAACACAAAAAGCTGGACTAACAAGTCGCGATAGCGAGCTCTTATGATGCCTCTAGCCCAAAATCCGTAGTAAACAGTTTCACGTTGGGGATGCATTTGTTTCTCAACAAATATTCGTGGATTTTCTGAACCTCAAATGCAATAACTTTGACGATGAATGAAGCTATCAAGATGAAAATGAGCCTCATAGCTGAAGTTTAGTGAACTAAATCTTCGTTGTCCGTGGTCAATTGAAATTTGCAGAAAGATCTAAATCTTTCGTGAAATTACGCTGAAGCGAACTTCTCAAAATGTCTCAATTCGGTACTCTCAACAACACTCACGAACTGCTTCAATGTGTTGTCTTAAACGATTTGTTGAAGTACTGCCAGAGTGTCTCGGATCTCTAACTGATACTGTATCCCTTATTTTAGAACTTAATCTCTTCATAGTTGATGAAGTTAAATCACTATTCATTCCCACCATATTTGATACGAAACTTTCGAACTGTAGCTGTCAAACCTTGGCGCGAAGCTCAAATTTTACGTGAATTTTGGGACACCAGTTATAACAATTAAAAATTGTTAGGTGAAATTGGGATGAGGCGATGGCTTAATTTACAACATAATAGATACATTTTAAGCAATATATAAAAAGGAGCGATTTTTAATATTGTGACGTTCTACCTGATCAACTTTTAGCTTTATTTTCAAATCATAATTTGTAAGTACACAGGCTCTCTTGAATTTATTTACAACATTACACTCCGATTTTTCAAGAAATTTAATTTTAAAATCGTAAATGTGGACAGCACTTTTACTTTCAACATATAGCACTTGTCAAATATGACATATATATCTTATCCATCAAGCAATGCTCGGCCATCTACACTTTTGTCACCAATTCTGTTATAGAGAAAGGAAAGTGATTGAACAGATTGAAAACGAATTAAACAGAAATTAAAACCAGAATGCTGTTACTTATTTCCATTGTAGTCAGGCTGACCAAGTGAGCCGTAATTGAACAGCAACAGCAACAGCAACAGCAACAATTGCTGCGAGCATCAAGTGAACGCAACTCCAAATTATGTTAAGCATGCGAGAGTGATTATAAAAGATACAACAACAACAATACCAACAGCAGCAAATATATAAAATTAAATTGTTAAAAAATTTCATTGAAAGCAAACAAACGATTACTTGTAACAAATTAATAAAATTTAATTGAAAATGAAAACTGAAATTAAATGGTAAATCTGCCGTATACGACACGAAGTTTTATTTAACCCATTTTCGCCCGAATCACACTGAGTAAATTTTTTTTCGAATTTCAAAAATATTTTTCAGAAGGATACTATTTAAGACTTAAATAAAAAAACTACACCATAAGTTTTTAGATCTTGCTCATAGTATCCTTGGAATGTCCTGTTACCATATGGCGACTGGAAAATAACGGTACTTAAATCTACTTAAACTGAGAAAAATTCTTATAGCATGTGAATTAAAACTTTATTCTCAAGTCAATCTCAAGTTGAATTGGAACTATTTCTCAAAGGTCAAACAATTTTAAAAACTGTGCTTTGCTTTAATCGTAAGCTTGATATTTATTCGTTCAAGCTGCGATTAATAAACTTAAATAAAAATACTTTCACAAGCCAAGCTCAAGTTCAATCAAAATACTTTGTGAGAGCTCTATTTAATTATAATTTAAGTCCTATAAATAATTATATACGTATCTCTCATGGCAGTGACAATTTTTTTTGTTTACTGTAGTTAAATGAGTTTCTCAAGTCAAACTCAAGTCCAGCTACAAAATTTGCAAATTTAAAGCTTGTAATTTGGCCAAATGGAAGCATTTGCATCTTTATAAAGAAAATTTACTTTTTTATGTCAAAATCGATATGAGATGCATACTTCTCAAGGCAATCTCAAGTGCAATCAAAATAATCTCGTAAATATACAATAATTCTAAAAAATTGTGTTTTGCTTGAATTACAATTGCTGAAGTTAGATATTTTTCTCAAGTCAATCTCAAAGGACAGAAAAATTTAATAATTTTGTTACAAGCTTCATTAGCAAGTTTTATAAATATCCCATAAGACTAAGAACGATAGTTTTACTGAAGTCAACTATATTTCTCAAGTCATTCTCAAATTCGATGAAAATACTTTCAGAAAGCAAAACTTAATTTAAAATTGAAAATTTACCAAATGATTTATTTAGAAAATATATAACTCATGTGACTGTTAGAAGTTTTTATGTCATCAAACACTAAATGTCTTTCTCAAGTCAAATTCAAGCCCCAGCATTAAATTTTCATATTAAAAGTTTTTTGACTTACACCAAAATCCAATGTTGGCATTTGTATTTTTCATTTAACCCATTTTCTGCCGCGCTAAATCAAATCAAAAGTGAATTTTCTAGAGTAATTAGGACCCAAAAAACTCGAATCCGTTCTCCAAAATGTTTTACCTGCATTAGTGTCGCCAGGTGAGACTATTCGAAAAGTCAAACAATGGCGGCTGGGCACAACTCAGCATATATGTTGAATATGCATATTTTCTTCAGGTATTCTTCAAAGACATTTTCAAATTTAATAAAAACACAATAAATATGTTATTGTTATTTAATAAAAATGCTTTTTATATGATTTTGTAACAATTTTATTTATTCTGCTTCCAGCTGGTGTGGGCTGCGAAGCAACTTTTTATATGTACTTGAAACTTTTTGCATATAGCCAATTTAGTTAACTATAACATGCTGTATAGTATTTAGCTTCTCTTACACCTCGACATAGATAAAAAATTCAATGAAAATCAGCCAATTTGCTGTTCAAATTTTCGAACAGCGGCAAAAAATGGGTTAAATACAATTTATTGCTTTCAAGTAATAATAAATGGCAATAAACAAATTATAATTGAATGGCAGTAAACAATGGGTTATTAAGGAAAATTCACTTTTTCTTATGTAAAACAGGTATGAAATTCTTGCATTTCACCAAAAATTAAAACCGTTATTATCAGCAAGTTGTTGTTGGTGTTGTTTGCAAATATTTTACTTAAAAAAAAAAAAGTTTTTAAAATTCCAGTTTTTTGTACAGCACTTCGCATGGTATGGTGTGAAAGGTGTTTTGTTTCAATTTAAAGATATTGGCAACATGTTGGTTGCATGTTGCTTGGCTTGGCTTAAAGAAATATGGCAAAAATGTCAAATCTTTTAAAAATTTACAACAAAAAATGACAATTTAATTTGCTTTTCATTAAGAAAAAAAAAAAAAAAAATATGTACTTAACGACGAATGTAATCAAACAGCATAGTCGTAAAATAGTTTTTATTTTTTTGATTGAATGAAAACAAGAGTTAATTGGATTTTTAACCTCGCATTAGTTGGCAAATCGTTTGTTAACAAAATGTTGTTACTTTAATTGTTGCTGTTGTTGTTGTTGTTGTTGTCTTAGTCAATTTCATTGTGCGAATTCACGCAAGCGTGAAAGTGTGAGAAATATTTTGTTGTATGTGACAATAATTATTTGTTTTTGTCACATTTTGTTCAAAAAAAATGATTGTTCATGAAGTTGATTTAGCGTCTTTTTTTTTTTGTTGATTATCTGTTTGGTATCATTTTGAACATTTTATTTTTCTTTTTTGTTTCAGTTTAATGTGATCTTTGGATAATGTACAGCACGTAATTACTTGCAGGTATGGAATGCATAAAATTATAAATAACTTATGATTAGAATTTTGTTTCATATCTTAAAGATTAAGACATAAAATATTATTTTAATTTATCAAAACAAAAAAAAAAAATGCTCACGTTTGTTATTTCTTTATAACGCTATCCATAAAGTTTTACTTAACTTTATCTAAAAAGATGTGGAAAATTTAATGGTAATCGCAACCTATTTACAGTATCTACCAATTTAATTATGACCGATAAAAAAATATTTGAAATATTGCATTTTCCTCAAATAAAATAAATACCGAGGAATTTTTGTTTGATTGAAACATATATTATGGATATTTTTAAAGATTTATGCTATTTAAGAAGAAAATCATATTTTGAGTTTCCACCTCCAGATTTAACGACTTCATTAATTCTACACGGCATAACAGGTCATTTGAAAATTCCCCAGGCTGCCATAGCAAAACACATTTTTTTTGGCAAAATTCGATCTATTTATCTATATATTCAATATAGTTTCCTTTGAGGGCGGTACAGCGATCTTCCAATTTTTCGATATCATTTTTGTAGTAAGATGCCTGTTTGTCCTCAAAATAGGCCTCAGTTTTGGCGATTATTCCCTCATTGTCGCTAAATCTCTTTCCCGCGAGCATCCTCTTGAGGTCTGAGAACAAGAAAAAGTCGCTCGAGGCCAGATCTGGAGAATATGGTGGGTGGGAAAGCCATTCGAAGCCCAATTCGACCATTTTTGCGGCTGTTTTGATTGACTTGTGACATGGTGCATTGTCTTGATGAAACAGTACTTTTTCTTCTTCAAATGTGGCCGTTTTTTGCGATTTCTTCCTTCATACGCTCCAATAACGCTATGTAGTAGTCGCGGTTGATTGTTTTTCCCTTTTCTAAATAGTCGATGAACAAAATTCCATGTGCACCCCAAAATACAGACGCCATCACCTTGCCAACTGACTGTTGCGTCTTTCCACGTTTTGGAGCCGGTTCACCGCGTGCCGTCCATTCAGCTGACTGTCGATTGGACTCCGGGGTAAAATGCTATAACTCACGAACCAATCGACCAATTGCTGTCAAATTTTGACACTGATCGTTTGAAGGTTGGTACTACCTGAAAATCATATGGATTTAATTCAAGTGGCGCCATCTATGGGTTAGCCTGGGAAATTTTCAAATGACCTGTTACTTGCAATGCACTTGACTTTCATTTCTTTTAAAATGAATCATTTCTTCCACACGACCCGTATGTTTTCTTTCAATACTACAGTGTTATATCTCCGCCTGTACACTAGAGCTATTAAATAAGACCAGCAATTCTCAATTTTTTAGGCCTTTTTTAATTGTTATTTTATTTAAAATAATCACTACCTTCATATGAAAATGATAAATATTTGTGCTACTCGATCTCTTTTTGATTTCGTATTAATTCAATACAACTGAAAGTTCTCCTTTCCCTGCAGCAATTTCAATGCTATAATAATTTTGAGATCTTGATCAAACTTTGCTCTTCGAAATTTGATGCGCTGCTGTAAGTCCAAATTGTATTTTTTTCACGAAATATTTTAACTTTATTTCTACGCTTAATTAAAAGCGGCTTTTTGGAGATCATTGAACTTAAGTTGGTCATAGGAGGAGAAAAAACAAAACCAACCATAAGTTGATATCCTAAGGCATATAATTAAAATCGCAATTTCGTAGTCATTATTAAAACAATTTAAATTTTAATAAAAAATTTATTTATTTCTTAGACGAAATGAAGAAGAAGAAGAAAAAACCCACCTTAAGCACAACTAATTTTCATATATTTAGCTGCACCCCGCATTTAAAGTAAATGTAAATTTAAAGAAAACAACAACATCAACGAAATTTACAACAACAGTTGAAATGTAATTTTCACACACATTCATCATAACGCAAAGCGTTTGTGCGGCGCGTTAAGGCGCACGCATGCAAACACCGCTGATGATGATGATGGCGTCGATGATGATGACCATGTAAGAATGTGTTGCGCAGGCGCACGTGTTATTGCAAAATGACAACAGCAAATAAAAAAATTACAAAAAAAATAACCAATTAAAATGTCTAAGTTTTCATGTGGGTTGCAGCAAGAAATTTAAACGTCAACGGGTGTTGGGCATAATTGTTTACATAATTACGTACTTACAGAAAATGTAAATAGAATGGTTGTCTTTTAGTGTCAATGTTCCAAAAGGAAGAATTTTTCGATTTAATTTTCTAAAAAACTTTAATTTTCGAGTGCATATCGTCGCAATCGGGTAGAAAGTCCTTAACTCTGTTTTTTTTAAATTTCATGTATTCACTAGAGGCGATGAAACTTTAAAACCTCAAATAACGAAGTTTTTTAAATGCGATTCCTTAAATTTTTAGTGGGTTAGTCAGGAGAGGTTATGACGTAAGCGTTAATGGCGAGAAATTGCCCAAAGGTCATTTCCTTCAATGATTTTTTGGCACTTGAATACTTGCACCGCAAATTGGCATATTCGACATATATTAGAAATGGCAGCCCTTTGAATACGACAATTATAGCCCCTATGAAAATCTATAATATGACGTCATCACTTTCGAAACCGATACAGCAGTTACAGAATATTGATCATAAGTGTGAACAGCGATTTGCTCCTTCCATTCTTTACAATATATACTCGTCTGCCTGGGGGACTAAGGTGGAGATTTTGCATGCGATTTTTAGTTTAGACTAGTGGTTGGCATGGAAATCTAGCAAAAAAGTGCGACAACAACATCAAGCAACAACAAACTAAATTTTAAAGTTTTTTTGCATTCATTTCCAAATTCGCCAACAGGACGGAAAAAAACAATTTGCACTACAAACAAAACCAATTGCAATATTCGTGAAGACACAATGCGGGGCCGTCGCTAATGCCCGTGTGTGCTGTTTTTGTTTGATATCAAGTCAACGCTGTGCGTCGATAGCGTTAATTGCGAATTGTATTTTGGTTACTTACTTATGCGTCGCATAATGATTTGGGCCATGAGGGCGGAAAAAGTCTGTACTTGCCCATCACTGGCTTAAACCTTTACCTAACAAAGGATATCAATATTGATAAAATATAGCGATATAAAAATGTCAATGATTTATCGACAAAAAAGTCAATTTCGAGAAAAAAATTAGTTAAGTCCTTTCTACCAGAGAGCGACGATATAGTAAATAGTTTAATAGTTTAAATATCAGTACAATGAAAAAGCATAAGGTACGGTGGGCAGTTTTTGTGACATTCAAGTAGTATATTGCGCTTAAAGTTTTGACTATAACTCCTGTTCGAGCAGTTCCAAATGTCATAATTTGTTTTTACAAAAAATCTGTTAAGATATATAGCGTTGCAAGAGCTTTTTTGGTTATTTTTATTTATTGATTTTTTGGCATTTTTCTTTAAAAATGTTGCTCAAAAACTAAAAAAAAATTCGCACGAACTTAATGCAAGTTTTCTTTTAGATCTAAAGCTTGAAGTCTCACAATCTTTTGATTGCGTACTTCTGGGACAATTTTTCCTTTTATCTTTGAACCATTCATTTTCAGCAAAATTTCATGGACGATATTTTCTGGGTAGTGTTTCATTTTTATCTTTTTTAGCGAAATTACATATCTACTTTGGGCAGTCGGTTAATTGCTTGAATTTCTGTTAATTTTTTGAAGTTTTCTTTAAACAATATTCGAATAAGCATTTTAGTGAGCTTTACAGCTCAAGTAAGCAAAATTAGCCTAAAAAATGGAAAGAAATAAACTTGTGCTAAGAATTTTCCAAGATTTTTTTTTGCTGGTCCATTCGTAGTTCGAAAGATATCTAAAAAACATGTCTCTGAAGATATGTGTATTTTGGCATCCAAAAGTGGGAAAAACTATACAGCATTTGATTGTTCGTCAAACGTCCATGTTTGTTCATTATATATTAATTTGTTCACCTCTCCTATTGAATATATAATTTACATACTTACTTTTCGCATATTTTGTTCAAATGATATTCAAAGCACAAATTTCTTTAAAACGTGAACTTGATTATTCGCAATGTAAACAATAGCAACATAATTGAAAACAAAGTTATGCTATCGATTGTCCACCTTCAATTCAAAAGCCAAACAAAAACTTAATTTCTAGATGCCCACAGAAATGGTGAAAAATGAAAAACTAAGCTGCATTCAAGTACCTTTCAATTCTTAGGTGAATAAACATGAAGATTCAAGAGACAGCCAAATGTAGCAGAGCTCAATAAGTTTTACTCAAAAAATTTTTCGGCTTTGAAAATGTTTAAACGTCGAAACTTTTAGTTCCTTAATATGGAACAAACGATAGTAACTGGTAGACAAACAGAGAAATTCTTTGGTCATTCCTTTGAAAATTTTATTTTCGCATATCCTTTGAAACATGGTCAAACATGGACATTTCTTGAGTAACACTTTATAACAAAATTCTTTAATTGTTTCTTACTATTGCGGGCCACTTCAATCATTAACTTAATTTGCTTATCAACATTTTAAAAAATGACACACTACATGTCGTAAGGACTTTTTTTTTGGCTGAAGTATAGAATTACTGCAATATGGAACTAAGCACAACACTTTCAATTTATGCGTGCGACAAAATGTTTTTTTTTATTTTTTTTTTGTATAAATTGACTACAATTACAACAAAACCAACAAAGCCATCATTATGAAGTCTGTATATTTTAGTGATACTTAATAACAATAACAAAAATGAGAACACCAAATAAAAACAATAAAAATCAATAGGTGCGAGCTATGTAACAAATAAATTGAAATTTATGTCAAAACAAAATTCAAAGGAAATAAAAATTTCAAAATTAAATATTTTACCACTTCTTTTTTATGAGCACAAAAAACGTCAAAAAATAAATTCGTAATTTGTCAACTGTCATTTGACATTACGTTGACAGTTTTAGTGAAATATTTGGTTTTATATTTTGTGATACTATGAGGCAATGCATTGAGTAAAAGTATCTCTATTGTAAAGAGAGCGCAAGTCAAGATCATGTCAATGATACTTACGTTGGGTAAAATTTTTGACAGCATTACTAGTTATGTCAAATTCGTATGATATAATTTCGACATTTTAAAAGTATTGTTAAAAATACTTGGGCACTTGGAAAAAAACTATATATAATACTAGCTGTTCCCGCGGCTTTGCCCGCTCACTTCCCGTAGTGCAATCTCGCTTACATTTTACGCAGTTCTTTCTGCAGACAATTGGGTGCATGCACTAAATTTCCCAACTTGGTATGGTTATCAAAATTGGCAACTTAAGTGTTTTTATTGTATGGGAGGAGCCACGCCCCAATACACAATGCTAATCACATTTTTCGAGTAACTTGGCACAATCAATTATGGCATCTATTACAGCTACAGACATCCAAGTATCAAGATTCACAGCTGTAATAAATGCCAAAATATAGCGTTAAAAGTATTTTTGTTACAACGAAAATTCCTCGCCCCGTTGTCCAATCACGTCCACTTTTCATGTTGTTCTTAGAATAAACCCTTGTTCCAAATTTTGAAAGTCTTGCTATCATAAGATACCAGACATAGCGTTTTAATTAATTTTATCGCATAGAAGATGCCACGCCCCGTCGTCTAACATCCTTTACAATTTTGCGAGGTGCTTACCATATTTATCCTAACACGAAATTTTAAGACTCTTGCTATCAAAAGAGCGAAGATGTAGCGTTTTACTAGTTTTAAAATAAAAATCTAATTTCAACAACATTTTGCCAGGTGCTTGACATATTTGCATCCTATCACCAAATTTTAAGACTCTAGCTGTCATAGGTATGAAGATAAGGCATTTTAAGTGCTTTTGATGTTTGGAAGTTGTCACGCCTCGTTGCCTAATCTCGTCCATATTATTTACTATAGGTAATATTTATATCCCAATACTAAATTTCAAATTTTTTGCTACTATAGGAGCCAATATATAGCGTTTGAGGTGTTTTTGTTGCATGGAAGGTGCCGCAGCCCCTAATTTTATCCCGTCCATATTTTTCGAGGGGCTTGGCATAGACCAGTTTTAGTGAAATATTTGGCATATTAGCGACAATTTAAATTATTTTGTTTCTATGGGCGGTGCCACGCCAATTTACGTAATTACTATAACTTTATCGTGCTCTACAGCATTAGTACGGCACACTTCTACATCAGAACTCACTAAATTAGTAAGATAGAATGTATGGCTTAACAGACAATATCTCAGCCCAATCTTAAAGAATCAACTCAATCCTAATGATGCAAGTACTACTTCCCCTTTTCGAAGCCATTTGGAAAGGATTAAGACAATATGCCAAATTTCTGAAAGATTACTTATTAAATTAAAATTTTTAATAAGAGGCTTAGCTTTCAAAAACTTGCGGAGGAATCGACTATTCGTCCTGTAAAGATCTAAGTAACACTATCGTCATTGGCATTCTAAGTAAACTCTACAGATCACTACGTTTAAAGCTATCTGACTTCCATGAAAATCGCTTATATATGGAACATATAGCACGCTCCGTATTATACTGCAATAAATGTGAGAATCGCTAACGGCCGTGCATGTAAGATTTATTTACTTCATAAGTTCCTTTTATAGCATATTTTGAAAGTCATTTTGGAAGACATAGGAGTCTCTGACCGCCAACCTAAACCAATATATTGCTCCAGCAGGGTTGCTTTATGTCCCCTTGTTATTTTTAATTATGTCGTATTAACCATAATTTCACAAGAAACTATTGGTTCCAAGTAGACTTTTGTGGTCACTATGGAGAAATGACTTATGCCGACGATATCGCTCTACTAGATCGTTGGGTATGCAAACTAACTTTATAAACTTTAGTATCAAAATGTGCCTTTGCACATCTCTGCAACATTTCCCCGAATCACGTATGCCATGTTCTAAAAAACTCAATGAGCTAAGGATATCAAACGCCATTTTTTAACACACATTAAACTGCAGATCTTTAATCAGTGACGCGACGAAAATACCCCACTGTCAATTACTGCTTGAGGGGTATATATATTGAGGATTTGCCGCGCACGAGATCGAATCACAAACTTAGCTGCTAAATAAACTTGGTAATAGATAGGCCATACGAACAGTTAGATGTCAGAAAAACTGGTCAATCAGCGTTTTGGTGGAACCCCCAGAGAGAATAATGTAAAAGGAGGTACTGAACAACCCGGCGGCTAATGATAGAAAGTAGTATGTTCAAAATCGAAATGAACTGGCAAGGTATAGAACAACGAGCCAAGGATTCTAACCTTTTTCAGACTGTACACTACTCCTGGTGAAGTTTCCAGATATCTTTAATTAGAGATACTAAATTTTGCGAGCTCTGTTGGAAAAATGACACATGCTCCATTAAGAAAACAAGTGATCTATCATTTTATAACAAAACTTTAGTTGATTTTGTCAAACCCCTTCAGTTTGTCAATAAATTGGCAAACTCATTAGCTGATGAACGTATAAACCAATCCGCTAAGTTAAGCATGAATCGGTGAGTTGATATCATAATTATTTTTATCACAAGCAACATCATCCAGCATCAATTTCTTCTTCAATAACCGTGAGTTTATCTTCAGTTTATAGTGACTCATGAACCTGACATTGATTAATTCACATGATAATTAACATACTCGCACTATTAGCGATTAGGGGCAAACTCAAATAGGCGGATTTAGAAAAAGTACAATTTTATTTATTTCAAAAAAAAAAAAAACTGGTGAAATTGTTAAAAAAAAAAATAGCACAGCTTAATTGCGGTCATAGTGGAAAGTGTTGTCAAGCTATTGGAAAATAAGTGAGTACAATAAAGGAACAATTTGAGTGAATATACTATATAGAGCAATCAAATATTAATTTGTGTCAAACGTATAATTGCAAATATATTTGATTCAAATATATATTTGCTAGCTTTCTATCAATTATACTTTTATTTTGTAAATACAACCAAATTGTTTTCTCAGAGTACATTTGTGATTAAACATTCAACAGAATTTTTTCGATGATTCACATAATTTTTGCAATAGTGACAAGGTCGTTCGTTGCTAATTTCAACAATTGGCTACTCATTACTGCAGTCAATGGTTAATGAAGTGTTTAAACAATGAAAATCTCCCATCAACAGCAACAGCGCAATAAATTCATAATTTTAGTTTGGCAAAGACTTTTGTTGTTCTTTGTTTGAAATAAAATTCAATTTCTGATCAAATTATTTTGACTACCCATGACTAAAGCACAATCATTTCAGGTAGCATTGGCTTGTCAATATTTTGAAGAGATTTGCAATTAAATGGCGTGGCTAAAATCACCAATATACCAAGCTACTAATTTATACGAGTACTTTTACGTTCCTCAGCAATTTCGTTTGTGGTGTTTTGTTTTCTGTAGATTTATATTTCAGATTAAAATTTACCTTTTATTTCGCATGCAATTTGTTAAGCTGTTAAAAAAGGAACAACTAATGTTGGCACCTGCGTATGGCATTAATAGATTTATTAGATTTTAAATAAACTGACTTAAATATATATAGTTTTTTCTTTAATGTATGCAAATAACCTGTTGCTGGCTAAATCTTATGTAAATTCTTAACCTTATATATTGTCGATAGGTGTTGTGTCTTAACATGGATTTTTATCAGCTGCGTCTTATAACCAGTTTAGGAATGGCATTTAAATCACTGCCTTTTGAGATATCTTCACGTATTGCAGAAAAGAATAATACCCAGTTTCACCAAAATCAATTAAAATCACTTTTAGCTAACAGGCTGCTAGAATTTATAAATCTGTTAAAATTATTTATATTTCACCAACATTAGAAGTTATATTTTTAGCTAACAGCCTGTTAGCCGAATGAATGAAATAGAAATGCCTAACACATATCTCTGATTGTATGCGAAAGAGTGAAACTAAAATAGTTTTCGTTGATTGACATATGGCAAACAAATTAATGTGTCAATCAAAATATATTCAAAATATAAACAAACTTTCAAAAATTTATCAGCAGCAAAATGGCTTGTTAGTTTATCAGGCTGTTTAACAGGCTGTTAGCGCTAGAAGTGTTTGGTGAAACAAAATTATGGTTTTTTAAGATTTAAAAGCCTGGTAAATTTTAAAATTGATTGGTGAAACCGGGCATTAGTTTTATAAAAAAGGCTTATTCAGAATAAATTTTACTAGCCATACCTAAGATAAAAAAATATTTTTTTATTTCTTATATACCGCTAACAATGGCAGTAGTAAAGTTATATCCGTCTTAAAAAATTTTGATCCATTCAAAGAAATTGAAATTCAGAATCGAATTTTTAATTGCACAAAAAGCACAAGAATTCTTTACCCGATTTGAATACATGCAGCCAAGCTAGGAATTAAAAAACTTCAATCTATTTCAATAAACTTGAGTTCAGAATCGACTTTTCCAATTTGTCAGCATTCCATTGACTTAGAGTTTCAAATCGACATTTTCAATTTTGTAACAAAATAATCATTAACTTCTTTGACTTCAATAGAGGATTCCAAATATGGATTTGAACAAATTTGACTATTCCGAATATTTGGAATCGACTTCTTTCAATTCCATTAGAGTCATCGAAATTTAAACTCCATTCAAAGAAATTGAAATTCAAAATCGACTTTTTATTACCATGTTAATTCCATTACGGTATCCGAAATTGAAATCGATAAATTTTCACTACATTCCAAGAAGTTTAGATTTGAATTTGAATTTATCAATATATTACCGAAACCAAAATTTGAAATTGGCAAACTTTAATGCCATTCCACAAAGTTGTTATAAAATATTTGATTTTTTATCGAGGTCAAAACCTAGTTTCAATTAAATATTTTTCTAAAAGATTCACACTGGCATCAAAATCACCACGATTTTCATTTCGAGAAAAATTCAAAACGAGAAACCATGATTTTTTCTTATGTAAGAGCAGGATGCACAAAGCTCAATGAAAGCTCTATTGCGCATTTTGCTGAAAAATATAGAAAAAATTGTGTTTTCTCGTTTTGTGTTTTTTCGCACTCGCATCTCGCACCCAATGTTTTTGTTAGAGAAAAAACAAAACGGAAAAACATGATTTTTTTCTGTATATTAGAGCAGGATCCGCAATGGAAACTCAAAACAAATCTCTTGTGAATCTTTTTCTAACGTATAGGAAAAATCATGTTGTCTTGTTTTGTTATTTCTCACCCTCGCATTCATTGCTTTCGGAACTTTAGCTTTCTGTTTTTAGTGTTTTTATTCCTGATTTTTGCTCACAATAGCTATCCGCTTGACACATCGTTTAACATTATCTAGGTTATTTTTGTTTGGCATAAGATGATTCAAAATAATCTGTAAATTGAACACATTTTAATAAACAAAACTGCAATTTAACACAAAAAACGCTCTAAGACTTCATATTAAAACAGGTGATTTTTTAAGCGTTTGGTGTTTGAAAATTGAAAAAAAAAAAAAAGAATATTTACAAAAGTGCGTCTGAGGTGGTTCATCCATAAGCTCCTACATTTTTCAGCATTTCGGCCGGTATCTCACCAACGGCAGCTGTAATGTTGTCTTCCAGGGCTGCAATTGTGGCTGGCTTGTCCCTGTCCACGAGAGATTTCACGTAGCCCCACAAAAAATAAACTAGTGAAGTCAAATAGCATGATCCTGGCGGCCAATAGACCGCTCCAAAACGTGTGATTAATTGCTCAATAAACTCGCCTCTCAATAGGTCTGTGGTATCGCGTGTGGTATCATAAAATTGAATGACTTGCAAGCATTTTTCGTTTGTTAGTCTATTTATGGTAACATGGCAAACCTTGAGCATTTTGGCGTTGACACGTGCTACAAACAACGCGTGAGGTGTCAATATATTTACACTGAAAAAACAAATAGTAAAAAAATCACCTGTTATATGTTGATTTTTCTAACTGTTTATCTATTTATTTTTTTTATTTAACAGTGCGTTGATTAGTATTTTTTGACATAAGTGAGGAAATTGAACAGACCTGACAATTGTTCACAATGCACTCTACCAAGAACACCTTAAAAAACCACCACCAACCATTTGGGAACACTTTCTGCGTAAATTGGTGCAAATATTTGTTTTAGAAAAATGGCCATTTATTTTGGTTTTTTCGTAAGTTCTTAAATAATCAATTAATTCGATGCCCAAAACAATGATTCGCATCCAGTTGAATGTGCTAAGTATTATAAGCGCCAGATATGAAAACCTTAGTGTAAAAAAAAAGTTGCCCACTTCTGCTAAGTGTCGCCCTAATAAGCGTACAAACATGTGCCAGACGTGTGCGCGTTAGCACATATTATTACAGTTAAACGCATTTTTCAAATCGTACTGGCGCATTAGTCACTCAGTTCGTCGGCCGGTAACTCTTGTGCTATTAATGACTAACTACTAATGCAGGTATCGTTGTTGTTCTTCACGTCAACATTTGGCGGTTGTTGGTGTTTTTGTCTTTGTTGCACAAACGTCTCCACCAAGTGTCAGTGGGGGGAATTATCACAAATAACTGTTAGTAAGTACCACAGCCAAACAAATTAACAGGCGATGATGATGAAGTGAAGGCAGCAGTAGTAGAAGTTAATGGGGCAATAAACAAGAGGTAAACAAACGCTCAAAGACAACACAGTAGGCAGTGGCACCAAAATTAAGGTATGACCAGCAAGTACAAGCACTTGCGGCGTGATGTGTGAACTTAATGATGTTTCATTATTAGTTATGTACTCCTAGTACATAAAATGTTGAATGAGTCGAGAAAAAGTTGAAAGAGTTGATAAATGTTGGATAAGGCGAAAAATATTGATGACCTCGAAAATCTGTTGAGAAATATTGAAAACGATGATACGCACAAAAATATGTTGACAAAGTCAATAAATTATGAAAAGTTCGAGAAAGTCCGATATATTTACATATGTACATATAACATAGTGAAAAAGTCAAAACATATCCATAAAGTTAAAATTTTTTGAAAAAGTCGAAAAATATTGGAGAGGTCGAAAAATGTTGTTGAAAAGGTTGACTAAGTCAAATACCACTTATAAACAAAGTCGATTAACATATGTACGAGTAGTATGTCGACAAAGTCGAAAAATGTTTAAAAAGTCGTATTGCATTGAAAAAGTTTCGAAAAATTATGAGAATTCCAAAAATATTGAAAAAGTCTAAAATGCTGATAAGACCAAATAAGGTTGACAAAATCGATTTTTGACGATTAAGTCGAGATATATTGAAAATTTTGAAAAAAAGTTTAATATGCCGTATCATATTGAAGACGGAGAAAGTCGAAAAACACAGAAGAGTCAAAAAAATGTTAGAGTGGACGAAAAATATTGAAAAAAAAATGAAAGTTTTGATGGGATCAAATTTGTGTTGAGGAACTCGAAAAAGTGTTGAAAAATTCAAAAATGTTGAGATGGAAAAAAGTTGATAATTTCGAAAATATCAAAAGAAGTCCAAACATATTAAGTTGAAAAATGTTGAAAAAATCATAAGTGCAACATTTGTGTTGCGTGAGCATTAGCGTTACTCCAGTTCCCTTTCCATATATTCAGTTCAATATACAAGATTTCCTTCCCTGGCCAAAAAAATCGAAATCGGGCCATTCTGGACTAAATGTAATTTTAATTTTTGAAAATTAAGTAACCCAGTATTTATTTAGGGCAAAAATAATGAAAAATTGCCTCAAACCTGATTTGTGTTATGCCGACTCTGACTGTCTCTTTCATTATACTACAGAATTATTGTGGACCTTTCGAAATATTTCAAACTGAAAGTAGCTTTGTGCTTCATTTTATTTTAGTTTAATAAGATAAAAAGTTTATTATCTTTCTTCAAAGTGTTTTATTTTTAAAAAAGAATTATCGTAAATCATCAAAAATGCGCTCAAGGTAAAGGTGAACAGTGGAAAACGTCACCAAGTTTTTCGTTCAAATAATAAACCAAATTTTCTGTAGTTGTTGTTTTGGGGTCTTTCTTTTTCTTTTATTCCTTTTTTTGTTGTTGTTTTTTCTGACTCACGTTTTGTAGTATTTTCTTTTACATTTTTGTGTTAGACTGATGGCACACACCCCCAAGTATAAAAATAACTCTGTGGTTTTTTTTCTAATTCTCTCTCCTAACAATTCTTACCTTGAATGGTTAAGCAACTTCAGCCAAAATGCATATCACGAGTTTTGTTTAATTTTATTTTGTTTTTATTTTGTAAAACAAAAAAAATTGATAATTTATTATTGTTATTTTATCTTGAGTATGTCATCGTGTAAATATTTTTATGTTGCCTGAAAATATCCGATTTTTTTTTATGCCGAACCTTGGTTGTGCTTTTTTGGGTTCGTCTTTTTCTTTCCTTGCACAACCATAACCTTAACCTTGCTTTGTTTTCATATAATTTTTTTTTTTGCCATGTAACACTGTTAATTTTTGCATTTTTGTTTTTTTTTTTTTTTTTTTTGTTTTATAGCATAATAATTGGTTTTTGAATAGTTATTATATTGTACTTGTACTAATTAATTCGGATAAAATTTATTCAAATATATCAAACATTTCCGCACATATCATTTCCTACATATGATTTGCGGAAAAAATACTTTGAACAAAATTAACATATCAGAAAAATTTAAAATATAATGTTTAAACGTTTGCCTAAGATCAAATGCATGCCAGATCATACCACACACTGAAAATGAAGATTCTTTTAAATAAAATGCTTGGTTGATAGAGATTTTAAAAATGTTTATTAACAAATTTTTTTTGCATACATTTAACTATGCCCTTAATTCAAAGTTAAAGTGTTGTTAATTAGTCTAAGTATGATATTTGTTTGAGTAGATTGAAATCTTTTGTTTGGGTCAAATATATTTTGGACATCCTTTTTGTTACTTCATTTCACTTAACATTAATGTAAATACTATTCGATTCTCAACATATTTAAGTGAAACACTACTAATCTGGGAAAAGAGAATATTTCCTTTAAATAAATGCATTTGTTGTTAGCTTCCTAAAATATATATTAACTATCAACAAATATTTGTAGGTATTGCATTGACTTTAATTTAATGTTAAACAGTTGTTTATAGGGTCAAACATGTGTAGTAGTTATCTATATAAGTCGATTGAATAAATTTAATTGTATCCAATATATATTTATTAATAAAAGGTGTTTTTTTTAGAGGTATAGAGCTTCGAATTGAAATAAAACACAAAAAAATCGTTTTAATGTCCACCAATTTAGCTTTATTGGAAGGATAATTTTATGCCATTAATGTTTAAATATGATTTCGGGCATTTGGCCGCCGCGGCTGGCTCGAATAAAGCCAATTCTACAGGTCCAATTTTGAACCACTTTTTCGAGCATATGGGGCCGTATGTCGGCAATAACGCCACGAATGTTGGCTTCCAAGTCCCCTAACGTTTCTGGTTTGTTGGCGTAGACGAGCGACTTCACATATCCCCAAAGAAAATAATCCAATGGTGTCAAATCACACGATCTTGGTGGCCAATTGACAGGTCCATTCCGCGAAATTATGCGCTCATCGAATGTTTCCTTCAATAAATCGATTGTGACGTGCGCTGTGTGGCATGTAGCGCCGTCTTGTTGGAACCACAACTCATCCACATTCATGCCATCCAATTCGGGAACAAAATAGTCGGTTATCATGGCTCTATACCGGTCTCCATTAACGGTAACTGACTCTCCAGCATTATTTCGGAAGAAGTATGGCCCAATGACTCCACCAGCCCATAGAGCACACCAAACAGTCAGTTTTTGTGGATGTAATGGCGTCTCAAGGGTCTCATGTGGATTTTCTTCACTCCAAATACGGCAATTTTGCTTGTTGACGTAGCCATTCAACCAAAAATGAGCCTCATCACTGAACAAAATTTTGCGATGAAAATCAGCATCGAGATCAATCTCATTTTCGGCCCATACACCAAAATCACGACGCATTGCATGGTCTCGCGGCTTTAATTCTTGCACAAGCTGGATCTTGTAAGGCCGCAAGCCAAGATCTTTGCGCAAAATCTTCCATAAAGTTGATGGACAAAGCTCCAATTGCTGTGCACGGTGGCGAATCGATTCATTCGGGTCCTCTTCAACAGTTTGCTCTACAGCGGCAATTGTTTCTTCGGTGCGCACTGTTCGACGTCTCTGCGGATGCGTATTATCACATAGAGTAAACGTAGTGCGAAAACGATCCATGGTTAACCGAATTAATTGCTCTGATGGACGATTATGTCGACCATAAAATGGACGGAGCTTGCGGTAAACTTCGCGAACTGAACCATTATTTTCGAAATAAATTTGCACGATTTGCAAGCGTTGTTCTTTTGTCAACCTGTTCATGATGAAATGGCAAACCAAACGGAACATAAATGACATTAGAGTTGCCAGATTTGACCATAAAATGCCAGTTTTATCTCTATTCGAAAAACAAACCTCTAAAAAAAACACCCTTTACTTATTTTATTTGATTTTACTTCACAACAAATGAATGATATACAATTCTCAACATGCCTTGTTACACAATTCAGATATTTGTGACTGTGTAACTACCATGGCATCCAATTTAAAAATATTACGATAAAGGAAAACAATCGATTTATTTATTAATCAATATTTTAAAAAATAGATTTTTCCCCATGGGTTTTTATTCTAAACAGATATTAATAAATGTATATGTATACAAAACAAAATTTCTTCCGCCAAATATCAAATGGTTAGGTGATTAGTGACAAGTCAATGCTATGTGGTGTGGTAATTATTACTAAATATATTATTAAGCTAGCAAAGTTTTTCAAATAAAATTACTTTATGATTAACCATATGCATATATGATTCTCTATTGTATCCTTTATCTCCTCTTTCAATGTGTACGATCAGTAACGAAAGGCTTTAATTCTCTCCAACATTTGCTCGATTCGAGTATTACCTGTACATACCAACTTTTCTAGTGCGTCTGCATATTCTACAACCCTGATGGTTTCACTCCAATGCTTGCCAACATACTTCAACTGATGATTTCCACAACCTGTGCTCAATTTATTTCCAGTTTCGTCATTTGATTTGAATGGAAATCGGTATGTATGTTACCAACCAAGCATATTTTTAGGATAAACTAGTTCTTCCTAGGCCAAAATAGTTGATTTGTATGCTTGAAAGTATGCAATATATTTTTAATGCAAAAGCACTGTGGATAGCGAAGCTGGACATATAGACCGAACCGACAGTTGGGCATATTGGACGCTGGAAATTCTTAGCCGCAGCCAAATTACCCTCACTTACAACTTACCACGGATAAGTGTTATTATCTTACATTGCTATTGCCTTAGTCTTGACTAACCAGTGCTTTTGCATTAAAATTTCATTGTTTATTTTCAGGCTTAACTAGTTTGACCTAAAACTAATGTTATTTGCTTTTGCAGAGTAAATGACATATTAACTTACATAAAATATTTATTGGGCCTACATCAAATATATCATTTTTTAAATATTGCCAAATCTCAGTATGTGTGTAACTACACTTCTTCCGTACAGGTTCGCTTCTGCAAAACGTCAAATTGAAACTTTTTTTTTGATTCAGAAAATATTACACTTCGCAGCTCTACAGTAACAGAATCGAGCCTCAGGTATAAAAATGAAAAGTCACCAATTTTTGTGTAACTTCGTTTTGTTGAAATTTTTTTAGGGGATGGTAGTGATCGCTGGTGTAATCTTGGAGTAGTTCAAATGAATTCGAGCCTTAATATATTTTCACTGCTATTCAATATTGCCTGTCATTAAGACGGCATAACTTATCCAATTTAAGCACTTTAAGCTTACTCTTTGAACCTAAAGTTAATTTTTACGTACAAAATTTTATCAAAAGAGTTTCGAACACCTCAACAATGCATCCTACAATAAAGCCATCGTTCTTATCCATAAATTCAACGAATGTCATCGACTAAGCACCGCATTCACCTGATACGTTCCCGTCTAACTTTATGCTACTCCCGAAGCTAAATTTATTACTTTGAGGAAGGCGCATAATTTCGATTAATAAATAATTTGGTTTCGTTTTATTTCACCGAATACCTTTTATACAGTGCCAGGCGCACAATACAGGGACTTATATATAGTATATCACTATCATAAAAAAATAAATTTTTTCGAATACTCTCTAGCTATGGTATAGCTTTGTCGTTATTTTTACGTTTCCTTTATTGCCATTACCTTTCTAAATAGGTAATTTAAGTTTTATATGCATTTTCGCATTTCTTATGATCTGCTGTTTTTTTCTTTTTTCATATTCTTTGCGAATACTATGAGTTCCATTTCTCATTCTTGTTGTTGTTGTTGTTGTAGTTTACATTTTTTGCCAGCAACAAAGCGCTGTTTAAAAACTTTTTCCGGTTTTTTTATGGCAATTTTTTTTATAATGATCATTTTTTCTGTATTTTATTTTGTATGCCTCCTCCCAAGAATTGAGGCCACAAAAATTATTGTTGCGCATGCGCGCCAGATTATTCTCTTTATTTATTTCTCATATACTTGATGCTTTTTTAAGCATCTTTGTTGATGTTGTTGTTGGTTCGTTTTTTTATATCTATAGCGCTTGTCATGCTTCATTAGAGCGAAATCATTGGATGCAGCAGCAACTCGATCATATCATTTGGGTGGCCAGCTGAAAATTGTTGATGTGTGAACATATGTACCTATTTACTGGCAGATATGAAAGGAAATCTATACTGCAGTGAATTGGGTGAAATGTGACAGGGACGCATGACGCATCACGCATTTTTGACCTCTTCAATATTTTTGGACTTAAACAACATTTTTCGACTTTTTCAAATTTTATCGACTTTTTCAATATTTTTGACTTCATTATCATTTATCGACGATATCAACATTTTTCGTCTTTTCCAACATTTTTCGACGATTTCAAGCTTTTTCGATCTCATTAACACTATTCAACTTTAACAACATTTTTCGAAAATATGGTTTATAAATATATGGCATAAGTGACAACTAATTTATTTCACATATACATGTACACAACATAGCTCCTATTGTTAAATTCTATACAGAAAAAAAATTTCTAAAAAAGTTCAAAAATGACAGTGCCTACTAGATACGTAAACATCAGTTCAACGATTCTTCAATAAAAATTATAGAAACATGTAGACATTCAGATAATTTCCCTTCCAATAAAATTTTCACTTCAACTGCTCATTATATGCGCATTTAACGCTTGTTTAGTTATAAAAAAAAAAAAAGATTAAAAAAAAATTGTAAAAAAAACACCAAAAAATATTTGTGATCGATCGATGAACGATTGCAAAAAAATATGTGCTATTTGCTGCTTGTCTGCCGTTTGAATTCTTCGATCGTGTGATGTCTGCATACCCACCCGTCCATTAGCATCGGTTAGTTGGTCAGTAGCATTAATGACTTTTTGCAATTTTGTATTGTTGTAGTTGTTGTTTGTATTGTTTTTCATTGTTATTTAATTACGCTACTGATGTTGTTGACTCCATCAACATTTCAAGCGACCCACAACTAAACGGTTTCATTTGTTATAAATGTGTTTTTTGGTTTGCTTTTGCATTGCAAATGAATGAAAAACTTCAGCAACAGCTGATTTTCTATATTTTTTCATTTGAAATATACCATCCTCACTTTAATTAACAGTTTTTACACTGATAACACTTTTTAAAAAATTTGTATGAAAAAAACTTCTGTTTAAAAACTTTTCAAGAGTTTTTTCGGCAAACATTTAACGTTTATTTGACACAACTAAATCGACTTATTCAACACGGATCGACTTTTTTAACCATTTTTTACTTAAGTTTAAGCTTCACACTAAATAGCTAAGGTTACTAACAGTAGTAGTAGCTAAGCTATATCATTATTATTGCACATTCATTGATTTCCTTAACATTGCTATGGCTTATTCATGATATTTCGACCTTTTCAATATATTTTCGATTCTGGCATTGAGTTCTGATTCAGGGAATTCTTCAACATATTTCGGATGTGCCAATATTTTTTGACATTCGAATTCACTTCAAATAAAGTTACAGCCAGTTAGCAAGGATTGTTATATCTGTAAAACTGCGCAAATTCTGTCATACATTTCTCATTTCTAACCATATATCTACAGCCATCAAAACCAGTTTAATTTTTAATGCGAAAACATTCATTCATGACGTGCTATTCAAACCATGTGGAACTGCAAAAGTTTTTACGAATCACAATGTATTTTAAAAATTGTTGCAATACGTTCCGCACATTAGTATTAACTTGAATATTTTAAGAGTAGCAAACTTCGACAAAGAAGGACTACTCAATATGCTACTAATTCCAAATATGTATATTGAATCATTGAAGTCATTTTAGTCAAATGGGCTTTCCCAATAAAATGAGTGTATGTAAGGTTAATCCTGCGCTATACTAGTAGAACAGCGCAGGATTAAGTTTGATCTGGAGTGGGGCTATAATTCCGAGCAGGAGGAGCCCCTAACTCTGTACTGAACTCTATTAAAGTTGAATTAGAAGTAGGATAAAGGCTCCGGATCCCGAGCTCAAGTTGGCCCAACATGAGGAGGTTGTTGTGAATCAGGAGAATCCCTGTCCATTTATAGGTTTTTGTGAGTTGCAGTTGTAGACAAAGGTTTTTAACTTCTGTAGTACCCTTTTTCTTCTTTTCACTTTTTAAAGCAGAATGTGATATTTTTAAGCATTTTTTTATTTTGATCATAAAATTTGTTTATGCTTGGTTGCAAGGAGCCTCTTTCTAGTTCTAAGCCCCGGGCCGCGCAAAGTTCTCATCTAGCACTGCCCAAGAATATGCCCAAAGATATGGTTACAATAATAGCAAGAGCGTAAAGTTAAAATCGTTAGAGAGCTTAGAAGTGCCACAAATCATTTGACTTAACAGTACATTAACAGAGGAATGTTAAAACGATGTTGCTAGAGATTACATAAGTGCGAAACAAAATTGAGTTGTGTAGTACTTATTTCCAATAGCTGAATTTAACTAAACATAAAATAAAGTTTCAAACGACATATTGCTGCCGTTTTTATTTGAACATATGAATTTGTTTTTCAAAATCATTTGTTTTTGACTGATTTGAACGATATTTTTGCTTGTGCACGAATCGAACTTCATGAATTTCAAAGAAAACAATGCATTATCTGAAACTATTTACTTAACACTTTCTTCTAGTTTCTTTTTCTGAATATATGAATATGTCTTACAGAATTGATGATTTTTTCATTGTGAAAATTTAATATCAAACTATGTATCTTATGACATATCACTCTGTTGTAGCTTCATTTTCTGAGTATTAAAATTCAGATTTTGAAGTTGAAAAGCTTACGAAGCTGTAAGAATTGACAGAAATCTAAGATTTACTAGCACTGACACAAACTTCTCAACATACTTATGACCCATTTATTATAAATGCAAAGCTTTTGACATAATCCAACCAATTTGACGAGTAAATGCAAAAAGACCTCAATAATGATGTCACACTTTTGACTGTTAATTGACAGTTCAGCTGCTACCACACACACGCGATAAAAATTTCAAAATGTGGTTGAAAAAGGTGAGGTTTCCGCTAAATGCAAGAATAACTTAATAAGTAGTAAGACGACAAAATGGAAAATCAAATTCGAAAAACAAAAGAAGCGGCAACAACAAATTAATCAAGAAAATCAAATCTATTAAATGCTGCATACGGTAAAGAAAACACCTGTCAAAGTTAAGTAAACGATATTTACAATGATTTCATATCACGTACACTTAAGCGACTGCACACACCCTTATGCTGAAGACGTTAATGCCTTTTTAGGTCACACAAGAAAACCAACCCATATCACCCACCACTAATCGCTTGGCAAAATTTTATTACGGCTTGGAAGTGGGCATGGGAATTTCAAGGTTTTTTCTGCTGATATCATCAGCAACTTCTTTACTAACAACGCATCTTTGGAATGACGCCCGCCCGCCCGCTATTGAATGATTTTTTAGCTTCTTTGCTCTGGCATGCAAGTGTTTCTTCTTGAAATTCCAAACCAACTTTAGTTGGTTTTTTGACTTCAAAGAAAGCAGCTTAGCACTACTTTGAAATACGTGCGTAATATCAGTTTTAGCAAGCCAATTGGTAAGTTGGTTATACCAATTTCTGCAGTTGCGTCTAAGTGCAATTTTGCTTATCGGTTATTCAATTTTGGCGCTATCTTTATTGGCATTTTGTTCCAAATTATTTTGTATAAAATTTTTTAATTATAATATTGCGTTGTGCAGTGGTTTCGCTTTTTCAAATATTTTTTTTATTGTTGTTAAGCTCCTTAATTTGGCGCTGATTGATTGCTTTGTTAAGAGCATTAAAATTTATTTGTTTGATTAATTGAGTCATTGATTGCTAATTGATTGTATAAATCAATGTTAGTGATAAAATTTTGTCTGTACTTTGTTGTCCGAGAAATTAAAGCTCGTACTCAAACAATAATAATATGCAGAACAATAGTCAGAAAAGTCATAACAATAATTAGAGGACTAAGTCCTGAACCCATGGCTAAAAAGTTTTAATGTATCAGAAAAACGTCAAAGCAACTGTTGTTGCATTACCCTAGTGGAAGTGTATATTTCATATGCGGACAAATATCCTATGTTTTGCGAACTTAAAAAGTACTATATTTAAAAAGTGTTTTATATGGTGTTAAATTTATTCCTGACAATGTCTTCATACAGTTTCGCTGGGAGTCACTCATTTTGCTATGATGATACCTCATTTACGTGATCGCTTATGAAAAATCAGCACATTTTGTTGCTGGGCGTTCAATAGTGACAAACCCTGCTGTTTTTTAAAATTTTTGTAAAGTCGCTTTTGAAAGAGGTTTACTAGTAGATACTGTTTATACTGATATTGCAAAAGCTTTTGATAAAATTTCACATAAAATGTTGGTTGCGAAATTGGTGAAATTGAGTTTTCTTTCTAGTTTCCTTAATTGGATTATGTCATATCTCGAGGGCAGGAATTCTTCCATTGTTGAGATAAATGGCATAAAATCATTACCTTTCATTACTTCCTCAGTGGTGCCACAAGGAAGTAAGGTGTCACGGATATCGTAATCTCCTCGAAAAATGTGTCAACATATTAAAACTTTCAAGTTCTGATTAATATTAACATTATTTGCAAAACTCAATGAATACCGAGGACTATTTTGGCTCCCCTCAATCCTTTGCGCACGTGGCGGTGGCTCTCTTGGCTTCGCCTCCGTTTTTATGCCACTTCCTGAATTGTTATTCATATTAGCTAAAAATCTAGATTTTTTTTTCGTTTTTTTATATTGTCCCACTGTACCATGAAATATCGCGCTCAAACTAACGGAAATTTACTATTTACTTTGTTGCTACCATGGCAGTTCATTTAATGTCTCATTGAAAATTTCTTCTTTTTTTTTGACTTACACGTGCAAATATTTGTTTTTTTTAAGGAATTTCCCAGCTTTAGCGAATAAATTTCCTTTAGATGGTTTTTTTATTTTTTTTTATTTTTCAAGTGGCAACTGCAGTACACTGCGCGCGCCCTACAGGTGAAGAATGGAATCAAAAAAAAAAACACCGTTTCTTGTGTTTAGTGATAAGATAAGAAAAGTACTCGTACCAAAAACAAACAAAATAAATAACTACAATAGAAAATAGTGTAAACATTTGATTTTCAAAAAACACACACTCCTACAATTCAAAAAAGACAAAAAAAAAAATGTTAAAAGTTACAACAACAACAAAAAAGGCGAAGAAACTCCGTTGTGAAAAAAACAACAACAGCAACAAATTAACGCGTTGCCGTAAAACAATAGCGTAGAACGCAAATTTAACAAATTTTTGTTGTACTTGTCATTTGTTTTTGTTTGCTGTTTGATTCTCTTCTTTTTCTTGCTTGCTCTCTGCATGTTATCAGGCAACGTTGTTAGCATTAAAATGACGTCGTCTTTGTCCCACTGTATGTGTGCGCGCCGCATTGAAAGCCGCCGAAAGAAATCGAATGTCAGTTGCTCGTGAAGTTCTATAGCGAAAATTACTCAAATTTGAAGTAACGCGTGCGACGGCAGTTTGAAAAAATAATAAAAAATTAATAAAAATTTATAAAATAAAAGAAGAATAGTAGAATTATGCTAATTTGTTGACAGTGAAAAGTTTCCACAAATATATTTAAACAGTTATGCAAAAAATAATAATAATTAATGGAAATATAAACAAAAGTTTAATAGAAAAAAAGAAAAAAACAACAGTAAAGTGACAACTTTTTACATAACTTTAACGTGCTAATGATATAAAAAAAAGAGTTTTTTGTTTGAATTGGGAAAAATTTTATCAAATGTTTTCATTGTAATAGAAACAGAAAAGGTAATTAACTAAGCAAATATTTTTTTTATTTTAAATCTATTAACATTATGTAGTTAGAATTAAAAAATTTTATTTTTAAAGGAAAATATATAGGCAATTCTTTACATTTTAAATTCAGTTCATTAAGCAGTCCTCTGTCAATGTGATTGTATGATGTGGATGTCGGAAAGAGTTGAACTGGCCGAAAATATGGGACTATAAATTTCACAGATGTCTTAAAATTAAACATTTTTTGCATCAAATTAAACAACCCTTAGCGAAAATTAAGAGCATTTTATCATCATTAGAATTTGTTTCGTCCCCTTTAAAGTGGGCCTTGACGCTTGGAATTATTGTTGCCAACATTTTTTCAGCTTATATTTACTATTTTCCAGAATAAGCCGTAAAAAAATATAATACACTTAAAAAAATAGTATATGCAATATACAGTGAAATTCCCCATAGCGAAATACCCCATAACCGGACAGCTCCCATAACCGGACACATTTCGGCAACACTCACTTTTTATTAACTTTTCCATACAAAATGAATTCCAATAGCCGGACGCCCCATTAACCGGATGCGGACACTATATTCTATATCATTTTGATCAAAATATCTCTTTTAAACGGACAAAATATCTCTTTTAAGCGGACAAGTAATTTTGCCATGGAGTAACTTTTATGCTGCGATGACATTAAAACTTAACGCCGCGGGTAGAGCCGTGTCTGAATCCGTGGCGTTAATTTGTCAATTGTGATTCTTCACTCACAATTTTCATGATCCAAATTCCATGACTCAAAATAGAACTCAGAAAATTTTCTCAAAAGTTCTGCTATTATTATCTTTAAGTTTTATTGTCTGACATTTTGCAAGATTTTCCTATGATATGGAAGCAAGATCAGGAGAATTTAGTTATCAAACTTTTGGTGCTCTATGTTAAAGGTCAGGTTGTTATTCACCATTTTTGATTTATGTCAATATTGAACAAAACAAAGACAATTATTCTTAGTCGTTATTCAAAGCAAAGGTTCTCTTAACTATAGATAATTCTTCGAAATGTTATCAAATATTTACATGCAGATATAGAATTGCTTACATCATCGTATCTCAAAAGTCCTATTGGACTTTGAGGTACTTTGTACTTATCATTTGAGACACTAATTTCTGTGAACCTACAGTTTATTATTGTATGACGTTTTCAATTTTAATTTATTTAGTTTTATATTGTTTTCGTGCGTTATTTAATATCAAAATTGAACATTCTAAATTAAACACGTTGGGTACCACACTTGAGCTTGGATTTTGTTCAGTGTGAACACAGTTTCTTCTTCCTGGCAACTGTCTGTTTTTCCAACACTTTCAGAAGTATTACAGAAATCTATCACATATTCTGGATTTTTCGATGTTATATTTAAATGTCTCTGCAGAGTTGCTCTAACTTCAACAAACTCCTTATCGTAAAGATAATAAATAATCGCCTCATTGTCCGTTTTATAAAAGTATAAATGTTAATCAACTCATTCAATCTTCTTAGAAAACGTTTGTTTCACAAATATTTTTTTTTCGTGCTGACAGAAGCTTTTTTTATCTGCATACCATAAAAATAAGTAAATATCATTAAACTTCTGCAAAACTTTGTTTATCTCTTCATTTATTGTGCGTGTATCATCACGTAAAAATATATATTTTGCTCGCATATAATCACGGAGTTAAGGTTGAAACTAAAACTTTATTGACAATTTTTGGTTTACAATTTATATATATGTACATTTTTATTATATTTATGCCATTTCAGCATTTATTTCAGCAAGTCTGCAGGGCAGCGGATTCTTATGAATCGGCTGGACTGTGGATTCTTATTTCAAGAAAAGGAAATGAAAAATAAACATATTTATTGTGTTGGCCGCACCATATGTACGTTTGTATGTATGTACATATGTAGCAGTATCAACAGTACCAAAACGTGCAGATCATATCTACAATGTATGGTAACATAATAGCGTGCATGTGGATCGCAAGCCACATATGAATGATTGTACTATACAGTGGGATGATGTGACATGATTATGTGACACCTCCACCGTAAGCTATTTGCAGTCCCTGCAAAGTTACTGAAATTTACAGCACATAAAATTAATTTTGTTATATATTTTTATATATTATATATTTATTTGAAATAAAATTTTCTTTAAAACATTAATTTTTTATTACTTAATGGCAAATGGATTATTACTGTTTGAAGTAGTTGTTATATTAATTTTATTTACACTTTTTTTTGTTTGTTTAGTTTTGATAAGATACAATGTCAAAATAACTGAAAGTAATATTACAATGATTATAGTACTTGAGGTTGTTGTTGCTTTAATTTGATTTTTAAAGTATACGTTTTCAATTAGTTCCCTATTTTCTATAGTTTTTCCATGTATTATTTCCAATGTCAAATTTCCTTCAATTTTAGGTATTTCAGTATTTATCTCAAATATTTCAACAACGTTCATAAAAATATCTTCCTCATTTAAAAATTCGTAATTATCAATTTTGATTTTACATAAGTGGAATGTTATTAATGCATTGCCTTCTACTTGTAAAAGGTTAAAATTACAATTATGCAGTATGTTTGTGTTTGGAAAGTTTTTTAGAACTAACATATTATTTTCTAGTTGTTCAATCTCTTTATTACGATTTATTTTATACATGCAAGTATCATTATTTTGTAAGATATTACGAACGCATCGGTTTTTATGGTATTTAAGATTTTTCTCTTTTATTATGTCATTAGTATACTCGAAAATTTCTTCTTCATTGAAAATAATTTTAGTAATTTGCATGTCCAACTCCTTATTCTCTTTATTTGGCATGGGTATAATCATACCATTGAAAAATTCTTTGTTTGAAAATTTTGGAATATTGAGTACGAAGATAATAAATTCTTCATTAAACAATACATTTGTCTTCATGTACATCATTATATCAATAGAAATATTATATTTTATTATCTCTTCACTTGTTAAAAAATTGTGTGCTAGAACATTTAATTTACTTAACAATATTATGTCTGAAAATCTCTCGATTTCTTTATTGATTTTTAGGAGTGTTATATAAATTTGAAAACTTTGATCAAATGAGTTTATTGAAGTAATTACCTCGTTAGTTTTTCCTTGAATTTTATATAAATTTTGTGAGATGAGTTCTTGTTGCTTGTTAATGTGGTTCTCTATGTTTTTCATGTTTTCAATTAAATTTCTATTGACTATAACTTGCTTATTATTCTCATCAATAGAATTCTTAACGTTATTATCCAAATTGTTCAAATGTTCGTAAATTTCCTGTTCGTCTTCATCGTCCATAGTTCCTATTAGAAATTTGTAAGCCCTTCCTACAAAGTTAAATAGTCCTCGTTTTTTTCTAATCGTAAAAGGCGTAAGGGTGTGTAAATTCTGTTTAAGTGAACTTAGCTCCGAATTTATTAGTTCATAAAGGTAATTGTCGTTAATGAGTGTCAATAGCTTTGTCTCATTCTCAAATTTTTTTAAAATTTCATTATATTGTGTGAGATTAACTAAATGCAGTATTTTGGTGTATGAGCTTAGTACGTTTTTCTTTTCCAGCTTAACTATTGTAAACCCATTGCTGTTGTTCAGAGGTCTTATGTTTATAGATGGTAGAGGTTGCTTATCTTCCTTAGATATCGAGTAACTTCCATGGGTGTTTATAATTAATATGAATAAACCAACCGATATCTGTAACGAAACATTTCAGTATTTCGTTATTATTGCTCTTGGTATTTGAATTTTCTTTTTACTTGATTTTTATAATATTTCCTAAGTTTATTATTATTATTATTAGTTAATATGTAATTGTCCGCTCTAGTATAATTGGTAAGCTTTTTGTATTTTGGTTGAGATTTACTTGCTCTGTAATTTTTTACAACGTTTTCAGCTATTTTTGAATCGTTATTATTAATTTTATCATTAATTTTATTTATTTTGTCGATTTTATTTTCTCTCATTCTATTTGAAAATTCATCTACTTCTTCTCTTGTCAAAATATTATTTATAAAGTCTATTGGTTTTCTCCTTGTTGTGGAATGTATCGTTGCATTATAAAACATGATTGCTTTTTGAACTTTCTCATTAATTTCGTCGATGCACTCTCGATCTGCAAAAAGTATTCGTAAATGTTCGTTTAGCGTTTGGTGTAGACGTTCGACATCTGCGTTACCTGTTTTATTATATGGGGTGGTAAAATAAACTTCTATATCATTGTCTCTAAAGAATTCTCTTATTGTCGTTGTATCTAATTCGTTGTCTGTTACGACCTTTTTAGGTTTTCCCAAATATTGAACTCTTAATTTAATTGCTCTAAGGATAGAGATCCAAGTTCTGTCTTGTAATTTTTCCACTGTTGCGTATTTCGTAAGTCTGTCAATGGTTGTAAGGTACATGACGTTTCTTAATGGGTACCAAATATCTATATGGACAAGTTCGTTATGCACTTTAGGAGTTTCAGTGATATTTAATCTATGACGTATGGGATTTCTATCAAATTTGGCCAGGTTGCAAATTTCACAATTGTTAATAAATTTGTGAATTTGTTCCTGTAATTTTGGATAATAAATTGAGTTCTTTAATTCCTCGAATGTCTCATTTATTCCTCTATGATTATTCTTAAGGTGGGCCTTTTTTATTTTTTCCAGCAAAACTTCTCTATCGGTTACGTCCTCTAGAAGTATATTTGATTTTAATATTTTTAGATTTTTATTTTTAGCAAAGTATTTCACGTAGAGATCCTGAAACTTCAGAAATAAATCCGGATGGGGAATAAAAATAGATATCAACCCTTTAGTTGGAAGAATATCTTGCATTGTTTGTAGAAGGTTACTTTCCCGAGTAATTGATATTATATTCCTTATTTTATTTTTATACAAAATTATCTTTTTATTTGATTTCTCCTGCGCATAATCAATTATCATTTGTATTTTAAATAAGTTTAGAGGTTTTTCCGATATTCTTATCAAATCAGTGCTATCACTATCTGCACTATGCATAGTCTCTTCTTCGTCTTCGTAAATTTTTCTTAGTTCTGTTATAGTTTCTTCCGTTGTCGTCGGAATTTCGATATGTTCATTCATGTTAATTTCATTCGCGGTGTCTGGGTTTATTCTACTAAGTCCGTCTGCTACTATGTTTTCGCGACCTTTTATATATTCGGTATTGAAATCAAATTCATTCAACTTGATTTTCCACCGTTGAAGTTTACTATTAGGTTCCTTCAGGTTCTGTAACCATATTAAAGGTCTGTGATCAGTTTTAATAACGAATTTGCGCCCGAATAAGTATGGCCTAAAAAGTCAGTTTCTTTCGCCAAAAATTTGCATTTTTGCAATTGTACCTTTAAGTTCGCTTTTTTTAAGCAATTGAAAATTTTTTCGAGGGAATCGAGATGTTCCTCGATACTTGTAGAAAATACTAGTATGTCATCTAAATATACTACGCAAAGTTTGCCAATGTATTCTTTTAAAACATTGTTCATGAGTCTCTGGAATGTAGCCGGGGCATTCTTTAGTCCGAACGGCATTCGCAAGAACTCGTAGTGACCATTAGTTGTCGAGAACGCAGTTTTATATATGTCCTTAGGATCCATTTCAATTTGATGAAATCCTTTAGTTAAGTCTAATGTGGTGAAGTATTGACATTTTCCTAGCTTATCGAAAATGTCATCTATATTAGGTATTGGAAACCTATCTTCTATAGTGTCCTCATTTAACTTCCTATAGTCCACTACTACACGCCAGTTTTGTCTGCCTGAACTATCCGGTTTCTTAGGGACAATCCAGATTGGACTATTATAAGGACTATCTGAATCTCTAATGATACCTTGACTTAACATTTCGTCGATTTGGTTATTTACCTCTTCTTTATGGATTTCTGGGTATCTATAACTTTTAGCATATATTGGAATGTCATTTTTAGTTTTTATTTTATGTTTAACATTATTGGTGAATGTTAAATTATCATTTTCTTTGTGAAATACTTCAGCGTATTTTCTTTGAAGTTTTGCAATCTGAATTTTTTCAAAATTATTTAGGTGATTTTCATCGTTTTTTACTTCTTCCGTTTGACAGTTTAATATTTCAAAATTTTCTTCCCTTTGTACTTGTTCGTAATATTCCTCTTCTTCTTTGCAAATAAAAAATGGTATCTTTGCATTAGATGTTACTAATTCCCTATTAGGATAGTCTATTTTACAATTAATTTCATCAAGGATGTTGTTGCCTATAAGACCATGGAACCTATCATGAAAATCGAGTTCCAAAAATTCGCAATCTTTACTTGGGTTGAAGGAACCGAATTCCTTAAACAATGGAAATTTATAAATATAATTACTTTTAAAGATTTTTCCAAAGGCTTTAACTTCTGCGCTAATCTTTGTTCTCCACTTAGGATCACAAACACCTGGTTTTATTAAGCTAAATTCAGCACCTGTATCTATCAATAAATAAAATGATTCATCACCTCTTTTAAATTTTAAGTAAGGTAATTTTTTGAGGCTTGGTCTGAAAAATTTGTATTATAAGTATCCATTGGTTCTTGACCATTTGAATTTCTAGACTGTCGGGACTGTGCGCTTTGATTATCCCTTCTTTCATATCGATTATTATAAGTGCGCCGTGTATTTTGTGAGTTGCTGTCGTTTCTACTGAAATTATGATACTGTTGATTTCTATAGTTAGTGTTTGTGTTATCATGGTTCCTTTGTTCATTGTGATGAGTTTTATTTCTTTCTTGTTGATTATTATATCGATTACTTTGATATCTGTCGTTTTGTTTTTTCCGGTAGTTATTGGTATTTTGATAATCATAAGTACCATTTTTATTATTAGCGCGATTATTGTAATTATCGCTGAAATTTACTCGTGTGTATTTTGAAGTATTAGGTCTATATTGGGGTGGACCGTACTGAGTAAATCCCTGATGTCGAGCTTCAGTTATAATTTTGTAAGCGTCCATAAGTGTTGTAGGAGCCCTAGTTATGATCATAGTTTTTGTAGGTTCTGGCAAATGACTTCGGAAAACTTGAAATGCTATTCTATTTATTTCATCGATCGAGTAGTCGTTCTCTTCGTGCGTCATCTTCCTATTTATTACCCTATTCACAAATTTTTGAATCAAATAATAGTAGTTTTCAATAGTACCATTCAATGATTTCATTTTTAATTTATCCATTAATTCAACAACAGTTTCTTTTTCGCCAAAATTTCTTTTTAAACAATCTTTTATTTGTACCCACGTATCCGATGGCTCTCTGTGTAGAGCTTCTACACATTCACCTACGCATTTGTCTTTTATAAACCCTATCAAAATGCGCTTAGATGCCACGTCAAAGTGGTCGAAAGACGGAAGTATATTTTCAATATTTTTTATAAAGTCCGGTAACGAATTTGGACTCAAACCGTCATAGTCTTTTATGTGCTTTATACAATTAATAATTAGGTTCATCTGTTGAATCATTGCCTGATCCATTTTCGTAATTAGATTTTTTAAAGAGAGAATAAAAATTTGGACAACAACAAAAAAAAATTTTTTTTACTTAAAATTTACGGTAGTAATTAGTTTATATGTTTTTATTTTGATGGTTCGTTTTTATAGTATTAAATATTCCTTCTCTTTTACAATTTAATTCAACTGTCGTTTATTTATATTTTGTTTTTTTTTTTTTTTTGTGTTCTTTTTTGTGTTCTTAATTCAATCACAAATAAAAAGTAGATAGTAAAACTTAACTTACGTAGTTCCTTCTATACATCTTTCTTGGTTTTTTTTTTTTTCCACCAGAACTTTTATTAAGTAGAACTGCTAAAATTCTTAACCGTCTGCGTATTGATGAGCTGTTTTGCTTATACTCTGCTGTTGCTTTCCCTTTTTTTTTTTTTTTTTCGCACAATACGATGATGTTGATATTTGCTTTTTGATGTTGTTCGCTTGTAGCTGTTGAATGTTAAAATGTAAAACGCCAACGCTGACCCTGATCCTTCGTTCGGGGGTGTGGGGTTTCTCGGAATGAAAACCTTTTTTAAATCTTCAAAATTTCACAAAAAATTTTTTTTTGTTTTTTTTTTTTTTTTTTTTTTTTTTTTTTGTTTATATTATTTTTTTTCTTAATAGTTTTATTTAAATGGTCTTTCACCAACACAAATTACATTATTTTATTCTGCACTGTACTTCTTGTCAATTTTATTTAGTTTTATTTATTTAACATCCTTATTGTATACAAAATAGAATTCTGCAGTGTACTTGTTGTTAATTTTATTTAGTTTAATTTATTTAGCTTCCTTATTGCATCTTCACATTAAGGGTGCCAATTTTTTTTTATTATTGTATTGCAGTTGTGTTAAAAATAAAATCTCTTGATTTCTTATTTTAACAGCCGATTATTTTTGCGACTGCGCCAATCACGGAGTTAAGGTTGAAACTAAAACTTTATTGACAATTTTTGGTTTACAATTTATATATATGTACATTTTTATTATATTTATGCCATTTCAGCATTTATTTCAGCAAGTCTGCAGGGCAGCGGATTCTTATGAATCGGCTGGACTGTGGATTCTTATTTCAAGAAAAGGAAATGAAAAATAAACATATTTATTGTGTTGGCCGCACCATATGTACGTTTGTATGTATGTACATATGTAGCAGTATCAACAGTACCAAAACGTGCAGATCATATCTACAATGTATGGTAACATAATAGCGTGCATGTGGATCGCAAGCCACATATGAATGATTGTACTATACAGTGGGATGATGTGACATGATTATGTGACAATATGCAAGACATTTTATTGACTTAATACCGGCAAGCATTTTATCACGTGCATTAAAATGCCAATATGATATTAATTAACAACCACAACTGATGATAACACAATAAAGAATGCGCCAGAAACTAACAAAATAATCTGATTTCGATGATATCATTATGTCACGTATGTATGTACATAAGTATATCAAAATGTCACTGTCAGCGACATTTTTTGAATTAAACTGTGGAAAACGTATTGCATAATTGTTTGAAATTAAATTTTATTGAAGATTCCCATGCGTAAAAAATATCAGCCTAAAAACTTTGATTAACTATTAAAATAATGAAAAATGACCCAAAAACGAGCAGCAATTTTTATTCAAAATTATAGAAGAATCGCATAAGAGTAAAAGAAATGCTATGGGGGGTTGACAAGATCGCCAAAATATTGTGTCCCGATAAAATTTATAAATATTTGCTCAAAAATAAACAAACCAACTTTCCAAAAATATTGCAAAAAAATAAAGCTGAAAATCCTACTTAATACACGCTTGTAAAGGGTGTCCCCTGGTTTGAATTTTGCGCCATTTGTGCAATAAGGTGAGCTGAAACCCGCTGACTACGGATAGCGATGAGACTTCGTTGAATGAATTATGAAAGAATGATAAAAATGGCGCGAAATTCAAAACTTGCGAGCATTTTAGCACAATTTTTAAAATAAATCTCTCTCAGAATATAACGCCGAAAAGTTAACATTTCTTTCACAGCGGATGCTTTGAGAGATTTTTTCTTTTGGGCCAAATCTCAAGTTGGCCCCTAAAAGTGCGTGACTTAAGGGATTGTCCAACGAATGTTTATGTTTGTCCACCTTTTATTCTAAAGATAATAAAAAACTAAATATTTTGTAAATTCACATTGGTGCATTCAATTGTCCACTATTTGTTTCAAAGCAAAATGTTCGATTGTGCCCTAAATGTTCATGTTTATCCATTCTTTATTTAAGTTTTCCAAATTACATTCAGAAGGTAATGAAAAGACAAATATCTGAACAAAAAACTTCAAATTGGCTGTAGAAAGCGGAGAAAAATTAAAAACTCTACTGCAGTTTATTATCCAGCAAATGTCCATGCCTCTTAAATTTTTTTTCATGTGAAACTTCTTTAGGGAGGGGTTATTTAAAAAATTAATAATGTGTATAACATTAAACGCAAAACATGAAACGCTTTTTTAAATTTAGATCTGGAATTGCTATAACACTAAATTAAATATGAAATTAAAGTACTCATCGAGCAGAGTGTACTAAAGCTATCAGCTTCGAGATAGTTTAACTAAAAAGCTCAGATATAAGAGTGGAATGATTTGATTTTTTTTTTTTCAAGTAATTCGCTGATTAACTACTAAGGCCTTGCTGTACCTATTCTAGATTCCGTCAACTTATATCATTTTAATAAAACATACTTTCGCAGTTTAGTTTCCTGAATGTTTCACTTCTACCGCGTGTGAGCTGCACACATGTTTTTTTTTTTTTGATTGTGTGTGTATATCCATCTAGTTAAAAGATATTTTATAAATAAATCGCTAAAAGGCTTAACCCTTTTTAAATTTCTTAAAAACTTTACCCTTTTACAGGAAATGAGAAAGAAATTTCAAAACAAGATGATGACCACTAAATGTCCATGTTTGTCCAACTTCTATTTTCATTTATTCAGCTTTTGTTTGAAAGATAATTGATATGATAAAACTTTCGTGAATTTTTTTGAGTTGGATCATTTAACACATTGAACTTAATTATTTTCGCAACTTAAAAATATTTTTTGTTCAATACAAACAAAAATAAATAGTGCACAATAGTTTTTTTATTTCTCTCTGCAATAAGCCGCCAAGTTAACGTTTAGTCAGAATTTTTTAGAACATTAGTCCATAAAATTGGGAAAACCACCCAAAAATAAAATTACAAAAAAAAAAATGTCAACTACTTTGAGAAAATCCGAGTGGCCGCGGCAAATGAATCGTACTAATCTTGTGTCTATATAATAAATATAAACAAAAACAACACTTGATTGAAGTCTACACAATATCAAATTTTTATCTTTAAAATATATTTTCCGCTTAAATTCAACATGTGGCTTTATAGAAATTTACCATTGCAATTGCTATCAATACGCAGCCGTTATAACTTTTCCATGCGTCCATCATCAATTGGCTGCCCATATTGATCAATTGTCGCGTTGCGTCGCGTCGCGTCGCGACTTTCATTGTTCACTGGCGCACTTCAATTGTCAGTGGCAATACAAATTTATTATCTTATTGTGTTTGTTGTTATTGCTGATATTGTTTGCATTGATATTGTTATAATTGAAGTAGATATTGTTCTATTTATTTGCCATTTTTCTATCAAGTTTTCGTTAACATTTTGTTTACTACATAAAATTACGATATCTTATTACGATTTCGGTCTAAAGTGTTTCATTTTATGACTGTGTTTTATTTACCATAATATTTCAATATCAATTGATATTTACTAATAAAATTTTGTGATAAGTTAAGAAAAATTATTATCACAATGTCGACGCCAACAATGATGATCTCATTGGTAAACTATGTTAATATTTATTCATTTACTTTGTAATTAATTGATTTGAAAGAAAAGAAGAAGAAAAAACGTTTATCTTTTTATTATGTCTACTAGTAAATAAAATGTTTTCTTTAATTTTTTTTTTTTTCAGGTAAATCTATAAACTCTAAGCGTTTTTAATTCGTAAGTATTATTTTTAAATAATTTTTCATATGATAATGAGACGTTAATCGGCAAATCGAAATAATAAAAAATTTATTAAAATTTATGTAAAACTGCCACAGAGGGGTACTAAAATGCAAGCAAAAAACCCGCAATTCGTTTGACTTTTTACCTGAAAATAATTTTTAATTAATTTGAAATCTAAAACTGATATCAATAAAAAGCTCATGTCAACTTTGATGATATGTTAGCTGTCGTTGCGATGGGAAGTTGAGGATTCACGTGACGCGAAAATAGATAATATTGCAATGCTTATAGTGTGAAGATTTATTCAGCAATTGAATTTTTTTTAATACAAATAGCGGGAGGACTAGTTTAGAAAAACAACGTTTCAAGTGATTTCAAAACAATAGCAGTATTGGTCTTGCACATTAGCTATTGGTGTTAGTCTAGCGCCCTTAGTCTTGGCCTTAGTTTTGGTCTTCAAAATAGGTCAAATCAAGACACATTTTGCTCAGCACTAGTAAAAACCAAGACCACTTGGTTACACGTTCTTGATTGTGCACGAGTCAAACGACATGAATTATAGTGAATATAAAACAACTTTCAAAATTATGTCGCCTTCAAAGTGGGCCCCACCACTTGCAATACCTTAACGTCAGCGCTTGATCCAGTACTCCATACATTTTCACAAAAATGGCGAAACCGATTTGAGACTTTCTAGAACTGATATTTTTTATGACTACAATTAAGCTTATTATTCAAAAAAAAAGCTATATCTGATTTTTAGATACATATACATATACGTCTAGCCCCAAAATCTGAAGACTTGTTTGTTCCAACTTCAAAAATGTTTACAGGAATTTAATTGTTCAAGAAAATCAGCATTCTGTAGGGGTTCTGTCGAGTATCTTTAGATATTTTTTTTTTGTTTCGTTTATTAACATTGAGAGACCAACATACCGAATTCGGGCGTCCAGAATCACCTAAGCCTAAAAATTATCCAAGTATTACATTGGCGTTAAAGTTACTTTTCCCAGCTGCTTTATGACAGCAACTCCATATTGGTATGATTTTAGTGCGGGAGTCGTTGTCATTTTCTCCCATTTAATTTTTCTCTAATTGATAGTTTAAATAGGGTTTATAATATAAATAAGCGTCAGTCACCAGAATCGTGGTTGTGAGAGGCCGAAGAAAAATTCGCTTAATAACTCGTAAAGTAAGCCACAAGTAGGAAAATATACATGTACATATATTAAGGCCAATGTTGTAGAGGATATAAATGCACATAGATTTCATGCGGGAAAAATTTTCGTGTGACAAGATTTTATACACGTTTCATTATATTAAAATTTCTAATGACTATCGCCGATTTCGAAAAAATTTGGTTCAAATCTGAAAACTTCATCTTTCGCTATTGAATTTTATTCAAAATTACAATATTTATTGGAAATTTAAAAATGGTGAAAAGTGGGTCGTATTATTGTGGTATGGAAACTTCTCGGGCATGAAATCTATGTGCATCATTGATCTCCTCTACAACATTGGTCTTAAATAAATTTTACTCTCCGAGTCATTGAAACATCAGCTAAGTAGTTAATACTGCCCACAAATACCCACATCAAATTAACACACATAAATTCAAATAAATTTTTTAAATTAAAAAAAATATTAAAAGATATTTAGATAATAAATCACTTATTTTATAAAAAAAAAATAACCATAAGTCACAATCATACCCGGTCGTGTGCCATTTCAATGAAATTCTTTATTTACTTAATTTTAAATTTGTTACTGCATGTTCTATAAAAAAAAACAAATAAGAAGTCATGCTATAACTCATGCAAATTACAATTAATATATCTATGGAAATAAACTCGTGTCTCAACTTTAATTATTTTAACATTTAAATAGCATTTTTATTTAAAATCGACATGTTTGTAATGCTTCATAAATGGCTTTTTGTGAATATATTACTTGCTTATTTCTACTAATTGTAGGAGTTATTTTAACTCTTTTATTGAGAAATTTTATTGTAATTACGTACTTAATATATAATAAGTAATTTTTGTTTTTTGTCTATAATAAGAAATGATGTAAAATAAACTTTGCTTATCTTTTGTTTACAAGTTTGTTTTTTTATAATTTTAGGCGGTCTATTAGTAAGATCTTTTATCTAATTGAAAAACATTTTCGACATATTTTATTTGAGTCATTTACCTAAGGAATTAGTTGGTGTCATAAAAAATTATTATATTATCCCAAAGTGGAATCTCATAGTGTCACAATAAAAATCTTTACGCTAAATATGGCAATACTTTTTGATAACACTGGTGTGAAGCAAGCTTGCACTAATTTTTAAGCTGAAGGTTATGTTTTTTAATTAATACCTGCAATTTATTCCAAAGGTTAAATAAAATAAAAAAAATTATATTTGGAAAAAAATTTTCACAAAATCAAATTTAACAATAAAAACTTTTTCAAAAAAAACATTGTTAACTTTTCACCATATACTCCTAATCAGCTGTTGTTTGACCGTGAGCTAGGAATCAACATTTGATTGACTTTCTTCTTGCTTACTTATATCGTAAGAATTTTTCATTATATACCAAAACACACTATACGGTATTACGTAATCAATGTTGAGCTTGTTCATAAATCCGAGGGTTAGATATCGTCACCTTAATATAGAAAGGCTCTATCTACCATTTTTGTTACTTTACTGGAGAACGAAAAATCTTAATAAAAAAATAATGTTTTGTATTATTGCAGAGAGCTATGCTCTTTTTATTTGCTTGTTAATGCTTTATTTTCAATCGTAGCACAAAGATTTTTTTGTCAATGATGTATCAGTGGACGACCTACCAAAATCTACCAAACAATCGATTTTAAAAAAATTTTTAGGTAAGGCCTTTCTATATCAAGTTAACGATATGTATATCCAAGGATCTCTTTACGTTCAGCTTTACTCAAATAAGACAGTTGGACCTTTTTTTTGAATAAAAAATAATAAATGAGGGAACATTCAAACTTTCAACGTGTGCTTGTAATCGAGGGTCCATATAACCAAGTGTAAATATAATCGAAAGTGTACTCTATTAAAATGAGTCCTTTACTAAAGAAGCACTAAAATCTTTGTTTAAATAAGTTCAAACATTTTAATTTTCTTTTTTTTTCGTAATACTATCATATGCTTTAATATTTCCATTAAAGTCTAAAGGGCTTATCTCTACAATAATACTTTTGTATAAAAGCTTTCACTTCAAAAGCTTAGATTTCCTTTAATAAGCTTTTAAGTATTCGTATTATAAAATAACTTCATAGAACAATAATGGTTTATAAACTACTAATGTATATGGTATATTATATAACCTTTTTTCACAATGAACATTCTCTTTATCAGTTAAAAGAGAAAACAAAATGATAAGCAATTGATAACTTTCAATGTTTCAATGTTTATCAAAGTCTTATTTACTCATTAGTCTGCCATTTCTTACCGAAAAAGTTTATTATTTTTGCAAAATTTACTACGATTTTATTCATAAAGTGCTGCAAAAAGAAATAGGGTTGCCAAATAAATCATTTATTTGTACCTCCAGTGACGTATAGTAATCATGTGCCCAACTTTGCTATATAAAGGCGGACATACATTTTTCTTGCACAAAAAGAGTTAATTTTAAAGAAAAACTTGTGCACGCTGCTATCGGAAATCTGTTTTAAAATAAAGAGCATTATCCTGTTTCTTATAAAATTTGCGATTGCTTCTGAAATTCTAATTCCAAAAGAAATGCTTTTCTCAAATAAATTTTTTTGTTTGATATTTAGATCCTCTTCTCAGTTTATGAATTGTATATTTTGCTAACAACTGTTTAAGAAGCTAAAACGATAGAAGCCTGTGTTTTTTTTTAAATGCCAGGCAGGCGCATATGATGCATAAGGCAACACTTTATGGTATTTGACTGTGATTGGAGCAAAGCTCTGTGCTGTACCTAACACGATGCAATTGCTTTGCAAAAACTGTTTACAAATGTTCTTATATTTAAAAGCGGACATAATGAAGCACAAAATGCAGTGCTGTTCAAAGCTGTCACAACAAGAGAAAAGATGAAATGGATTTATGCACAGCATCTTGCACAGCACAAAAAACTTCACCATAATCACAGCGTTAATGTTCATACACACCGGCAGCACATTGCAAATCGAAGCGATGTATGCAGCAAGCTTTCTCAGCGGCAATAAGCTGAGCGTATTCAAAGTATTTCAATATAATTCACTCAAACTCATGCTGCGGTGCTGAAAACTGAGATTTTCACTTGATTATTTTTTAACACATGACGCTCTCATTTTCTTTCTCTTATTTCATGTGGTTCTCTCCGAAAAATCGTCACAATGTGACGCTCCTGAAATGAACACCTAAAGTTTTGTCAAAGTTTGCGCTGTTTGGCAAGGCAAATCTCAGCCACTTGTGTGACTGAGTTCATTTTGAGAAAAAATTTCATGTCGAAATCTAATTTATTTAGCTGGCGAATGAATGGGTGTATTTTGGTGTCAAGACTTGAATATTTTAACAAGAATCTGGCCATAAATAGCCAACAAAAAAAAATAAAATCTTTTGTCATGTCTGTCTCACTGTTCGCTTGATGTAATTTTCTTTAAAAAAAATTATGTATATAAAACTGTCATTGCATTTCTGATCTGTAAGGGGCAGATATTAGCAAACGTTTCTATAATTTTGTTTAAGCGTTTGAATATTTTCACTGTCTAAAAAGATTTATAAATCATTTCCACCATTAACTCTACAGAGGAAGGTGCGTAAAATAGATAGAAAACACAAATTTTTTGATAAAGATCGATTTTATACTTCAACATAGTTCCCTTCGAAGAAGACACATTTCATCCAATGATCCTCCAACATATCGATACCTTTTTGATAGTAGTCGATGTCGAGGCTCTCAAAATAGCCATCAGTTTCGAACTCGACCTCCTCATTTGAGTAAAACCTTTTTCCCTGGAGCCATCTTTTCAAGTTTGGAAACATATAATAGTCACTGGAGATCAAGTCTGGAGAACACGGTGGGTAAGGCAACAATTCGTTCAATTTTGTCATTGCTATGAGCGATGACTGAGCCGGTGAATTGTCGGTGTGAAATAGCACTTTTTTTGCCATATGCAGGCGTTTTGTCTTCATTTCATTGTTCAAACGGTCCAATAACGCTACATAATAGTCGCCCGTGATGGTTCTGCCTTTCTCAAAATAGTCGATGAGGATTATGCCATGTGCATCCTAAAATATGCTGGCCATCACCTTCCCAGCCGACGTTTGCGTTTTTGGGTGCGTGCCTCGAAAGACTCTCACCCATTTCTAACCATGTTACCGACTGTTTATTGGACTCCTGTGTGTAGTGGTGGATCCATGTTTCGTCCATTGTTACGAACCGATGCAAAAACTCTTTCATATTACGCCGAAACTGCTCCAAATTGGCCTCCGAATCACCGACGTGATGTTGATTTTGATCAACTGCCAGCAAACGCGGCACCCATCGCGCGCATATCATTTTCATTTCGAAATTCTCATGCAAAATATTGAAAATACAGCCAATCGACAACTTTATTATGTCTGCTAGCTCTCTCACTTTCACTTTGCGGTTTTTCAAAACGATCAGATGGATTTTCTTTCAGTTGGCCAGCCCGAACGTGGTGCATCACTGGTGATCGTTCGACCCATTTTAAATTTAGCAAACCATCTGTAAACAGTTGCTTCCGACGGAGCAGATGTGCAGTGAAGTTTTTGGAGCCATTCCAATGTTTGCAATGTTTTATCAAAATGCGAAATTCACTTTTTTCTATTGTTAACGAAATATCAAAAGTAGCGTCACTCATACAGCGATGACTTCAAAACTACTAAATAGATGAAATGTCATCAAAATTTGACATTCCTCTTTAAAAAGTTGACACTATCAAAAAGTTATATCGATTTGCAAGTGGTCGTGCCATCCCACCGAAATTCCCGGGACTTTTTGAACTATGTAGTATGAGTATTCATCTATAATACTTTTTTTAAAAAAAATTTAATTGCGTCGTCTCACTCACCTCATCAAAATGAGGCCACCCTATGGTAAAAGTTTTTCCAATTTTTTTAAAAAATAAAAACCCAAAAGCACAAAAAATATATAAAGTCTGAGATAAACTTTATCTCTCGATACTCACAATAATTAAGTACATTGAAAATTGTTACACTTCTAATATTTCAAAGAACCTCTATGGCGCTTGGCCAAAACGCAATTGATATGATAAGTGTTTGTTGTTGCTGTCAAAAGTATTTGTAGCAATTTAAGTTATTGTTGTTAATGCGATTGTTTTTGCGGTCATTTTTTATTAGCCATGTTAAGGGGAAAAAATGACGACAACGCATTGCATAAAAAATGACAACAACAAAATTCTACTATGGCTGATGACAAACTTTTCAGTGTCATCATTTAACATTTCTGTTGTTATTTTCATGGTTATTTGTTTGGTTTTCATCATATGCTGACAGTGTTGCCTTTGATAAAATTCTTAAGAAATGTTGTCATGTCTGTGTCGCATTAGACAGTTTTTTTTTTTTTTTTAAATGAGTGTGTCTATGGAATGCAATAAATTACTCAAAAACAGCAGTGAAAAACATCAGTTTTTAATTTGTTGTAAATCACATGAATATGGCAAAAATTCATTTTAAGCGATTAGGGGCTTCTGTGATTTAACATTCGAAAAGCTAAAGGAATTTAAGGGAAAGTTTGTCATAATTCAAAAGATTACTAACATGGCTACGGAACCATTTGTACCGTCTGTTTTTAAAACCTACAGATTTTAAGTTCTATTTGAATATAAAAATTATTAAATTTTTTCATATTGTCAGCCAAAAAGCACTGAACAAAACAGCATTTACTTTGATTAAATGTTGGTCCACCTTTTTCATGATTTGAAACCGTTTGCAAGCATACCCTTACCTTAGAGAATCTTTGTAATAATCTAATCTATGAAACCCTGGCTTCAGCATTGCTATGTTTCAGTCAGAACTATTCAGTGCACTAACGGCCTGGTATATGACTTCCAATTCCAAAATTAGAAAGAAAAGGCAGATCATTCTTGCACTCTATCGGTAATATTCGATGTCTTTTTTGATGCTTTTTCATACCTTTTAAATTTTTCGATACTTTAAAAATTGTTTGATGCCATAGAGTTTTTCAATAGAGATGGGTAGATTTTGACATTTCATGACGGCCATAATGTTTTATCTGTTTTTCACTTTATTTCTTAAAATTTCAGTCACCAGAGACAAATTTGCATGGCAAGTTACAGCGCCGAATACACGTGGAAATGATAAAACTCTATTTCTTGTGTCAACGATGCACGCGTTGCACCCATTGTGCGATTTAACCCCGTTGGAATTTTTATTTTAAGGTTTCCTTAAGCTTTAGGTCTCTGCCAATAAGCGTCAAACGAACGGTGCCCTCAAAGTTAACATAACCAATATCATCGTTCAAATTCAGACTGATCTACGGGCCAAAGACACCGAAAATTTCCACTTTTGGATACGCGCCACTCAGCGAAGCTGCGGCGGTCATTTGAACGATATGTCATCAATAGGCCTTCCAACTAAAACAAAAAAAATTGTTGACATCTCATACACAACTTGTTTTATTTAATTTCAAATTTTCATAAATCTGTCTCTATTGGAAAACCCTATATCAGAATTTTTTGATTTTATTCGATAATATCGGCCTTTTATCGATTATTTCAAGATTTTTCGAAAAATCTTTGACTTTAGCTCTTTTGTAATGTGGCATTATAATTTAATACTCTTTAATTATGATCGGCTATTTCAATATCATTCTGGAGAAGAGAGACGTGAAGAAGCGAAGAAAGGAGAGCGATGTAAAAAGATGAGTTAAAAATCAGAGAGAAAAATAAACTACTAAAATATATCTTCTGCATACATATGTACATAAATGAAGCGACTGTTGTCTAGCGTGTCCAAAAATTGTCCAAATGTCCTGAATTTTAACTTTGATCGATAGAGAACTTCATGACTATATCAGTTATATGAGCGCCGTGGCTGGTCCGAATGTAGCGCAGCCTAGAGGTTAAATTTTCGACCATTTTTTCGGGCTTTGCTTGGGCAAATATACGGCAAATGTTGTTGACTTTCAAGTATTCTAACGTTGCTGGATTATTATTCGATTATCAGAGTTATCAAACCATACGATCTTGAAAGCTAGTTGATGTCTTCACTTCAAGAAATCATGTGATTTTAAATTTTAATTTTCGTAAATTTTCACAATTCCGTGATATTGCGGCGTCAAACGTTTCATGATGAAATGGTAAACCTTACTGAGTACCAATGACACCAGCGCTGCCAAATTTGTTGAACTTTTTGATATTTAATTCGAATCGAAAGTACTGTTACAAAAATTATTCTAAATGCGGTTTTCTTCGATTCGGTAATCTGGTGCACATAGAATTCCTTCCAGTAGTAAATATTATTTGGGCGTCATGAAGCGTTTGTGTGACAATGTGCGCCAAAAACGGTCATATTTGTGAAGGACAGCTCACAAATTTTGTAATACAAAAATGCATCTTCGCATAAAGCCCATCATTAAGTAAGAGTTTTTAGTTCAAGTCTGACTTTTTCCTGTTACCGAAGCTATAATGACCACTTCGAGGAAGGCGCCATAAATTATCTGAAGTAACTGAGGGCCTTTCCTCAGTCAGAATGCGAAAGATGTAAAGGGTGTTTTTTTTAGAGGTTTGTTTTTCGAATAGAGATTAAACTAGCATTTTATGGTCAAATCTGGCAACTCTAATGTCATTTATGTTCAGTTTGGTTTGCCATTTCATCGTGAACAGGTTGACAAAAGAACAACGCTTGCAAATCGTGCAAATTTATTTCGAAAATAATGGTTCAGTTCGCAAAGTTTACCGCAAGCTCCGTCTATTTTATGGTCGACATAATCGTCCATCAGAGCAATTAATTCGGTTAACCATGGATCGTTTTCGCACTACGTTTACTCTATGTGATAATACGCATCCGCAGAGACGTCGAACAGTGCGCACCGAAGAAACAATTGCCGCTGTAGAGCAAAATGTTGAAGAGGACCCGAACGAATCGATTCGCCACCGTGCACAGCAATTGGAGCTTTGTCCATCAACTTTATGGAAGATTTTGCGCAAAGATCTTGGCTTGCGACCTTACAAGATCCAGCTTGTGCAAGAATTAAAGCCGCGAGACCATGCAATGCGTCGTGATTTTGGTGTATGGGCCGAAAATGAGATTGATCTCGATGCTGATTTTCATCGCAAAATTTTGTTCAGTGATGAGGCTCATTTTTGGTTGAATGGCTACGTCAACAAGCAAAATTGCCGCATTTGGAGTGAAGAGAATCCACATGAGACCCTTGAGACGCCATTACATCCACAAAAACTGACTGTTTGGTGTGCTCTATGGGCTGGTGGAGTCATTGGGCCATACTTCTTCCGAAATAATGCTGGAGAGTCAGTTACCGTTAATGGAGACCGGTATAGAGCCATGATAACCGACTATTTTGTTCCCGAATTGGATGGCATGAATGTGGATGAGTTGTGGTTCCAACAAGACGGCGCTACATGCCACACAGCGCACGTCACAATCGATTTATTGAAGGAAACATTCGATGAGCGCATAATTTCGCGGAATGGACCTGTCAATTGGCCACCAAGATCGTGTGATTTGACACCATTGGATTATTTTCTTTGGGGATATGTGAAGTCGCTCGTCTACGCCAACAAACCAGAAACGTTAGGGGACTTGGAAGCCAACATTCGTGGCGTTATTGCCGACATACGGCCCCATATGCTCGAAAAAGTGGTTCAAAATTGGACCTGTAGAATTGTCTTTATTCGAGCCAGCTGCGGCGGTCACATGCCCGAAATCATATTTAAACATTAATGGCATAAAATTATCCTTCCAATAAAGCCAAATTGATGGACATTAAAACGATTTTCTTGTGTTTTATTTCAATTCGAAGCTCTATACCTCTCAAAAAAACACCCTATATAAAGGACTAGATCAAACGCTATCGTATGTAGTTAGCATATGATGCCTTTTTATAGACACTGCATAAAATATTTTTGAAACTAAATATGTATAAGTGTGCAAAAAATTAAAAAAAAAGCCCTGAAAACCCATCAAAAAATCCCCAAATTATTTTCGCTTTACTCTAATTGGATTTTACCACATTTTTTGTGGTCAATGTTAAGGTTCGTTGTATTATTGCTTCTGCTTTACTACCACTGAATAAACGTTTTTGTTTTTTATTTTTAAATACCACAATTAAAAGTTATTTTGATTTAAAATTCCCCACATAATTTACGTGCTACATTCAAAATGTAAAACCAAGCACGATTTATCAATCAGTCATCATGAAGTTTTGCATTAAGCATAATAAACAGTTTAAGGAAAAAACAGAACCACATATTGACACTTGAGACTATGACAACATATCCGACTGTAGTGTTGCCATTGTTATTAAACTGTGTAAGAGTATTAAATATGTAATGCATCTACACGTGTCATATGTTAAAGCAGCTGCTATAGCAACAATGCAGTGCAATATAAAATCCTGCACCACAAATCTATGTCATGAAAATTTGACTCTACGCCGTTCCAAAGTTTGCTACACTTTGCGCCGGTTCTTTTGAAATAACACAAAAAAAAAACTATTAAATAATCAGTTGGAAAAATCAGTTGAAAATTTTATTTGCCAATTCGCATTATCTTATTGACGCACGCATTCCAGCTGACAATCATAATTGACTTTATTAATATTTGCAATAAAAATTTATTTGAGCCATATAAGCCAAAAAGGTAGAAAAACCCGTTAAAAAGACTTTAAAAAAAAAATATTAACTCTATAAACAATTTAAAGCACAAGCAAATAATAATTAAAAATTTTTTTTAAAAAAATATCAAATAATAAGCCAGTAAATAATAATAAAAGCATACCATATTTTTGTTTACCAAGTTGCATAATTAAGCCAACAAACACCACTGTAAGAAGGCAATACGCTCCAAAGCTGCGACTGCGAACTTTAATGCGAAATCATAATTAATATTTGCCTTCTTCATTTACACCTTTCCTTATATGGGTCATATAGCACTTGACAAGTTTTCAACTGACAGACAGCCAGCTCGCACTTTTGACTTGAAGTCATTGAACTTTGTTGCTATGGATTTACATACATTCGTTTTTACACCTTCTGAAAAATGTTCAAGCCATTAAGTTTTATATTTTTTTTTTTTAATTTTGGAATCCACTAATTACGAGTACTATAAATTATATTACGCGCAATTTTTTGCACTTTTATACTAAAGCAAAATGAACTTTTTGACTTTTGCGTGTAATTAACGTTTGTATATGGAGTTAATAAGTATCTACATGTGTTTATATCCGAGCTTATGCATTATAATCGCCAGATCAAGTTCAAGGCAAGTTTGAAGCTGCTTGGATAATGATTAACTTAAATGTGCGATGTCTCGGAATGGAAGCAACACTTTGAAAAGTTCAAAAATAAAATTATAGAAAATACTACAAATATTTTTATTTTATAAACTGAACACGTTGTGATTCAAGCGTATAAATTATAAAAACATATAAAATCAAATAAAAGTCAAAGCTTTGATTGAATAGTTTTCAAGCTGTAAGGCTGATCAATCATTTACCTCCTCACACAGCAAGGAGCCTCAAGAAAACTTTTCCAATTTGCACGATTTGTAGTGACTGCTTTCAATTCTCTTCAACATTTCTCCGATTCACGTATTTCCTGTTCTTGTTAAAAGTTGAACAATGTTTTTCTAAAGTTTCAAGTTTTTATTTTTAGTCCGTAGTAGAAAAATTTTCTGTTTGCCAAAGTTTTATAAAAACAGACTGAGAAATTTGTAAAAATATAATATCTAATAATATAATATAAAATAATATAATATAAAAATACATAGCTGACAACATATAGCGTTTAAGGTGTTTTTGTTGCAAGGAAGGTTCTACGCCTCGTTGTTTTTTCGCGTTCACATTACATGAGGCTCCTAAAATTGAATGTTTTTATCGCAAGGAAGGTGCCACGCTCCGTCGTCTAATTCCATTGCGAGGTGCTTAGCATAGACATCCTTAGCATCCTAATACGAAATTTTAAGACTCTTGCTATCAAAGGAGCGAAGAAGTTTTAAGTGTTTAATATCGTTTTCTAATCCAGTCCATATTTTGCGAGGTGCTTGCCATAGACCATGCGCATCCTAGCATAAAATTTTAAGACTCTTGCTATCATAGGCGCGAAGATTTAGCGTTTTAAGTGTTTTCTCGTACGGAAAGTCTCACGCTCCCGACTATATTTCATGAGCTGCAAACTAAGCATACTAACACCAAAATTTCAAAACTATTGTTGCATGAAAGGTACCACGTCCCGTTACCTAATCCCACAATACCATTTGCATGCTAATACCAAATTTTTAAGACTATCTATCTTTAATACGAAGATATAGGGTTTGAAGTATTTTTGTTGCATGAAAGGTGCCACGCTCCTCATTTTTATCAAAATAAAATATAGCCTTTGTTACTCAAGGATAGTGTATCTTTCAATTGCTAGAAGAATTTTTAGAATCAAAGCAGTAGTTCCAGAGATTTCCCTCTACATACAAAAAACAAACTTTACCTCTTTTTATAATAGTATATGTAGATAGATATAGATAATCGGTATAACATTTTTATGGGAGCTTAATAGAGGACTAAACTTATTAGACTTGATGACTATAGAGTAAAGCTACTACAGCTGTTGGCATTCTTAGCTATTTAGCGTAAAACTTTAAATCAAATAAAAAAAAATCTTTTAATCAATTTTCTATTAAAGCTTGGTGAAATTTCTCCATCGTAATTAAGCAAAATGTTAGTTTTTTTTAAGCCTTTATATTGCCCAAAAACGAAAAACTTATTTCATTATGAAATAATGAAAATTTGACTTCAACTTTACTTATCCAATTTGACTTAAGCTGTTATTTTTATTTACCTCATTTATTGTGAGTCCTTTCTTTATTCCTTAAAAATACAAAATCATGTGGGAGGCATAATTTAAGGAAATAATTATTTTTAAAGCAAAATTAAACAAATAGGTTCAATAAATACCAAGTAAATCTTCCATATAAACACTTAAGCCCTTTGTAGCGACCTAACAACTTTTCACTTTCCATAATAGTAATTTTCAAATAATGATTTATATTTCTTATACATAATGCTATAGAGGCAGCAAAAATGATTTTATCTAAACTTTGAAAGAACATTTCTATGTGATCAAACATGTTTTTGGACAGTTTTTTTTCAACATAGTAATTTTTAAAGTTAAGTAATATAAGGCAACTTTATAAACAAAACTTTGTTGTTCTTGAACAAATCAACCGATTTCCATGTAACTTTGGCTTATTATAAAGAATGATTTCGCTAGTAGGAAACGGCGAAGTTATCAAGACGAAAATCCAGCTTTGCCTTTGTAGTGAAAGTTTTGTTTTATAATGTCTTGCTACAGCAAGATATGAAGCCATAATAAAGAGATACGTTAAAATATTGTTAATATGCAATGTTACAGCTCAGCTGATTACAAGCCCATATAAAGAATTTACAAATGAAATGTGTTGCCAATCTGCTTTTCTTTAAAAAGCCTTTAAAAAATTATATTAAACCATTTTTTGGTACCAGAGCGCATACATATGTAATTTGATTTATGTGTTGGATATAATATAGACTTAAACGCGGTCAAAGGCCACCGCGAAACCGGCGTTGAATATACTGGAGCCATATCACCCATATTACACCCAACGCCAACTTCGCTAGACACAGTAATTTCTCATAAAATCTATTCCAAATTCGGCCCAAATTCGCCATTAGTAAATTTTTTTTTTGTTTTCAATTGGACCTTGTGTCATAAATTTCCTAAAATTTGGGCTTTGTGCCATATTTTGGGCGTTATGTCTAAAAGGACTTGTGTGTTATGGTTTTGGGCGGTATGATGCAACGCCGTACTGAAAATGTACTGAAAATTTACTGAAGGTACTGAGGACGATTTTTCACGGCGCAAATGTACTGAAAAAAGTACAAAAGTATCGAAAATGCCATCACTGAATGATATATTAATATTTAGTTATGCGGCATTTTAAAAATGAAGTACCCTGTGTATTGACTTTAGTCACTTTTTTGATGCCATATCTTAAATTGCAACATAACCTCTCAAGAATAACTTTTTACTTAATCCTAGAATCGCCTGTGTTCGAAACTCGACGGTGCGAACAAAACGTCTTTGACATGATCTTATTTAGTTTCGCTTTTCATCTTACCTCATTTCATGCTCTCTTTGTTTTACCTGCCCTAACGGCTACATACATAAATTTTTGTGCACATCTATGACACAGTACCTTTCCAATGATATAAGTTTCATTACCCTCTCTTTATAATAAATACTAAAAAAGTGTACTATATGTTTCTGTGTTCACGTATCAATATATAGATAATTGCATATGAATTTAAAAATATATTTACAAAAGAAACTGTTCCTTGAGGTTGTCCTCTATGTTAGCAAATAATGTAAGTTCCCTCCAAGTTCTTTACGTTGCATCAAAATTTCGAACAGAGAGATGATCCCTGTTCGACATGAAACATCCCATATATATTTTACTGACATAGTAAACAGTGTTGTAGAAAAACAAGTTTCATTTCAACTTTTGTTTTCACGTTTACGCATTATATTCGTAAGAAACCAAATAAAAATTGCGTTCAATTCAGAACCTCAAAGTTGTCAATTCAACTGAAGCTTCTCCTTTACGATATACAAATCAATGTCAATGTTGCATATTTGAAATTTTTATTGAATCACAACCTTTTTTTTTTCAAATTATAAATTCTAACAACGTTTTTTTTTTTTTTGCTCAATGACTAAATAATTTTCGAGGTAAAATTCTAGCTGTTTGCAGTTTGCTTAGCTGTAATTTATTTAAAAAAAAACATTTTTTTTTAAAATTTTTTGTTGTTATTGTATCATCATTTCTAAGTTTAGATTAAAAAGTTATACAAATTTTAATTAACCAGCTAAGTAAGTAAATAGAAAAGCTCACTTGACTGAGCTTTTGTATTACCACCAACCGCCATACTTTTTTTTTTAGTTTTGTCTTAACTGCTCGATTTGGAATTTCTCAGCGAATCATGACGAAGTTGAAAATCAACTGTCCGGCACTAGCCGAGGCTTATCAATTGTTGTTGTGTTAGCCAATTTATCCTCATAATTAAAAGTTTAATCATTGATTTTCAGTTTCATTGATTTGTTGCGGCCTTTTAGACGTTTGCGTTTTTTAATCGCGTGCGCGCTTTGCTAACTTATCGGTTTATACGTGCCGCGTTCTTAAACTTAGAACTTTCCCATGTTTGTGGTAGATATTGAATCTTCAATTGTGTAAATACAAAATTTTATAAAATATTTATATGAAAACGTAATGATTTATTTAGAAAAAATCACGAAACGAATATAAAATACAGTGTGCGCTGTTTTAATGACAATTTTTATTCACGTGTGAGAAATTGCGAAGGTTAGCTTTTTTTCCTTGGACTCAATCAATCAAAGTAATTTAGTAGAAAGTGTTAAATAATTAGATTTTCATAGCGCCACAGCTTTTCTCAGAACAAAGAAAGCAACACTTTCTGAATGGGAAATTTTGGAAGCGTGGGATTTTTATTTAGAAAAATTTATAACAACGCTCTATTCAAGATAATGTGAACGTGTCGTTATATAATGATTAATTTTCCACAACTTTTTTTTAGTAAATCAGCACTCATTTCAGAAATTTTGCAATTAATTTTAATTAATTGTGGCTGGATTATTGGCATAGACCAATGTGTTTAAATAAACCCACAAGAAAAAGTCAAAAGGTGTTAAGTCCGAAATTCTTGGAGTCCAATAATGCAACTCCATTTCGTGAAATGTGTGCTGTCTTATTAAAATCACAAGTTTCTGGTATTACTATCGTTCAAATAAAGCCTGTTTCTATCGATATTTTCAAAAAAATATGGACCGATGGTTCTACCATGCTACAATCCACACTAAAAAGTTAATTTTAGGGAACTTATAGGTTCATTGTGAATAATTAGTGAATTGGCTTGAGAACAATTTAACTCATTTAAGAATTCAGTGAGATGATAATCTGCCTCGTCAAAGAAGATGATTTTCTTGACAAAATCAGCATTATTTTCAATTTGTTTCAGGGCAAAGCTCTCGTCGTTTATTTAGGATGTAAGCCCAAATTGTTGGGAAAGATAGACCTAACTGTATTGAATTCGCCTTGGAAACGAAAAATGTGGGTCTTCATCAACACTTGCCTAAACGGATTGGATCTTTATTTTATTGGGCAACGAAAGATTACATTCAAAACTATCCACAGTACGACCATAAATTCTAAGAAATATACGATAAGTTGCAATAAATGACCAATTTAGATAAGAAACAATTCAATAATTTCCAAGTGTTACTTTTTATTATTATGTAAATTGCAAACCTTACCGAATACAACTAAGATTTTGAGTTTTCAAATATGGCCACACTGTCAATTTGAAAACAGATGAATATTTAGCTGATTTTGATGTCAGTGTGAATCGCCTACAATTTTAGCGCTTAGTTCAACAAGCCATGTGTCGGATTAATTTAGGCACTTACATAGTTACTTATATAAATCTGTCGGTTAAAATTCGGTGAAAGATTCGTATAACTCAAACCTTAAAGTACATAGAAACGCAAGTTGCTGCTTAAAGCTGTTGCTTAAAGTGCTAAAAAAGATGCCTCTGATAGAAAAATTGTTCAAATCAAAGTAAATAAATGAAATATGTATGCAGTTCACACGCTGTAGAAATGAAACCATTATGCAAATAATGGAGCTCGTCTTGTTACTCCACAAATAGATCTCAATGTGGACATCAAGTGGAATCATTGTCTGTTCAGCTTTCTAAAGTGGGAGAAATATGTGCTTGTGAAAGCTGATTGGGCTATGATAATTCAGTTATAATTGAATTAATTTACATTTCCACGAGAATTTAATTGTGATGATGCAGTGTCTCGTCAATAAATATTTAGTGCTAGATGTCGCTGCAATCATCAGAAAGCACTGCTTATCTGAATTTAATATTATTCTCTCTTAAGCTAAATCCTATAGATGTATATGCGTGTCTGTTTTTACTGTCGCCATTTCCGTTTCATCAAGTTTAAAATCACACCGGTGCTAAAGAAGTTTCACTTCAAAAATACATTGATTTATTGCATTAAAATACTACTTACATTAAGATTTGACCAAATTGCATCGTTTTGAAATTTATCATAAAAGCAGCATTTTTTTTTACAAAATCGCAGTTGACTTTTTGTTTTTGGTGGCTTGTGATGCGGTACTAATTTAAGTTTTTTGGTACTTTTCTAACGATGCATTTCACACGCAAGCTATGGTGATCAATGCATTTGAACCTAAATTGTACTCAATTTCAAAATATTTCAAGACAATTGCTTAGTCTTCAGGAATGTTATTGGTCTTCGTGAGATCAATGATCAATACATATAGGTTCAGAATCTTGAAAGTGATCTGTGAACTCTAAATGTTTTTTTCAATTTAGTAACGCTAATCATCAATCAAATGAATCTATCCATGAACATCTTTTGATCTAAAATAATTCATTTCAGAGCATATCTGGTTGCAGCTTATTAATAACACAGGTCTACACATTTTTTACTTAAATTTCATGTCAGATAGGTCTAAAAGATTCCACCACTTCTGAACTTAGCTTCATACAAACATTAGGAATCAAAAAGATTTCAATTTTATTCCACTATTTTCTTTAACTGTTTTGAAATGGAGGGTGTGGCATCAACCTATTTTTTCCAAATCAAATTATGTTAAGAATCTTCTACACACCATAAGAAACATTTAATATAAAATATAAAAATCCTTTGAGTATTTCGTAGCCCAGTGTGTAGATGACTGCAGGGAATCACTACGTTCAATCTGACAGCATACTGCGCGGTCATAAGGGTATTTCCGGAAGTGAAAAAACTGATGAATGTGGTAAATCTTAAGGTACTGCTAGCGGAACTACACTATCGGATAGAGGGCATAATCTAAAAACCAGCGAATAGAAGGTGGAACTTACCGCCGGATGCAACGTCTCGAAACATGTGGCCTAAACTGAATATGGGAAGAACGAAAACTCTCTTAAGATTCAGAAGAGGAGAGCTTTAGGCTGTTGTAAGAGTACTGACTTGACACAGTGCTATTGACCTTATTATCGCTAAATATGGTTCTCCTTTCAGAGATTTCTGCAGGAGCTGCGGAATAAACGGTTAAACATCTGCTCTGCGAATGCCCGGGGCTAATGAAAAAACGAATCAAATATTTTGGTTCTGCGTTCTCTGTTGGCCTTGAGAAGCCAGCCGAATTGAAACTCACCAACATCCTCAACTTCACAAAGGCTTCTGCGTGGTTCGCCCCCATTCAATAAGACAATTTAATGAGAAGCAGTGGAATATTTTTATATGTGTAGGGTATCACAATGGGCAAACTCCGAGTACATCTTGTAATATGCAAACAAACACTTTTAACCTAACCTAAGCTCATTCATCTGTGTCAAATAAGTGATAAGATGTGATGAATTTGATTTTCTCATCTATCAAGGAGCATGGTATCATAAATGAAAGTTCTGTACCCTAAGCTATGCCTCTTAATATAAAAAACACGCGGTGTAAATTCCATGTGAATCGATTGAGTGCTATAAAGGTTTTATGGCCTATGACTCCCGTCTATTCAATACTAACATACCGTAAAATTTCATCAAAATCGGCTGGATAGTTTCTGCGTCCATAAAAGACAGACAGACTGAATTTTATGTAGTAGATTAATATTGTGCATAATTTTTTTTCGTGAATTTTTTCGATACTTTAATACTTATTCTGCTACTCGGGACAGAGGCAAATCCAACAAATCAGAGATCATTAAAATCGGTCCTACCGTTCTTGAATAAAAATGGTATAACTAACCTAACTTTGCTTTATGTATTTAGATATGGTTTAGCTACTACAGCTATTAGCCTTCTTAGCAATTTGCTCTGTTACTTTGTCTGCCCGTTAAAAAAATAATCGCAAACAAATTATAAGGTATGCACTCGTATAACTATAGTAGTATTCACAGTTTAATAGTTGCTTGAAACATTGTTGCTTAAATTATTCTTTCTAAAATTATGTGAAAAATTCATTTCAAAAAAAGTGAAATGTCAAACATACAGTACAATTAAAATAAGTGACATTCCAGCGATATAAGTGCATACGTGAACGTCTGTAGTAAAAATGCAATAAATTATGATATCGTAAAGACGTAGAACTATTGTACAATTCAGAGTTATAAAAAAATTATTATTTATTTTAGCGAGAAAAGCGTGCGTCTAAATTTCATTAAGTTTTATTTGCCTATGAAATTTTTCAATTATTTTCTTAATTTTGCTAATCTCAACAGCAATATGTCTAAATATAGCGTGTTTTTTATCTAAAACTGCTAAAACTTAGTTATTTAGCTAGGTATTTTAATGATAATTAAATTTTTTCGTAATATTCATAAGCAAAGCAAAGTTAAATGTTATCTTAAATGTCTGAGACAATGAGTTTTATCTTTGTCACATTTGAAAATTTGATAATGCTCGTAGTTCTCCAACTATTTTTAGAGTTTTTTTTTTATTTTTTCATGGCCATTTGAAAAGTTGATATTGCAATTTAATTTAATTTTTATTTCATTCAATTAATTTGCCACACTTGAATTGCTATTGCTTTAATAAGTAGCGTATACTCGTACAATAATCGTATATAATTACCATTCTAATACTTTCTGAATGCACACTTGCTTTTCAATGGATAGAAAATTTTGAATTTAAATGCAAATATGTACAGTAGACACCCAATATAACGTATAACGATACAACGAAATCGAACAATGTTTTATTCATCATGGATTCTTGTTTTTTTTTGTTTTTTGGATTTTAACGTTAGTCCTTTGACTCCTTCTTTTGCGTCGTTTTTGCATGCTTTGTCAGTATTATAAAATTGATTGTTGTTTTGAAATCATGCCGCTTCAACCCAAGCCACTTACGTTAATTAAATAATTAAAGCTGGTAAGAAAGGAATACCAGTAAAAGTGATCGCAAGTAAATATTGCGTAAATAAAATTCAGATTCATTAGTAAGAAAACACTTCGATACAACGAATTTTCCGATTTAAAGACTAAACCGTGCATTACTTAGTTCGTTATATTGGACGTCTACTGTATTTGCTATTTCTCTTACAACTATGAGAAATTGTATTCATAAAAGTGAAACAAAGTATATTGTTTACATAACTTGCACGTGTTCTCATATTACAATTAAATACTTAAGTTCAATTGGAACTAAAACTTTGTAGTAAAATCAAACACTTTCACATACAAGCAAACTTAATGCTGTTTCGATTTAAGTTAACCTTTGTTCGACGGTGTAGGGTGCAATTGTACCCTTTAGCATTTACTAATTACAATAATTCTTGTTCTATCTTCATTCGTTTTTCAGATATGGTAAAAGTAAAGTTTAATTTTCACCCTTAGCCGTCAGCATAGGTACAATTGTAAGCGCCAGTAGTAGCGAGAATCGTGGTGGCGATGGATATCGAATTTTTAAATTTTCACGTTTCTGATTTTCGCTATACTTGAGCACTCATAAGCGACACGTTTATATCAAAAGATGCCAAAATTTCAAAATGCGATAACTCGCAAGGCATTTGAGTAAACTCAATGGCATTTAAAAGGGAAAGACTTGTACTTTAAGATCCTGCACATAGTGTTTTGAAAAAAAAAAAATTAAAATTCGCGATGTTTTCTTTTGCACTTTTATTTTAGAATGTCTCAAAAACCTTACGTGATATAGCAATTCTGATTCGGATAAAGGACAAAGTTTTGCAGGCCTGTGTAATTCATCCGAAGTCGCTCATTTTTTGTATCTTTTTAATACGTTTTGGCATACTTTTTACCAGTTGTTGAATGGTTACTTTAGAAAATTTTTTCCATTCATCTTGGAGTCTTTTCCACAATTCATTATTATTTTTAGCGGGACTATCATAGAAATATTGCCAAGATTTACTTATTATTAGCATAAAATCAGAGACCGCAGGAACACCATGATTTTTTACTATTTGTCAATACAAAGTCTCCGTTTTTCCTCTATCATTCTGGTGGTTCCACCAAAGCGCTTCTCAAGCAGCTTTCGTGATCGTATGGGCGTGGTGGGACTTAACCAACTTTGAATAAAAGTGTGAGTTACTCCAAAAACTTTAATTCTGGAGTATTTAGCATGTAATTTGAAGTTGATATATAAAAAACAAAAGAAATCCTTATATTAGATATTACACATGTAAAACATACGTATGAAATTTAAAAAAGTTACCATTTTGCTCAAATTTCGATATGTCAAAGTACTTTAACAGATAGCATCACAGTCCAAATTTCAACTCTCTATGTGGTCGGGATCTTGAGGTAGACCCATAATTTGGCATGAATATAACCGTAATTAGTCCGTTGTAAAGATGTTAGTTCTAAAATCTCACAAATCTAAACTTAAAGTTTTAGAAATCACTTTTTTTTTGTTGTCATCTACTATGCACAAAAAAAAATTTAAACTTCTAGACCTTAATACCTTTATTTGTGACCAGATTAAGTGGGAAAGGCCTTAGTATAATATGACAACTTTGCAAATAGTTCCCCAAATCGAGTTCTTACTCATAATACTGAAATTATAATTTATATTGTTAACATTTTTATAATTTTCAATATGAAATATCACAAAGAGAAAATGGTTAACCAAGTTCAGAGATATTAGACATTGAATTCGGCTGATTTTTGTTTTGACCTGACAGTACTCAAAACTCCGACTACCTAATGGGCTGAAATTTATGCTGTAGGGCTATCTTTCAAGTTTCTTTAACGTATGAATTGAAGCAAAATCGGATGTTTCTTAAAGCTCTCGATTATTAATAATAAACCAAATAATTCCCCATTCAATATTTTTTAGTAACTCAACTTGTCATTTAATCAATGCCAACGCCTGCATAAAAGGTGGACTAGATTGAAGTTATCATCTTTTTTTGTTTTATATCTTCTGAACCTTTATACAAAATGGGAGTGGCACATTCTACAGAAGTAAAAACTAAAGTTATCTTGTCTGAAAGGTTCTTCAACACAATATAATGCTATTTTGTGTGAAGATGCAAAGTGACAAAAGCACTAGCCAAACGAAAAGTTTTTACAAGTGGGCATGGCACCTCCCACAGAAATGAAAACTTTAAGATGACATACATATGTAAGAAGTTTAAATACGGAATATAATAAAATTTTTTATAAAATCGCAAAAACACAAATCAGATGAAAAGTAAGATCAATTGAAGAAATGGGTTGGGATGAACCAACGCATTACAGTAAAAACTCGAAGTTATCAAATCAAGGAAACAGTTTTTTTTACGGAATGTAATGAAACTTTGTACAAAGGAATATTCAGAGTTTGGACGAAGAAAGGGCAAAATTATATAAATGAACTTAATTCTAGAGAGTTTTCAAAATGTGACAAGTGGGCGTGACACCATTCTTAGTAGTAAAAAAGTTAAAATTTTAATGAAAGCTTAAGTTAAGTCAAATACAAACTCCGAATCTTTAACAAAATTTTCCATGGGAATGCTGTTCACATGAACAGTTTCTTCTAGAACTTTATTTTATTGAAAAATATAAAAGGCGCCTTGTAACGCTGAACCACCAACGTACTAATCGTTATATAAATAAACCCATAAGAGTAGTATTTATAGTACATAGTTTATCTGTAGTATCTGATAACCAATATAAATATCGTGCAAACAAAACAACATCCGATAAAGTCAAGAATTTTAAGCTCACGATTGCAAAGATAAGATTTCTACGCACATACCTAAGCAACACACGATAATCTTCAACAATTTATGTATTTCTTTTTCATTACAGGAATTCCAAACAGAATTTATGCTGATTGTGCGCGAATCTTAACAACGATATATCACAAGTAAGCGGAATATGGCGCACCTTGAACAAAGCTATTGATACCCAAGCGAAGCAAATACAATTTTATATACCTACTTATCGTACAATTAATATCAAACCATAAATCTAAAGGAATAATTTAGAAACCTGCGCAGTAGTCTAGCGAACTCTTCAAATAAACAAAAACAAAAATATACAACCTTTATTTTGGACAACATTTGTTGACCAACTCTCAGCTGGAACCATAGCAACGCAGGAAACATTTAGCGTAAACTATGAGCAATATGAAAAATGGTTTTTCAACACTCAATCGTTGGTTGGGCAAAAAGAATAAAGGTAAGTTTGTAGCTTTGAAATAAAACTCTTATTAATTCTAACTAAATATTTCCATCCTCCTCGACAGATAAAACAGCCACACCCAATGGCAAACTCTCCAAGTCATCAAACAACCTAAGTCTTTCAGTGTCCACCACAAATATCAATGAAACTAGTCAATTGGAATATAATCGCATCACACCGTTACCGGTTGTCACCAGTAATGCACCTTTCGAGCAAACATTCCGCATAACGGTCTTGTTGCCCAAGGATCAGTTGTATGTAGCGCGTTTGGGTGCGCGCGTACCGCTCAGCAAATTGCTGGAGTTGGTTTGCGAGCATAAGCAACTTGATGCGGAGAAATATGAATTTAGGAATCCAGGTGAGTTGATGGGAGGCTGCTTTGTACTAAAAATAAATATTTCTAAAAAAATGTCATACCATTTGACTTGTGAATTCACTTTGCTGGTGAATAACACACTAAACTTTGATTTAGTGATGATTATAACAGCTGTTTTTGTTTTCCAACATGGACTAAGACTTTTCATATCAAACATGTGCCGTCTTCAGATGCTCATTTTACCAGTTGATTTATGTAGTTCAGCAAACGCATTAGGTCAGTTCGGTGACTGCTCTAGAGCAGTTTACAGCTGTCGAAAGTTTTCGTTGCCATTTTTGATGCTCTATCTTGCTCTATTCTACCCTGAACTGTGTTTGTTTGGGTCTGATCTAAATTAATCTTTTTGCTCGTTTCTGCTTTAGCTTTTTATGTGGAGCAGGTTGGACCAGCAAATTGCCAAATCGAAACTTCAAAATGAGCTGTCAATATGCGAATGTGGAAAATTGTGAAATTGATTTCCTGCAAGTTGCTCGTTTTGCGTTTTTTTAAAATAATGCAATGAGATCGAAAAAATCTTAACATATATAAAATTCAATAATTTTTAAACGGCTGATCTTAGAGTTTTAATTTTTTTTTTATTATTTAATTGACAATCTTTTACAAATTACAGAAAAATATAATTTTAATAGTTCTAACCACTATTTATGAACTCGTGGACCTTTTTTGGTAAGCCTTCCATTAGAGATTGGATTGTTGTTTTTTTTTTTTTCAAGAGCCCAACATCTCTCCACTGGTCTTAGCTCCGGACAATTTGGAGGATTGGCCTCTCTTGGTACAAAAACTATGTTATTGCTTTGATACCACTCAAGGGCTTTCTTGCCGTAGTGACATGATGCCAAATCGGGCCAAAAATATGTTGACACATTGTGCTCTCTTATGAAAGACAGAAGTCTTTTTTTCAAACATTCTTTGATGTATATTTCGGTATTTATAGAGCCCACTGTAACAAATGACTTGCTTCTTTTGCAACTGCATATAGCTTGCCATACCAGCAATTTTTTAGGAAATTTTGTCTGCTTTTGGATTCTAAATTGTTTTTCGACATTTCCTCGAGCATCAGCAACATAAAAATTTTGACCCGGAAGCTGCGTAAAATCTGCCAGTACATACGTTTCGTCGTCCATTATACAACATGAATATTTTTGTATGAAATTCGATTTTAATTTCCGAACCCTACTTTTGGCGTCTAAATTTTTTGCAGCATTCTTGTCTGGAACTTTTTGGACTTTGTATGTTTTCAAAACTGCATTAGCTTTAACTTTTCGCACCAAATAGTCAGAGCTCTGGGTTAACCGGGCAGCTTTTCTTGCAGATGTGTTTGGAGATCTTTTCAACATGTTTTCAATTTTCTTGGCTTTCTCAATATCATGTGGTCCTTGTTTTCTTCCTGAACCAGGTTTCCTATCGATGTTCAAATTCTCCTGAAACTGTTTAATTACATTGGAAACAGTTTGATGGCAGACCTTCAATTCTTTGGCCAATTTTTTGTAGGACCAATTTGGACTTTTTTGAAAATTTTTTATAATTTTAAGACGTACTTCTTTTTCTTCACTCATTTTGATCAAACTCACAACAAATAAACACGTTTCTCATTAAAAATAATATCTGACTTATTTTTCAAAGATAACTAGATCAAAGAAATTTTTAAATTAAACACCCAAAAAAAATTATTAGGTAAAACGTGTGTTAAGATTTTTTCGATCTCATTTCTTAGCTTACTTTGCTCTGCTCCAGTCTACCTACTTCAAAAATTATTTGACGTCTGTCAACAGCTGCTCTACTCTACTCTCATTTTAACAAACGAACTTCTTTATTAGGTGGCGCTGCTAGAATTATTTATTAGTTAATTTTTGCGAACCAAAATTTCCATTCATATCCGCTTCAGATTTTTCAAAATACATCGTGGTGGCATGTTAGGATGTTGTTTTAGATGATCGACAAGTGAAGCGGATTGTCGAGCAGCTCTGTGGCTTTATTTATTTTGATCTCCTCATGTATCATCATGTTCATCAAATGTTTTTATAATGGGGCCTTCAAAGTAGGCCCCATTGCTTGGAATACAACTACGCCTGATTCGGAATTACATATTTTTAGTAGGCTGATTAAGGAATAGCCTTCAGCCCCTTCATCGAATTTGCTTTTATGACCAATCCAAATTTTAGCGTCGGGAACAGGAAAAAGTTAGGTGGGACCATATCGGATGAATACGGTGTTTGGTCGATGATGACACTCATTGAATTTTTTGTTAAAAACACTTATACAATAATTGCTCAATATATATATCGATCTGATCAAAAATTAGTACTAACTGGCAATCTTTATTGAATTCGATTTTCTCAAGAATAGAATTTAAATTTTAGTCAAAAAAAAATCTTTTTCTTCATATCTCCATCGATTAAATCTGAACTTCTGCTCCGATTTGAAAATTTTGAGATTTTTATTGGTGTATAACTTTTATCCAGACCTATAAATAAATATTGTGCTGAAATTTATTCGAAACTGTTAGACTACCAACGGGAAAATTGAAAAAAAAATCAAAAATTCATTTCTCGAGAACCTCCGAATCTTTACACTCACAAATTTCACCTCTTTAATTTTTTCCAATTTTACGAATTTTACTTTTCTTTTTCACAGTTTTCTAATTTCTCTTTATCACCTTCTCTTTTCAGTGGATCCTAGTCAAACTTACAGCTGTGACCTGACAATCGGTGCCGTGGGTCTATCAGAAGTACGTCTATGTCACAAATCCGAAGACTATGATAACTTTAATGCAGATGAGGTTATTAAAATGCATCGTTCGGCGATCATACGCGATTCCCTCTCATCCTCAGAGTTCAGCAGTCGCAATTCGAAACATACAACGAAAACCGCTAGTCCCTACAGTTCAAGTAATTCACTCAATTCCATGGATTCGACTGGCATGAATTATACACGCACTCCAGTGGGACCACCACCACCACAGGCGATACCCACTTCAACGCCACCAAAGATGATGATGGCACCACCGCCACGTAAAAAGCGCGCAGCACCACGCCCACCGAGTCAAATTGTTATTCCGGAGCAATCAGCGTTGGTCATAAATGGCAATGAAGCGTTAACATCGAGAGATAGCGAAGTTACACTACGAAATACCGACGGAGTGCTGCCACCATCACGCAAGGATTTCTATCTTTCTGCACCGAATTTAGCGTCATCCACAATGATATCAAGAAGTAGTTACACCAATGTCGATTGCAATGGTAACTCAAAGTCAAATCAAAATCACAACGGTAATAATCAGTCAGATGACGATGATCAGCAACAGCTTAACGATTCACAAGTCGAAGAGAAGAATGCGCGTAATCTTTACGCTAGCAGCGTGCAAAATCTCTACAGCGTTGATGCGTCCCAAAAACTGCCAGAACCATCACCACGCAAGCGCATATTGCAAATCAAAAAGAAAGCAGCACCAGCGCCACCACCACGTGGTTCGATGTATTCCGATGACGCCATATCAATATCGTCAGCTACAACACCAACGACACCAGATGCGCCAAGCACACCGCCACCAACTCCAGCCACACCAATTTCACCTGAAATGCCAGAGGCCAATTCAACGCTGGCACATTTAAATGGTTCTTCAACACCAGAGCCACCAAAGCCCACAGTACGTGATACTGTTCCGAAGCCATCACCAGTTGTGGCAACAGATTCAAATGAAAATTCAGCGATGACTCCAGCCAATATACCAAAGCCTGTGCCACGCATTACAACAACTGCGCAGATCAATTCAGCAGCAACTTCTGAGAAAGAAACCACTAACACCACTCAGCAAAATGTCTCCAAAGTTTTACTTAACCGTACACCTACTCCGGAGCCGCGTTCGCTATCAACGGAACCGCCTGACATTACACATGCGATTTTGTTAAATGGTGATCACACTCACATTGATGATGATGATAACGCCTCTAAACAGGCGGATTCAGGCATTGGCGAACCAGTACCTTCACCCGTACCGGACAGTCAGCCATCGGAAAGTTCCGCCACAGAGGGAAAATCTTCGAACTTTGAGTCCAGCTCAGATGATGATGATATGGTTAAAGTGTATAACTTCAAATTGGGTCAAACTCTTGTGAAACCAATTGATGAACATCCCATGAAGACTTTGGAGGATTTAACCGCATTGACCGCTGCACACTCAGATGATACTGAAGAAGAGCCGAGTTCTGGTACGACCACAGTAGAGGCGACGCCAGTAGCCACGGTAACAACTTCATGGAATTTCCAAATTCCAATTTTACCGCCACCAAATTTTGCAGACGATAAAAAGACAGCACATGCGCAACACAACGTTGCTACGTTATCAGACACGCCCATAACGCCAAAAATTACTGAAAGACCTGTGCTTAGTTTTGCAACCATTGCAGTGGAGAACAAGAAGTCTAACGATAATGTACCCGCTTCGACAAAAGTTGTTGAGCCATCTCCAGCACCTGTGCGTCCACAGCAACTGAAACTCGGAGAGAAGACTGTGACACCTTTACAAAGTCCAGGCACACCTTTGAGCGATATTGTTGATGAACTTTCCACCCTTATCAATGAAAAGCGCATGGATACACTGATCAAGAGAGCTGATGATACGTCTGAAATTATGGCCGCGAAACCGAATACACTCTCCAATTTTTCTATAACGAGCATTGCACAGCAAACGAATGCACGAACTGCAAATAAAATGGAACCTTCCCAAGTCATAAAAGCAGCAAAGCAGTCAGAACCAGCAAAGCTTGAAAACAACACATCACCGTCTTCGCCGGAAAGCGTACCAGAAGAAGATAAACTCTATCGCAAGCGTGGAAGCGCGAATCTACTAAAACAGCAACGTAGATCAATCACACGAGCCGACTCCTTTCACACTACCATACAGTCACAGCAAACGACAGAAAACACTGAGCACTCGGCGGTTAATGACGCAGGCTTAAGTTCACGCAGCTCTTCTTACTTGTCGCTAACGAAAATTGAACAGAATGGACTCTCGCTTAACCGCCGTCGTTCATCCAGCGAACTAAGCATTGGAGAGTCACCATCACTACAGAGCTTGGAGGTAATCAAGACCATACTTAACTCACGCAAGAACAGCTTGAACAACAGCGGCAGTGACGGCGAATCAAAAACGGCAAGCGTTGAAATTTTAAGTACCGCTGCGCCTATTGTATCTAAAACCGGAGTGACTTCTGCCACCATTAATGCATCCCCGGTTGTACCCGCCCAAGTTGAAATCAAACCAAAGACTATGCCAGCGATAGAGCCAACAGCTAGATCACATGAAGTAAAACCTGCGCCAACTGCTGAAAAACTTGCATCAGCTGCTGAAAAACCTGCTAAAGAAATACCTAAAGTCTATCGCTACTCGGGACCGCCCAGCATCAATTTCTCTACTTGGAGTGAACGTCCTAAAATGAATGTCGCTATCGAAAATGAAGGAGACTACATTTTCGGTGGTAAAAATCCAAGCAGTGCAAGTGCTGCAGTTACTACGGCCGCAGTGGAAATAAGAACAGCGCCTAATACCAACTCGATGCCACGTGGTTACCGTGCAACAATGGCAACAGAAGATTTTCGCGATTTCAAATTTCGTAATGAGAAAAAACCCATACAAACTGAAGAATTAAAAGTTAGTGTGGCTCAAGCAACAGAGTCGGTGCTTGCGGCACAAGCATCACCAACATCACCGCCACCAGTGGCGCCAAAACCCTTTTCAACCACGTTACGTATGGGCATACCAGAAAAGCAATATAAGGTGCCCATATTAGTGAAGCCACTGAAGGACGTCACTGTGGAGGGAATTCAAACAAATGAGGAAACAGTAAAAATGCAGACTGTCATAAAACCCACAACAAACACTTCGAAAACTGTGATTGTTAATGAACAAGTTGGTAAACCTTTGGAGATGCCACCACCCGCACAAACACAGGCACAATTACGTCCAGTGTCACATGTGGCAACATTCAATACGCTACCTCGTAGTGGTAATAATCGCTTTAGCACTTCAGCGGCTGGCACAGCACTGCTGCGTTCAACATCCATTACGAAGCAGGAGGCAGTCAACCCACAAACCACTGTAGAGATTGCAGCGCCATTTGGTCAAAATACGTTGCGTAAAACGGGCTTTAAAGAGAAGATGCTGGCCAAAGAGAAGGCCGAAACGCAGCCTAAACAAAGTGTTGCGCAAGTCACAATAAGTAATGGTAACGATGCTATCAAGTCTACTGTAAATTCCACACAAAAGTCTACACCAGCACAAATTCAAACGAACACTACACAAAAACCAAAAACTTTTCAAAGTGCCAAATTAGAATTGAAATTACAAAAATCGACCAGCGTCTACGTGAATCAGGCAGGTAGTCCAGTCACACCTGTGCTGTCCACGCCAAAATCAGCGCCAGTGGCACCACCAGCGCCGCCACCAGCAATGCCCGCATTGAAGCCGGTGTCAAATAGAACACAAAACAATGGCACAGCAGCGGGTGATCCACGCGATCAACTCCTGGAGGCGATACGAAATTTTAAGCGAGACGAATTGAACAGGTCTTGAAATGTGCGAGAAGACGCGGAACTTTGTGGGAGGGAGGAGTTTGCTCTTTTTCAAAGCTAAAAGAGTTTTCAGTAAAAGTTTAGATTTATAAATATATCAAATTTATCAGTCAACTGCGAAGTCACAATCTGAGACAGTCACTGATTTTATATTAAATATAATTAAAATAAATATAGGTAGAGCAGAAAACTCTGTTAAAAGATAAAAAAAACAGCGCGTATTCAAAAGAAAATATTAAATAAGTGAGCGCCCAAATTATGCAATATGCGAGTTTTTGGCTCTTGATCTGAGATGAAAATTTGTATAGATTCAAGTGCATAGTTTTAAGCGTCAATTTTGAAATATTTTTAACGAAACCGCACAGACTTCGTTTATTCTAAGAAACAGCAACGATTACTTTTACTTTTAAAAATAATTTTAAGTTGCATAAAATTCAATTGCGCCAAAATTGTAAATTTTTTTATTCAAATTATGTTATATTTTGTTGGGCAGTTTTTTAATGAAACATTCTTTCGCCAATTTAAAAGAGAAATATGAAAGTTTTTATACTAATAGTTAATTTATACACCCACTTAAATTAGTAAATGAAACAAAAGCACAAAATTGTAAAAGCACTAAACATGTTATTTCACAAATAAAAAATGAAAAAAAACATAGCCGAAATGTATGTATATTATATGACCCTTTCAACCTAAATATTAATATTAACACTTTTTATTGTATAAATTTTATTACCTATGTTATTTTTAAAGTTTTTTTTTTGTTTTTTTTTTTCATTTTCAGTTTATCAACAATTAATATTAAGTTTTTTTATACATTGATAAACTTAATATATATATTATATCAAAGAAATGTATGATAAATAAATAAAAATAAAATATTAAAAATCTACAGAAAATTCTATTTTATCATCGCACCAGAACTTCTCTGAAATCATCGTATGCTAGCAAAGTTTGCCAGATTTCTTTAAAATTTATCAAAAGTGGTAAAGTTAATTTTGGGATCTATCTGCATGCCAAATTTCATCGAAATTTGTCCATTAATTTAGCTGTGACTAGTTAGGGGTGTGGCACAGACCATAAAAACATAAAGCATTCCTCAGTGTTCAATCTATCTCTGTACAAAAATTCATCAAAATTGGTCAGTTGGTTTAGCAGTGAAAATGTATTTTTCTGTTAGGGGCGAGGCACTGCTCAGCTACAAAACGCTTTCAGAAAGTGTTGGGTTTTTTTTTCGTTTAAGGTCGCCAACGTAATGATAAAGAAATTTGATTTTAGATGCACAATTTTCGATAAGCGGTTAGTATCGAATACTTCGCCTCATCGTGTAACTACTGAGTGTATCAATGGAATTTCAAAATTTTTAAAATTACAAATTAAAGTATTACACATAAGCTAACTTTGCTACAAAATATCAACAAAATCCATCAATTCGTTTCCCAGCTATAGCAATTAGTATATTTAATATGCTTACAGCGCCATCTATTGGAAAATTATCAAAGCAGAAATGAAGTCATAAAAATCGTCAATACCTCACAAAACCTATGACACCTCATTTATCAAAATCGGTTCAGTAATAGCCGAGATATTGCATAATAAAGATATTGTTGAGTTCTGCTGATGCCACTGCTGGTTAGCTGCTGGCTGCACCAAAATAAATTTTTGTCAATCACCAGGCGAACATAATCTGGTAGCAACTAACCGGAACTCAGCATATGCACATATGTATGCTACAATTTTTTTTTCTGAAATAAAGATTGCATCTTTTAGGCGCAAATTTTGTAGCAATTGCACTGCAATTATTTATGTCAGTGAATTAGCATCATAGAATCGTTTCTACTGCATCGATTTTGACAAATGAGGTGTCATTCTTTTCGTAAAGTTTTAAGGATTTGCACCAAAGTAATAATAATAAGAAGCTTGATAGGTAAATGCTGTAAACTGTGTGAGTAAAAATCAAGTGTTTCTCTGAAGTACAGGTAAAATAAAACAAATTGAAATCAATTGAAGGATGTTTATTTTTATTCGCCTTGCGACTGTTAATGGTGGAATTTTCGATGTTGCTTTAGTCAAGTGCTCGTTATTTCAAAAGAGTTTAGATTTTTTCTGCATTTTCACCATGATAATAAGTACTGCAAAATATTGTTACCAAATTGGATTTTTTAAGTTTATTATTACTTTAAAAATCATGTTGACTGACGGTGAGTAGATAACAGATAAAAATCTCTTTTTTTAATTGAGAATCCCATGGATATATCATGCAGCTGTTTCTTAAAAAATTATGTTTTAACAATTTGATGCCCTACTTGGTTGGATCAATCGAATGTGATAAAAAAATTAGAACAAGAAGGATGTACCTGTAAAAGATTCTTAATGCGTCTCACTGCAATCAGTGACATTTTGTATCCTTAAACCTAAAGAATAATTAGCTCAAATTAAATTGTTCACATTTAAAGCTACTGAACCGAAATGTTTTCAAAGTAACCAAGTTAAAAAACCTTAAGAATATGTCGATATTGCATCATTTTATAGTGATTGTGGTCAGCTTCAGCAAGCTTTTTTGGCGCGAACTGACTAGCGCTCGCATTTGTTATGAACTAAAACATATATAATGGTTCTGAACTGCTATAAAAGAATACTACTAATCCATGTAAGTACATTGTCATTTATTTTATCGAATTGAGAAAATTATGTAATTGCTGAATATATCATATATGCTGAATCATTGCGTTTTCAGGTAGGATTATCCATAATAATAGTTTCGTGTCAAGTACTAAGTCGTTTAAGAAAATTTATACTCCAAACTTACTTATTTTGAACATTGATAAAATTGACGCTTACATATCTTTCTAGTCGAAATCAGTTCCAAATAGACTACTTTTTTTTAGAGAAAGGTTAGAAAATATTTGTCAACATCTTCGGAAATATACAAAGAAGAAAATACCTTCTACAAGATACTAATGTCACAATGGGCTTACCACGTCCATATATAGAAAATGTTGCATCTTTAATTTGGTGTTATAGGCTATAATTTAATAGAGGACTTTTGTTTTGATTCGCAGTTTTATTAAATGAACTGCTAATTAGGAAAAGCAAAAGTTTAAACAAATGTTTTATCAAACGTATAAATAACATTTAACATGTCTTATACAAAGTGGAAATGCTTGGTATATTAGCGCAAGCCACAATTATTACAATAGACACTTCCAGTTTTTTAGGTTGATGCTTATGTATGATAATTTCTTAAATGTTTTAAAACAGCGGCCTTAACGAAATTACCATTGGCATTCATCTGTGAAAAAGAGAATCATTAGTGAATCGCATTAGTGCGCTCTCCAAAGCAGTGATATTTTTTTATTTCGCTTAAATGGTTGTCTTATTCTTGTTAAATCTCTTAAATATTTAAAAAAAATGTTTTTATTAAAAAAAAATGGAAAAATAATGCATACTACTTACATTGACTTTTCGCTTTAAATTCCTTGCTACACAGTTGGAGAAAAAATTGTGGAATAAAGTAAAAACCTCATTTTCCACATAGTTTTTTCTCATTGCCAAAAAATCTACGATTGCAAACCAGAGTTATTGAGAAAAATTACGAGGGAAAATAGTTTATTCACGAAACGGGTGAATAACTTCATAGAAAGAATAAATTTTTCGTGGTGCTCATTATGTTATATTATTTTAAATCATATACAGTGTACTTTGTTGGAGAAAAGTCTTAGATTCTTCATTTGTCTGGCGAACTGATTATAATTGTCGGTTCATTAAATACAAAAAAGGTTTAAGAAAAAAAAATGTTGGAAAAATAATGCGTAATGCTGCCTGATATTATTATGCTTTAACAATTACCAATAACTTTTGAACAAAGGAAACTTGAAAGTTCACTAAATTCACAAAAATTGCAAGTTTAAATTCAGTTGAAATTCACATGAATTAGTGAAATGCTAACATTGCGAATAAGCCAGTGCCGTTAGAGCATTTAGAAGTCAACGTTCACCACATTGCTGCGATACGACATCAGATGCTCGAAAGAGGTCGAAAATTTGACTTTGCTAAATTCAGGTGCACTTATATGTCCGAAATTATAGTCAGATGCTAAATGGCATAAAATTATTTACAGAATTTGACCAAAATTAAGGTCATTTGAAATCTTAAAATTTGATGCATTTACAGTACAAACTAAATGTGTATTCAGGTAGTTTTAAATAGTAATGTCTGAAATAGAATGGTGATTAATTTAATATAATTTTATTACTTTATGTGGCTTCAAGCGTAAATTCTTTCTCTGCCTTGCTCCACACATCATATTTCTGCTTTACAATTATCATTTAATTCCTAACAATGTTGTATTTTTCCTTGCAAATAACAAAAATTCAGCTAATTTTTAATGCTACCAAAAGTGCAATTTTGCAACTTAAATAGCTTCATTGATGCCCATTTTCGTCTTTATCAATAGATTGCTATCTCCCATATCTGCGTTATAGCCAGGACGATATTTCATGCCGGGTGCCTAAAACAGATATTTACATATAGCATTAAAATGAATAAGTACAAAGCATTGATCATATTTTATCTTACATTGTACCACACGTCACGCCAAATCTTGCCTTCGTCTGGACCGCGCAACAATTCTGGCACGGTAAAACATGGCACATTAAAGTAGTTCATCAATGTTGGTTTACCATTGCAGTATTTAATGCGCGCTTCGCACCACTCAGCCTCCAAGGGGAAACGCCAATCTTTCATTTTCTTATCATGGATATCTACCTCGAATTGATCGAAGTTAATACGTTCAATATCTTCAACAACTACTTCAGTTTCGCCGCCTGCAGTCCAATCGTATATAAGAATTTCAGAATGTACGCTTATGTCTTTAAGGAAATGCTGCTTGTAAAATGTTTCCATATCACGTAAGTAGTCATCGGTAAAAACTTTCGATTTAACCTCGTATTCAATATTGCGTGCCTTGATGCGACTCTGTGAAGATGTTAAAAATACAAAATCAGAATGATTTTTTCAATCACAGTCAATAAATTTTTTTATATAAGAAAAGAAAGTTTAAAATTATAAATATCGTTTGTATAAAAGTATAGATTATCTATGAAGATCTATGCACTTAAATCAAAACGCGTTTACTCCAATCCATCTCTAAATATTTTGTTATATCGAAGGGTGAAAAACCTGATCCCACCTATTCGAAAATACAAATAAAAAAAATTATAAAGAATTTCGAATACGAGCTTTTGTCAGATTTTAGTGAATATAAAACAGTGGCAACAAAAAACAAAAACAGTTTTTTTTAAGTTTTACAATTATACGCTAAAGTAGACTATGATTTAACTTTTAATATTGAAAAACCAAATTATTTCATATTGTAGCCCAAATCGGAATTAATTTTACATGTAAAATGGAGTAAAAAATGTTAAAAAATATATGAAAAAAAGTTTATAACCTCAATAATGTTCCATTACACAACGCTTGCAAATTGTGGAAATTTATTAAATTTTTGCAATTTTGAATTCAATTGGCTGCCAAGATCGCGTGATTTGATACTGCTTGATTAATTCGTGTGGCAATCTGTGCAGTTTTTAAGTTGTGCTGATAAACGAAAAAGTGATCGAAAATTTGAACGAAATCATATTTAAATGATAAATGGCTTAAAATTTTCTAGCGAATAAAACTACGACAGTCTAAATAAGAACACCCTATTTATTTAAGAGGCACCACAGCACTAGATCTAAAAAAAAATATATTGTATACCGGCTTGTGGAGCTTCTGATATTGAGACTATCTCGTTTATAAAACTTGTAGCTACAATAAAATACCTTTTAAATGAGGTTGCTTCCGAAATGAAATAATTTCTTTTTTCTTTTGAATGGATCACTATTGCAATTTTAACCTTTATCAAAAAGAGTCAACCAATTATATAAAAAACTTATTTCTTAAGTTGATAAGTCAGTCCTTACAAAAACGTTTCCCATCAGAATTTTGTTAGAATAGTGGTATCAAAAGTTTGCTTGTTCATATTTTGTATTTTATATGTAACTCTATAGAATGTGTCACATACGTGCACACGGAAAATCGTAATGTTACTCCTTACTAACTGAAAAGAGTAAGGAAAATCGATTTGAAAGTTTTGACAGAATTTTAAGAAAATTTTAAAAAAATGTGAAAATAATCTTGTCTACAATTTAAAAAAAAGTTCGGGGTTGGGCAGAAAATTTGCCACTGTCTTCATGGAATCCCATAGTTCAATGAAAGAATTGATTATTCGTAGCGCTCGATCTATAAACCCAACATACAAATACTTTTGACTAACAAAGTGATCAAAATGATAAAAGTTGAAGGTGAATTTCAGTAAGAACAACGATGAAATTTATCGATTTTTTTAGGTATTGAAATTTTCCATATATCTCAGCTTTAAAACTTTTCGGATCAGACATGGTATATATGTATACACATATGTACTATATTACCATTTTTATATTTATATGAATAACTTTTGAAGGAAGAAGTAATAACCCACAATTCATCCATGGCCGACACTGCGATATAATTGCACTCTTCTCTCCAACCATCAATATTTGATGAAAATTTCAAAAAAGCGGTTGCTTAGTATTAGATATTTGCTTCTAACTATTCGTAACAAGAGTGGTGTAAATCCACTAGCAATAATCAATTGGTTTCCACCTATCCCTCTCCTCACTAAAGTTTCTCCTTTGCTTTAAGCCACACTGTGAATTTCGTTTACAGAGGCCGTTCTCTGAGCGTTTGTTTATACTTAACAAAAATTCAATCACTCACCTTAACCGCATCGACAGGGCAATCCAAATAAATGACCAAATGTGGCTTCATCAATTCGCCGATGGTGCCCTGACGTATCTCATGGTAAACAGCTCGTGCACCTTTCGAAACGTAACCATGTTTATACATTGTCTCCAAGAAGACAAGATCAGAGTAGCAGCTGCGATCCATGACTACACCCTGACCTGTGGAGAGGACATGAGCCAGTGCATCCACATACTGCGAATAACGATTCATATACATGCGAATTTGGTATTGAGCAGCCAAAAAATGATTGGGGTCACGACAAAAATTCACTACATCATAAGACCGGCAGCTTTCTGGCAGTTGAGGGTCCAATTGACGCATATCATAACCATAAGGATTTATATATTCCAGATCCATATTGGCCTCAGGCACATAATGCATCTCAAGCTCATCGGCCAACTCTTTGGCAAATTTAGATTTGCCAGCCGCAATTGGACCTTCAACGAGTATAATTTTCGAATTTTCATCCATACGTTTGAAGGTTTTATCGAAGAAGGATTGGAAGATGCCGTATTTTTTCTCCTTGTATGGGTAGGGTTTGGCTTTTGGTTGACGTGGGCCACCACGCATTGATTTGCCAGAAATATTGCATTGCTGTGCCAGCGCAGCAGGTAGCGCGGATTGTGTGTTCAACAGTGGCATAGTGTTGCGGCCGCCCAGGCGTACGATGCCCACACGTAAAACGGCAGTCATGCTGTTGAGGCGAAAGAGAAATAATTTAATTGATAATTAAAAATAGCCGCATTAAAAGGAGGTAGAATTATTTGATTTCCCGGCAGCCAGGAGTGGATTTAGGAGTAGCGCTATCGAGTTGTTACATCACACTTGGTACCGTCGCTGACAAGTTTTTCAATGGCTGTTTATTTATTGTAAGAAGCTTTAGTAGTTTAATTTTTTTGCTCAACTCGATATTAAACTTTTGTTTTATAATAATTGCAGAAATTTATAATGAAAACTTAAGCAATACACGTGAATATTATAAAAAACTAAACTCACTTTTCTTAATACGTTTTCTCTAAAAAATTTAATGCAACTACAACTGTCAACACAGGCAAATGTCAGCTGTCATTTGTAGACGACGCCATCTTTCGCACAATAGCAGAATTTCATCTGCACTAGCTTGTCGACAGTACCCAGTGGAAAAATAAGTCATCAAAGAATCAGCAGATAAATGTTAATTGAAGATTTAATTAAACCGAGAAATTTTTGTGGTTTATGATAAGTTAATTTTTTATGTGGTATAAACTCTTGCTGATTTTGGTTTTAAAGGCCAGTCATCTAATTAGTTGTTGATTTGCAGGATATTACTGCTGGAAGTAGCTGAAAAGTAGTTTTTTTCTCAATAATTAAAAAATTAAGCCTTAAATAAAAAATATATCAAGTGCAAAGTTTTAAAAGGTATAAAAATTCTTCGATTTTCTGCATAAAGAGTCGGAAGTTATTTCTCAATTATTCAAAAGGGAAGCCTTATATGAAAAAATATATAAGTCGGAAGTTGTACAGGAGATAAAAATAAATCGGTATCCTGCTCAAAAGAATTATGGCTAATAAAATTTTACGTACCTTACATAGTTTCGAAATTATAAATAATTCAGTATTATTGTAAATTTTAAAGCGATGGTTGGTTGAATATTAAAGATTTTTGTATAGCAAATGCACGTGTTTTCATTGGATCTAGATCTTTGGATTCAATATATTTTGTTAAGAAATGCTTCTTTTTTGAGTTATTGAGATGTTTGCGGCGTCCTTAATCTGTCATAATGAATGGAATGGGAGGAACAATAATTTTTTGCTGGGGGTCCCTAACTGGGGATACTGAAAAGGAGACTAGATCACATTTTTCTTCTGATTTTTGTTCATGTGGGAGACCATGTTCACTTGTTATGCCTATGGTCATAAAGTGGAGTTAACATACGCATTATTCGTAATGCTTGAACATCTATACTGGCGGTTACGAGAGAAAGTCTATACTGGATTAGCTGGCAGATTTTGAAACACAGCTCAAAATAACGTGACGCTAAACCGACGCGATAAACAACTGAACTAATGTCGAAAAATAGATTTTAGTAAAGCGATATCAAGAAATTGGTCCATAGAGCAAACTTTAGGCGAAACAGTAGTAAGCAAAGTTATATCCCTTAAGCTACTGAACCAATTTCAACAAATGAAATGTCATCCAAATGACGCACTGGATTTTTCTTGTGGGGCTAGCGGAAGATGGTTTCCTCTAACTAATAAAATCTATCATTTGTCAAGCTTTGACCAAGTTACAGCCCGAATTGTGGAAAAAAGATAACGAAAATTACCTCAAAAAGTTTGAGTTTTACATGAGGTTTCGGGACGGATATTCAAATGATATACCTAATGGCAATGATCAAGCAATATATTTAAATAAATTGTAGTTTAAATTTAGCGTACGTTTTTTAGCTTTACTTTCCGAAGCACAAATTGAATGATCCTATATATTTAATTCTTCAAGAACGCAATTTGTATGACAACAATAATTATCAATAAGGAAATATTCTTTTCCAATATACAATTTTTGTCAAAATATTATTGAATTGCAAGGTCAAGAAACTGTTGAAGACATGAATCATATGAAATATTCCAATATTGATAACCAAGAATTTAAAAAGAATATGACCTTATCAGTTGGAAATTTTTGTTCTTAACAATAATAATGAAAAATGATATAAATAGGGAAGAGAAAATTGTTGGTTGCCTCAATTTGCAAATTTTTTTAATATTAAGTGTTCATAGAAAAATCACAGCATCAACATGAATTTATCATACGTTCTCATTTTACTTGGAGCACTGGTGACTGGCTCTTATGGTTATAGCTTTGTTATACCAGCGAGTAAGTAATTTTTGGTGGCAACTTGTGTTCGGGCTAAATTTAATTGAATCAAAATTTAAATTTTAGGAATTGGTCATCCGGGTGTTTGCATATACCATGGTCTCTTTTTGCAACGCGGTGACAATCAACTACCCTCCAGCTGTCAAAATATGCGCTGCAATGAGGATGGTTCAATATTGGTGCAAGGGTTTGTATTTTTTATTTTATCTGTAAAATATATCCCTTTTCTACGTTTTTTTTTTTTTTGCTTTTTTTCAGTTGTGGTCACTACGATATGACTGATTGCCGCGTTGTGGATCCAGTTAACTTAGATAAACCCTATCCGGATTGTTGCAAATTGAATTTTCGTTGTAACACTGTTGCTGGATTGCAAAATCGTGTAGTATCACCTTTGGATCGCAGAGTCTATGCGTAGATTAAACGAGCAAAATATAGACTTCTAAGACTGGAGCAATAAATTGTTAGCTGAAGAAATGCGGAAATTATATTTATATTATATTGAATAGTGGAACAGGAAATAGTAAGAGACAACGCAATTGCTTACTTTATGGGACATATTAGTGTTGCAGTAAGGCGTTTTGTATTCAGAAAAATAATCAATGAAGGAAATTTCTCAATAATCACTCAGATTTCCTTCAGAGGTTTTGTTTAAAAGTTGAATATAAGCAAAAATTTAAAGTTATGTACTATTTTATCAACCCCGACATCAAACAACACCTTCAAGTCTATTCAAAATTGTATTCCAAATGTAAGGAATAAACTGGAACGCATCCTCACATAGACCACTTAGCCACAGCTAGTGAATTATGACGAACATGTATCGGTTTAAGACTCATTAATTTGATCATAGCCAAGGTGCAACTACGGATTTCAATCCAAATATGGCAGCCATAAAAATATAGAGATTTCCTATTTTCTTCATACCAAATCCTGCCTAGCATCATGGATAGCTGTGGATTCGGCATTATAATTTTTTAGACATTTTTATATTTAAGAGTGTCCATTCTGCTTCGTCGTGATCTGTTTGTAGGAATGTCTGGAGTTCGATCATAACTGGAGGTAGTCTAACAACAATGTAATTAGCCGTCCCTGAGAATACTTAAGTGCTCCTTTAAATTGAAGTTTTCGTGCCCCTAAGTATACAATTAAATACATTAGAGTTTGAGCTATGGTAAAAACAAAAGCGGCGCTTATTTGATTGCATACTTTTAGGTATGCATTTTACATTTCTGTTTTTTTTAATAAATAAATCATTTTAGTTTGCTTAAAGTAATTTGAAGAAATACAAAACATTACTATAAGTAAATAAATTAACTCTCATTACCACTTCCGTTCCTACTGCCAATTGTCACGCTTACGCTTCATTATCGAATAAATTTGGTATAAATTGATCATCTTCATCCTCCTCATCGTCTTCACCCTCCTCTTCATCTTCATCATCACCATCGCCATCTCCATCCTCATCGCCGTCATCTTCATCATCATCATCGGAGTCTTCATCGTCGCCATTTTCTTCATTTGTCACGGCAGTGCCAACTATAACATTTGTTGCCTCATTAAAGACACCTAAGCTGTTGTTGTTGTTGTTACTGTTGCTGTTGCTAAGTTCATTCAACTGTGCTCCTGATGTTACTGGCTCTAGCGCAGTGTTTCCAACTAAACCGGAAGCGGAAGTTAAAGCTGCTGACAGCTTCGTTAAGTTAACTTCATTTTGTTGCGCTTGCTGCATGAGATATTGCTGCTGCTCCCCGAGGGTAACATTTAAAGAATCCTGAGCTGTTGCTGCTGTTGTAGTTGTTGTTCCATTTGTAATTTTAGTTGTTCTTCTTGTTTCCATTGTGGGAAAAATCAAAGGTTTACTTGTACGCCGTTGGGGCAATTCAATATTAGTTTTCACCAGAGACATTACATGTGTGAGTGTCGGTGCTGTTGTTGTTATTATTTCTGTTGCTGTTTCGATTGGTTCCATGTCCACCGAAGACTGAAATATTGGCTGTGTTGCATTTGTTGGCACAGTGGGTGGCAATTTCACAGTTGTGCTATTAATTTCCACACCTGTTGTGTTTGGAGCTGAAGTTATTGTCACCAATAGTGAATTATTTTTGATTTCTAATGCTGCGATTGTGGTTGTTGGTGTTGTTGTTGTTGTAGCTGGTGTTGTTGTTGTTTCGAAAATCATATAGTCATTACCATGTGGTGGTGTTATACGCGGTGGCGTTGTTGATGTCATCAAAAATTCATCAATAATATCGCAGTTTTTGCCAAGGTAACCCTGACGACAGAGGCAGCGATAGCTACCGTCCTCTTTAGTTAGCGATATGCATTTGCCTTGGTTTTCACATGTAGCTATGTGCTCTTCACAGTATGTCAATTCTGAAAAACGGAAAAAAAAATTTGAAAATTATTCGATGATGTTTTTTTAAGTTCTGGAAATGTTCAGCAAAGCTTTTGTGCCTTGACTCAGTCATATATGATCTCTTCATATTATGTATGCACTTTGAAAAAGTTTGGAGTCACAGTTCACAGTTTTAAGAGAAATCATCTGATTAAGTTCTACACAAATGTGGGCCGTATTTCTCATGGTGCATTATTCAACATTTTTCAGCGATGATTTTTATGTTTTTTTTTTATCGAAAAATAGACACGAATTCAGAAAAGAAGGACTACCAAGATTCTTTCAGAAAAAGGACCTCGACAAGTCTTATGAACATTTGGCGGAGTTTGGAAATAGGTTTTTGCATGTGAACGACCAACACTTCCGTGCCCTAAAATCGTTATGTAGTAATTATTTGTTAATGCCCTACAATCTCACGTATAAGTTAGAGACATAGTGGTCAAAAGTAAATGAAACTATTCAGTTTTTGATGCTGCTCATCTCTATATAAATATTCATAGCTCCGATAGCTCATGAACTTTGTCTTTCTATCGAATTTGTAGAAAATTTAGTACTTCTAACAAAGTTGACGACTAAGTTATAAATAGTTTCTGAGGCATAAAGCATCGAAAATGCATGCTAATTTAACATGACGGCCAGCCGTAGAAGTTTTATATTAAAAATGAAGCGATATCATATATCAGCTTTTTAGCAATATTTTCTTTTATGCAAACACTTTGTTCAACTCAAAATCTTCTCTGTTCACTAAAATTTCTAGCCGAAATGTCATGGAATTAAGTCAGAAAACAGTGACTTCCTTTATTTTCTATTGTTAAGGTGTTAAGTTTTTTACTCACTTTCATTACACAGCATACCGCCCCAACCAGGTTGACAATTGCACTCCCAGGGTTTCTTACAATCACCATTAACACAGCCAGGATACGGATGACACACATCGCATTTTGGTCCTTGCCAGCCGATTTTACAACTACAATGTGAATGAAACCCAATTAAAGGAACATTTAATTAAGTGTGACGCTATGCGCGAACGGAACGCACATAGTAGCTTGCAAAAACACAGACAGCAGTCAGTGGCCAACAACTAAACATTGTAGTAGTGAGACGCACATGTTAGTGTAGAACGTGCAGAGTTGCCAAGTTGTTTACATTTTTTTAAAGTTACAATTTTTTTGTATGAATTTATTTTAAAAATTTAACAAAATCAGCTGAATATTATTTATATCTAAAAATAAAACGTGTTCATAAAAATATTTACAGTAAAAAACATTTTTGTTGAATTATCACATTTTGGAAATTTTTAATAAGCCAAATTGATTCGAAAATATAAAACAAAAATGTTTGTACTCAATTTTGAGCCAACAACAGGTGTTGCTGGTTAAAAGTTTTTTTTTTATCAAAATAGTCAATAGAAGTATCAAAATGTCGATTAGTTTTAAAATGTCAATAAAAGTATTGGAAAAGTCGATATGTGTAGATAATAACAATCAAATTGTTGAATAATATCGAAAAGAATGAAAAGAGTGTATTAGGGCACCGAAAAGTATCGAAAATGTCGTAATATTCGTATAGAATTAAAAAAAAAAATCTCGAAACAAATTGAGTCCAATAAATGTCGATGACAATCGAAACCTGCAGTACTCAAGACCAGCGGCAAAAATTTTCAGACATCTACAAAAATGTGATACAAAATGGCTTCTTTTTAAGATTTTGATATATCAATGATATCAGCTGTAGCTGAAGAAATAATCTGGCAACATTCGTAAAACAAACTCTGAATAAGAACTGCTACAGCACATATCCGATGGCAGCATGCAGCGTTTATATTTGCATACACACTACCCTCTTTTACTCGCGAGCTAACATCATGGCAACCCTGACCTAAAACTACTAATTATTGCCGCCATTTTACACATTGCATTGCTACAGCATCAACACATTCTTGCCTCATATTTTGCTAGCAAAAATTGCATAGCAATTGGTATAGCGTTATCGACCACTGGCTCCGGCAATGCCAACAAACCAAATCCCCCCGGAAATAACTTACCGACACTCGCCCGGCTTGCGGCAGTAACCACGTTGTTTATCGCACTCCGTTGAACAGATTGCTGCGGAGAGAAGCGAGATCATAAAGCAAAATATAGAAGATGGTTCGATAGGCCACAATTAATGAAAACACTAACAGACCACATCAACAACAACAACAACAACAATAGCAACAGAACTTACCCATTTGACATAGTAGTCCAGTATATCCAGGCTGACAAATGCACTCTAGTGGTTTCTTGCAGGTACCATGCTGACAACCAGGCAGCACAGAACATTCGCCACAAGTGCGTCCAGCCCAACCGATGCGACAACGACATTCGCCTGGCGCCTCACAGTAGCCACGCGTGCTATGGCAACCCTGGCGACAAGTGGCTGCAATAAAAATGGCCACAAATGAAATTGCATTTTATGGAGTAAAAAAAACATAATCGCGTATAGAGGAAACATATTGGTGCATATAGGGAGATTACCCACAAATGAATCAAGTGATGTTAAATGTTTTGTTGGATTTTAATGCTGTGACTTGCAACATTTTCTTCAAAGGAAGCGCGTCTCAGAAAGAGTTTTAAAATTCAAGTAGCTTCATTCATTGAAAATTTTAAAATATTGAACAGCATCATTTATTTATTTTTTCTCTAGTCACTTGTGAAACCACCCCGCACTTATATATAAATAAAGTAAATTTTGTTGATTTACTTACGTTCTGTACAAAAGAGTCCATCCCAGCCTGGCTTGCAAATACACTCGAACGGTTTGTTGCAGTAGCCGTGCTGACAACCAGGCAGCGACATGCATTTGTCGCAATTCTCACCGGTGTAACCGATGCGACAACGACATTCACCGGGCCGTTGGCAATAACCTGAGAGTAGTGGTGGTGTTGCAATGAGTAGATTGGATTGGTGGTGATAGTAAACAGTTGCAATGTTTTAATATTTGAAAATTAATGCACAAAGGAAAATTGCGATCAAAAAATAATTTCCATTTTAAATGAGAAATCGAGCAGATGCGCACAGTACTGTGAACTACACTGAAACTCACTTACCATTCATTGGATCACAAGCGCTGCGACACCTGGGCACTTGACACAGGTCACCTTGCCAGCCGGGTAGGCATTTGACATCGCCTTCTTCATTGCAGATATAATGTGAATTTGCTTGCACTTGCTTGGGTTTTTCACATGCCTGCGGATAGAAAAGACAGAAATTTAAGTTGCGAAAGCGTAGTCAAGCTGCTGTACTGTCCTTTATGAAAGTCGCATTTGACAAACATGGTTGTAGTTCAGAATATTTAATTTTTAGTTATGGTATACCTCACTTTCTAGAAATCACACAAATCTGGTTAAAATAGCAAGGTTCCACTAAATGGATCTTTTAATGATCAGATAAGACAGACAGAATGCTACATCTCTTAAAATGTCGGCCACTAGACCAAAGACGAAAATATAAAACTTATTCGCAAAATATTTGGTATGGTCTTGTTATTTAGTTGAGACTAAAGGTGTCGTTACTGTTAGCGGAAATCGGGTTACAAATGTCAAAGTCATCGCCTACGCTCGAAGCTTAGCTACATTAGGCTATGTGAGGCAGTAATTATTCCGACACTATACTTATTATGTACATACAATTTTCGTAAAAGAAAAACTTCCCCAAAAGAAGTTAAACCTGCATCACTCTGAAGTTGATAGCATCGACTTTTTTGCTTTTCATAGTTGAGAAGTGCGTGGTGAATATGGCCACGTCTAAAAAAGCTTAGATCATACAAGATAAGGTTTGTATATAAGGGTCTGCTGGTACCCCTACATTTCTCATTTTAACATTCATGCTTTCAAGCGCCTAGTCCCGGAAGCATTTGCGTAAATAGAGAGGGCTATACCCACTGCAGATATTGGTATTAAACGACTAATTCTTCTGAAAGATGCTACGCCTACTGTTACAGAATTGAAATATGAAAAATGTTCATTAGATAGCTCCAATCATGCGTTGAGCAAATTATTATTAGCACACGAACAAATAAGTTCGTTCATCATCTTTGCGGAACACTCAGAAATCGCAGCGGCATGATGATCCACAAGCCTAAAACAGCTACGGATGTAAACCACAAAGATTAAAAATCTTCATGTTGAGATTCAATTCTTAAAAAACGAAACTAGACAAAAAAAAATGAAATGTTGAGCAAAATTTTGTGTGGACTTTCTGCAAAGTGATTTAGACGGATGCAAACTCCTTTCACCAGAGTAAGCAGGATCTCATTGATTAGATATTAAGCAGAGATGTGATAACATGGGATTAGTTACAAACACTGAGTGTCAATATGACCGGAAGGCATCTAAGCAGGGTCGTGCCAGCATTACTACCTGAGCTAGAGTGGATAATACCTACTGAAGGTAAAAGTGGCTTGAAAAGTAGTAAAAAGTAGCCATCTAGTGCCAAAGGACTATCGATCGATTTGGTTATCATCGTTTCTTCTCAAAATTTTAGTGAGACTATTTGAGCTATAAGTTAAAAGTAAATATGTTAGAATTCTTGTAGCTTTGTTCGAGATGGATTTTATAGCAGCTGCTCCCATAAATAAAAAATAATCGCTCAATAATATGAAAGTTGAGATACAATACAGAGGTATGGCGAACATTGGATAGAATAAAAAAGAAATCAATCACTCAGACGAAAATGCCTAACCTGCGCCAGGTAACACATTAACCTGATAAATTGTTCTATGGAACTCTATTTAATTTAAAACTAGTAAAGGTGTTATCTTCGGCCAGGCCGAAACTCACATACCCTACACTGCATTGAAATAATTTTTTAAATAAATGTTGAGGAGGTTGAATAAGTCGAAAATAATGTAAAAACATTCAAAAATGCGGAAAAGTGTTGGAAAAAACTGAAACTGTTGAAAAATTATCAAAACCATTGAAGAAAGTTGAATGAAATTGAATAAGTCGAAATATAGGAAAAATGCTGAAAAATTGATGAAAAAGTCGAAAGAATAAAGAAAATGTCGAATGAAATTGAAGGGGAAAGGTAAAAGATTGAAAATGTCAAAAGAATATGGGAAATGTTGAAAAAAATAGAATAGAAATGAAAAACACGAAATATGTCCCGCCCACCAATTTCGCCCACTCTTGATTCAATAAACGAACCAAATTTTATCACAATACTAATTCGACTGTTGCTATTTTGGCAGCTTTTGATTCATATATACCTAATACCCATCAAAATACATCAAATTTCAGATCGATTGCTCCAATAGTTCACTTAAACTAGCACTTACAACTTTATGTGAATGAGGGAGGCGCCACTCCTACTGATGCAATCTTGTCAAGTTTCATTGAATTTCAAAGCTTATAGTAACCGACACTTCTACACAAAATTGTATGAAGATTACGCTCATAGCACACTATCTATAGCATTAAACGTATTTTGCTTATATGGGAGGTGCCACACCCACCGGCGCAGTTGTGCCAAAATTTTACAAGAAGACACCTTTTAGCAAGTGTATCCGCCATATTAAATTTCATAACGATTGCGTTGTTAGTTCTCTTTTTATAACGTTTACAAATATTGTAGGGTGTTCCACGCCCTTAAAATAAATTTTTCAGTATATTGACGTGCCTTGTATTGTTGAAAACTTTCAGTGGTGTCATCCCTAAAATTTTAATGAAAATCGAATGTGCCAATTTGGAGTTATACGAAATCCAAATTTTTAATTGTTAAAAAATGACACGCCCACTTTTACAATTCTGCCCATTTTATGCGCAGTTCAAGATTTATAAGATCTGTAGCCTTGTACCAAATTTCATCACAATATCTTGCACAGTTTACGAGCAATGGCGTCATAAAAGTTAAAATTTAGGGCTTTGCCATGCCCTTTTAAGAGCCTTTGCAAGTTTAAGACCTAGCCTAATCTTAATGTTGTTTTCATATTCACCAAATCACCAAGTTCCATCAAAATCGAAGCAACTTTTTTTCAAACTAGACTTGGGTATATTTACATAGAGTATGGGCGGAAGGCGTGGCCGTAAACCGATTTCACCCATTTTTATATGCTAGCAGCTTGCAAGAATATGTTAGCTGTGTGCCAAATTTCATTGAATTAGCTTGCTTAGTTTTTGCGTAAGCCTGATTTCAACAGACAGACACACAGACAGACAGACAGACGGACACAGCTATATCGACTCAGGTGGTGACGCTGATCAAGAATATATATACTTTTCCATACCTGCCACGCCCCCTTCTATGCGTTACAAACGGAATGACAAAGTGAATATACCCTCTGTGTAGGGTATAAAAAAAACATTTTTTTATTGCATTCAGTGGGGTTCGAACCTGGACATTCCGTGTTGTTGCATGCGATATCCTCATATAATTTTAATTCCACACAATATAATAGTAAGAGTAGCTCAGTTCGTTAAGATGTGCGCATCTCTCAACAGTGGCATAACTTAGGAAACATAGGTCCGAATCTTGTCGGAGACAATATAAAAAGTTTTATTTCTCTATGAAATTGTTAAAATGTGACAGAAATGAAGTTCCAATTAATAAGCAGTAAGAAGGGAATGATAGAAAAAAGCAAAAAAACATTCGGTTTCGTTTTTTGAGAAATTTCTGTAGCTAACCTGAGAAACAGGTTAGATTAACTTAAAACGACAAGGGCCATCAGGTTAGAAAATTTTAACCTGAGATTTGCTGAAAATTAGGTTACATTAACCAAATTTATTTTCTGAGTGATGGATTAACAATATGGGAACTTGAATATATAAAGCCCACAGCTAAAGGGTGTTCAAATTTGAGATATATTTTTAAATTTTAAATAAAAAAGATAAATTGTGTGAAATCTTTATTTATTTTTATTGGAAATTAAAATACTTTGGTTCCGGTTAGTAATTAAAACGAATGTCGTTCGAGTTACCTCCTCTGCTAGCTCGGCTGGCTGTCAATCTTTTACCAACATTTTAGATAGTTTTTCGCAGAATGTTGGTGATATTTGATCGATGATGTTGTCTGTGAGCTATGTATTGAACAGTTTGAAGACCAGTGGCGGTACCAAGGGGGGGGGGGGGCATGGGGGCTGAAGCCCCGTGGCATCCGCCGAAAAATATTTCGATTCAAGAACGTTTCAGTAAATCGAAATCGAAAAAATTGTTTGTGGTGGTGAAGTGTTGTTGTGATGTAGAAAATATATCAACGAAAATTTTTTTTTGGTTTCTTTATACACCACAACAACACCACCACTACCACTCCCCCGTCTTCTATTTACAGGCTCACGATTTTCTATTCCACTTTTATAGCCAACAAATAATCTTAAGACCTAACTAAATTATACATGCATTGATTGAAGTGAAGACTACAACGTACTAAAATAGTCATAGATCTTCATATTTACTGTTTTAAATATCTAAATTAATGTCAAAAAAAATTCTGAATGGATTTCATTTATTAAGGAAATACAAGATGAAATAAGATTTAGGTATTAGTGGTAAAAAAGAAGGACTCTTTGCTACGACGTAGTCTAAAATTAAAATGAAAAATTAATAACAACACTTATTTTCTAATAACTTTCTTCTATGTTTATTTTAAAATTTATTTATTTTAAATTTTAAAATTAATGTAAGTTAAAAATATATATTTTACTTAAATTTTAATTTAAGCATTTTTGACATTTCAAAGCCGACATATATGGCTGGGAAAATTAAATAAATAATTTAAAAACATTGTGTGCGACCAGATGGGTAGAAAGGCATGAATGCGTTGATACTTTCAGTGAATTGCTATTGTTTATCTCTGAAACATTAGAAGACTTAGAACAAAGCAAGGACACCGATTTATTGAATCGAAACTAGGCGAAGTTGGAGAAGTGGGCGGTGCTTATTTTAACTTATTAATTCATTCGATCTTTTCGTCGATTTTGTATGGTTCCAATATTTTTCAACCTCTTAAATATTTTTTGACTTTTTCAACCGCTTTCAATATGTTTCAACAATTTCCATATTTTTTCGCATTTTTCAACTTTTTAACATTTTTCAACAATTTCCATATTTTTCGACGTTTTCAATTTCGTTCAACTTTCTTTAATGGTTTCCATATTTTTTAGTCTTTGTCAACTGTTTCAACACTTTTCGACCTCTTTCAAACATTTTACATTTTTTTCGACTTCAACCTCTTCAATTTTTTTTTACATTTTTTTAAAAGGTACTTTCAATGCAGTGTAGGGTATGTGAGTTTCGGCCTGGCCAAAGATAGCACTTACTAGTTTTAGTTTAATTTTTTTTTTCTCTCTCAAATGTTTAAGAGCCGCAATATGTACTTATGTATACTACCCTTACTTGGATCATATGATTTCAGAACTAAAACCAAAATTCCTTAGAAGGCTTAATACCGGCAAATCACTCGAATGTGTCAGTTGACAAAATCGTGGAGGCTGCTCTCACTTACGAAAGTGATTTAAATTGCAGTAAAATTGACCTCAAATCCGAAATTCAATTGTGGCACCAGTATTGTAAGACCGATTTTAAATATGCTTTGAATGCAATGGAAGCATTGACCCTTATCAAAAGCAAAAAAATGGAATCGTTCTTCCCAAGCATCACAATTTTGCTACAAATATTTTCCACGATTCCAGTGACTTCGGCAACACCAGAACGAAGTTTTTCTGTGTTAAAAGGATTGAAATCGTATTTAAGATCTACAATGAAAGAAGACCGCTTGAATGGATTGGCTCTGGGAAATATTAATAAAGAAATCGATATCTGCTCAGATGAAATCGTAGAATTATTTTGCCAGAAGAAACCTCGCCGTCTTGAAACCCTCGACTAGACTACTGATTAGATAAAATAGATCTCTATGATTTATAAGGGCTAAATTAATTTTTTTTCATTTTTGTTATTTACCAAAAAATATAAATATTTTTCGTTGAAAAATTCAATCAATGTGCGTTTTCACTGAAAAAAATGTCAGCCCCCCCTGAAGAGAATCCTAGATCCGCCACTGTTGAAGACTATATGTTTAAACTATACTTTTCAAGAAAACCTATAGGAAAGAAATTAGTGGCAGTCTGTTTCTCGAGAAATGATTCGATTATTAAACTTCTCTTTGAAAAGATCGATTGATGCCGTTGCTCTGTGGCAACATCCTATTGAAACCACATTACTGCACATCAATATCTTCCAATTGACTCCACAATTGTTGTCGGTTTGAGGTTAAATTACAATGAACGATGACGAAAGATGTCCAACATTTGTGTTAAAGTTGCAATGTTTCAACTTGTACGATCACTACGATGATAAATTCTGCTTCTCTGATCTTGAATTTAATCAGTTTCCACAAATTTATCAATAGCACGGTTTGTCGAAGCATTTTCTCTACCGTGTTTTGAGCGAAATTTCTTTCCAACTTCAGCATAACTTTCATCATATTTAAAATAAGTTTGCATAATGACAAGACACTGTTTACTCTTGTAGCGATACATTTTAACCAGTCGGAATGTATTTACTCTATACCTGAAAAAATATCGGTGTAATCTAGTACTTGAAAAAAAAAAATGGCGGCCAATTTAAAAAGATACCTCAAATTTGAACACCCTTTTTATGAGTCATTAAATGTTATTGGGAAACAAAGCATTTCTTTGCGCAACTTATCAGTTTGCTGCAAAACTGTCAACATTACGATGACAATAGATACAATTTGCAGAAAGCATTGCTTATTCTATAGCGTAATTACTTTTACGTTACCTTAAGAGTAAGTTGCTTTAATATCGAACATGCCTCTCAGACATTGGCACTGATGGCTCTACTCTAAGACCATCTTAAAATCAGTGAAATGAATGTGTAATGAGAAAATACTTAAGCCTTTTATCAGTTCAATATGTACTCAACCAACTCACTGCATTTTTTTACCCACAAGTAGTACCACAATTTACTCACCCGCTGTTTCCATTGTGGAATATTTGAATTTGTGTATCTCGATTCCATGCCATTGTAATTTCGCTTATAACCTTCTACCGTTGCCACCACTAAGCAGATCAAGGCTAACAGCATTAAACATGGCCAAGACATTCCGCTGCAACAACCAATTCAAAGGAAAATTCTTCAGAGAGAAAATTGAAATCCCTAAAAAGAAAAAGAAGAAAAAAATTAGATATAAAAATAAGGGAAAGAACGGCAAAAGTAGAAAAAAAAAAACAAATTTTATTAAAACTTTGCACGGTGAAATGCAACCAGAGGATTAAATGGTGGCGGTGGCGGTGGCGGCGACTGTCAATGATATTGCACACAAAATGTCAAAAACTAACGCCAAAGTTAAGAAGACAAATTGTATAAAAATATGGCAACGCTGTGTTAACTTTTAATGGCATGGTTTAAATATAAAAAAAAGAAGAAAAAAGAGCAGAAAAACGTGCGGCATTCAAAAAGTATTGCTCGCAGGAGTAGCGATGAAGAAAAAAATTCTTAAAACTTGAAAATTTTTCTCAACACCAAAATTTTTTCATCTTTCTTAAAAAAAATTATTCCAGTACCAACATATACAGCGCATTATTTTGTTGACAAATTAGATTTGGCGCAAAACTTTGTCGCTTCTTTCCACTTGAAGAAATTTTAACAAAAGCGTTATTTCCGCACGCGTTACCCATCGTTATCGGCAGCTGACAAAAAGTTCCAGCGCCGGGCGAAGGGTACGTTGGAGCAATGTAAGTTGTATACGTAATAGCAGAGAGTTAGTGCAGATAGTAATGCTAAGGGTATGCTAAGGATTATCCGCTTGTTTTCTTTTATATCCACTTAGCGTACTTCCTTTGCTTTGACTTTTGGAATTTTAAAAAGAAAAAAATAAGAAAATGTTGCATAGTTTTTCCACTTCGTTTTGGGTAAAAATGAAAAATGCGATGAGAATGTCAATAACCCGCTGTAGCATGAGGACAAAGGGCATGTCAAATGTGGTAACAACTTTCAAATGTACAAGGGTAGTCAAGGCCAAAAAGAAAATAGTTTATAGCAATTATCAAGTTGGAAACTTATAGTTATTATTTTAAAAAAAAATCCTATGACTATTAAAAATTATGCCGGCTTTATGACGTAGTGGTTGTGTACTGCGCAACCGGGGTCGATTCTCAGTTCAGGGATTCCGAATTATTTTCTCTCTGATCCTTAGTTTTCTGAAGATTTTTTCGAGCTCTATCAAAGTTACTGCCACATTGAGCCTTCCAGCTATGGTCAGAAAGTACACTTAGTCGACAAAGCATCAATAATTGAAATGCAGTGAGGTTCAAAGGCTCTTGCTTCAGATCACTTTCATTCTTATCGTTGCACCAGAATAATTAAAATTACTTTCATACAAAACAGGTTGCTCTAATGCTCAACTTCATTCCCACGCCTCTATTTTCCCTTTCAAGCTAACGCACCACGTCTCAAATGGTTATTCCATAAAGTGTTAGCTTTTAAAAAAAAAGAAAACTGCTTTCTGTTTTCTAATTATAATTTGTAATCTGCTTAATGTACCACTTTTATTACTGTTTTTTTTATGTATAGAAGCTGCCACTCCACGTGAATTCTACCACATTGAGTCTAACAGCTTCGAGTACAGCGCTTTTAAGCTTTTGGTTGTCCGGAAGTTGCCACGCTATAATGTTCAAAGTTTCGTTTAGTGCTTTTTCGGACCATTGCATTATCTTAAATATCCCTCTCAGCATAGCGTTTTGAAGCTTTTTTCTGATACATCTTTCAGTTTAGAATTAAAGTTTTCCAAACCATTATTTGCATTTGCTTGCTTTTTTACTTATATGGGAGGTGTCGCGCCCCCTTGTCAAAACAAACCAGTCCTAGTATGTATTTGGTTGCATTATCGCAAATAACTTTTTCATTAAATCGTTTGGAGTTTTATGTTTATATAGGAATTGCCACGCTCTGTGATCTGATGGGCCCACTTACTGTTCGGTGCTAGTGTGAATCGTTCCGGGCATTTGTTGTAAATTTTGTTGCATTACATTAGATAACTTTCTTAGCATATCGCAATAAATTTATTCTTTGACAATAGACGTATCCGTGAATTTATATCGCGTATTTTTAATTCCATTCGGGGACAAACAACAAACAGACAGATGGACAAGAACAGCTATATCAAATCAGAAACTTATATACTTTACAAACAGACAATCGTCATAGAGGCTAAAAGTTGAGCTTTCGTTTTAAACAGAAGAGTTGCTAGAGATTCTAAGCTTTTCCATGACTGCCTACGCCTTTCTGGCAAAACTTCTAGTAGTTATCAAATGAAGCCTTAACATCGTAAATCACTTACTGAGTTTATGCAGCCATTTAAGACCATCTGTGTGTCTGTTTGTCGTCGAATGGAATTAAAAATATGCTATATCAATTCACAGACACGCCTATTGCCAAACAAAAAAATTTAAAGCGCTATGCTATATGTAATATATACAAATGCAGACATATGCTTAGTAAGCTGGACTGAAAGTATACAATCGCCCTCGTCTGGATTTCGGTGCGTAGGGAATCCCTACTAGGGATAATATGTACACAGATGCAAATAAAGCAGCAGTAGGCTAGCTAGATTATACTAAGTCTTTAAAACTGGCCTTGCAGAGACAGTACACATATTATAAAGTAAGATCAGAAGAATTTTTATTAACATTTTCACTCAAAAATAATCTGTCACTATAACAAAGAAACAGGCTACCATATATCAAGCGTTATATGGTCCGCTTAAGATCTAGCAAAATCGATGTAACTCACAAGCAAGATTCGCAACGAAACGCTTAAACTTGAACCAGTGATAATACTGGTCAATTGGTGGGTGGGACTGGATATATCATTTGAGGATCACTATCGTAGTAATTAAAATTCGGCGGCAAAAGGAATAGTGGAGTACCACCTTAACACTTTCGCGGCACTAAAAAAAGTTGCACTTAAGTTTTTAGGCAATGCTTTTGTGGAATAGGGGTGACGGGGATTACCGAGAATTTTTTTTTAATAAAGACCCATATAATATATAATTGTCTGCAACCATTCCCCAACTTTCTTGGCTGTTACCTAAGTCCGGGCATTGACTCGCACTCTGTCAAGATCGTTGAGCAATTAATCAAAACTTAGCGACTATAGATAGCTGTAACTATAGATAACTGTAACTATAGATAACTGTAACTATAGATAACTGTAACTATAGATAATCGCTGAAATCATAGGAGGTGATTTGCAAACCACCATACATGCTTCCAGTAACAAAACCTACATTTTTTGCATACATTATAAACATTTTTCAAAAGTAGAGTTTATAGACTTTTTTTAAAAAAATTTTGAAAGTTTTTTAGATCATTATTTCTAAACATTGTTTTTAAATTTGTTAGCAATTTTGTCATAATTGTATTAAATTCAACAATTTTTGATGTATTTTTCAAATCACTTTAATATTTTGTTTTTAAATAGGGTTGATATTTTGTTCATTCTTATACCGGACCCATACTATTGTTGCACATTTGTCATATACAAAAACACTTTCGAAGTTTCGTGACACTGATCGATTAAAAGCATAGCGAATAAGTTTAGTTTTAAAAAATAAGTTTTATGAGTTGTATTCGAGAGGCACCACTTGTTTTCCCATTGGACACACTGCACACAAATATTGCATTGCTGCTTGTCACATGCATATGTTGACAACACTTTGTGACATCTTTTCAATGAAATTGATTGTTTTCTGCTCTTCATTTTTTCCACTGTTTTATTTCCTGATGGCAAAACATTTTTCAATTTGTTTGAAAATGCATGGTATGTCAGAAACTATTTCGCGCATTTTAATGAAATTTGAAGTTACCAACTTTTTGGTAGTTTGAAAACAACGTATTTTTTTATTAATTTGTTGCAATTTGTTGAAATACTCAAACTCAATTGAGCGAAACTACTTTAGGTGCAGTAAGTTGGCATTTTTTGGACATCTTTTAAACCGGAAATAGATATGTAAAGTCGCATAGGAAAAACGATTCTAAGCTATATTACCAATTTTAATAAATAAAGCGTCGTTTCTGTCTTATCACTAATAAGCTTCAAATTTATTCATGGAGGCTGCTGTAAGTAAAACAATAGCGCCAAACTAATGTGCCAATATTAACAAATGAAGTGTATTTTTTTTTATTATAAGGAAGACACGAAGATGTTAAAGCTTTAAACGAGAAAGATTATTTTTTGCTAATATCTCCTTGCTATACAATATTTTTTGACATCTATCAATTTTATCGAAATTAATGGAATATCCACAACTTGCATTGTTCTCTATTTTTTACAACTCTGTTCGATACTCGAATTCAGCTTTTCGATACTGTTCAACACACTTAAATAGACATTTTTGATGCATTTCGCACGATAATTTTCGACTTTTATCAATACATTCTTTTTTTCGATAATTTACGAATTATATCGGCTTTACCGATGTTTTACGACAGTGTTCTATATTTTTGATTTTTTCCGACACCTTTCGACTTTTTTGTTAACATTCGATACCATTCAACTTTTATTTTATTCTTTCCGATGGTTTTCAATACCATTTGATAGTTCTCACCTTTATTTAATTATTTCAAAAAAGTCAAAATATTTTGATTGACTCGAATAATATTGCAATAAACCAAAAAAGGCGAAAATTGTTGAAGCAGTGTCGAAAAATGTTTGAAAATTTTGAAAAGCCAAAATATGTTCAAAAAAGGCATAACCATTAATATGTTTAAAAATTTTGAAAAAATTCAAAAAATATTGAAAAAGTCAAAAGTTATAAAAAAAAATTAAAGGAAATGAATTGGGCTCTCTTAATACGTTTACGAAACTAATGAATAATTATGCAATTTTTATAGAAAAGAGCAGTTTTTGAAAAAAATTATTCAAAGCTTTAAAAAATTTCGGGTCTCAAAAACTATCTGCCTGGTTTTATCAACGTTTATTGGATTATCTTTCAAATGACGTGGTTTTTTCTAATCGATAATAAGGTTTCTGACTGATAACGATTCTTAGAAAGTTTATATATGGGACTTTTGATAACTATTGCCAACATTTGGTGCCTCTTTTATTTTTTGAAGCAAACTTGGATCATACTAAATTATTTCAAGGTCGATGCGTGTACCAAAGATGTAATCAGAGTTAAACACATTTTAATACTGTAACTTATTGAAATTCGAAAAAATGTGTTTTTATGAGCCACCCTTATTGTCACACATCGAAAAGTAGCTGGAGGTTAAATTGAAAAAAAGCAAAAATAAAACAGTGAGGCTATAATAATACCGTTAAAAAAGTAGATTTGTTTTTTTTTTATTTTAAATAGTTGGCAACACTTGAAATATTTTTATATCCCTTTGTTGACGATTTCGCACGATTGAGCAGTTGACAACTCATTTTTGAGCAATGACAGTTTCACTGATATGTTACTCCATTTTGTTGTTGTCATTGGTTTTTGCTTTTATCTTCGTGATCTGTGTGCTTGACATTTTTAAAATATTTTTAAATTTGAGTGTTTTTTTGGTTTTGTACATTACAAAACATATACTATTTATGTATATAGGAACGGGCGCATTCTAAGCCATGCCTGTAATTCTGCTTAGCAAAACCGTTAGTGGGTTATGTGCAAAATTGGCGTAGTTTTTATTTGTGTTGGCCACCGAAGTGAAAATTCCAACGTTTTGACTGTTTCTTGGATCCGTATTTTCTCCTTAGTAATGAATTGAGCTGCGCTATAGTATTGAGGGTCTAGTGATGGGACTTCTTTTAGCACATTTTTGCTTTGAAAATTAAACAACTATATTATATAAATTTTTAGCTGATCTGGTATTTTTAGTATTTTCGGTACATTGCTAATTTTCCTGAATTTCACTGTAGCACTCATAAGTACATAATTTTTTTTCACTGTAGCACTCATAAGTACATAATTACATAAGTACATACATTCATACATAAATTAGAAAAAAGAGTTGAAAAATCTTAGCTATACGGAATGGCGATATTGTTGAAGGTCTCTGAGGACTTTTGGGCTATCTCACATTTTTTTGCACTTTCCGAAAAAATCAAAAAAAAAAATCAATTTTACTAGCAAAATGAAGCAGTCAAAACAGTCTGTAAACAGTTCAAGCCAAATTTAATTCCTGACTTTTGAGCTATATATGAGCTAGTTTTTGAACAAAAATCGTACCGTAGGAAAAACAATATTTAATATTTTACATGTAGTTCATTGAAATGTTACATTGACCTTGCATTTCGGGTTGGCAGAGATTTTTTTTTTGTTATGCAGCCAGTGTCAGTGTGAGCATAAAACTTGGTTTTCGGGATTGAAAACTGCCCATTTGGCCACCATCTTAAAAAATGGGTGTAAATAATAAGTTGGATTTAGTGACCTTTATATTGATAAATCTGTTTTAATAATTGGGATTTAGGTCCAAAATAATTAAAAAAAATGGTCTTTTATAATTTTTTGTAATTTATTTTAATTCGTCCAATATTACGACGTCCATTGGATGTCATCTTCAGGGACTCTAAAAAATAGTATATAACTTATAGATGTAATTTCTTAACAAAAACCATATAAAAAACTTACATATTTTAACATATTAACAAAACTGCATAAAAACAAAACATTTTAATCACAACATTTAAAACAAAACATAATTGACTGAAAACACGAAAAAACTTCAAAAAGGGACATAAAAATATTGCACTTTCTTTTTAGCCCTTCGTTTGTCTTATGTTTCTGTCTCCAGTAATTCTGTACACCAAAGCCTCGATTTGCGTCGTTTTCGAAGTTTCGTCGTTTATAAATTTTCGGATTTTAGAGTTGCGTCGTTAAAATTTAAAGTTTGTTTGAATAATTTTAAAATATATTTTATCATCAGGGCTTCAAATTCAAATTGCTTCAAATTCTAATTATTTAATGGGGAACCCAATTTTTATGAGTAAATCATATGTTTTTCCATTGAAAATTAGTTTTAATAGATTTTTGATACAGAAACATCTTGAATTTATATTAAATTAGTTTTAAAAAAATTTTAATAACCGCAATGAATAATAAACGAAAACAAATAAGTTTGTAACTAAAATTAGAAATTTTAAAACGTTTTAAATCTGGTGAAAAGGCGATTGAAATTGCAAAAAAATTTGATTTGGCTCCTACAACTGTGAGAACAATTTGAGCTTTTTAATTTAAACCACTTTTAATTTATATTTTATGAATTTTATGTTTTTAATTTAAAATGAATACAATTTTTGTTTTAACATAAGACTTGAAAAGGTATTGTTATTAAAAACTAACCATTTTTTCATAAAACTTACAACGAGGAACCAATTAATAAAAAACTAGTACAAATACATGCAAAACTGCTTTCGATTTGCGTCGTCTTTTTGCGGTCCCATTTAACGACGCAAATCGAGGCTTTGGTGTATTGATCAGCTGTCCAATGTTTTGTTTTAGAGCTTTTTGTTTTTATTAGATGTCTATAAATGTGTGCACAATTGTCAGTGTCTGTTTTGTAGTTGAGTCTTTGTTGTGTAGGTGTGTTTGTTATATGCAACATCCCAGTAGGCAAGGGCAGGAGCTTGCAGGCCTTCTAGTAGACCTTACCAGGTAAGATTAAGGCCTTGCCACCTCCTTTCAAACTTACTTTCTTTTTTATATGAAACGTCCCGATAAAACAGGCCTTCTTTAGCAGGCCTGCTAGAAATACTCTTCAAGCAGGTCTTCCTACATCGCTTGCGTCAAGAGCACTTCTAAGACCGCATACCGGTTCTAGGGTGTGAAGTGTTTTTAGGTCAGATTTATGGACGTCGAAATATTGGACGAATTAAAATAAATTACAAAAAATTATACCAAATCATTCTTTTTAATTATTTTGAACCTAAAGCCCAATTATCAAAACAGATTTATGGGTGTAAATTTATAAAACTTTTTTTGTAGAGCATATATATATATATATAAATATATTAGCTCCAAAAATGGAAATGGTTTACGTCTGTAGTATTTTTTTAATAGAAATATCAAAAAAAGTTATAGCCCTATAGCCCTTAAACCCTATAGCTTTACACGAATATTTACTCTATTTTTAATTATAACATTTTCATTTTCAATTTTACACTAAAAAGTTCCTCGATCGAGATTGAAGGGAATTCAATTTTCTACAAAAAAAAAAAGTCTTACAAATTTTTTGTAAGAGTTACGATTCTCAAGATATCGATGCTCAATATTTACTACGTATTTTTTAATGAGACGATTTGTTTTGCTCAATTTCTTTAAATGAGCGGTACACAAATGACGTTCGAGTTTCAATGAGATGGCTCAGCATCCACATTGATGGAAATTGAAAAGCTGATGAATTTGCTAGGCAGGAGATTATTTTGGAAATTTTTCAGTACATGGAAGGTGTCACTTGCAAGTTATTATGAAATTTTAAAATAAGTTAACACAAGATGTATACAAGCGCCAACATGTAATGCATACAAAGCAAATCTGTCTGAAATGGGATGCAAAGTGCTCTCAAGCGCTGATATCCCGCACTATATAGTACATGGTGTCCCGTTAGTTGTCTATTATAACTTACCATTGCCTCTTAGACAGAAATGCAGAGAGATTACCTAGTTCATTTATTGACTTCTGTAGCTGGTGTAGGGATGTTGAGGAGATGGAAAACAGTAAAAATATTCTTTGCTTTTACCCTGAACTTGCTTACAAGCGATACAAAAGACTTTCACGGTTTTATTTGATGACCTAATGATCCACACAAGTCACGTTAGACAGCCGTTAGTTAGTTTTATTATGAAATCTGGCTGATTCAATGAGAAGATTTAGCTAAATACCATATGGTATCAGAATTGGTCATCATGTGGTCTAAGTGAGTCGGCTCTGACTAGCACTCTGACCTCACCTAACATAATTTTAAAATCACGCTACTGAGCAAGAGTAAATTTTTTTTTATTTTCACAAATATGACATCAATGCAAAAGTTGCCTGAACAATTTGGAACGCTAACGATTACGCCCAATTTTCGTAACGTTACGTTACATCTAGTTTGGACATTTGTCAACACTAGCTCACTTACTATGAGTGATATCTCATGTTGACAAAACAACCTAATGATTGTGTTACTTGAATGGCTTAAATGTGATTGTTTAGATCAATTGATAATAGTCCAAAGTGCTAACCGGCACAGCTATAAAACGTTTAGTTCTTATGAAAATTTGTTTAATTTAACATAAACAATAAATAACTACATAAATAACACTTTCATTTTTAAACATCAAACATTTTTTATATTGAATGCCAACAGGTTGCTGAAGAAATATTTTCACTTTTTCTTTCTTTAAAAAAAAAAAACTAATTGACGCTTTGTTTATTTTTGTACTTTTTTTTATTGATTTTTGTTGTTGTCACCAAAGTGAAAAGATGATTCATAAATACAAAGGAAAATTCATTGATAGTTTGAACACGAAACAGCAAAAAAAAAAAACGGTTTCCACTAACAATGCGTACAATTCGAGCCATCATGAAGGCATAAAAACGTATGGCATGGTGCCACCAACAGCAGTTAACTAGGCTAAAGAAATCTTAAACAATTAGCATGTTGGCGGCAGCATATTGTTGGCAATTAAAAAAAAATAACTAAAAATACCTACAGCACTTTGAAAAAAGTGATCAAAATAAAACAAAATGTAAAGTTTTTTCGGAGGGCATAAACTTTTTTTGTATGCACACTTTCTTTAGATTTTACTAAACAATGCAACATAAATTATTTTTCATTAAAAACACACCGGTATTATAATTTTATAGCTCGAAATATTGAAATTTTCTTATTCCAAATTTGAATCGCAGCAAATATCGCGCACAACCGTCTTTGTAGCTTAACCGTTGATAACTAATTTCTTTGGCCTTCACATTGAACCCGCAGTAGCTTGGCTGTTTGCTTGTAGTTTCTTCAATTGTACCTGAAGTTAACAAAGCGCAAGCGCAAAAGAGCAGTTAACTGTTGTATTTAGGTCAAACGGTAAACAGCTGATTGCGCAGTTGACGCTGAAAGCCGCATTGCGCATGCGTAGCAATGTTTTATGGCTTAAAAAGCTGCGCTCTTCTTTATGCTCGAAACGGCTTCTGTTGAGAATTTAGTCATTTGTCGAGTGAAGAGTTTTTGACACGTAAAAAGACAAATACTGAATAATTAAAGGGCATTGGTTATTTACAAAATAAATGTTTGCACTGAAAAAACTGTCAGTTCATACAACTAAAAAATTTATATGGGCATTTCCACCGAAAGGTACACCATGACAAAAAAATTAAAAGATATTAAAAAAGCGTTATTATCTGATATTATATAAGAAAAATACTCAAATTTTATTAATTCAAAACATTTATACTTGAATTCATTCACAACAGTTTGCAAACCAACTTCAAAATTGCACAAATGCAGTTTCTCTTTTTTTGTAATTTCAAAGAGTATTTTGTCTTAAATATTTAAATATATAAGAGAGATGATACATGATGATAGCCATTCCGAATAATCTCTCTCCCAACATCAATAAGCTTAAAAAAATGTAAAGACATCAAACTATTCTCTATTAACTGTAAATTTTTAATTTGCTTTAGTTCATGTTCTAATGTCCCGTCTGACATCAAAAAACATCATTTGTTCTCATTTCGTAGTTAAGAACAGCAGCAAATGTGTCAAAATATTTGTTTAAACAGAGTTTTATGAATACAATTAAAAAAATAAACAACGAGTGCAAAAAAGTAAAATTCAAAATTTTTAGAGCTGTTTGAAAGTTTGTACCGTCCGAAAAATTTTTGTAAAACTTTTGTAATTTAAAGTAAATATATACTATATAAATATATAATATGTGTGTATAAGTATACTTATATATATATATAAATATATATATAATATACACAAATATATTTGTAAAATTTCCATACTGACTTTGTAACAGCTGTATGAGTTTCGTTAAAAAACAGCAAACGTTAAAAAACAGCAAAGACGTTCGTTGTTTTTTGAATGAAACTCACACAGCAGTTACAAAGTCAGTATGGAAATTTTATAAATATATTTGTGTTCTCAGATGGTAGCAGCTCGCAGTTTAAAAAAAATTCATTGTTTCGAGGTTTTGTGATTTTTTGATTCCGGTGCAAATACATGGAATGAAACTACTTCGCAAGTTCACATGGAAAAGGCGCAGTTGATGGAGTAGGAGCAAATTTAAAAAGAAAAGTTTGTCAAATAACTAAATCAAAAAATGTCGTTTTACTTGATGCTTTTGCTTTTTTCAAATGCGCGCAAATTAACATTAACGGTATACAAGTTCAATACATCTCTTCAGAGCAAATTAAGAAGTTTTCACTACAATTAGTAGACAAATGGAAGGATGTGTCAAGCATCCCTGGTACCCATAAACGACATAGCTTTTCTTGTGATGGTCACCAAATTAAATCAGCTCGGACTGCATATTCTTTTAAGAAAAATATTTAATTACATACGTTTATTACTGTTTCCTACTTTCTTGCTTAAAATTGATCTCGACCATTTAATTTGACTTTGAATAATATTAAATTTGATTTTTTAATTTCTATATAAATCTTAAATATTGTTACGTACATAAATATCAAGAAATCTTATGAATACATGAAAAATTTACCAAGTAAACCTATAATGGAAAAATAGTTTTGTAAGAAAAAAAATAAAAAAGATTTTTCAATTGAACGAAATTTAATAAAAAGTGCTATTATTCCATAACATTTTAAAATTAGTTGCGTTAAAAAATGTTGGTAGGTTTCGCTGACTTATGCTTTTCTATAAAAGGCCATGAAAAACACTTCCATTTTTTGTCCCATTCGAATGGCTCTTTTATTGCCTTTATCTTGGAACCGGTAGTACGTCTCCCTCAAATTTACCACTAAATATAATGCTACCAAAGGGCTATTCCTATGAGTAACAGAAGAAAAAAAAAAGTGATTTACTTTGACTTTTATTTCACTTTAAAAGTGTACGACGGTTCCATTCGACAGTATGAAAATGCCCATATTCTAAAATTTTTTCAATGGTCTACAGAAATCGGATTATTTAAAAAAAAGGCCGAAAAAACAAGCACAAATGCCGCAAGAAAAATTAAATTATTTTTTTACCCCAACAAAATGATTATTATTTTAAAGATATTTTTAAGTACTTTAGCCTTTAATCAGAAACTAGGCACGTACGTTATATAAAGGGTGTTTTTTTTAGAGGTTTGTTTTTCGAATAGAGATAAAACTGGCATTTTATGGTCAAATCTGGCAACTCTAATGTCATTTATGTTCAGTTTGGTTTGCCATTTCATCATGAACAGGTTGACAAAAGAACAACGCTTGCAAATCGTGCAAATTTATTTCGAAAATAATGGTTCAGTTCGCGAAGTTTACCGCAAGCTCCGTCCATTTTATGGTCGACATAATCGTCCATCAGAGCAATTAATTCGGTTAACCATGGATCGTTTTCGCACTACGTTTACTCTATGTGATAATACGCATCCGCAGAGACGTCGAACAGTGCGCACCGAAGAAACAATTGCCGCTGTAGAGCAAAATGTTGAAGAGGACCCGAATGAATCGATTCGCCACCGTACACAGCAATTGGAGCTTTGTCCATCAACTTTATGGAAGATTTTGCGCAAAGATCTTGGCTTGAGACCTTACAAGATCCAGCTTGTGCAAGAATTAAAGCCGCGAGACCATGCAATGCGTCGTGATTTTGGTGTATGGGATGAGATTTATCTCGATGCTGATTTTCATCGCAAAATTTTGTTCAGTGATGAGGCTCATTTTTGGTTGAATGGCTACGTCAACAAGCAAAATTGCCGCATTTGGAGTGAAGAGAATCCACATGAGACCCTTGAGACGCCATTATATCCACAAAAACTGACTGTTTGGTGTGCTCTATGGGCTGGTGGAGTCATTGGGCCATACTTCTTCCGAAATAATGCTGGAGAGTCAGTTACCGTTAATGGAGACTGGTATAGAGCCATGATAACCGACTATTTTGTTCCCGAATTGGATGGCATGAATGTGGATGAGTTGTGGTTCCAACAAGACGGCGCTACATGCCACACAGCGCACGTCACAATCGATTTATTGAAGGAAACATTCGATGAGCGCATAATTTCGCGGAATGGACCTGTCAATTGGCCACCAAGATCGTGTGATTTGACACCATTGGATTATTTTCTTTGGGGATATGTGAAGTCGCTCGTCTACGCCAACAAACCAGAAACGTTAGGGGACTTGGAAGCCAACATTCGTGGCGTTATTGCCGACATACGGCCCCATATGCTCGAAAAAGTGGTTCAAAATTGAACCTGTAGAATTGGCTTTATTCGAGCCAGCCGCGGCGGCCACATGCCCGAAATCATATTTAAACATTAATGGCATAAAATTATCCTTCCAATAAAGCCAAATTGATGGACATTAAAACGATTTTCTTGTGTTTTATTTCAATTCGAAGCTCTATACCTCTAAAAAAAACACCCTTTATATGGCCATCAAACAAGAGGTGTCATGTGGATCACGCAGCAAGAGGTGTCATTTTAAATAAATAGTTTTGGAAAAAGATTTATTTTAATCTAAAGTATAAACTCTGAGGTTAGTATTAAAATGCAATCTCTGTCCAATGTTCGACTCGGATCTGCCTAACAATGGTCATTCCAATGATGAAATAAGGTTTTCGCATAGTTGCAGATATGTTTTGCGAACATCAGATCTGATATTTTTTTTACGTAAATTAATCGTTTGTAAAGCATTAGCACAGACTTTATTTTTAAAATAAAAGTTTAATGGTGTAAGTATCACGATATAGGCGTTCAATTGAATTCTCCATAGAACTAACTGAATCCATTTCTTTGTAAGAACTATAAACCTCAAGGAGACGTTTCAAATGATATATGCAGGTATATTATTAATATAGAAATAATGATTTAGATTTGCTTACAACTACGGTTGATGGGAATAATAAAAAGGCACATATTTTCTCAGTACAAATAGCTCAATTTTATGATAAAGGATAATATGAGAGGGTTAAAACTGCTACGGGTAGTGGGTATGGGTAGGTGACTTAAAATAAAAAAAAAAAATTTTTTGCAAGATTTTTTTTTTCTACTTTTTGATTCTAATTTGATTGAATGGGCATTGTCAGGCAAAAATAAAAGTTTTCAATCCTTAAGGGTGTTAATCTACCCTCCACTTATATACCTTCCCTTAAGTTAGCAGAAGGATTTGATGCATGAGTCAAGCTTTTATTTTTTAGCATATTGATTTTTTTTTGATGAAGTATTGCAAGGAATGTTGGCAAATTTGGATCAAACCTCTAGGGGTGGGGGTGTAAAAGAATTCTTCAATCGAAATAAAATAGACACAGCTAATATGTTTTTAGCTTTTAATACCCATTTATCCAAATTTGAAGCTAAAATTAAATTTTTTTTTATATTTTTTCTTTTTTTTATTTAGATGTAGAGGTGGTTTCACAACGGATTACAACAAATTTGCCAACTTTATGGTTATATTTCATCAAAAATTAAATATATATACTTAGAGTAAGGTTTACGGGTAGGGGGTAGATTGACCCCCCAAGTGTTGAGATTTATTTAATTTTGCCTGACATGTACATTCAATAATATTTGAAGCAAGAGTAAAAAGGGTTGTTTGAACTCTCTCTTTTTACACCCTATCATAAAACTTGTCCTGATTTGGCATAAACGAACCACTTTTGCAAACTGATACTAAGGCAAAGGAATTTAATTAGATTTTGTTGAAATTAACGCAAAAAAAAGTTTTGAAAGGGGCTTTGTATTTTTGGAGGTGGTGCAAATATCTTAGGAATTCGGGACCTCAATTTTCATAAATAGCGGCCCAAAGGCTATATACGTGGAGATAATAGAATCCCAAACGTACAGGTTACCTCTTGATTTGATATCATTGAAACTCCCTAACACCTCGCCAAATACAAGAAATTCAAAAAATGAGTATAGAAAATTCTTTGCAATGAAATGGATAACAAAAATCGTCGGGAGTATTTTCTTGAATAAAATCAATAAAAAAAAGTTATACCTCATATATAAATATATATACATAATGTATTTCTCGAAAATTTTGGTCTATTAATAATTTTTATTTTCTATTTTACAGTAAAAAGTATTTCGATCAAGATTGAATAGAATTTAATTTTCTACAAAAAACAATCTTAAAAAAAATTTCGTCGGACCTATGGCTTTCAAGATATTGCGGAAAAACTATTTACATACATTTTTGAAGATGGTGCCCAAATGGGCGGGCTTTCATGTCCGAAACCAAGTTTTATACTCAAAGTGACTAGTGGATTAGTTTTATATCAAGTGACTTTATTTTATTTACTATCCAAAATACTATAGAAAAGCTCAACTTTAGTAGAAATTACCGTTTTGAAGTTGAAATGTGTTGTCCAACATAATGAAAGCAAATAAAACAAACTTACCTAAGCTATCATTAGTTTAGACAATATTACACTTTGTTAGCTAAATAAGCAAAAAGTTGGTCATATAATGAGATTCGGAAGTACAACAACTAAATCGAAACTAAACAACTTTATAATCTCGCATTCACAAACAATGCAGTAACGCACACTGAGTATAGTGATGATAAAAGCAAAAAGTATCGATAATATCTATTTCATATATTCAGTAGACAGAATACAATAATATATGATTTAAAAAAATATATATATACATCCAGTATCGATGCACCAGTGAACTAAAAAAAACTTAAGGCTTGCTTGTTCAAGTTTAATAGTTTTGAAACTAGCCATTCCGAAGGTTTTAAAATTATGCAAAGGAATTTTAACAAAAAAAAAGATATTGGCTACTGCAATTTGCCCAAAAGTAAGCCACAAAAAATTTGAATACATATCACTAGCCATTTGCAAAAACAACAGCATTTATTATTGCATATTTTTAGACACCATTTATATTCGAAGCAATCATTTCGAAATATCGTTTATTTAAATTGTCTAAGCTAATCAACCCTAACGTACTAACGACTCCTTTTAACGCATATACCTACAACTTTATCTCACCTGAAACCAAGAAGACTAACAACGGCGACTAGAACTCTACCAACCTTGAGGGCATACTGCTGGCAGAGCACCATTGTCTAACTTGATAAAATGGTAATTTTCATGGAGTGCAGACAATATCATAGTAAATATGAAGATTTTGCGGTTGCTGAAACGCATGCGGTGTATGCGCACACAATGACTGGCTGCTAAGGCGGTACGCCAACATTACCGATTTCTGTAGGGAGATTGAAATTTCAATCCATTGAGTGCGTTTTAATGCTTTTCCAATAAGATTTCATACGCTTGATGATACAATTACTACACACAATTATTATAATGCTATGCCGATGAGGACGTTGAAGATGATGCGTGTGTTGAAAGTGATGAGATGACGTCTTTTCAACCTTGTGTGTGTGTGTGTGTGTGTGTCAGTAGCATCCCAACGGGAAAACGGAAGGGCGTACAAAGCGCATCGCTTGAAGGGAAGCTGCTTTCAATGCCGTTTTCATTGCATATCTTTTTAGCATAGGATGCCAATGCAGGAGTGCACATCTTTGGATGCATATTAAAAGCGCTTGCTTGAATGTTAAGGAAAAGCGCATTTTTGGAAGCATATAAAAAATACGCTAGTAATATTCAAGGAAGTTTTTATAATGACACTGAATTTAATTGCGTTGTGTTTTTCAAAACTTCAAAGAAAACTTAATGTCCTTATTTATATGCCATATAGAACTTTTACGTTCAGTACTTTTAGTGCAAAAACAACAAAAAAATTACAAGTGCAAAATGCATTAATTGTTGGAGCATAACTCCAACAATTGTAAAGGAACAAAAAATGGGCAACCAGCTGCTTATACCAGTTTTAGTGACAGCTATGTCACATCTTCAATAAGCTTTGTTAGCCGATGTTGATATATGGCATAGAAAACTTAATGAATTTTTTTATTTGTCACCGATCAGATGTGAAGCTAGGCGCACATATTATCCGACACTACTATTTTTATTAGTTTCGTTGAGACTAAAATTACATTACTTTTTTGTCAAAATAAAAAATTGAGTATTCGATTTCTACAGTTGGCACTTGATAATTGAAACAATAAAATACCAATAGCCTAAGCTGATGTCGTTAAAGTGCACATGATACAACAAGGAATATCAAGGTTCAAACCCCAGCGTATGCGGGATAAAAGTTTTTATTTTTTAAGTAAACTCAATTTGGAAGCTATTTCCACATTTCCCGTTGGGATACAGGCATTTAAATACATATATCTTCACACCGGTTCATATTGCATACATGCGAACAAATTGATTGATATTTCCATAATGGCACTTTGTATCATTATACCTATATCCCATAATAACTGGAAGGATTCTATTGAAAGTGATGAATAAAGTTCATCATTGAAATCGTTTAAGTGCAAATTGACGGATTTCGCGGATGTTTATGTTTGGTTGGAGTTTACTAAGTGGGTAATTTAATATGAAAAATAAAATATATTTTATTACAGAAAAATTGATTGATTGCTAACTGGCATCAATGTAAAGGCATCGAATGAGGTTTAAGAGTCTCGGCCTGAATTAAAACAAAAAACCATTAGAGGCGTCGATATGAATGCAGTTATAGATTTGTTGTGTCATTATTAATGTGTAGAAGATAAAAAAATTTAAACTTGAAAGTAAACAAAAATATGGCATAGTTCAAAACATTTTGAAAACTCAATTAAAGTCTAAAAAAGTTAATAATAGAGAAGACAAAAATATTGAAGGCGTCGATTATTCCTTGCCGTTGCATGCAGCGCTATTAAAATGTGTCAGAGTTTTTTGATGGGTTTCGGTTCTGTATCTCTCCTAAGTATTGTTAAATAAAAAGTTTAAGGAACGGACAAAGAATTTCTGTATAGTTCAAAATATTAAAAAATGTCATTTTTCAAAAGCCTTTAGAATGGAAAAATGCTTAACATGCCCCAACAATATGTATCTCATTTTGAAGTAACTTTCAGAACTACTTATAACATATATATATTCATAACAGTTCAAAAATTATTCCCTTCAACCATAGTTTTTAAAAAATTATTTACTTTAACTGTTGTTGTAGACATATCTAAAATGTGATTTCTACATCAATGATGTGTCAATAGAAATGCGGTTTTTAGAACTTCAAATCCCATTTTTCGACTTAGTTTGATCCGTAGTTTCTCACACATTCAAATGACTGGACGAATTTCGTAATTAGAATTGAAGTGCTAAAAGAGACCTTTCAAACGATATCCATAGATATAAATATATTGATGTAGAAAGTATAATTTAGATATGAGTATGACAACAGTTGATGGAAAAAATTCTTGAACTATTTTGACCATGGATGCACAACATCTTCTGCAAGTTCTATCGAGAGCGAAATTGAGAGTAACGAGAGAGCATTTGTGATGTATCACTACATGGAAGCGAAGTTTTGCGTGCATGTTGGTGCTCATCATTGGGTTTGACCCATAAGGCCTTTGGCATTTTACGTAAGACTTTGTTTTTGAGCAAATGTTGTAGTGAAAATACATTTTTTTTTGTTTTATCGAACCTTTTCAATAGTAGCCTATACATATTTTTAATGTTTAATTTTAAGACGCTTAAAGGAGATAGCATAATTGATCCCAATCATTAATTACTAAATGCCAATATATGAGGGTTGAGTTTACATCTGAAGAGTCATATAAAATTTGCTATATAATCAAAAGAGTAGATTTATGTTTGGAAAATGGTTAAATATTTCCCGGAAATGGGACCAAAACGTTCGTTTTCATGGTCCGTGAACACTCTATGTGATGTCCATAGTCCATTTTCGACCTTTTCTCAAACCTTTCTCGACCTTTCTCTATCAATTGGAACATCTAAAATATCAATTTGGAACACAAACAAATTTTTACAGAAATGGGTGATGATGAATGGTTCGATTGGAACATCAACAAAGTTTTTCAGATATGGGTCAACAATGGTATCTCCCATGCTCCAGGGACACTACAAATAATGTTTAAAATCAAGTTTTCGACATATCTGCATCGATTGGGACAAACAAATTTTTTTCGAAAAAAGGTCAAAATTGTTTCATTTTCACACTCGCCATCAATAAAAATCAGCAACGGCACAAAGCAGAGTTGCAAAAATTTTCGTTTATGCATCTTTTACAAAATGCAACTATGTACATACATACTTATAATACAAAGTAACAGTTTTTTAATGATGTTTTGTTTGGATGCAGTAGTAAAAACGCATCAATACTTTGCAAGTTGTACAATATTAAGGAAATCAGCAACAGTGTTGGCTATATTGTACTAGTGTCGATGAATATCCTTTACCTTTCCTCTTTTTGCCTCTTTGTTGCATGCCCAGATCAAGGTGAGAGAGTTACAAAGTCGTCGTTAACCACGCTTGTGTTGTGGATTTTAGTGCTACAGTGGCGCCTATGCAGGCTTATCTTTGAAAAGTATTGAGCATGTATATAGAGAATTTGGTATTAATCGCTTGACGTTATACCACTACTTCAAAGCTAATAATGGGTAATATAATGGCGGTACGCATTCGGTGAACGATGCCCACTTATTTGCTTTCAAAGGTTACTTATCAGTTTGTGAAAAAGCTCTGGTTTTATCGATTTACTTTGATATCTTCAATACAAATTTTCTCACATAGTTGCTTTTTTTCATTACTAATTCAGACTTTCCTCCAAAGATTTTGTTAAAGCATTTTATAAATATTTATGAACTGATATACGTAAGTTATTTTTTTTACCAAATTCACGCTTATGTATTTATGTCAACAATAGATAATAAAGAACTCTGTTAACAAAACATTATCATGAACATATATACACACAGTGGGCTTGAAGCTTAACCGTAGTTCTACTATTAATTCTGCATTTTAGATGAGATATTAAAAGCTGCGCCAATTGAAGAACTGAATTATTTTTCCTAATGTAAATATTAATATGGCCTGAGGACTAGCAAAAACCATCAACATTTTTTTTTGTCAAAAAATATGTGAAGCACATATGTAATCAGCGATGGGCAAAATAGGAAAAACGAGCCAATTTAAGCTCTTTACAACAATCACAAAGCACATGCACTCACCACTGCTACGCACATTTTTAGCGTTGTGGTTTCTTTTTTTTCTACGCTTTATGCACGTGAATTGTATTACTGTTAATGTTGCAGGGCAGCTTCAATGATTCTAGGAGATCGAATTTATGGTGTATTTTTATATCCTACAGATAGAGCATATTAACTTTGTCATTCTGTTTGTAACGCGTAGGAGGGGGCGTGGCAGGTATAGAAAGTACATATATTCTTGATCAGCGTCACCACCTGAGTCGATCTAGTTATGTCTGTCTGTCTGTCTGCCTGTTGAAATCACGTTTACGGAAAAACTAAGCAAGTTAATTCAATGAAATTTGGCACACAGGTCACACCTTCTTACAAACTGATAGCATATAAAAATGGGCGAATTCGGTGCGCGAACACGCCTACCAGCCATGCTCTATGTAAATATACCCCATCCTATTCGGTAAATGGTTGCTGCGATTTTGATAAAACTTGGTGATTTGATGAGCATGTGAACAAAATTAAGATTGGGCTAGGTTTTAAATTTGCAAAGGGTCTTAAAGGGTCGTGGCAGAGCCCTAAATTTCTATTCTGTTCTATTTCTATCGAAATATGTGAGCAATCATACTGAAATTTGGTTGTAAGAGGTTTGTTTATGGAAAGCTATTTCTGGATAAAAAGCGGACTGGATTGTACCAGTGCGTGTGTCACTGCCCTAAATTTTAAGACTAACTACGGCATATATCGTAAACTATACAAGCTATTGTACTAAAATTTTGTATGCGTATGTAAATGACGAATATAATGTTTTGATCCCAAATGAGGCGGAATTTGTGAAGTGGGCGTGTCATATTTCATCTTTTTTATTTCTATTCTATTTTTTCAACATTTTTCATAGTCTTTTGACTTTTTTAACCTTTTAAATTTTCCCAATATATCCCATATGTATTTTTTCAACTTTCTTAAACTTCATTCAACTTTATTCGACAATTTCTTCATTTTTTCGACCTTTTCATTAATTTTCCATCATTTTCCACATTTTTTCGACTTTTTCAATTTCATTCAACTTTCTTAAATGGTTTCCAAATTTTTAAGACTTTTCAGTTTTTTTTTCAACTGTTTCAACACTATTCAACCTTTTTGAATCTTTTTACATTGTATTCGGCTTATGCAAACTCCTCAACATTTTTAACATTTATTTAAAAAGCACTTTCAATGCAGTGTAGGGTATGTAAGTTACGGCCTGGCCGAAGATAACACCGTTACTAGTTTAATTTGCTGTTTTTGTAATTTTTGTTTTAAGTAGCTCTTGTTTCCAAAATTTTGCCCATCTATGACGAAGATAAACATATTTGGTATGACATCGAATTGTTTTCTCTCCTTTTTGTGCCTGTCACATTTTTCGATTGCAGTCACAGTTTTCAAATAATTCAAGTTTTTAATGGTCACAAACCAAAGCTCTCACCAATTGTAAAGGCAATTTATTTACTTCCTATCGCTGATTCAATAATTTTTTATTTTTGCTAATTTCAACAATAAATTATCAATTTGACCCACTGTACGTATTGTGGTTAAAGCTGATTTAAATATAAATCTTAAGGATATATGTATTTAGAATCAAATAAATACCTTTGAGTCATAAATTTGTCACTGAAATAGAGATACCTGAATGTATACAAAAAGGATACGCAGAAATTTTGTTAAAGAAAATAAGTCTTTATATTTGCCTGGGTAGTTATTTGAACTTAACGAAAGGTAATCGATTTATTCGTATGACACTCGATACAATGCGTGAGTGTACAAATCCGCTCAACTGAAGGTTAAATAGATAATAAAATAATAATAATAATAAGAAAAGCACACGGAAGTAATATGAGTTTGTGAGGGGAAATAAAGTAATATGCGCCAAATAAATAACTCGCAAGTCTATTGATATAAGGCGAAAGCGCATAAGTGCGATTCCATATAAAATAGAATGTGCTGCGGCCCAAGTCATATAACAATTTAATATCATAAATATCCTGCGATATTAGGGTTCTTCAAAAATTTGGAAATTTAGATGAAGCACGAAACTTAACTTTGCTTGCAGAAATTTTCTAATATAAATCCATGCTTTTATTAGTGACTATTTTTCAAACAAAAGGAACCCCAAATTGAAATCCGAAACTGAACTCAGATTTTACGAGCATTAAGCAATTTGTTGATGTGATATTATAACTTTAATTTAGGGTTAATATTTTTTATCATGCTAAAGATAATATTACCAAATTAAACGGTTATGCCTTATGACTAAAATTGTATTCATACAAAATATGAGCATGTCAGTAATAAAAAAAAAATCAGGGTTAAAATAAACAACATCACAAAATGAAGTCAAATTTCCAGAGTTATTTCCATTTGCTGTTTTCATTCGGCAATAGCAGTAGCAGCAGCTTTAAATAGGATTATCCTTGAAAATCTTATAAATCACGAGAAAAGCAGAAATCGCGTTGTCATACCTTAGCGGAGCAGTGGCATGTTGCGCGATACGGAAAATGTTCGTGGCAATTTGAAAAGCTGACGAACTTGGGTTTCATTGCGGTGATATAGAAAATTGGATTTATTTTACATGGCGCAAAAGGGTTGATAAAAACATTTTATGCAGATTTTTAGGTTTCAAAAAAAAACTGAGTATTTATTTGATTATTTCGTTTGTAAGATTTCACTAAAATCTTAAGGACATTTTTTATTCATAATTCAGTTACAAGACGTTCACAAAAAATTATTTTCATAAAAAAAAGCATAAGTGTTAAACACTTTATTATTTCAACAGTTTTCACAACAATGTGTGCAACTATATTTAATATGAATATTAATTTAAAACACAAGGTAAATGGATCTATTTAACTGGAAAACTGATGACATATAAATAAATAAATGCGAAAGTCTAATAGTTTTCTCTGAAGGCGTTTAGTCAAATGCTGTTGTGAACATTGATATAAATTTAAAATTTGTGAATATCGATCTCTTAAAAGTTTCTTGAAAACTTTTAAAAGAAAAAATTTAAAAATTGAAAAGTTGGAAACTTTTCTGTAAATTTGGAAAAGCTTGTCTGTTACTTTTCATTCAAAGCTATTAACAGTCGAATCAAAACACACTATATGCTCAAGTATTCAGACATTTGTTGTTCTTGCTAACAAAACAGAAATAAAAAAGTTTGTTGACCCTGCTCAATTCATTTCTTTTTCTGCTCTAATTAAATAATTGCAAAAAAAAATGTTTAAATGAGATCAAAATTTTAATTAAACTACTCGAGGCAGCTAACAAATTAAATGACGTAATTGATATGCAGTGTTGGTAAGCGTACAAAAATATATATATTTTAAAATATTAAGATATAACATGTTAAAGAAATATTCGGGGCATATGGCACGTATTTAAGGAAAATGTTAATTTACTTGAAGTTATGTGCAAGCAAAGTTTTATAGTTTTCCAATAGCGGTGATATGTTTTCAAATTGACAGTGTTGCCATATTTCTAACGTCAAAATATAGTTGAAGTTTGCAATTTAATCATAGAAAAATAAACGCCGCAGCCAACGCTTGGAAATTATCCAGTTTTTTTTATCAAATCAATCGTTTTTTATTGCAACTTATCGTGCACTTGTTAGCAATTATAAGAGCATAGCTACTACATTTTTAGCCTTTTTAGCTATTTTACTTGAGGCTTTTATTCAAATAAAAAGCTTATAAAAAATTTAAAAAAAAAGCTATTACAATTCATGCTCGACTCACTATTGGTCGAACTGTCTATCGTTTTCTACGTTTGATAAAGATCTAGACGTAGCGACGAAAGTATTGCTGGTGTTCAGGTAACTCTTAATGAAGCCCAAAATTTATCGATTTAAAAACATTCTCAACTGCAGACAATTGGGTCAATGTACGAAATTTCACAACTTGGCATAAGTTCCAAGAATAGCAATGTAAGAGATTTTGTTGAATGTGAGGAACTATGACCTATTATCCAATTCTGTTTTTATTAAGCGGTTTTCTTGCCACAAACAATTTTCATTTACGTATCATGTTTCACAACGGTAGCTGCAATTGATCCCAAGATATAGCGCTTTAGGTAATTTTTTTTCTTTAAAGCTACCACGCCCGTTTTGTCTAATTTCATTCAGATTTCGTGAGGTACTTAGCATAGACAATATACATCCTAGCACCGAATTTCAAAATGCCTGCCACTATAGGTGCTAAGATATTGCGCTTTAAGCAATAAGTATTATGGAAATTCTGGCTGAATCTTGTTCTCTGCGATAGTTATGTGTCTATCGTACATCACATTATCGCCGAGAACGAGTTATTAGCCAGAACCAATACTATAGTCCAAGAGGAAGAAAAGTCAAGTGTATAAGATAACATGACGAGATGTATGGGAAAGTCAAAGATAAACTAATTAACCAGGATTGCCTTCCCAAAGCTTGTCTTGATGCCCAAAAAAGCCCGAATTTTTCGCAATTTCAATATACGATTGCGGCCAAATCCAAATGCGTTTTGAAGAGGAAGAGTAGTTCTTTCGAACACTCAATAGTTTTATAAAAATCAATTATCTCAAGAAAATATCTCAAAAAATAGTGATTTCCACACTTTTAGGTTATTATCTCTTCCGAAAGCCATCAGAGATGCGGATTCGGATTCGAATTCAGCGCGTCAAAATCATTCGGAAAAGCATATTGGGTTTTCTGTGGCAGAGGTTTTACCAAATTTCGTCAGCCTGTGTTATTCGAACCTTTACATTCCGCAAAAGTAGTTGTTGTAATGTGGAGCCAATGGTGCCTCATTTTCGAAATTGAGAAATAGATAGCCGATACTGTTAATCTATTAATGGTACAGATTGATGTTAATTGAAAAACAAGTAAGATGGTGCTATGTACCATAGAAATTAAATTTTCTTCTAAACATAACTGTACTACAAAATTAAATCAAGATTGTTGTTCTGTCTCATTTCTGGAAAACCCTTTATCTCTTTAATGACTTTATTTTGAGACTTGAATTTATAACATTTTACAACACTGTCAGCGACATTATGACATCAAATTGTTTCTGATGCGAATTTAATAAACACACACTTTTTGAGGGCGGGCCGGTAGTAGCTGTAGCGCATTTGCATAACTGAGCATAAGCGGTTCTAAATGAACCCCATCAAGCGGGGACTTAAGCTTAGTAGTTTTTAAATTGATAACAGTAGACGTGTAAATAAAATGTTTTTAAACTTAAAAAAAAATTTCTTTGAAAACTTTTTCAGTTCCAAGAAAAAAACTTTCCGTTGTTTACATTATTCACCCTTTTAAAATCACACTAAGTGTGTGAGAATTAACATTTCTCCTTCTTGGAAATTAATACAGAATTCGTAGAAAACACTGCCGCAATGAGTCAATAATGAATTTCAAATTGTTTTGTTTTATTTGCATACTAAGGAACGAAAAACATTTCATGGCCATACGAAATGGGACTTAATGAATTTCAATACAAAATCTTTTAAAAAATAAAAAACAATGAAGTTCAACGTGGCCCATTTTTATGTCACATACTGTTTGTTTGTCTACATGACCATAAATTAAACTTACTAGGGGTTCTACATTCAAAGAAAAACACACATTAAATGAAACTATTGCGTTTCTGTAAAAATTATTGCCGGTACTTCAGAGACAATGATTTGTTTTCATGCACATAATTTGTTTGGCGTATTTTCTAATGTGACATAACTCAATGAATGCGCTAACATATGGTATAGGGTAAATGTCGAAGTTCAAGTAGCATTCAAAGAAATTTATTTCAACTTCTCTCAAAATTTTCAAGCCTTTAATTTGTTGAAAAACTATGGGACAAGCAACAAAAGATAGGTTTTATTTCTTAACTGTTCTTGCATACCCGTCAGTAAACATATCCAAACAACGATATACATATGAGGGCCTCAGAAGCCAAGGGGCATAAGTGCACATTTTGAAAATTTTGAGCTGGCCCGTGCAAAGTACTCATAAAACCGTAGAAAACATGTATATTTACTCAAAATTAACTTTTAAGCTCTCCCCGCGCCATCTCGTGCTTTCAAATTACATTAAAAAATTTAAGTTGCGGTTACGTTGGAAGCCAAGGGGCATCAGTGGCACTTATGCCCTTTGGCTTCCAAACAAAGTTCTAAAGACCTGTTTGCTCTGAACTGTACAGCTGTGACGCTTCACATATTTTCAATAATTGTAAATTGTATATATTTAAATAATTATTAAAGTAAATAACATAAATAAAAAAATTAATTTGCTTTAATTATTTGATATACCTCAGTAAAATTGATATTTGTGCAATATATTTTTTAAACTTAGTGTAAGCTCTAAGTTTTTTTTCTTATGATTTATTTTTTTTAATAAAGCCTTTAATAAGTTCAACATATCAAAGCATAAACATATTTAATTCTTCACATTTTAACATCTAGAAATAATAAATAAAAATTTATGTAGTTTTAAATTAAATTTTGACTTTAAACTTAAAAATAAATTTAGTTTAAGGTCATTTTAGTATGAGATGGTGTTGCCCTTTTGCCTTTCAACTAACTGCAACCGTCGGGGCATCGAATTCACCAAAATTTGTAGAACCGATAAATCTATCTTTGACCACTCCATAACAATTGCTTGTTTTAGCTGCTTTAAGGATTCATACTGCTTCGCGGCACCAAGAGGCATATTGAACTAAAATAAATATTTGCCAACACATATAAATTACAATTTAATTTTTGTATTAATAATTACAAACTTCTTCAATAATTTTGTCCCTTTATTTGTATGTATGATGTCGCTGCAGTATTCAAGACTCAAATAAATCAATTTGCACAAATATCAATTTTCCGCGCTTCGTTAAGATAACGGTACCATAGATTCAAAAAAAATTTGGAAGCCAAGGGGCATAAGTGATCCAGTTTGGAAGCCAAGGGGCATAAGTGAAAAATACCTTCCTACCGCATGCTGGTACTCCGATATGACATATTGTAAAGGTTTTTCCACTTAAGGATTACTTTTTTATAGTCTAATGAACAAAATAGGTGTGAAAAAAAAAAAATTTATTTACATGCAATGTTGATGTAGCGTGTTAACTTTAAACTTAAATATCTCGAAAATAGCTTTTTTGCACTTATGTCCCTTGGCTTCTGAGGCCCTCATATATAGTTCAATCGACCTTCAGAAAACACATTACAACTCAATTTTTTTTTTCAAGAATCTTCCTTCGATTGGCGGTATAAATTTTGTAGGTACATAAATGCGGTCAAAATATTCCTAGATCAGTAACGCCCCTGATCATATCTAAGATTTCTTTTAATTTTTTATCAACGATTAATGCAGTAAAAATTTTTCGCTAAATTGGCAATAAATATTCCATAAAGAGAGTCGGTCACATTCAAAAATTTTTCTATCCACTTACTTTTTATCACTTGGTGCAATATATTTTTAAATTAATGAGGTCAAAAAACCATATTAGAGGGGTCGAATAAATAAAATAGAGCATAACATTTTTTACACATAAATGGGGCCAAGACACTCAGTTAGGAGGCACCGCTGGTCAAGTCTAAGAACATTTTTGGACCTTTCTTCTGACCAAACATTCCCTAAGAAGGGTCAGGCATTATTGGTCATGTAAGAAAATGTTGAAAATTAAAACTTTGTAGATTTTCTTAGCTCAACTGCTAGTCTTTACTAGTTCCACAATACAAGAATGGTCTTAAATAATCAAAGGTTTGCAGTAGGCATCACATATAATTCTCGAAGCATTGCGGAACTAGTGCTTCATTAGAAATACTGCTATCGCAAAGCTTCGCATAGAGGCTAAACATAGGGGTGGTGACTCTATTCTTCGCAAAAGGAGTCGCTGTAACTTCAACATTGAAAAAGTCTTTGGAGTTGATGGAATATAAGCCAAGTGATAAAATTCCACTCATACTATTGGTAGAGTTCTACACAATACTGTTTAGCTCGCCTTTTAGTAGCAAACTGTAAAAAATTTAGCACAGTATGTGCCAAACTTCACACAATAAAAGTTAGAGTATACACTGGTGGATTTCTTTCAACTTTCAATTTCACCTTGCGAATTATACCGAGCGCAACGAATAACTAAGTGGTCGTCAATATGTTTTCCACAGAGCACACTCTACCGAAGATCTGATGGCATTCCTCACCGAGAAATATAATCAACATGCTTAAATTTTTGATAGAAGTAACCAATAACCGATTGCTCTAGATCAGAGATGGCCAAGTTGAACAAAAGTTAATCTTTCCGGCTCCTTCACAAATATGATGAGCTCTCATATAAATTTGATGAAAAGTTGCATTTTTAGTTTCCATAAAAGTTAAAAAATACTAATGTTTTTAGATCAAAATCAATCGTAATTTTGGATTTCTATTTGTTTAGATCCAAAATATCCGATATTTTGGATTTTAAGTTTTTCTATCACACGCCATACATTTTCGATGTTATCTTGATGACTTTTTGATTTTACCAATGTTATTTGATAAATTTTGATGCTTCTAATAAAAATGCATTGGCAATTGGGGATTTTTTTTTTGATCGAAAAATTTAAATCCATAATTACGATTATTTTCGATCTAAAAAAATAGAAATCCAAAAAACGTTTATTTTAAATTGAAAAAAATAAAAATCCAATATTATGATTATTTTTAAACGAAAAAAATATAAATCCAACATAACGATTATTTTTGATTGGAAAAAATAAAAATCCAAAATAACGATTATTTTTGAGCGAAAAAGAAAATAAAAATTCAAAATTACGACTATTTTGAAAAAAATGAAAATCCAAAATAACCTATATTTTCGATTTTTAAATAAAAATCACAGAACTTAAAACTATGAAAACTGATCTGTTTACATTTTTAAACTCAAATTTAGTCTTTTCTATCATTTTGATTTTTTTTCAACCTTAATTATTGAAAAAAGAAACGATTATATACGGTCCGTGGCTTAAATGTCTTTATCAGTGGTGTCGGATCTGTTGATTTGTGCCGTTATAAGGATACTAGTTTTATAAATGAACAAATTGCGTCTGCCAGTAATGAGATTGAGCAATAACAGTTCTGTGAGGTTCTTAGATGTTCTGCGGTCAAGCTAATTGCTGAAGTCGTTAAAAGCTTAAAATATAACATTAGCGTTGCGTGAGCGTCACTTTTTGATCAATTCACTTGAGTATAGATATTCTTGCTTACCTGTAGATTTCATGCAGAGCTTATGTCAGAGATACCAAGAGATCCACTAACGCAACTTCTAAAGTGTTTACTACAAATATGCCAACATTAAGCTAATTTTCCCTATACTCGCGCTTATAACATCTAGAACATTTAACCAATTGCTACATTGTATGTTTGGCTGCTTTATATACGTGTAAACATATACACATTCAAAAACACACACACACACATATGTATCAATAATTTATAAATATTACCATGCGTTGAGATGATAAAGTGCAAATTAAGCGACGAAAATAAAAACATCAATAAAAATAAATTACAAACAAATGACTTGAGACGTTCAGAATTTATACGGCGGCTGATAACTCGCTGCTGACCCTAACGGTGGAAACACAGTAAAATCAGCGATAAAAGGCAACAAGCAAATAACACAAATCGCACATTCATATTAAAGAAATGAAGCGAAATTTGAAAGAAGAAGAAACAACAAAAATTTTCATTGAACAGAATCAATAGAAAAATTAAAAAATCAAATCGAAATCAAAACCAACATCAAGCCGAGGTTGCAGAGCTGCTAATACTCTCGTACATAGAACCCTGCCTGCCCATGAGACTCTGCATAGCTTGCGTTCGCCGTAGCAACTTTAGTGCAGTTTTGTTCTTTGAAGCGTTAAAATGTTTTATTCAAATCGCGTCCAAAGATTTCTAACGTCGTTTGTGGCGTTTGTTTTAGTACTTTCACTTTTTGTTAGTATTTGTGAAGGTTATTCCGGTGTTATACCGCCAGACCCAGGTGTGTGTGTGTGTGTGTGAAGTGATTAAAAGTGATTGTTTTCAATGTGGGTTTTTTACATTTTTCTTTTCTTTAGCAAATCCCGGAAAATGTATTTACCATGAACAGGAGTTAAAACTTGGCGCGAATCCTGGTCCAGGTCCATGTTTGCGATTAACGTGCTTAGAGGATGGCTCTGTCGTGATTGAAGGGTAAATAATTGAGCTTTTTCGCTTTATTTTATATGAAATTGCAAATTTGAAGTTAATGAATCGATGAATAACCTAAATAAGAACTGTGAAAGACAAGGCATGTGAACTATGAAAATGAAAGAAAAATACTATAAGTGGTCTTTGAAAACTCACGAAATGACGTAAACTAACTATGAACTTAGTTATCAGTGGACACATCTTCCTGTTCTACTTAAAAAAAAAACATGGAAATTCGCGCTTCGAAACAATGTTACTTTTATTCCTATTTGAAGAAATATTTATCACAAGTGAAAATCAAATTCTTTGGCGTTGCGCGATTACCTCAAGGTCAAAAATTGATATTTTGAGATATTACCATATAGTGACGTAGTTTTTCCCGTTTTACACATTGTTTTTATCCGGGTATAGAGAGTATGAATTGGCTGAAGTGCAGTTGTGATTCATTCCAAAGTTTTCAACTTTTTCGATATTCTTTGACTTTTACATTTTCTGAATTTTCAAAGTCTTTCGATTTTATCAATTATGTTTCGACTTGGTCGCCAAAATTTCTCGAATTATTAAGTATAATTACAATATCGCAGTTTTTACAGATTTTCAAAAATTTTTCACTTTTTCAAATTTTTTTCGAATATCTAAAAATTTTTAATTTTCTCCAACATTTCCAACCTTCTCAAGGTTTTTTGACTTCGGTTAATATTTTTCAATATTTTTTTTTTTTTTAATATATTTCAACATACCTACATATTTTGTTTATTGGCATTAACGAATTTTTAAAAATTTTTCGACATTTTCAACATTTGTAATACTAACATAAGGAAATATCATTAAGTTTATGAACATCATTAATTTTGTGAACTTAATGCTACTTCACTTAAAAAATATTGGAAATTTCAAATGCTTTTAAAAATGTCCCATGCATCTGAAGAGGGCTCATTCCCTCTTTGGTTTATTATTTAAAATGGCGATCTTGTAAATGTTTTTTATTTTTTCACCTACCTAAAAAAATAGCAGTCAAGATACATAAAAATTATTCTGTATTCTATATGGCTTTGTCTCATATTATATACTTTTACGTAACGCACGATTCATTTCGATCACAACTTTATTTTTCTTTCAACTTGAATATACTGACACCATTCATACTTCCTTAGTAGACAAGTATCTGTTTTGAAAAAAAGAACTTTCTTCGCATTATATTGCCATTATCCATAGGCCCTTATAAATAGATATCGATTGAAAACAATTTTTCTTTATTGAAAAAACGGGCTGTTAGGTCAATTTTGTTTTTATGAATAAAACAATGTTAAATTCTTTTGTTCACCCGACGTTCAAAATACTTTATTGAATGTTCATATCACCCTGTTAAAGAAATTTAAATTAAAAACATACATATAGATATCTTTTTTTAGACATTTCTAACTTTCACAAAAACTAGATGATTTTAAAGAAGGTATGAAATAATAAAGAAAACACCGATAAAAGTGTGACAATATTGAAGAATTCGACATAATAATAGGATCGATAAAGTCGGTTATACAAAGGTCGAATAAAATCAAAGAATATCGCAGAAGTCGAAAGAACATTGATTGGCCCCATCAAAGTCTTATAGTATTGAATAGTGTTGAAAAATCCGATTAAAGGCGAAAAGTAATAAGAAAAATCGAAAAAGCCAAATAAAGTAGAAAAGTATATTATTTGACAAAAGCCGAATAGCATCGACAAAATCTGTAAAAATAGAAGAGAACCGAAGAAATCAACACGAGTCAGAAAACGTTCTAAATAGTCCATAAAAGTAGTAGTAGCAGGGCATCGAATGACATTGAAAAATATGATAAAATTCAAGAAAAATCGCAAAACATTGAAAACGTTGGTAAAATTCATAAAACATCAAGAGGTATAGCAGTCGAAAAGTATCAAAAAAATTTTGAAATATGCTGAAAAGTATATAAAACGTCGTTGAAATTAACCATAGACTGAAAATAAATTTTGATCTAAAACTTAAATAAAATCAAAACAAATTAGCTAAGGAGCCAATGGGTACGAATTGAATTGTATTGAAAATAAATGAAAAAGAAAATCAAAACTGAAAATTATGACCCACAAAAATTGATTTTTGTTCAGTAGTTTGGATGCCAATGTAGTCTTTGCATGTACTTATTTTTTCCCGCTGAAACTGAATCCGGGGTCGGAATTGCTCTAGCACGTCAGATTTTTGAGACATTCTAACTTAAAGTGCCAAAAACACCGAAAATTAAGTAGTGTTACAGTAAAGTTCTATTGTACCACTATTGAGCAACAAATACGTATAAACATACTATATGTAGGAAGAAGAATAAGTAAAAACAATTTATTGCCATTAAAATTATGCGTATTTGTATTATTGTTATAATATTACGATTGAAACACTTTATGATTACAGTGGAACCTCTTTACGTCGAACCTAGATAAGTCGAAAACCTCACAAACTCGAAAAAATGTTGTGTTTTTTTTTCAATTCAAGCCTCAAAACCTCCATTGCTCGAAATCTGACCCCTCTATAAGTCGAACTAATTAATGAGTTCTTACAAGTAAAGTCAGTAGATATTTTCCCTCTATAACGCGAAAAAATAAATTTGACCTCTGCGTCTCGAACATAGCAATGTTTGATTTTGCAACCTTAGCAACTCGATTATTTGAATCGAATTACCTGTATAACTCGAAGAAAAATAAGATATCGACTTTAAGAATACCTCTATAACTAGGATATTTATTTATTTCACCTCTGTAACTCAAAATTAGTTGGAATAAATCTTAACCTCTACAATTCGAACATTTCCTGACAAAATTCGTTTAAGTCGAAGTCCTCCATAAGTCGAAAAATCTATAACTCGAATTTTTTGGCGTCTTCGTTTAAGTTCAACTAACAGAGTTCTACTGTAATTAAAAATGAATTTATTTTAAGACTCTTCTTGTATTTATCGCTGCTGGCATATTAGCAAAACCAATAGCGTACTCGCCGCATATGCATTGCCCTATCCACTTTCCAATGATATTTATGCTGTCGTAAGTCACCAACAGAATATTGTGTTATGCCGAATCAAGCTACGGCATCACGACATCACACGACTTGTGAGCTTGGTAATAGAACAGCACTATATAAAACGAGTAAACAAAACAATGAGGTAGGCAAGACGGCGCACTGCTATAGTTTGATATTTAGATCGACATAGGTCTAATTGTATCGAATTGAATTGAATAAGTTGATATATATGGTATGCTATCAAAAAGTATCGAAAAGTATTGAATAAGGCAGAGAGTATCAAACAATTTCAAAAAGGTCGAAAGGTGTTGAAAAAGTATGAAACTGTTGAATAGCACCGAAGAAGTTCAAAAGTATCGAAATTTTTTGAAAAACATCGAAAGAATTCATAAATATCGAAAAGTAACGAATATTGAAGAAATCGTTCAAGTCTACAAAGCTGTAAAAATAAATTGCAGAGATTTTGGCAAAAAAATTTATTTATTATATGCATAACATTTCTGCATTAATCTTCCTAATAATAGAAAATGAATGAAACTAAAGGGCGCCGCACAATCCTTGTGTAAAATCGATTCCGATCAACTTGATCGCAATTGGAGTACAATGTGTTCTATGACTTTCTGATCAAAATTTATACCGAGGGACCGAGGTGAAAAAATAAAAAGTTCTCTTCAGGCACTTTAGATACGTAAATTTTGTTTTTGTAATATCTACCTCGTGAGAGCTTTTAATCAGAAGGTCATAAAAAAATGATGCTTCAATTGCAGTCAATTTGACCGGAGCCGATTTTCGATAAGAATTGAAGGGGTCCTTTGCTAAAATCGACTTAGGAGCTACTAGATAAAACTTTTTCAGAATAAGAACTTTGCACTTTCAAAGAAGGATTAACTTAGAGCGGACTAGGGTAAAAAGTTTTTAGTAATTCTCAATAAACAAAATGTCCAATATCTCGTTATTGTTGTACTTAAGAAAGGATTAACTTAGCTGCATTTCTTCTATATATTTTATAACCCATTTATTATATACAAATTTTTTTCAATCTTTTACAGTTGCGGCAAATTACGCATCGAAAACTGCAACCGCGGTGAGCGCCTCAATTCGAATAAGCCCTATCCAGAATGCTGCAAGCTGAAGTACAAATGTAAACGGGATGATGGATCCTCATACTACATAACAAAGGATGTGGCAGATGATGCCAATAAAACTGAAAATTCAGCGTAGTATAGAATGCAGGAGATCAAACGAAAGTTTAGGCTTAAAGTAGGTCAATATTGACCAAAGAGGTGTAAGAAATTAAAGTAAAGCTAAAAAACTCGAAATAGTCGCTAGCTTTAGACATTTTTATGTAAAATTTTGTTTAGACTTTTATTTATTTTTAATTTTGCTATTAAAGAATTAATTTAAATTTTATTTTTTGTATTTTACTGTTTTTCCATGAAACTTTTACTTTTCATGAAAATCGCATTCATTCATTAAAAATGTCTTCGACGCTGTTGAATTTTTTTAATTGATGTAGTCTACTTCCTCTACAACTTGTGCTTTTGTTCAAACAAAAGGTGCGAATTTGTTCATATGTCCTTGACAGTAACAACGACGATAACGGCGACAGCGACAAAAAAGATTTCTTAGGTCTGTAAGGAAGAACGGAAACGGATATGCCGTACACTATGTGTAAGTTCGACAAAAGTTTGGCGAAACTTTTTATGCTTTGACACCTTCAATAATGGCTGACTGGTATGCGGACTGCGCTTGTCTTAATGGCACGATAAAATTAGTTGAAAAAGGAAAGCGCGTTAGAGGGATTTTTTCTTTCTTTCCACTTTCTTATGTCGAAAATTTACGTGCCGTCATCATTAGTTGCTTAAGTTTCTGTAAAGTGTTGGGATTATGCTTAAAAACTGCAAGGATTGGAAATTACGTGTAGCGCAATTAGCTGAGAAAAGCTAAGCTAAACTTAATCTTGCTGTCGTCGAGAGATTTCCACAGATTATTGCAAAATTGTTAAGCTCATGCTTTTTTAGTATTTAAGAAGGAGAGAGCAAGAATAATTGCAAGGAAAAGAAAACTTCACTAGTTTTTAGTTTTTGAAAAGAAACTTAATTTGGAAAATCTTGAAAAGAAACTTAATTTGGATATGAAACAGTCAGTTATTAAGCTTGTTGGTTTAACTTTGAGTTAAGTTTGTGGTTAAATACTGAGTCTATTAATAAGAGAAAAGAAGAGTGGAATTGCTCTCAGTGAGCGATTTAACTACAAGAATTAACCAAAAAATATTTGTTAAAAATTTGATTAGATGAGCCAAGTGTCAATGGGCTTACTTTTTACACTGGGTATATTAATTTTCTTGTTCCTTTTGTATCTCACAGCAGTGGGCGTGGCAGTTATAGAAAGGCATATAAATTCTTGATCAGCAGCATCTTCTAAGTCAGCTTAACCATGTCTATCTGCGTCCATGTGAAAATCGTGATTACGAAAAAACTTAAAGAAATAACGCAATGAAAATGAGAAAAAATCAGTTCACGAATACGCCTACTGCCCATACAAATACAGCAACTTGAGGTAATGGAACCAAATTTTACAAACATACTACAAATTATTTATAAAAGCTTAAGATTAATTAATTGGGAAATTTTTAACAAGAAGGCGTGGCATCTTCCTTATATTTCTTTCCCACTGGCATCGAAATCACCACGATTTTCGTTAATATCGATTAAGATACGTGCAAATCATATTGCAAAAAATCGTGATAAATAAAAATGCGATGCCAGTGTGAATCGCCGCTTTGTTGGAAATATTTTAACACACTGTACTGAAAGTGTAATTTAAAATAATACAGCAAAACTTCATACGACTACTAAGAATAATTTTGAAAATCTCTCGACAAATATTGGCAAAGGGCGTGGCAACTCCCACACAAAATAAAACAAAACATAGGGAGTACTTCTACAAAATTTCACACAAACATTAGGAATACAATACAAAAAACTTTAAATCGTTTTAGTAAATATTGCCAAATTCAATATGGAAACGTTTGTTGAAACCAACCGGTACGTAGTGTATTGGAAAAATTAGGCCTTAGAGGAAATTTTAACTTTGCTACGCACTTTTAGAGTTAATGGGGTGTAGGTTACTTTATTTATGGCGGGAATTAGAGTTGCCAGATGACCAAGAGACAAATCGAAGACGTTGAGAAAAATTTAAATTCACCCCGTTTGAATAAAAAATCTAATACTCTCTACTAGTTACATGTTTTTTTACACCACAGTGGTTCCAAAATTGATAGGTGAAAAAAAATCCCCAATTTTTCGATAACCAAATTGAGGAAATTTAATGTGAGGAAAGTCAATTCGATAGAACGCAAAAGCACCCGAATATATTTCTTCAAATTCGAGGATACATCCTCTACATTTTTTTTTTTTTTGAAAAACCGACACTATGTGTAAATTAAAGGATATTTCTGATGCTCAAAGCTTGAAAAAGGTCAATCTGCGCCGTTATCTCTAAAATTATTGAAATATCAAAGTCCTCTGTGGTAAACATCGCTTAAAGTGTGGCTATTTCTACTTGTTTTATAAGTGTTCCCCCAAATAATCGTCAAAATTGTCGAAGAAAAAAAAAAGAGCTGCAAGAATTGTGCAAAAAGCCATAATGGAGTGCAGTAGTGCACTAACTCAATCAGCACTGAACCACTTCAATGAAGCTGGGCTCGATATATAGCCTCATGATATGGCTTGATATGCCGACGTTCTGCAAAAAAGCCAAAATTTACAAATGCTATGTGCAAACGGAGGCTGTATTGGGCGCAGCTTCTTTGAAACACTTGGTAATGTCCACAATAAGCTCCGAACAGTACATTAACATTTTGAACAATGTTTTGCTGCCCTATATCAAGACATTAGGTCATCCCGGTGATGAATACACATTCATAGAAGATGGAGCACCTATACAACCGTCCAGAGTCAGTATGAACGTCCTTAACTCTTTAAATTTAGAAGTTTTGCCTTAGTTGGGTAATTCGACGGACTTAAATGCAATTGAGAATTGCTGGTCATATTTAATATCTCTAGTCAACAGGCGGAGAAATAACACGGTAGCTCAATGAAGTGGAAACATTCGCATCGTGTGGAATAATTGATTCATCTTTAAAAGAAATGAAAGTCAAGCATATTGCAAGTATGCCGAGTAGAATGAATGAAACACTAAAGTCCTATTAATTTCTTCTTAACACAGTTCTTTAAAAATGTACAGAATACTTGACTCAATAAAAAAATAGAAAAAAAAATTCCACGGTATTTATTTTATTCGAGGAAATTGGGATATTTTTAATATATTTTTATCGATTATATGCCTTCTTCGCATTACAAATTCTATATTTCTTAACTTAAAATTAATCGATTTTTTTTACACTTTTTCGACGTTATTTGACATTTATTGATGCGTTCAACATACTCGTACCTAAATGTATCAATTTGTTGCATATTATTCGACTCCTTGCGACAGTTTTCAATATTTTTATACTTTTTTAGCATTATTTGACTTTTTCGATAATATTCGAGGCTTTTGACAACAGCTTGATACCATTCTATAGTAATATAATCAAACGATTATAAAAAAAAAAAACTTCAAAGAATTTTTAAATAGTTTTTATTATAAAATACCAAACATTTAAAAACAAAAAACAAGCATACAAAACCCTTTTAATGCATACAATTTATGACAAAAATATCGAACTGATTGCATTCAAACGTAAAACTCCCTAAAGGTATGCAACAATTTATGCATGTGAACGTGCAAAACAAGATAAATGCCAAACTCACACATAAGAAACAAAAGAAAACAGCAACAACCATTTACAATATGTAAAAAATAATCACTGCTGGGTAATTATTGAAATCACATTTTTGTGCAAAATTAAATGGCAAACAATGCAAAAAAACGTAAAACAAATACAACTAAAAGTATTTACAGTCGACATTTACAATGACAGCAGCAGCAGAAATATCAACAAAATGAGCAACGACAACAACAAGAATTTTAAAACAACAATTAAGTTGACATTTAAGTGCAATTGTTGCATAAGTGAGCAACAACAGTAGCATTTGTAACAATAGCAAAAATAGCAGCTGTCAATTGATGTATCAACAGCATACTGACACACTTAATGACGTACTTGTGCTGCTACACTTACTCATACACATACACGCATTCAAAAACGGCATGTGTGCGCAGTGTCCTCATTAATAAACACATTGACAGACAAATGTAAGTGTTCAGTACTCAGGCATGAAATATGACGTACAAAATCCTTTCAATTTTAAATGCATTGAAATATTCGTTGGCTGAATCGCTGAAATGTTGAATTGTTAAATCATTGGACTGCTTTTTTTTTTGTTGGTATTTCAATGAAATTGCATTTTAATTAAAGCGTATTAAAACATTAAAGGTTGTGCGCAGTAATTCAAAAAATTTGGAATTTTAATTTATCATTTAAGAGATAGCACCTTAAGCATAAAATTTTTAGATTAACGTGTAGCAGCATTTTAATTAAATACGAATTCTTTATGGGAACGCAAATTAAATAGTGCGCATTCCACTGAAAGCAATATTTTATAATTAAGCCGAAAAATAGGCAACATTTTCATACAAAAGCTTATACAGTTGAATAAAAAAGGTTGCCACCTTTTATTGTTGCTTAAAAGTTTCATAACATTTTTATTTGTAGCTGTGTAAAGGGAGCTAATATGCCCACTAACATGCAAGCTTGAAATAATTAGCAAATATTAGAGCCACTATGAATATTGCAGAGAGGTTTTAATTAAAGCGATATGCTAGGCATTTCTTTACCGAGGAGCTCATTGAAAAAAAATCAATATGGCAGAACAAATATGTCGGCCCAAAGGCAACTTTTTATGTTGATAAATATTTTTTGTGAGATTTTGACATGTTTAAAAATCTGGTATTCAAAAATTTGCGAGATATGTATACAGGGTGAACTAAAAATCAACAACATATCAATTCTACCAGATTTATTATATGGATATTTATACAGCAGGTCTGTTATTACATTATCGCTTGCATAAAAGCAACAAAAATGGTTTTCTTTTAAAATGAGTGCATTATATAGAAGCATGGTTCTCTGATAAATCGCCGAAATTCGCATACTTGTGTATCGCTTTATATTGGTTATTATATTGGAACTGCATACTCGATCAAGCCCGTTATTTTTCTAAATATAGTCCTCCCCAATTGCTACACAATAAGCTAAGTTTACAAAAGAGCTTTCCATTGGAATTTGTTTTTTCTTTAAATCATGTGTCCGAATGTAGAAATGTAAATGTAGCTGTAATACATAGCCATTTCAATTTATATATCAGCTAGTTATATTTTCTTAAATTCCAGTTTGATCTTTAAAATAGTATCATAATTCTTACAAATCTTATAGCCATTTAAAAACTACTTCCCAATGACTGTTAGGCACTCATACGCCACGTAACATAAAATCAGAATAATATCATTGGAAAAAATTTTGAAGGAGCTATAACTTTTGTTAAAATTATGATAAATAAATATCCGAAGCCCTGTTTAAGCGATAAAATGTCAAATTTTCCTAGAAAAAAGCCAAATTTAAAAATATACTGAGTTCCAAAAAATTCATGTAAAATTCTTCAAGTCACTCTGTATTACCTGCAACTTTTTGCGATTCAATATTTTTAAAAATATTTTAATCTCACAAACTACTTAATATTTAGGTCACTATAATTATATATTTGCAAAATAACTTTTTTCTTCAGAGATTGTTCTCTTTGGTTCATCATATTAGGTCCACTATATTAATTTCTTTCTCCTTGAATAACCCCGCCTACAATTTACGCAGTCCTTACTGCAAACAATTGAGTTCCAAAACTTTTTATAAGTACCAAGAATAGCAATTTATGTGTTCTAATTTAATGGGTAGAGCCACGCCCAATCTCATGCACTTCTTGCTAGTAGCTTGGCACAAGCAATGTACATCACGTACTATATCAAGTTTCAAATCATCAGGTTGGCATTTTAAGTGTTTTTGGTGCATGGGAGGTGCAACACTCTATTGTCAAACCACGCCCATATTTTCAAGTGACTAATAATACGAACAATATATGTATTCGAATGGGCTTTTTCTTGCGACCGCATAAGCTTATGTTTTAGCATAGGACTTCAAGAAAATGCTTCCATAATTTCAGGTTCTTAGATCCAGCCTATTCGTTTTCGTCTATATATAAATAAGTTTCATCATTTTTTTACTGCCATTACACAGCATAATCACCAATTTCTCTGTTTTTGTTTTGTTGGAAAGATTGTGAAGAGGGGCAGTGAAGAGTTTTTTTTTTCAATGATAGGCAGTGCCACGCCTCTTACAGGAAAACGCGGCACAGATGAGCCTCCACACATCTCTTTATGAAATTTGGTATGAAGAAAGATTGATTTCTGAGCATAAATATTTGTTATTTAACAGTTTTCACTCCTTTACTAATGGACTAATTTTGGTGAAATTTGGTACCAAGATATGTAGATTGACCACAAAGGAAAGGTATTTGTATTTAAGGAATGGGGAAACAAGTTACCATGATTTTAATTTTTGGGAGCGATGACATTTAATCAGTTAAAATGGTACGGAACTGTTTTGTATATTCACAATAATGGCTGAATTTCAAACTGTAGGCGAATTTAAGTTCCTATGAATCTTTTATATGATACTGCAGATGCTTTCGGACTGAGGCCAAGCTCGGCAGATACAGGAAATTGTAGACTGGGGCACAGCTCTATTCAGCTTTATATCCAGCAATCTATTAAACTACATTTTAGCATCTATCCGAATGTATATCTCAATTTAACAAGTAGTTTCTGTACTTTAATCAATATAGCTGATGTACCAAAAGCGTAACCAGTTTTCTATAAATTACTAAGTCAACATAAGATAATTTCTTATAACAAAAACTAGTCCTCGTCCAGTACTGTCTGTTTTGCAGAAGACCTCAGACCAAGATCGTAGTAACTAAAGACTATAATACTCAACATCGTCTCCTATTGGTTTAATAAAACAGTTTCATTCTTTTTGAATATTTCGGTCATTGAGTCCCCTGGGAGTTTTTTATAAAAAAAAAAAAAAAAATATTTCACTAGTTTTAAAGAGCTTGTAAGAAAAAATTTTAATTCATAAAGACGCAACGAACAAAGTCACAAACAAAAAAAGATCCCCAAAAACATGATGTCAAAAACAGCATACAATTAATGACATCGTTTTAGTATTAATTACATCAAATACGAAATGTGTCGCCTCAATGGTCAACAAAAACAAATATTAATTTGGTGTCGAAAAAGAATGCCTTGATTGCTTTCATAACATAATGAAGTTTATTATTTTACTTTTTTTTTCTTAACTAAGTGGAAATACCATAATTACGACTTCTTAATTAACTACTTGAACAGCAGTGTCAGCTACCATCCTAAAAAGAAAATTCAATGCAGCTTAGTGTAGCAAACATACACGCCCACTTACATCAATATACCAAGTAGTTACCCTAACACACTTAAACTACAGCTGTCATTCACAAAAACGCACAAGTACTCGTACCACGCTATCGCAGTTTCATAAAGAATACAACGCACACTCTCAGTGAGCGCGGGCGTGTGAGTACCCGTACTTGAAATCTTAATGAATACAATTGCGAAAACAAAGTCGAGTGTAATTGCACGAGTTGACGCTCTGTCATGTTACATGTTCTGGCGTATGTAATGCCCTGAATGTGTATGTGTGAGTGTTTTTGTTAGTATTTTTATTTTGCTTTTATTTTAACGCATGTGATTTCGCAAAGTAGGAAAGTTTAAACAAAATTTTTATCGACGTTGTCATCAGCAGCCTGTTTTCCACGTGGGCAACTTTTTTCGAGTAGCACAACACTCAGATACAAAGGAATCTTCTACTTGCAGCAAGTGTTGCTGCTACTGCTTGTGTTTTTGTTTTATTTATTGTAATTGTAGTTGTTGTTTCTTATTACAGCAATTAAATAACATTTTGCTATACAATTTATTTTTAATAGAATTAGTATTTCTTCTTATTGTCTGTCTCTTTCTTACTTTCACTTTTCTTTTGCGAGGAAGTAAGGTTTCACTTTTATTGCTTTAGAACACTCTTTCCTTTGCTTCTGTTAGTAATTTATGTTTGAGTTGTAGCTTGTAATACTTAATGAGTTTCAAAAAAAGAAATATACTTTATGTTGATCTTTTTAAATAAATCACTGCATTTGGTTTTTTTTATTAATTAGAAGAGTTGAATTTGTTTCCTAATAATTAGCAATTGGGAATAAAATTAAATACAGCCTAAAAATATGCACAGAAACTAGAAAATCTTAACGGCATAGTTCTTGATTCATTATCCTTTCTTCTAAGGAAAAACTGCTTGGACACAAAAATCAAAGCAGAGCCATTTTTTTTTTTTAAAGTCATATAGAAGTCACCCTTTATCCATGATAAAATGTTGTATTAATTAAGCACTTTACAATAACATATCATTCTCAAACATCGGACATCAACTGCCGGGTGATTTTTTAAGCGTTTGGTTTTTGAAAATTGGAAAAAGAGCAGAAAATTTGCAATAGTGAATGAAATATTTATTTTGAGCGATACATCAATTCTTTCCATTAATTTTTAAAGATTATTTCATGTAAATATTGCCTAAGGCTATGCCTGGGATGGTATATCCGTGAGCTCAAATTTTGGCATACTTTTTCCAATGGCAGCAGTCCCAGTACATGAGAGACTTCACGTAGTCCCACAAAAGTGGGGTCAAATCGCATGATCATGGCGGCCAATGGACTGCTCTAAGACGTGAGATTAATTGCTCACCAAACTCGCCTCTCAATAGGTCCATGGTAACGCGTGCCGTGTGGTATAAGGCACCGTCTTGTTGAAACCACATATCAACCAAGTACAATTTTTCCGTTTTGGGTAAAAAAAGTCGGTAATCATTGCATGGTACCTTGCTCCATTGACTGTAACGTTGCAATTGTAATTATTTTTTAAAAAGTGCGGTCCAATTATGCCGCCGACTCACAAACTGCACCGGACAGTGCATTTTCAGTGTGCATTGGCAGCTTTTAAACTGCCTCTGGCTACTCTTCAGACCTAGTTCGGCAACTCTGTTTGCTGACGTACCTATTGAGCCAAAAATGAGCTTCGTCGATGAAGAAAAATTTTCGATTTTTCACATTTCTCACAGAACACGAATTTTGATAATAAAATTCAGTGATTTGCAAGCGCTGTTCGTTTGTTAGTCTATTCATGGTGAAATGGCAAGCTTTGCTGAGCATTTTTGGGATTGACAGATATAACAAATCACGAGTGGTGTCAAAAAATTTATACTGAAAAAATAGCAAAAAAATCACCCGTTATAAAAAATACCATTTTGGGTTTTTTTTGGATTGATAAAAAAAATTGTTATTTTGTTTTCTTTATACGGTTAAGGTAAGCTTTTAAATAGGGGATGGTTTTTCTATCGGAAATTTAAAAATTTTTTCTTCTTTGAATTTACTAGGCACATGAGCCTTCTTCGGTAATGTATAATATTTGTGCACAGGTAGCTGCTTAAAATCTGCTTCAGCGTAAGTTTCGTCGCCCATAACACGGCAATTAAATTTAGGCAGGTACCTTTCATACAATTCTCGGGTTCGTATCTAAACAGAACGGTTCGGTACCTTTTGATCTGTATATGGGTCATTCCATCTATAATGGGCCTATCATTACCCTCATGTTTTCTAATTAGGCTGAAACTTTTTTCAGTGATTGGTCTATCATGTAGAAGACATGAAAAAATTAGATAAAATTTTTTTAACCAATATTATTGCTTAAAAAAAAAGTTTCAAATTGTGTTAAAAAAAAAACACGTAAGTAAAACAAAAAAATTCATTGATGAATATAAACAAACCAACACAATCCAAATTAGCTTTTAATTTATTTTTAGGTAGTTGTGTACTAGTAGATGACAAAAAAACTGCAAATCTGAATAAATGAAGGCCTGAACGGTTTCTATGTGGCAAAAAATAAAAAAATTGACTTTCCAAGAAAACATCAATTTCCCAAATACTCCATCATCGATTTCAACTTTTTTATGCTCAAAATTTTAAGAACATATAGGAGTACCATCCCTGAAAATTTTATCCATGTTTTTTCACCCTATTTGATTTTACAAGCATTTAAAGTTAAGATTTATGATTTGCAATGTAAATTGAAACATTGAGAATGAAAGCGAGGGAATAAAATTTGAATTGGTTTCAGCCTTTTTAGGTTCAAAATTTTCAGAACATTCAGGAGTATCATCTCTGAAAATTTCATTCATTTTTGTTCACCTTATTTCATTTTACAAGAATCTAAAGTGAGTGTATACAGTGGAATATTTATGAAAGAAATATAATGGAATATTCAAATTTTCTCGCTCTACTTCTCAATGTTTCAATTTACATTGCAAATCCTAAATCTTAACTTAAGATACCTGTAAAATGAAAAAAGTTTCAGTCTAATTATAAAACATGAGGGTAATGATAGGCCCATTATAGATGGAATGACCCATATGTCCTTAGTTTCCTTTTCTCCTTTATTTTTTGTACAGTAGATTTTGATGTACCAGCTCTAGCCGCCATATCTCGCACTGAAGTGTTAGGATTCTGCTTAGAAAGGCGCTTCACCTTCACCGGGTTAGAAAATTCTGGATTTCTGCCTGAACCCTTTTTTCGTGAATCAGGTAGACCCTTATTATAATTAGAAATATCCGTAAAGACAATTCTATCTGACGTACCAACTGGATTTTGCAGGTTTGTGGACAAAATCAGTTCGCGGACTTTTTGTTGCTTACTAGACATCTTTGTCGTTAGAAGTGTTATCTTCAAGTATTTTACATCATATTAAACGTCACTGACACTTTATATATAACAAATAGTGTGTCTTTTTAGACCTATAAGATTATCAGATAGAGTATAATAAGAAAAATAACTAGTAAAGGTGTTATCTTGGCCGAAACTCACATACCCTACACTGCATTGAAAGAACTTTCTAAATAAATGTTAAAAATACCGCTGATCAATAATATATATAGTATACTTTTCTACACTTGTCACGCCCCCCTCTACGCGGTACAAACGGAATTACAAAGTGAATATACCCTCTGTGTAGGGTATAAAAAACACAACTTTTTTCTTGGACAGTCCTTACTACTTTGGGATGTTGATTTCCGCACGTAATAATAAAAATATCCATTAATTATTTAAAGAAAACATGTGATTGCAAAATTATTTTCTGTCCGTCCGTATCAAGATGCCTCAGTTGCAGTATTTATAGCGATAAAACGATTAACTGCATAATGATTTTTCAACAGCTTCTATCCATAAGCATAAAATGGCAATCTGCATATGCGCCCATAGCAAATTAAAATAATTTAAAAAATTGATAAAAAAAGCAAAAACATTATTTCTCCAAAACTGTAGCTATGTATTTCAAGCGTTTAATTTATTCTGTGTCAAGTGCAATCGCTTTGATATGAACAACGAAAACAATCGGTGTAAAAAACAAACAGCACATCATGACCCATTGAAATAGTGCCCTGTTATCAAATGGTGTGAATTATTCCAAGCTTTAGTGCGCTCTATTTCTGCTACATGTTTTTTTTTTACTTTTATTTGTTGTTTTAGTTGATAATTTTGTTGTTGTTTGTTTTTTTAAACACTAAACTTGATTGCATTTTGAAAACTGTGATATATTGTGTTATTGTTTTAGGCCAAACGCTAAGCTTAACTTTATGTCGTTCTGACTTCTTGTTTTCTAACGTTCTTGAATTCAAAAATAATTAAAAAGCTTACATTTTTATTTAAATTTTTTAAAAAGAAAAAATAAAGTCGGCGAAAAACTTCCAAAAATCACCAAAACTTTTTGACAAATGCATATAAATATTTATTACACCAAATAGAGTTTACTTTCATAATATTTATTTTAGCTCAATCGTCAACACATGCGATCTCTTGGCATCAACCCTCCCCCCACATGAAAATTTAGTTCAAGAGTTCACTATGTAGTGCGCATATGATTTCAATTAATTTAAACTAAATCGTTGTGATGCGCGTCCATTTACAGAGGGCCGGCCACCCGCAAGTGTTGATTGCATTGGATAAAAAAAAAAAAAAATTTTTAAATCTGAGTGACTGAGAAGGTGACGCAGTTTAAATGAAGCGCCAAATGAGTACCCGCAAAATACGACTACAAATTCAGTGCGTTCATAGAATTCAGCGCGAAAGGAGTTACAGCTTCAGTGATAAATTTCGTGCAAAAGTCCGTCGCAAATAATGGAAAAATTCAAAGAACTTTTAATGCTGCTCTTGCTAGTGAGCAGCTGTGCCGCTTTTGGTGGATATCAAAATTACCAAAGCTATGATTCCAGCGAGGAGGACAACACAGTGCTGAGTGTGTAGTATAGAAAATGTTTTTTTTTTTGTTTGCATTTAAATTTAAAATTTAAAATTTTTTTTTCTTGTACAGGAAGCTATCGCCGTTGCATGTGGGAACAGACAAAATTTCTACCCAGACGTTTGGTTTTACTTTCACTATGTTCGAATCTTTTCTGCGAAAATAATCAGTTAATATCACGTTCCAGATCATTTTTCGTATTGGATAAAACATCTAGACCCGACGAGTAGTTATTTTAGTTTTAGTCATTAGTTCATAGATCATACATTTTCGTTTTACTTTTGTTCGGAGAAAGTTCGATTTTTATTTTAAAATTTATTTGATTTCTACTTTTACTTAGCTGCCTGGATATTTTAACTGATCAGTGTGAACAGGGTGAAGAAGAGGAACTTATGTATAAACCATTTCCCGATTGCTGTCCAGTGTATTGTAATCTCAAGCGCCGCATGAATCGCCTGAAGACTATGCATCGGCGGCATCGTATGCTTTTGACTATGCGGCACGATCAGCAGGAAAGTCAACCGGCAACAGCGAGCGCCTTTTTGAAGGAGTATCATCATAAGTTTATTTAGGCTTTTTTTGATGATTTCATTGATTGTTGTTGTTCCTCATTTTTTTTTTTTGTTAGTTATAAAATAAATGAAATTTTAAAGATTTTATAAATGAGAATGAGTTTAAATCACTTTGGTATATAAGACAGCTTTTTAGCTGGTATGGATGAACATTTTCAAACTATGGACAAAGCGACAGATTTTTAATTTTGTACCAATTCTCAGAACCTCTTTCTCGCCACATTGCGAAGATAACGACAAAATGGTACTCATTTTCTATTCCAAAGCGCTATGAAATGATTTTAATTGTCAGCGCCAGGGTCCCATGCGTCTGAATGGTTTTGCTTTCAAAAAGTATTTCATGTTGTTCGATTGCTGGAAATGAAAAAGTTGTTGAGAGTTGAGAAAAAAAAAGTTGAGGCCACTTTATACTCGAATTTATTTTCTCAAAAAAAGTAACTTCCCAAATTTTTCGACAAAATTGGACTTCTTCTTCAATATTTCCAAGTTCAGTATGAAAAATTTTGGTAATTCATGAAAGCGATATAGGAAGAGTACGAATGGTTGAAGAAGTGGGTGTGGTACTAGCAAACATTTTGAAACACGGCACTGAGAAAACTAAACAAATGCTGCAAAAAACGGTTTTCGCACCCTGACGTCACAAATGAAGTTTGAAAATGGAAGTGGGCGTGGCACCTTCTATGCAAAAGAAAGCTAAGAAGTTGATTTAAAAATTTCTCTAAAACTCAGTACGAAACGTTTTACTAATAGCATATCAACATTAACTGAAAAAAATAGAATTTAACAAGTGGGCGTAACACCATCCATGTAAAGGAAAATTTTGAAACGCGATTATGTGTATGGAAGCTATCAAAGCAAATGTTACTAAAGTAGAAATGGAAGCAACACAAGAAATATTAGGGAAATAGTGCTTGCGACAAAAAAAAGGAATGGCTTCTCCCATGCAATATCAATTCTAAAGACTTCTGAAGTATTACAACTCAATATGAAAACTAACGTCTCACTCAAGTGAAATTTAGGATATTTGAGGAGTGGGCGAACAGAACGGCGTATGTCCATGGTCGGCTGTTTTGATTTTTTTGATAGAATCGTGATCATTACACTACACTTCAAGTAATTTCAATTTCTGACACTTCAAAATTTCACTAAATTTCATACTTTTGTGATAGCAAAGATAAAGTTTTCCTGGACGTGTTCCGTTCTCTGCGCCCAATTCTCATTTAACTTTTATACAATATTCATTCCTCAGGAATGATATATGAAATCAATTGAAATGCTTTCATTTAGCAAAATTTTCCCTCCAACTACAACAACAATAAAAACAGCTTTAGTTGAGTGTAATAGTTGTTGTCTTGAATTAAATATGAAATTTTCATTGTATTCACAAGACTTTTGATGCTATGAATTTAAGTTTAAATTGACGTCAGAAAGCCAACGGTTAAATTGATTTTTAAGAAATTTAACTTGATCTTAAAGGAATTGAATATTTTATTAAATGTACAAAGAATAGGTTTTCGCTTGATGTTTTATTAAAATACAAAAGATTCCTCTACTACTGCAATGTCAGTTCAAATTATCTAAATTTCGACTACATTAGGAAGATAATTTTAGGCTTTTTCGTATTTACGAATAATTGAGCGCCGTGATTGGCCCCAATATATAGCGTAATCTGGATCATCTACTGTCTTATTTTGGCAATCATATGGCAAAACTTGATCTCTAAATAGTCTCACGTCCTTTGATGATCCGCATAGAATCAAATGGTGTTTCCTAAAAGAAAATATTCCGGAGGCTAAGGTTGGACTTTAGATAAGTCAAGTTAAGGTTAATTTCACCATTACCTATGAGCGATAATTCCATTTCGTTTTCAAGCGATGTTTCTGTTTCCTTTATGAAGGCATAAATACTACTGCAGTGAAATTCCATACAGCCCTTTTGGAACCAGATTTTTCTTAAATCAAATTAAGCACTTTTTACTTTCTTGCCAAAGAGTTTATAAGCCCACATATATTCGAGTCATTCAGAATTCAGCTTAGCCAAGTTGACAAATATTCATTAAATCTTTCTGATCTTTTTTTTTCCTTTATTTTATTTTAAAAACCACTGTTACCAACAGAAAAATAAAGAAGCATCCTTTACTAAACTAAAGCCTTACATAGCGCACACAAACTCTTTTATTTGTGTGGCTTTATATTTTGCACACACACACACACACTCACACACACACACACATGCATATACATACTATGTGCAGATGTGTGTTGCACGTTAAGCAAAGAATGTCACATTCATAAAGTGTGCGGTGTACCGCATCATCAGCAGCACCTAACAAAAAGAAAAAAAAAAAAAGGAATAAAATAAACCCTTCTACCCCCACTCTGGCTGCATAGAAAGTTCTTCCTTTTTCCAGTTCAGTGAATGATGATGATTCACCAAAATAAAGATGCAGTGAAAGAGTGAGAGGTACACACACCCGCAACACACATAGAATTGGTAGGAGTATATCAGGACATGGTATCAGCAGTAACATCTCAACAGCGTGTAAGAAATTTTATACAAATTTTTTGACATATTTTAAAGGTTCGTGACAATTCACTTTAATTGATGTGAACTGCGGAATGATGATAATGAGCGGAAAAACACAGCAAACAGAAAAGTTAAAAATATTAGCAGGTTTATGTCTTAAAGGAATAGTTTAATATCTTTTTGGCGTAATTAAAAAAATTAATGGTACACAAAAATATGCACATGAGCGAAACTACAACTTTGGAAAGAATTTTTTCACTTCAAAAGTACTCATAATCAAAGGAATAACTACCAAAAACTTTCTAACAGCATACAGTAAAATTATCTCACTTCAAGGAAGAACAACATATGATGGGGAAGCAATAATTGCAGGTGAGAATAAAAAAAGTCGCACATCATCGAAATTTCAGTTTTATGCCACTTTTATTTACAATATTCGTTTTTAATCACACCACAAAGAAAGTTATTTCCGGGAGATGGTGTGTCATCAAAACATGGGCCTATTGTATACCCGATTTACATATAGTCATTTAAACTAATAATTAGTTTAACATCTTTTGATGCTTATTTGCTGACGCAAGATAAAATAGAAAACAATTTCTTCAAAAAGGTCTCATATGGTGGACAGATCGGTTGTGTGTTTTATTTGGTGTTTATGCCAATCAGCATTATTAAATAACCTTTCAGAAATCTTTCACATATAATCTTACAAAAGTTCAGTTACGTTTTAGAAACCTTTCATTTTCATTTCTGAAGCGCTACAGAAAACTTACAGTATTAAGTCGAAAATTGCTAGAGTTTTTTATTCCGTCATTGACACTGAAATTTTTTTGATTTTGATATCGGCGCTACTTGCGCTATTATTTTATTACGTCGTCGGTACTCTAGATACTTGTTTTACCCGCATCATCTCTTGCGTTCATACTTAATATGCAGTTATTTTTATTTTTTTTTTTATGTTTCTTAATTTATAATTGACAATTCACTATACTTAACATAGGATCAAACGGAGAACCAGCATGGCAACATTCATACAATTTTTTACTGCAATTTCTTAAACAACTCAAGATAGAATTTGATTTGAAAAACAGCTTTTCTAAGTAATGGCTTAAAAAACTACAAAGATATGAAAAATTATTGTCAGTCTCCAAAAAAGTTATCGCTATTAACAAATAATAAGTTAAATAAAAGTTCTATATTAACCATTTACCTACATTTGATGCCGTGTATTTACATACAATGCAGATAACAAAAAAATAATATCGAGTCATGAAACATTATTAAGATTTAATTAAAAAAATACAGTAAACAATTAATCTGAAACCTTACAGAAACACTTCAGAATGATTACATATGAAAGATTTCGTTTGTAATATGTCACTAAGAGTTAGTTTGGAAATTTTCAGCAAACCTGATATCTTTCCGGAACACTGCAGAATGAGTACATATGAAACATTGCATTTCAAATGTATTACAAATAGTTCTGTAGGTTGCGTTTTAAGTATTACAAATCAAACATTGCTGATACGCTACATGCCGAGTAGGCTGTCTCAGAATAAGTTTTCGTTTTGCATCATAAGATGGACAAATTGACTTTGATGGAAATATACGTCGATCATCTAATTTGTTCATTTTAATTGTGTTCATTGCCCTTTATATAGACAGAAGGACAGTTTAACGGCTCATAATTGAGTTACTGTGATATTAAGTATACTCAACACAAAACGACGTCACACAGATTGGAATTCCGAAAAGCTGTTGTTAAGGTAAGATTTAGAAAAAAAAAAGAGAACTTTACACCAAGTTAAGGAATAAGTGCCCAAAATATTTTCTTAGGAAAACTACCCAAGTTTTCTTTACGAACACTTTCTTGCTCGAAATAACGCTTAGAATGCATTGTTTTTTACTTTCGGTTTCCGAGATATGACGTTCTAATGCATAACTAGATCGATACGGATATATAATCTATTCCGAACACTCCTACGTATTCCCCTCAACAAATGAAGCAAGACCAATAGTATTTAGCAGCGATAGTATATCATTTAAATTAAATGTATTACTAATATCGATATAATATACTATGTATAGGTGCATCCACTGATGGCGGAACAAAATCAAAACAAGCATTTTTCAAAAAAATTATACCAAATTTAAGGAAAATTAAGAATAAAATCACATGAAACCATCTCATGTAGGTACTTGAGCCACCAACACTTATTCAGGTGCAAACGTTAGCGTGTATGTGTGTGTTAGAATTTAATTGAAATACTTTGGCTTAAAACTTGCGCACGTGTGTGCATGAAAGAAATGCTGAAACAACCTGCTTTTAGTGGGATTTTTTCTTCAGCCACTCATTAGTGCTAAAAAGTTTTGCTAAATCGAAAACAAAAATGTGTAGAAGAGTTAAAAAGGCACCAAAAAAGAAAAAGTTCACTAAAATTTTTGTGTGGCATTAAGTTCAAAGTTAGTTGCTGCAGTTGACTTTTTGGAAAAAACAAATGCAATTAAAATGCACACCTACATATAACATATGGGTTCACATGCACACATACTTGTGCAAAATACCCAGTAAACATCTTCAGAGAAGGAATCATAACATACATAATACCGCGGCGATTGGAACGCTTAACATGCTAAAACTAATGATAGCATGTTTGTATGGGTAAACAATAAAAGTTATTTTTCTCTTTTGCTATCCTAATGTAACAAACAGCATGCCTGCTTACGCGGTAAAAAAAACCGCGAAATTTCACATAAAATATGGGTTTCTGCTAAGACTGTACAATTCGATCGAATAATCTTCAATTCGGTAAGAAAAAACTGTAATGGTGTTGAATTTCCATTGGATACAAAAAAAATTAAATGGAATTGAAGCAACTGCTTGCCTTTCTGCATTCCACGGTAAGGCATAAAAGCAATGGGGTTAGATGAAAAATTTGGACATTAGTACAGCAACTATATTTGATGTTAATTTTGTTAGTAATTATATAACAAACAAAAAGTTTAGGCTATTTTAGCTAGCGCGTGGTCTAAAAATCGTGAATAAAATTATTTTTATTGTTTATTGTCTGGTATCCATATATGCAGAGAATTTGCCGTTTTTTTGGTTCTACTGTTTTAATTGTGGTGTTTTTAAAGTTTTCCAATTTTGATTTGAACCTTTTTAAAATCTTGAACGGTTTATTCTGGAATGCAAACATACGACTTTTCTGTTGGAAGCACAATGTTCTATCTATCGAACCTCGCCCATTAAAAATATATTGAAATCAATTTAAACTTTATATGTAGTAATGAAGATAAGAACGCAAATAGTCTTCATTAACATGCTTACCATTTACCTTACGGCATAAGATAGTGGGTAAGTATGATTTGGAATTAGGTTACATTTATTGTCTGCTTACTTTTATTTCATACTTTACAAAATAAGCACATTACATATCTAACTCAAAAGACATGAAGCAAACGTTAACCGTTTTAAGACCGAATTCTTTGAGGTCCAGACTGGGTTTATTTACATTTGATATTGCTTTTGAACAAAAAAGATATGTCAAATAGTAAGACATATGCACATGATATTTAAGAAATAACTTAAAACTTTCCATGAAAAAATTATTTTTAATTTTGCACTTCAGGGAGTGTTGTCAATCTATAACTTGGTAGCTGGAAGATACAACATTCTACTAATTGTTAACTGGGTAAGCGCTTATACCTTTGAATGTATTGGAAACATGTGCACAGATAATTGCTCTATGAGACACACAAGGTCAAAAGGGATAAAGTTTAAATTGCATTTGAACACAGTGATGACATTTGGACTTTTTACGAGCGTTATGAATTTGAAGTTGGAATGTACTATTTGAAGGTGGAGTGTGCATTTTTTTTTTTTTGGTGGAAAATCTATTAAAACAAAAAAGTTTGTAACTTTCGGCGTTTTAAAGATATGAAGAAAATCTTAATAATTCAATTAGAATAACAAAAGTCCAACAATTTTTGGGCAACCTTCAGAGATTTATGTTATTTCTCTCAGGTCGTTGCACCCTCAAAAAAATTATGAAGAAACTGGATCGACTTGGAAACATATTCTATCTTGGTATGGTTGTCAAAAAAATTGATCGCTTGATTTTCAATTTGAGCGAGAGCTTTTTTGATAAAAAAAATATGTGCGAGGTCTTTTTTGACATATAAATATATATATATACAATTTCAGACCAATAAGAGAAAATAACTGTTAGTGGTAAGCGAAAGAGTTTTACTTTACAAAAAAAAATTAGTTTAAATGTTAAAATTGGACTTACTACCATTTCACGCTGCAGGTGCTGTCTATGATTTATAAATTATTTTGGCGTTTGTTTATACTTTTTCAGCACTATAATTCAATGTTTTTGATTACAACAACAAAAAGTGGTAAGAATCAAGTCAACAATTTACTTGGCAACACTGTTATGTGTTAATTTGCTATATCATTCATTAACTTTGAGTTTTAATTAATGAGCTGCTGAGGTTTGAATTTATATTTGCCAACTCTAATTTTTCTGCACAAATCATTTTTTAGTGATTTATTTTATTTTCATGGTTTCAATTGAAATTGTTGAACGAAATTAAAATTTGAGCTGAAAGGAATAAAAAAGCTGATATTCAATATGAAAAATCGCTCAACAGTGTTTATATCCAGAGGTATTTAAATGCACTGAATAATTTTCTATACTTTGTTGTAAGAAAATTACCATCCAAATAATATGCAAAAACTGTTCAAAGTAATGGACTATTTGATTCATGCATATGACATTAACAAATTGGTAATGGACTTTGGCCTGTTTTGTCTTAACGCTGAAGTTAATACCGTACATGAGCATGAAATGTTTTTTTTTATTTTGTTTTGTTTCGAAAACACCACTTTGAGCTTGAAATGATCTTCGCAGTTCAATTTTCGTGTTAAACAACTCTTATCTTTCAAAATTTTTCTTTAACTGTCTTAACTAACAAGATATTTGACTTTGTTGCTTAAAATTGAACACTGTGTTTAGAGCTATGGATTTCTCTTGAAACATACTCCTAAGGAATGATCTGCTTTAAGTTGTGGTTTTAGTGTTAACAATCAAAATAGTGATTTTCACGAGAAAAAGACGTGGTCTTCAGTATTTAGGCCAAAGTGCTCAGTAACTAAAAGCCAAAAGGAAACTCTAAAAACTTAATTGTTTGCCTTAATCACATACGTATTAGAGGCCTACACGATTATTGCACTCGCTGACGAGTACAATGGTTCTATTGACATTCTGCGAGTCATCAATTGATTCGCACGAAAGAGAACGATCACACGAAATGACTTGACTTCGTTTGTACTCTGACTCGTATTTCACCGTCAACGTTGTTTAAGCCAAACAAAACATTTATGTGCAACACCGAATGTGAGAAAAAGCAATGAATGCAGCGAATTAACTGTAATATCAATGTAATTTAAGCCTGTAATGAAAACAAAATGTCATCATATGCGGTTTATTTCATTGCAAATGCTGTCACCTTTTTATCTCTTTAAAGTATAAACACACTGTCAAAAGCGTAAAGCTCAAGGATATGTGTTATAATACGAAATCATGTTCATGTATGAACAGATGAAGTGTCTTTCATTATCACATAGTGTACTTTCAGTATGTCAAAATTTCGTTACTGACTTCAACTCAATTTACCAAAGCCGTCGGTAGAACATTTAATTTAACAGGCGATTCATTAAAAATTCGCAATAAGCAGAACTGTTTTGCTTACGTTACAAAATATGTACATAACAAACACTTGTTGCAGATAAACATTTAACTCACTGAGAGAGTGGTAACATATGCCAGATGCAGTTAATTTTAGGTCATAGGTTTTCATTAAGTTGCAAGCGACCCAAAACATGTAAAAACCTAAGCAAATTATATTGCTTGGTTAGGAAAAATAGTGTGGAGAGAAAAGCATAAAGAGAATATGAGTAAGTCAGCATGCCACAAAACGATAAAATCAATGTTTAAAAATAAAAATTAAGGATCTTCATGTTGTTCACTGTGATAATTTCCATAGTTCTCAATAACACTGTTCAAAAACATAAAATGCTAAAACTCAAACTGAACATAATTAACTTCTTATAAGCTCCCCAACACATCATTGGTCACTATGCACATTTACTGCATTTTTTTTTATTAAAATTTCAACATTAAAATGAAGCACAACGACTTCACTTTTATTGAGGAACATGTTTAAAAAGCATACTGGGAGTACCGCAAAAGACGAGTATTATTAATCCAAGTCTTATACGGTCTGCCGTAAAAGAAGGGTGGCAATTTATTTTGAGCATTATTCATAGATGAAGTCTTAAGCATTTCCGGAACTAATAGTTTTACCTAAATAAAAAACGGGAATAAAGTTGTAATACTACTCACTTAAACAATTCTATCCGCATATTGAATACATGTGGGAAGAGAGCCAAACGGACGACGATTGCGTAGCGGACCTTATGGACAATACCAACCAAGATTTGGCAGCACGGACAAAACCAAATTTAAATTTGAAAAAATGCCTTCTTATCATCCTGCACCTACATATAGGACCATACAATTGTGCACCTATAAGTACGCTTTATATTTAATTACTTATTAATTCGAGAAAAAAGCAATGAGAAAGTATACGAAAAACGAAAGAATTCAACGCTGCGTCAAAATTTGCATGCTCAGCTGCATGTCGAATGAAATGAAGTTTTTTATATTTATTTTATGTCAATTTAATTAACGTTGCGCAACGCAACGTCATACAAACCTACCGCAGCCTTGACGCTGTATTATTTTACCCATTTAACTGTTTCTTGAACGTAAACACAATCCACCCTGGTAAATTAAAGTTTTAAATGCACTGCAGCATTACGAAGGAGCAAAGGAGTAATGCAACAGCGCTCATATTTAATGAGTTCAATGTAAGAAGTTAATTATGTATACGCAGCCTGTGAACAGGACACTGTGTACACAAGATATTGTTTATAAAATATGTCGACAAAATGTTTTTAAAAGTTGGCAATTGATTGCTGAAGAAAATAAAGTGCCATATTGATATAAACTTAAGGTTTACTCTATACGAATATTGAGACTCCAATTGCGATGGAAGTGTGGTAGCTACAGGGTTATAACATTTATTTAGATAGCCAGACTGCTATCTAGAATCAGGTTTTCCAAACTAACTAGCAATCTTTATTTTGAGATAGCTCAGCATTTGATATCTGCTCACAGGGACATCGACAGCACTTTCAAAGCTGTCAAACTTACAAGTCAGAGGATTACTTCGCAAATTCTACAGGACAAACAAAGTGTTGAGATGCCACTTGCTACTTGCAAGTTGATATTGAAAGACCATATAAATGGCTGTTTTTTTTAGAGGTTTGTTTTTCGAATAGAGATAAAACTGGCATTTTATGGTCAAATCTGGCAACTCTAATGTCATTTATGTTCAGTTTGGTTTGCCATTTCATCATGAACAGGTTGACAAAAGAACAACGCTTGCAAATCGTGCAAATTTATTTCGAAAATAATGGTTCAGTTCGCGAAGTTTACCGCAAGCTCCGTCCATTTTATGGTCGACATAATCGTCCATCAGAGCAATTAATTCGGTTAACCATGGATCGTTTTCACACTACGTTTACTCTATGTGATAATACGCATCCGCAGAGACGTCGAACAGTGCGCACCGAAGAAACAATTGCCGCTGTAGAGCAAAATGTTGAAGAGGACCCGAATGAATCGATTCGCCACCGTGCACAGCAATTGGAGCTTTGTCCATCAACTTTATGGAAGATTTTGCGCAAAGATCTTGGCTTGCGACCTTACAAGATCCAGCTTGTGCAAGAATTAAAGCCGCGAGACCATGCAATGCGTCGTGATTTTGGTGTATGGGCCGAAAATGAGATTGATCTCGATGCTGATTTTCATCGCAAAATTTTGTTCAGTGATGAGGCTCATTTTTGGTTGAATGGCTACGTCAACAAGCAAAATTGCCTCATTTGGAGTGAAGAGAATCCACATGAGACCCTTGAGACGCCATTACATATACAAAAACTGACTGTTTGGTGTGCTCTATGGGCTGGTGGAGTCATTGGGCCATACTTCTTCCGAAATAATGCTGGAGAGTCAGTTACCGTTAATGGAGACCGGTATAGAGCCATGATAACCGACTATTTTGTTCCCGAATTGGATGGCATGAATGTGGATGAGTTGTGGTTCCAACAAGACGGCGCTACATGCCACACAGCGCACGTCACAATCGATTTATTGAAGGAAACATTCGATGAGCGCATAATTTCGCGGAATGGACCTGTCAATTGGCCACCAAGATCGTGTGATTTGACACCATTGGATTATTTTCTTTGGGGATATGTGAAGTCGCTCGTCTACGCCAACAAACCAGAAACGTTAGGGGACTTGGAAGCCAACATTCGTGGCGTTATTGCCGACATACGCTCGAAAAAGTGGTTCTAAATTGGACCTGTAGAATTGGCTTTATTCGAGCCAGCCGCGGCGTCCACATGCCCGAAATCATATTTAAACATTAATGGCATAAAATTATCCTTCCAATAAAGCCAAATTGATGGACATTAAAACGATTTTCTTGTATTTTATTTCAATTCGAAGCTCTATACCTCTAAAAAAAACACCCTTTACTAAAAAGGGCTAACACAAGATGGTCATCAGGCAAGACAAATCTGGCAGAAATTGGATGCTAAGCGCCCTCTGGCATTGCTATTCCGCACTGAACAAATTATCTTGTCAGTTGATGCAGTCATAGCTCACCACTGGTTCATCGGCAGACATACGAAGAGTTAAGGAGCTTAGCCTTTCAACTACTCTAGAAGTTGTAGATATGTGAAAGAGGAAGAAAACAATATACATTTTCGTATGTACTATGCAGAGCTTAATGTTCAGCAGTTTAGTGCAAAAAAACAACAAAAAAATTACAAGCGCAAAATGCATTAATTGCACAGGCCGACAAAATTTGATCAAAATACATACCCAGAAACCGGTAGTGCCAAAAATGACGATTTTTCTCAATTTTGAGGTTAAATAGCTCTAAGGATTTGATTTTTGTAGGAAAACTATGAACGGCATCTTAAAATACTAGTCTTCCTCTTTCAAATGCCGTTGAGTTTGTTTGAATATCTTTTTTTTCTCTGAGATATGGCATTTTTTATCTGCGTCAGTGTCTGTCTGTGTATGTCTGTCACTGTTTCTGTGTCTGTGTCTTTGTCAATCTTTGTCAAAATGCCATATCTCAGAGAAAAAAAAAGATATTCAAACAAACTCAACGGCATTTGAAAGAGGAAAACTAGTACTTTAAAATATCGTTCATAGTTTTCCAAGAAAAATCAAATCCTTAGAGCTATTTAACCTCAAAATTGAGAAAAATCGTCATTTTTGGCACTTTTAGGTTAGGATATCTCAAAAACCTGACGTGATGGAGCAATTCTGCGACCAGATTCGGAATCAGCGCATCGAAAACCTACGGAAATATATAACTGGTTTCTGGGTATAATTTTTGTCGGCCTGTGTTGTTAGAGAATAACTCTAACAATCGTAAAAGAACAAAAAATGGGCAACCAGCTGCTTATACTAGTTTCAATGACGCTACGTCACATCTTCAGTAAGCTTTGTTAGCCGATGTTAAAGAGTCTGCAAACACACTTTATTTACTTTTTCACTTTGACCAGTTAAGAATCATAGCGAAAAACACAAACACTGTGCGACAAGACTCTAACATTCTTTCTCCCTTTACATGCAATTGCTCATGCAACTCTTTGCATGTAAAGGGAGAAAGAATCGACACAACAAACATTTGCTTCTGCCAAATTGTGTGCAACCAGCTGGCCGAGCAGGCCAGCCACTGCTTGCGACAACTCTAGTGGACCCAGTTTGTACCAGACACTCAGCCAAATGCTTAATTGTTCGCGCACATGGTGCAAGACGACGAACAAAACGACAACGAAACTCACGCTGCGTTAAAACAACAGACCAGAAATTGGTCAGAAGAGCAGTAACAACTATTCCACGTTTTTCAGGTGCGTGTCGCTCCATTGTCAAAGCAGCCATTTGCAAAAAATATTTAATTTATTTATTTTTGTTGCCCGACCTTGTAGCTCATAACAATAAGTTTTGAAATTTTTTCTTTGTATGGGAGGTGCAAGGCCCTCTTGTCAAAATCTGTCCGGTTATTTGTGTAAAATTTGGGTGCATTATCTGAAAAAAACTCTGCCAGTATAGCGTTGTAGATTTTTGGCTTATATTGGGGGTGCCATGATCTCTTGTAGAAATACGCTCGCTTTTAGTCTGGTGAGGCCAAACAAAGTCTAATTGATATTCGCCCACTATTTTGCCCGGAGCTCACCCGCATCATTCCTAGTATTTGCGTGACTTTTGGTTTTATTATCTTAAGCACTTTTTTCAGTATTTTTTTTTGTATGGGCGGTGCCAAACCCTATTGACAAAATTCACAATAGAACAAATTTGTTCAAAGCTTCTCCGAGTTATTTTTAGTATATGTGGGTATTGCTAAATTGACCCAAATGGTGACGCTAAATATACATGTATATAAATCTACCACGCCCCTCTCTATTCGTTACAAATGAAATGATAAAGTGAATAGCCCCGAGTATAGGGTATAAAATGTATTTCTTTTTTAGCGCTTGAACTGTCGTATATATACATATATGCAAAATGGATATAACACAATAAATAATGAAAATTTATAATTATTTATTTAATTGTTCAAGCTGAAATACCACCACTTAATACTTTAAATAAAATTAGAAAATAAAGGAATTATGGTATTAAGTTATCAAGTGCTTTAAATTTCAAATTTATGAAGCAGCAAAAAAAGGAAACTTTAATCCGAGCAAAAAACAATTGCAAATGCAAATTATTATCAAATGTACACAAATTGAAATAAATTTTTCAAAGGGTCAAAAAACCAACAGACACGAGATTAATATACCAGACAAACAAACGGACAGACAGAAAAACAGGCAGGCAGTTGGACAAACAAAGTGTCAAGTGGAACTCAGAGGGAAAGCATAATAAATGTTTGGTAATTACTATAGTTCATTTTTTGTCTTTTCTCTGCATGCCGACACAGACTACGATTTGCTCTACAATGGCAACACTGGCGGCGCAAAGCAATTTCAGTAGTCTGAAGTGTGCGCTTCAACAGTTGATTTTTGCTAAATGTTTTAGACATTTAACTCTAGCTGACGCTGTTTCCACAGCTAATTAGTTCATTTTCATTTGAATGTTAAAATTTTACTGCCAGTCTGGTGTTTCAATTTGTGAAAGCAACATCTATGGTAAAAAGAAAAAAACATCATAAGTCGACTTAAGACAAATGAAGTTAAGGCCAAGCTACAAATACAACTACACGAAGGGTCAGTCTTTAGTGCGGATTTTGCTTAGGTGGCGTTATTGGACAGCAATTTTCGAAAATGTTAGTGTTTTGGCTTTAATAGTCAATGGTGTGTACTGTTAGGGCATATTATCAAAAAGATCCATATCTAAGCATCATCTCTCTTTTCAGCGATCACTCAGTGCATGTGATAATACACCCGCGGATCTTTTCTCTTTGGGGCTATGAAAAGTAAAAGGTATAGTTGTGTTCAAAATAATAGGAGTGCTTTGTTAAAATAACTAACTTATGTCTATACCGCCGCAAAATTTTTAAACAGACTGTAAAAACTAACGGTAAATATTATTGTGGCATTTTCCATGGAAAATCAACAGTTTTTTAAAAGATTTCATTCAACAAATTGACTGTGTAGTAAAAACTACTGTTCAAAATAATAGGAGTGTTTTGAAATAACTTAAAAAATTTGAGATTTATGTATTTTCAAGCAAAAAAAAAAATTATCGAATTAAAAGTAATACTTCATGCAGTCTTTATTTTTGGAACATTATTTTATATCTTTTGATTCAAAATTTGTTATAGTGGGACGACGAAAGCACACCAGTTCCGAAAAGGGGGAGTACATATGCAGATTACGCAAAATGGGACAATCGTATAAAAAAATTCAAGAAACTGTTGGATGTGGTGCTTCAACTATTGCAAATACTTTAAGCCATATTAAAAAGCTAGAAACCCGTGTACGAAAACGCAAAACCTCCACAAAAGATGACCGACTCATTATAAGGTATCCGAAAATGAACCCGCTACTACCTTCTAACGCAATACGCAACGAGCTAAAGTTGCCTATAAGCGATGTCACGGTTCGCAGAAGACTTCTGTAGGAAAACTTGTATGCCATGAGCCCACGTAAGGTCCCACTCTTGACAAAAAAACATGTTAAAGCACGAATAAATAAAACTTTTTTAGCAGGCTCTAGGTCCAATTTTAATGAAAAACTATTTTTTGTTTATCATATTAAATTTTATTACCAATATTTCGACTACCATTGGTAGTCATCTTCAGGGTAATCTGTTTAAAAAAATGTTACAACAATTAAAATAAAATAATATAAACAAAAACAGCACAAAAAATAACTTACGTATGTCAGGATCAAATAAATAATTACTTTAAAAATAAATAATTACTTAAAACTAACAACGCGGTGGACAAAACAAAAACATAAATATTGCACAGAAATATTGCACAAAATTTTTAAGTTTTTGTAAACAAATCACAGCTGATCTTAATGGTGATCTCTCGTCCACTAATATTACTTGTTTTGTTTTGCTAAAAAAGTTTTATTTTATAATAAAAGAGGTCGCAAAATCATCACTTAGCACGAATAGATTTTGCCAGAAGTCATGCTCACTGGCCTGTAGAGAAATGGCGCAATATACTCTGGACCGACGAAAGTAAAATTGTTTTATTTGGTGAAACTGGTTCCCGACAATATGTCCGTCGTCCGTCCAATATGGAATACTTAACCAAATACACATTAAAAACTGTTAAGAATGGTGGCGCGAAGGTAACGGTGTGAGCATGTTTTTCTTATAATGGTGTAGGGCCAATACACTGCATAAAAGCTATTATGAACCAAGTTGTGTATGTCAACATCTTAGAAGATGTTATGCACCCTTTTGCCAAAGATCAAATGCCGCTACCTTGGGTGTTCCAACAGGACAATGACCAGATATACACCAATAAACGGGCAAAGGGGTGATTTCGGGTGAAAGGTGTTGAAGTTATACAGTGACCTGCTCAGCCACCAGACCTAAATCCGATCGAAAACTTGTAGTGCGACAACAAAAAATATGTTCACAATGCTAAACCCACAAACGATAAGCAGCTTTGGAGTGTCGTCCACGACGCTTGGACAAAGACATCGCCCCTACGCTGTCAAAATCTTCTAGACTCAACGCCACGTCGCTGTGAAGCCGTTTTAAAATATTTTTTTTCAGCTAAGTATTAAGCTTATTTTTTGTTTTTATTAATAAATAGTTTCAAAATTCATTTTGTAATTTTTTATTACTATATATTCATTGTTTTTTCAAACACTCCTTTTTTTTGATTTTTTTTCAAGTAATTGATTTTTTGTAAAAGTGGTGCTAAATATTATAAGGTACGTTTCCTGAAATAAAGTTTTTTTGTAATAGCTAAAATCTAACAAAAAATCCTGTTATTTGCTTTTGTGTGCTATCGCTCCTATTATTATGAGCACAGCTATATATGCCAATCCCAAAAACAATTTCAGAATTGAAGAACGAGATTTTTTGAGTTATTCATGGACTATAGCAGGACTTAAGCTGAAAGATAAAGGAAAGGAGAAAGAGATTTTTTCAAATTCACATCCTCTTAGTGGGTATGGGGAAGTGGCAAGGCGCCTTTGATGCAAACCTTAAAATAGCTTATCTGGAGGTTTTTCTAACGGAATATTAAGAAACTTTCTACAAGAGTACCACATAAGAAAAACACCAGTCAGGCGAAAAGAAATTAGAAAGAATTTAACAAAAGGACGTGGCGCCTACCACAGAATCAAAAACTTCAGACTCATGTAAGGGAATCAGAATACAAGGAAACTCAGTACCACGGTACAAAATGACAAAGACAACGCTTGGATCAAAAGATAGTTGGTTTAGACAAGTAGACGTGGCACCTGTTATAGAAACAAAAATTTCAATCAGCATACATATCTACGATATTACACAACAGAATTAAATGAAATTCTGCACAAAAAAAACAAAGTAACAAAAGCATTTTTCAATTGAAAAGTGAACAGGATTACACAGGGGGTCGTGGCAATGCCCAATGAAGTTTCATATCTGGAGAGTTTTCCAATAGAATGTAAAAAAAATTTGTATAGTACAAGGTTACAAGATAACAAAACCACCATTCAGATGTTAAGTTGGTGGAACTGGATAAGTGGGTGTGGCTTCTGCCATAGAAGCAAAATCTTCAATTATCAAATCTAGCGAGTTTTCAACGGTATGTAACGAAACTTAACACAAAGACACAAAGTGATAAATGGGAGGATATTAAAGGCAAAAAGTAATTTTTGTCAATAGCTATAGAGTTAACGTTCGGATTTTATATGAGATTTTGTGCGAGGTTTGCCCATTTCATGATTGTTCTTACTATTTAAAACTGAATCACATTTACCAACTTTTGACAAATTTCGATATTTTTTGGAAACTTTACTTTACATTTTTCGATACTTTGCTACTTTTATAGATTTTTGTGATCATATTCGTTTTCTTTCGAATTAAATTAATTTGTTCGATACTGATCGATATTTTTACACTCTTCCAAAACATTTTAGTTACTTCTATGATGTTGGTACATATCGAGTGTCTCTTTTTGTATAACTTTTGTCAACAGTTTTACTATACTATTCGGCTTTTTAATTGAACTTTTCCGATACGAGTTGATACTTTTCGAGTGATTCATTACTTTTCCAGTTTTTTATACTTTCTAATGATATGAATTTTTTGATGTTTCTAATAACATTCATTATAGAAATGTAATTTTATAGAAATGTGTTTTAATTTGATGTTGTATATATACAATTCTGAATGCAAAATAGTAATAACGAATCATAAAACATTATTTAGATTTCATTGATTACAATGGAATCTAAATATTTTATTATTCGTTAATACTTTTTAGCTTTCAGAATTGCATATAGACAACATCAAATGTAGATACATAGTAAAGATCTGTGAATGTTGCCAGGCTGGCTCACTTCCGCCTTTGTATGGCGCACAAGCACAGGCTGACAAGAGAATTTCGTGCCAAATATATATGGGAAATTGAATTAAAGTTGGTCCAAAGTGGTATCAATCTATGGGTCATAGGAATGTATAATGCCCTATGAAAAAGCGCGCTTATATGATGAGTGAAAACTAAAGTTGGTCGAATCTGGACAGGAAAGAGATGGGTCCTAGAAACGGCCAATAAAATATTTTTTTTTAATTTTTGCAATTTCCTAGTCAATTTAGGTAGATTCATCTTATTATTGGTTAATCTCATCAGTTTAACCATAAAAACCTTTGAATTAAATAGATTAATTTTTGTTATTTTCAATCAGATTACTGGATCAATTAACTAGATTTTTTACCTTGGCACCAAAACAATACATCTCCTAGTTGAATTAACCAGGTCCTAGATCATTTTTTTCTTAGTGGACTATTCGATACTTTCTGAGTTTTTATCGACTATTATCCACTTTGCTGTAGTTTTGCGATATTTTAAAATAATGGAAGAAGCATTATTTTCTATTGTTTTAAGATTTGTCTGACTGACTTTATTGATGTATTCCGATACTATTCCATAATTTTCTGTTTCAATATTTCTCGATACTTTTCAACTATGCATACATTACATTACACTACGCATTTATTTTTAATTTTTCATGTAATGAAAATAAATCAAATTATGGGATGTTCATTTTCATTAGATAAAATAACTCTTTCAAATCAAATAATACTTGGTGGGCAAAGTCGCAAACATCAAACACAATTTTTTCCATTTATTTCGTAACCATAAATTGATCACATTTCATATTGATAGTGTACTTAGTGAAAATGCCACAATAGTACTGTAGTACTTTTCAAAGCACGAGTGTATTGAAAAAAGCACAATTTTACAAAAATTCCCATCACTAACCTTAGCACATTTATACTAAATATCAGCAACAATATAAATATCAGCATACACTCCCATTTGTTACTTTTTTATTACTTTATATGAAAAAAAAGTATGTAAAATGATAACTAAGTAGTTATGCAGACAACATAAATTATTGTTTGATGTCGTTTTATTAATTAGAGTGGCATAAAGTGCGCTTTAATTACTTTGTTGACAAGTGACCATTTACATTACTATTTATCGCAAGCACAACTAAGTGATACATTTTTTTCGTTCATAGGAAGAACTCCTTTTTTTATGTTTTGCCAAAGGCTATGCACTTTTTACATCCTCAAAAAATAATCTCTTCATCATTTTATCTCATTGATATTCCATCCCATTGTTCGGAAAATTTGTTCACATACCAATAAAATGCACTCACTCGCTTATCATAAAAACTAATGATAACCTCAGGGTTACATCAAAAATCAATTTGCACAGTAGCGCACCGGAATGGGTTTTTATTTTATTCTTTGGTTTCTTTTACAGATTGGTTTTTCTTGTGCTAGTTACATCTTTTTAGGGGTATTACTAAAGCACTAAAATACAGAAATAATTGTGATTTGGTAAATCCTTTTTGACTGTAATAAACGAAAAGTTTGTTACACTGTAAAAAATAAGTTGTTCACTTTTCCGAAACTTGTAAGCCTGAAATATATGAAGGTTGGGTGCGACATTCTGTTAGGGTTTATGTATCAAATTAGCAGTCAAAAATGTCAATGTTTAATCTCCGAGACGATACAATATGAAGACAGTTTAATATTTTGGTTTCATGGTCTTCATAGTATTAAGTTCCACACTTTGTGGTTGCCAAAAATATTGCCATTTTTTGATTTACTTGACATTTGTGGTGATATTTGACATTCATGGCTACACTTAAACATTTTTGCCTAACATTTAAACAAATTTCTTAATTTTATTTCTTTTCTCGAGCAATTTCAGATTTTTGTCTTCTTTAGTAAACACCTGATTCGACAAAACATTGATAAAGACGGCAAATATTCTTAGCTTTCATTTACAGTTAGTTCGTTTTCTTTTTGTTTTTTTTTGTTTTGTTTTGAAAGAAACTTCCCAATCCGGAACTCCGCCCGGTCGGAGAAACATTTTTTTCCAGATTAATATGATCTGCAGCGCTAAGTACCAGCGGACTTAAAGTTATTAGATAAGTTGAGCCTGAACAGCTCTTATTATTTGCCAATTTAGTTGCTATTTTTGACTTATAACTGTTGTTTAAGCTCATGCTGGCGCAGATTATGCGTAGGGCAAAAATATACACGGAAGACAGTTTTCTCAACAAATTTATCCATCAAAACTCTTGCGTACAGAACTTTAAGCCGCAATAAAACTGAAACATAGGAATTACCGCAAAGCATTTCGTCAGCGGGAAGTCTAGAGGGTTGATGAGCCAATTTTTAACTGTTGGTTGGCTTAGCCCGAAGCTGTGCTTGATGCAGCTAGTTTGCTGGTAATAATACTTTCACTGCACAGACCCGTTGCTCGATATGACGATCTGGCGATCTTACAGCTTGCCACCTGGCTGGTGTTTCGCACGTTTGGTATGACTTTTGCTATTGTTGAAGATTTCGCTGCAGTCCTTTCTTATCTACAGGAGCACGTAATCGAAACGTGTGGGCCATCTTCAACATTGTCAGAGCAATAAGGAATGAAAAAGGCTCTTTCATTGGACGTTGAGCGCACCATGCTTACGGTCTAACTATAAGACAAATGTTCATCTCCATTGCCATTATTGAATGCTGCGCTATCTTTCGCCTATCACGGATGCACCCTTTCCAGCTTTAATCTGCTTTCACGTAGTATGTGCATCTAAAAGCTTTGCCACCAACTGCAATCAGATATCACTGGAAGTTCACTCAATTGTCGATCTGAAGGGCAAAATGCAATGATGGCCGTCGTTGCACATGGCGTGGACCGAATATCAAGCTCTGTAGTCTTTAATACTTCACATCATCATCAGTTACGTCCTGTCTTCATAACAGTCCGCGATTATTCAAAGCAGATAATTTGGTCTTATGAGTATCCACCTTACAATAATCGTTGTTTAACGTGTTAATTCCATGACAGCTTTTATCACATCAACAACTTATGTCTCAAATCAAAAACTGTATTGGGTGGAAGATAACACAATCAGTCTGTCAAGCGTTTCTTGAACTTGATAAACGATAAGCCAATCTGTTATTCTCGTACACAAAGTGATCAGTACAAAACTGGTTAATCGGGTTGCTTGCCAACATTCAGTAAAAGTAATAGTCTCAGCAGTTTACAGAAAATAAGAAACATCTTGTCAGAGGCGCTCAGTGAACATCCCAGTGTATGACATGGAATCCGTATGGATGGCTGTCCTTATCAGTCCTATGATACTGCAGCTGCAGTACCCTGTGTGGCTCTTATTTTGCTCGTAGCAAACTTGTAGGCTTTGTTTAGGTGATCAAGATCTGCGCCTTCTCATAAGCAGTGCTGCCCACTATCAAAAGCAACGATAAGCATGTGTTGATGATTCTGTATACGTGCAAGCCCTTTTATGCTTTTTGACGCTTCTTTACGCTCTTTAAGCGCCAAATCGTTCTCTGGGCAACACCGTTCATAAAACCTCGAAGTAGGAATTTTTATGAGTTTGGTTACCTAATCGGTCTGCTTAGTGTCCTGATGATTTCTGTGATCATCATGTGGCTCTACTACTCTTATTCTACACATTAAAGAAAAACGTCGTTGGTGTTTCCATTCTCGGTTATCCATGTGAAAGCGCTGTATATAGCTGGTTGATGATTGTGTGTTTAGGATTCGTCGATTTTTCACGATCCATCAGCCTCATTCATCACTACTAGATCTCTGCGAATCCTTTGTTAAGACTAAAGATATAGCAAACCGAGTTGCAGTGGGAATTATTGAGTACAATTACAAAAACATGCATCCTAATGGCGATTCAACGTATGTACACTGTCTATTGTAAAATTTTACCACACATAATTTCGAGGTATAACCTGAGACAACCGTTGAACATGCTGGCTTCGAACTCCAGGACTAGAGCAGTGCTACTGTACTCTGTATGGTACTGATTGTTCGGCATACAAGTATGATGTATAGTGCCGAGAAATCTATTCATTGTAAAATGATAAGGATCTAGAACAAATCGCAAAAATCTGTCGACTAAATTAGCTGAAATATATCGATCGAGCGAATTGAAAGAAGGTTCCAGCTGACAGAAACTATAATTCATAGCCAGCAGTTGCAACAGTCTGAACCTTACATTCAGCTAACAGTTGATAGCACACAAACCAAGAAAAAATCGTTAGGAATCGAGGAAGATGGATAGTTTTATAGATTCAGGAAAATAACAATTTTCAATGTGCTGATTATTTATTATGTTATATTTTTGAAAGGGGCATAAGGCAGTAAATGATTTTCAGTGGATGTCTGACAGAGATCTTACTTTGTGTTGCAATGATTTTAGGGATATGCCAGGCACAAAACCAATCTCAGATGATCAAAAACTACAATTTAAGAGTGCGATGCAACTGGTCAATACCTTCTAAAAATCACTTACTGCCTTTGAATGCAAATCTTAGTTTGATTCATACGCTATTGATTCAGTTTCCCCACTTGTTGCTTCTGAAGTAATTGTTGATGTCGAAGGACTTGAAGATTCCGTAGAGCTCGTTGATTCTGAAGCAATCGTTGGTGTTGAAGTGCTTGATTCTGTAGAGCTCGTTGATTCCGAAGCAATCGTTGATGTCAAAGTACTTGAAGATTCCGTAGAGCTCGTTGATTCTGAAGCAATCGTTGGTGTTGAAGTACTTGATTCTGTAGAGCTCGTGGATTCCGAAGCAATCGTTGATGTCAGAGTACTTGAAGATTCCGTAGAGCTCGTTGATTCTGTAGAGCTCGTTGATTCCGAAGCAATCGTTGATGTCAGAGTACTTGAAGATTCCGTAGAGCTCGTTGATTCTGAAGCAATCGTTGGTGTTGAAGTACTTGATTCTGTAGAGCTCGTTGATTCCGAAGCAATCGTTGATGTCAGAGTACTTGAAGATTCCGTAGAGCTCGTTGATTCTGAAGCAATCGTTGGTGTTGAAGAACTTGACGATTCCGAAGTGCTTGTCTTTTCTTCTGAGTTTGTTTTTTCAGTAGCACCAGGTGAAAATTATTTAAAAAAAATGGTTGTGTCTTAGAATTTTTGTTTAGATGTTTATCAATTGTTCTTACGTTTGTCAATATCACTGCTACTGCTTTCTTTAGCAACGCATACAATATCTGCACATTCTGGCAAATTTTCATGCCGAGAAGCAGAGACACAAAGGCTGGTACTGAAATAACGCGTTAAGAAAACATCTTGTTTAAGGAAACTATTAAACTTACCGCAGAGAACCACGTTGGCAACAGTTATATACGCAAGCCTTACGGAATATTAAAAAGGACTTCCTTAAGCATCGCCTGACACCATTGAGAGCGTTCTCCATTTTTAAGCATGATATAGACTTGGGTTCATAAAGATCTTAAAAAAAAGGTATTATTAACTACAACCCAAGTTTAAACACATTTTCTTTTTCGAAAATTTTTTTTAATTTCACTAATGAAAGTGGATTTCGAACCAATTCTACCCAGGGACGTTCAAGGTAAATTTCTTAACTGAAAGATTTTAAACTTTTCAGGCACATGATGCACTTACTTTAGTAAGTGATGAGTTCATCACATACTAAAGTAAGTGCTTCGCAAGAAACAAAAGAAAGTATTTAATGTTAATTTCTTACCAGTCGCTGCTTCATCTTGCGACGTCACTACACCACATTCTGCCAGGATAAAGGCTGAGCACACAATTGCAGCAATCAGTAAAAGTTTCATTTTAGAAAAATATTTAAGAAAACTGCTGTATGCGAGGAGACAAGAACTTGGAACTTTCTTTCAAGTTACTAACTTTAACTTAAATGTAAAATCAATTTAAATACAAAAAACCTCGAAAAGTTTTCTTAACCCTCAAGTGAGCATTGAAAGAAAAATACCACTTCACTTGGTATTTATGTAGGTAAAAAAATATTGGATATGGCAGAAACAACTTCTATTGCAAGATTTAATTTCGTTAAAATTCAGGCATTGCTACATGAAAGTTCTAGAAGCAAAGTGGGATTTTCATGTTTTGATGATGAACCCAGAGGCTGATACATCACATGTTGCACTATTTTCGTATATGGAAGATGATTGCAATTCAGTTGAAAGTTTGAAAGTAGTAGCATGTAGTAATGACAATAGGCAGTTTATCACAATTCAGACGAGGTAATAAATGCTAACAAGTCTGCCTAAATAGGCCTTTCTTCGCTTTCTTTTGTCTTATCTGAAGTGGAGCTTAGCACAGAATCACAAATATATTTTGTTTTAGTAACGCACATGCCGAAATTATCGCAGAAAAAGTCACTTGGATTACTTTCGGTGAGATGCTGCATTTTTTCTTTTTTAAGCTCTTTTGGAGCTGTAGCCAGCTAAAGACTTGAAAAATGTGTTAATTAAAGACCAAATAAATTGGAAGCTCGTGCATTGATGCCTATAATGGAAAGATAATGTCACGAGCAGTATAAAAGTATTTTATAGTTAAACTTTTTTTTAAATTTTTCAATTGATTTTCGGCGAAAAAACGATGAAGTTCATGGTTACTTCGTCGGCTCACGCAAGGGTTAAAATTACTAAATGGAAAGGTTTACAACCAATTATTCATATTCAAATGTCAGATGGGGGAAGAAAGGATATTCTTTTTCATTTCATATTGTTTAACTTTAATTGAAAATTCCACACGTAATTGGATTTCAACTGTAATTTATGAAAGTAAGCAACTAAAATTGAAATTTAAAGTTAGTGCGTCATTTGCAACGGAAAATTTAACGCTTCCACGCATATGCAATTTAATAAAAATAGATAAGAACTAAAAAAGTTTTGAAATTAAAAAATTTATGGAAATCAGATTTATGTTTTTAAACTATGTATTTGTGATTTACCACATATTAAATTCATAATTAAAAACATATTGATTTCTCATAGAGGTCGAAAAACGCAATGTAGTAGAACATTATTAATTCCATTAAAATTTTTAGTATCAATGAAAAATTATTGAGTGGTGTTTTTGGTTTAGCAAGAAATTCGCTTCTATTCAGAAGTGAGTATCAGAAAACGCTTCCATCCTAAATAAAAACGCCGCAAGATGGAGAAGCTGTTGGTAGGTGGTAATATTGCTTCCTTTTTTTGATGAGTGATTCAGTAGAGACTGGTGAGTATGAAAGAAAATCAATTGAATTATATATTTTACTAATAAAATTATTTTATTTTCTTCTTTAAAGTTCCCTATGTGCCTCAATTTAAGTCACGTGTTGTAATGAACAATCCCTTCAATGCTTTAAGTCGCTGCGTAAAGGGAATTTTTTTGTCTTTTTAAGAAAATGGCGAATATTTATGCACCATAAATGGAGCACTTAGATTTGTCACATATAAGGACTGTCCCAGAAAAAACTTAGTTTCTTATTTTTTGTTTTATGCTCTACCTGATAATCTTTCTTATAGGTCTAAAAAGACACAATATTTGTTCTATATAAAGTGACGTAATATGATGTATGACACTTGAAGATAGCACTTTTAACGACAAAGATGTCTAGCAAGCAACAAAGAGTCCGCAAACTGATTTTGTCCACATACCTGCAAAATCCAAAATTAAAATGTTCAGCTATAGCAAAAATAGTTGGTGCATCAGAAAAATCTGTCTTTGCGGGTATTTTTAATTATAACAAGGGTCTACCTGTTTCACGAAAAAAAGGTTCAGGCCGAAAACCAGAATTTTCTAACCCAAAGATAGCGACGAAGGTGAAGCGCATTTTTAAGCAGAATCACAAGACCACAGGGCGGTATATGGCGGCTGGAACAGGTACATCAAAATCTAATGTACAAAGGATAAAGGAGAAAAGTACGCTAAAGACATAAAGAGTTCAAAAAGTACCAGACCGTTCTGATGAAAAGCAGTTGATGGCTCAGATGCGAGCCCGAAAATTGTATGAAAGGTACCTGACTAAATTTGATTGCTGTGTTATGGATGACGAAACTTACGTCAAAGCAGCTACCTGGGCACGAATATTATACATCACCGAAAAAGGGGCATGTGTCTAGTAAATTCAAAGAAAAATAAATTTCGAAATTTCAAAAGCAATATATGGTTTGGCAGGCCATATGCACCTGTGGTCTCAGAAGCAGATTTTTTGTTACACAAGGCACAATCAATTCCAAAGTTTATGTAGACGAGTGCCACGAAAAACGTCTTCTACCATTTATTCGTGCACATGAGGGTACCGTGATGTTCTGGCCAGATTTAGCAACCTCTCATTACTCTAAAGCTACGACGGAATGGTATGCAAGTAAACAGATGCGCAGAGCTTCGCCTAACTGAAAGATATTGGGCTCTTATGAAAAGAGATCTTCGAACGACTGGTAAGACTGCAAAAAATTTACAAGACTTCAGACATAAGTGGAAAAGATCGTGCCGTACTGTCGATGAAACAACTGTGCAAAATTTAATGAAGGGCCTTACGAAAAAAGTAAGAAATTTTTATAGAAAAAAAAAAGTTGTTACTTAGTTTTTAGTTATTTATATTCTGAACACTAGCCATTATTTATAAAAAACGAAAAAAGACCAAGAAAATTACTAGGTATTTTTTTATTACATAAAAGCAACACGTAAGTTTTTTCTGGGACAGTCCTTAATTCATACATTTTCGATTTGATTTTAATGTACATACATGATATTATTGCAGAGGTACCCCTTGTGTTAAAGCTTATCGCCATGATGATTTTCCAAAGTGTAAAGATATTACATGCGCCACCAATGAAAGCAGTGGGGATACTCGTAATAATGCCGATGATATGGAAAATAGTCAAAGTTTATATCATGAAATTTTTAATAATTTTCCTTTTCTAAGGTGGCTATAAGCCACAATCTGTATCATGCTTAACAATCGAGAATGCTTCCGGTACTCCAGGGCGCTGCCTCAAAAAAGGCTTTATTTTTTTAAATGAAGTATGTGAATATTCCTGTTTTTAAAGTGTTTCGCTGCAGTTAGAGTTGCTTTACTTTAGAAAATTGTACATCTAACTGTGATGACTTGCTATTTTAGAATTAACCTGTGCGTTACCGTAGGGCAAATTATAGCTTGCCAAATTGTGCAGATTCGATGTGTATTCTTAAAGAAAGAAATTATTAAGATGCATCTCCAGAGTCTGCCAAATCAACCACAGAGTCCACAAGGGAATATTCAACTGAAACAATTGAGTCAACCACAGAATCAACAACTGAGTCAATAACGGAGTCCTCAACTGAATCAACCAGAGTTCACAACTAAATCATCCAAAGGATCGGCAAACGAATCAACCACGGAATCCTCAACAGAATCAACAACTAAATTCACAATTATCAGCCACAGAGTCAGCAACTGATACAACTACAGAACTCACAACTGAATCAATCACTGAGTCAACAACTGAATCAACAACAGGGTCAACAACTGAAGATTCGGCAACTGAATCCGCCACAGAGTCAACTATTGATTCAACAACAAAATCAATCACATATCCGACAACTGAATTAACCACTAAATCAATAACTGATTTCACAACTGAATCGATTTGTACGTCAACTATTGAATCAACCACAGAGTTCAGAACTGAATCAACCACAGAGTCAAGTGAATCAGCCACAACTGAAGAATGACCAAACTCAGTAGCGGGAAAGTAAGCAATTGCTGATGCATGCTATTTTCAAAAACCAAATCGTAAACAATACATAAATATATTATTTTATAAGGTATTCCCCGCGATAGTCGATACACTTTTGCACACAGTCAGATCAATTTCCGTACCCATTTTGCCATTCAGATTGAGGTATATCGAAAGCATGGTTTTTGAACGTAACAACCGTTTTTTCTGACAACAAAAATCGTATATTACTGATGGCCGGGAACAAAAAGAAGCCATTAGGTGCCAAATTACGATTGTATGTAGGATGACCCATTGAATCGATGATTTAACCAGTCAAACATTGCGTTGTTTTGACCGATGTGTAAGAGCTCGCGTTGTCATATTGATGCGTGATCTGCAATATTTTTTGTATCAGATTTTTCACACTGATTTTGTAGCAAGAAAGTCAACAGAGCAAGTTAATTTCAAAAACTGTATTGTAGCAAAAAAGTAAACAGCCACGCATGCCTTGTATTTTAATAAACTTATTTAGAACAAAAAGATCTCCAAGTTCATGCTTCATAGGCCTTGTACTCGTACAATCCTAGTTCAATAAAAGTCATATATATGTAAATATCAAAGCAAACAAAGACCAACCCCACAGCCATATGTATATTGCTGCGAGATTACGTTTAAGTTTACTTACACAAATATTCATACGAACACCCAAATATTGACTTAAATCTAACACTGGACAACAATGCACCGTAGTTTTGAACTAAAACCACTAAAGGGCTTACAAATCGTTTGTTTTACCTCGACGTAAATTAAGTGTTGAGCTTCACTGGCTAAATGAACTCTTACTGTAAGCGTAGTATACCATGTGGATAAAAGTTTTTCACCTATGGCAACTCAACCAACCCCATTCAACGAACTGCGATTACACAGCCAAATTTTTGGTTAGATTTTGCGAAAAGTAAAATTTTGTATTTTGATAACACGTTGAATTTTAGTTGGCGAGGAAATTTCTGCCGTTTTCTCTTTAGATATGCAATAAACTCGAATGCTTTTGTTTGAAATTACCTGCATTTTAATTGGTTTTACAATTTCAGCATATGGTGCTGCTGTGTAAACCTACATAAATTACATGAAATGACTGATGGAAACTTTTGGCTTAAAATTAATTCTTTGTAACTTTTGAATGAAATCTTAAATGAAAAATTTCAGTTTTTTTACAATTTCAACAACAAATCACATTTATTTATAATATACTGAATTTACACATAGAAAATATTTAACAAATTTTTATTTTTATATGCAATGGAAGCTCCCTTTAACCACGCTTTTTTAAGGTTTGGCTATTAGTGGTCTCCATTGTTCTATATAATAGAAGATAAAAATTTTGCTATAAAATTTATCGTGGGATATATAAAATTTAGTTCTAATGATATTTAGTTATCAAATTTTAAACCTAAAAATGAAAAGGTCTCATTGCAGCGTATCGTATAGCAATCGGGCATCTCATTGAAGTGGCGTGTCAGACGCATATCGAATATGAACTGGCAAGTTGGAAAGCTGTGATGTTTTGGAAAAATAAAAAGTTTTAAATTATAAAATATTAAAAGTTTATAAACAAAAAATAATAGAAATAATACGTAAGAAAAATAAAAATTTTAGTTACAAAACCATTCAATAATCGATGCATAAATTTTGGGCAGAGAAAAACTATAGGCTATAAGACATATACAGCTCCGTGCAAATAATTAGGGACAGTAATTTTTGATTTATATAAAGACACATTCAATTTGGTATACGTAACAAAATTCAAAGTATCAATACTTTTTAAAAGTGCATCTTTGGTACTTTGGTAATTTTTTTACTATTATTCTTTAAGTGAAGACATACGCTATTTCGTTAGGGAGTAGATCGTCTAACAAAATAGGGACAGTGGCAAAATATAACTTTTGTTAACTCAAAAATTAAAAAGAAGTTTGTTATTACTCATGATTAGAAAAGTTGTGGTAATATACAATGGGTAGAAACACGAAAAATCATAATACAGATGCATCAATATGGAATCTTGTGTCGAAAAAATGCAGTATCGTCATATCAATGCAAAGGAATGGAATAGAGTTTTTTTCAGACGAAACTAAAATAACGCTATGGGAAAAAATATGTCCGCTACCCTAAGTCAAAGGAGTTTGACCCAAAGTACACCCGATCTACACTAAAACATGAACGAGGAAGCATTATGCTTTGGTGTACTATGTCACGGTGTGGTGTCGGCCCACTGCGATAAATTGAGAGTATTATTGACAAATTTCAATATATTGGAATCCTAAAGAATGTAATGCTGCCTTAATCGGATGAAAATATTCCCGTAAATTGGATATGTCATTAAGACAATGATCCGAAGCACACTGCTCGGCAGGTCAATCAATGGTTTACTGGTCAACAACTTACTGTATTGGACCTCCCATTCTTCAGTTCTGATCTCAATCCAATTGAGAACTTATGGCAAGTGGTAAGAAACAAAGTGAACTTGCTCAAGATAAGCTGTACGACGAAACTAAGAAAACCGAGCAGTTCCAAGCAGTGTTTGTGAGAGTTTGTTGGAGTCAATGCCTCGCAGATATCAAACAGTAACTAATAACAATGGCTTTATTACAAAATATTGATAAAACTACAATATAATACAACATAAAATATTTAAAAAATGTTGTGTGTCCCTAATTATATGCACGACTCCTTTGATTATGTACTTAAGCTTCTTACACAATCTTTAACATTTTGGTAAATAATAGATATATGATGGTTTTTTAAGTAAGGTAATGTAATGAATTATGCAAGCTTATTCTGAACAAATTTCAGTGCTTTTTTATATGTAAATAAAATGCCATTATTACTAAAAGTTTCATTGCTTATATAGTGTCCCTTATTAGTTGCACGGAGCTGTAAATTTGCTTAGCTCTATCCTTTGATACCATAGCCAAAACTTGTTTAAGTCACAAAGCTGTTGAAAGCATATCTGGGTATTTGAATACTTTTCACAAACCCTAAATTTAGGGTTACCAGATGACCTGTCTACAAAAGTAGAACAAAAATAATTTTTTGCTATTTTAATTTGTTTACCTTATCAAAAAAACAAAAGAAAAAGTTCCTCACTTTTGATTTTGAAAAACCCTAGCATTGTTCACACATGTCTCATGGCGACTTATCTCTGTTCTAGTGACTCTCATTGGCCATTGTAGTCGAAAGTGTTAAAAAACAAAATATAAAAAACAACTACGAAGAAGTTTTCAAAACTAGTGCATTTCACCGAATAGTAATGCAATAGAGCAAAAGTAGTAAGTGTACTACTAGAGTAGTGCATCTGGTAACCCTACCTAAAATTTCTTTGAATATTAAATTTTTGTTGCATTTCTGTAAGCAAATTATGCACAGGATTTTCGTTTTTGGGCAATTTTTCATTAATTAAGTTTTTTTTTTCATTTTTGGGCTCAAAAGACCGACGTCATGACGTCATTTTTAATTCAATATGATGAAAGTCCTTAAAATGCGGCGTAGTTTTTTCTTTCTTCTTTACAACCCTATTTATAGGAATTGACTGAAACATTTTAAATTTTTTTTTTGACTTATTCAACCTATTTGAACTTTTTTCTACTTATTCAATCCTTTTTCAATTTTGTTCAATCATTTTCGACTTTTTTCTACTTAATCAATTTAGTTCAACCATTTCGACTTTTCTCCAATTTTATCAACGTTCAACGATTTCTTTAACCTTTTTCAATATTATTCAACTTTTTCAATTTCATTCAACCTTTGCAACATATTTCGAGTTATTCAAACTTTTCGATTTTGTTCAATTTTTCCAACTTTTTCAATTTTTTCAGACACTTATTCAACTTTTTTCAAATTATTTCAACCCTTCAACTTTTTTAGACTTATTAAACTTTTGTCAAAATTATTCAATCTTCTTCAACTTATTCAATTTGTTTGAATTTTTTCAAAGTTTTTCAACTTTTTTCAAATTCGTTCAACGTTTCAACTTTTTTAGACGTATGCAACTTACTTCAATTTTATTCAAATTTCTTCAGCTTATTTTGACTTTTCTTTTTCAAATGTTTCCGACTTATTCAACCAATTTGAACATGTTCAACCTTATTTTAGACTATTTCGACTTATTCAACATTTTATCAATTTTGTTTTTTGTATATCAACTTTTTCAATCTTTTCAAACTTTTTGCGACTTATTAAACTTTTTTTTCGACTTACTCAACCTCTTTCAATTTTTTTTTTCTTATTCAATCTTTGTCAATTTTATTCAAACTTTTTCGACTTTTCTCAATCTTTATCAACATTTTTCGATTTTTTCAAACTTTTTCAATGTATTGTTTAAAATTTTCAACCTGTTTTAGCTTTTTTTGACGTTTTTTAAGATATTTTAACCCATTCAACATTTTTAAATTTTGTTCAACCTATTTCAGCCTCACAAATTTTTTTTCAAATCATTCAACGTTTTTCAACATTTTTCGATATAGCTAGCATTTTTCGAATCTGCTTAGCCTTCTTCAACTTTTTTTCAAACTTTTTCAATTTTTTGAAATATTTTTGGTTTTAAAATTTTTCGATTTACTCAATCTGTTTCAATATTGTTCAGTTTTTTTTTAATTTTACGACTTTTTCAAACCTTTTTCGACTTACAAAATGTTAATTAATTTTTTTCAAATTATTAATCCTCTTCCAACATTTTCCGACTATCCAACTTTTTGTAATTTGGTCAACTTTTCGTTTTACTAAACTTTTCAACTCCTTTCAACCGTTAACGCATTTATCAAAAACTTTAATATTCGCCTGGTTTTAAATAGGAAAATGACAGAAAAAAACCTGTTCTTTAAATATAAATCAAACTTTGAAATGGAAAAACTTTTCAAAAATCACACACATTTTTGACGATTTTTAATTGTTTACGAAAACCCTTGGAACACTTTTGTCCTCATGCAACTTTGACTACTTACATTGGTGCGAACCACAGCATGCATTCATAAGTGCATATGATGCCAAAAGGTCGCTTGAATTCTCCCTCCGGTGTTTGAATTGAACCGGCCGTGTGTTTACGCCAACACTGTGAACGCCAAGCTGATACATAATCCGGGTAGCGAAGGTTGAATGAAGTTGAGCATAAAATAGAAATGTAAGTTGATAAAATTAGCACGGTAATATGAGAGACTTTTAGAGCTATTGTATGTAATGTTTGTTTTTTTTTAGTCTTTCACAGCTATGTTACATTCTAATACCTACCCGCTTCGTTGAGTTCACAGAAAAATAGTAAAACACATAAAATTAACAAAATCACACGTAAATATTTGACATAAAATTTAGTCATTTTTTTACACGACGTATTTTTGCATTAACAATGAAATTCATAGCTCATTGGCAACACTGGCCAAAGTGCATTAAATTTTTGTGCCGTTTTTGTGTCGGCTTTCAAATTTCGCGCGCTTCTCTTTTTGCTGTGTCCCGTTCCGTTACGTCGTTAGTGTTAACGCCGAGAGTAACGCGTGCGAAATGAAATTTTATCAAGAGCCGACAAATTTCAGTTTGAATTGAGAAAATGCGCAGTTTTAAAAAAAAAATTACAACCACCAACATAGATTGTATTTTACAAATACAATGAGACTTTGGAGATATGGCATTACATGTGCAGTGCAAAATTAAAATAAATTGAAAAATTGTGCTGTTGACACCTTTTGAACAAAGTTTTATGTGTGATAAACAATCAAAGAGATACAAAAAATTTTATAAAATGATATTAGTACATTAAGTTACAGTAAAACCTCTTGAAAGAGATTTGTGTATCAAATACAGGGTGTTGATGGAAGGTTATAGTATTAGATAAACGGTAGGCAGTCTTTCTTTTTTACTACAAAATGTATGACAAAAATGTGCCAGTATTTTTTAAGTTACTTAAACCAGCTCTAGCTGACATTTCGATGACAACAATTCTTCCAGAAATTTCAGCTATTTTAAGCTTAAAGATTGTTGCCTTAGGCTCGAGACCTAGTTCGTAGACGCTGATAGCTATAAGAACATGTATCTATAAGCTCTGTGCCCAGTTAGTATATGCATACATATCGGGCATTTGCCGTGAAGCGGACAATGATAAAAACATTAGATTTTGAAATTTGATCTTATTCGGCTTTATTGTACTTCTAGATGGTGGAAACACTTAACATTTTTTTGAATAAGGCTTAATTGTCAAATTATGGACTTCTAAAAATTTACGTATTATGAGAAAGAATTTTTCGGTAGCAGCTTTTTGAACATTGTAGTTCCTACAGGAAATTTACTGCTTTTTTCAATTATGAAATCAGATTTGAAATTTGATTTTTTTTTCTTATGGAAAACCGGAAGTGAATATTTCATTTCAGAATTTAAACAATTTCGACATATTTTTTTTTTGTTATTTTAACCTTATAATATGCATAGAATATACTGATGATATGCTAAAAATTTTTTAATGTGATCTAAGATTTTTTAGTTTACGAGACATATGAAATGAAATGTATACGTGCCGCATTTTGTATGTGACCTGGCACTTTCTTAAGTGCTTTAACCTATGTGGTTAAAATGGTTGATATTTTTAATCAAATTATGTAAAAATTACGAGTAATTCATAACGATTATTGGAATAATTTTGAATATCATTAAAGTTACGGTCGTTCTATTATAAGCTGAATTATCTACTAAGTATATAAAATTCAGTTTTTGTCTGTCTTTCTGGACGCGAAAACTGTCCGACCGATTTTGATGAAATTTTTACCATATGTTAGTATCGATCAGGCGGGTGTCATAGACCATAAAACTTTTATTAAACGCGCATATTTAGGGTGGCCCTCATACAAAAATATTTTTAAAATATCATTCTCACGAAGACCGGTTAATCGATTCACACCGAATCTACACCACAAAGATTTTATATTAAAAGGCATTGCTTAGGCTAAATTTATGTTTAGGGTGGCCCTCATACAAAATATGTTTAAAATAGAATTTTCACAAAAACCACTTCGATTCACTTGGAATTTACACCACGTGTCTTTTATATTATGAGACATAACAAAGGCTATAAAACTTTTACATTTCGACGGTTAATCGATTCACGCCGAATCTGCACCACGTAGTTGTTATACTATGAGGCACAGCTAAGGCTACAAAACTTCTGTTTAGGGTGGCCTAACACAAAAATATTCTTAAAATAGCTTTCTCACAAAGACCATTTTAACAATTACGACGAAGTTTTTAATTTAAGGTGAAGCGAAGCGCAAAGGGTAATTCTAGTCTGCAATAAAAGACATAAAATTCGGAATTCCTCATCATAACACAGAATATGTAACCTTGTCTTGAAAATATTGTTCAATTATTGTAGTATAATGTATCATTTACCATGCCATAAATTTTTCAAGGTAAAACAGGACAGATTGGAGAAAAAATGTCATTTTACAGGATTTTATTTTCCGAAAACAGGATTGATTACAGGATACAATTTTTTTCCTTATTAAAGCAGTAATTGTTGTGTCTGAATAAACATTTTGGCACTTAAATTTAATCACTCTTAGTCCTTATATTCCTCATCTGATTCATTTTCGATTCGTTCACTTCCACCTTGGCATTGATTTTCCGCAGCATGTCCGTTTTTGTATCAATGCACGACAGTTTTAAATTGATCTTAACGGTCAGAATGTCTTTCAAAGTTCCTACTTTTAACTGAGAATTTTCATCTGTCCACGTCTTGTTAATGGAAGCGAATACTCGTTCCACAAAGGCGGTCGTGCCGGGTAAAGAAAACAGATTCCACTTTTGCTGCCATTTTTTTATAATCGGAATTTTTAGTTTCCAAATGACTAAATATTTTAACCCATCGTTTCGATACAATCACAAAAATCTCAAAATTTGGAAAATAATTGATGGTAATGCCTTATTGTACAACTTTTTTGTAGAAGGGTGTTGATCTCGTTATCAACGTAAGGGTTGACGAACACAAACTAACAAGAACACACTAAGCGAGATAGTGATCGTTAACTTTCAAGAGAAATACAAAGTTTAAATTAATGGAAATAAAACAGGATAGTTACAGGATATTTCACAAGAACACAACAGTCTTTTTTTTTTATAGGATATTCGCTAAAAATACAGGAATATCCTATAAAATAGAAGATAAATGGCATGGTTATGTATCATTGAAACATAATAATATTTTGTTCAAAAAAGCTTTGTTAATATAGAAGAAATTAGTCAAGTTCCTATATACTTATGAACATATATCCCTAATAAAAACAAAAAATATTTCATTCATAAAAATATTTTCTATTTTCGCATAAACTAAGTTCTAAATGGTACATTTTGTGTACATAAGGCTTTTATTGTTTTGTTTGACGTAAACGAATTAATTTAATTTGACAGTCATTACCAAAGATTTCTGCAAATATAACATATAGCAGATTGAATTGAACTACATAGTACATATACATAAATGATACATAAAATTTTGCCAAGCTTTGTGTGCTGCTATGAACTCAAATTGATTAAACTAAAAACAAGACATCATAGGTACATAAATGTACATAAGGCTGGCTCAAAAATGTAGAGTTTTTTCTAAATTTAAATTTTACTGCTTAGAAAGGTAGTAAATGACATTGTGTAAGGCCTGTGTGTTGGAAGCCTGGAAAAAGCAGATGAGCTTGCTAGGAAAGGCTCTAAAATTGGCATAATATCTGAACTCAATCTTAGCTAACACTAGCCTTCATTAGGGCCAAAATTGATTCAAAATGTATAAATTGGGCTAATATGAGATGGTCCAACATGACAACATGTTGTACTTCGAGGGCAATCTGGCTTTATTATGTTGCTAATAGAACGCGAAAAGTGATCTCATTAGACAAACAAACCCTGAGATTCTTCGTAGGTGTTATTACAGGACACTATTTTATAGGCAAGCATGCCTCCAGACTAGGGCTTTCTGACGTAGAGGAAGCTGTAAAAATCCTGATATCGAACAGTCTGTCTTTCATTGTCTTTTTGAATGCCCAGCGCTAACATATCAGGGTTATAAGTATTCGGATTCCAATCTCCGGAACCGACTCTCTTGAAGACATCGCTAAAAGTATCCAAAATCCATTTTGAAGTTTATAAAAAATACGAAAGGGTTTGCATGCGTTGAAAACGTAGTTATAAACATTGTATGCAATGGGCCCAACTGCGGCCAATTGTCATCTCCCGTGCCAACCTAACCTTACCTATTATGTATGGCATGATATGGCCGATTTAAGACTTTGCGAAGCTTAAAACTGATACCCCTCAGCAACTTAAAATTAAAAATTTAAATTTTAACTTTTCCTTAAAATGCAATAAAAAAAATATGAAATTACACATTGATGAAAAACCAAAATAATGTTGTTCAACGTCCAATGCACGAAAAAATTATTATGAGGCCTCCCAGTACGCTTTAAGGTATCTTGACGGTGTGATTGAAAAAAAAAACAATTGGTTCTCCTGTTATCACCTTGGGCCTCTTGAGTGCGGCCCCAAGCCCTATCTGCCTAGCAAATCCAATAATACGGGGCAGGTTGGAAGCCGCCATGAGCTCGAGGCCAGAGGCTAAAGCCCCCTAAAATTCGGTCCCAGCGACTCAAAATATAAAGGGTGATCCAATAAGAGCTTACTACTTGTTGTAAGGCCCATAAAACGAAATTAAAACGTAAACTGAGTTTACTCAGATGACAGATCTTCACTTTCATCCTATGTCATTAGGTATTTTTTGAAAAATTTTCTTATAAAGATCTTCCCATGTAATTTCAAGCACATACATTGAAGCAATTGCTCTTGAATTTCCTCTTAACGTATCACCATGGATCAGCATTCAGTCGAAGTGAGTCGGTGTTTCTCAACTGACTGTCACTTCTACATTATGTTGCGCATAATTAGGCTAAAAAACTTAATTTTTTTTAGGAGATAAGACTTTGACATATTTGGTGCCACCCTATTGCATAGTATATAGCAATATAAAAACAGAAGGGAACAACTACATAACTAAACTCTACCCCAATGGCCTTCATTCTCAATGTCATTTTAATTTGAATACAACAGTAGGTAACGTATGGTATTCTGTGGTATGGTGGTGATTTTTGCAAATGACACTTGATCTGATTTTTTGACATTCCTTATTAAATCTAATCGTAGTACATGGGTCAAATTTTATTGCGTTATGTTTTGTGGAAGCAAAATATTGTGTGAGAAAGTGATTTGTTTATTTATTGAATATAATTGGTTATCTAGCCAGTGGTGTTATACTATGGGGCACAAATTTTTTTAAAAAAAAACCTAACAGAAAATTCATAAAATTTATAAATTAATTTTAAAACGTCATTGGTTTTCTCCAAAGCCATGGTAAAAAACAAAAAATTTTGAATGCACCACACACAAGCACCGTCGATATAAACCTCAAACAACCGATCCACATCAAATCAAATTGAAAAAATCACGTCCGAAGAGCGTACGCAAAAATCACTGCCACTGATTTAGTTGCCCGCGAACAATTGAATGTGAAAAATGTATTCAGTCCAGGGGCGTCATTCTCGGTGCTTGAAAGCAACAGTTAAGAAAAGATTCCAGAGATAAAAGTTTAATTTAATGAATAAGCGACGACAAAGAAAAAGATTTAAATTGTAGGCAGCACAATAAATAGCAACACAAATAAATTGAAGAAGCAGCAAAAATTGTTCAAACAAAAATAGAAAAAAAAATAAGAAGAAAAGAAAAAAAAATAAATCGGGAATAATAAATAGAAATGGCAAAACTAGTGACATATATTTTTGTAATTTGTTCGTTGCTACTCTGGTACTTTCTTTTGTACGGTAGCGGTAGCGGTAGCGGTAGCGGCGGCAGCGGTGGTGGTGAAGATGGTGACACTATCGAAGGCACAACAGCACGACGTGGTGGTGCATTTGTGGCGGCCACAAATGGACATAGTGGTTTATTGGAAGGACGCGATATACTGCACAACGATCGTGGTAGACACATAAAAAGTTAGTAAAGGATTATTTTATTTGAAGTGACATTGTGTTGATTAAATATAAAAATTTAAGAAAAACTAAAAAAATTATTAATAAAAAGGAACTGTGCTACTTGAACATAGAACTCTACAATATTAAAATCTCAGTTGAATATGAATATCGATCATTTGCTGAAGAGCTATCTGTATTGATATTTGTGTGACAATTACACTAATGGACAGCAAAGATTTATTTGCTAAAAAAATTAACGTTTCTACCAAAAATTTTTCAAATAAACATTTTCAATTTTAATTCAACTCAGTTTTAATATTTTCGTTTGATATACGCGTTCGGACGAAATAAAGCGCAAAAAATTCAATATCGCGGGACATTTTTGACTTATACCTTTTATTCAAAATAATAAAATTAACTTTGGAAATTATTGCAATAACATAGAAATAAACCCACACACAAAATATTAATTCAGTCTATAAAATACAAGTACATGGGACAGAAGTGGTGGACAAAATAAAGTTCAAAGCTAAAATTTTATAAATTGAAATAATTTTTCTTTATTGAAAAACGGGCTGTTAGGTCAATTTTGATTTTATGAATAAAACCATGTGAAATTCATTTGTTCACCCGACGTTTCGCTTGTGGGTTTTAAGCATATTCAGGGGTATGTCAAAATTCTTTATTGAACATTCATATCACAAGTAGGAAAACATTATTTGAGTTTACAATAATTATTTAATTAAAAATTAAAATTACAAAAATTAATAAATTGAAATTAAGCTTTATAGCACCACACTGTAACTAAGACTCTTAATGCTTAAATTTTATATTTTAATTATTTGAAAAAAAAAACAGTAATGTGATTCCTTAATTTTTAACAAAGTTGTGATGTGGTTGAGATCTTTTTTTCAAAATGGGTATCAATTTCCATTCACTTAGCAATGCTAATTTCAAAATTATTTACAAAATTTGCGATATCTTGTATAGTTTATAAGTAATTCTAGAGAAAAAAAAATCCGTCTCAAAAACTTATCTGCTCTGTGTTTGAAAAGCATCTTTTACCTCAAAAAAAATTATGAAAAAATTTCGAAATCTGGAGATATTTTTTTTTTTTTGCCAAAGTTTGCAAATATGTATTCCACTTTTACCATTTTTCATTCTAATTTTTGAAAACTCCACACAATTCATATAAAGGCGATAAGAATTAAATTTTTGTAAAGGGGAAACAATGTACTTTCCGCCATCATTATTGCATCTTGTTTCAAAGAAGTTAACTAGAGCGGACTATCTAACAATTACTTTTATAGAAAGTTTCATGCAACATTTTTGATGTACAAAGTTCAACTTTGAGCCCACTGTGTCACTACACTTAATACAAATTTAAATTTTTTAGTTTTTTTTTTCATTCCCTAGGTGTTTTCTGACGATCAATCTCTAGCACTTTCAATTTCTTCTAATTTATGGTCACAAGATTCAACTATGCGCCAGTTTAACATAATTTTATCATCTCAAATGGTTCACAAATGCTGAATCGGATTAAAATCTGGAAAATAAGGAGGCCGTTCTAATTTTCTACCCCTTTTTTTACAAAATACTGAGTTCCGATCCTGCTCGTTTAATTGTGCGAGCGACATTTTTTGATTTCAGCTTTTCTGAAGGTTTCATTTTCCCTCGTTTCTTTGAGTTTTCAGACTCATCTGACTAAACAATTCGATTCCAAAAGTATTCTCATACTTTTTTGCAAAATCAAGCTGTTTTTTTTGTATTTGCAGGAGTGGCTTTTCTTTAGCATAACAACTCTATCTCTTGTTCGTTTAGTCTTCTTTGCACTGTTCGTCAAGAAATATCAATATTCAATGATGCCTTTATTTCTCTTGCTGAATTCAAATCATAATTTTTGGCAAGAACTTTAATTTGGTTATCATCATGTGCTTTAGTTTTACGTTATCCTTTGCAAACTTCAAACTTTTAGTCGTTCTCAAAAATTTAATATTTTTCTACAGTTTTCCTTGTGCCAGATAATGATAACATATATTTTACCTCCCTACCACTATTTCGATCTTGAATCAGCATATCCTTGATATCCTTTGACAATTGCTTCATTTTACAATATTTCATATACTGTTTATATATAAATTTAACCCGTAAAATATAATACAGTTAAATTTCCTACACATTCAAATTTAAATAAAACAATTATTTTAAGAATACTTGCACTTTACTTTGTCCGCAAAAGCATAAAGCAAAATATGTGTGCAAAATTTTTTTTTTTTTTTTTAAATTACAGTGCGGCCTCGGTTAACGCAACTAATAAAAACCAAGCCTGTTGCAATAACCGCAAAAGTTCCAATGATGGAGGTAAAAAATCTTAGGTATCCGGTTATAGATATTTCAGAAGAAAAACATTAAAAGAAAATAACGTCAATTGATCAAAAGAAAATCATCATTTATTTGCTTAAGAAACCATTTGTATCAAACATTTTTCCATCTTAGGGTATTCACAAACTCTCAACATTATTCGATTTCCCAGGACAAATGCTACAAAGAATATTCAAATTGCATACGATTCAATAAGCGAAGTAAAATTTGTTTGAAAAGTTGCACTTCTGAGTCTGTAATGAGAGAAATCTACTCGTAGCAAATATTGAGGAGTTGCGTTGATCCAGGTCGCACTGTAATTAATTTCGGAGAACTCCCTAATAAAAAAGAAAATGTTAAAGGATGTATTTTGAAAGAAAAAAATTTTTTAAGAGATTGAAATTAATTGCAGTACAATAGGTTTGCACTTTATTTCGAGCCTTAGCTCTCCGATTTTGTCAGTTAGCGAGGACCATTAACACTGTAAATTCTTACAAGTTGATCAATGCTTTTTTACAACAAATATGACAAAGATATCAAGTGGATCAATTTAGCTTGGTAATTGGTGACACACATATGTTTCGGCTATTACCACATATATACATATTCATATAACATATATACATAGCCTCATCAAACCAGTTTTTGGTTAATTTGTACAAGGATTTGAGCCCCGATCATTCCATGAATTATATTTGGACAGCTGTCCTTAACACTTGAGCCATGAGGGCTTTTCTCCATGAGGTGTACAAAGTGCACGTATTTTTTTATGCATTACATTTCGCACGCATTGTTCCATTTCTTTTGCTATCTATGTTTGTCACTTTTTTGCTTGTTTGTTGCCATAGTTTGTAAAGCAGAATTGTGCCTATAAATATGATATGATTTTATATTTTTTTTTTTTCGAAACTTAAGCTTCTGTACATAGGGTTTGTTTAATTTTTTTTTTTTTTTAATTCGATCAAATTGGGTGTTTATTTTGAAAATTTTGTATTTTATTATAATTATTTTTATTATACATATACGTAATTAAAATATTTCCGCGCTAACGGCCGACCTCACCTGGTCGGGTAGATGCCTGAAAGCAGCAGTTATTTAAAAATGTCCGCTCTAGTGGCTGACCTCGTCTGGGCGGGTAGATGCCTACCAGCAGCAGTAGAAAATAGGTAAAACAGACACAAAACTTCACTAGTTGCAGACCATATCCGGTCGGGCAGCAGTATTGATACTTTTTAACTTATTCGATATTTTTTTAAACAATACCATTATTTTCAAAATGGACCGAGTTTTGTCAATGTTTTTTATTTACATTCGATACATTTTGAGTATCGGATACCGGGACTTGTGGACGACTACGACTTTTTGGATGTTGTCCAACACTTTCCTTACTTTTGGATGTCGATCGAATTTTTCGATGTTTTTCGCTACTTTATGACTCTTAAGATACTTTTCACATTTTTGATGATTTCCAATACAATTCGATGTTGTTTCAAGATTTTTCAACTACATATTCAATTACAATTCAATATTCTTCGACTTTCTGCCAAATATTTTCCACTTCATCAATGTTTTTCCAATCCTTTCGATGGTTTTCGATATTATTCGATACTTTCAAGTTTTTCGATTCTATTCGATTAATATCGACTTTTTCAATGCTATTCGATGCTCTAAATTCATTTTTTATTAACAATTTATAGGCTGTTTAATTAAATAAATAGAAATATTAAATGACGTTATCTTCTATTTAACGAAATTATTGAAGTTATTTAAAGAAAAAATTCTTACACATTAGCAAGTATCAAATAAAACTTTTTTCCAAGTGTATGTAATCCAACTTTAATCCTTATTGTTTTAACAGAAAACTTTTTTTCCCTTTTTTTATCTTTTTTCAACTATAGGGGAGATAAATCACTGCTGGCGACGCTATGATGGCTATAACATGCAAAGCACGATGGTCAATAAAAAAGAACAAGAAAGGAAGGCCTATGGCATTTTATGTAACTTCAAGTGCACATGGTTGTTCACGACAAGGTAAGAAGAAGGAAAGGACAAGTGTAGACACTTCAGTGCATGAACACAAAGCAATAAAACTCAAAATACGACAAATGAAGAGAGTCCCTTTTTATCCTACATGTAAAATACATTCTTTAGCTTTTATTTTTTCTTTTTCTTCTTCTTGCAGTTTTCCAACATGTGAGTTCATCTATGACTACAAGTTATCCTGCTACTTATTTACATCACTGCCCGATTGTACAACGGTGAAATGTACGATTTATGACTATTTTAGTTAGAACCATTTATGTTTCTTTGGAACATAAAACATCAAGGGGAGCAAACTTTAAAGAATGAAAAAAGTATTTTTTTTTATGTAAAAATTTATTTAAATAAAAAACATTATGAAATTAAAACGAAAAAGTGAATAAACAAGGTAAAAAGTTTTATTGGTATTGTAAATATGTAATTAGTTTGCCTAAAGTATAGGCTCAAGTTTTTTTCAACATGCGTGGGTCACAGTAGGCTGTATTTAAAAAAGCCATCTCCTGTAGAAAAAGTAGGTAATGTAAAAAAGAAGTTTAAGCAATGTAGAAAATTTTTTATATTGTAAAAGTAGGTAATGTAAGCAATGTAGAACATTTATATGCACAAGAAAAAAATTTAATTTTGAAGTCACAGGCGATTAAGAAAGTGTAGAAAAGGTATAAAACTGAGACAAGAAGTACCCGCACACACACGGAAAAATTAAGCATGTAGATAATGCCGCATAAGTACAAAATTATGCAACGTAAATAATGCATGTAAGCAATGTATCGGATAATGTAAACAATAAAAGCGGTGTAGAAAATTCGAAAAGAATAACCTGTGTAAAAAGACTACATAGCAATGCACATACATGTGTATATAGTAACTGAAGAAGACAATTAGTCTAGTCCTTATATATAGATCCAATAAGAGTTAGTCAATTGTTTTTAATTTTTATGAAGTAGATAATGTAAAAAATATCGAAGAATTAGTTAAAAACAATTGTGACTATGTATACAATGTACAGTATAACCTCGCTCAACGCAGCCCTCGATGAACGCAACTCCTTGATTATTGCAACACCTCAACTGTTTACATTGTAGACTCTGTTAACGCAACTTTAAAAAAAAAACAGTACTCAATTATCGCAACTTGAATTTTTTAACTTTTGATCTAGTTTACTTTGACTTCTTTTTATGATTTTGAAATACTTCTTTAAATGTTACTGCTATTTCTCAGAACATACATATGCATGTATGTACAATATTTAAGAACTGCGTGTACATTTATTTCGTGCTTATTCAGTTTAATTAAATTTATTTTACGACCGGTTCCTTTCTGTGTGCTGCAAAATGCCAGTTGTCAAAAAACGAAGATCAAGTGGAAGAAATTGAAAGAGGAGACGAAACCAATGTTTCACTCCACCTATATCGAAGATTAAGGCTAGCACTGCTTTTAGTTCATTCAGCACTTGTATTCAATGAGCTGGAGAAAATGGCGTAAAAAATATTTTGATTATTCAAGATCTTGGCGAAAAAATTTCTTGACTCGGTTTTTGCAACAACCTCAGTCATCGCAACTGCCTGAATTTCTATTAGTTGCGTTGCGCAAGGTTGTACTGTAAATTTTCCCAAGAAAGACATTAAAAGCGATGTAAATAATATATAGATCACCATTTTGTGCAGTGTAGATAATGTAAACAATTTCAAAAACATATATGAGTAGACCTAGCATGTACTATGTATATCAAAATAGTGTAGACAATTTACGCAACGCATATTTCTGTATTGTTGAAACCGGCCTTCTTAAGTGCGAACTTTTTGTGAAAATTGAGCTATGGCCGCAGCAATAAAATTTAAAAAAAAAAACATCTTTCGTCAATTTAAAATATCTACTGAACCAAAGCAATGTCAAAAAAGTATACTTGCATGAAATAGTTAGTGTAGATCAGTGGTGGGCAACGAAATTTAGCAAAAGAGCGCAACAACAACATCAAGCAGCAACATACGAAATTTTAAAATTTTTTTTTTTTTGAATTCCAAATTCGCCAACAGCACAAGAAACAACAAATTGCACTACAAGCAAAAACAATTGCTACATTCTTCGAGACACAATGCGAGTATGTGTTTTGTTTTTGTTTTCGTTTGAAATCAAGACAACGCTTTGCGTCGATAGCATTGAAATTCTGCGAACTGTTTTTTTGTTGCTTGTGCGTCGAATAACGGTTCGGGCTATGAGGGCGGAAAGTGCCTGTACTTGCCCATCGCTGGTGTAGATAAGACACATAACGTTAAATTGTATAGTGTATTAATATAAGCAATGTGGACAAGATCAGCTTAGTGAATTAAGGCAGTATGCACAAAGTAAATAATGTAATGACAATGTAAAAAATATTAGTAAGCTAAAGCAATATAAAAGATAATGTCATTAATATATATATTCCACTAATAATGCACTAAAGCAACGTCGGAAAGATGATTTGGTAAATATGAATATTGTAGAATAAGTACCTAGATAAAAGATTTACATAAATATGTAAAACAGTGTAAACAATGAATATATTGTGTAATATGGCAGTTCGCATAATGTAAATAATATGAATTATTTCAAAATAGTGCAGGCAAATAAAAAAATTTTGAAGGTTCGCCAATACAAGACGCCTGCAAAAATTCTGCAATTTTAACCCTTCCCTGGGCTGTCTCTACTCCATAAAGTACGCCCACAAAAGATTATGATACCCTCCTATTTTTCTTTTCATTCGTTTCTTTGAAAAAATTCAATAGTAATATTTAAAAAATGAAAATCTGGTGGGCTTCACTTATGACCACTTTTCCGACCCTTTCTCATGCTGTGGGCTTTTATTATTGACAACCACTAAAGTAAAATGGCGACAAATAAAATTTTGTCGGTAACGAAAATGTAAACAATGAAACAAATGCAAATTGTTTTCAATTATAAAGCTAGATATTGTAAACAATATCGAAAATAATAGTATATAATTACATATGAGCTGTATTAATTATGTAAACAATGTATATTTCGACAGTTTCTTAATTGTTAAAGATTTTACCAATGTCAAAAAATATTAAGTTTGCTTAGACAATGTATCAATTCAGACAAAGTCGACGCTGTAAATATTTTTACGATTATTATGGTAAATATCATGTAAATCATGTCAAAAACATAGCATAAGATTTTTAACATTGTGTAGACAATATACAGCTTGGCAGATTAAGTACTACACATTGAGTAAGAACTTTAAAGGGTAGATTTTTTAAGTTTACATAGCATATAATGAGTAGATAATGTAAATAATTAGTATTTTTACTATTTGCTAAGGTAACTTAAGGTAATGTTAGAGAAGAAAAGGTATTTGAAGAAACGATAGCATGCTTAAGTGTAAACAAAGTAAAAACTGGACGAGAAAATTTACTATTCTCCAATGAAACACTCAACTTTTGCACCTTATTTTGGCAAAATAAAGAGAAATGCTGGGTAGATAAATTAATTTGTGCTACACCACAATAATGACTGTTATAACCATAAAGTAATTAAACTGTTCAATTAAAAACACACAAAAATATCAAATAAAACATATGGTATATGCTGTATCACTATAGCAACAAGAACAACAACAGCAGCAGCAGCAACCTAGAGTACAACAACAATTCCAACTACAACAGCACCAACGAAAACACACCAAAAACCCATTGAAGCACAAAAATAAACCCCATACATTTACGACTGCTGCTGCAGCTCCTTTAAACTTTTAAACTTGTGCCGTTTTTGCGGTAACGATGCTCTTAACTTGATGACGCAAAACAACTTGACTCAAGTCAAGCAAGGAAACATGTGGTTAGTAATACTTGGTGGTTATGTTGTTGCCGTTGTATTGGTGCAAAGCAACATAAATGTTTTCGACAATTTTTTTGGTTTTCCGTAGAAAAAAAGGAAATTGAACTCGTTACATATCAAAATATGAGAACAACGACGAGTGGCATGGCATTTACAAATGGTAGAAAATTAGTAAAAAATTACCATAACATATGAATGCGCTTACAATTTTTACTTGGGTTTTAGTTTGTCTTGCAAATATTGCAACTACTTGCCACCACAGCAGGAAAATTGTCATGGTAAACAATTAAAATAATCGTTTTGGGAAATTAGTTTTTCAAATCAACTTCTGAAATCTTAATAATGTTTGAATTTGGTTTTTTGAATACAAAGTAAGAAGTTTCAAATGATTGTGTGCTAAAATTTTATTGCAGATTTTTATTGACATGAGTTGAATATCCGAACAGAATTTAAATTTTCTTGTTATCCTTCGTAATATGGCGTTGAATTGAGGTTCACAACAATTGCACAAAGGCATCGTAATATTTCAACATATAAATAATAATACTAATATTGATACATTAGATTTTTTTGACACATCACATATAGTTCACATTTATGCGAATTAGCAAAGGTAAGAATAAATAAATAAATTTTGAAGTTGCAAAAACAAACTCTATTAAACTATTTTATCCCGTCTGCCTCTGATATATTGTTTTAAGGGCTATATGTCGCAAAAATGTAAAGGGCAGACGTCCACATTACTGCATGTTAAATGACAAGAATTGTTAGTATGTAAAAAAATTAAGCTATTAATTAGTTTCATCGCTGACTTGAAAATTCAAGAGGCAGACGTGTAAATCTATGCTCTTTCAAAATATATGGGGTTTTATATGTCAAAATAACGGCGATTTTGGTCAACTTCATACATTTATTTTAGGGACACCAGATTTTTCCAAAGCTTAACTGTTTTCCTTCAAAACCATCGATATATTTTATTTCATTCTGCCTTACTTTAATTTATGTAGACCTGTGTAATAAATTTCAATGAACGATATTTTGGATGAAACAAATTTAAAAATTGAAAAAAAAACTGTGGAGTCTATCTCAACCAGTACTTAGAAAAAAAAAATTCACAAAAAACAGAGATGCAAGAGCAAAATGGTGTTCGACTTTGCGTGGAATGCCCCATATACACAGCCAGAAAAATAATATAAATAACCGGAAAATAGTACATTTTGCATAGTAAATTCTGCACGGCATTAGTTTCATATAGGTAGTAGATATAACCTTAATAGCATGCACTTTAACTGTTTAATAACGTCTGCCTTCGAAAAATCAGCACTGGAATCGTCTGTTTTCTCTATTTTTATGTTTTTTGTTAGTAAAGAAACCAGTCACCCAAGCGGCAGACGCGAAAAAATTATAAAGAACTCAATTTTTTAATTACTTGTTTGTTATGAGCTCAATTTTTTTCCAGAGCTCAGCAATTGACTCTTAATTTTATTTATGGCTAACCGCGAAATTTTTTTGTTCTCTAACTGATATTGCTGATTTGTAGAAATTTTGTGTCTGTAGGCGCGGGAAAGTTACATATATAGGGTGTTTTTTTTAGAGGTATAGAGCTTCGAATTAAAATAAAACACAAGAAAATCGTTTTAATGTCCATCAATTTGGCTTTATTGGAAGGATAATTTTATGCCATTAATGTTTAAATATAATTTCGGGCATGTGGCCGCCGCGGCTGGCTCGAATAAAGCCAATTCTACAGGTCCAATTTTGAACCACTTTTTCGAGCATATGGGGCCGTATGTCGGCAATAACGCCACGAATGTTGGCTTCCAAGTCCCCCAACCTTTTTTGGTTTGTTGGCGTAGACGAGCGACTTCACATATCCCCAAAGAAAATAATCCAATGGTGTCAAATCACACGATCTTGGTGGCCAATTGACAGGTCCATTCCGCGAAATTATGCGCTCATCGAATGTTTCCTTCAATAAATCGATTGTGACGTGCGCTGTGTGGCATGTAGCGCCGTCTTGTTGGAACCACAACTCATCCACATTCATGCCATCCAATTCGGGAACAAAATAGTCGGTTATCATGGCTCTATACCGGTCTCCATTAACGATAACTGACTCTCCAGCATTATTTCGGAAGAAGTATGGCCCAATGACTCCACCAGCCCATAGAGCACACCAAACAGTCAGTTTTTGTGGATGTAATGGCGTCTCAAGGGTCTCATGTGGATTCTCTTCACTCCAAATGCGGCAATTTTGCTTGTTGACGTAGCCATTCAACCAAAAATGAGCCTCATCACTGAACAAAATTTTGCGATGAAAATCAGCATCGAGATCAATCTCATTTTCGGCCCATACACCAAAATCACGACGCATTGCATGGTCTCGCGGCTTTAATTCTTGCACAAGCTGGATCTTGTAAGGTCGCAAGCCAAGATCTTTGCGCAAAATCTTCCATAAAGTTGATGGACAAAGCTCCAATTGCTGTGCACGGTGGCGAATCGATTCATTCGGGTCCTCTTCAACATTTTGCTCTACAGCGGCAATTGTTTCTTCGGTGCGCACTGTTCGACGTCTCTGCGGATGCGTATTATCACATAGAGTAAGCGTAGTGCGAAAACGATCCATGGTTAACCGAATTAATTGCTCTGATTGACGATTATGTCGACCATAAAATGGACGGAGCTTGCGGTAAACTTCGCGAACTGAACCATTATTTTCGAAATAAGTTTGCACGATTTGCAAGCGTTGTTCTTTTGTCAACCTGTTCATGATAAAATGGCAAACCAAACTGAACATAAATGACATTAGAGTTGCCAGATTTGACCATAAAATGCCAGTTTTATCTCTATTCGAAAAACAAACCTCTAAAAAAAACACCCTTTACATGCATATAGTATATGATGAATTTGATTAATTACGCAGGCACATTTAAAAAAATATAAAATTTTTATGCAGAAATTCTATACCATCATGTATTTTAAGGCACCACCTTCGAATTCATCGGACATCTCGAGAATATGTTTTTGGTCTTGCTTCAAATAATTGCTAAAATTTAATTTTAATAAGGAGTATTACCCAAATAGGAGCTGAATCGCTTAAAGAATAATTTCGTTAGACCTTTAAAGAAATGCAAAGCGGGGCTTTCATGGCGAAAATGATACTCTTTCTGACTATAAATTTACTCGAAGTAGGTCAACCCTCACCACAAATTTGGAATCACCGCCTACGCAAAAATGCATTAAGAACATATATGCTATTGGGCTTAGTGTACCTTAACAAATTGTTAATTTTATCCCCGTTCTAACTTTTCCCTATGTAAGTTTGGCTTTTCTATGTTGTAGTTAGTTTTTCTTTGAGGAATTGTTTGTTTTCTTAAGCCGTTTTTCTTGCACAACTTTATGTATCTTTAATATATGCGCCATCTAAGTAAAATCTTTTTAGATGTTTATTTTTTTTAATTAACAACTTTTTATATGAACAAGTTGCAAACAAAAACTCACGTTTCAATAACTTTAAAATAATTGCTTTATTTACTGCACAAAACAGTTCACAAGTCTTGTTCACAAACATTGAATTCGCTTTGCGCGAGTAAATCAAACATACCTTTGTACAACTTTAACATTTTGTCTCTTATGGTTTTCCCGAAACATAGTTTTTTGATTGAAACATAGTTTTATATGAATTTGATTTAGTTTATCTGTAGCTGTTACTTTAATGCAACTTGTGGATCTGACAGAAAATTCAACTGCTCTGCAAAAAGTACTAACAGTAATGTGCCGCTGTACCAATTGTGAGTCTGTTTCATACCCGTTGATATCAAAGAATCTTTTGAACAGTTTTGTTATATGGCAAAAAGAAAACCTTCGTCAAAGGTGGGACTATCTTAAGCGCTATATCATCAGTTTATTCAACAATTGCAATTCTTGTTAATTTTGTGATAAATGCAAATCATCCGTAAGTGCCTCTTAAATAATGGTTCGTTCACTAAAATTTTTTTACCAATAAACAATTTTTCAAATCGCTTAACTAAAACCTGCTGGCTGCTCAAGTCAGTTGCTAAAGTCAATGAGTGAACTTTTGGGCAAATTAAATTGATATTGCGCAAGCAGAGAAAAATAAAAACCTGCAACTTAAAACTTCAAAATAAAATAAATGACAACATGAAAATAATTTGAAGCTTATCGGCATTAAACACCGATGAAAAATAACACAACAAGGTGCTGAAGAAGTTGAGAAAAATGTTAAAAGGTAGGTACTCAACTCAACGAACACCAAAGACGGCCTCAATGGTGAGTTCGGTTGGAACAAATCGAAGCGATATGAAGGCAAGCAAGCAAAGCGTTGATGTGCAAAGTGCGTACGTGCGTATGTATTAGTATGTGTAGGTGTTTAAATTTAAAGCAAACTTAAACGCACACACTCGTACATTGCATTGTAAACGAAAAAAGATAAATCGCCTCACATTTATTAGCTAACAAACTAGAAAGCGATACGCAGTTAGACTTTACTCAATTCCCAGCACCAAAATATGCAGAAGTGATTCAAATTGGAGCTATAATGGAGCACGCGATCTTTTATTATAAAAATGAATACAATATCTTGACCTAAGCTTTTTGATTTAAGTTGAACAATTGAATATTTTTTTAAATTTAGACAGCATTCAACATCGGTATGCTTTAGCTCAGCTACTTAGTAAGACCGCTGCTCCTAGACAAACGATCATAAAATAACTAATTATGTATATTAGCAAAGTGCGCAGATGTGACAAAAGAGAAGAGAAAAAGATCTTCACATACCAAAATTAATAATTAAAAAAACAAAAATTACGATTGGTTGCACCCGGATTCAAACCAGTGCCCGTTTGCTTTGAAAGAGCCTTACGCGCTGACCTACTGATTTGAGTGTTTTTTATGGCTACACCTACAATTTCTTCCAATGACAAGTTATGAGAAAATGTAGGGTAGGGCGGGGCTAGTTGAGAACAGGGGTAAGTTGGGCAATCGAGATATCTCGCAAACTATTCACCGTACGCATAGGCATCGTATGGCAGAAAGAAGGAGTCGAGGGAGGGGTAATCACCACGCGATCGCTAGTGGCGGCTGGACGAACGAGTGAAGCGCCCGTCCGTTTTGTTTATTTTGTAACCAAAAAGTAAAAACGTCGTTTATCGCAAGTTTTCGTCTGTATTAGTCAATTGTTATCTGTTTTCAATCAGGTAGGTGTTAATCTTCTAGAGAATTATTGTACGTTTGATATGTAGAGAGGTTATGGGTATAATTCTTACGATTTTTTTATAACCTCACTTTTGTTTTAAAATTCCAGGTTGAGGGTAGTTGAGCACATTATTGTATATACAAAATGTGTTCCAGGTGCTGGTCTTACTTTCGTTTGTGTCAATTGCAACAGTGACAACGACGATTAGTTGCTAAGATCTTATTAATATATTTTTTTAAGATATTTAAGTCTGACTTTAAACAGAAAGACAGACTGAATCTAATGCTGAAGTTAATCTTAAGATACGTTAATGTTTTGTTGATTCCAGTTTTGGTTAATTATTCAAAGAAAATTACTTCAAGTTTTGTTGTTCTGTAACTAAAAGACTATAAATAAAGAGCTGAATGTCAAACACATATTTTACTTCATCTCTAGTCAGCATTGAACCCATGGTTTGGTTAGACATACTTAGTGCTCAACTTGCATTATACCCTTGCTCAACTTACCTTACCTATGGGGTACATTGAGCATAATTGACTTTCTGCATTTAAGCAGCTGTAGCTCTTAAATTCGACTTGTTACAGAAAAATTACTAGGGACACTTTTGCTAAGAGATATATTGCTAATCCATCAACTCATTGAGACTTATTATCGAGGAGCTATATCCGCTCAAGTGGAAAATTGCTCAACTAGCTCCGCTCTACCCTACATGCAGGTGTATCATAAATGCAGCAATTCAGTGATACAAAAGCATTGATCCGAACTGCTGCATGGTGCGGTACGTTTTCTGCTGGGTTTTTAGCCAAGCTTAAATCTAAATGTGTGCGTGCATACTAGGGATGTGCATTGAATTTATCGATATCATATGAATAGAAACGGAATAGAAATACCCTATCCTATTCAACGCCTATGAGTGATCATTATTTCAATATAATTGTGCTAATAAATAGACTTCAAAACCTTTTTGATATGGGCATTACATGGACATTTTTGAAGAACACAATACTTTTCATTTCCTAAATTTTTTTTTTTTTTGCTTTAGAGGAATTTTTCATTCAATTTAATTATTTTTTAGCAGCTCAATTTGATATTAACCTTGAAGTGCACCAACAGCGAGCTATTAATATGTTCGCTATCGAAACACATCTCTAGCGGTTAAACGTTTATTCTGTTAAGCGATTGAAAAATCACATGAGCATTATAAATTACAACAAAACCAAGCAACGTCAATGGTTTGGCGCCAAGGTTTTCATTTTCAATAAAGTTACGCGTTTGCACCTTTTGTACACATTTGTTAAGGTATTTGAGCGTGTAAGTTGATGGTTGGTTGGTTGGTTCGGGAACGATATGAGGGGCTTGTTGTATTTCAAAAATAGAATTTAATTTTTTTTTTTTTACTTATTAAGCATGAGATTTCAAACTTAACGTTCAATTTTAGCAAAGCATTAACATACACAGTTATATCTACACTCAAACGTAAAAGTTGGTAAGCATTTCTTTAAAATATTACAATATTACTTTTAAAGGTAAGACTCCGTCTGTCTTTTTTTTTTATACTCACTAATCGTTTAGGTAAATGAAACAAAATTACAAACTCTCATGGTTTGTTGAATTATACTGTGCCAGTTTATTGCGATTTTGACCTTTTGTTTTTACCATTCGTCGCGCCGAAGTTCATGGTGTTTTTTTGTATATCTTAGTGGGGGAATCCTACCTCAGCGCTGTTCGATAAGTTTCTTTGGCATCTTTTCTACTTGAATAAATTATCCATTGATAGCGCCTTTTCTTAAACTTAGTTATGATTGGTAATTTCTTATAGTACTCAACGATGTTCTCTAGACTCTACAAAATGTAGATGACTTTTGAGCGAGCATATGGAAGACCTCGCCACCAAGTAGTCAGACATGCAATTAACTGACTGCCATCATATCTTAATCAGAAGAAGTTGACCTGAAAAATCGAGGACATCTAGAAAGTACTCGCTACTGATCGTGCACCTCGGAAGAGTTTCATTGAGGCCCTATGCTCCGTGAGAATATAACGGATACAAGAGAAAAATGGTTTGCAGCCAAATGTAGTACATGATTCGAGATCGTCTGGTGTCACCAAATCCTCAATATTCGCCTAAAGCTGAAGTTTACAAAAATTTATATTTGTCGCAATATTGCGCTCATATGTGGCCATGATTCAGAAGCATAGCAGCTTGAACATTTCATCCAAATATACATAGTTTGGTGGGTATGGGTATGGGAATGGTGATTGACTTTTATATTTAATAATTTTTATGTCTGCCAGATTGTTTAGTCTTGTGGAATCGGTTTGCATATCGAATGATTTTGATGACAACGGAGCGACATTGTAGGCGTAAGCCAGTCTTTCGAATTACCTCAAAAGTTGCATTGTTTTGCATGATTCCAGTGAGAGTGCAGTTTTAGTACAAAATCCAGCACAAATAGAAAGTACAATCAAACAATGCCGCTTGACGATTGGCGTTTCTGAATATGTCGCAATGCACCTTAATAAGTAGTAAAAAGTTTGATAGGAGCATTTCTTGTTTCTAGTGCGTACCAAATCGGCTATCCATATATTGTTGAAGGCAGTTCCAAAGTAAACGAAGCCCACATGGGAGCTAGCTTTCATTCGCATATTTGGTCCAGTATATTACGGAATATGTATGAGCGATTTGTATAGCAGCCAGCTTGCCAGAATGCGATTGAGGATTTCTTAAGTTTGCACTTTAAAGTGCAAACTCAGAATAGTAGCTCTGCTTCAATTTTTAAAAATAATCTTTCATAGGAAATTTAATAAGGAGTGCGTCATTAGAAATTAGTGCACACGTTTTTGCTTATAACTTCTTTTATCAAAAAATAATTTTAATTTTTTTGATCAGCTTAGAAAATCATGTCAAATACTATTTCATATCACTTTGCATTACTCATCTATTATTTTGCGAAGACGTGAAAAAAGCAGTGAAATAGAAGTGCGTGAAAAAACTATAAATTTTTTTTAAATAACCCTCAATTTACCTTCAAAAGGATTGCACGGGATGCTAAAGTTAGCATAAATTCTGTATCCCGGGTAATAAATACTTTTAAAACAAACGTTAGAATAAATCAAGAGCAGGAAACGCGCTGGAAAAAAGGTTGTGGTGACGCAACGAACCATGTCGTAACCTTGCTGAAGAAAAGTCCCAACCTTTCAAAAAGAAAAACCGTTTAGTTAGCAGAGTCATTTGTACGAAGATTGAAAGGATAGGTTAGACTGAAGACCTAAAAAGTTCAAAAATTCCGGATCGGAATGCTGAGAAGAGCTGCGAAGAAAAAAAAACGCACTCAAAACTGAGTAAAGATTTTGTGACCGAATTTGAATGTTGCATTATGGATGACAAGAATTGTATATTGCCAACTGAAGAGGACATGTCCCGGAAAGTTTAAAACATAAAAAAATATGAAAATATTCCAAAAAATTGTTTGTTTGGCGGGAAATTTGCAGTTGTGGTAAAAGAAGCCAAAGTTTTTCGAACACAGGCACAATCAACATCGAAATCTACATCATGGAATGCTTCAAAAGAGGTTTCGATAATTTACTAGAGATCATTATTTATTTTTCTTTATTTTGGAATGATCTTGCTTCGTGTCTCTACAGTAAAGCGGCTCTTGAGTGGTACCTGCTTAATAACATTATTTTCGTTTCTAAAAAATGCAAACGGACCCAATTGCCCTTAACTCCGGCCAATTGAGAGATATTGGGTTCTAGCGAAGAGGCAAGTAAAGGCAACAAAAGGGACGTGACAGACTTTAGACGCAGATGGTGCGCTACAAGCCAAAAGATCCAAATGAATACCATCAAAGCACTAATGAGAGGTGTTCTAGCGAAAGTAAAAAATATTACGCTTTAAAAATATATAATCTTTTTGAAAATTGAATCAGTGGTTACTGAAATATATTTACTTTTCAATGCACTAATTTCTAATGACGAACTCCTTAAATAAGTTCTGAAGCCATTCGTAAAGAAGTCACTATTCTTTCCAAATGACTTTAAAAGTTGTAAGAGTTGTGCTTCTAAAGTTGTGTTGATTATTAATGCTTTAACTGGTAAGTTGTCATAATCTGATGCTTCCTTTATTTTTAGTTTTTAGCACACCCGGTACACTTGAAGCGAAGAAGACAGGCTAGAAACTAGCCATACATTTCTGGATGCATTTGCGAAAGGTGTTTTGCATTGTGTCCTGATACAGCATGCTGGTGAAGTGTTCACACGATATGGCTATCCGATGATTGAAGCGTAATCTTTCTGTTGTTAGTAAGTGTGACACCACGTGCTTGGAGTATAGAGCTTGTAAAACAGCGCTAGTTAGATCTGGTAACTCTTTGCTACAAAATGTATTCATCTAACCTTTTAGCTATCAATTTACATCGCTTAAAATTTATGAACAGTTACAAAACAGGAAGCTCTTAAGCTGAATGGAATTAATGTCGACTTGGAGCTAAAATAACAATAAATCTTAATGTTAGCTAACATTTTTTGCTTTGCTGTAAATGCCATGAATTAACAGCATGGCTGTAAAAACTTGAGCAATGTACACCTGCATCAGTTGAAATTTTACACTTTTTGCGTAGAAACGAGTTTTTTCCAAAGGTTTGACTAATTGTGAATTCATTAATTAAATAGTAAGGATTAATTGCTTAGTAGAGCGCTATTTTGAATTATTTAAGTGGGTTATATTGATATGCAAAGTGCAATTGTTTTGATGTTATATTAGAGTGGGTGTGAACCAATTGATTTTAAATAACATTATACAACAAATGTGTAAAATTTAAATTGCATTCACATTCATTCGACCGTGTGGGAATAATAGAAACCGTAAGGTTATTCTCGGTTTTTAGTATTTTTTCTAGGAAAAATCGTGCTATTACAAATAAAATGATTTGCGTTTGAAAGAATCCCACTACTACATATAAGTCAGCAAGCAACTATGAGTTGATTTCTTTAAAAATTTATGTTACCATAAAATTTTTTATAATTAGCAAAAGAAAATCATCATAGCTATCAGTACTAAGAAACTACTTCAACTTTAGCGAATTTAAAACTTTTCAATTAATATGTAAAGTATGTCATCTTAGCAGAATAAAAATAAAGTAATGATTTCATTAGCTTTCAGAACTTTTACTTCAATGTTGCAATTAAGCAACAACGAAAAAAAGCACTTTTTTAAAATGCTACTAATCGTAAAATCTTCTTTTTTATGCTACGTTTATTTTAATGCCACCCGCGTGTTTTATGACGCTTTAATGCTGAAAGCACGGAGCAAAATACGAAAGGAAGCATTTTATAATAAATGCATTTTTGCCATGTTGTCATCCTGTTGCATGTAAATCTTAAGTTACGCTGCCATCATTGGTGGTAGCGAAATTGACGATAGCAAGCACAACACGGCGGTCAAATGGAGGACACGAATTGAAAAAAACAAAATAATTAACTTTTTTGAAAACTTTTGCAATACTGAACTGGCAAAATTTTTTACAAAATACTTTCTTCGTAAAAATTACAAATTTGCTTAAAACATGAAATTTGATTTATTTTTTTATGACGTCCGGATTTTGTAGTAAATTGGCACTTGTACCAAGGCCAACATTCTTTTGGAGCACTTTTCTATGCACAGAAATTTAGCAATGAACTTTTTCTTTAAAATCCAATACACAAGTAAAAATGTTTGAAATATATTGAAAAAAGTTTTAAAAAATTTTCAAAAATTATGGTTGATGTATCGGGATAAACGATGAATTTTTTTTTATTAAACATACAACCACGAAAAATCTGAAAAATGTTGAAAAATTTATCCAAATCCAAAAAATGTTGAAAAAGTCGAAATTCTGTAAAGCGAAAATGTTGAAAAAGTCGAAAAAATGTTCAAAAAGTCAAAAAATATTGAAGTGACAAAAAATATTGGAAAGGTCGGAGAATATTAAAAAGTCGAGAATACGTGAGAAATTTTTAAAAACGTTGAAACCGTCGAAGAAATGTTAAAATGGATGAAAATGTCGAGAAAATGTTGAAAAGTTGAGAAACTGTTGAAAAAGTTGATTTTTATTGAATAAATAGATAGAAAAATGTTGGAAAGTCAAAAATTTTGAATGAAACTAAACATATTGACTGAGTTGAATAAATGTAACAAAGATCGCAATACGTTGAAACAGTCTGAAATTTCTGAAAAATATGTAGAAAAGGTCGACAAATGTTGACATAGTCGATAGAAGTCTTAAATGAACGCTTATAGTGCTTTCAGTGCAGATTTTCAGCAATTTCCACCAGTATTGACGTTCACACATCAAAAAATGATTATGCATTAAGTTTTCACAAAAAAAAAGGTATATATTTTTAAAAAAAGGATATCAAAATTTTATTGATCCTCAATTTGAACATAGTTTTTAAGATTCTCAAAAAAAACGAAGACGATTCTGTATTTTTTCTTATATTAAGTCCTCCGTTTTACCGCCGTGGCACACGTTCCTTTAAAGCTGTTTGCCAATAACTACCTCTCATTGCATTTTTGCTAGATTGCAACTAACTCATACAATATAGCGTTAACTCAGTTGTGTATAGAAAATAGCTTCTTGGAAGGGAGCCTATAAAAAACATTTCGTTTTACAAAAAGCTGTAATTTGCGAGCAATTGCCAGTAACTTTTGGTTACGAAAAATTCCGAGTTTTTTGTTTTCCCATACTGTGCAAAGGACTTTTCCTTTTGACTCTAGTGTGAGCTACAGCTACGGTTCTTGGTTTTTCGGTGTAAAGCTTTGTTTAAAAGCTTATGGCTCCCAATTTCTTACACCTTAAAACGGTGGTACAATTATTATGGAAGGGTTATTATGACCTCGGAAATTTTTTCTGCATACGCTCATGTCATGTGCATTTTTATATTCCCACGTTCTTCTTGTGTTTACTTTAAAAATTATTACAACTTTGTATGATTCCTTTTGTTGTTTCAATATGCATGCTACTTTTTTCAAAATTTTTTGTTACAACGCTGATTTTCTTTTTTGTATTGTTATTCCGTAGCTTTTGTCTTAACATGCAAAATCGCTTATTCTTATCTTTGTTTCAACATTTTTTTTTTGTCATATCCTTCGTACTTTTGTACTTTTACAAGAATTTTTCAGTTTAAAAATTTGTGTTACTTTCTTTCAAAGTTGCATTTTTTAATACCTTTTTTTTAGTCCTTTTTGCTTTTGCTCTAGCCGTTGCAGCTGCCTTTGTTCTTTGACACTTTCTTTTATCTTCACTGCAAACAAGCAATAAATTTATTTTTAATAAGCACGATGATAACAAGGTTTCATGCCGTTTCGACCCGCCGGAGCTTATACTTTCTCTAAATGATGACACTTTACTCAAACTACGGCATTATCGTATCGTTTATTGATACTTAAGAAAGGTATTATGGACATATGGAAAGAAGCGATAGAAAAGTGAATTCTTGCATGTAATAAACAAACACTTTCTGCAAGTAGTCCTTGTAAAGGGTGTTTTTTTTAGAGGTTTGTTTTTCGAATAGAGATAAAACTGGCATTTTATGGTCAAATCTGGCAACTCTAATGTCATTTATGTTCAGTTTGATTTGCCATTTCATCATGAACAGGTTGACAAAAGAACAACGCTTGCAAATCGTGCAAATTTATTTCGAAAATAATGGTTCAGTTCGCGAAGTTTACCGCAAGCTCCGTCCATTTTATGGTCGACATAATCGTCCATCAGAGCAATTAATTCGGTTAACCATGGATCGTTTTCGCACTACGTTTACTCTATGTGATAATACGCATCCGCAGAGACGTCGAACAGTGCGCACCGAAGAAACAATTGCCGCTGTAGAGCAAAATGTTGAAGAGGACCCGAATGAATCGATTCGCCACCGTGCACAGCAATTGGAGCTTTGTCCATCAACTTTATGGAAGATTTTGCGCAAAGATCTTGGCTTGCGACCTTACAAGATCCAGCTCGTGCAAGAATTAAAGCCGCGAGACCATGCAATGCGTCGTGATTTTGGTGTATGGGCCGAAAATGAGATTGATCTCGATGCTGATTTTCATCGCAAAATTTTGTTCAGTGATGAGGCTCATTTTTGGTTGAATGGCTACGTCAACAAGCAAAATTGCCGCATTTGGAGTGAAGAGAATCCACATGAGACCCTTGAGACGCCATTACATCCACAAAAACTGACTGTTTGGTGTGCTCTATGGGCTGGTGGAGTCATTGGGCCATACTTCTTCCGAAATAATGCTGGAGAGTCAGTTACCGTTAATGGAGACCGGTATAGAGCCATGATAACCGACTATTTTGTTCCCGAATTGGATGGCATGAATGTGGATGAGTTGTGGTTCCAACAAGACGGCGCTACATGCCACACAGCGCACGTCACAATCGATTTATTGAAGGAAACATTCGATGAGCGCATAATTTCGCGGAATGGACCTGTCAATTGGCCACCAAGATCGTGTGATTTGACACCATTGGATTATTTTCTTTGGGGATATGTGAAGTCGCTCGTCTACGCCAACAAACCAGAAACGTTAGGGAACTTGGAAGCCAACATTCGTGGCGTTATTGCCGACATACGGCCCATATGCTCGAAAAAGTGGTTCAAAATTGGACCTGTAGAATTGGCTTTATTCGAGCCAGCCGCGGCGGCCACATGCCCGAAATCATATTTAAACATTAATGGCATAAAATTATCCTTCCAATAAAGCCAAATTGATGGACATTAAAACGATTTTCTTGTGTTTTATTTTAATTTGAAGCTCTATACCTCTAAAAAAAAACACCCTTTAGCTGTTAGAGAAGAAATTCCCATAAAACTTAATATATCTCACAGTTCTTAGTAGATTTTAAACCGGTGACTTCAAGCCTGCGTCACATTTGCCTCAGCACTCTAACTCAGGATGGACGAGTTGATCCAGATATGATACGAGTGCTGCAATGGCCAAGTGAGATTCTTTGCTAGTCCAGTGAGAATAGGTTTTTGACTTCAACAAAGTTTTTTGACTTCTACACTATTTTTCAACTTCTACACTATTTTTCAACTTTTACAATATTTTTGGATGTTTAAGCGCCTTTTTTTAATTTCGTTAACATTTTTCGACTTAATCAACATTTTCCGACTTTGTAAACATTTTTCGATTTGATATCATTTTTCAAATTGTCCAACACTTAACGAATTTTTTAACATTTATCGACTTCCTTTCATACTTTTCAACGACTTTCAAATTTTCGACATTTAACTTTTCTCCGACTTTTTTCGATTTTTTTCAAATTTTTCGACTTCTACAAAGTTTTTAAAATTTTTAACATATTACAAATTTGTCAACAATTTTGCAAATTTTTCAGATTTTCAGTTTTGTCAACATCTTTTGGCTTTTGCAACATTTTTTAATTCTTCCAATATTTTTCGACTCTAACAACATTTTTCAATTTATCAACATTTTTCAAATTGTTCATCATTTATGAAAGGTTTTAACATTTATGGACTTTCTTTCGAAATTTTCAACATTTTGGACAACAGGAAGTTTAAGTCACATATTATTCTCTATTTTTTAGAGTTTGAATGTGCTTTGAAAAATGTTTGATATATTAAAGGTGATACTTTTTGCTTGTCAAATGATGTCATATCACTACCTGCTACAACGCTCTTTTCAGGTATATAGCCACTACTCTATAGCATTATTAAAGAAAGCAATTTACTTTTTTTTGTTATTGTTCTTTATTGTGGTTGCTGTTGCTATCATCACCGCATATAGCAGAAGCGCATCTGGTGAGTCCTTTCATGGTTACCTACTGCATTGCTTGGTTGCAATGTGGTTTACTACTGCTGATGTTGCAACTGCATGTTAATGATTAATTTATTGCATTTTTAAGTAACACTTTCAGCAAAGGAAGCAGTTTCAACAGCGTATACTGGAGATTCATTATGTGGGGATTGAGTTAATGTAGAGATACTTTAAGAATACATTTACTTTTAATTTATCGTTTTTGGTGTGAAAGTATTAAATGGGGATATGACCTTAATTCTTAAACTGATGTACAATTCTTCTTAAAATATAAGGAGCATTGATGCATATGGTAAATATAATGCATTAAATTTGAGTGACTTATATTATGGCGGTGATTTCTGATAAGTAATGCAAAATTAAAATTTTAATATGTTTAGGTAATACAAATGCATATTGAAAACAAGGGATGATTACGCAAATTTGGTTTTGGCTGATAAGAAGTACCCTATTAAATACAATTGATTCAGCATAAAAAACGCTTTTCTAAATATATGTGAAAAATCTTTAAATGTAAGTACAGACATTGAAGAATTTTATCAACTTTCTTAATATTTTACTCTTATCAAAATATCCCAACATTCAACATTTTTCGGCTTTCCAACATTTCACGACTTTTTCAATTCTGTTCGCTGTTTTGCGCTTTTTTCAGAAAAAAAAAAATTCCCATAAGTAATCACAATCCAACACTCAATTGACGAATGAACCGACTTAATTAATTGGCTTAATTAAAATGATACGTTTATCATAGCTTAGCAAAATTTTTGTAAGCGTTTCTTAATATTCTCTATTAACTCTACTTTTATTATTATTTGCATTTAATTCTTTCAAATATGTTGCGAATCAACAGCATAATTATTATTGAGTTTTCCCCAGTTACCAGTTGCTAACTGGTGCACTTGACTTGTGTCCCGCGTACATTGTTTTAGCGTATGCTTTGCTGTCTTTAAAACTTTAGACATTCTACATAGGCACATTTGAAAGTTTAGCTGATAGCTAGGTATAAATATATTTTTCAGATTTTTTTAAATACAATGCAATGAGATAATGATGAACATGATATCAAATATATTGTGCCATTAAGGTTCCGCACAGTGATAACTTCCGACAGAGTTACATACATGCACCCGTTGAAGCGATTTTTGCCTACGCTTTTGCTCAGCTGACTTCATATGTTTTCATTTTTGAGTAAATTAACATAAGCATTTACTTGCGACGCACAAGCTGGGTAAGAAAGTACATTACAAGAATAAAAACATTCTCTCTGACTAACTGTCTAGGAATATTATTATCGTAGTTTTTCTCAGTGTGTCTGCCAAGTAGTCTGTAAAATTATTTGACAGATTTTTTAACATTTTTTGCCCGACCTTTCGGAATTTTGCATTTGAGATTTCTATCATTCATTTTATTTACAAAATACATGGCTAATTTAGCAATCTTAAAATTCACCGATATGAAAAAGGCACTAGCATTTAAATAATAATGGGGCATTTTTCAAGGCAAAGTATCCAGCAAACATATTAATGCCTACGCGTATTCTCTAGACAGATTCCAAATCAAAATGTAGGTATTTAGGCACTTTCTAATACAACATAAGAGTATAAGCAAACGTATGATATTTAGTTTTAAAGACGAAGCTCTTACCAATATTTCCAGATTTGTGTTTTAGCAGGGAAGACGCCCAAAAAAAATAGGAGAGTTTTGTATCTTGAGCTGTTTTCCATGACCCAGGTATCATTTGAAGGCTAATTTAATATGATATTAAATGTGCAATTTTTTAAAACCATTATTTGGTCGAAAAAATGATAAAAAAATAACTGACTTCGCGCCGTTTGCGAAATGAAAAATAAAAAATTGTACAAAAAGGTGTATGCTAAATAAAAGGTATGATGGTAATAAGATTCAACGTGACCAACTGTACTTGTTTTAGGAGTACAGTAATACTTCTTTTTGGATCGTTGTACCGCGTACTTCGAAGTACAGGTAAGTTTACTTCTTTGTGCTGATTTATTTTTTTTACTAATATTGTAATTCTTAAAAAGTAAACAACAACAATCAAAAAATTTACTTCGTAAGTGTCCGACATTTCAAGGGTAATTCATATAAAAAATCTTTAAAAAAATTACACTTTGCCAACAAGAAATATTCATTACCAAATCATATTATAATACAGTGCGGCCTCAGTTAACGCAACTAATAAAAACCAAGCCTTTTGCAATAACTGCGGAAGTAGCAATAATGGAGTCAAAAAATCTTAGGTAACCGGGTATAGATATTGCATAAGAAAAATATTAAAATAAAATAACGTCAATTCATCAAAAGAGGTATTCACAAACTCACAACACTATTTCATTCCCAGGATAAATGCTACAGAGAATATTCAAATGGCATACATTGCAATAGGCGAGGTAAAGTTTGTTTGAAAAATTGCACTTACTGAGTCTGTAATGAAATAAATCTTCTCGTTGCAAACATTGAGGAGTTGCATTTATCGAGGGTTGCGTTGACCTAGGTCGCCCTAAATAAAAATGTTTTTCTACTGATTGATATTAACCCTCTCTGGGACACCAATGAAGGAAGTTCCGTAGGTTATCTCTGCATTCCGAAAGTGGTATATGGGCGTGACGTTGGACCCTACTGTATAAAAACCTTATCGTACCATAAGTTCTTATACCAGTTTGTTACTTTTCCTGGAAAGGGATGAAATCATCAGAGATGTCCAGATTCGGTAGATTTTTGCGTAATAAGAATTTTGTACAGAAACCGTATTTCCTTATTTAATTGGACATATTACGCATCATTTATCGATTAAAAGTGTTTACAAATAACAATATTCATTACATATTATATATTTTGAAAAATAATTTAATTTTATTGCAAGTATCACATATCACTTTTCAGGTTGCTAAATAAATAAGGTTTTTGAAGCCGTCGCCAACGACAGTATGCTTTTCTTAAAGGCCATATTATCAAAATTAAGTCCCAAAACTTCATTTTTCTTTAACAATTAAAAAGGATAAAAATGTTTTTTCCGTCATTGGAACACCTCAAAAAAATAAACTTGTAACTATCTACATGCATACGTCTTAGAACGTTTGTCCATTCCTAAGTCGGAAAACAACGCCGAGGACGAATTCAGTTTAGGTATCCCTAATAGGCAATGAAAATGTAGTTATTCCGCGGAGAGTTAAGTAGTAAAAAGAAGTACAAAGTACAATCGCTTGTGCATCGAAGCTCGCAGTACAACGGGCCAAAAATAATGGCTGTACTCCCAAAAGCAGTAAGGTTCGTCACGTTAGGATATACCTGAATGCTAAAGTACCCTTATAGTGATACATATACCATGCATCAAAATATAATTTTAAAGAAAATAAATCAATTTTACACCCAATTCGTTCAAATCGGTGTAGGCGGCATTCCCAATATATAAAGCGATTTTTAGAAATCATCAACTTATGTTGGTGATATCCGGGACGATATCCAATCGACATTGAATATTAAAAATCACTTCTATTTCGGGCAAAAAAGAAAGAAGTTCCACTGGAACCCTAAATCAGATATGTTCTAAACTTGACCTAGAACTTACAACGATTTTTAGAAAAGTTACACATTTAAAGCTAAATCCAAGGAACATTTTTATTTATTTCTCTAAAAACGGTACCTATGAATAAAAAAAACGATCGTACCTAACGTAAACTTTTGCCGAAACAGCAGGTTTCTACTATTTATGCTGAACTTAACATAAAAACAATGCAAATTCACCCAACTTACCCCCAGACCTTTTGAACCGGTGTGTTCGGCTCAGCAACATTTCTCTACGGTTTTTTATTATTTCTATTTAACACATTGCACCATAGTCCATGCACAGCACAACCCGTTCACCACTCATGAGATTCTCTTTGATAAATTCGATCGAAATTCATGATTTGCAACTGTAAAAACACACGAACCACTATTTTTTTAAACAAAATTAAATGTACGCGGTTGTTTGTTTGGTTAAATTTTCTAAATTTGTATTTTTTGACATTTCGAAGAGGTGCGTGCATGATTTAATTATATAAGGTTATTGCAAATAAAAATGCTGCTTCTTCCAAAAGTATGTGTAGTGTCAAATCGTATTAAATTTTTTTTTAAATTTTTGCATTGGATATCAATTTTGACACTCCAGCCTTCTGAAATTCAACACTTTCAGATGTGAGTTTGATAGCTTGCGAGGACCTTAATAGTTAAATCATGGGTGCGTGTGCAAAATATGCATGGTCGGGGCTCAGACCAAAAAAAAATTATGGAATTTGATTTCGTAATTCTATAGGTACATCAACATCAATTTTTAAAAAAACTCGAACAGGAAATTTTTTTTTTTTATAACACTTTCAATTTCTTTTAACTTGTTATATTGAAAACCATCGTCCAATTTCGGTTACCATGGAAATTGTAATCGTGGCACAGTATCATGTTGTCAACGCTCGTCATGTTTTAAGTTACAATTTTGGTCGTTTCAAATAGGTCTCAACGAGAACACATTGCCCGCCGATAATAAAATAATGGTTTACTATGTTTAACATCATTGTGGAGTATTTTAATTGGTTTTTAATTGGTTTCTGACTGCGGCCAATGTTGGTAAACTCTAATTAAATTTAATTTTATACTCAAAGTATAAACAGCCAATTTTCGTAAGAATTTTGCGACGGACGACGGAAAAACTGCCAACTATAAAATCCGTTCGTGCGTTCAGCTGCCATATTTTATAACACGAGAGCAATATTTGTATAGTAATAAATTCGACTATAATTCGTTGTAAATCGGTTCTTTCTTTTTTTATCTATATCTTTTCATTGAATTAAAATAAACACTTTCATTTTCATAAAACATATTGAAAAAAGTTTATTATAAATGCAGCACTGACCCATAAAATGCGATGATAAAATACATGTTAAGCCGTCAGCGATAGCGTTTTTTCAGTCGTCTGCTGCAATTCGGTTCCTTTTGAAATACTCAAAAGTATAGTAATTTGGATACGGGCTACCTGCTGGCGGTTATGCAATAAGCAGAATACAGACGGGTGACGGAAATCGTAAACGATTAGCCGCTGTCAAAGTAATACCCATCGGAAAGTCTTTCAAGTAAAATATGGGGTGATCCAATAAGACCTAACTTCTTGTTGTTGTAAGGCCCATTAACCGAAATTAAAACGTAGGCTAATATCAGCCGACTTCAATTCTTGTACGAGCTGTATTTTATTGGCTTTCAGACCAAGATCTCGCCTCAAGATACGTCATAATGATCCATAAGAGATGCTCAAAGTCTGCAAAATATCTTCAAAATTACGGGCTGTAAAAGCTCTGGTTAAATGATGAATGCCCAATAGTGTAAAATTGGTTAAAAATTCGGTGATGGTGTTACGAACAGTGCGCTTAGTTGGACGCTCATAATGACCAAAATGATGTTGAAGATCTCTATAGCATTCTCTAACTGATGACTGATTTTGGTAGTAAGGTTCCACAATTAATAAAAGTTGTTCAGGAGTAAGTCTATTTATGATTGAGTAGTATTGAATACTGAACACAAACGTCATATGGGCAAGCCATTTGACACATGACACCCATCAAAACAACACAGTTGGAAATTTTACGTCGTATTGGATCACCTTTTACATTGAGTTGGACGACGGATGACGGCAAATTCGGTTTTCATATTGTTTTCATTGACATTTATATTTATATACATTGTTATAACAGCAGTAACTCATAAAAAAATAAAAAACTCAACTCTTGGTGCTGACGACAAAAAACTCCCTTTTGAATAAAAAGAATAATTTGTTTACGCAACAACGATAATGTCAACGATCTATACATTGTTGCTTGATCAAATTACTCTTTACTTTGAATGAACAACAACGCTATGTCAATAACCCATACGTTGTTGTTTAACCAAATAACCCGATGAACGGAAATGATGACGATGCTGTTCATATCGATAGCATAAGTTCTCAAATTTATCAATAAGTTGCATAAATGTTAACCTTAAGTCTTTTTAAAAAAATAAAATCGAAGCAGATCAATTCTTTCGTTACAACCGACAAGCAGTGTTTTATTTTATTGTTTGATTTCTATTTTTTGTGTTGCGTTCAGTAAGTGTTAAAATTATATATATATATATATATATATATTGACTCAAGCTGATTCAGAATGCAACACTGACTGCCGCCAGCCGATGATTTAAATAGAATTAAAGCTAAATCGCCACTGGACTGGACCACCGTCAGGTTTCCAGTCGTAAGCTAAAATTTTGATCAATTTCATACGACACTGTGTCGGTAGTGGCAATTTGTTTGACATTTTATTTTTTTCTCGTGTTTTTCATTATATTAAAATTTATGTTCATGAATATTCAATTGAATTTTCGTCAATTTTTGATGTTCAATTATGCAGTGGAAATGAATTTATAATAAGAGGTAAGTTGAAGCGCGCTGGCCAGTGCCGACGCTTAATAAAACTTTACTCCATTAAAACTGTTTTAAAAACATTTCACTTATAAAATTGCCACTAACGACTTCGCTATTGGGTTTTGGTTTCAATATATCTGCCAACACGATGTTTGGACAGAATCATGATTTACCCATTAAGGTTCTCGCAAGCTGTAAAACACTTTTAAATTCATCTCTGAAAGTGGTACAAAGTCATGAACAACCAAATGTCAAAATAAATACTTGATCGCGGTAAAATCAACAGAGTAGATATAGGTAGTTTTGGTCGTTCGGCTGGTTCATTTTGACTATAACCCTACTTTTGGAAGAATAAGCATTAGCCAACACGCTTTCGTTAAAAGAGTTTTTAAGCAAATGAGTGAATGAGCTCAATTTCTAGTTCAATTGATTGATTTTTTTTTGTGTGAGCGAAATTTTAAAAATAGATGTCGCGAATTGCAAATAGTTGTAGACATAAACCTAAAATATTTAAAAATATAAAGCAGCTTTGCTTGAATTTTGCATAACCAGTTTTAGGTCACGCTAGGCCCAATGCATTCAGTTGGTGCTATTCCCAAATATTGAAATAAAGTCTCATAATATTAACGATAACAGTAATGAAACAACAGTAATTGATCGCAGTTATTCCCAATTTAGTACAACTTCATATAGTTTAGTTTTTCATTTTAAATCGCAGATTTTTTTTATGCACGGTTACCTATTTGTATTGTAAATCATGGTTATTGCATTCAATATGGTTATTTATTATTATTTTGATCTCAACCGCCTCATTTTTTTTGGCTGGAACAGTTTGTGGTAAAACTTTATATATAAATATTTACCTATCTCTCTCTCTCTTACAATATGTTAGTCATTCCGAAAGGAATATATCTGAACCTAGGAAAGGACTTCGAAACACGAGGTTTTTATTGAATTCTTACTATTGTCGTGATTTTTGATCACTAAATTAAATGTTCGCCTTTTTAAATGCTAAAATTGATATCTCACTGGGATTGAATTCGTTCTTAACCTTTACGTCTCACTGCTTTGAAAAAAGCATGTGGAACGGATCAGACGCCAAGACCCACGCGAGAGAAAACACGAAAACACGTCTGTAGTCATATGTTTACCTATTGCTTCCTGCTCGAACAGACCGACGGATTTTCGTCATCATGATGTTTGCTCAGAACATATTAAAAATTTACCAAAATATTTGATCATGCTCGCTTAACATGTAAAATCGTTTGACAAACTGTTTGATGAAAATGTTGATGGTTTGAACCACGCTAATCCTTGATCTACTTTTTATTTATAACTGCGTCGTACTCATAGAAATTTTTTGGTCGTACATATTTATTTCCAAAACGAAATTTAATTTGCAATTAAATCACGATTATTATATTCAATATAGCAACAACTTTTATTGACGAAGTTCACGCAGAAAACCTGCTAACACAAATGTGGCAAAAATGCGAAACCGATAAATTTTGTGACGTGTGCTGATCGCTGGTTCCGAAGAAGTGAAAATTCCAGCGCATCGCGCCATTTTGTCCATTGCAAGTGAATATTTCAAAGGAATGTTTGAGTCATTGTGCGAAAGCACATCGAAAGAAGTTACGATGCCGAGTGTAGATGGCGATATATTAAAATCTCTAGTATAGTTCTGTTACACGGGACGTGTAGAAATTAAAGAAAATATTGTGGAAGAACTGCTTCAGACAGCTGACATGCTACTCCTGAGTAATGTAGTCACGGCATGTGCTAACTTTCTAACAGAGCAGCTACATCCAACCAATTGTTTGGGTTTTAAGCTCTTAGCAGAACGATATCGTTGTCAGTCGCTCTTAAAACATGCGGAGGAATATAGTTTGGAACACTTCATGGACGTTTATAAAGCGGAGGAGTTTCTTAACTTAAATATTGAACAATTGAGTCAGTTGCTGGCACACGATGATCTTCGTATTTCAGATGAAGAGGATATTTTTAACAGTATAATGGCACGGATACAGCATGATCGAGTTGAACGTGAGAAACACAAAGACGAATTGTTAAAGCTATTGCGAATGCCACTGTTGGACTCGTTATTTTTATTCGACCAAATAAAACAAATTTGTACCTCAACTGAAAGCCTTAAAATGTATATGGAAGCCATAGAATGGCGTTTAATGCCAGAACGTAGAGCACTTATTGCAAGCACACCAATAAAATCAAGAAGATTGTGTGAGCAATTGATGTGCATAACGCTAAGTAAACCCAATAATAAAATGTATATTCATTATTACTGCCCACAACGACTTAAGTGTATAAAGTGGATGGAAGGCTTAGAGTATCGTAGCTACTGCGGTGTTGCTATAATGGAGCATAATCTCTACCTTGCAGGAGGGAAAGATTCTAGCGGAAATATTTTAAACACAGTTATTTGTTTAAATATGAAATCGTTGACCATAATCCAAGTGAAAGCAATGACAGAACATCGTGCAGGTTGTTGTGCAGCTTTTTTAAATGGGTTTTTATATATTGTAGGCGGTTCTAATGGGTACAATTCTCTCAGTTCTGCAGAAAGGTGGGACCCGAAATCAAAAACATGGACTAACGTTGCTTCAATGTCAGCCGCTCGTCGCGATTTCGGAATGGTTGGATTGAATGGAAAATTGTATGTTGGAGGTATGGATAGATACACATTAAGTTCAGCAGAATACTACGATCCGAATCAAAATGTATGGACATCTATTGCACCGATGAGTGAAGGTCGTAACTGTCATGGAGTAAGCAATTTGTAGTAACATTTAAAACTTAATTTAATTATAATATCCTATCTTTTTTCTGTCCTACAGGTTGTAGTGGCTAATGGACTGTTGTATGCAGTGGGTGGTTATGAAAGCAAAACTGTTGAGCGATATGACTCAATATCAACTAAGTGGACTTTTATAAGTAGCTTAGGTGAAAAATTAAACACAAACTCTTCATGCACTGTATTTCGTGATAAAGTATTAGCACGTTATAAAGATTGTGTTGATGAATACAACGTCTCAACAAATCAGTGGGAAGTGAATACATCTTTGAGAGGATTTGCCAATATTCAATATGCATTTTCATATTCAGATAAACTCTAACAACAAAATTTGCGGAAAATTGATTTTTGCTACTGAGAAAAATATTTTTAATCGCTTGAATATGGAATAGGTTAGTTTTTTTTTTTTATAGAATTAACGTTAATATGGAGTCAAATTTTGAAGATAGTGAAATGCGGGCTGCAAATATTGATGCTAGGTTTCTGTCAACTTCGCCTGTAAATTCTGTATTGCCAATGATCATTTGGCCAAAGAGGGCCAATTACCAACTTTTGAACAACGAATCTAGCGTCACAAAAAAAAAAACAACAAATTTGTTGGAGGAACTTTGAGTAATAATAAAATTCAATGATTTCACTCCATCTCTGATCCACAAATATCAATATCATATAAAAAAAATAAATTTTATTTTTTAAAATGTCCGGTTCTTAAGTCATTTTGAACAGCTATTTGAGGTATATTTTTTATAACAACGATATAACTGAAATTTTTTTTTTTTTAATAATATAATAATAATAGAGTTTAGCTACTACAGCTATTAGCCTTCTTAGCTTGAAGCTTTAAATCAAGTAAAAAGCTTTTTAATAAATAATGGAGATGGAACAATTATACATGCAATTAAGTTGTTATTTTTTTATAATTTTTTCTTAGCTTTATCGCACTTTCTCAACATATCCACTCAGACCATGTGATATAGATATTAAAATAATTATATGTGTAATTTTACGTGGTCCAAGGCGTAAATGTTAGAAAAAATATACCCTGCATGCTGTGGGGCTCGGACAACACAAACATAAAAATACAGACCACCATTAAGCTACAAATTTAGCTACAGTTAGTTTTCAATCTAAGCTTGAGTTGACCTTTTGACAAGCTAATGATATAAAAATCGCAATTATTAATAAGAGTTGTCATACGATTAAAAGGAGCTGTAGCCATATAATTAGTTCTACTAACCGGTTGATAAAATAATTGATTAGAGTTACGAGTACTTCTCCGATTAGTATTAAAATTTATGTAATCAAGAAGCTCTGGTGCAGCAAGAGACCCAGTTACAAGTTGATGCAAATAAAGTATGTCCGCAATATTTCTACGGGACCTCAAAGATTTATTAGCAACTTCTGATCTGATTCTCACGATTCAATCGCGATCGTGTTTTGGAGACCAATAGCTTTAGTTGACATGTACTACGTATGAATTACTTATTTTTATATATAAGATGCAAGTTCTAAGGGCCGCTTTCACTTAGTTAAAGTTTAACTTACAATTAAAAAAAAACTTTGTTTGAAATTTTATTTCGAACGTTAACGTCCAACTGACCCATAGTGTGTACAAACTTTAATTCAATCTATTTGCTCGAATTTCATATTGTATCCGAATGATGAATAGTTAACTAACTTAACTCCTTTAAGTCTCATAACTAATAAATATGGGTAAATTTATATGTTGGGCCTTATTTGGGTTAGATTACAAGAGGAAATGTTTCATATTATAAAAATTATGTGAGATAATTTACAGAATTTGACAATTGGCTCCTCTATTTAAAAGAATATTTGATTTCACAAGCGATAATATAAATTCTGTATTAGATTCTAAGTCATTATAATCACAAGAAAAATTTCTAAATTAATTAATTTTCATTTTAATGATGACCAATCACATTTTATAATCAAAACATAATTTAACAACTTACTCTTGTAATGTCTTAGTAATTATCTGTATCCAATGATTTTTGATTATACTTATTTTATCCTATTAAATAACATTTTAATAAATATCTATAAAGCTGATCGCTCACTTTATATTCAAAGTACCGACCTCAGTTCGGTTTTTCGTTTTGAGGTTGAAAAAGTCAAAAAAATATGCAATATATTGAAAAAAGTTCAATAAGGGATAAACATGTCGATGGAAAATAGTTAGATTGTTTTGCACCAACGTGGCCTATAGGTTTTATAGTGCAATTTTATAAAAATCGCACGTCCTGCTTTTCCAAATGCGTTTTTAAATTAATCTGTAATATATTATTGGTTTTTTGTCCTTCTATGGCATTATTGGCCATTTTAGTGGTAAGTATTCGCATTTTTTTAAGGCATCAAAAAATTCCAAGCAATGCTGATTACAATGTAAACTCAAGACGAAAAATCACATCATCTTGGATTTTACCTTTAGAAAGGTTGAGTGATTTTTCTTTATCTCTATATTTCATGCTTTAAATGCTTTATCCCACTTACACTTCGAATCGAATTATTTGCTAATAGAATAAACTACAGGCATATAATTATTAAGCAGAAATATTAGATCACATTAATCTATTTTAGATAAGTATATAGAATTTTTTTAAGAGAGCGCATTACACCATTTGCATACTCGTATGTGAGGATATTTCCGAATCCTCATTTGTTGCATTATTAGCGATATAAAGAGGAAAATCAGTCAATTATTTATCATATTCAAATGTCAGACAACGAACACCGCTAAACGCCAAGAGCTCATGCAATAAATAAAATTTTTCAATTTGAAACTTTTTTTGTGTTTCAATTGGAAACGCAAGATTTTATTTGGCTTTATGCCAAATTATGCGACAAATAAAAGTTTTAATGATTTTTTTTGCGTTTGCTTATCCTACTAATTCATTTCAAATTGTGCGAATTTTCCGCTAAGATAAATGTTTTTTTATTTATAAAGAAATTTATCAGAGAGAATTAAATTTTCAGAACACTAATATGGATTTTTATGAATACTTTTGGGCGATTTTTCATTAGGATGTAAAATTCAAACACTGATACGACTTTTACAGCAAATATCGTAAAGAATTCTAAAAGAACGCAAAAAGCCATAAAACATTGAAAAGTAATCTGATATAATGAATGTATTAAGTATTATCTCATTGGACAGTTATTAGCAAACACCGATATTCACGTGAACTTCTAGAAACCGATCAATGTTTTTTTCTTAAATAGCCATGACAAGACAACAGATGAAACTATCAAACCTGGCAAAATTGGTGACATATATTTTGGCTATTACCACATATGTGTACATATGTACATACATACATAGCCTCATTATACCAGCTTTGGTTAATTTTGTACTTTGGATGTCATATTCCATCGACTTTTCTTCCCAGACTTTCATCCTAATAAGTGAGACTAAAGTGAGCAACTAAAAGTCAAAGTAAAGCTGGAAGGCATCTTCACTGAAGAGAGTGAAATATCTCCTATTCTTAACAGGAGTAAAACTCGAAGAGGCCTAAACATAACAAATACATGGAGTTGCATTGTTGAATCCTGTCTCAAACATGGGTTTTCACCGTTTTTTGAGTCAAATTTCATTAATTAAGATAACAGCTTGAAATCTGTGCCAAACGGGTAGCAACCCATGTTTAGGACAGGATTCGATAATGTAACCCCATATATCCTTTTTAATCTCTTCGAGCTTTTCTGTTTGGCACACATTTGAAGCATAAATATATATTAATAAAAAATAAACGGAAAAACCGGTGGCTACCCTTTTTTGTTACAGTTTTAGACAATGCAAACTAATATATTATATTTAGGCCTCTACGAGTTCTATCATTTGACATACATTTTGTGCTGTTATGTTATACATTTTCAATGAAAACAACAAAACTGGGTGAAATTCGGGAATTTTCGGACGGGCTTTGGCAAGGCAACCCTGTTTGGTTAGTTTCACAAATGTGCATTACTATCTTTCCCGTATTTCTTATACTGTAATTTTATAGACTCGACTTTTCTACAGCGGGCTCTTGGGTTATATTGAGTTGGACATAAATGCAAGTCAACAAGAAGGATAACACTTCAAGAACATTGAGTGTACTTTCTTGCTGGACATGTATGCAGAATACGCCCTCGGAGAGAAGATGATTGTAGAAAATACTACATTCCTTTTGCACTTCAGCTTAAAAAATCAAAAAGGGTAGAGTACAAGCTTACGTCTGTTTGACTGACTAACTGAGCATTAATGCAATTTTTTATTAGAAGCTTACACTCAATTTTACCTGAGCAAATATTTCAATTGTACGGTATGCCAGTTGTGAGGTTGACATATATACTGAACAAAAAAAAATGTTAGTGCACTGTTCGATTTATAATAACACTCACTAATCAGCAATACTTTTGTCAATTTGTTTCAATAGGTTCATACACTCTCTCATCAGCAATCTTTGTTACGGATATCAATATTAATGATGTTGAGCGAAGCTATTTAATGATATCATTCAATAGCGTACACTCTCGTCAGCAACTTTTATTGAAAATTCATATTTATTTGATATTCTGATTGTATTGCAAGTCAGTGGAAACATTCGCACTACTCGAAGCATATCAATACATTCTCCTCAGCAGTCTTTTAGTTACTAGGAAAAATATTAGATTGGAAATTGCTGCATGTATTTTCCTAAGTTTTTATTATTTTATTTTTAATCTTTTCCCCTTTTTTAAACTTTATTTTATCATTATTTTTTACAATTTGTTGCATTTTCTTTTTAATTGTAATTAATTAATCTCCACGGATACCCAAGGAAAGGATAACCACAATAGAAAAAAAAAAAATCGTCGTATTGCTGTTGGCTTTTTAACAGCCTGATTTTATTGTCCTTTATGCCTTAGCGCGCTATGTTGCGGATTTGTTTTCTTTTGTTTTTAATTATTTAAATTGTTCCTTAGTCCTGCCTTTTTACTTCTATTTTCATTGTGGTCCTTTGTGATTTTTTGCGGCTTTTTAATCGTTAAATGATATTTAGTACGACTGCCACCCGCAGCTTAGTGATGACAGCAGTAGCCAGCTAATTAAAAATTAAATGTTTAAGAAAACGCTTTAAGTTGGAGGAAAGAGTAAGCTGGTGATTGAATTAATGAGGACTTGCATTTATTTAGGGTTGATATAAAAATATAACAATATTTTTTGTTATAGAATAATCTATAGAATAAATATTTGAAATTTAAATTAAAACCTCTTATGCACCACTCATATGTAGCAGCGCTTCTTCGGCGGCCAAACCCATTTGATATTCGCTAGAACCTTCCGGCTCTAACTTAAGTATATCACGGCTTTCACGCAACAGTTGCATGACCTCTTTGAGCTGCGAATTCCTGTCCTTCCTACTAATTAGTTTATTTTGGCACAGTCTTTGAGCTATGATCAGAACGGGTGCATGTAGTTCGTACATGATTAAACCTATGTTGGATAAGATGCATTTGAAGCAAAAGAAAGTGTCAATAAAATTTCAACTTACCTCTCAAACGTGTTAGACCCGGCTCCAGCTTATCAATAATTGCCAAAAACTCGCGACAGTAACGCTCTTTGCGTTTAATATCCTCCAAGGACATGTTATTTATTAGATAATCTTCGGTGCGACCATAAATTTGACAAAGCGAATATTTAGCTGAGAGCAGTAGATAGTGATTAGGACGCAGTACGTTTATATATCTGTTATAAAAAATTAAAATTTTAATTTAAAATAATGAAAAAATTAAGAGTTGCTGCACCTTTTCAGAAAGTTTTCCAATCCCGGTACATCATGCGCGTCTACAGAATCCAAATCATTATTGATTTTGTCCAATAAATTTGATATTTCAGCAGCGCTCAACTTGTAGTTACATTGGTCACAGCTGTTTAAAAAGAATTGAGTATGTCATTATTTGAGGCGATTTGTTGCAGAAGCAAAAGATGTGAAAGTACTCGGCATAAACAAAAATATTTAGGTTTCTAAAAAATAGCATAGTCTAAGGTTAAGCCCAAAACTCTTTTTTATGCCTCACACTTGTTGCTTCCCAAAAATTGAGAGCAAAAGATAGTTCTTAGCTCGAAATCTACAGTTCAATAGTTATAATTAAGCTCATCTTGGCTCCTCGGGCTAAAGTCTTGAAACCAGTGGCGTCACTTCACCAAAGCCTTGGAATTATAATTCCGCCACTATTAGACAGGTTCAGTGGCGTTTACTCTAAGGTGCGCAGGTGTTCTCCGCACACCCAACCAAAATCCGATGCATTTTTGTTAATCTCTATGATAGGTTTTCATATTTGTCAATAATTTGACACTGTTTCTGCTGGCACGCTGCAGCATACCATATCCATCATATCATAGTTCTCTCCCCTAAGCGTACAATATATGTACGTCATACGACTACAATTGTTCTAGCTCATCGTAGCAAATCAAATATATGAAACGCAACATTATTTGACGATGTTGAATTTCATCCAACCGACTTGACTGTGCGCTGCTGATGTCGCACCAAGTCAAAGCAAAAACCAATAATAAAAAAAAACTACTCCATACACATTCTAACGAAATGCTCATGATAAACACCCAGCAGGCAATTGAGCAAGGCCTTCCCCAGAGAAGGCCTGCTAGCACTGCTCCGATTGTAAGAGACCTTCTCAAAACTAAATTTTCATGTAAATAACAAAAAATTTTTTTTTTTACTATGATTTTTGTTTTTATTTACAATCTGTCAATATTAACAATAAGTAAATTTTATAAGTAGTGAATTTTTAATTAGCAGAATAGTTACACTCCATTGAGTGTATACTCATGAAATGCTATTATGTACTGCTATAAGGCCTTCCCATAGCAGCAGTGCTATAAGGCCTTCCCACAGCAGCAGTGCTATAAGGCCTCATAATAGAAGGCAAAAAAGAAGGACTTCATGTATTTTTTTATTTCATGTATTGCAATGTTTTATGATTCGACATTACTTTTTTGTCATTGCATTGTACTTATACGACATCAAAAGTAGATACATGGTTAGAAGTAAGGAACGGTGTGCATGTTGCTAGGTTGGTCTTCTGTTTCATGTTATGCTAAAGTGGTAGAGTGTTGTGTATTCAATGTGAAATTATAAATTAAGAAATCGTCACAAAAAATAAACATTAAAAATATGAACGTGAAGGAGGTTGACGCAGATAAAAAAAAACATTTAATTAAGAGTCTCACGACGTATTAAGATTTAATTTTTTCAAAGTACTTTTATGACCCCTTCTACGGTAAGCGCTCTTAGAAGGGCTCTTGACGCAAGCGATGTAGGAAGACCTGCTCGAAGAGTACTTCTATCAGGCCTGCTAATGAGGCCTGCAAGCTCCTGCCCTTGCCTACTGGGTATGTTTGCCGAAAAATTCGCACTTCAATAATGCAGCACAGTGCTGTTTAAAAATGTTTGACAGAGAAAACTGCGATGTGTGCTCTGAATTTATTGAACTTGCAATGTTTTGAGTTGCGATACAAACGTGTATTTTTTGAAATAATTGATACTTTGTCAACACAAATGGATATAAGATTTAAAAGATTAAAATTTTTGGAATTGTTGAATTCAAAAAAGTTTCTCAATTTCGATAGAAGTTTTCCAGATGAGGCTATAGAAAGCCTTAAAATTTCATATGCCCCCTTCTTCGAATTTGTTAAGCTAAGAAATGAGTTGAGTGTATTATATAGTATTTTCATCGAAGATATACTAGAAATTCTTTTAATTTGGAATTGAATGATACGTTTTCAGAAATTTTAAAGCTAAGTTAATTAGTTTTGACAATTCCAACTTCAAGTAGCTCAGTTGAAAGATTATTCTCTACACTCAAGCGTATAAAGACTTTTTCGAGAAACACTATGTGTGAACAGAGATTGTCGGAACTGGCTTTAATTTCCATAGAAAAAGTATTTCTTAAAGAAATAAAAAGCAAAAACAGCTTTTATGATGAGGTTCAGGAATTTTTTTTAAAAAAACCACGTCGTATTGAACTGACATACCAATAAAATTGTTTAAATAATAATAAAAACTTTAAACAAATTAAAAAAAATATTAAAAAAGCAGAAAAAGAACAAACAAAATATATTAAAAAATAAAAATGGGATCTCAGTCTATCACGTAACCGTCGTGGTCTTGCAAAAAACTAAGGATAGGCATTCATATTTAAACAACATATACACGTTGAACACCCTGCTGGAATCGCCACGGCACGCCACTGGACAGGTAAACTTTCAATCAATATTAGGCATTTCGTAGAAATCTTTGATGTGACCTAGATGGTTCTTGGGCTTAAATTCATTAGAGGGCTACAATTTAACAGATGTTTCTGCTGAAAATTTCCTGATGATAATTTAATCCCCGCTAAAGATTTAAGCGCATTGCACCTTTGCCTTCGGTTAGATATTATAAAAAAGGATATTATCTAGCAGGACCAGAAAATCATTTTCGGAAATAGTCCAGAAGTCTACCTAAAAAACTATGACAAGCCATTTGGCGTTTTGTAGTCCCGGTTTTTTTTTAATTCGAATAATTACTAGATATGTGACCTTAGCGAAGAATTTAATGGTGACTTTGATAAGGGTTAGAGCACCAATATGAATATATGTTTACTCGTACATATTTTACTATTACAAGACATTACAATGGTTTAATTGCTATACCGAATTCTACGCAGTTGTATCTTTGAAAACCCTAGTCTACAAGGAACAAAGGCTGACGAATTCAATTTATTGGCAAAAAGAGATGTTGCTCTTGAGTAGAATTAGCTGGTAGGCTTATGGATAGTTTTATTTCATTTGATTATGCTTATTTTTTCGCTTACCCAGTAAGATAGCTGGTAAGCGCATTATTGGTTAAGAGCAGTGGTGCCCAGAGGACAGCAGACGCTCAAAGAGCTCAAAAATGAGAACGAGCGCTTAAAAAGCGTGCATGTATACAGAATAATCAACACATGCTTATCGTTGCTTATGGTAGTGGGCACCACTGGTCAGGAGCAATATTGCATTTTATTTTTCCTTTCCTAAGCATAACTCAAGCGGCCGATCTTCAACTTCCATAACTCGCGCTTGCCGTACGTCTTTTGCCTTTATAATGGGCGTTACAAATACCTTTCGTTCAACTTTGCTGTTATTTTCACTTCGTCTCAAGAAAAAAGTTAAAAATATCTCTATATCCTACCTCCACTCTGCATTCTGATTAAGCGGATCTGTCGCACGCACAGAACCCATACTACATTTGCCACATACGATGGCACTGCAATCAGTGCCCATCTCAAAAGGATCCGCACAACGTTGGCAGCAACACCAAAAAAGTTTACCGGCATGCATGAAATCACGACGCTTCAATGTACCCTACACCAAAAAACAAATAATTGCAAATTTTGAATGCAAAACAAACTACTCGTACTGCCGAAATACCTGCAAAGTGTAGGCATAACTCAGCGTAAGCGCCTCGTCCTTTGGCACCGCACGTGATGCACGCAGTATTATCGCAAATGTTTGCGGATCATCGGTATGCGATGTATTTGGACTACAATCGTGCGCCAGTAGGAATGCACTGGGATAAAGCGAACGCGCCTTTGCTGTTAGTTGACCGATTTCAAAGCAATTCACATCCAAGATACCACAAATCGTATGTATCTCCTCGGGCGTAAATTCCTCCAAATGCCAATCGTTGCGCAAACGTTCGACAACATTGCGTTCATAGTGTTGCCAAAGTTCAACATTTTGTTTTCGCATTTCTATATGTGATTCCATGCGCAAAATTATTGCATACTTTTCGGGTGCGTGTTGCTTCATAAGTAGTATGCGTACAATTAAAATCAGTTCATAGAGATTCTTACGCGCTATTGTCGTGGGGTTATTATATACGAAATTGAGTGGAGCTGCGGTGTTTTGTGCTTTAAATAATTCGCATTCGGCGGCAGTGTGGCCAGTAGGTTGTAGCAGACCACGACAATTGGCACCACAGAGTGGCCACTTGCAAGATGGGCATCTAGAACGAAGAACAGTTGATTAAAAAGAAATACACAGTATTTTTAATGTTTGTACCTGTACTGTGTGATTTTTAACTCGACCGGCATATAACAACCTAGGCAGACCGGATCTGCCGATACGCAGGGTCCAACCGCCAATGGTTCTTCAGTAATGAGCAACTCTCCAGGTTTTAAATCGCGTCTGGCTACTAGATAACGCCCTACAATATCAGAATTTTCAATTCTATATGGCAGATCGTTTGTTGACTCTTTCGGTGATTGATCAATTTTCTGATTATCCGCTCTGGCAAAAGTATCATTTTGATGTTGGTTTTTATTATGATGATTCTTTTTATTTTTCTAAAAGAGAAAATATCACATATTAACAAAATATTTCAAATTTAAAAGTATGGCTTAATGATAATGCAATGGGGGGGGGGACGCGTTCCATTTATCGTTACCAGGAGTATTAGTGCCGCAGCTTTAATTGAACAGGAATCTGTTTTTTATTAGGTATGAGGTCTTTTATAATATTTAATCAATTGGACTTGCAGGATAGCAGTCATATTCAAAGAGGATGCAAATCAGAGGAAAACTTTTTACACGAGTTGCAATATGAGAATTCTTTTGCTACTAACGCTCTTGACGAATGATCCAATTTTCACTGACATCGTTGATCAAGCTCATCTTTTAGCAATCATGCAAAACCACCAGCAAGTAGTGAGTGAGTCTTGCGAGAGTGTCTACGATTATTCTGTCTATTTAAACCCTCAGGATTGGATAGCGCATTAGTCGGTTAATCGCTCAAACTTAGGAAAAATATGATATTTGAAACTGCCTGCCATGCAACATATTACTACAAATTTGTTAATGTTACTGACGAAAATATGTCTGGATTCACCTTATTTTAGTCTCAATGAAGTGACAGTGCCCATAATATCCACTATTCGACAATTGTGATCGACCTTCTGGTAAAGAAAATTGGCTAGGGACTGAATGGCGTAGACAATCCTTTACCTTCTGGGCCGGCCCACAATTGAGATCAGTTCACTGGTAAAAAATCAGCCACGGACTTTACGGTATGAACAATTTTTATATTTTGGATCGGACGACAACTGACCTCGATCCACTGGTGAAGAAAATTACATGCCTTACCAATCCAGAATTGGCACCAGCCCTAGACTTAACGCTATGATAGTTACTTTAATCATCAACACATTTGTTGCAAAAGAAATAAACAAGGATGTACATATATAAAACTTTAAAAGAATTTTTTTGATATTTTTATATCCAGAGTTTTTTTCTTTCATAAGACATCCATGTTGATAACCTGGGATGTGTTAAAAATTAAAATATTTTTTTTTTGAATCTTACAAATCATTTGAATCTTCAAAGTCCTTAAAAAAAAGAGCTTAACCATTTCTAAAAACTATGTAAGCAGTTTGGCTACGTATCAGTGCTACTTTCGCTTATATATTGATTTCGTCCTGTGTTAAAAATGCTGTCACATGGGGTTATAATTGGAGTCTTATAAATTTACTATGAAGCATAACATTTTTGTGCGCCCATTACTTACATTTTAGAGATAAGATTGCGCGGGTAGAAAATTTCCTGAGGTGTCCTTGGACAATTAGTCTACATTAGGGTGTTTTTCTTTTCAAAGTTGTGTAGATGAATTTTATTTTATTTTTTCCTATATTTTAGGTTGAGGCTTATAAATAACTGTCCCGAAATTTGATAAACAAACATTTTGCGCCGTTCGCAGGTTTGATCTAGAAAGCTGAAACTTTGGGAGAATTTTCATCAAACCAGATTCTATTACATATAATTATGGAACCGAAAATTTAAAAGTACCTTTTGGTATTCAAGCCACTAGAAAAATGTGGGCGTGGTTTGACAACAGGGGATGGCTTCTCCCATACCAAAGAATACCTAAAACGTTATATCTTGGCACTAAAGGATGATTTTTTTCAACTTTTTACGTAGAATTTCAACGAAATCGGACCGAAACTATGTCCGCGCAGCTTACAGTTGGGAGTTGGGAAGTTCAAATTTTGAGACAACTATTTTGAAACCTCAAGCTAAAACATAGGGGGGAAAAAAGTCCACCAACAAAACTTTGATAAAAAACATGATAAATATCAATATTGAAAAAAATGTGACAAGAAACTTTCTTCCACTCATGTCTTCAACTGGCTGTCAGTTTTTCTTGAAAACATTGGAATTTTCGCATTTCACAAAATAAGCGAAGTTGTTTTCGCTGTGATCAATCAGAATCGGAATGCGTCCACCCACATTAAAAATCCGTAATCACAAATTATTTATATCAATTTTCGTAAGGAGAACAATCAAAATTCACTTAATTTTATCGAATTTTTCTCTTTTTTTATAATTTAACTCTTTATTCTTTTCGTATAATTGATACATTGCGCTGACAGCAGGTGTCAATAACAGTAATTATAATGCAAAAAACATACGGCAGCGCACTCTACCGTACTCAATCGCGCTCACTCTCTGTACTTGCTTGCTGCGAGCGATAATACGCTAATAGTTACTCATTTAGCTATACATTGGCAGCAGTGATGATACTTTTTCGCTATTGTGGTAAATTTGTGAATTTACCACTTCTTCCACCGAAGACTGGAGCCTTCATTTTATTTTTCTGCAATCAAAAATTATTATTTCAAACTTAATTTACGACCTTGACTCATGAGTCGCGTTGATAAGTTTTGACATAATAATTATGTCAAAAGAAAAAACTTAACAATTTTTTTTAAAACCTTTTGAACTCTTTGTTTTTTTTACCATTGGCAGAAGGATTGTCTGCGGTGTAGATTACTTGACACCTAAATTCTCCACCCGAACTTTATGAAAGGCTAAATATTTTTATGATATTTAATTTGAAATCCGTGCAAAACAGGGTTGCCAAGTGACCGGTAGGAATTGGAAATTTTCTGTTAAAGCCGAAAATTATATGATTTTTGTTATGTGTGCTTAATATTGACAGATAAAATAAAAGTCAAGTATTTCGCAGACAAAAATATTATTTTTGACTAATATATTAAATGTTTTTAATATTGCTGATCAAAAAAAAAAAAAAACACGGTCGTGAACTTTTTTCCATAAATTATTTGACTTTTTACCATTTGAAGGAAAAATAATTTTATTTTTGGAAGGCTGTTTTACATTTTTTAATAATTTAAATTTTCATACGATATTCGTCGCCAGTTGAGGGTGTGGGATTCGATTTAGTGCTCGCCGTTTTTCGTTTCCTTATTCGGATTTTCTGTACTACAATGAGTTAGGAAAAATTATCAACTTTTTTCGTGATTCTTCGCGACATTGATCTAATCAATTCTCTTGATTTCTTACATGACGTTCTGACATAACCAACAAATGTATGTGTTTGCGTCGAGAATGAAACTGTCATAAACTAACGTGACCATATGATCCGCGTTTTTGTTTTCTGCTCCGTGAGGTCCGCGTTTTCAGTGATTATTATCATCTCATCACATCTCATTTTGCTACGGATTTGGGTGAATGTGAGGACCTTTTTTTGATTTTTTTTGTTAGTAAATATGAACAATTGTAAATATCTGATATCTTTGCTGCGGTTTCCGGGATGTGAAAATGAGGCCCTCTTTTTTGTTTAGTTCATAAAAAAGGTTCATCAGCTTTTTCCTGGTCACGTTATCATTTATCATAAACTCATATTGAAATGTCATTTCATTCATGTTAAAGTGTACACAAGAATTATATTATGATTAGATAATAATGTAATGTTACATTTTTATGTTACGTTATAAAGGAAATGATGTCTAGTTAAAAGAATGATTAAAAAATTTATAGATTTTTATCTAGAGTCATAAAGCACGTCCCCCGCCCCCTTCCCTAGACTACCGTCGTCACCCGACACCCGAGACTTACATGTTTTGCCGACCCAGTAAGTTGTTGTATATAAAGTTTTAGAGATTTTATTTGATCGTGCTTAGTTTTTAAAACAACAATCTTCTGTAGAAAGAAAGTTTTATTTGAATAAAAACTTTGATGTACAGTTTTCTGCACTTAGGTTGCAATCACAGTGGGCGCTATAAGCGATGTGGTACTTGAAGCGTTACTTCCTAATGCACTATTATCCCTCAAAGCTTTACGTGAAAAATTTTTGGATTTTAATATTTCTACATTAATTCTCAATGTAATCAAAAACAATTATTCAACAAATTGATTTTCATGAGAACAAAACAATACGAATCTTCATACACTGTTCGCACGCTTGTCACTTTCACAGTCGCTTCTATCTGCTTCTCGCTTCGCTTTCACTGTAAATCTTCTATGCTATCGCATAGGCATACACACGCAGAAGTTTGTAGCGCGAAATACCGCCATAGCATCACATTGCTTATAGCGCCTACTCTAACATGAGCTGGCCACAATATTTTCTCAGAAAAGTAATTGAGTCGCCGACGTCATAACGCCCAAAGTGCAAGTCATAGGGCCCAATTCGGGCGTTATGTCATTTTTCAAATATTTTTTTGTTTTCGTTTGGGCTTTGTTTCAACGCCTATATAGACGCTTCTATTACTATTAATGACTGAATTGTAGTGATGCCTTGTTTTGTTACTTTTACCTTGTTGTATTTAATTTTATTTAAAATCTACCACATTCTACCACCATTTTTGGTTGATGCATTCCATCGTCTAAAAATTTTAAGTGCCATCACTGATTGGCACGCGACTTTGTATAAAAATAGCTACAGCAACATAAAGTTGAGGGGCATAAAAAGTGCTGACTTGAGTAGAAAATAAACACAATTTTATGATTAAATGCACCACTGTGAGGGTAATGGATAAAAAAAAACAAAATCAAAATTATCGTGTAAATAAACAAATAATGGAAAAATAAACTGATATTTCTAGTAAAAATTTCATTTAACGAACCGCTGCAAATTGAATATTGACCAAAAGTTTTTAGTTTTATTTTTTATTTAATTTTATGTTGGCTATTTATTGATGACACCCACTGTGTGAAATGTGAAAACATAAAAATTTTTATTAGTTTTTTTTTTTTTTTTAAACTTCACTTGCGAATTATATGACACAATTTTTATTTTAAAAATAAACCTTATTATCTTTTTAATATTTACATGTTTTCTTGCATTTGTTGGCATATTTTCTTATTTTATCTTCAAATTTTTACAATTATCTTATGAAAATATATATGTATAAGTTTTAATGCACACACACACACTGATTTTAATTTATTTTTGGATTCTTTTTCCGATCGTATGGTCTATCAGACAGCTTGCATGCAACTGATGGATCGTGTTTTTATTTTGACAAAAATGGTTTTTGATTTATTTCAGTTGATGCTCAGCGTTAAGAGAAAATTTCCTAGTGCTGGCTGGCTAGCGCTGAAATCTTCGCATTTCTCTTGCAAAATATTACAAAACAAAACTGGCTACTCTATTTGCTAAAGGGTTTTCCAATAAAAGGAGGAAAGCTTTTATTTTATTTCATATGGATATGAAATCTTTGCGATTTTTTTTGAAATTTTTTAATTAAAAAAAATGTCAAATGGCTAACTCTGCTCCTCTTACCAAGGCGAATAGGATGTGTTTAATTTTCGATCACTTTATTCAATAAATCAGGCGATTTTTCACGAAACATTAGTTGAATATTAAATTTAAATATAGCAATTGTCGTGAATATCTTATAAATCAGGCCATTTAAAGTCAATTAACATTGATCTATATCGCTTGCCATTGACTGTAACGACTACTCTTTGCTCATGTTGGAATGAAAAGGTTCCTTATGAAAAATTTTTAGTTTGACTTGAGGCCAGCAAGGAATATTTTGCTTATGTAACAATTCTGAGAGAAGATGATTTTTATTGTAAAAATTATTAACATTTTTGAGTTCTTCGAGGCTAAAATCAGCAAATTAAAAGCTAAAATTTTTTGCTGACTGAGAGTTTCCCTGTGGCTTTGATCTTTCTAATACAAGTCGGTGCAACTCTGATCTTCGTAGTACTTTCGTACCAATATGAATACTTGGGATCAATCCAACTCATCCACAAAAATATAAAACTTTAGCGTGACTTAACTATGTGCAACAATAGCAATTTTTAATGCTTCACGCTTCGATGCTCTTTGGGTAGAATTCTCCCCATTTCGAATTCAAACTGAAATTTAATCAAGAAAACAATTTTTTCATCGAGATAAGGCTCCGTGACTTTGTCACATGACTTCAGTTTTCATTGTGTTTTTTTACAAATAAAACTATTTATTTTGTGATTTTGCATCAAAGTAGAATTCGGTGATCACATTTTTTGACGGGTGAAGAGATTCCGAAGAAGATCTTGGTAAGAATGACGACAGCGAAAAATCGTATGTGTCAGGAATCGGAGAACTAAGTTCGGCAGATGGCTTTAGTGAAGATGAAGGTGAAGAATCAGACAACGAAGATAATTCCAATGAAGCAAGGTACCAAAACATAATAAAGTATTTATATAGCCAAATATCATTAGTCAATCAACGGTTACGCCACATCTCAAGTCTGTGAAATCAAGAATTTAGTTTTACATTTTCTTTTGACCGAAGATCGAAATATGAACTTGCATTATCACTTGAGAACCCTTATATGGCACGCAAAAGGAACCTAAAATCCAGCTCTTCATTGGTATGGCTTTCGAGTCTCACTGGCTTGATTCATTCTCTAAACTATCCAAAATTATCGTGTTCTAAGCCACCAGCCAAACGTGCTACGGAAGATATTCTATCAAATCAAAAAGGTCGATGCAAAGGATGCTGGATATAGAGCATAAACAAAGACAAAGATCGAACTGATTAGTTGCATCTACAAGAAATCTACAATCTGCAATTAATAAAAAAAAATTATTTTTTTTATTATTTGTGTTTAATAAAAATCAGATACAAAAATTTAATTGAATTTTACTTTTTCCAAACAAAATGTATGGAACCTCTTAATAGATAATCTTCCCACAAGGTCGGAAAACACATACCGATTAAAAGTGCAACGAAGGGTTAAGATGTTTTTAAAAACGACAAAAGTAACTGGTGTGAGGGAATGCAACTATATATGTAGCAAATACCCATGTAAAATATGCCATACTCTCAAAACCTCAAGGCGCAGCTCTACACAAAGAAGAATATTTAAACGCAATTAAGTTAATGTGAAAATAAGCCATAGAACGCCTTAAAGTAGGCTACTTACGCTGATTTACTTTGTGTTTGAGTTGTAAATTAAAAACAAACTGAAGGCAGTTGTGGGGCTAAAACGAAAACACGTGGCATAAATTAAGTGGAGTAGTCGCAGCCTTAGCAGGAGTGATATAAACAAAAAACGGGGTGCTAAAAAAAATGGAGCAAAACAGCACCTGTTTAGGTGTAGCATAGAAAAGTTCATTATGATGCAAAATGACATGAACTAAAACAGCGCTATAAAAATGACAACACACTTACACAATGACAGCAAAGTGAACATAGAAAATATTTACACACACTGACTAGAATGGGGTGTATCATGTGTATTACAAACATTGTCAAGTTAGCCCAGAAAAAAACTGATATAAAGGACTATCGATGTTTTAATATAATATTCTTTGAAGTACTGTACATGGTATTATCTTAGAAGAAATTATCTTATGCCAAAGTATTGTAATACATATTTTTAATTTAATGGGCCACTTTAAAAATGCACACATAGCACATACCAATTTGTTGCACCAAAACATTTTGCTTCAGGTATTGCAGTAAAAAAGAAATGATGAGCGTCATGCAGTCAAGTGTTAAACACGATCCGAGCTTTGTTTATTAATTGGAGCGGAAGCTATGCTAGCAACAGCATCAAACTTTTCTCATTTTTTTTCCAGTTTGACATCATTGTCATTGCTGTTGTTGGGTTTTTTTATGGTATAACAATAAATTTTAAATTAAAAGTAACAGCGTATAGTTTTAAATTAAATATGTGCAGTTTTTGTTATAATAAAAACTGTAAGCAACAAATAACCAACCGACGTGACCAGCTTGACACAAGCGATTTGCTATAACGCATTCATGTCACTAATTAAAGTGCTACGCAAATGTGCACACAAAAGTATGCAATCAATTTCAACATTTTTGTACAAGAGGCAAAGAAAATGGAAAAACTCGAGATGATATTGGAAGAGGCGATATGGGGTGCGGTTACAAGCAATATGGTATATTGTTTATTGTAATGTATCATTTGCTAGATTATATTCTCCATGCCTTCTTCAAAAATCTTAGCTGGGATCGTATAGTAGTTACGATCAATAGTGCTAAATAGCAGACGATGTTGGAAAATTGTTTGAAGTTAGCTCTGCAAAACCATGCCCGAATTTGGTATTTGATTTGAGAAAATCAAACCACTGCACATACTGCAAGGAATACAATGAATCCGCTATGTAAATTCTTCGACTAGCAATAAAAGATATGGGCTACACAAGGCTTGGGACATACTGAATGCAAAATACTGCAAGATACTTTATAAAGAATATAAGTTATAAGGCTTACACACGAGAAACAAAATAAAAGATACAAGATGCTGTAAACTAAATTTAAGATACAAAACACTAAGAACAAAATTAAAGCTCAAAATATTAGATACGAGATGCAAGATACAATATATGTATGTATATGACACCCGATACAAAATACAAGACAATGCAAAGTATTTGTTCAAACATATCAGATAAATGATAGAGTGGACCACTTATAATTTGAAATTTGATTTTGCTATAGATAACAAATGAATATTTTTATTTCAATGTGTTTTTTTATTATAGTATTCGAAAGTGCAATCCTTCCGGTTAATTATGGTACACTTTTTCATCCAAATGGTTTTCTCGGCTAACCTTGCAGTAGCCCATATGAACAATTGGACTTTTTAGTACATTTTCGTCCGCAAGGAGCTCTATTTGACCGATAGCTACATATTTTTCGTCAATTAGAGCAGCAATGGACAAACTACGAAAAATGTGCCACTTGTGGCTCTTTAAAGCAAACACGTAAATTTTATTAAAAAAAATTACGAAAACAAACCCATGTACTCTTCTCTGTTACGCACATTTTTATCGTAGTGGTTTGTTTTATACGCGCTATGCGCGGGATGTGTATTATTGACATTGTAGCATCATTCATTAAATAATCAATAATCATTGCAAGATGATACCGCAGATTTAGAAACTACACCAAACCGTTGCGTGTAGAAGGTGCATTTGCTTCACACAATCACGTGTGGACTGTGTGGTCTTTCTGTGCCCCTGATACGACAATTTTATTTGTTACGTAAACAACCCACAGAGGTAGAAATGATCTTTGTCAGAAAATATAGTTTTTCGGATAAATTCCCATATTCTTCCAATCCTAATGAACTTGTATTTTATTCCAAATTGAGTTTACTTCGATTACAATTTTTCAAGGGTTTTAGTGTGGATCTTTACACCACTTGCCTCCAATGTGGATGTGAAGAACCGCTAACTTCAAATGGTAACCATTTTATAAAAAAAATTCATAAAATTTAATTCGTTTTGCTTTTAAAGACTTAAATTGAATTGATTCTTTAAACCATCCTCTATATAAGGATCGTTTGAAGTTAATAAATATGCAGTTTTTGAGCTCCCGCAGAAATATTGCGGATATATGTACAAACATACCTTATCTGCATCAACTTGTAGAAGGGTCTCTAGCTGCACCAGACCTTCTTACCCAAATATATTTTAATACTAATTGAAGAAGCACTCGTAACTCTTATCAATTATTTGATCAACCAATTAGTAGAACTAATTATGTGCCTACAGCTCCTTTTGATCGTATGACAACTCTTATTAACAACTCAATTTTGGATTGAAAACTAACTGTAGATAAATTTGTAGATAATTTGCATCATAGCCTTTTCACTTTCATTTTTTTTATTAAAGTTTTTACTTGATTAAAAGCTTTAACCTAAATAGCTAAGAAGGCTAATTAGCTGTAGTAGCTAAACACTAATATTGTTATTACAAAAAATATAATGGCGTGCAAAAATGAACTCGCAATGTACAGAAAATAATCGACAATGGAAAAATGACCATGAACAAAGAATAATGGATCCAATTAAATGAGCAACGATTAATGGCCAATAAAAATATTCGATGCCATAATGAGCTACGCCGATCGCTTGTCATGCCATACATCAAAATTTGAGAATTTCAACACTTCACGAAGCAACACCGTCGTTTACTTCCGTTTCTTTTCAAGAAAACGCCAAAATCATGAAAATCAAAATAATAATCTTATTAGCATACATTCACATCACTCACTTACACAGCTATAAACCATGCAGATGTATGTTTGTGTTGGAGTTTTCTTATAAAGTTTTTTTGATTGTGCTTAGCTGTAATCAAAGTCTGCTGTTTTTGTTTCATATTATTTTTGACAAGCGTTTCCTTGGCACGCCATCATCTTTAAATTTACCACTAAAATGTACTCCACTCTCTCTCTCTCTCTCTCTCTCTCTGGTGCTGCTACGTACTCCTTAACTCTATTTTTACCTCGCTTATTTATTGCATTACTTTGATGTAAACATATAATAAAATGCTGCTTCGCGTGTTTACTAAGCACCTCCAAAAGGATTCAATTAATTGTGGGAGCGTACGTGCTAACAACGATAGCGTACATCTAATTTTTGCACTCTCCGATGAAGGTCACATGCGCATTGCAAAGCCAAAGAGTATATGCGAGAGGTGCTTATCAAGTCACTCAATTTTTTGCAGACTTACAGTGGTCCCAAGTGGTCCATAATTATGTAAAAATTATAGTTAAAAACTTAAGCTGCAAGGGACATTGGCACAAAGTTATGGTATATTGGCCCGGTTCTTTCGTCGGAATGGAATGTTTTATAATCGTATAAATTTGCAGCTTCCCAAATTAACGATTTAAGTACGTTTTAATTGTTCCCCTTGTTTTTCACAAATTTTACTTCGAAAGCTAGAAATTAGTCCCAGGCAAAGACAACAGGCTTAAAAATTTTTGACACAGCCATTGTTAATGGTAATAATTTGATGCCATATTATTTGATATCTTGGACAAAGGAATACCATCTATGTAGTCGCGTAACTGTGAATGAGCCCCCAAAGGTATTGCTACGCTGCTGTTTTTGGGAACCTATTTGGGACACATTTCTATATAAATTAGGTTCACTAATACGTTGAACAGAATTGGAATGGGATTGGGAAAGCGGCATGCATTCGGAGGACAGTACTTTCTTTGAGAATACGTTTATAGCCAGCACTACACTACTAGAAAATTGTTATTTAGACATATTTCGCGCCTATTTGACTAATGGGATGCTTTTTTTGTTGGAGATTGATTTAAATGCGTTTGAATAAATTTTATTCGAATAGTTAGCTTAGGTTAGAGTGGTGGCTTAACACAGCAAGCTTGAAGCCATAAGTAGCAAAAAAGCGTCATTTTAATACCACATTACGTGACCCGGCGAATTGCTGGGTGTAAAGACAGCTGCTATATCCAGTTAGCCTTATTAAAATAGTGGGACAAAGACCCGATTTCAACTCCGACAAATTCGCTGATGTCATTGAAGATAGGGTTACTAAGGCCTGATTTTGGCTAAGCGTTGAAAGCTGCAAAGAAAGTGTTCGAGTGATTCATTCTCGCTTACGTTCAAGCAACTGCGGCAGGAAGAATTGAATGGGATATCTGATCTATCGATTGCCCAGTGCAGGCCACGGTAATTCTTGCGATGTCAAACCAGTTCCTAGACATCAAGTAGATGGTTCTCATTTTATTATAAGAGGGCCAAAATTTTCGAATGCGTTTGAGACAAAATTCATTCATAAAATTAAAATTTTACTCACAAAAATGCCGGCAGCACTCATAACATGACTCCAATTTGCTATCGCTCTCTCATTTGAAATTGAGCGCTAATGCTGTGGCAACAATTGTAAATTTCTGCAACGCAGAGCAAAAGTTGGAGCCCGCACGCACATACACACACATCAAACATATGCTGCTGCATAAAGCATTGTGTTAGCAACAACAACATGAAACTCACCATCACAACAAACTTGAAAGCGAATGCATTTCATTTCCTTGCACCATTCGTCGTTTGACCATCGTAGCGGTTGAACGTGTTCGCGGAAATCTTTACTTTGTCAAAAATAATTTGGAATCTTTCGTGCGTTCGTTCGGGTGTGTTAAATATAAGTGTTGTTGTTGTTGTTGCTGCCTGCTACTCATGACGTTTGTCTGACCCTTTTTGTGTTGAAAAAAAAAGGTTAATACGGAAAAATTAAATTCGGCATATATTTAAAGATAAAAACGCGTTTATCAAAATATTAAAAACAAATGTGGTAAAAAAGAGCGTGGAGACACATTTAAGTTGTATCCTTTCTTAGCAAGACGCCAACGCAACGTAAAGCGTTCGTGCGGCATCATTAATCATTGGCGCGACGAAGACCGCAGCGTTACATTTGTGTGTTTATGTGGTTTAGTAGCGGATGTTTTGCTTTGTGTTAAAATTGTAAGCGTGTGGGCCAGGAGTTGTGTTCCTGCCCCTTGTTTCTACTTTATGGTGATGAAATGTTGCAAGTTTGCCAAAAAAAAAGATTAAGGATGTTACTAAACTTTCCAGTAGTTTTAATGTTTTAAGCGTCCTATTCCAAGGAACATTTTAATTTTTTGATACCAAGATAATTCAGTTTCACAGGACTCTATTAAATCCACTGAGTGATCTATGTATATTAAGTGACTATTAGTCTAACCATATACTAGAAATATTTGTGTAACTTATAAAGCGATATGTTTCGAGCATATGAAATCACGGTGTTTAAAGGAAGAACTCATATAAAAGAGACAAAAACGTGGTTTTATTTCTTATAAAAATTATTTGGTAGTAGTGCGAATCAACTATTTAATGAAAACCGTAGAAAACGTCAAGTTTTTTTTCCCCAACAGAAGCGCGAACGTTACAGGAAATGTCCACGATATTTAAATGGAAGTCGAAAAAAAAGAACAAAAACATTTTTTTTTTGAAAATATAAAAAAGAACGTCCATATTGAGAATCACTAAAATTTAAAGTACTATCATTGGAACTCTTTCTAAAAAAAATCCCTCTTCTATTAAAAATACGAGTTTGCTTGAAACATTATGGTCCTTAAAATTTATTTTCTATAATAATTTTTCTTATGCTGCTGTATCGGAATCTGATAATTTTTGTCTCCATCACGCTCGGTTTTTCAATTAAATAAGGTCAAATGTGCCAAAAACACTGATTTTTAACATTTTCGTGCACTTGTGCCAAGGATATCAAACACTTTGAGTACACCAAAATGAAATTGTGTGAAGTTTCTCTTTAAAATTTGATTTGTATTTTTTTGTTCTTGGAATTTTGGCTTTATGTCATTGTCAGTATGTCAGTGCTATATATGTATGTATGCAGCTAGTAATTGCACTTAAGTACTGTTTTTGGCTGTGCACAGTCTTCAAATATATTCATAAATATCAACTAAATCTGCATTTTATTTGAAAAATTTTAAAGAAAAAGTTCACTTCTGCATTTTTGGGTACCCAGCAATCTTTCATAGCAATTGAAATTATCAAAATCGATTTTTATGACCTCAATTATCTCAAAAACCAGAAATGATGGCAAAAAATATCTACAAGATTTTTATTCGGCATCAAAAAAAAATTTTTCATGATTGACATCCGGCTATTGGACGCGAATAAATAAAAATAGAGAAAAACAATGTACGAATAAGCAAAAATTAACTATCCCACTACTGGATTAGTAACCACTATGATTTTTTAAAACACTTGACATGATTTCCTTATTGGACTTTTCACCTAATCTTTTTAGAGAAAATCTCGGATTTCCTGTTCCTACTCCATTTAAAAACAATGGAAATTCGATTTATTTAGAAAATTTACTGCTCCTTTCGCCTTTTGGTTTGGAGGAGAGACTTGACTCTTAAAGTACAGCATTAAACAGTTGGTTTGCACTAATAATATGATAAAATCATGTGTGAAAATTAATACGAAATGAGGGCACGTTTGAACACACAGTTTCTGAGACATTTAATTTATCATAAATTTTATGATTTTAATTTATTTCATACTGATCAATTTAACATGGAGTGCTTTGCAAAGGTAGCGAATTTTGCACCGAATTCTTGTTATTTTTTTTGTAAACTCATATACTTTTTTTGATTATGATTTTATTCATTAGATTAATATTTTTGCGTCCATGTCCTTGCGTGAATAAAGTTTTTAACCTCATAAAAAAATAGACTTTGGGGAAATATTAATTTGACACGTTCGACAAAAATCGACTTGTGTTTTTCTCAAATATTGATATTTTAATTTTTTAAAATTTTTTTCTTCTTTCTAATTTTATAATGGGTACGATTGACATGTAACAAACGTTTTAATGTGCGTACTATTTAGAACTAAACAAAAGTTTTTGCATTTTTTTGTTTTGTTGCGATTTGGTATTGAAATTTGCTTAAGTGATTTCTATTCCATTTTTATTTAAATACATATACATTTTAACGATTCTTTAATACTGACATTTAACGGTTATGGAGGCAGAATTTGGTGTATGCACCTTCATTTAGAGATATGTTTGTTGATAGTTTCAGATATATCCTTTTCAAAAATCGTCTAGTTTTTTTGATAACAATAAAAATAATAGAGCTTAGCTACTATATCTATTAGCCTTAGTTGCTATTGAGCTTAATGCTCATCAAATAGTTCAATATAATTGTTGGAATTCTGCGCCGTATTTCTTGAGATATGACAAGTTTTTGCTTGCAACTTTTAGTATTTTCTCTGCCACTAGTCGCTCCAAGAAGGTATTGTACAGAAACTACCATTGCCATTATTGAAGATGAATGAATGCTTTGACCCATTCGTACCTCCATACAGCAAAAAAGAATTTTATATTTTAGTACACTACAATACTTTAGTTTTGGCAAAATATTGATATTAATAAAAATAGAGTTAAGCTACTGCAACTGTTAGCCTTTTTAGCAATTTAGCTTGATGCTTTTAACCAAGTAAATATATTTAGGCAGAAAAAAATTATATAATTAACAATATGTTACCTTTCAAAGGATGTCATTTTATTTAAATTAGCTCAGAGACTTAGAAATTCTTTAGGACTTATAATTATAAATTAAAATTTTTGAAATATACATCCACAATTTTCAGTGGCTTCACTTAAGCAAAAACGACTTTCGCAGCGAGATTTGTAAAAAAATTACTAAGATGTCCACGGTCATTAAGTTTTTACAAAGCTATATAAGTTTTATTTGCTATGCATCATCAATGTAACAGACTTATGTGGCAAGTACATTATTTTTGTTATTCCTAGCCGGAATGCACTTAATTGGCCAAAATCGAAAATTCATTCATGCGGCACATTCAACCACTTATGCCTAAAAAATAACATCTGGCTATTGGATTTAGCATCGATGTTCGATGGTCGCTAAACACCCGAAATCAGTGAAGATATTTGTGGTTCATGTGTGTTCATTGATCAATTCGTTTATATCTTTAAAAACTTTACTTAAGGAACATAAGCCCTTTCATTCTTTAATATTATATAAAGTAACTACAGCAGATTTTATGTTTAAACAGTAAAATTGTAGCTTCTTCATAGCCGGAAAATATATCATTGCAAATTATTTGATCTTATAGTGTACAGTAGAGTATTTTGCGATATGTATATTCCAAGATTTCCAATCCTGAATCAAACAGAGATGCAACAAATCATATGGAATTTACTATATCAAAGATTGTAATGATAATGAAACCTTAAGAATTGCCAATGCCGTAATGTCAAATTGAAATTGTGATAGTGCTGAAGGTTTTTCATGGACAATTTATACCTATGAATCTGTAAAAAATGGTAATATAAAAATTTATCGAATTGAAATCGGATCTTGATGAGATTTAGTGAGTAATTCGACGTTTGAAATGATCCTGGGCCACAAAATTTCCACAATTGTTGGTGAACACTTGTTAATTATGTAGCAGTGTGTTCGGAAATTATTCAAAGGAACTAGTTTCACCTTTGATTCAAAAATTTTGAACTTCGTTGTCATGAACACGATATAGAGTACAAACAAAAAGTGAAAAGCTGAGCGGAGGCACCTTTAACTTTATTAATCTCCATACCGTCAGCAAAAAATAGTTATGTGGACTGTTCTACTGCACACTGTAAATGAACGCTTCATAACCAAACTTCAACTACCTGCTATTGATCATATTCGATAATTAAGCGAATAATACTTGCAGATAGATATCTTCTTTAGTCACGCTCGTGCAAATTCGTTGTTTTTGAAATTCATATTCGAGAAATTTTTGTTCCCTCTGAAATTTTTTCCCTTTTACACTTAGATTCGTTTGAAAGCATTTTCCCGCAAACTTTGTGGAAATCTGATCAAAATTTTGATCCGTTTTATACCTTTCAGCGCAAGAATATGAAATGAAATGCTCATAATTCAACGAAGTCGAAAAAAGAGAAGTTTGCACAGCATATTTCTTGAATAGACAGAAATATATAAAAATCTACAACTGAGTAGACTGCATCCTTTCTGACTGTAACTTTTAACCCCAATTGGGCTTGTCTTAGATTTCCTGCACTATGCTTAGCATGGCTATAGCTGAAAATACCTGGGTCTATTCAGAGCAAGTGCATATGAATATAATTTTAAGACTTTCTACAATACCCGGTAAACTATAACTGAGAATAACTCTTTTAATTAGGTGCATTACAATTCGAGCATTTGTTCGCAAAACATAGTAATAAAAAAAAATTATAATCTTAAAACTGAATTTGACGAAATACCATTGAGCTCGTGAAGCACTAAGAGAAAGCGCTTAAGATTTCAGAGACTTTCTCTAACATTTGGCAACATTTTATGATTAAGCTCACGCTTGAAGTTCCTAGCAGTGTCGAATGATTTCTTGAAGACTCATGATATTTTTGGAATGGATCAATGAAAACGCGAATTTAAATTTGTCCAAGGAAACTGCTAACAACAACCGAAAATAGATCACGGAACTTGCTCAGATGAAGCCTTTGAATGACTGTTTTTATATGTACTTTAACTTTTGAAAATTGTATCAAAACTAAAATTTTTATTGTGTGACCTTGTAGCTAAATTTTTATTAATATAGGGTGTTTTTGAACTGTCGTAGTTTTCATTTTAAACAAAACACAAAAAATTGTACAGTGACCCGATTTTTGACTTGCCTACGTATAAGATGTTGGAAATTTGTGAATTTTTAAGTTGCCGATTGATAATCTTACAGAATCATGATAATGAAGAAGTAATGTAGTAATGTGCATAAAAGTTCTCAGTGTGTAAATGGAAAAAACGTTTATTTCGTTAGAAATTCTTCATTCTTTCATTGTCTATTCTATCAGCCAACTCGTGGTACATGTGTAAAATCGCAAGATGATTTAAACGTTTTTGACCCATCGTTGAACGCAAATACGATTTTAGCTTCTTAAGAGTCGAAAAACTCCTCTCATTAGTGCAAAAGGATGCAGATCATTAACAATTTCACGAATCAAACGAGTTCTGAAATGAGGTCCTGATACCATAGATAATGAAATCTACTACATCTCCTAAATTTTCTAGTTTAGTTTCATTTCTGCTCGCTATATTAAGAAATATGTTTCGATCACTAAGTAAATTATCTTTTTTGAAATCATCTTTACAAAAATTAAGTATTTTATCAACATCACAATCTTTGCCAGGTACAAAAGCTTCAAGGGATCTGGAAACATTGCTGAATCTGTAATCTGAATCTGTAAATTTTACTATACTAATGTTCTGGAGTCTGAAATATATGATTCTCTACTTTTGAATTGGCATCAATACGCATTAGGAATTCGTGTTGAATTAAAATTTTCCGTGTTGTAGTCCAAATGGGGAAGTCTCACGCATTAAACTCTTAAATGCAGTTGGTAAAATGTTGATGCAGTGATGATTAGTTTTCATTGCTGAGCCAACCTCACTGCAATTCTTCTAAAAAATTTCGTTTTCATTACATAATTTTCGAATAATTCTATCATTTCGTTCCAATTTTTCAACATCTAATAAATCTAAACTCCAGCTTCCATCTAAGCTTTAACTTCTACCACTCCCACTACTACTACGACGACGACGACGACCAACACAACCATTGTGCAACAGCAAGAGTAACGTTTATTAACGGATATGTCTGGGATTTATGGAAATTGACTTTTGTTGAGAGAAAATTTTGCTGTTTTAATTTCTCTTTTGTTTTACTTTGATTTACTGTTTAGACGCGTTTTATTTCTTTGTTTTTTTTTTTTGTGAAAACGTGCTGAAAAATGATGTTGGCAAGCGCAACTGTAGATACAAGAGCTGGAGCACAAGACAATTGCAATAATTCAATTTCAGTTATAATTTCCGCTTTAAGGAAAATTACATTTCCCAGCATATTTGCCCGTACCACTTCACATAGAAATGGAACGGGAGTGAAACAAATCAAAGAAAAAGGGAAGAGTTTCATGTTCAAGCGCAAATCTTATTATAAATTATTATGTGATTTCAAGGGTTAGGAAAATCATTTTTTTGTATCTGCTTATGTTTTTTTTTTATGAAAATAAAATTTGAATCATTGCACTTTCACTACTTATAACAATTTGCTTAAACTTTGTGCAGCTTAAAAATATGCAACGAAAACTTCGCAGTTTTTACATATAAACTATTATTAAATTAGTAAGTATTTGAGTCAAAATGTGTTGCATACTTTTAGGCGACACATGAAAACAACGTTTCATAAGCATGAAGTAGAACATAAAAAGGGAAAAAGGTCAATATAAAATTAAAAAAATATTTCAAATTAATGCTCAATTTTTCATGTTTAAAAAAAGGTTTCTATAAAAATTTAAAAAAAATTTACTAAGTGAGTGCATATGTAAAGCATAAAAACAAAATTCTTAATCTAAAAAACAACAATCAAAAAACCTGTGAAAAATTCCCTACAAAATGCAATTCATCATTACAAAAACATATCGTCACCCTAAGTGCAACAACAAGTTAAACTTCATGTCGCCGCCAGCATCATCATCAATCCAATGCATTTCCCCGTACGCATTTGTCATGCTCTCACTGTTGCTTTTCCTTATGCCGCTACAACCAGTGGACGCCGGTTCTTGTCGTGAGGCGCAGCTTTGCTGTAGTGGACGCGATTCTTCATGCGTTGTACAGAAGGCGCCCATTAATGCGATCATCGAAGATCTAAGTGATAAGCCATGTTATTGTGATCATGCCTGCCTCAAACTTGGTGATTGCTGTGACGACTTCAAGGATCATTGTGGAGGTGAGTGTTAAGTTAAATGAAAAAATAAAAAAATACAGCATTCTGCTCATAAAAACTTTCCATCAACATGAATCACTTTTTAAGTGGCAACAAGTCATTTTTTACTCCTTTTTGTTGTTTTTTATGACTTTGGCATAAAATTAAATTTTAATTGGTAACTCGCGTGCGTGTTACGATAGCGCGCGCCTTGTTAACGTTGAAACAGAAAACGACGTCAGCACAGGGACAATGCAGCCAAAGAGTTAAAAACGTAGGCGTGGCACCGTTTTATGATGTGTTAAGTTGTTGTTGCTATTATCGTTATTGTCGTCAGTCATACATACACGCATGATATGTAGATACATATGTATGCGTTAAGCGAATTTGCTGGTGTACCTAGTTAATGAAAAATAAATTAATATTTGATGTATTTATTTAGTCCTTTGTACACAGTAAGTTGACTAAAGTTAGTAAAGAGTTAATGATTTTTTAATATTTGTTATAAATTTAATAAATTTTATAGAGTAATGGCTATGATAAATAAATTTTGCTACTTTTAAAAATTAATTTCCACTTCCTTCCTTCTTATTATTTTGTGGCCTAAAGCTGTAATTTACTTATGAAAAAATTAACTCAGAAAGCTCTTGAGTAGATCCACAGCTCGAATGCGATTTCTCTCAAAAAAACGGGTTGGCATGCTTTGTTGGCTTCAAAACTAAGGGAAATGTGTTCCCCGGATAAAACACAAAACGAGCACCACTTCTTAAGTGACCCAGGATCTACTAGATAAAGTCCTCATAACTCGAACTGAGAAGGACAGAAATGCTTCTACTATAGCACGGATAATAGAAAATAGCATAAAATAAAATTCGAGGGAAATATTAGTAAAGGCGCAAACCAGGTGACTTTATAGAATATCGGGCTCAACGAAGACACAAAATAGCTGTCTCAACAGAGCATTACAAGAAAAATGTCAACCTGATGTTAAAGAAGATAAGAAGCGAAGCAAAACAGAATTGTTTAATATACCTAATATAACGCTAGAATACGAAATATGTGAATATGGGTAATATTGGAAAAATTCGAAAGCACTTGGAAGAGTTTTCTGTAGAAGCTATGCAGTGGTATACCATGGACATTCGTCGCCCGGGGAAAAATTGAATTCGCCGCACCTGTCCACAAAATGCACCTCCAAAGATTTTTTTTTACAAAAAAAAGATCCCAATTTTCGCAATCCAACGAAACCTAATGGAGCCTTTACATAGAGTGCAAATCACTATTTTCATTTACTAAAAAAAAGATACACCTAAATTAATTACTTATGTTAAGAATCACGGACCATTTTGCCGACGCCCAAACATTTGCGCCCATTGCGGCCGCGTACTCGTTCCCCAAGGTACATAGGCTACTGGACCTATGCTTCGCGAAGAGTTAAAAGACACACGTGCGTATTTCTTACGTAACTTAAATATATAAATCAGTCCAGTTCGAATCAAGAGTACATAAAAATGTTCTTCAAAATTAAATCAAGTTATTTAAATAGAACATAAAACAAAGCCTAAAAAGTTTGGAGACATATCATGTTTTTCCTTAAGACTGATAATTTTAGCTTCTAACCAGTCTATGTGGATTGCATAGAGCATGAAACAAAGTCAAACGTGACAAATCTACGTAACGCACTTTCATGGTTTTTTATTAAAAAACTTTATATATAAAGCAACGATGGGCACGTAGTGGCACTTTCCGCCTTCATGGACCGAGCCGTTATTCGAAACAAGCAAAAAGCAATTTGCAGAATTTCAACGCAATCGACGCTCTCTTCTTGACTTGAGTTCAAATGAAAACAAAAACAACACACAAAGGCATTAGCGACGGTGCCGCATTGTGTCTCGATAAGTGTAGCAATTGTTTTTGTTTGTGTTACAATTTGTTTTTTATTTTTGTGCTGTTAGCGATTTCGAAAATGAAAGCAAAAAAAATTAAAAATTTTTTTTTTGTTGCTTGATTTTTTTGTTGCGCCCTTTTGCCAGATTTTCATGCCCACCGCTGATCTAATGCTAGAAACTTTTTTTTTAATAATCTCAACAGGAGCACATGAACACTTCTTGTGGAAAGTGCCCATGATACAACTGGGTGTTTAACATTGCAAAATATCGTTAGAGACGTTAACTTTCTCCGCTTTTAAACTTTTTCAATGTCATATTATCACTCCTTAGTTAATGCTCTAATGAGTTAACTGGTTTGTGTTTTTGCTAAGATCACTAGTGGCCTTAACTTTGTGCTGTTATAGCCTGTTAATTTAGATGATTTGTGTCGATTTTAACTTCACACTACTATAGTCTACTAAGTCAAAGGACTTGTGATTTTGCTAAGTCAAAGGACTTGTGCTTTTGCTTAGTCCAGTAACCGTTTAAACTTTAGTTTCGCTTGGTTAGTGGTAATAGGTTTGAGTCTTTGCTAACAGTGTTATCGGTTTTAAATTAACACTATTGAATATATCAATCTTGGACTATTTTCTAAAGCTAGATTTGAATTTTTTAATTTAGGCTAATTATGAAATGCACAACGAAGGTATTCACAATGAACCTCACAGGTCTCCGACTATAGTGCGTAGGGTTGTTGTAATTATAAGCCAATTAGTACATTGCTTCTTCAGTGCCTTATCTTTTGTGATATGCTCTGAGCTTCTTACATGTGAGCTCTATTTTTGTAGCGAGTTTCATCAGATTTTGTCTGCTCAAAAGGTGCTGTATTGGTAGAATTTGAATTGATGAAGTTCTAAAGTTCTGTTTCTTTTGGGACTTCAGTTGTATAACCTGTATCTTTAAAATTTCTAAGGCAAGTTATAGTGTCAATGATTTAAGTGTAACATAGCTAAAACATATTACATATTAATTTGCCTCAAATCCAATTTCGAAACATTAGTAATTTAACATTTCCACTTCAAATTAACTACACTACTTAAATAACTACTAATTAAAGTAATCAATTTATTGTATTAAATAAAACCAATAATTAAGAGGAAAAAAATTCTTTAATACATAAAGTCATTAGTTTGCAACTAATTATTTTTTACCATAATAGTTTATAAACTTTTAATTGTAATGGTAAATTAAAAAACAAAACATTTTTTCAATTAAATTATAATTTCGTATAATTAAGTATTTTATTTTTCACAATAAAATATCAAGTTGTAAAAAAGTGGACATTATGATGCGTGAAGAATTGCAATAAAACTTTAATTTTCACAACTTGCATGAATTTAGTTGCAATTTGTGGTATAATTAAATTTACTTGCACTCAATTGAAATACGAGAATTGAAAAAAATATTAACGATATTATGGTGAAATGCGCGAGGATTTACATTTTATTTTGTCTTAGTGCCAATAATTGCAAGCATTTAAATAAATGGAAATATTGTTGTATTGGACCTCTTCAATGTTAAAGTTTGCTGCTGTTTTATGGCGAAAACACGCCTTATAGATAAGCATCCTTGACAAGTATTGTTAATAAACGACTTAGGGCATTATTGATAGCAAAAGTGTAAGTGATATAATAATCCTTCGAATTAGTTACGTGTGATTGAAATCAGAAATATATTTTGACTTCGATTATGGCTAAATTTTCAAAAAAAAAAAAAAATATATATGTTTAGGGGCACATTGCGACCTGTTGAGCTCATTTTGCGTATTTTGAATACAAAGTACCAGTTCAATTCAAATGACGTACAAGTCCCTGAGATTGAAAATATCGCACTCTTTTGTCAATGACACCATTTATCGCCTAAAATTTGCTGATACTTTGAAATATTTCGACCTTTGGTTCACATTTGGTCACCTCGGATATTGAGTAAAAGTTGTTGTAGTGCTAATTTCCATTTAAATGAGGTACATAGTACATTAAATATTATAGGAAAACTGATTCTAAGTATATTTTCTTAAACCAAAAGTTCTCATATGCGCCATTTTCGACCATCATTTATTTGAGAAGGACTGTATAGAAGTTTTTATTTTTTTTTAATTCTTACTGAGCTGAGCTTCTTACTGAATTGCTTACGAAGATTTCTAAGTGTAACAAGTTGTTAGACCCAACTTCGAATTATGATTTTGTAGGGCCCTGGGTTAAAAGCTCACAAGGGGTCTTTTCATGTACAAAACGCAGAATAACATTAGTGATACATATAAAAAAACAAAACAAAACAAAATAGCTTCAGTTTTCGTGATGTGGCCTCGATTAAGTTCAGGGCTAAAGGACCCTCGAGGTCTACCTTAGTATCGATGTCATGAAATCCACTGTCTTAAGTTAATAATTAAACAGCATGTCTTTGAAAAAAGAAATAACTCGAAAATTTAACTAATCAAGTGCGATTTACTTATTATAACTAAGCAAACGAATTTCCGACTAATTTTTGGAGGAGGTATCTTGGATAAGCGAAAAATTAGATAACACTCAAGAAGAAAAAGTTCGCATATTTTAATTAAAGTGAAAATCTAACGAACGTAAATTAATCTTTGGGGTATAAAGCATTATTACTACAAACGTGTTGCTTGTCACTAACGCGACTTAAAAATGTCCGTAACAGATAGTGCTACACCGATACGAGAACGATATATTAGTTCAGAAATTATCGTATCGTCCTCGTAGTGGCACCAAGCTTATCGTCTCGTACTCGTTCTCGCACGAGAAATTTTTAATCTGTGTCGTTATCGTCTCGTTATCGCCGATACTTCTCGGTTGTTCTTGTTCTAATTTTTATATATATAAAACTAGCTGAATCAGCGGCATTCCCGCTCACTGTCCGTTGTACAACTCCGACTACATTTTATGCGATCTTTACTGCAGGCAAATAGGTCCGTATACGAAATTTCACAACTTGGCATGAGTTCCAAGGATAGTAATATAATGGATATTGTTGAATGGGAAGAGCCATAACCCATTAGCCAACCCTGTTTACATTTAGTGAGTTGCTTAGCACAAACAATTTTCATTTAAGTATCAGGTTTCACAGCTGTAGCTGCGATATCTCTAATCTTGTACAAATTTCGTGATGTTCTTAACATAGGCAATATACATCCTAGCGCCGAATTTCAAATCGACTACTACCATAGATGCTAAGATATTGCGTTTTAAGTGTTTTTGTATAGTTAAAGTTCTGGCTGAATTTCGTTCTCATCGATAATTTAGTGCCTATCGTACGATAAATACGAGAAGGGTGTGGCCGATATCTCGTTCTCGTGTACGTACGATCGTACGAGAAAAAAATTTTTTGATATCGTCTTGTAATCGTTATCGTTCTCAGTCCCGATAACGACAACGATAACGAGAACGATAACGATATTTATCGGTTCTCGGTGAAGCACTAGAGACAGAGCACTGTTTCAACCTGCTGATTCGTTTTTCAGCTTCAGCATCTCGTCATTATTTCATTAATAAGAGGTCACTTACATTACTTTCCGATTGACTCTCAATATAACCAAGAATTTTATTATATAGTTATCATTCTTCATGGCCGACTTGCGGAGATTTTTCCATTTTGCTGTCTTCTATATCGTCCGCGATTCCATTTCCAAAGTTCATGAGGTGACTGATTTTAGATCAACATTGATGTGAAGTTCTCGGTTGCCTCGAATAACAAGAAGACTCGGTTAATCGAAAGTCGGATAAGCCCGGTTTTACTGTAAACAAATACATACTTATATAAATCTTAGCTATTTTTTTAAATTTTTTTTTTTCACCCACAGTTGTGGAAAATATTGAGAAAAATATAGAGATATTTTTTTGCAAAACTATGCTGGTTAGGAACTTTGAAAAAAATTGCTCTAAAATAAGTTTTGCAATTTATTGCAAAACTAACTTGAGAACAAATTGAATTCATCAAGGATTTTTGCATGAAAAACAAAATTCTCCTACAGCTTGTAATGGATTTTTTAAGGTAAATAGTCTTTATTTTGTAATAGCGTACCCGCAGACGTTGTTCTGTGCCCTTTGTCCCATCGTCATTTCCGTCTTGTATTGGTAGACGTTGTCCTGCCTGAACTTTAGTTCGTATGGAAATTTGTGAAAAAAATTACTAAAAATCCTTAAAGATAGGAGCAAGAGAAAGGTTAATGAGTTGTTGGTTAAAGTAAATCCAAACTTTTTCTAAGCAATAATAGCTTTGCATCAGACAACAAGCATTGAGTTCATCATTTTTAAAAATATGCGGTGCAAAGGCCTCCTAATAACACTACTGGTCTACAAATACTGCTAGATCGAAACCAGTGCATGCTGGACTATAACTTTATGCCACTTTCAGTATTCTACCATGCATACTCTGCTGCATCCAAAAAAATCTAATTTGTTGAGGTGTCTAATTCAATGACTATTAAAAAAGTCTTAGCGCTATAATAATAGATAGTTAATAGTTATTGACTACTTTTTAATGAAGCACCTCATTTAAAAACCCAATAAACGAAATTTCAAATCTTCTACTTGAATTTAATTGATGATTTTTTAAATAACTGGTCTTGTCTGTAGTAGCATTATGCAACGTAGAGAAAGGCTTCCTCTATACATAAATAAAATAAATAAGCTAATTAGGTTAAAAGGCTTTAAGTACCAATTAGAAGAAGAAAAATGATAACCATATATAATGTATAAGACAACCTATGCAAATGTTGCATGCATAGTGGCTCAAAATTTTATTCGATTTCGTAAAAACTCCATGCATATCCTTAAGTTGTTGTCATAATATTTTACTATTTTCGTGCAAGTTTTCAAACAAGCAATTGACCGTTTTTTAATAATAATGTTGAATGAACACGCTTCAATGTATTTTGAAAATAGTTTTCGACTGAATAGAGTCACATTCCCACTATATATGGAGTACATATATACTAAGTGGCGTCAATTCGGTTGGGCTGGGGAGCACATTGGCCTACCCAGGGCTCTGATACTAGATATTATTCAAGCCATCAATTCAATAAAGCCATCAAATAGTAGTGGACTTATAATTCCCGCCGTCCCATCCTCCTCTCAAGGTTTTGGTGAAGTGACGTCGCTGTCTATACTCTTACATATGTATATGAGAGCTTATCATATATGTGAAGGAGCCGAAATGATTAATTTTTGTTCGACTTGGCCATCTCTGACCTAAAGTATTTGAATTTTTTTACAAAAAAAAAAAATGTATGCTAAACTCTTTTTGAGTAGTGTTTTTATTAATTTTTAACTAACTCAACTTATACGTATGATATTTCAATATTTTACATTATTCTTTTCAATTTCAAACCACTGTGGCTTAGTTACCCGTCACACATATGAATGCCACTTACCTTAAGTACAAGATTCATTTACCCTAACTGCAACATGGAACAAAAACAAAATGAATAAATAAAATAAACCAAATAAAAACAACTACAACAACAACAACAAGCGTAATATATAATATCATTAAAAACATGGCTAAGAGACACGCCTAACAACAACAACAACAACAAACAACAACAAACAACAACAAACAACAACATCAACAAAAAATGTTAAGAATTCACATTTCATTTTATAATGATACAAATACAAAACCAACAAACACTTAAGGAACAGAGGCAACAGTAACTACAACAACAACAACAATAATCACAATAAAAACAACTGAATTTCTTTTGTGTAGCCTCTTCTAAAAGCAATAACAGCAAGCAGTAGAAAAACGAGTAAAAGGGAAGCACTAAAAGACGCAGCATCGCTGATAAAAAAAAGGATGAACGCTAACGAAAAAGATGCCGCCGACAATTGTTGATGTTGTTTTTGTTTGTTGTTATTATTATGACGTACATAACTACCAATTAAGACAGTGGAGCCTCGATAATAAAGTAACAACATAAAAAGAAACCCTAAAAATAAAAGGCAGCAAGAAAAATGTAAAAAGACGAGAGTAAAAAACAAAACCAAACAACACAAAAAAAAAGGAAAGGCAAATGAAATCCAAGAAAAGCAACACGGAGAATGGAAAATTATAAAAAAAAAATCAAAAAAAACTCTGAAAAAATTACCAAAATATATGAAATTAACTGTCATAAAAAAATTCAAGGAATAAAAAAGAAACATCACCATAAATGTTAATTTAAAGAAAATTTGCGAAACAGAAAAAAAAACAATTTTTCATTTCGCTTTCAAAATTGCAAGACTTTTTTCATGCAGTTCTTACACTAAATAATAATTCTTCGACATTAAGAAGTGAGAACTTAGCTTCAAGTACTTTTACAATATTAAGCTTAAATCGTTGACTTGTTACAAATCCTACTGCAGTCTCTAGAGCTAAGGACACTTCACTTAGTAATGCAAAAAGCTCAGACTTTTACGATAATAATTTTTGCCAAATCTTTTCAATGTTTTCCAGCCTGTAATCGAAATAAAATATTTTTTCAGTACCAAAGGGATCTTCTGTAAAAATATATTTTCGCATTGGCGCGTTTCTATAACAATTCGTTTGTATTTAAGGAAAAAAATCCTTTTATATTACTCCCCTATATTTCACAAAATATAGGCATTATTAATATAGTTTGTGTTGCTGTTACGCATTTTTTGTTATAAATGCTTGCGGACTGGACATTCATTCATTCCACTCGTGTATCTTTGTCGATTTGTCCATACCTCTGTCAGTAGCTTCTATGACTGAAGTCCTTCAATTGAATTGCGGATACTTTTGTCAGATGTCATACACAATTTGTTGGGCTAGTGTTAAGGATAAGCACAAAAAAAAATCAACAACAAAGAAATACCTAACGATATTTATTCTACTACAGGGTGAGATAATTTGTAGAGTACAAACAAAGATGCATAAATCAAAATGAAGAAAGAAGTGATTAAGGGCAGTTTAGAGCAACATAAAGTTAAGTGGAGAGGAGTAGAGTAGAGTAGAGTAGAGTAGAGTAGAGTAGAGTAGAGTAGAGTAGAGTAGAGTAGAGTAGAGTAGAGTAGAGTAGAGTAGAGTAGAGTAGAGTAGAGTAGAGTAGAGTAGAGTAGAGCAGAGTAGAGTAAAGTAGAGTAGAGTAGAGTAGAGTAGATTAGAGTACAATAGAATAGAGTTGAGTTGAGTTGAGTTGAGTTGAGTTGAGTTGAGTTGAGTTGAGTTGAGTTTAGTTGAGTTGAGTTGAGTAGAGATGAGTAGAGTAGATTGATGTATGAAGGAATAACTACAGTGGATCAAAAAAAAAGTATTAATAGACTACTTAAATATAGCATAGAAGAGTAGAGAAATGGAAAAAAGAGTAAATTGGCGTAAATATGAATCATTTTAGGCCCAACAATAGCTTAAACTATTTAACTAAAACAATTTTGGTGGTTTCCTCTCCTCTTGCATAGAACAACTTCACACTACACATTGGCGCACCCTGTACCAAGGAAAAGAAGAATAAATGAACCCCAAGTCTTGCACAGCAGTAGCAAATTTAATTTGATTTATTTCGTTTGATAAGCTGACAACAAGGCCAGCGTTAGTATTTTTTTTTATAATGAACTCTAATAATTTGGGAACAGAGAAGTCTCACATTTTATTCACCTATAACCAGAAGAAAGAAGAATAAGTCGTCCTTAAATAGATACGCAGTTGTTGTATTTTCATTTTTTTATGCTTTTGTATGTGTGCAGTTTTTACAGTTATAAAAATGATATTTATTTGCGGACTATATTTCAGCAATGCCCGGCATTAGCTTAGCCAAAATGTCAGACTTCATTAGGTTTTGATTATGTGGTCAATTACTTTGCCGTAGCTGATGTTTTTGGTGATTTTATGACGGTCAACATTTTTCGGCATCATTTTAAGCTGGGAAAAATCACTTTTACTTAGTTAAAGTTTATGCTTTGTATTTGCGGTAGCAAAATGGGTTTATATGCTGGCTTGAAATTACGGTAATTTAAAAACAAAGAACCCTAATTCTTTACACTTTAAATTCTATAGCATATTTTTCATTTCCTAAAGAGTAATATATCCTATATGGGACATTATGTTTGAATGGAATCCTTATATTTTAATTTTGATTATTCATTGCTGATTTTAGTGAATTTAAATCTTTTTAAATTTTAACAAACGATTTTGGTAAAGCATTGTCAATTAAATTTTAAATTTACTTTTTCTTTGAACAATTCAAAATATCTTCGTACTGATTTAATGTTTTTCTAAATACAAAATCTAAAACCTACTGAGCTGAGAGAGAGTGAGAAAAGGAGGGAAGGGGAGAGTTTCCGCATGGTAGGAGTTTAATTTGTTGAAATTTTTTCTGATTTTTCCTTTTTTTGTAAGGAAATTGAACACATGAAGTAGTCGTTTGTTTAAAGTAATGTTTGTAATAAGTTTTCTTAAAATTCAACTTTTACCAATCCTCAATTCTTAAAATATCTAATTAGATAAAATGAAAATCTGGTAGCACTCCTACATTGGAGAACGAAATGGTCAGATCTTCCGTGCAGTACAGAAAAAATTGAAGGACCTCGAAGAGTACAGTTGTAATTAGAAATTCAAATGGAATGTTTTGCTTATTGACCAAAGTAGAATTTGAAGAATGGATTTAAAGTAAATTCACTAACGAAATAAAATAAGTTTCGCAGCAATTTCACAAATTTTGCAGGATTCATTAGTCTAGGCTTCAGCTTTATGGAGACTAGATAACTTCAAAAACAGCCCATTTCTCATTCATATCAGTTTTGCAACGCGTTTTTAAAAATTCCAGTGCGAAAGCATAATCTTTGGTATATCACTCAATTGGTACGAGTATGGTAACTTTCACTTAGTTTACGGACAAAGTGCATTTTAAAGTAAAAAAATTTGGAATTGTTAATTGAAACGAATAGAAACTATTTATTTGTGAGAATTTTGTTTTGTTATCTTCAAACCAGATTTAGGGAAGCATGACTCATGGAGATTGCGCCAGCATAATGCGCAATCGCATAAAGCCCACATTGTTCAATGGTTTTTTGGCAAAAATGCAACAATAGCTATCGACCTAGCACCGTATTTACCTGATCTGGCCCCGTCTGAGTTTTTTCTGTTCCCGTGGGTCGATGGAGCTGAAGGCTATTTCTCAATCAGCCTACAATATATGGAAGACTGAATCAAGCGCTGGCGTAGTTGTATTGCAAGCGGTGAGTTCTACTTTGAAGAGTCGTCGGGTGTTGCTTGTTTATATTCAACACTCGATTAGTCACTCTTAACACTGCGAAGGTAAACAGCATATTCAAATTGGCTGTGGAGATTGCTGTGCTCGAGGGAATCTTGACTGAGAGAATCAAAGGAAAAAAAAGAGTGACTCAAACATTTTTGAAAGAACAAAATTTTTGCTGAGAGAATCGAAATAAAAAATTGACCTTTGAGAAAATCACTGTGCGATATGTTAAAATATGTGTGATGCGTGTACTGCCCGCAATACAATAGACCAAAAAGAAGCACAGTACTTTCGAAAAGAGTACAGTTGGTGACGTGAAGTATGCAACATCGGGTGTTGCTAGTTTGAATTCGGCACATAGTCGGGACCAAATTTCACTGAAACAATGTTTAAAAAACTTAACTAAGCAGTAGCTCAAGTTTGTTGTTCGTGAAATGCCATGAGAACGACTTGGATCAGAGCAAAAATTGCCCCATATGAAGTATATAAACAAATTTAATTATTACTTGAACTAAATCGTTTTATTTTTACCCATATTTCCTATTATTCTTTATATCATAATTATCTCTTTAAAAATAAAAACAGAATGGTTAAAATTACCCCGACTCATGTATATCACAGCCAAAGTTTCGGATGCAAACTTGGTGCTTGGTGAAATTGGCTGGCGGTTACAGGTCAGTCGGGACAGTGTGGCTTATGCCATGATAGTCCTTTGAGTGCTTACGAAACCATTTCGCAATATTGGTGCCTGAGATTCCATTTTGAGAGGACTTTCGCACCTATTAGCAGCGGTAGTCATTGTCGTGAGCTCATCGAATACATTTTCGAGGATTCGTGGTTCACACCAATATTCGTACCACGTCTGATCAAACCTTGCGACTCAAATGTTTACAGCTGTACAAATATTTATAGCGATAGTTGCGTTCTGTATAATTAAGTGTTAAGCATTAAAAATAAAACGAATTAAATACATAATAAAATAAGTGAAATCAATGCTTTCGTTACCATATTTTGAGAGAAGACCCTGGAAACCGACCGATGTATACCCCGGCCAAGAAACTATTGCTACAATTCATCAATGGAAGCGAGACAAAGGCTTCCACTTGTGAACCTCAGCAATATATTATTTGGTCGTATTACCCACAGTACTACTTGTGACCTTAGTTTTTGAAGAAAAACTGTGGTATTGAAAATATAAAAACACTATATGGCAGAAGTACATATCACTATTGCCAGCTGGGATATCTCACAATCACTTAGTGATATATCATTCATTATATCTGTTTCTTGTTATATGTTTAAAATAAATAATTTTTAAACGATCATTGTCGGCCTATCACATAGTGATATATCATTAAACTGAGTGCCTTATTAATTGATATTCTTAAAATGCATAGCTTTCTATAATTTCTCAACATTGTTAAAAATGTTTACTCAGATTTGTTCAACTATCACTCGTTAATATTCATCACCGATATTTATTGTTTGCATTGTTTTCCTTTTAATGATTATGCTTTTCCAAATTTCTAACATCAATGCTCCACATAAACTCAATTAAAAGCACATCCACAACAATATCACGTCCATTAAATGCTACTCGAAGTAATTAAATCCATTAACGTCATATTGTGCCAAACAAATGCCCAGCCTTCCCGCAGGTTCCTGTTAAAAGCCCAACTGTTAACCGGCTGTTTTTCAACATTAATTCAATTTAATTGACGTCTTCACTCATTATTATTTAATATTCAACAAATTAATTGGTTTTTAATCATTTAATTTCGTTGATAATCCTAACAAATTTGACCATAGATTTATCTATGCTGAAATTTTGGTTGTTTTATAAGCGAAAAAAGATTTTGTGCTGACATTATAAAGATTAATGCTCTAGGGGGTCTAAAAAAACTCTCAGTTTCTACCACATGCTGTTGTTATTCATTGTAATTGTGCTACAACAAAACCTACAATTCAATATTAAGGATATACAGCTTGAAGCCTATAAAACTGTCATCCTTATCAAAGCTACACTCACTCAATCATCATCAACTCAAGCTGTCTGTCTGTGTAATTATCGAACAATGCACAGCCGTTGCTGAAGGATTAAACGAAGCTGACTGTTTATCTTAATGTTTGCCAAAATATTTATTTGTCAACTTTTAGGCGCATCAGTGGGATTAACAAATTTTTGTTTGATTTCGATAATTGAATTAGGCATTTTGAAAAAGGAGCCATCTTTAAATTATCAAATTTTAATGGAAATGCAAAAAAGATATACAGTTGGTTCATAGTATCAGTATCGGCTATAGGAGTTTTTTTTTAAACATTACAGGGTTACAATCGCAGCTATATCTATGAAAGCTTTTGGGTACTTAGGAGAACCCCCAGGAAATATTTTTCCGTTCGTTGAATGACATGTTAAATGAGCATAGGATTGTTTTTCAAACTCAAAAGCTAACAAGCGATTTTATTGAAATTCTGACGAAACTTTTTCAAGAATTTTATTAAGGATTTGGTTTTCTAAACAATGCTTCTTTTAAAAATTGGTTTTGATTTTTTTTTTATATTTTCCATTACTTTTAGAGCGGGTCCAGCTTAACGGATAAGTGAGGTGGACGCATTACCACGTAAAATATTTGACTCAATCCCTACAGAAATTGAAACCCTAAACGTTGTTCTATGAAAAACTTCGAGTTGAGTGCTTTTTAAAATGATCAATTCAATTGTGCGCCATTGTTGTCATTTTCGGACAATATTGTTGATGTTAATAATTTTGAATTGAAGAGCTTATTGCTGGCAAGTGTTAAAATATTTAACTCTTAAGTAGAAAAGTTTTTGTAAACCCTCATCGCTGTTCAAGTGCAGATACAATAATTGAATTTTGGGCATAATTGAATGAATGAAAATAATCAACACTTGCTAAATTCCGTGTGCATGGCACCAAATTGTGGAGAATAAAATAACCAAAAGTAAACAAAATACGAAATTGTTTTTGTATCTCAATTTTGTATTTTTAAAGAAGTGTCATTAGTTTATGCACACTTTAGTATATTACCTCAAAACTTGATTAAAAAATGTGCTGTTTTCCTACGATAGTAGCCCTTTTTCTTGTTTTATTGCTACACAATAGATTGTCTTTTAGTTTATGATTGTGTGAGGATGTTTTCTGCCAGGGTATACCCAAGTCGGTGTACAGGATTATTTTGAACTTGAGTCTTGATCGCGAAAAGTTCGAGAGCCAGGTTGGGTTCGAGAGCGCGTAGCTTGTATTAACGTATAGGACCTAAATCGCTACTACGTGTTAATATTGGCGAAAAGACGATGAGACCCTGCTTTGTTTGATTACGCGATGCTTATATTACCGTGGAGCACCTAAATCGCTACCAGGCGTTAGTACAGCGAAGCTACGATGTAAACGCTTCAAGCTCATTGCACAAACTCCCGCTCCTCGATTTAACTGTCGCTTAATACCTTCAGATCATTTGCTAGTCAGCTGCTCGTGAGGTTTGGTTGCTTCGTGTATGAACATACTTTCAGTCATGTCGTTTGATGTTGTAGTCACTAAGGTCGTGGTAGCTTTTTGCTTTGTGGTCGCTTGATTTAAAGCTTAGCTTAAATTAATAGCTTTGACTAGACTACATAATAACAAGAATAAGTAAAAATAACGATTTTTATATGGGGCGATTTTTGTATAAAAATCGTCGCCACACTTGCACTTCAACTAGTTTTTCTTGCCTAAAAGTATTTAGAAAAAAAAAAGATTTTGAATTCATTGACATTCCGTTGCTTATATCATAGCAAAATTAAAATCCGAAGAAAAAATGAGGCGAAGAAAGCCTAAAATATGGAATGCAAGCAGTTGTGATTTCTTTAATGGGATGCTATTTTAAAAGTGTAAGTTTCATTTGTAAACTATTGCATATTTTTAGGCATAACTATATTTGCTCAAACAAAATTTTCTCTTTAAACCAAAAGTTTTTATATTTTTTTTATTAAACATACTATCAATTAAACTATTTTACATCAACAAAAAAAACGTTTTAATTATTCACTTAAAATTAAAATGTAAAAAAGTTAATTAAAACATGAATTTTAATTAAAAATGTACGAGTACTTAACGCATTTGCTCATTAGCAAATGCTGCTGTTAATTGAGCAACAAAATTGTACTTTCATTAAGCAGTAAAATGTTGCCGCCACTGAAAAAACAATGAATTCATTCCATTACCAAATACAATTTGTAATAATTTTTTTTTATCATAATTTCTATAATTTATTTCCTAACATTTTTCAATGCTTTCCTGCTGCTGGCACAAATTAGCCAGCATTATGAAATTACAGCCAAATGTGCGCTTCCACGCAGTGTTGTGCGTGCGCTCATTAAAAAAGTAGCATTTATACATAAAAATGCTAATAACAAGCAACACTTCAAAACGTATTAAAAATCGATGAAAATGTATTAAAAATATTAATGCAAATTCAAGTGCAGCAGCGCTGTCGTACCAGCAACAATAAATTCGGGCTGAATTTTTGGGTAGAATTTGTGTGCGGTTGTAAAAAGATGCTGCAAATGTTCGATGATTAAGCAACAAATTGACAGCGCGTTATATGTGCGGTTATAAAATTCGTGTGGAAAATTTCTAAGCGGGTAAATTTAGCATTAAAAATTATCTCAAGGGATTTTTTTTCTATTTTTTATGAATGGTTTACATGACACGTAGTCTATATGTCTACACAGTTGCACAGTTTGTGTGGTTAAATATTTATTTGAGGATCATGTACATGAAATATGACTTTGACTTTCAACGAAAATATATAGTACTAAAAAATACCTTCAACATAAGATACATGTCACTAATGCCATTGTTGATATATTACTATCATACTGTGATATATCACAGATGTTATCGGTGATATGTAACTCATTGAAAAGGTATTATTTAGTGCTATTACTTTTTCTCAGAAGTCAAGCACAAATTTTGCACACAAGAGGTACCGAAGGGAAAAATTTAAAGAAGCTTTAAAAAAATAATAAGTAAAAGAATAGAATTTTTTGTTTCAAATCGGTGACAGAAACTTTGTAAATGTAAGCTTTATTGATAGTATCAAACTTAATATTTTTATTTTTTACGTTTGCTGTAAAAAATAGCAAAACTACTACTGGCACATATTTGCCTGGACAAATTGTCTTCAAAGATAATGCTTAAGGAAGATAGTTCAAAATGATGAATTCTGCATGCCAAACCCACTCAGCTTTCTATGGTAACATAAATAGTGTTGACCAGTGCTATGTTAAAGTCGATTCCATCATGCCAGTTTACTGTGACGCTTAATTCTTGTGCTTTAAAATTTCGGTGCTGCAATTGCTGGATATAAAAAAGAGCACTCAATTGGTATTTCATACTCGTACGAGTATTTATATATTTTCATTTGACTAGGCTACTGTGCATAAATTGGCCATAAGATACCAGATGCAATTAAGTTCATATTTTTATAGTATGCATTAAATTAGAAAAATTGATCATCTGTGGACCAAACAAAAACATGAAAATTTATTGAGATTGTTATATTACTGGTATATCTTATTAAAATAAAAATAAAAAAATTTTTAAAAATCTTAAAATTTTCAAAAATATAATAATAATTAAATAAAAAACAATAATAAAGTTTAAGTTTAAGACTCTAAATCAGCAGTACTCGCCCACACATCACAATTTGAAAATTAAACTTAACATTTTATCTGAAAAACAAAGCAGAAATTAAAGCTAGATGGCAGCTAACGTGACCCGCGTGACGAAAAGCGCATTGCTGATGTTTGTAATGCAGAATATCTCAAGCTGCAGAGCTGCTGTTCTAATAAAACGCAAAGAATGGATGGGGTTCAAATCTCATATGCTTCAATTTATCCAACACTGGTCTTCTGAGGCTATGTATATTAGGGTGTTTATTTTGAAAAATTTGTAGATTGTTTTTTTGTTTTTGCCTATGTTTTAGCATGGAGTTTAAAAATAATTGTCACGAAATATCAGCTCAAGCTTGTAGACAGCGTGGGCAAAGTTTGTGTCCGATTTCGTTAAAATTTTACGAAAAAATCGAGTTACCTAAACGTAGAAAAAGTCTACCTTAGGTGCCAAGAAATAGCGTCTTAGGCATTTTAATTCTGTGGGAGCTGCCTCCCACTCATGCCAAACAACGCTCACATTTTTTATGTAGTTTTTTTCGCGGTCCAAAATGCAAAAAAAATATGTCATTTGCCATCTACTTTTTCGTTTTTTCAATATCGCTTACTTACTTCAATAGTGGCCTAGCTCTAAAATCGTGATTTTTGAGTTTATGATGCAAAAATATCCACCATTTAATGTTTTATTTTGTGTGAAAACATAAGACAGCTATCTTATAAATTTGCCTTCTGACTCGAGTTTTAGACATACTTTTCATAATTTTGATATAAAAAGTAATTATTGAAAACTTCAAATGCTTTTTTCACCAACTTTATGTTTTTTGAGTTATGCCAATATTGAAGTAAGTGAGCGAGCGATATTTATTGTAATAGGAAACAAACTGTTTACGTCATTCACAGGTTTGATCTAAGAAGTTGAAATTTTCGGAGAATTTTCTTCAAACCCGATTCTATAATATAGGCCTATAGAATAGCAAAAAAAAAATCCCTTTTGGTTGTATTTTGAGTTGATTGAAGAAATTTAATTTTATTTAAAGTGTGTTCAAATTTCAGGTATCTTTTTCAAAGTCACATAAAATATATAAATTGTGTGAAATCTTTGTTTAATTTCATTGGAAATTATTATTATTATTGAAATATTAATTCCGGTTAGTAATGGAAAAGAACATCGTTCAAATAATTTCCTCTGCTAGCTCAGTATGCTGTCAATTTTCACCAAAATTTTGATATTTCCGCGATGATGTTGTCTTTGAGGCGTTGAGCAGTTTGAGAACTATCAGCATAAGCTTTTCTCTTCAAGAAACTCTATAAGAAGGAATCCAATGCTGTTAAGTTGCATCATCTTGGGTGAAAATTTTAGTCTTTTCTTCGAGAAATTATTTTATTATTAAACTTCTCCTTAAAAAGATTGATTCATACCTGTGAAACTACATATTCGGTACATCAATGTCTTCCAATCTTTGTGTAAAATATTGAAAAAAGTTGTTGCTTTAAGGTTTAATTGCTGTGAATGCCACCGAATTCATGTCTTTGGCTCTTCAGCAACACTTATGCTAACAGCTGCAATTATTCACTTGAACGACCACTACGATGATATATTCTGCATTTCTGATCTTGAGCTGAACCAGTTTCTTCAATTTTTTCAGTAATAAGTTTAATAGCGCGGTTTGTCGGAGCATTTTCTTTACTCCATTGTGAACGAAATTTTCTTCTAACTTCTGCATAACTTTCATCATATTTGAAGTAAGTTATAATAATGAAAACACGTTGTTCATTCGTGTAGCGATCCATTTTAGCTAGCACGAATGCATTTTCTTCATACCTGAAAAAACATCCGTGCAATATAGCAAATTTAAGAAAATACGCTAAATTTGAACACCCATTGTACATTTGACAATCGCGTTTTCATTTCGTATTGAATATCCTTCTGATTGGTACACAATTCAGATATTTATGATTATGTAAATACCAACAGCATTCATCATAAAGATGTGACAATAAGGATATTATCGATTTATTTATGAATCGATATATCAAAATATCGAATTTTGCTTAAACCGATATAAACGTTAGTGACAAAACATATCTGTCGCCAAATAGATGATTTGGTGATTATAAGCATGTGAATGTTTGTAACAAAGAAATATTTGTTTCAACCAAGCTATATGTAGGAATTTTAACCGAATAGAAGAATAACTTGGTATGGTTATCCAAATACAGTTAGTTAAATATTACCAAATATATTTTTAATCCAATAATATTGTACGATTTGGTGGAATATTGACCGGTTTACATAAATCAAATATTTATTTGATTTATGTAAACCTGTCAACATTCCACCAAATCCGCCTATTCAAATATTTGAATGCATTCAAAAAAATTGTTTTCTCTGTGTAGTACAACTTTGAGTATAAACTGTATCACTACAGTGAGTAGCCTGGGAAAATATAATTTTTATCAATTATTTGAAGTCTGCATTTTGTAAATTCCTTCTTCCTATAAAGCTATGCATGGCTTAAAATGTATCATAATCTAAAGTCTTGATAATTGATTCCGAGAGATGTTAGTTAATGTATAAGCGAAGTTGAACCATATGCGATTTCTATATCTGTTTAATTTCTTTTATTGGTTCAAATAAGCAGAACTAACTATTCTGAGTCGCTTTAGAATATCATCACTCCTCATATGTTAAACTCGAAGGCTGTATATGATTTCTACGCATTTAGTTCCCTTAAGCAATACGGGCTTAAAATAAAAGTTTGTTGCTCACTATGTGATTAAGATTGGTCATGGTAAAAATTTTTTTAAAAATTTTTTTCGACTGTCGCCGTTCACAGCCGGTGTATGTAGAAATGAAATGAACAGTAAGAAAATGCTTGAGCACACTTTACCATGCAGCACTTAATGTTCGCTATGAGTGCGAAAATTCTGTTATTCTCAAAATTCTTATATATTCAAGCCCCAAGATCATATTTTTTCATTGCCACTACTTTTAAAAATTACGTTATTATAAGCACTAGAGGGCTTAACCCCTTGCTCGCTTTGCTCACCAAATTTTGTTATCTTCATATATTTAACAACTTAAATCTACCTTTCCTTAAAAACTAAAAGTATGCAATAGAATTTTACTTTTCACTGACAAATAAAAGTAGGCAATGTAATTTTTGTTGTCTTCTTATATATTTTTTGTATGATGTTTCTTGTTATCATTATGTGCAAATTTTCTTACACCAAAAACTATTTTCTATAATAGAAAGTAATTCAAATCAAATTTCTTAATATCTTTAACAAATTTTTATGACTCTGGCTTAGACATCATTCAGCTGTGGTTCAGTTCTCAAAATAAAAAATTTGTACCTCCAACTAGCTAATGCCCAAGGTTTATTTTTATACAAACGCTCGCTTCAAATTTAGCAAAAATACACTACAATTTCAATGCTTTTTTCGTATTGTCAATAGCAAAACAAAGACAATTGAAAATATTTTGCTTGAACTAATTGAAATAAAGCAGTTAAGTTGTAGTGCGTTTTGAACGTGCACGCTCATGCAAAAGCATATTGTGACTTAACTGATTCAATGTAAATACAAATTTTTTCTTTTTTAAATTGAATTGCAGTTGAACAATGCATAAGTTGCTAATACTAAAGTTTGCTTAGCACATTGAGAAGTGCTTTTATTTTTAATTTACTTAAAAGTCCTATAGCAAATGTTTACATTTTGTGTAAATTTTATTGTGATGTTTTCATTTTCATAATTTTTGAATGATGTTTTCATACTGTTTCTTGAGAAATTTATAGCCCCTGTTAAATAGTATGTAGAAGGTCACTACATACTACTTGCTTAATATGTGTAAAATATTATTTGTATATACTAATATACTTGCATATATCGTAATGAGACTGCTTGAGAATAATTAAAACGATATCAATTAAAATCCATTTAATGACAAAATTAACGAAACAAAAATAAAAACAAATTGAATATGCGCTCGAAAAAGGCAAAAGATAAATTGCAAGAAATAAACGCAAAAACTTTCACACTTTGTGATTATTTTTTTTTACGAAAGGCCAGCAAACTGGCGATAAAGTTTAATGTTCGTTTATTTTAAACGTTTAAAATGATGTTGCAGCACGACAAAAAAAAAAGAGTATTACTGTCTACTTAAAAATTGTTCGTGCGTTAAGTAAAAAAACAAAATAAAAAAATAAACAGCAAATGCCGTAAGTAAAAAATGGCAAACAATTTTAAAAACTGAATTCTGGCGAAAACAGAAACTTTGAATTGATGTAAATTTTTTTTTATTTTTGAAAAATTGTCGTTCCTTTGAATACTCATTTTTCTAAATGGATTTTCGTTAAAAAGATGACAGCAACCATGAGAGATAACTCCTTTACTCAAATAGATATTTTGAAATGTTCAAATTATGTAAATAAAATGTTGAAAAAGTCCAAAGAAAGTGTGCTTCCTGTCGCCATATTGAATTTTCTGCACCGCTAACTCTATTTGACGCATACCTTACTTGTTGAAACTTTACTCCGTTCGTCGTTTCTTTAGCTTCTTTTTCCTTACCAACTTTACTGATATTTTCACCGTCAGACGAGCATGAAATGATAATGCAAAAGCAAAAAAATAAAAACGGATACGCGCTGACAGACATTTGCCTTGATGCGAATAAGCACATTGACACACACGTACGAGTGCAACACACACATGCTTAGGTGTTTTGCTAGTGTATTTGTTCACAGTTTGCAAATGAAGGCAGTGTGAGGAAATAATTGACAAGAAAATTATTTTCAAAAGTTTTTACATTTCTTTTGGAAATTGTTTTGTTTTTGCACATTTTCAACATATTTTGCATAATTTTTCACAAATGACTTGTCATATTCATATTTTTTTTGCTCATAAGGCTTCATTTATATCATGATACAATTTATAAATAGAAATCAATTGGTAACATGAAACAAATTGATGGTTGAAGTCAACAGCTTCAAGATTAAAAATATCACATATACAAGCTAAATAGCTAAGTAGCCTAATATCTGTAGTAGCTAAACTCCATTATTATAATTTTCATCAATAAAATGTACTCTTTTTGGAAAAATATGAAACCTGAGGATGTCTCGACATTGTCATCTCAATAATGATCACAAATAAAAAATATTTTGAAAAAAAAATAAAGGATATTTATAGAAAATTGTAAATTTTTTATTGATTATGAATGGAATATGATTTTCAGTATATGATCTTCTCAAAATTTTCGATGAAAAAAAGTCCTACGACCCCTAAAAAAGTCCTACGACGTTAAGTCGCATGATCTGGGTGAGCAAATCTGATCACCAAAAAGGGAAATTTCATACCCAGGATCGCGGCTTTATTCTGCGTCTTAGGTACAAAAAACTGAATTGTTATGTCGCGATAAAGCACAGCCGAATTTTCGCAGAAGAATGGTCCGATCTTGCCTATAACCAAACAGTAATATGTTGTTGATGCATTTGTTTCTCAACAATCACTCGTTAACTTGCTTAATCCCAAATGCGGCATCACGTTGAATATGAGCCCCGTTGGTAAAGATGATTTTGTTCGAAAAACTAGCATTCATTTATTGTTATTCTATAATATATTCTACAAACTATCTTCGCTGTTTGTAGGCTTCAATTCTTGAGTCAATTGAACTTTTAAGCATTAAAATGCAATTCTTTCGTAAAAATACGCTTCTCGAAATTTGAAATTCTAGACCACGGTGCCGAATTGATGTTCATGAACTTTCACCAACACTCTTATGAACTGCTTCGTTGGTTTGTGTTGAAGGACAATAAGAATGCTTAAGATAACTTTTTGAGTCTCCCTGAATTTTGTTATTAATCTTTTCACAGTTGATGATGCTAAATCGCTATTCAGATCATATTTTGTTCGAAACTTGCAAACTGTCTAACGCGCTCGTTTTTCGTGCATCGCTTCGTTTTTCATAACCCTGAACTGTCAGCAATGATCCAACGAACCCATTCTCACATAGAGCAAAAAGTTGGTTTCCGACAAGGTCAAAGCTATGCGATATCATCCAACAAATTGGCATCTGAGATTTACATGCTAATTAAATCTATTTATTTTCAAACTCATTTCAACTGGTGCTTATAACAAGAATATCGAAAATACATTAATATAGTCCTCTGAAACGGCTTCCTCTTCTTGTTTCTTAGTTTTTCTACCTGTCGGGAACCAACAGGGAGTGCTGATTTTAAGTAATATTTTGCTAACTGTTCGATCGATCGATAGTTGTCTTGCAAAATGGTAAAGCCCAGCAACAATTGACCACAAGTCGCAAGATTTCCGAAACTTTGCCACGCGCATAAGAAAGTACATACTTATAATTTTTACTGTGGCAACAAATAACTCCTATACGCCGGTCAGCAGTGCTGTAATCCACATCGCGTCCTCATCCTTCAAATTACATTCTAAGGCATTCATTCCTTCTTAACGCGACATACCGGCAACTGTAGCTCTGGTGGTGTCTACTCTTTTAACTCGTTTGCGAGTTGTTCTCAACTGAATGTTCCATGGCTTATTACTTTGATTTCTTCATAATACTCGATGAGAATGGCAGCAGCGAGACATACATCAGAAATATAGCATCTGAAGAGATTCTTAGGTTAAAACAATATAACAAGAAGTCTAAGTTCTTAGGGTCATGGGCCTATTTTATACCAATAATTGACTTCGATACTGCCTACAGCAACAACTTTCCAACAAGAGAAGAGTGGAAATTTGGCACAATTTTGGATTAATCCAAGATGAAATTTGGTGCAGGAGCGGGTGTGTACTCGGATAATATGGACATGGGCTACCTGATGATTGCAATATATTTCAAGCTGAAATCCATGCTATAGATAAATAAGCACTTATGATACAGAACAGGGACTTTACTCCCTACGTCATAATCATGGGTATGGACAATCAAGTGATCAATGAACTGAACGGAAAACGCGTGGCGTGTTGGTTTGTAGAACTCTTCAGGGAGTCAGTACGTTTAATCTGACATCATTGTATATAGCTGGCTGTCCGGTCATAAGGGTATTTCTGGAAATCAGAATGCAGACGACTGTGCCAAAATAGGATCAGAAAAAGCGGAAAGTCTACAAGTGGTAGACCTGGCGGAACTGCACTATCAGTTATCGGACATAATCAAGAAACAAACGAACTGAATAGCAAACAAACATTTTTTTTTAAACACACTCTAATGTACACACCCAATTGGCATCATGGCACATTGTCTTCAGTTCTTACTGATGCCTAAGCTAGGCTAGACATTAGCGTCACATGTTTGAGGTCCTCAAGAGTAAAGCTTCGAGCACCAAAACGGCTAGTGGATTGCTACCATGAAGGGTATCGTTTTGGGCAGATATACATATTTACGTTCCACATATGGTTAAGTAGAAGGGTGTTAATTTGATGCCAATCTTGTCTGGATTTAAAACAAAATAGACAACTCTTGTTAGCCTGCAAATCGTAGCTACGACTGTTCCTTGCTGTTGTAAAATAAGCATCATGTCTGTGTTATGTTAATAATGTCTATTGAATAAATAATCAACAGTAACTTTCTGTTATTAAAGTTGTTTGATTGTTAATTTGACCCTGGGCAACACTAATTCCACCCTAGCCTTTAATGAAAACAATAGCTACAGTATGCTGCTTGAAGGTCTTTCCAAGTTCTTAACTAATATACCAATCATCTAAGAAGTGTTTCAACTCAATCAGAGCTGGGAAATTTAAGGACAAAACATTTCTGAATAGGCCTAATTTCTTTTAGCTTTTCAGGCTTTACTAAACGGTCGCATATATTTAATATGCAACAATCACAAAAGCTCTTCAGTAAATTCATGCAACTTAAATGAAAAATAAATTAAAAATTCCACGAAAAAAACCAAAAAAAAAAAACCAAAAAAATCACGCAGACACAACAAATTTATTATGCACCCGCATCCTTTTGAAATATTTCATTACCTACTGCTTTGAGCGAAGGATTCATAGAATTCACTCACTTTCTAACATCAAACAACTGAACGCAGACAACGCCGCACGTTGTTGGGGCTCATCAAACTCAAACTACTTTATCGATCTATCTATTTTTGCCTGTTGTCTGTCGTTGATTTAAATATTTTGCGGGCGTTGCACCGGAATGAGATGTGGACTCATAGTTGAGCGGAAGAGAAATAGCAAGCAAGCAATGTGGATGGGTTGTTTGAGCAATGCTGCTGTTTAAAAAGGATTTAACCTTTTGTATAAATAAAATTACGAGACTTTTTTTTCCTATTTTTGTACTGCAACTTGTTCTTTCAGCTTAAGTTGTAGCGCACAACATTTTCAGCAAAACAAAGTATGAGGCGATAAGCAAAGGACGACGGGTCTTGTGGGTGCAAGAAAAAATAGGAGCAAAATTGTAGCAGGGGAATAAAAGTAGGAAAAAAGAAATTTACAAAACAAGTGAAAACCATTGCTTGTTGTAGATTGCATGAACAGAGCAGCATTTCTGCTGTCTTTCTTCATGCGAAAAAATAAAACAAAATTGCAAATAAAACTGAGATAAAATAAAATTTAAGAAAAAGTTCAAATGGATTGGAAAATTCAATCAAATAGATTTGAAGCAAAAATTGAGCTGCCTTTCGAATATAGCGAAAGATTTGCTTTTACTTTGGAACAGCTTTAAGTTGGCATTACTTTGTGCTGTGGAAATTAAATTAAAATTACGTGGGTACTTTATGTTTAAACTGTCTATGGGTGCCGCGCTATTTACCATATTTCTGAGAAAAACTTAATTTGTTTTTCACTTTTGTAATGAGTGTGTCACTTATTTCTACATAAAAGGAAATTACTGCTGTCACTGGCAGAGTGATGTTTTAATATCTCTATTACATCTTATATTGTGTGCCACACAGTTGAATATATATTTTAGAGTCATACGATATGTGATGAGCAAAGTACCACAACAATGCTATGATCGCTAGGAAAAGACTTAGAGCAAGACCAAATGCACCTATTGCCTTGGCTCATCACTACGCTTGTTACGTTGTATTATAGAGAACGAAAAGAGTTTATATGCATTACCGTTTAAATCTGATTTCAGGACAAATTAGTTATTCCTATGCTCAACTAGTTAATTCAAAGCATGTTGAGTTCCACTAGCTCAGCCTAGCTTAAATCAGTTGCTCCTTACATTACTAAGGTTTCAGTTTAGCCCAACACGAAACAGTTTGTGCTGATATGGAAATTGACACTTCGCGGCAGCTATATCTGACCAAAGCTTAAGATTATCTATTGCAAAATTATTTTAGTGTGGATTTTCTTTTAAGACAAACATGACTAATTGTATTGACTAATTTGGCCTAGGAGAAACTAGTTTGTACTGAAATGAAGTTTTGCCGCAAACATTTGTAGCATATCATGCGTTAAATTTGTCATTGGCTGATTGGAGGATAGGCAAGGGGACCGAAAAATGATCACGCCAATGACTTAGCGCGTAGAAGTGATAAGAGGATAAGCAAGGAACCAATAAAGTGCATATAAGCGTGGAAAAATGCATTTCATATAAATGAAGAGCTGCCTGATGTTCAAAATTGAGCGTTGGTACTGAAAATTCAAAATTGAAGTCCGTACATTGAATTTGGAAGCTCAAAAATGCCAAATGTATGGGAAATTGTAAACCATTGAATTGATTTTTAGCGGCGAGTATCATTAAAATGCAGGACAGTAAAACATTGTCTCCACTGAACTTTCCATAAGATATGGTCACTTCAGTAGCATTTCCCATCATGTTTTCAATTACATATATCGTCATAATGACAAAAAAAATATGTTGTGAGAATATATACTCAATCGGTCAACTCGTTCAGAAGTTATACGATCGCTAACAGACGCATCAACGATAATATTTACAAGTATCATTATTGTATGAACTTATGCGATGAAATGTTAAATCTAATGGCCCGATTTTTTCTGCGCTACTTACTTTTGCCCTTAACCTTGTACATATGCACCAAATATTGTCAATTAGCCGATATAAAAAATTTCGGTTTTCTTTCATATTGTAGGCGTAATACCTACCACTTTTGCTTGTACCTTTTATGAACACATGTACGTCATATGCGTCAAAAATTTGAAGAGATATGATGAATTTGATTTTTTTTATACTATGATGGCCGTGGCATCGTTCATATTATCCAAAACAAACTATACTAAAAACTTTTTACAGACTATCAAGAACATTTCAAAAAAAAAAATTATAAAAATACGTTGATTAGTTCGCGAGCTTATATGCGACGTTTTTGTTTTTTTCTCATGTTGGAGGCGTAGCTCCGCCCATTTTTTCATTAAAACTTACTTTTTCCCGTACGTTTTATTAATGCATACAATAAGCCTTATTTATCCACGTTAAATAGCTGCAGAGATTCATATGTTGAATTTGATACGATTCTCATATGGGGGCGTGGCATCGGCCATTTGTTTCAAAATTTTCTACAGACCATAAGGAACATTTAAAAAAAAAACATTATGAAAACACGTATAGTAGCTCTCGAGTTTATATGCGACGAGAAGAAGATTGGGTGCAGGAGTTGGATTTGGTATAACTTAAAATATAAAAATAATAGAATAGTATATTTTTATAGAAAATCTTCACGCAGTTCTGATCATACCGACTGTCTCAAATACAGCGCAGTCTCGGCAATAATATGGCGGACATATCCATATAGGTTAAACATTTGATTCAAAAAAAGGTAATCGAATGACAACAAATCACATGATGCTTGCGATGGTATTGTCTCCTCAAGAAATTGTGTGAGTTTTAGGTGAATTTAAAGTTGAAATCCTCGTAAATTTTGTGAACTCCGCACAATATACAAACGTTGTTGTGGTGTAAATCTTTTTGTGTTGAATTTGTAATACAATTAAAAAATACACCCACTATATGTTAGTCAGCGCTAAAGTAATCCCAAGCTTCGAATTTGTACAGGATTCTTTAAGTTTTTTGGCGACAACATGACTTCGGTTTCTGTTGATGGACTTAGGATGAAAAAAATTTCCATCAGATCAGTCTTTTGATCCATATTTTTCGGTCACATTAATGGTGTCTGTACATAAATACATTCGAAAAAAAAAACACTTGATTCTAAAACGCTAGTGAATCTGCTGAAACCGCGTATAGATTTTTTGATGACTATGGTATGAAGGTAACGGACAAAACGGTGTGAATTTCATTGATGGAGTCGAACGTGGATGAAAAAGAATCTTGTTGCGGTTGTTAGAAAAGTTCAAATTCGTTAAAAATTTACATTTATTGAAGGAAGGTTTTCAGGATATCTAGATGCATATGGGGATATCAATTCGCTGTTAGGAATTTCCTTTTGTAGACTGGGCATGAAATTGAAAAGGCTTGTCAAAAAAAAGGTCAAATATAATGGTGAAAGTCCGAATGAAGTTTTTGAAAATTTTTTGCTAAGTATAAAATTTTCTCGTAGTTCCTCAGAATGTATGCTATAAAAGTGCAGAAAATTGTAATTTGAAAAAAACAGCATTAAATTTGGCGCACTGACTAAAGTCAAAAACTCCTCAGCAGCCTTAGCTCTCACCGATTTCTCTAATCATATACAAAAATGTAAACAAAAATTTATGGTAGTAGTTTTCTGAAAATACAATTACAATTAAGGATGCTACTTAAGGGCTCAACAAATTTCCGGCCATAAAATTTTGTCTCCAATTTTCGACACTTAAAACCTTGATTATAGCAACTAATTAGACGATTTAAGCTTCAACGAAACCTGAAGCTCCCACATTGCCGCAACATAAGCTGACATATGTATGCTGCCAACATGCGCCACAAATTAAATGCAAAAAGAAATAGTGCTAGGGTTGTAGCAGCAATGGAATAACCAAACCATAAAGGCAACACAAGTTAACATGGGTAACACTTAAAAATGCCTAAAACTCAATTAAGCCTTATGTAAGCAGCAGAGCACAAATAAAAAAAAATCTAAAATAACTCGTACGATATACGCCTCCTTTGCAAAACACATGACAATAAAACGCTCACGCACACTGACAGCTTATGAACATTTACCCAATAGGAAATGATGTACAAAGATTACTTGGCTTTTTTTGTGAAAAATTAAAGCGTAGATTTTTATGATACTTTGACTTAAATTTAAAGCACACATTTCTATGGTAAAACTTGGAAAAATAAATTTTCAGTATAAGCGATGCGTTTGAATATTACTCCTAAAAGTATCCTTTAAAACCTTTTTTATTTTATAAATTTTATTTCTTATTGGGTTTTCATAAGGCAAAAATTTAAAATTCCACACCAAGAAGCGACAAAATCAGCACCTACGAGGCCATGGAATTTAACACCGAAAGAAGCAACTTAACAACCAACAAAGCATCCAACCAACAAAGCCGACAAACCAAGACAGAAAGAAAAAAAAAAAATGGAACCCCATCGGAGACATCGAAAGCGCTGAACCAAAGCAAACATGTTTTGTATAACAAACAACGGTAATAAAGACAAGGATGCCTTGCTACAACAACAACAACAACAACATTAATAATAATATGTTGTTAAATGTGTATGTGCGTTCATATAAAAAGCAAAACGAAAAATGGCGACAAATTTGTCAACGCACTCAAACACATTTACACACACGCACATATACACACGCATACTTACGCAGATAGTGTGAAATTTAAAACCCGCTATTACGTTGAGTAGATGTGACAAGAAATTTGATGAAGTTATAATTTTGATAGTTTGTACTTTTAGCGCGCTGCTTTTCTTGAATGCCATGGCATTGTAATGATTTTTGGAAAAATTTAGGTGATGGATAGCTCGAGTTTTTTTTTTAAATGCTTTGGTTTTTAGAAAGTAGAAGCCACCTAAAACTTTTTCCTTGGATGAATATAACATTTTGTGCAAGATTTTCTTAAGAATAAATGCCCGACAAGTGATATGCTCTTATAACAGAAATTTTGAACAAAAATATCATATCGTTTTTGTATGGTTTTGCATTGTTCAGGTCGAATATTTTTCTGTGTGATTTTTTGTGAATTTGTTCATTCTTTTGGTCAGTATTTTTTTTTTGAGTGAGATTTGCTTGTATCCATTCACAGAAACCACGTTGAATACCCCAGTGAGTGCTGCAACGCAATTTCAACTTTTGTGAATGTTTACGACTCGTGACCATCGCAAACTTAAAAATTTTTGTAAGAAGCCAACACTGCTACTGATAGACATGAGGCTCGTTGATGTGAAAGTCGCTTTTCATGAAATGTCTTCAGAATAATGTCATGAACATGTCCGAAGTATCTCGGATACTTTGATGATTTTTCTTTGGGAGGAAAACAGTGATATTTTTACTAAACTTTTTCAAATTTTATGCAACTTTTTTCAATTTTATTCAATATTTTTCAGTTTTATTTTTTGACTTTGTCAACCTTTTTTCCAACTTTTCAGCCATATTCAACTTTATTATATTTATCAACCTGTTTCAATTTTTTTCGAATTCTTTAACATATTCCAATTTTTCTTTTCGGAATATAAATGTTATTGGACTTTTTTCCAAATTTTTCAACTTTTTTCGTTATTCCAATTTAGTCCACTTCTCAACTTTTCAATCTTTTCAATTTTTTTTGTTGGAGTTTTTCTACCCTATTCAATTTGTTTGGGTTCTGTCTTCGATTTCAACTTTTTTTTCGGAATCTCAATCTTTTTCAATTTTTTTCCACTTCGTCAACTTTTATTTCTGAATAACCATCTTTTTAAACGTTTTTGGAATTTTTCAACTTTTTTGCATTTAGCTCGACTTTAGCAACCATATTAGATATTTTTGTGGAATTAAAAAAATTTTTTTTTACTTTTTCAACATTAAAGCATTTAAAGTTTTTAATTTTTTTTTAATTATTCAACATTTCAACTTCCTTCGATTTATTCAACCTGTTACAACTTTTTTCGGCTTATTTAATCCAATTCAACTTCTTCAACCTATTTTAACTTTTTTGACATGTTCAATTATTTCAAACTATTCAAGACTTTTCGCTCTATTCGACAGTTTTCCGACTTGTCAACATTTATCAACTCTTTCAGAATTTTTGAAATTTATTTTTTTACGGATTTATGAGCATTTTTTTTTTAATTATTTGCAAGATTTCCTTTGCTTTGTTTTAAGTTTAATATGCTATACACAATCGAATCGTTTTTGAAGTTAACATACATTCTTAAAATTATCTACAACAATTTTTTAAAACTAAAAAAAAAAACAATTCGGTATATCCAAAAGCTTTCTCTGTGAATTAATCAATAGTTTTTTTTCATGAAAATCTTCCAATAACTTTTTTTTGTCTGCCTCACTCTTGGTATGACTTTTTAACTCCGTAATGAACGAAGTTTTTGCTAGAATTGCAAAGTAGCTTCATCAGCGATAAAAGCAGACAAATACGTGGCTTACTAGTTCCCATTTTGGCACACAGATACCTAGAAACATAGCAGCTGTTTTGTTCATTAAACATTTTTTTTTTAAATTTCTACTGCTCACACCACTCGCCGTCAACTCGCTCGTTTGTCGTCTATGTCAACAGTATGACAAATTTACGCATCTCCTTAGAATGCCAATGGAATGAGCGTGAGAAAAAGTTAAATAAAAGCAAATAAAGTAGAAATAAAACTGACATATCCTTATTTTATTTAATTGCTTAAATTAATTTCGGCTTATGGGAGACGGCAAATGTGCGCCTATGCGTTATGACAATGTGGAAATGTCATGTGCGAAATGTCAAATGTTTGACAATTTGTGACAGAAATAACAATTTTTTTTTCTTTATTTCAGATAAGTTGTCTTCAGTTGACTTGGGTAAAATAGGTCCTTGCTGTGTTGTTTTTTGCTATTTTTGTTGTAGGAAATGAGAAAAGTTTTTTGTTTGTTTTTTTGAAATTTTTTAATCGAGCGCAATGCGAGGCTTGCGATATTTTGGTTGTTTCTTAATGAAAAGGCGAAGTTAAGTGACATTTTGACGTGAGTGACACCCTGACAGTATGCCTTTTTTTAAAAACGAAGAGCTTTATTTGATAGTAAATGGTTTTTATATAATACTTTAGAAATCGCATTCAAAAATTGTAACCTCATATTTTGATTTGTATGAAGTTAGCCCACCTATATTTGTTCAAAACATAGAACTTGTGCTACAATGCGATGTTTTATCTATCTGATGGCACAATTGCTGCAATTGTTCCATTTTAGCAAAAAAAAAAATGTTAGTGTGAAGTTAGCCCAGATTTTTTTTATTTTCCAAGAAAGAACGCTTGTACTATAATTCGTTGAAGATGTACTACCATGTGCCGTATGTGATAATAAATATTATATGGAACTTTGATCTACGATAGCCGGAAAGTTTTTATCTATGAAGTTAGCCCAGAATTTTTTTGAATATTGTGCTACTTTTTGCTTGACTTGTACTAATGTGTGCCGTATTTGCAATAAAGAAATCCAAATTCTGATGTAAAAAACATTTAAAATTAGAAATCATACAAAAATGAATGCAAAGTTAGCCCAGAATTGTTTGATATTGCTTCGCTGAGATACAAAATGTTGATTTCAAATAATATGAATTAAAAATTAGTCAATACCTTCTCAAGTTCTTACCTAAGCAATGCTACATTTATTTTTTGGAATTAAAAAAAATGTGCGCTAACTTGCCGATATGCAGCACAGCATATCTTCGGGAAAGCAAGAAAATGCTGAGTTAACTTTATATGCAGAAAAGTTTTGTCTCAAAGAGGCGAAAATTTCAGAAATATATTAATATAGAGCACTGAACTTAAAAAAAACTAACTTGACACTAAAAATTTATTTTATTTTTAAAAAAGAAGCCTTCAAAGCAATTATTTTTTCTTATAAGGCACATTATGACACGAAGTTAAGCAAATTGTAGCTCAAGGCTTAGCTTTTTGAAAAAACAGAGATAAAATGCTGGGCTAACTTCTTAGATATTAATTTCAGACGGCTTAAGGCAATAACTCTAGACAGCAAGATCAATGCAAATGTCACTGTAAACGTATTGTGATTGAAGAAAAATATGTAAAATAAGTTCTCATTTATGAGTTTGCCTGGATAGAGGACAATATACATACTATAAATATGTATATATATACAAAAATATTGGTACACCACTGACTAAAGTTTTGATCTCAGCAGGTTCGAGTGACAAGTGGGAATGCAACTGATGATAAATCGCTACCAGCTCACAAATGTAGCAAAGTAAAGTTTGGTTCCAGCGTTGGATTTGTTCAACTTAAACGAAATTTGACTTCAAGTCAAGTTGATGAAATGTTCAAAATACGTCGCAGTGAAGTATTATTCAGATTTATCTTGAGTTCATGTCAGGAACATGTCAAGTCTACATATATATCGATTCCATATTAATTGCCATTCAACTCCAAATCAAATCAATTTTAAGCCTAACTCAAGTCTAATGAATATCAATTTCATTTGGGTGGGTGGTAATTAAGAACTGTTTATTTGAAACATAGAAAAACTCGTATGCCACTCATAAGCACTGATGTCACTTTAAGCTTATTTGCCAACATGTCACAACATGATTAAACCCTTTGACAGTAAATGACTTTCACAAAATCTATGATTTGAATGTCAACTCTGATATTATTTTATCAAAATAATCAGTGCTCGCAGATGGAAAAGCAATCAGCGTGCAGATAATGAATGAGAACGCATAGGAGGAGCTAATTAAACTACATACATAACATACACACACAAATTCATATACATAAAGCAGTAAATTAGATAAGCTCATTTGAATGATGTTGGTATGTAAATACAAGCATGATAAATAGAAACAGACATGTGCAAATATTTGTACCCATAAATGTTCATTCATTTAAATGTATTATCATTTTCATGAGTGTATGTGTGTCGCAACGCACTAGCAATTAAATCATAAACAATGCACCGCAAAGTAGGCAACGTTTATTTTAATTGCAATCAGACAATACAAATTGTTGCTGTTATTTATTCATTAGTTAGAATTAATTAAATCAACAACATGTTAACATGTTGTCGATTGCAAACATTTTTGGAAGTATTTTGAAGTAGGCATTTGCATATTTTTTGCTGTCACTTGATTAGTTTGCATAAACACTTACAATACACAAATGTATTGTTAGTTTCGAGGATATTATTCAAATCAATGCGGCCAACATATTGGCAAAATATGTCGAGTATTGTGTGCTGCTTAACTAGTCTGGGAATTCTCAAGAAAGCTCAGTAGAATTTACTTTATAATGTCAGATGCCGGCATTATGCTCCTTAAACTGGAGAAACTGAAATAGCCTATTATATAGTACTGTCCAAAAATGTTCACCTTTTATTTTCTGTTATTTGACTTTGACTGAAAGGATCATAAAAACTAAACATAAAATAGTTCCCAAAAGAAAATTAAAAGTTAAATTTTTTGCTTAATTTGCGTTTTATCGTTTGTCCATGCTTTAAAGTTCTGATGAATTTAAATTTATGCTTCATTTGATTTTCCACCGAATGATTATGTTTGTTCAGCATTTACTTTCGTTTGTTCATCTGTAGTTTAACAGATATTCTAAAAAAAGTTTCAGAAAATTCGTAAGCTTGGCCACCAAAAGTTGGAAAAGTTTAAGTTTTGACTGCATTCGATTGTTCATGGAATACCTTTCTGAAAACTTTTTCCGCTTGTCCACCTTAAATTCAAAAGATATTCAAATCAAAAATTTCTGAAAAAGCATTAAGCATTGTCCACTCTATATTTTCGTTTGTCCATCTTATAGACAACAGATTTTGAAAAATGAATTTCTACAAAACCGTGATCTTAGAGCTCCAAAAAAAAATTAGAAGAAAAATTAAAAGCACAGTAGTGCTTTCGATTCCGCACAAAGTTTGTATGTTTGTCCACTGTTTCTGTTTGTTTGTCCAACTTCGATTAAATCAAACAAAAATGGCGAAAAACGAAAGCAAAGAGTTAACGTTTCTTGAACAATGCAGTACAATTTTTCATTAACGCCACTTTTGAAGTCAAGTTTCAGTTTTTCTAGAAATTTTTTTTTCTCTTATTATATCTTGAGCTGAAGCTGGACAAACTAAAAGAAATACGGTGAGGAAACATAAACATTTGACAAATAGTCGAACGCAGCATAACGCAAATGTTTCTCCACTTCACGTTTTCAAATGAAAACAAATGTTGGCCAAATGTAGACAATCGAAGAACAATCCTAATAAGCTTTTGCATTTCCCTCATTCTTAAAAGCCAACTACAGTAGAAACTCGATTAACTGTCTGACACAGGGATGACTGCATGACGGATAATCGAGAAGACGGATATTGGAAATCACATAAGTTCCAGATCTTTGGATAATTCATAAAAGCTCATTTGTATCTTCCCTAAATATGAGCTAAGAGGAACGAAACATAGACAAGACGAAAACAAACCGTCGCATAAATACCAGGAAATAAGTCGCATTTTATTTATTTTGATAAGACGACAACGAAATTAAAACTTGAAATGAAATCGACCGTGACAGTTAACGGAGGTGAAAGATAATCGAAGTTCTACTGTACTTGCTCGTGGCAACAATTTTACTAGGCATATGTGAATTGAACTTCATGGAAAATGTGACGTTTTCCCATCATTTTTATTGAGTGGTGCAAAGGAACCAAGCCAAATACTTTGCTGTCACTTAAATTGTCACGCACGAACTTTCCAACCCTTTTGCATATTTGCACACACATTTTTGCACTAAGTCCTGCCAATATTTTCGCAAAAATAAACTGAATTGGAGCACACAAATTACCAAGAGTTTGACACTAAAGCAAAGGGAACTTTTTCTGGAAAGTACTTTATTACGAGAGCTAAATAGCAAATGAAAGTTGAGCTTAAAAAATTAGAAAATTTTAGGCAGCAGTTAATGAATGCAAGAAATTTTGTATGCCGAAATTATTAAGGAAAGTAACGAGTGAATGAGACGAATTGCAAATGCAAATTTAAATGAATGGCAAAATGCAAAACTCTATTGCAAAAGTGTTGAACTGAAAGTAATTGTTCTGTCCAGTGGTGCCAGAAGTTATTTACTACTACAAAAACTGGCAGAACTTTTGCTATTAGCAAAACATTTTGCTAAATGGAAAAGGAAATGAGCAAAAGAGCAGCGTGTAAAACTTTGTACTAGCAGCACTGTAGGCATTGAAAGTGTAACTGCTTGAGAGTGCAGTATGAAATGAGTTACATTGTCCTATTGGGTTAGTTCTAGTTAGTCAACCAAGTCGAAAATAGAAAGTGCACTTAATGAAACACTTCATGCCAACGTTTGCAATGATGTGAGTTTTTTTCCATTTCCAGTGAAAATTATAACCTTAAGCGCAAATTGCAATTTGCTGTCGTCAGTCGCATTTAATGCAAAATGTACATTTGCGCTGTTGCACATTATCCCACATGGCTTAAGTGAATCTTTTGACTTTTCAATATTTCCAGAAACCACTTAATAATCTCTTGGCACAACACACATGTTGACTTGACCATTAATAATGCATTTATTTAAAATCATTCACAGACTCACTTTATTTTGTATCACTTACCAACACATTCGATAGGATATGGTCCACACCATACACACACAGATGTCTGAGAATAAATACATAAATGCGCAGCGATGCATGTTGCCCGATAGTAATGCTAAGCACAGTACCCAACTAACAGAAACAATAAAGTTATCTCACATTCTGACTTTAAAATCCAAGAACCCACCTACCGAACGCATATCTTGCTTCGAATCGTATGTTGTACAGAACAGTCCTGTTGAAATTATTCAAAGCCCATGTTAAGCACTTTGATGATCTCTAACAATGGGCATCAGCCGGCTTTTGTCGTTGCCTATCTTTCTCTCTTTATGTATGGCTTTTGATGTGTCCCATCTTAGCTACGCTACTGCTGTTTAATGGTTGTCACACCAACTACTTGGTCTTCACTTTGTGTTAAGATGTCTGCGAGAAGTATCGGTAATGATTATAGCGTACTTAATATCGCTTTGATTCAAGATATGAAATTTAGATGAAGTTCAGTTCTGTTTATTCACAATCTCAAAAATACTAAACAATTTTATAAGTTTTTTCCATTATCTTTTCCTACTTATTCAATTATCATTTTTCAATTACCACTTTACACTTATCAGTTTATTTTATTGGCTGTTATGCATATTAACATTTACTTATCACTCTTAAGTTATCTTCCTGAATTAATCAATTTTTACCTACAAGTTTTTAACAAACACTTTTCACTTATCAACTTGTAGCAGTCACTTATCACACTCCACTTATCATTTATAATACATAAAAATGATATTGAAATGTATTTTCGTTTATCACTCTTCACTTACTAACTTTAATTTATCATCATTCATTTTTCAGTTTTCAAATTTAACAACTCAGTTTTTACAAATCAATTGTACTTAACACTTTTCAGATATTTCTTTGCAGTTATCATTTTTCACTTATAAATTTTTAGTTATCACGTTTCATTTTTCCGTTCCCACTTAATGTTTGTCAAATTTTTCATCTTAATTATTTCTAATCAATTTGAGTTATCACTTTTCACATACTTACATCTATCCATGCAGTTGTGACTTTTGGCTTAAGGCTATTCATTTAATGCATTTCACTTATCAGTTTTTATGTATGGGCTTTTCATTTATTACGCATCATTTTATGCTTGGTTTATCATTTTTTGCTTATCACTCTTTATTTATAATTTTTCAGTTAATACACATAGCTTTTCACACATTACTTTTCAGTTAAGACTTCTCGCTTGTCAGTATTTTACTTTTCACTAATCTCTTCTTAATTTGCGTTTGTTACCTTATACTAACCACTTATACCTTTTTAGTTATGTCGTTTCATCTATGGATTTTCTTAAATATCGTTCCACTTATCAATTTTCACACAATACTTTCACTTATCACTATTAATTCATTTTTATGACTTATCGTATATTCAAATTTAACTTATCACATTTCACCAAAAGCTTTTCATTAATAATAAAGTTATATATTATAAATCACCTTTCATCAATTCTATTTAGTATACCTTTTCGCTTGTTACTTTTAACTATGAATACTCCTCACACTTACTATTCACTTATCACGTAATTAAGAATTTTTGCTTATCACTCTTCATGCTTCGTTTTTCAGTTATTACATATCTTTTTAAGGTAAAGGTTCCCTTGTCACTATTTTACATTTTACTTATCAAATTTTCTTATCACTTATCAACTTTTTCTTATCACTTATCACATTTCACTTATCACTTTTCGCTTTTAAGTTAAAGTCTTCGACTGCACACCTAAAAATCTTTTAAATATACATTATGTACTGCTTTGGCTCAAGCTTATATCGATACATTTGTCCACCATGCGTATATGTGTGTGTGTGTGTCCGAAAATCTATAACAACAACAAAAACAAAAAATAAGCATCTTGTTGTTATACACCACTCTTTGCATTATAAATTTATCATTTATTTTGAAATATTGTGTGGCAAGACGTTGAAATGTAAAGAAATGAAGCCGTTCGGTCGGTCGGTGTATTCTATATATGATATTGCACGAATGAGATAGAATTCAGTAGATTAAACGTAAGGAATAACTTCATATGACTGTATAAATGTGTCGTATCTACTTATATAATGAATAATTGAAATGTGGAGCAAAATATGTTACTTAAGGGACCTGATATGAAGAAAGATAAGCACGGCATTTTCTAGAATGCTTTCAAATTAATTTAATGAAAATGATATAAAGAAGAAGGAGAACCAAGAAGGAGAAATTCTAGAAATGTTTCGTAATGTTAGCAAAAAAAAATGTTAAGTTGCAAAATGTTAAATACCATAAAAAAATTTGATGAATGTTGTAAAACTTTATCTGAGAAACGTTGAAATACTCGAAAATTATAGCGAAATGTTGAAAAATTCGATAACAGGTTGAAAAAGTCAACATATGGTGAAAAGTATTAAAAAATTCGTGTAATGTTGATAAACTCCCAATTGGCGAATAATTAAAAATTGCTAAAAATTTCCATAAATTAAGAATTATTACATTGAACTTGCAGTCATTTCGCAAAGACCAATATGATCGCAAAATTTTTACTTAATTGATCAATGTCCATAAATTTTAAAAGTTCAAGTATGTGGGCAAACTTGAAAAACCTTGCAAATGTCATAAGACCTAGGAAATTGTTGTGAATTTGAAATTAGAAAATGGTGAAAAATGATGCAAAAATATTGAAAATGCACTGCATTGAAAAGTATTGAAAAGTCTAAAAATATTGACAAAAAAAAGGAATCTAATCGGGAGATGTTTGAACTTTGAAACATCTAGTTTCTTAAAAAATATTGAAAAAGTCGACAAAGGGTGAAAAATACGGAAAATTTTGAAGAAGTTGAAAAATATTGTTCCCAAACGATTTTTTTGGTTTTAAGTTGTCTCTTTTTTGTCTCCTAGCTACTTCTTAATCTTCTAGTGACATTTCAGTCTCATGAGACCTTCATTGCGATTTTGTTTTTATATCTTGTTACTTTTAAGCATATTGCAAGTTTTAAGTGTATTTGTAATTTAATACCGTGTTATAAAAATAATTTAAAATATCCTTTTTATAGCTGGTTAAGTTTCCGAGATACCGTAGGCATTTTCATATCACGTACTACGAAAACCAAACCAGATATCAAATTAATGTATTGAGTATTTATATTTTGACTCATTACGTTGTATAAGGATTAGGCGTCGAAGTTAAGCATCATTAAATCCATACTTTTCTGTGGCTTAGAGTTACAAAAATATAGTTAAAGCTTGTCAACAAAGAAATGATATTCTTCTTGCCTTTTTGCCATAAGCTTAACTTCTGCTTAACAAAAATGACTTATAAGTTGCACAACTTTTGAGTTTTATCATCCACATTTGACTTTTTTGTCGGGTATGACTTTTAGCACTTGGCAATTTTTTAGTTTCATACGAAAAAGATCGAATGCGATTTCTGCTTTCTGCGACCTTGCAGTCTAAGTGACACATCTGGCCTATACGATTTTTTGGTCTTCTTATGATTTTTAAGTCGCATGCAATTTTTTCAATACGACTTAATATCTTAAGAGATTTTAATATTACATATGAACTTAAAACATTTTGATTTATTTAAATCGCATGTAATTTTCAAGTCGCATGATAATTTTCAACCTCTTATTTAAAAGTATTGACATTATTCCATTAATCCATTAAAAGAAAAACATAATATCTTGAAAACCTTGTTTGAATTTTTTTTAAATGAAATCAAAATACAACACAGTGAATTTGCCAAAAGAAAAGTTTCATAAAAAATTTGGTTTTCTAAATTTGAAATAAAATGACAAAAATTCAAATTTTTTTGACTTCTTACAAAATTGCCAATGTTCGATCGACTTTAGTTTTGAAATTTCAATGACTTTGAACTACAAATTCCGACTATATGTTGGTAGTTTGTATTGTAAATGAGATTGTTGCTGCTGAACATGACTTTCAGTTTTATCCAACGTAAATGACAAACTACTTACAGTGAAAGTTTTCCCGCTTCTTTTATTTTGTATTTCTGTTACAATCTATCATATATCAAACCGACAAATGGGCCAAATTTTAATGAATTTTCAAGTACCAGAAATAGAAATAACATAAGAAAAGAAACAAGTGGGTGAGAGAAAGAGAGAGAAAGCAAGCATAAGTGAAAATGTGCTACATAGCTTGACACTAATTACGACGGCAACAAGAATAATGACAGTGCAATCCTTTCGGCGCAAGGTCGTCCTGCTTGCTGTTGGAATGCAGGACATACATATGTACATGTGTGTTGGTTGTGTAGCTGTGTAGGCTTATTCGTGCGTGCCGCTGTGTGCAGGTATCTGTGTGTGAGTGTGTGCACGAAAGCAAAGGAAACTGTAGTGTCATCGGTGTAGTAAAAATTCATTAGTCAGCGTAAATAGCTAAGGGAGATGAAAAAAAAGAGAGCGCGGTGGAAAGAACGTAAAAGAAAGCGCAATACTAATTAAGAGCCTACCCAGCAAACATTTTGAAGATTATTGAGCCTTTAGGAGTTGAGTTTACAACTCTTTTAGAAGAGATAAATTATAGTTAATTTTTAATTGCATATTTTTAGGCATTCCTTAGTTTCAAAGTACAGTGCAGTTGCGGTAAAGTGAACTAATTAAAACGAAGGTTGTTCACGGTAACGAAATTGTTCACGTTAGTGAATATGAAAAGTTAAACCAAAATTTATGCAGCGCCGTCACTGCAACGTATTTTGTATTAAATTTTCATTCTGCATATTATTTGTAACAACGAAAACTTAAAAGAAACCAGAAAGAAACAAAAAACTTCTTCATAAACTAAAAAAAATAAAAAATACATAAAGAGCCTTTTGTGTATTACATGGTTGAGTTAAGTCGTGTTTATTTCATTCACCACGTTATTTATTTTCAGTTACCACGTTGTTCACGTATGACGGTGTTCGCGTTACCGCGACTGCACTGTGTTACATTTTGTTATTAATATTTTATTATTTACATAGGACGATTACCATATAAATGGAATTGCAGAGGTTCTGAGCGGCTATGCTCTAGAATTCTATTTCCTTGTTCATTGTACGTAAAATGTTAATTTTAAAGACCCTGTAAGATGCAGAGTATTTAAAAATGTTCCTTTGCAGTAGTATAGTTTTTATGAACAGGCAAAATTTGTTCATAAAAACATAGTTTTTGACAGTCTTACCCATATTTGTCCTTTGCGATTAAAAATGTTTGGTGGGTAATATACGAAAAAGGTCACACAGATATACGTACAAACGTATGCATGTGCGCACACACATATGCTATTGATATGTTGTCAGTCAAAGCATCAGCAGCTTGGGGAAATTATGCTGTGGATGCCATTACCCACAGCGTAAAATCATAAGTAGAAAATGATAATGCTGATTACAGCTTACAGCCTAATTCTTACATAAAAATAACACTATTTTGTTTGGCGCTTGATTAAATTAAGGGTTTATTTATAACTAGGGTTTCTAATATAGGTGATATTATCGTAAGCTTTCATGAAAATCCAACTCTCATTCACATGACCTTGTTCCACTGTTGCAAAGACTCAATTTTACTCTGTTGCGTACAGCTTTTAGTGGATTTATCTGAATTTGAGCACATTATCAAAAACATGTGATATCATCAACGCCTTTGTTCTGTAAGCATCGGTGCATTATGTTTAATTCATATTGTTGCATCCAATCGAATACTCATTGTATTCCACAAAGTCTTTAGTATTTTTTGAAGCTTTAAAAATTTTCTATTTTATTAAACTCTATGGTATTCTTCGCTATAACTTTCAATTTTTTTGTACGTACTTATGAATACTAATAATTTCTGTTGAGTGTCTCTATGCTTAGCACAAATTAAAACATCTATCAAAGCAAAGCAAATGCTGCTAAGTGCGAGTAGAAAATCTGCCAGCTGTCATAGCAGCAGCAGCAGCAGCAGCAGTCGAAGAAGAAGCGCTTCAATTTGAGTGGTGTTTATCTTGTAAGGAAGTAGCCTGAAAAAACTTTGCCACTTGACGGAAATTGAAACTTTGTTCGATATGAAAAGGCTGAATGAAATGTAGAATTTATTGAGAACAATATTTATTATAAATCTAAGGAAATTAATCAATGTAAAGGCATTGAAATAATATTTTACAAGTGACACGAGTAAGTGAAGAAATAACACTCATGTAATCTTGCTAGAAATTAAAATGTTGCAATTTTATTGATGTATCTATCAATTTCACAAATGTTGTCCGCAAATCCATTAAGTTTGAAGCATTTCTAAACATTATTATTAACACTTATTTACTGTTATTTTGTAGATGTCTGCTGAACCGAAAAGTGTGCAAATATTTTGATACTTTTTTAATTAAAACAAAATATTCTCTAGTTAAATGTCTCATATGCTTAAAGTGGCAATTTATGATAAAACATTTTCGTAGCAAATATAAAATTTATGTAATTACGTTTTTCACACATGAATAAATGCACGAAAGTGCATAATAAATGAAGAAGAACTAAAGCCAAAATGCAGCTTTGTTCGAAGTAATCGCCACTTCAGCATAGTATTTCTGAAAAATTAAAATTAAATTCTCTTTTACTTAAATGGAAATTATGCAAATTTTAATGAATATTAAATTTTATTAATTTTACTTTTATGCTACACAATTTTTTAAATTCTTTTTCTTTATTTTCAGGTAAGTCTTCTCAATTCACTAAAATAATCCATAATATGTTGCGTCAAACTGGTGAGCTTTATAATGAGAAATGTAACCGGCACAATAGCATACTGGTAAGCTTTCTTTCAAAATTCTTTTTTAAATAAATCAAAAATTTAAACTATCAAAACAAAAAACCAAAAAATAGCAAAAAACAAAAGAAAAAAAACAAAAAAAAACGAAAAAAAAAAACAATACCAGTTCATAAGTAGTGTCGAATAGCATCGATAAAGTCATTTAATCGTTATGTACAGAATGTATCGATTAAAATTCAGAAGTATCGAAAAGTCGGAAAGCATAGAAACGGTCCTAAAAAATATCGAGAACGTTGCTACAGATCCAAAAGTATCGAAAAGTATGTACAGTGTCAATGAGTTAGTGTTGAAGTAGACGATAAAACTCGCATATTTTCATTAATGTAATTTTTTGACGAAGTTGCTTTGTGCCTAAAAGTATCGAAATGTACTGAAGAAGCCAATGAAAAAGTACCTAAGTTACGAAGAATATCGAAGAAGCGTTTAAAAGACTAAAGTTGAAAATTATCGACATAAGTCATAAAGCACTGAATAATACCAAAAAATCTTGTTAATAGTCCAATAATATCGTATAGTATTGAAGACTATTGAAAAAGTCAAAATCTTTGCCGGTTTAACAATGTTCAGTTGTAGCTTGGGAGCCGGTAGCCTAAATTTCTATATGTTTCCATCGTGCGGCAGTGGTTGAAAAGCATGAAACTCTAAGTCATATAAATAATGCGAACAATGTCTGGCATTGCGTTGCCTCTTCGGTATTCATTGAGAGCTCTTCAGAATTTAAAAAGAAAGTCTATCGTGTCTGCCTTTTTTATTAACAAATGTTTTTATACACAAAAAGAGATAAATGCAAGAGGAAGACATTTTTATTGCGGATTTTAAGAGGTATTAAATTTTTTTTTAAAATGTAATATACAAACTTAAGTGATGCTTCAGCAGACTGAGATTGTCATAAAGAATATGTCATATGAATCGAGATAAACAACCTCTGCCACTTCGTTATTGCTGCATTTCAATATTACTTTATGAAAATGTACATAATCATTTTATAGCGTCTGCCTCTTGGCTGACTGGTTCCTTTACATAGTTATAAATATCATGAAAATAAATAAGGCACACGATTCTAACGCCGTTTTTTTGAAGGCATACGTTTATTCTCACTGAAGATGCATATTATTAAGTGCATATATATAAAAAACTAATGGCTGTGTATTTGTATTCGGACACCATTTTGCTCTTGCATCTCTGATTTTTGTGAAATATTTTTTTCTTTTAGTACTGATTGAGACCAGCCTTTACAATTTTTTTTCTATTTTTTTCCTCCGGAATATCTTTAATTGAATTTTATTACACATATAAGTTCCAGTACGGTGGGATAACTGAAAAATTGAAGTTTACGATGCCTCGAGAAAAAAAGATGTAGCTTTAATTCTAAGTGGGATTTTAAAGGAAGCCGATAAAGCTTTTCAGCTATATAATTAAATATATAGTAGCCGATATTTTGACATATACAACCCCATATATTTTGAAAAAGCATACACCTATACCGGTGTTCACCAGTTCCCTAGCTATTAAATATTAACTGGATTACGATAGGGTTGGGCAAATAAAAATATTATCGAAATATAGATGATCGATATTTCCAAACAGTATCGATATATATCGAGAAAGAAATGCCGGATATATCGATAATATATTTTCGATATATTTGCTGAAAAAATTTAAATGCAAAAAACATTGAAATTTATGTATATAATCGTAAGTTTCAACTTGCTTTTCAATTGTTAAAGCAAAAATAAGCGCCACGTGTCAGTCTACCACAGCCTACAATGCCCCTTCTCATCAAACGCAACCAAAGCTATATTTTGATCATAGCACTTTGACATATTTGGAGTACTAAAGCCTGAAATCGGGAATTGGCTCTTTGCTGTTGTTGAGGTCGCCCTCTTTATTTTTTGAGTAATAGGTGACATATAAAACGAAAATAGTTAAAGTGCATTAGCGATTTCAAGTTGAAATTTGTTGAGAGGCGTATGATTTCCTTTTGGCTCAAGCAATCCAAAATGCTTCCGAAAAATAAGCAAGATAACTTTGTTAGGCTAGGACCGCACGAGTGCCTTTTCCTGTAAAAAAAATATCGAAATTCGATAGTCGGAAAATAAAATCGAATTTCGATGTATCAAAATAAAAAATATCACCGATAAGTATCAAAAAATATCGCAAATATCGATAATAGATATGTTTTGCGCAAGCCTGGATTACGATAGTGCATTAGCAAACAGCTTGCGAAATCTTTATCTTGAGCTATGATTTGCGGTTCCAGGTAGTGATGTGGCATTAGCAAATTGCCAACCAATTCGCAAGCAAAGTGGTACCTCAATTTTCTTCACTTTGTTAGAAACTCCACGACGTACGGTCGCAGAAATAGTAAGTTACAAGGAACAAAGGAACATCTAGAAGGAAATTAACAATGCCGAAATTTTCTTTGGGGCGGCATTTCAGTAGATTTTATTTTCTACTGATTTTAATATTTTCACAAAATTTATTTTCAATCTATTTACTTTTTTTATTAATCAAGTTTATCAGGCTTGGAAACTGCCCTCAATAGAAAGTAAAATTCGCAATTTTGTCAAGAAATTTTTAGTGTCGTATAAAAGAATCATTCTTTGCAGTTATTTTTTAAAGAGCTTTTTTATCAAAAGTTGGCCATAATTGCGGCTAACATGATTCATTCTCAAATTCTCGTTTTCGACGACGCGTTCGAGCATTTCGAGTGGTATTTGGCAAATGACGCGAGAAATGTTGGTTTTCAGTTCCTTAATCGTAGTCGGCTTATCTGTGTAGACTTTGGACCTTACGTAGTTTGAAATGAAAAATCTAGAAGTGTGATATTTTATAAATTGCAAGAAATCATATAAATATTGGGGAAAGAACTGCCCCGGGCGCTGAAATGCCTTAGTCCGGCCCTGAACAGCCATATAATTAAAAGACTTCTGACAAGTAAAATGTTGTGTGCGAAGTGATACGTTCAGGGAGCATCACCATTTTAACTTTTTCGTCTTCTATTTAGCTGCTTTCATAGTCATGAAACCAGGATGATCCAGAAATGTTTTTTTTAAATTTTTTACTGAGGCCTTATAACAAATTATAGAGCATCGTGTGATCGATTTGAATTTAATTGTACAGCAGAATAGAAATTTGAGTCCTGCTCGGCTTTTAACGAATGATATGATTGACGCCTCCACGTCAGCCTGAAAAATGCTACAGTCTGGGGGTAGCTTGTAATTTAGTAATCGTTAGTGTTCGGAATATAAACACCAGCTCTCACTCTATGTCCAATAGAAGTTAGATACAATTTTTTGAAATATTATTTCTAATTACGATGTCAAAAGAATTTTGTAGCATTAAATTGCTCTGATTTTAGAAATCTTACCGATATTTCGTATTCCAGTATATAACGATTGCTTTAGGCTTTTGTATAATATTTCGATAGCTTATTTAACGAATACTTCTATTCTCAATTCTCTTCTTAATGCAATCATATAAAAACGTAGTCACGTAAATATTATCAACTTCAGCTACCCAATTTAATAAGCCTGATGTCCTTAGCATAATTTTATGCCCGTCTGCGATGAAACCCACATAAGGTGCTGATAATTACCATCACTTTTGTAGGATTAGGCAATTGTTCTTTTGTTTCTTTTTATTTATTTTTTATTCTATATTTTTCTTTGAATATTCGCTTTTAGTTGACTTTTTTCCCCGCTTCATTTCGTATATTTTGTGCATATTTTTGTTAATTTTTGCCACGTAGAAAGTTTTACTTTGCTTTGTTTGAATTTGCGTTTTTTTTTTGTTTTCTTTTGATTTTGCATTTATTTTTATACTACCAAGTTCATTGATTTTGATCCAGCTTAGTTTTTATTGCTTTCTCCTATTTTGTTGTTTTTGGTTTGCGAAATTTTGACTTTGTTTACATTTTCGCTGTTATGGCAATGTACTATGGTAACAGTGAAAGCAGCGGCAGCTGTTGTTATGTTAAGCCGCTGTAATTCCCCTTATAGCAAAGCGTTGAAGTAGAGCGCTTGTTATTTTTAGTGTTGACCTTCTAATTCACTTAATTAGTTCATTTGTGGCTATGCGTTTGAACGCGACAGTTTTGTTAATACCAAATTTAATGTTGACCATAGTGAGAACGCTGAAATAAAAAACTTATGAATATTTTTCTCTGAATTTTGCAGGAAAAATCCAAAACAACCTGCTAGAAAAAAATTTAGTTGAGAAAGGTTAAGAGAACATTTGATTTGCGCAAATGATGTTCAGTTGCGAGTCGGTCAAAATTCGAAATTGTTAGGTTTCTTAGCTTCAAATTAGTTCAGTTGTCATATTAGAAATGCTATAACTTTCAACTTGAGTAGGCTAAGCTACTCAACTTGAGAATGCTATAATTCTCAACTTGAAATGTTATAATTCAAATATTGAAAATTTTCTAGTTATCAATTTTAGATTACTACTATTCTTAAGTTGTGAAAGGTGTACTTTACAAGTTGATAATGCTATAATTCTCAACTTGAGAATGTTATAATTCTCAACTTGAGAATGCTATAATTCTCAGCTTACTATACTTTGAAGTTTATACATAATATAAATTAGGCAATTTACCTGGATATTTAAGCATTAGAATGAGATACAACCGAGAAATTCACAACTACCAAACTAGGAATAGAAATAATTTTCATCTCCCAATAGCTAGAAATTAACTGGATAAAAAGAGCATATATTATGCTGGAGTTAGAGAATATAATGAATTACCCGGTTATTTAAAAAACTGTTATAGTCCAGGGATATTTAAGAAGCTATTATTCGACTATTGTAAGATTTCTATAGCAATTAGATAGTTATAATTTAGATGAATTTAATTGTGCCAATATTAGTTATCTAGTTCATAGTATTCTGAAACTTAATTTTGTATTAATATCTAGGTCTCTAAGACCGTAATAAATAAATAAAAAAAAAAAAAAAACTTGAGAATGCTATAATTCTCAACTATAATTCTTATTTTGAGATTGAAATAAATCTTAACTTAAGAATCGAAAAAAGCTTAAAATAATTGAATTTCTTAGCTTTAGAAAAGTTCAGTTCTCATATTGAAAATGCTGCTAATATGATTTTAAGTTTAATGATTTTTAACTTGGCAATACTATAATTCTCAATCTGAGAAATCTATATGAGATTAGAAATACATAAATTCTCAATTTGAAAATATTTAAATTCTCAATTTGAGAATATTAACATTCTCAATTTGAGAATACTAAAATTCACAATTTGAGAATATTGAAGTTCTCAATTTGAGAATATACAAATTCTCAATTTGATAATGTTACGATTCTCAACTTGAGGATACTTTTCTTTTCGATTTAACAATAAAACATTTTGTAACATTGAGAATGATTTGTCGTAAAGTTCACAAAACGCACTTTGATTTCCAAAAACTGAACACTGACCTTTGTAATTCATTTCCGCTACTTACAATCTCTATGCCTCTGTGAATTTCCGTAGATTGAAAATTTATCAGGCTTCTAAGAAACAACAAAAATTGCGCTTAAAAAGCTGTCGTTCTTATAAAAAACACCAGTTATTAAAGAATCCGTGAAAGAATTTTCCACAATATTACCTTTTTTGCTTCCTACGATTAAAGATGTTTATGTTGACAAGCCATAATTCAATGCCTGAAATATTTTTGGTCAAAACTGCCATGGCGTAGGCAAATTGAAAAAAAAAGTCGGAATAATGAATTCCATAATGGGAAGGTGATTCTGTTTATTGCTTTCATTTCAAGATAAAAGCAAACAGCCTTTAAAATCATGCAATGCAAAATAAATATGGTTCATTATTTTTATTTTTATTTTTATTTTTTAAAAAAACAGCAGGAAATCGTTTTCCAAAATCAAATTAATAAATAATAATATTAAAAATAAGCTCAGCACTTCCGGGAATTTATGTGCACAGTACATGAAATAAAAATCAAACTTTTATCCATGTACGCTAGGGTGTTTCAAAATTAAAATGCTTGTTTCTTTTATTGCAGCATACTTTTTTAGTAGGCACACATAAAAATGCAAAAATTGCATTATTTTAAGTCACCTCAATGTGCACACAACTCGTTACATACCTTAATCACCTACACACCTAAGTTGCTTTTGATATAAAATAAAGAAAGAAAAAGGTAACTTAAGTAAGGGTAAGAGTAAGATAAGCATTGCAAAAATTTATGTCGGTTCATGTTTATGTTACTGCTCCAGAATTTTATTTTTATATTTTACTGTAGATCCTTGAATATTTAAAATTCAAAAGAAATTGAACATTGTCGCAGCACTGTTGCAAAAATCAAAAGCTTGGCTTTACATGAAGTGGAACACGGAATTATCTCAAACTAAGAGATGGCTTTGTCAGATTTGCGGCATTTTGTTTTATGCCAAAAATGCCTTAAAAATATTGCTTGGATTCTGTCCATTGATAGAGAGTTTTACGAGAGAAATTTCCGCTTGTCACAGCATCAGGCAAGACCACTAATGATCTAAATATGTCCATTACTAAAGCGGCGATTGTGATGTCAGAGCAATTGATTTCTGAATGGATACGAAGAAACGATTGACTTAGTATTTATTCGGGAAGACGCATATGTAAGATGTCCTCTATTTATGATCTGCATACAAATCCAAAAGAAAGCCTTTATCAAAATACATAAGAAGCAGCTCTTTTATGGAATACTTAGACATATTGAAATCACATTTTCCCAGTAGTAATGAGAATAACTCTGCATGGCTAAGTTGACGATACCTTCAAGACAAAACTTGCTGGGCAATAAACACCGCGGACGGTTGCCCCATAAGAGCAACACAATCAGCATGGATATTCAAGTGAAACACCTAGATAAGGCCATAAAATGCAAAGTTGTCAAAACTTATCTGTGACAATCAAAAAAATAATGTTGCTTCGCAAACCCATGTTTGTTTAAGTTGGGGTCTATAAAAGCTCGAGCAAGCTTTCATTCGGCGACTTACTTTCAATAAGCTTTTTATACAAAATTGAGCTTTTTTATTACAATTCGAGTAATGACACGTTTCATGCCAAAAACATCAATCAGAATCTTTGAAGCGGACTTAAATAAATTATTGACTTCTTGTTTCAATATCCACTTTTTGATTTTGTCAATGCTTTCAACGCTTGTCAACCAGACAGAAATGAACCATCTACCACGTGTTGGTCTTCCTTGAATGCTTTATTTATACTATTTATATAAAATTGCTTATATGGAAATAGCTTGTAACGCTTTGGCGCAAAATGTACTGAATTGATTTTGTTAATTCCTTTTTTAAAACAACATTTTTGTGCTAAAGAAGATTACTGCAAACTTGTCTTTTTATTTTTTTTAGTTAATAATCTTTTTTTTAGAATTATACCTCACACAAAAATTGCACTCAAGACATTCCACTCTCATTTCATGCAGCAGACGTTTTAGAACTGTAAATGCCATAGTAATGGAATCTACAAAAATCATGTTTGGATTTTTAAAAGAGGTATTGCCTCGAAAGAGTTTGGAAAGTAAAATTTAAACCTAAATAAATGAGTTTTTAAAGCAAGCCATACTAAATGGTGTTCAGATTAAACAATCTAAACTATCGAGGCCAAACTGTATTGAATTACTTCAGGTGCTCTGATGGTTCTTGTTCAATGTTGCCAATAAAAAATCGATAAAGAAAAGAACTCTTGTTAATCCTCTGTTGTAGTTGGCACACGCAGCGCTAACGTTAACGTCAACCAAGTTAACATAAATCACAAACGGTTTCTTTTGACAAAACAAAAAAGGAAACGAAAAACGGGAAGCGTACTTGCAAAAAATAAAAAAAGCGCAAGAATCAAGACCGCATAAGCCGTAACATTATAAAAGTTTGATCCCAAAAAAAAAATCCAAAAAAAAGAACTCTGCCAATCCCAAAGAACAACAAAATGTAAAACGAAAGTAAAAAGCATTTTTAATGAAATTTCCGGCAATTTAAGAAAAATCGCACGCAACACTGTTGCGGTATTAGTCTTATATGCATTTGACTGTGTGTGTGTATTCGTGTACGTATTGGCATGCGATAATAAATATGGCAGTATTTAGCAATAAGAAAAGTTCAAATTTTAAGTAACTGGGTGTACGATTGAGGTGGTAGTGGTAGCGACCGTGTCAAAGTAGCGCATTATTAATGATGCCAGTAGGCAGGCATGATTTTTGAATCGATTATGCCTAAGAAGCAAAAAAAAAACTTTTTTGGGATACAATGCTTGCGGGTTGAATAAGCACCGATTTGATTTTATTTTGCGCATGCAAAAATTTGACAGGTTTTCTTTTATAATAAAACTAATTAATGTGATGAGTCATTTTTATACAACAAAAAAAAAACAAGAAATTTAAAATGCTTTGAAAAACATTTTCATTGTGTTATGTTATATAATTTTTTTAACTCAAATTCTGCTCAATCAATCAAATTTGGCAGCAAATGATATCTCTGTGAAAGTTTTAATGAAGAAATATTTTGTTTCATATGATGGAAATTAAATTCTAAAAACAAGTAACTTTACCAAAATCCACTGAACTTTCTAAGTTCTTATCACGTAAACTTTAAAAGAAGTAAAACTATGGTGCAACTCAATATAAAGAACATAAATAGTAATACCAAAAATAAAAACGAATAAGAAAATCTTAATAAGAAACTCGGAATAAAATCATAGGAATAAAAATAAACTTCGCTTGCAAAACATGATAAATTTTGCGAATCAACAGCGTAACGCACAAGAATAAAAAAAAGAAAATAACAATGCGGAAAGCACTTTAAGAATCCATCATAAATAAGCATACCAACATTTGCTTAATCGTAACAAAAACATCCTTGCAAGCACTCGCGACGTGATGTGTGATCTGAGTAATGTGAGATAAAAAGTTTTGAGGAATTCGAAAAATGCTGAAAAAAATTTAAAGGTCGAATATATATGATGTCGAAAGCTCCAGAAATTTTCTAAGTCAACACACTCATTTTCGGAGAGTCGGCTTGAGTTAAACCACGTTGAATAACTCGAAAAAAGTTAGAAAAGTTGAAAAAGATTGAAATAATCGAATAAATTTAAAAATATCACTATTATTTAATATAATGGAATAAGGTTGAAAAAACCATGTAAAATTAAGAAAAAGTGAATAAATAAATTGTTGAACAAATCTAAAAACGTTGCAAAAAGGCTGAAGAAATCGAAAAAATTTAAATAGTCTGACAAAGTCAATATAAGTTGAATAAGTCGCAAAAAGGTTCTTAACCTTAAGAGTTTTGAAAAAGTTGAAAAGGTTCACAAATTGAATAAGGTTGAATAAGATTGGATAAGATTGACAAGAAGTTAAAGTTTTGTATAAAAGTTGAAAGATGATGAAAAATTAAAGAAACTTGAAAATGTTAAACAGATTGAATAGGTCGATGAAAAGATGAATTATTCGAAGAAAGTTAAAGAAATTGAAAATAATTGATAAAGATTGAATACGTCTATATAGGTTGTAAAGATTGTAAAAGACGAAAAATGTTGAACAAAACTGATAAAAGCTGGATTTGATTGAAAAGTTGAAAAAGCTTGTAGTCGTTAAATAAAAATTGAAAACAGTGGAAAAAGTCGAGAATGGTAAGCAAAATTGAAAAATTTCGAAAAGATCAAAAAAGGTCGAACAACATTGAATGAGATTGGAAATGTTGAAAAAAGCTGAAGTGAATGAACAAAATTGAAAAATTTGAAGAAGATTGAAAAGGTTAAAAAAGCTTAAGTGATAGAACAAAGTTGCAATAGGGTGAATAGCTCAATAAATGAAATTTGAAGAAGGTTGAAATGTGGAGTATATATATCTGAAAAATTCAAAAAGACGAAGACAAAGGTTAAAGAAAAAGTTGAAAGTATCATTTAATACCACCGTCAAGGTAATTTGAAGGATAACTGTAAGCTGCCATCTTAGGGCGTCCGCCATTTTGAATTTAGAACGCTATTAGATATATTTTATTATACTGTCTTCAGAAGCAAAGTTGTTTTGAAAAATTACAACTCGATCGGATATAGCAAAGTGTCAAATTTGAAGGTTGAAATCTGCCTCACGCAGTATATCGTAGAGTATAAATGACCAACCACTGTACAGAAAGTACAGATCCATGGGACTGATATCATGCAAATGCGAAAACATCGTTACATGTTAACGTAAAAATCGTTCGGCTACCAGAAGACGTACTGAAAGCTTTAAGCGTTACGGGTGCTACCACCGTAAGGCAAATAATGATTGTCACACTAAGTTTGTCTTCACATAATTCAAATAACAGAATTTCAAGAAAACTGGTCTTTAACACTGATAAAAAAAAAACTGTCAAATGCCTTTGAGTCCATAAGGTGTCAGAATTTTGCTTACTTACATACATATATATCACGAATTTCGAACAGTCAGGTGGACGTACACATTTGTTAGAAATACCATTTTTTAGTACGAACCAACGTTTCCACTCTAAATTTGAAATTCAGATGAAATAGTAGCAACTTGTAACCAAAATAAATATTTGAATATATGGAAGATTAACCTGTCTATCAGGCAATTTCCTTCAATTCTATCTTATCACGATTTCGCTGACATTAGATTTCTTTGTAAAGGAACTTGATTTTTCCTGACGTTAGCTTCTGTTTGACATAAGCTGTTCCCTATTGGATCGGCATTAGCTACATCAAAATAACCTGCAATTGAAAACATTTTAAATAAATTTTCAGTCCGATTACATTTTTTCACCGTTGTTTTAACAGCTGTTTGACGATTCGCCAATTGGTCTAGAATAGTAAACGACTTTGAGCAAAATCGAATAGATTTGAAATATATCGAGGTGCAAAGGAGTTTAGTTTGACACAAAAAGTGCTAATTTCAACTTGATTTTTGCGCTAAATCGATATAAATGAAAATCGTGTTAATTTCGACGCCAGTGTGAATCGCCTAAAAGAATCATTTGTGCCAAGTTTGAAGTTTGTTTTAAATTAAGTTAATAATTTCTTAATATTTGTACAGATTGTACTAGCTGTGCCCGCCAAAATTCTGTTGGCATGCTTAGCTATGAATATTATATCAAAAATTTATGTATTCACAGGCTGAGGTTTTTCTTACACTTTCATCTTTTTTTTCGAAATTTTCAAAGTGTTGTCTATAAGCGCGCGAATTCGCCAGAGTTGCAAAATGAAATATTATTTGTGGTTTGTTTTTGATTAGAACAGGGATTGTATATTCCTTTAATTATTGCGGTTCAGTACGTTATGTGTAAAGTGCCAAATAGTATCTAGATCACAAAACAGTAATATGAATTGTGATAATTGTAGCTCAATTGCTGCTACAGGCTGGCTCCAAGGAATTGATGGAATTTTTGGTATATATGAACTTTTTCCGGTACATTTGCGTCCTAAAAAGTTGTCGTCAGTACATTCGACAAGTTTTCAGTACATCCGGTAAATTTGTCGCATTGTTAGTACATTTGGCGAATTTTCAGTACATTTTCGGTACATTTGGACAATTTATGATAATGACCTTTTTTAAGTAAATGAAAAAATTAAAATAATCGTTTCATGTCAATTTTGTAATTTAATTTGATATACTTAAAACTGATTTTGTCAGGGTTTTTGAGATGGAAAAGTGATGACCTGTTTTTTTTTTTTGTTAGAAATTTGTTTAGAAAAATTTCGTTCAATTTACAAATATTTGGTGTTCAAGACAAACAATTACATTCGGCCTCTAAAAAGTTCATATCATGTCTCGATTCAGTACATATTCACAAAACCCGAATGTCATCACAGAACTCTATTAAGAGAATGTGAAATTTTGAACAGTTTCTTTCTAGGAATAGAACCCAATGGCCAACAGTTTTGGGTGATCTCTGTTTTTTTTTTGCATTTTGCATCATTCTTTCACAAAATGTTTGAAAATGTTCAAAATTACGCTTTTGGGTACTTTTTCATTTTGATTTGGGCTTACATTCTTTTTATTCCTTTTTTATACAATTTCCTGCACATTTTTTTTAAATGAATGCCTTCTTTTACAGCGCTGCAGCGTACGCAGTGTATTTATTTTGCATTTATCGGTTACTTGTTAAAGCTGTAAGTGATGCGTGTGTTCTTTTGCTATCTTTTTAACACTTTATTTTATATCATTTCTTTTAGCAGCATTTTATTATGTGCTTTCTTTTATTGTATCATATTTGGAATTTCGGTTTCGTATTACAACTTCTGCGCAACAAAAGAAACATTTAAAAATATGGAAGTTTGAGTTATGGCTCAGACGAGTGTAATACAATTTGCTTTATATTTCGTATGCACGAGCAATGGTTTCTTTGATTTGTAGACTTTTTAAAATTCATAGCGGTTGGTTAAATTTATTTGCTTTAGAAAAACCGATAAGTTGTGTGCCAATAAAACAAAAAATTTCTTGGAAGCGAAATGAATTTGAGGCTTCGGGCAAATTCAGGCAAAATATTCCTTGTTTTTTTTTTATTTTTGAGGATTTCAGTTTGGCTCACTCTTTATCCCTTGACAATTGATAAGTTAAATTATGACAGCACCTCAAGTGCCCAATAACTTATGACACATTACACAGTCACGCCTCTTATACTTCATCTTTTGCCTAATTTCTTGACAGTGAACGTGCAACAAAAATTATGAAAAATCAAGCCCCAAACCACCAGATGCACAGTGACAACCAATTTATTAAGTAAAACAAGCAAAAATATAGGTAAATAACGATAAGAAATGAAGAAGTGCAAAGAGGAATTCCAGCAAAAGCATAAAAAAGTTACGAGCTGCTCTTTGCAGAAAGGGCTTAAATAAAATTTATGGCCTACAAACGAGACAAACCAATTGAGAATTCAAGGAAATAAAGTGAATGTGAAGAAAAAAGAAATCGGCAAAAATTCTTCATTTCTCATGCACACTATCACACAGCTGGACAACGTGTAGCGCGCGGCATGATGTACTGCACACAGCACAACTACAAAAGAGGCGCTGCTGCTTTGATGTCTCTGCTGCTAGTGCTTTTTGTGCTTTTGCGTTGTCTCTCTCCCTCTCCTTCTTCGCTTGATTCAGTGCTTTCATTTTATTTCATTTAAATGTTATTTTGTGTCCACAAAAGAAATATACATCTCATCAAAATGAAATTACCAAGTCCATTTTCCAAGTTCGTTGGCTCGATTTGTCTGCCCGCTAGCTGCACACTGTTGGCCAACTCGATTTGGTGGGTGCCAACAAGATTTACGAGCGGTAACGCCACACGCTGTTGGATTCGTGCAGCAACAATTTTTTGGCTGACTTGTTTTTTTTTTTTTTTGCATGCGCACACATATCGTATGTGAGTGTTAACAGATGTTTACTGTGCTCTGTGACTGTATCAATTTGTCCAGATCGTAGATTTACTTGTGAATATACCACACGTACGTATGCGGCAATATGTCGGTGTTGTGCTTATTGGAACAACACCTCTTTCGTAGTTCTCTAAAATTGTCTAAAATTGGGGATTCTCAATAGCTTGCATTGAAATAGCTGCAGTTATGAGTATGCGATCTTAAGCCCAACCCCAATCGAGCCGTGAACAAAAATATTATCCACTGACAAGAACTACTCCTGAAATGTACAAAACTTTCATATTCGCGGACACGTAACAAACAATTTTCTTGTACTCGGAATTAATAAAGAAGATTCGATTTTATTACATCTGGATATCTGTTGCAAACCTAACAATCCAATATTAAAGGGTTTTGCAATGAGAGTGACATTTTCGTTTTAAATATATTAAAGTCGAAATTAGGTTGAGCAATAATCTTTATATAATTTTGGACTGCACTCAATGCAATTATGTTGTAAAAAAATATGATTCAATTAAACGCCTCTTATAACGGGTGATTTTTTTGCTACTTGTTTTTTCAGTGTAATTGTTTTGACACCTCACGCGTGATTCGTAACATTTGTTAACACCAAGAACACTCAGTATGGCTTGCCATTTTACTATAAATAGATTTACAAACGAATAACGCTTACAAATTATTGAATTTTATTATCAAAATGCATGCTCTGTGGGAAATGTGTTTTTATCGAAAAATTTTCTTCAGCTAAGAAGAGCCTTTTTGGCTCAATGGGTACGTAAACAAATAGAACTGTCGAATTTGGTCTGAAGAGCAGCCAGAGGCAGTTAGTTCAAGGGTATCATTGGACCGTCCTTTTTCAAAAATAGTCAAAATCGCAAATTCGTCAATGGAGCAAGGTACCGTGCGATGATAGCCGAGTTTTTTTTTTTGCCCAAAATTGAACTTGCTTGACATGTGCTTGACGCAATACCTTGAACCTATTGAGAGGCAAGTTTGGTGAGCAATTAATCTCACAATTTGGAGCAATCCATTTGCAGCCAAGATCATGTGATTTGTGACCACTAGACTATTTTTTATGGGGCTACGTGAAGTCTCTCGAATACAAGGACAAACCAGCCACACTTGTAGCCCTGAAAGAAAACATTACAACTGCCACTGTCGAGATACCAGCCGAAATGCTAGAAAAGTATGCCAAGAAATTTACATTACATATTACAAGAAATAATATTTAAAATATATGTGGATGGAATTAATGTGTTGCTTTAAAAAAGTATTTCATTCGCTATGGCAAATTTTCTTTTCTTTTTCCAATTTTCAAAAACCAAATGTTCAAAAAACCACCCGTTCTATAGCGGTATGTATGACGAGTCTAATTTTCGATCTTGTATCCAATAAAGCGGGCCTTATTTGATTAAGTTTACCTTCAATATTTAATTTTAAAGCATCAAATGTCACGCGATCATTGGCATAGACCAATGATTTTAAATAAACCCATAAGATAAAGTCCAACGGTGCAAAATCACAAGATCTTCGGAGTCATTAGCCATATGAGTTTGTTAGGACTACTGACCCATCGGACTTTTTTTGCAAAGCACCGATTATAGCGTGAGCTTTGTGGCATGTTTATATAATCATTATCTTCCCACTAAGCTCATACCAAATTCTTTATCACTATTGACTGTAGCGGCATATTTGAAAAATATGGACCGGTGAATTGCAAAACTGCAGCAGTTGCTTTTACTAAATGTATAGGTCTTTTAAATTTGTGAATTGGCTTGAGACCAGTAACGACAATTTCATTTATTTATCAATTCTTAGTTATGAAATGTGTACTATAATTTTTTTTGGAAAAATCACCATTACTTTCAAAATGTTCCACGTTTCAATTCTTGCGTGACCGCAATTTTGTATCCAGTTTTTAAGTGCTATGTTTGCCATGTTGTCTTAGAATCGCCTTAGAGCTAATAAATTGAGGTCTTCATCATCAATAGCCTGAACGGGAGCATTATTTTCGTCACTTCGTGTTGGTCTTTATCTTTCTGGCACGGGAAAGTTCTCGATCAAAATTATTCGCCATTCATCGACTAGTGAGTGCACTAGGATCATAATAAATTGTAAGAGTTTTTTTTTAATTTTTAATATGCTTTTTGTTTGATTAAAAACTTCAAGCTTAATAGCTAAAAAGGCTAATAGCTTCAGTAGCTGAACTCTATTATTCGTATTAAGGAGTGCACGATAAGTTGCAATGAAATATCGATTGTCTTGATAACAAATTTGAAAATTTTGAAGCGTTATTGTGCGCTATTACTTTACAACAATTAAATTGAAACTCTACTGAATATAACTGATATTGGCGCAAGATTTTGACACTATAAATGTAGCCACCATGTTAATTCGAAAACATTACCCTTTAAATATTTCAGCGTAACAACTTTATTTTTTAATTATCTCATAAAATCTTTCTAGATTTAAAATGTTCAATTTAACGTCATAACACTTTCACAGGCTGTTGACTGCTACACTTTCCAATTATAAGATGCATCACTGACAAGCACAAAAGTTAATTCCAGCTGTTACTACAGCACTGCTAACCATAAATTATAATTGAAAGTCACTAGCTTCAAAACTTTAAAAGAAAACTTTAGTTTTTTCTTGCATTTGATATGTTGACAGCATGAAATTGGTGAAGTTATAGCTTAGATCTGCGGGTAATCGGCTCTCTGAAAAATCCTGAATATATTGTGTAACATTAATAGTGGAAGTCTACTGCTTTAATATGGGTTGCTATAGAAGCCTTTTAAACACCAACATACTTTTAACCAATTTAGGTAAGTTTAGATTAGACGGGCTGTTGCCCCTTTGTGATGGCTGCATAATATAAATGAATGTTTCCGCTACTCCCACACCAATTTGAATCCTTAAGAAAAATGATGAAATCACATACCTCTGTGTGGACTAAGTAACCCACCAATCATTTAAACTTACTCCTATAAGGGGCAGACCTATTGTAGAGCATATGCTCCACACTTTTTATCTCCTCTTCATAGAAATAGCTGCTACAGAAGTCATTGCAAGAATCACTCAAACGCCCTGCAGGTTTGCCTTAAAGACAGTGACTAATTGTGGATGCTCTGTAGTTTCATTACCATTCTAAAAAAGTTGAAGTTCTTTAAAAGCACACAGTGAAAAATTTTGACCAGATTTGAATTTTTTTTTTTGGCTCAAGCGTAAGATATGACATTTTTGGTAAAGGAATTAAATTTATTGACCTGCCTAAGCCTGGTATAACTTCTCTAGAATCAAAAGTTTTTTCCCAGTCATATAGTAGGTACTATAGCTATTAAGTGTAACACTTTTAACCTACCCGGGATAGTTTGAGTAAAAAGAAAAAACGATATTTTTTAGGTATTCAGAACTGTTGCAATAAATTACCATTCTAGTCCTCTGTAAATAATATTTTCTTCGAAACTACTTTATATCTGTGGACATTTGATAAAACCACCTCTTTCGATCTAAGTTAATAATTCAATAGAGCAAAAACTATTTGCTTCAACGCAAGGCATATTGAATTATTAACGTAGATCGAAAGAGATTGTTTTGTCAAATGTCCACAGATATACCTCATGGTGTTAATAGCCTCATGCACAACCAAAAAAATAAAACAGCATTACAGAGGCTTAATGGACTTCAAGAAGTTTCAAAATGGCTAAAAGAAGCTTATGTAGCAGAGTAAAGTACCTCAAACTATGCAATCAAAACAGCTATGCTACAATCCTTGACAATTCTCAAGCAGTTAAATCTTAATTTTTGTGCTGCATAACTTCAGGCGTGTGTTGCATTTTCATTTGATTTATTCTTTGAAAACCTGGTTTTTAATTCATTTTTATATAAAAAAACAGAAAGTGCTGCCACACAACTATGAATAATTAATTCATAAAAATTTAATTGCCAGTGCTGCCAAGTGTGCAAAACAAAAATTTCACATTTTGCGCGTAAAATGAAAAATAATAGCAGCTAGTGGAAAATAAAGTAAAATATTAAATAAGGAATGAATAAATAGAAATATAGTAAGTACATAAAAGTCATAAATTGTGCAATAAAGAAATCCAGCAAATACAAACATAAATGCGACGGAAATGAGAAAAATGCTAAGGCTATCTTGAAAGTGTTATGACATTTTCTTAATGGCAGTGTCAGCGCATTTGAGTTGCCGCAAAAGTTGCACGTTGTAAATTGCAAATTCTTCATTTATCAAACGAGGCGGGTAAATACAAGTCGTAAATTACGCATTAGAATGTTGCATGAAGTAGAAAAATAATTTTTTAATTTTTTTTTATTTCAAAAGTCACATCTACAAACTTTAACTTTAGAGGAATTTTAAAAGTGTCCAAGACCTAATTGATCATCGAAAAATGTGGAGCAATGAAATATTAGAAGAATGAGTAATTTTGGGAATTCCATTTTTAATAGATGGGTGTGCCCATGCAGGGTTGTATAGGCAAAATTGTTTTTTGTCAATAAAAAAAAAAAAAAAAATCATCATTGATGAGAGAAAGTCATTTCAATATTATCATCATCTGAATTCAGCTCGATACAATGATTCCAAGGATTATCATAGTAAGAGCAGCTGGGTATAAATGAATACTTTTTGATCCGAAAGCGGAATTCTATGAATTTTTTTAATTTCCATAGTTTAAAAAATAGCTTTTTTTTTGTAGATTCCATTCCAATCATAGTTTCATACCAACGAATTGAAATTTAGAATTGGCTACCGAGGTTCGGAATCGATTTTTCAATTCTATTGTTAAATGAATTGATGCTTTTATTCTTTGCTATTTTGAATTAAATTTGACAGTAGACTCAATTTCTTTTGCCGTTGTGTTGCTGAAACGATTTCAACAGCGGAGTCAATTCCTTCCGTCACGGCATTGAAAAGAACTAAAGTCTACTCCAAATTCCACTCGACAATTTCTCCGGTTCCTGGAGGATCCGATTTCAGCCTTTCCGTTTACATTGATGAAAACAGTCTACTTTTCAAAGTGTAGCCAGTGAATTTAATAATTCACTTTAACCTTTTTCTCATCAATTGGTACAAAAATGTTACTTCTGATGCCTGCAATCCATGTTCTACCTTTCCAAATGAATTCGCGTTTTCAATTACTTAAAGAATAAAGATCTTTATTACAATTGCTTGAAATGGAACTACCATTATTCAATTTCAAATTTTGTTTTCTACAGTGGAATCCTTTTGTCATTCAAATCGATGCCGAAATTACAATACTACCGTATTGCTTTTCAACATTTCAGTACGATTTTATCTGATTATATGTCATCGTTCCAAAAAAAAAAAATAATGGTAGCGAATTGTCCTGTCCTTACCCTTATCTCTATTCTGTCCTTGAGGTTCAATCTATTTCCATACCAAATTTCATAAAAATTGGCCCAGTAGCTTAGCTGTGAAAACATATATTTATTAAGGGCATGTTACCATTAACTTAAGAAGAAAACTTTTCTCAGCATTCAGTTTATATCTGTACCAAATTTCATCAAAATCGGTACAGTGAAACGTATTACCCTATTAAAGGCGTGGCACCGCCCTACTAAAGCACAAATATCTTTTTTTTCGAAAAAATTTGATGTAAGTTTTTTACGGTGCAAACGAAATGTCACATTCAGTTGGCGGCCGATTTCTAGCACATATCCCACTGCCAAATTTCCGCCGGATTTTGTGCAGTGCTTATTGGATGGGCTCGGGAGGGCATTGCTCCACAGGGGCAGATCCCGAAATTGGTTTTCGGGGTGGGGCTAAAATTTTTTTTTATTACAAACTTTCAAACTTAACGCATGCCATAACTAAAAGGAATCAACAAAAAAATAAAAAATACAAGGACATAAATAAATCTTTTTTTTTCATAGAGCAACTCCAATCGGCGTGGGTATTTCCCTCCATATTCTTCTAAAACTTTCTCAGGATCGACTACCATTAACCTATGGATGTACAAAGACGCTAATCCGCTTAGCCTTTCGGTTCTCATCGTAACTCTTATAAATGATTTGATTAATTTTAAAGAAGAGAAGCTTCTCTCCGCTGTGCATATTGTGACATGAATAATTACTACCAATATCTCTAGTAGCACTTTAACGTTCGGAAAAAAAATCCATTGCCTCATAATCGGCTTCAGCTGCTGTAGTAGGAGCATTGCCATTCATTTTTGTCCAATAATTTCTCCACAAAGCTATTTCTCCTTTAATATAAAGTGGAGATGGCAGATCATTAGCATATATTTTGGCAGCCCTGACATCATCTGGCAAGTTTACATCAGCTTTACATAATAATTTTGATGTTATTAAGCTGAAGAGATCTAAAAACAAAATATTATAATTTATAAAGAATTTCCAATGCTTATTTGGGTATAAATGTCTGCTTCTTGGCTGCGATGCTCTTAGGATCTACAATACCGAATGCTATTTCGAAGATATTTGCATATTTCCCTTCCCGATACTGGTTCAATGTCTGAAGAACTAATTCTACCATAATGTAGCAAGTGTTTAGGTTAAGCTGAACTGCCTGAAGTTGACTAGCAAGTGAGATTGTTAGCTGAAATAAGTTCGAAGCAATTTTCAATTCAATGTTGAAATCAAATTGCTGCTAAAAGACCAGCAGAGTGTGCTGACGGCGAAGCTTGGTCCACTGACTCTAAAAATCGTACGATACCATCAAATAGGTTATGGAACTGCAGAAGTGCATCATGCCATCATATTCCGAATAGTCTGCATAGAATATTGGATATAGCCGAATTTAGCTTGTGTTTCTAAGCTTTTCTAAGCTGAAGTCCCCTAGCCACCTCTGAATTTTCCGCGATTGCCCCACCACTCAAGGATCTGATAATAATTATTATTCAATAAATTAATTCAAGAAAACCATCTAATAGTAGTGACATCATATTTCTCGCCCCTACCCCCTCCAAGGTTTTGGTAAAGTGACGCTACAGTGTACACATGCTGTCAATCTAAAAAATAAATCAAAGGAACCACTTTACAGCCTAAAGCACTCAATTTATTAATCATAAATTTATCATTTGCTTATTTTTATACACAAAGCACCCACTTGATATAATGAATAAAATGCCTTTGCATTGAAATAAAAAAAAAAAAGTTTCAGCAAAAATATGAGACAAAATGGAAAAGCAACAAAAAAACTTAATTATTTACCGCACTGAGCAAATAACCACCAACCCACCCATTTTTTTCTGTATTTAAGGATTCACTTAAATATTTACTAAATAAACACTTTATTTATTCCTTAAAAGTAATAGAAAAAACAAAACGAAAAAATTCGAAAATTCGAAAAATCTCAAATATTTTATGGAGTTTTTCAGGAGGATTTTTTTTTGTGTTCCTGTTGATGGCACAAATATTAACATAAAGTAACGTTGCTTATTACGCAATTCCCAAATGTAAATTGTTGACATGAATGTCAGGCAGGACAAAGTACGAGTCGAGTAGCCAAGACAGGAAGGCATAAGTAGTAGGCAAAAAAGCAAGACACACGATAATAGTGTGCCAAAAAGTAAAAGAAAAGAAAATCATTTGACAGCAAAGAGATGATAAACAAAAGGCCATGAAAGAGCATGAAAGTACTACAACATGTCTAGGACACATGAACAAGAGCTCGAACTGAAACTGGAACATGGACATAAAATTAAAATGTCAGACATTGAAGTCAACATAAAAAACAAAAAGAAAAAAACATAAGTTGTACATTGATTTTTGTAGCATAAACAAGTGAAAATCATGTCGCAGAAACTTATGGGTTTTGTGGTAAAAGTTATGTGGATACCCCCACCTTGGGACGCTAACTTTTAGGATGGCATTAAATTGGCGTAAGACTTTGGGGACAAATAAAGACGGCAGACAAAGCAAAATAAAAGCAAATAAAGCCGCCTCGCTACTTAACGTGTGTATGGATATAAATCTTGTGAAATTACATAGTTAGAACTGACAGCTGTATTGTTGACACATTGAATTAATAGTTCCAAGAAAGATATAGTGGACAATTAATATTTAAACAAAGACGATAGGCTAGCGAAAATAATTATATTTGAGTTGAAAGTTATTATGTTAAATTACAGCGGCTGGGGGGGAAAAGTTTTCAGTAATGAGTTGCACATTTTTTTTGTATAAAATTTTTTAAATAAATTTATGGAAACGTGATACTCTTTGAGTTTTAACTACATTTTAATTCTCAAGAGCACAAAAATTAAATACTTTCTGTGGTATTAAAATAAATTTCAATGATATCAGGTGAAGCATCATTCTTTTATGTTTCCAAATTCGAAGAAAAATCTTAGTAGATCGTATAGATCGTACAAACTTAGTCGCAGTAGTGTGTGTGTGTGTGTGTGTGTGTGTGTGTGTGTGTGTGTGTGCAGTGTGCTTATGCTAGCAAGAACGTGCGCTTCTATAAGAAAATACTTGCTGTGGGTGAGTCTACCCAATACACTTCATTTTTCTTTCGAATTTAGAATTCTAGAAAAATAGTGGTTGAATTGTTATCATTGAAATTTGTTAAGCTTTCACCACAGAAAATGTTGAGCTTTCAAAAAAATGTATAAAAAGCGTCACTATGTATTGCACAGAGCAATTTATAAAAATGATTATGATTTAGTAATCATAATGATGTCTTAGGTTACTTAAAACCATTTTTGTATATTTGGCTTCTCTTCCATTTTGGAACGTTGAAGCGATATAACGTAAGAACATCATCCATACAATAAAAAACTTAATTTCTACTACCTTGAATTGTTTTTTTCTATTATTTTTACATATACAAATTCCGCTAATAATTTGGAGTCTCTCTGACCATTAGAAGCTTTGCTATTCACACCAACAACACCTTTTAAAGACTGAAAACATTAAATAGTTTCTCACACTTATTTTCCAAACTAATTTAGCTTATTTGGGTTCAAAAAATCTAATTGCTACTGCTTAAAAACTTATTAACTTCCCAACAATGACGTAAACCCTTGTAAAGTGATTCTAAATGACACTCCAATTTAGTATCATTCCCAGCAAATTTACACCTTTTTAGCTAGCGCCCACTGCAATTTGTACAAGGCGACTTTATCTCTTAGCATGTCTCATTAATTAGGCTGAACTTCCTCTTAACTGCATGCAAACTTTTTTTTCACGAACTCTCACTAACTGACTTCCTTATACTTCATTGTTTCCTACTACCACTAGCACTCTTTTCACGACTCCTAATAAAATGTGGCAATCCTTTGGCATGCATTTTCACATTTCATTGTCTACTGCCGTCTGCTATCGTTCGTTCCATCGATTTGCCATCACCACTACTACCATTGCGGTGCATTCATCACAGTCTGGCAAGAACTGATATACGTATGTATGTATGTGTGTGTGCATGTATGTGGGTGAGCGCTTCGTTTTGAGGTTGCATTGGATTTCAATGATACCACATTTTACCCTAAGATATATGACAGTGATAAAAACAACAATGAAAAGTTTAGCAATGTAGATGGAAAAAGAGACACAATAAATTGAGGTTAGATCACCATGAATACAATGCATAGCGCTAAAACAAACAGTGGGCCATTGGTAGTGGTGTAAGTTTTTTGCAAATTTCTTTTTCCTAAAGCGTGTCATTCGGTATCAGGTAGCAAGACAATGCAATCATTGTAAAAAGAGTAATATTTTCAAAACTCATCTGAGGAACAAACTAGGCTAATTGCCTTCATCGAGAAGGATTTCAAATATATGAATGTTAAGCTGGGAAAGATAAAGTTTGAATAGCTTGAAACAAATTATTTATTAATCTTTATTATTTAAGAGCAAAACACAATAATCACTCGCTTCAAGTTCCCATTTTATACAATTTCTTGCAATTAATTTAAGCTCTCTTCAGTTAAGTTTGGAATTCCCCGCTTCCTTCCCCAAGTCTCATGAGACTGACCAGAAGGCCGACCGTTTCCAACAGACAGGTTGTTTTGGCCTTTTGTTTGAATATTTAGTACCCATATCTCGAATGGCTTTTGTTTCTCCGTTTGAATTTTTTTAGAACTCGTGCGTGGCCATAAAATTCGAACAATATTTCCAGGATATCGTTTTACAATAGACTGCACCGTAGCTATTTTGCAGGTAGAGCAGAACTGATAGTACGTTTGTCTTGTGTAATCTGATTTATATGTTTACTAAAAGTAACAAAAGCTGCTCTGGCCTTTTTTATTTGGCACGCAATATATATCTCAATAACTCTGCTATTTTGATGCGGAGAGATGTAAAATTGTGCATCATAGGTTAGTCTACCACTTGGACTGAATACTGGAATTGGAATACTGCAAGCTTTTGTTTTTATGACTAATTTCAAGGCCTGATATCATTTTCTTCTTGAGGACTGTACTCATTTATGTTCATTCGATAATGCGATATATCAAGGTCGTATGTGTTACCAGCATTGCATAAATAACGCTGTCTTATATCACATTGAAGTTTAAAAATGGACTCAACAATTAATAGTTGAAAATATTTGAGCTTCTCGAATAATTCCAATAGGTCCAATAATTCTAATTACTCAAAATATTCGGATTATTCGAACTATTCGAATTATTTGAACCTTTCGATTTATTTCAACTATTCGAATTATTCCAATTATTCAAATTACTCGTGCTATTCGAATTATTCAAGCTACTCGATTATTCAAACTGTTCGAATTATATGAACATTTCGAATTATTACACCTATTCGAATTGTTCGAATTTTTCCAACCACATAAGTATTTGAATTATTCCAATTATTCGAGGTATTCGGACTATTCGAACTATCTAAATTAATTAAATTATTCGAATTATTTGAAGTATTCGAATTATGTGAACTTTTCGAATTATTTCAATTATTCGAATTATTCGAATTTTGCCAACCATTCTAATTTTTCCAATCATTCCAATTATTCGATCTTTATGAAATATTCTAACTATTCGAATTATTCGAACTATTCGAAATATTCGAACTGTTCGAATTATTTGAACTTTTCGAATTGCTTTAACTATTCGAATTATTCCGATTAGTCGAATTACTCGAGCTATTCGAATTATTCAAACTACTCGATTATTCGAACTGTTCGAATTATTTGAAATATTCAAATTATTTCAACTATTCAAATTATTCGAATTTTTCCAACCACATAAGTATTTGAATTATTCCAATTATTCGAGGTATTCGGACTATTAAAACTATCGGAACTATCTTAATTAATCAAATTATTCGAATTATTTGAAGTCTTCGAATTATTTGATCTATTCGAATTTTGCAATCTATTAGAATTTTTCCAACCATTCGAATTATTTGAACTTTTTGAAACATTCGAACTGTTCAATATATTCGAAATATGCGAACTCTTCAAACTATTCGAGTTATCAAACTGTTCGAACTACTAAAATTCTATTTAAATTACTCAAACCATTAAAATTATTCAAACTTTTTGAATTTAAACACAATTCTCATAACTCAAATTATTCGAATAATTTGATTTTTTTTTAATACCTCATATAATAAATACTGGACATTTTAAATAAATGAGCATGCATAAAATTGTAATGAGAATATAAATTTGCAATTCACTTAGTATTCTTTTAATTTTTAATACCAAATAATTTCCATTTAAAGTCCTATAGCACATATTCCAGCTCAGATCAAATCCCAATAATTCGAATATAAACTTCGCCAAATACATTTACTGCTAAATTATATGCCCTTTGCTATTAAATTGATAAAATCATTGCCTTCTGTGTGTGCGCTACCCTGTCAAACCCACGAAATTCATTAAGTGCTTCCGCTGCTAAACAAAATCGGAACTTGCACGCTCCCATTCCCACCAATAACAGAACAGATACACTCATATTACACCGCCACACATACAAACAGAACACATATGTGTTTGTCTGTCTGTCGCTCTGTAACTGTTTGTTGATTTGCAGATAAAACAGCCAACAGTTGGCGTAACAGCTTTGTCCTTGGCTATGGTATTTTGCTTCAACAGACTTGCCATCTATTTCTGATTTTATCATTGCACACACGCACGCACACACTCACACACGTCGCGGCGGTCTCATTGACATAAATTAAATCAAATGAATTTGCTGTGAAATTATTGTTATCGGAAAACAATTTTGCTGCGAAATGCCTTTGGCAGCATAGATGCGTATCTGTAAGGACATAGCTTCACAATACGACAGTTGTTGCGGCAGCGCAACTAATTGAAGTGGGTGGGCGTTACTGGGAATGGGCGGAAATACCTAAAAGCAAACAACATAAGCTTCAAGTAAACAAGCAACATTTGCATAAATTTTCTCTGAATTGTAAGTTATTAACATTTGTATATGGAAATTAGTCGAGAGTTTCAGTACTGAGGGATGGAAGTGTAGTCGATAGTCATCTTTTGGTAGTTAGAGGCAATGATACTTGATGTTATGCGTATGATGCTTATGCCCTTGTGCGGTACGCTTGTGCCTTTGCCAGGCAATATACGTTTGCATTAATAACATTTAGTCCATAATTCGATTTGGTCCAATAACAATTAGTTAAATTACAGTTTATGGCCTCATGCATCATAGAGTTGGCGCAGCGTTAATTCGGTTATAAGAATTTGATTATTTATGGTTTCTAATGTTTGTTAGTTGGGGCTAAGATAAATTGGTATAGTAAGCGAAAAGTTATACGACTTGCTAGAGATTGTTTATATTTATGCTTGTAATGTTTTTCTACTCAGCGTAACATAAAAAAAAACTAAAGCAATAGAAAGGTAGAGGGAAAATTAATTAATACTTTCACATTATTAACATTTTGCGGGTAAAATCAGAATGGTCAAAATAGATACGGTACTACTGAGTTAATTTTTGAAAACTGCAACTATAATCAGTATTAGTATATCATAGTATATCATTCACCTTCAGAAATTATATTCAGCGATCATTAAGCTTTGATAACACAATTTTTTCATTTTTCTAAGTTTTTATTGAGTAAGCGTATAAATTTCATCCAAGAAAACACAATTTAGTACCACTGTGAGGCATAACTTCTCCCATGCAAGCAAAAAATTAAAAACCCCCTTGGCAAAAGTGCGTGCGTTTGAATTTTTGGGCGTTGTAATTTGTGTGGGAATGGCTTCAGAAAAATATTTTGGTTTATATTAAAAACGATAAGTCAAATATTTATTTTCAATGAACTGATTTTTATTAACTTCAGCGAAGTTCCGACACACTTTTGTGATTGTAAAATGGTTTCAAAAGTTCGTTTATTTTGTAACTTACATTCTGAAAATACAGGAAGCTACGACACTCATACTCGAGGACTCGATTCCCTAGTACATTGTGAGTAAAAACTTTTATCTGATGGGGACTAGAAGTGCACAAAGGATAATTCTTTTTTTTTCCCCAACAATATGGTGCTCCTAGCTATTATAACTGAATTTTGGAGAACATCCTGAATAAAATATTTTTAGATACATGGATTGGAAGGCACGGTCCAAGACATTGGCCAGCAAGATCACAAGACCTGATAGCTTTGGACTTTTACAATTGAAAAAAGATATTACTAATTTTCAGAAGAATGCAAAAAATATTACGATTGCTCTATGAAAAGAACATTATCCTCATTAAAAGTTCAGTAAATGCGCGAAAAGTTAAAATATCATCTGGCCTCATTGCTACCATTCAAAATTTTTAAAGTATTATCGAATTCTTCGCTATATCTCGTTTCTTATCGTCATTTTTGGGTCCTTCGATAATCAAAGCCTTGTATTTTTAGTTTTTTTTTATATTATTCGATACTTTTCGATTCATATCGACTCTTTAGATGCCTTAAAATACTCGAATTTTTTAATACTATTCGATTTTGAACTAATTAACTTTTGCAAACCCTTTCTATACTTTTGTTTCTTATCCACATTTTTTGTTACTTTATGATTTTCGTTGCTACGATTGGTATCAACGTGTTCAATACTTTTCAACGTCTCGACTTTTCAATATTTTTCTATACTTTTAGATTTTTATCACCCTTCTCGAAACTATTTGATATTAGGTGATATTTTCCATACCATTTCGTGCCTCTTTATGTTTAGCTACTTTTTCTATTTTATTCCAAATTGCGTTAGTCTCTGGTACTTCTATCAGGTTTTCCAATAGATTTCGAGCTTAACCAACTTTTTTTTATATATTTACGAACTATTCAACATATTTTTACTTAAAAAAAAACATTTTGATTTTCATTCATATTTTTCATATGTTGTTTCGTTAAAATTCAATACTTTTGGCTTTCTTTTCTGATTTTTATTCAGTTTTTTTAAACTATTCGACTAACCTATTCGTCTTTTGTCGATACTTTTTAATGCTCTTAAACTTTTCCGATATTATTTCATGCTTTTGAACTGTTCTTGAATTCTTTTTATTCTGATACTTCTTGGTACTGTTCACTGCTTCGATAAAATACGATACATATAGATTTTTCAGCATTTTCGATATTTTCGGATATTTATTCACTTTTTCGATATGTTGATTTTTTTCGATATTATTCCATATTTTTGTCGACTTTGTTGAAAATTTTCAACTACTTCTATACTTTTCAATGTTATTCGATATATTTTGACTTACATACATCAAACTTTTCGGTAATTTTCGACTTATTTCATTTATGATTCGATACTTCCCTAATGGTTCAGTACGGAACTTTGCGAGTTTTCAATAGTTACATACCAGTGGACTTTTCGCGGATGTACTGAATTTAGAGTTAAAGTACTTTGTTCTGATTGATGCCAAGCATTATTTTTAATAGCTTTCAGAAATTTGGCACACAGAAATGATGCTTAGTAAAATAACGAAACATTGTTCGTATATTATAAATGTTCTCGAATACAAATAAATTTTTCAAGAAAACTTTCATCAAAAAAGTATATTGAAAATATGCTGAAAATTAACTGAATATACGAAAAATTAGTCCGTCGTACTTTTTGCACTCATTCAAATCGCGAATGTACGATTGAATTGAAAAGAACATCACTTTTTCATACTCTACACACATTTTCTTATTTCTCAAAGAATATCCTGGGCAATCAGTTGCACTTAGTTCTATGATAATTTGTGTGGTCAAACTTTTGATGATACTAAGACTAAAAATATTTCTTGTATGCATTTGCTACAATTTTTTTTTTTAAAATATATAGCTTGCTAAAGTTCATTATATGCTCGTACGCAAGCAAAAAAATTTTAGATTACATCAAGCACAATCGATTCAATTTACGCTTAAGAAGTGAAAACTAAGTACCAACCACTGGCGCCCTTTTTAAGTTCCTTCTTAAATCTCTGCAACTTAATCTTTTAGCACATCAAATTTTTATTTGTTATTCACATTATTTATTTGATGTTTTCTTGCTAATGACATTTATCATGACAGATTGCGAAGGATGCAGTGTCGGATCGAGTGTGCAAAGGGAAACACTGCATCATAGAATCCACGCTACTACAATGTGCCTGTATATTTTTGTTTTCGCAATGCTGTATTCTATTATGCGCTAGCTATGCTACACTATACATCAAGCGAACAAAACACACACACACATGCAAAAATCACACACATACAGGCTAACACAACAGACGAACGTTATTAAATTGTTTACTGTCTACGCGACTATAACTTACTTCCGTTTCCCGTTTGCATTCTAACAACTCAATGCGCAGCATACAGATGTCAGCTGTGTGTGTGTAAGACTTGTGTATGTGTTAATAAATGTAAAGATTTCCTGTTAGAAACTAAACAGCGAGTGACATTTTCAATAGTAAATAATTTTCAAAAGCGATATTTCATTTGAGGCCATTGCCATTGGACTTTTTACCTATAAGAACTTTTAAAATCACGTTAAATTTAAAATAATTTTCTTAAATTAAGTATGAGGCTAATGGCTGTTCTCTCAATATTTAGCTGTAGTTTAATTAGGTCTCTTACTAGAGGAAGACAAAAATGTTGAATGCAATGTCTTTTTTTCACACTGCAGGCCAATATATAAAAAATTGTAACAAGCATCACTCAAAAATGTGCAAATTTAAAACAAAAATATAAAAACACGATTTCTAAAAAAAAAAAACGATTTCTATTTGCATAGCGTTTTTTCAATGAATTTTTTCTCAAATGATTTTGCCTGCAATTGAAATTTCATTAGGAGCTAATTTATGCGATTTTTAGTTCGATTTTGTATAGAGCAAAATGACTAAATGCAGCACCTCGAAATTTCTTGACTTTTATTCTAAGTTAGTGGCTTTGGTTTGAATTTATTGCGGTTGTAACTGGCCTTGACTATGGCTGTTATTGACTTCAACACTAACTTAGACTCCCAATGACTTCAGCTCTAAGTGACTTCGACTGTGATTGATACTCACATAAGATATAGCTCGACTGTGATTGACTTTAACTGTTATTGACGTAAACTATGGCTTACTTTGGCTGCAACTGATTTCGATAATCATTAACTTAAGCTGTGACTCACTGCTATTCTAATCAATTTATGCATAAACTGTGAGTCTGACTAACTTCTACTGTGATTGACTTTAACTCAAAATCACTAAGAATGTAAATCATTTTAGCTTTGAGTGACTTTGATTGTGGCTAATTTCGACTAAAACTGTAAATTATTTCGAATGTGACTAAATTGAACAATGGCTGAATTTGGCTGTAGCTGATTTCGACTATCAAATAACTTTCACTATGAGGGACTCTGATTCTTACAATCATGAGTGACTGCGTATAATTTCCACATGGATTGGCTTGCATTCTTATTAATTTAGACTGTGAATGACTTTGACTATGATTGACTGTGACTAATTTCTGCTGTGATTGACTCCAACTGTACCAAATAAGAATGTATGTAAGTTTTGCTTTATATGATTTGAATGCAATGTACTCAAGCTGCAACTGACTTGAATTGTGATTGATTTGAACTGCTACTGACTTTGACTACGTGTGACTTTCAATGTGACTGATTAACTTACGCTGTGAATGATTGACATTCGCTGTGACCGATTGAATTCCATATTTATTTTTGGCTGTAAGTGGCAATTTCTCGACTGTAACTAAGTAGCTTTAACTGATATTGATTTCAAGTGTGACCAACTGAGTTTGTTTGGAACAGATTTTTTGGAATACATTTTAGATAATGTTCGTATTGGCTTTTGGACTTGATTGATATTTGGCAAATGAAGCCCGAATAATCAAAATCTCTACAAGTTTGCAGTATTCAAAAAATAACTGAATATAGCATGAGCCACAAATTCGCTCAAAATAGTAAGCATCTCTAACATATTTCCTACAGGGAAAGTATACTGTATGCTTGTGTATGCTTTACTAGTGCTTATGCTGCAAGAGTTTAATGAAACAGGCTGTGGGTGACCGTAAAAATTTACACTACCAAATGAAGCATAGCGTCTACTGTTGTTGCAAGACAAAAAAACGGGAGAAATCAAAGCTAAATAAAAAACTGTAATTCTCCGAAAATTCACGGAAGTTTCAACTTTAAGTTAAAGAAAAAAATGTTGCAACAATTTTATTTATTGTAGCTATTGTCACGATTGTTGTGTCACCAACATTTCAAAAAACACAGTGCCAAAGGATTCTTCTGTCACATGATTTATTATCTTACAGCGAATCCGGTTGCCAACTCAACGTATGTTGTGATGAATTGTCGCTGTTATTGTAGTTGAATTGTATCATATTAAAAATGTGTCGCGTCATCTTGTGACAACACGCCTTTAAATGTGTAAATTTACACAAAATTTATGTAAAATTTCAACATTCAGCATAAATCATGTTAAGCCAAAAATTGTGAAAAATTGTTCAGTGTTGTGTGGATTTAGTAAATGCGAAAGAATTCGTACTGACTCCGATTGATTAATTATTGAAGTTGAGCAAAATGCAGCCAGCAAAACCAAAATTTCGTTGCAAAATAAAAGTAGCATATCCTGCTTATGCCATGAAACCTATACGCAGTAGGAATTCTGCAATTGCTGCAAGCACCACATGCGAAGTTCTTATAAATGTCGGTATTTTATAGCGTGGCTTCAACACAGCGTTAATGCTGTGCAACAATAATTAAGGAAACTAAGCTGCAGCAAAATTAAGCAGAACTACATTGGCACATTGGCAGCAGTGTCATGTCAGCTCATGCTTATGCAGTTGGTAATAAATGCAACAGCAATGTAAATATCAGCGTTTATTGTGTGGGTTTTTATATGAAATGCAAACTCAATTTCATGCTTTAGGAAGGACCATAATAACTGAGATATATCTTTTTGAGAAAAATTATGAAAATTGTGTTATTTGTGATACTTGTAATGTTTGTGATAGATGTGAAACTTGATATATTTCTGATTTGTAGCATTTGTGATATTTGTGTCATTAGCTCTATTTGTAATGGCTGTGATATTTGTGTTACTTATGAAATTTGCTATTCTTGTGCTATTCGTGATTTGTTTCGGTACGTATGATGTTTGTGATACTTGTAAAATTAGAAACATTTAAGAAACTTGCGGTGATTTCTTTTAAAATATTTTACAATTGTGATGCATATTATATTTGTGATACTGGAGATACTTTGGTTGTTTTTTATTTTGCTTAATGCAAAAAAAAATAAACATTTGTAGAGCTTCAATGGAAAACTTTGATATATAAGGCGCCTATAGCTCAGCAGTAAGCATTTAACTTAGCATGTTTTTAATGATTAAACATTATTTCTATACTGTATACTGGAGCATTAAGCCTTCTAAATATCTTTTGTTATCAAAGTATTGAGCTTTTATCAAAAGCTCTACAAATGTTTACCAGGAAAGGTAACTCAGAACTTTATATACATAGATGTGGTAAATTTTGCCAAGTGTTACCAGGTCTTATGATCCGATCTTGTTGAAGGTTTAGTTATTTGTAGTTCTAGTAGAGATTGATTAAATTTCGGGAGGATTTTGCTCCAACGTCAATAGTTTCCAAAATACAGAAGCGTAAAGTTGGTAACTTTCGACATCTTTCTTCACAAACGTCTTTTTTTAAAAATATTTTATGAATTTGGATTTAATTTAAAAATTGGAAACCAAAAAACTTGAAACCCTACAAATGTTCTCCATAAAATCTTAAGCTCAAAACCTGCAAATGTCTTTTAATACTTGTGATATTTGACTGACGCATTCGATTGGTTTAATTCAAATGATTTCTTCGTTGTGCTCGATTTGTGTGATAATTGGGCTTGTAGAATATTTCGGTATGGTTTGATTTCATTCGTCGGATTATTTCAAGTTTTTTCATTTATCTTATTCATTATATTTATTTCTGCAATCAATTCGATTTGGTGAAGTTATTTTCATTTTTCAATATATATAGGTTTTCGGAACTTGCTCAGTTCGTTTTTAAAAACTTTATTTGAGTAAAGTTCCACTCTATTACTGAAGTATAGACCAGCTTATACTCATATCGGTTTTAATACGGATAAAATGCATAACATTTGTTATCGAAATGCATTGTGACTGTTATGGTATTTGCTGCCGTTTGTTACTTTACAGCCTACAGCAGCGGTAGTAAGCAGCATTAACAATGGCAGCAATCAGCTTAAATTGGCGCTGGAAAACAAAGGAATGCCTAAAAATTGCTGTTTTTTTTTTGCAAGTGATAACAAATTGGCGTGGATTAAAATGGATTCTTTTTGTGACTGCTACAGTCTGGGTTAATTTTGTATAAAATTCATAAAAATTATGAGCCTTACTGACTGAATTTGTGTAAAATTTAGGGTATATTTTTTTATACAGCAACTTGTCAATCACCAAAGGTTAGACAAAGATAGCGCTTTGAACAAAACTGGCAAAGTTTTTTGCCAACGATTCCAGATAGAAATACGCGATTGAAATGAAATTTTACAAAATTATCTGACAGCATAACTGATGTATAGTTTTCAGATTTTTCATGCCAAATTTTAATGTAATGCTGTTTAATGGGACAAAGAAATTTGCTGTGTAAAGTGTTACACATAGTTTACTATTAAACTTTCATATAATATTATGTAGGTACTGCTTATCTATGCACTGAAATTATTAATTGCAATATTTAAGCAAAACGAAAAAAATTCAACCCATATAAAATGCATTCTACCCTAATGTCAATCAACCCAACTACCGTGAAGTCTAAATTGAAACATCGTTTACCTTAGCAACGTGCAAAAAGTAAAGCATCTTCTTATGCTAAAATAACTATTCCACACCCTAACTCAAACACAATAGCCGCCAACGAAAAAGCAACCACGTCTATATAAAGCAGTTTTGAATAACAATGAAAAAATTGAGTGCAGTATTGCACGGTTGAAACTTTTAACAAAATTTTATATGAAAAATGCAAAATAAAACATTTGTAGGGTTTGAAGAGCAGACTTGATTTGCTATGAAGCCCTCTACAGAGCAGTAATCATCATGATGTACATATCTTCATTATAATAGTATAATAATTATAATAGCACTCTTAAAGAATTTGTAAAATAAGACAATTCATTTTTTAATATCAAGTTCATTCTCAAGCCAAATTTCAAGCGCAATTCTATAATTTTAGCCAAAATTCAACAAAAAATTGCTGATATATGTTTTTGTATTGAATAAACATATGTGTGTGTATAGGAAAACATTTAAATTTGAACATATTACATAAACGATTTTTAGCAAATCTCAAGCTCAAAACCCTACAAATGTCTGCAAAAATTTGCAATGCATGACAAGCACTTGAAGTAAATATTTCACTGTCTTAACTTTTATATCTTAACAGCCGTAAGATATAACAACAAATGCAGTAATAAAGCTAATATTTTGTAATCAAAAACTGTGGCTTAATATCAAGCGTAATCTCCACTTCAATCTCAAGCTGCATACGTATTCAAGCTGTGTTTCTCTGATTATATAATATTTTCCACCTAAGCCAACATATCTACTTGGGTATGACAACTATTTAAACGTTGTAACATATATAACAAATACAAACAATATGTTGCTCAATTTCAAGTGATTCTCAAGCCAAATCTCAAGGGTCGCTTAGGTTATGTCTTAAGTTCAATAGAAGCAACTTATGCTTATAAAATATTTGAGCTGAGCATTGCTTAAACTAATAAATTATTTAGAAACAATTCTTCAATGTTAAGATTTCCTAAAACTCTACAAATGTTCACTTAAAAACTTACACACGAAACCCTACAAATATTTACATTTTATAGATTTTTACCATTCAAATAATAGAATTAACAAAAACAATTTCAAGCACATTCTCAAGTCAAATCTCAAATGCACTCAGTTACCAATGAAGTGTAATCTCAATTTCAATGCTAACAACATGACTTAATATAACGAAAGAGCTACATATATTAAGAACAAAATATATGGTAGCTATCTATTCATTTACAAAACCTTACAAATGTTTACGTGAAATCTCAAATACTAAAACCCTACAAATGTTTTAAGAAATAAGCTTTTATAGACAACTAAAACTCAAGAGCTTTCATAAGATAAACACCAAAACTTTATAGAAATTTAATTTTAAAAGATTATTAAACATTGTAGGTATTTTCAAGTCATAATTTCTCAAATTGAAAATTACAACATGTCCCACTGCCCGATGAAGATACAAAATAATAGAACATTTTATTGAATGAACTCTTACCATGCAATGAGAAGCAGCGCAAATAGCATAAAATTTAAACGAAGGAAAACATCCCTATATATATAGAGATAGATAGATATATTGTTAATGACGTAGGTAGAGCAGCATTAAAGCCACTGCAGCACAGAAACTTGGCAAGTGGTTGGTTGCATGGTTAGACGTACAAAACTTTACTTGTTACTACACAGAAAATGCATTGTAAACGAACTTCATAGTTACTTACTTCATGAGTTGTACTACACCTAAGCATAAGATAGCTATGAATTGTGGCAAGAAATAAAGTAAGACGGATACACCTCTATAGATGCAGATACAACACGTACTGGCACCAACATGAATGCGCTCGCTCAATTGCTGTCATGAAGATGTGCAGGAATTGTTATAAAGTATGGGGTAAATGTAAAACCGAACCGAAAACCACTGCAATATTGTAGAAGTATGAAGCTGTAGAATAACATGGAATACAATAACTGAATGAAAGCATTCAATTTTGTTTGTAGAAAAGTGCCAGTTGAATTAGGTTATGCAAAAAGGAGCAACAAAAACAATGGCAACACAGTAACAAATTTAGGAGGCAGATATTGTGGTAAGACTCATCTACAACTTTCATGAAATAAAGTTGACAGTTGCTGTAAGTGGAGAATTGGGATGCATTGGTTAGGCGAGAAAAAAAAATTTTCTAATGAATGAAATTTTGGAAAGTCAGGAAAATAATAAACTCTATTTGATGTATAAATTTGAAAGCGTACCACTCTGTATCCATTGGTCTGCTCAAGAATATAAGCTTTTTAAAGAAAACACACTTTCGAAATCCAAATTAGATAACTCTCTCTTTCTCTCTTGTTTAAAGTATAATGATGTATACAATTTCCACCATTTGTTAAATATATTTAGCACTTTAAGATATTACCGCGGTTTTGCATGCGCACGTCCCATTGTTTCTTTCATATTAAAACTACTTTCTTAACATCTCATTCTATCGTCTCTTTTCAAAAATAACAAAAAAATAAGAGAAAAGAGAATTTGTTCTTTGAGCTTCATTTCCAAATACAAACGTTAAAAATGAGAAAAATAAAAATCCCCAAAAAGTTCAAGAAATAGCTTAAGCAACGAAAAATCAAACGAGAGTTTGGCAAAAACTTTATTATACAAAAAACAATAAGTATGCAATATTCTTCAATGGTACAAATATGTTGTTTTAAAAAAGAAATTATTAAAATCGCTTCAGTATATTTTCCGCCAAACCGTTACAAAACATTTCCATATAAGCTATTTTATACAAATAGCATAGATTTTTCGTTAATTTTGCGAAATAATTTTGTCTCCAGCCATAAATAGCAGCTTCTGCAACTCAATCACATGTTTTCTAATGTCAGAGGAATAGGGAACTACGACCAAGGGTATGTACCGGAAGGAAGGAAAGATAAAGTCATGTCGTTACAGCTGCAAATTTTACCTATATTCTTCAAACATATAAAATAGTTTTCAGCAAAAATTTGCGTATAATGACAGAAAACTATAGAAGAACAAAAAAAAACCCAATATATGAATAAGAAGAAAACAAAAATACCATTGCATACTTTTGTAGCAAAAGAAAATTTGAATTGTATTGCATACATTTATTTGTTAAAGAACATTAGTATTAAGTAGCCTAGCACAAAAAAATACAAAAATCCTATGGCAAAGTGCACACTCCGCTCGGAGAACCGGGTTTTGGTATGCGAGTTAAGCAGAGATTGCAACCCCTTATTTTAACTAACTAATGATATATTAATAAATAATTAGACTGTTGAGTGCCTTCTAATTTATGTTATACAGCTCAAAATGTAACTTTGTGGCTCTGTACACTAAGTGGTGAAATGGACGACTCTTGTTGAGCTAAAATACCAAATTCTAGCAGAAGCGCAAAACTATATGCTACATTATTTTTTTTAAACTGAAATCTGCAAATACTTTCTGTTTTATGTTTATTTAATTCATTAAAAATATTTAATTCAAGTCTTTTATAATTTATTTGTTTTTTTACAAAATATGTCGCCAATAATCCGCCTATAAATTTCTTAATTGTCAATCTGTCAATAAAATCTATGAAACTGTTAAGCTATGCATGGTTGCTTTGACACAATAATATATGTTCAAATATGCATACAAATTAAAGGAAATTTGATAAAAAAATAAAATAATTGCTATAAATAAAATTTCATTTAATTGATTTCATCTGCATGAAAAATCAGCTGCAATCAATGGTTTACAAATTTGCAAGAATTTTATTTTAATTTGTTAATTATTTTTTTGAAGTATTGTGCTAGACAATTTTCGCATTTATTCATTATTTACAAATGATCAGGCATGAGGTTGTTTGATAAGTGCCTTAAATTGGTATTGAGCGCTAACAAAATATTTTGTAAAATCAGTTAACTATGGAGGTTGAAATTATTAATATTTTAGTACCAGACATTCAAAGCGAAAGAAACAAAAATGCGGCGAATCATTGAATTTTGTACAAAATAGAAAATTGTTTAAAGTTTTTTTGAATCGCCTTTTGACAGAAATTTCGTTTTTCGCTCTTGTGCAAGATTTCAACGAGAAAGTAAAGACGTACTACGTCTGCAACATGCGGGTTTCCAATCTATAAATGAAGGTTTGATAAGAGGAAACTCTGCTATCCTTCAGCACGCGCTACGATATAAAAAGTGGCAGCTTCTATCTACTGCTTTTACTCGTCGTGAGATCGTACACATTAAGCTTCATGATAAAGATACTGCTTTATCTGTTGAAATATTGGCAAAACTAGAAGCAATTGTTGAAACGCTCAAAACTGGCCATGATCCTGGCAATGATCCTGGCGATCACGGTACATCTTAATGTTTTCGTGACACCACGAACTAATATCATTTTTATTCTTTTCATTAAATTTAGTTTTATATTTTTATATGTTACAGCAGCGACGAAAATACGTTTTATTATTAACCACACGTTAGATATGATTTCTGTTTGCTACATTTTGACCATGATAAGTTCTTTAGGTTCTGAAAATTTTGGTTCCAAAAACAACCACACAGAATTATTCGAATAATCTCAAAACAATGTTCTGGGCTATAAATTTGCCATCCAAATGCTCAGAGCTTGGCTAGAAAGATAGATGAATTGCGATATGTGTTCTGAAGGTTCTGGTATTGATGCTGTTTGTGTAAATGAAACATGGTTCAATAACGAGGTTCAGCTTGAACGGTTTGAAAGTATTTCATGCAGACCTCGTTGGCCATGCAGGTATAGTAGCAATCTATGTGAAGGATAACGTTTAGTGTAACGTACTGTGTACATCATCACATGATAGTGTTATCGAATATGTATTCGTAGTGGTTTTCAATGGTGATCAAAATATGCTTCTTGGGTTTGTATATCGTCCAAGCCGAACGGTTGATCTCTTACCTCTTTAAAGTACACTGGAAAACATTGCACTCTCTTTCACTGAAATAATTATAGCTGGCGATTTTAATAGTAACCTTCTTGTAGAAAATAATCTGGTGCAAGACATGAATGGTTAAGGTCTCGTTCCTGTGAATACTACAATGTCTTTTCACTACACAAATACTCTAGTGGATTTATTCTTTGTATGTGTTAAAACTAGAATCCTTTTTTACGATCAATTATCCGTATCTCATTTTGTAGAGCATGACCTAGTTTTCCCAAGTTTATGACTTTCAACTGTTTCAGCTACCGTGACTTCAAAAACATCGACTATGCTCGACTTGAAATTGCTATATTGAATATAAACTGGGAACTAATTTTTCATATGAACTCAGTTTCTGATCAAGTTGAATTCTTTCAAGGCAATTTCAAAAAACTAACCTACTGAAGCATAAAAAAATAATCATCATTGGATTTATAAAAACAACTCCTACGCGCTTTGTGCGAAATACTTTGCCACGTCTACTTCTTGTATTTATGTAATGGACGACGAGAGTTACTTTACAGCAGAAGGTAATGAAAGAGACCCTAAAAATTATTTCGAGTCTGAAAAACACAAAGTACCTGACAAAGTAAAATATACTCTGTGTCCAAAAAATAAGTTGACATTTGTTTTCTTCGATTATCGTGGTGTTGTGCATTATGAATTCCTTCCAACCGGCCAAACAGTCAACAAGGAATATTATTTGAACGTCATGCGTCGTTTGCGTAACGTTATCCGTCTAAAAAGGCCGGAATTGTGGAATGACAATTCATGGTTTTTACACCACGATAATGCACCATCCCATACTGCACACGTAATTCGTGATCATTTCGTCAAAAACTCAACCCATATCGTTCCGCAACCACCGTATTCACCTGATCTGGCGCCGTGCGACTTCTGGCTGTTCAGCAGGCTCAAAAGACCGCTCCGGAGACACCGTTTTGATACGATAGAGGAGATTCAAGCCGCAGCGAAGATGGAACTGAAGGCCATCTCGGAAAGTGACTACAACCAATGTTTCGAAGGTTGGAAAATCCGTTGGCATAAGTGCATTGCATCGGGCGGGGATTACTTTGAAGGGGATGAAATTGATTTGGAAGAATTAATGAAGAATTTTCAAAATAAATACAATGTCACCTTATTTTTTGGACACAGTATTATTGCAGAAACCAAGTTTCCAGGAAAAGTATTGCTGTGGTTGGCAATCAGTGAGCGTGGCATCAGTGAACCAGTATTTTTCAAGAATGGCTTAGCAGTTTCAGCGCAGACTTATGCAGTAAAATGTATCCCTGTACTTGAACAATTTATTCACAAATGTCTTTAACCTGATAAAATTATTTTCTGGCCAGATTTAGCTTCGTCGCATTATGCAAAGTCTACTTTAACTGAGTTACAGGCACGAGGTATTGAACTTTTTCTCAAAGTCATTAATCCTCCAAACATACAGCAACTGCGGCCGATCAAAACATTTTGGGCCAATTTGAAGAGAAATGTTTACAGCAAGGGATATATAGCAAAAAACACTAACTCAATCATTCAGGAAATTAAAACGCAGCTCCAGGCAGTGAATACAAAGGGAATCCGGGAGTCAATGGAAAAATTATCCCAAAAAAAAACGGAAGGCTGATCGCAATAGTGCAAACTTTTTTTTGTAAATTTACTATAAGTGTTGAAGTATAGTATAAAAATATATTTTCATTATATAAAAAAAATTACGTTAAACATTTTATTTCTTCCGATATACATTTGTTAAGTACTTAATTAAATATTCTAAAAATAATACTTATAAATGTTTAATGCCATCACTTTTCTTTTTATTTATTTTTGTCAAGCTATTATACAGCAGGTTAAGAAGACTATTATGGCAACTATCTTCGAACTTACCAGAGTTTTCAATAAAACAATATTCTTACTTGAAATTTTTTGGTATTCTAGCAGCTATCTTGAAAGCTCTTTTCTGTCTTTCGTAAGACAAATTTTGAGACTTGCTACGAGTTACGAGTTCTGCCTTTGCCAGAATAGCCCTGTAAATCTAATTACTATATATTAATACACAAAAGCTTTATACATAATCGATGTTTATACTTCTACGCTACCGGTGCTGTTATTAAGGTTTTAAATTTTCTTGTGCTGGTTTTGGAAATAAATGAATAAATGGAATGAAAATTTGAAATCGCGCTTAAGTCAGCGCTCTCACTATTTCATACAAAAAGCATCGAGACTTGGCAACGCTAAATAGCAGCAAGATATTTGTATTTTATTAGTATAAATAGCATATGTTTAAGTGCTTACACATTTATTACATAAAGAAAGTTGCATTTGTACACAATTTAAGACTTCGATAAGACTGAGTGAAGCTAAAAAAAAATTATCAAAAACATCCGTGAAACTTTTTGCACAACAACAGGATATGCAAGAAGTACGCTAAGTTTAGTTAAAAATAAAAAAAGAAAAATTGCGGAAATTACACTGACAGTTGGTAAAAGTTAAGCGAATTGATAAAAATGGTTTAAGAACTTTGGTTTTTGAAAAACAAAAACAGACGTGGAAAAAGTTGCTTAGCATTCAAATCGGCTGATTGCAACTTGAAACAGTGTCGTGTTACTAGAAAAAAGACAGCAAATAAGTGCATTAAGAGATAGATATTTTTAATGTGAGAGACATTTTTTTAAACTTAATATAATTTAGCTACAATTAAGTACATCTCATTTGGTCACATAAAATATTTAATCAAAAAATTCCAAAGTTACGACACAGCTTTGCCTTTAAAGAGTTGAATCATTTAAATGGATACATTTTAAGGATTCTTCACTGCTATTCAAATGCCATAAATCATTCACAACTTTGTGGCAACTTTTCAACAAAACTTTCAAGCACAAAAAAAAAAAGAGACATTTGGTTGTAAAGTTGAAAGGGATAAGCATCCCCTCTCTATTTAAGTAGGACCCTTAAGACAAATTTCTTAAAAAAAAAACTTTAAAACTTTTTTTTTATTTATGTATCCCTTAAGTGTTGAATAAAAACGTTTAATGCTTCGGTTACTATGGTTATAAAGAGAAAGTTTTGCTTTTTATTACGTCAAATGCTTTGGTGTGTGCATCCTTTTCAAATTACAAATTTTAACCTTTTTGTCAGAAGGAGGTCAGTCACTTGCTTTTTGGCTAACAACAAAAACATTAACTTCTCATGCACGTAACAAATTATTGTTGCTTTTGTTTAAGTTTTCTATGGCAATGTGTTGCTAAATAGAAGAAATTTAGAAATTTATGCATGAGGTCAATTGAAGTTTCGTTTTAAGTTGCACGAAATCGTATTCCAAAAGCGATTTGTTACAGTAGATTTAATGAAAATAACAAAAATTGTTACGCAGCACAAGTCACCACGTACTTAAGCTACACAATTGTACAAAAAACTTAAGTAGTGCAGTAAAAAATTGCAAAATCTGAGACTACAAATATCACTGTCAATGTGCACCATTTAACAAACACAATTGCTGTTTGCCTGTAAGTCAAAAAAAAAAGAAAATGCAAACACTTGCCACAAGAGCCTTTAGATTGTACACGAAGTGGTGTAAAGGTGCATGTACATACACCTTTTGGCAGCAAAAGGTGCTAAGTGCTGGGTGTCATACGTAGTAGCACAGCTTCAAAAGAGCAAACAAATGAAAGACGATGACAAAAATCCAATACAGCAAATCGAAACATGCAGCATGGAAGTGTAGCAGTTGCATATGCTATGTAGCGTTGAAGCATAGGTCTGTTTTTTTTCAAAATTTGAGTGTTGCAATTTCAAAAGCAACAGCATTATTGCTGACACATTGAAATATCAAGTTGGTAGCAGCAGTCAGTTGCTGTCGAAAATATAACTTTGTAGCTATATGTATGTTCGAATTGGTGCACCTTTTTTTGATGTTGTTTCATTGGCATATGTTGAATCGTTTGAGATACTCAATTGAGTCAAAACATATTCAACATGCTCTGGAGCTATTAAAAATATCGAGAGTTATTGTAAATTTGCATTATAAAATGTATTTAAATTATGTTTTCTTAATTCTTTACATGAAAATTACATGACAATGTAAAAAATGTAATAAGAGAAAGCAAAAGTGCAAGAAATTATTGAATAACGTAAGATTTGAAATAAATCACGTAAACTCTGAAATTACTTCTGCTTATTGAAAAAAGCATATGAATGCAACCACTCGTGGCGTGATGTGTCAAAATACCATTGTTAGTTTAGGAAACTTTTAGGCGCATATTGAGTAGAATTTAAAGTTAATGACAAATTCGTTTCATAGAGTAGCAAAAATGTTAACAAATCGCAACAAATATTGAGTTGTATTGAAAAGCATCGAAAAAGTCGTAAATTTTCGAATAATATTGAAAAAATTCAAAAATGAAAATAATAACGAAAAAGTCATTGTATGTCGAAAAATTTTTCGGTGATAGAAAAGTTTTACAAAATTTAAAAATGTGCTGAAAAAGCATGTCGGAGAAATCGATAGAATTCGAGAAACTCGAAAATTATGTTGAAAAACATGCCGTCTTGCTGAAATCACAAGTCCAACTCTTCCATTTTGGGCAAAAAAAGTCGGTAATCATCGTACGGTACTTTGCTCCATTCACTGTAATCTTGCGATTTTCATTATTTTTGAAAAAGTACGGTTCAATGATGTCGCCGGCCCACAAACTGCACCAAACAGTGCATTCTTTAGGGTGCATTGACAGCTTTTAAACTGTCTATGTCTGCTCTTCATATCAAATTCGTCAATTATGTTCGTTTACGTACCCATTGAGCCGAAAAGGACCTTCGTCGCGGAAGAAAATTTTTAATATTTTAATTTGCGAAACACATTTCTCACAGAGCACGAATTTTGATAATAAAATTGAATGATTTGAAAACGCTGTTTGTTTATAAGTCTATTTATAGTGAAATGGCTAACCTAATTGAGCTTTTTTGGCGCTGTCACAAATCACGTGGTGTCAGCAAATTTACACTGAAAAAACAAATAGCAAAGAAATAATTCCGGAATTACTGAACGAAGTTTTTTTTAGTTGACTTTTTATATTAAACAAAAATTTTATTAATGAATACCAAAACAAAGGAGGTGAGGTAAACAACTGGACGCACTTTCCTTATCTGATCTCAACTGTGGCCATCTTTCTACAAAAAAAAGTTACATTTGAGCTGATTTTCTACTTCTCTTGATATCCCATATAACTGGTAGTTGCATTGCTCTAAACTCTGTCCGGAAACTTGCTGCTACCATGGGTTGGTTGTTAGAAGCCGCTAGTGTTTGTTTCCAGCTTGTCAATAAATAGATCCTCATGTCGAAGCATTGTGGTAGCTATGCGTTGCACCAAAAATCCAGAAAAACTTTACCGGTGTAGAGTTGCATTGCCAGCGAGTGATATTTCCCAGAGAATGGTGCGAGTTTTAGATAAACCTCAGCTTCGACCAGTAGATTAAGAAGATTTATTCTACTCGCTTATTTTTTACCCACGACGTATACGTAACTTTTAATAATTTTTAAATTTATAACGACATGATCATACGACATGATCGACTAAAAATTATTAAATAAACAAATAGCCAAAATTGCGAACTCTCATTACTCAAATTAAATTGGCCAATCCAGCACTAATCGCAATATCTCTTTACAGCTCTATGTATATACCTTTTTAATCCACAAAACTAAATTAGTTTTGAAAACTTTAAAAAGTTTATTGTACAATTTCAACTCAAAACTTATTGCATTATAACAAAAGCTGCATGCTGCACATGTAGCAAATGCAACAGCAAAACAACATGAAAAAAAAGTTTCAGCAGATAAACAGCTACACGTAAGTTGTTGCCAAAAGTTACAAAACAAATTCAAATGTGCGGCATACGCCAACGCCAAAGTAAACACTTACAAAATGCAGTACCAAGTTGCTGCTCCTAAAAGCTGACTTTATTTTTCTATTTTATTGTTTTTGTTTTGTATTATTGCATACTGTTGGCATCAACAGCATCTTGTAATGAAAGGAAAAAGGATATTGCAATGCAAAACAACAAACAATGCAAACAACAATACATGCATAAGTTGCTAAAGAGGTAAAACTACTACAACAACAATAAAAAGTAAAAAAAGAAATTACATCTCAAGCTTCTGAACAATGAGCCAACAAAAAAGAAGAACAGCATTACAACCTCCCCTCAAACAAAGAAAAAGGCATGCAATTTTTCATTTGCTATTTTTCTATTGTTGTGGAGAAGTTTGCTTATTTACGGTACGTTATCAAAATACCGTGCAAAAGGTGAAGTCGATAAATTGTGGCTCCCACAGTGGGGTAGTGTGCTTAAAAAATTAATTTTGAAATTGCAAAAATCAACTTTTTTTTGGGTGACTTATAATGAACGCATTAAATTGAGTAATTTAATACGGTATACGAGTGTATACCGTGCATTTTAAAAAGTAAATAAAATTGAATATCGTGTGCTTATTAGATTTAAAAAATAAAACTATCGATAAGATCAAAGCCGAATTGTGAAATTGCCTATTTGGAGCACCTCTACCAATCGTTTTGTGAGGAATGCACCAAAAAATTTAAAGATCGTTGGACTAACTAAATTGAGTTAAAACAGCGATTATTTTACAATCCACCCACGTATAATATTAAATTTTTGCAGTATTTGTGCCCACTGTACACTTTGCTATGAGTGGATAGTTTAAATACAACGCTTATATTAAATGGCAAAAAAAAAAAATGGTAGCTTTATTTATGCATTCTTTTGCTGTACTTTTGTTGAATTTTTAATTTTCTTTGAAGATTTATTATTTTCTCTTTATTTGAAACTAAAGGCTTTTAAGTTTTTACATTCAAAAGTATTTTTATAAATAATTTTAATAAATTTTAATTTTTCCCTACAAAACATCAACCTGATTGGTGCAAGTGTTGACATTAGGATATCAATCCTAAGTTTTGAAGGAAAATATCATGCAGATTTATATGATTTAAAATTCAAATTTTGATTTTTTTTTTAAATTTTTGGTTGTTTGTTTTTCGGCAGTTTTTATTAATAATAACACTGGCACACAAAAAAAAAAAATGTTGAGTCAAAGAGGGTAGACCCCACTATTCTCACATTTGCGCGGTTAAGATGATCTTCAAAAATTATTTCACTTGCCAGTTTTCCCGCTACCACCCCCCTGGGAGTCGAATTTTAAATTTGCATGCAGAGTTGAAATGGATGTGCATTTCTACGTTTCTTCGCATGCTAAAACCGAAAACGATAACAAAAAATAAGCTCGATCCTTCCATCGCCTCCTAGCGTCTCTTAACTACCCCAAGGGGGAAGGGGCTGGAACTTTAATTTTCATGCAAAATTGAGATGGATGTGCATTTCTATGTTTTTTGGAACGCTGGAACTGAAAATGACAACGAAAAGTAAATTTGACCTTTCCATTACCACCTAGCATCCCCTTAACTACTCCTAGGAAGAGGTTGAAACTTCAACATTCATGAAAAATTGAGATGGATGCTTATTGCCACGCTTGTTGGATCACTCGAAATTCCACAAGATATGGGAATACCGTGTACGTGCAATTTGTTGAAGTCAGATGTATCACAAGGAGATGAAGGTCACTAGAGTGGATGAGAACTGTGATAGACATTTTTTTTTGCTCGATATCTTCCAAATCAAATTATTTGGAAAATTGAAAATGGTATTTGTTACTAGGAGAATAGGTCTTATATGTATCATCCCAATAAGTCCTAGGATATACAAACCATTTCAGTCTAATATTTTAGATTATTTCGAGAATCAAAGCTGTTTGCTTCAAAAAAAAATTGTTGCGTCTAGGGAATATCTCAAGTGAGTAGATGAACTCTTACGAATCAGAATTGCATAAAATACTAGGTGCGCCATCTTTTAAGTCGTTATGTAAAAATTGAATAAATTTGACATTTGTCAATCGATTGACTTGATTAAACATGTTTTGGAAACATTAACTCAGTACAGTTTCAAACTTGAATCGTCTCACACCGAAAGATCGCGTCATTGTAGTGACGCTGAACATTCAAAATAATCGTTCAGTTGTGCTAACTCAACGTGCATATCATCGAAAATATCGTGGCCACGTGACAGTGGAAAATCGTCAATATGCCGTTCATCAACGACCAAGACCATTGACTGGCCATACCACAATACAAATCAAACAATTCAGTTTCTGCAACGAAAATTTCCTGGACGTCTGATTTCAAAGAAAGGGTCGTTTTCTGATCACCAGATCTAACACCTCCGGACTTACTTTTGTTGGATATTTGAAAAGCAAAGTGTACGCCAACAAGCCCCAGACCATTGACGAGCCCAAGGCAAACATTCGTGCCAAAGTCATCGTTATACCGTTCGAGATGCTCGAAAATATAATGGAAAACGCAACAGAAAGTGCACATTTTGCTTTGGCCAATGAAAGCGGCCACTTGCTTGATGTTGTGTTTAAAAACTCATCCAAATAAATTGCAAAAGACAAAAAGCAAATTAAATACAAATACCTTACTAGTAGTTAGAAATCAGTGTATTTTTGTTCAAAGCTATTCAATGTTTACATGCCCGCATAAATGATGGCGCACCCCGTCCTTTCACAGCTCTGTATTTTCTGATTTTCTATATAGTAAAAAAGTTAAAATGGGACCAGTTTATTGCAAGTAAAGTTATTTTTGATAATGCAGATGCCCATTTTATGTGATTTCTGTACTTTCAGTTATTTTTGATAATGCAGATGCCCATTTTATGTGATTTCTGTACTTTCAGTAACTAATTCTTTCTTTTTTTATTATTTTTGCATGGAAGCTATGTGTATGAACTTCATTGCTGCAGTTATTTATTGCTGCATACTTTTTTGCATACACACATATGCAATTTTTTCAATGTCTGTAATGTACGTCACGTATTACATATTTTATTGTTATGGTTTTTAGACTTTATGGCTTACTCTCAAATAATTTTGGCAATTAAATTTTTGGCTTCCTTTTTTTGAAATTTTTTATTATTTAAGTTTTATGTAACCATTTGAATTTTACAAAAATCGAAACAACAGCAACAGAAAGTATTTAATTTGTACATACATATGAACATAACAAGTGAATTTTGACAAAAATAAAATTTAAAACCAAAATAAAAATATATGCCACATATTTCAAGCTATGAAAAAAGTGCCACAAAACTACTTTGCGAAAGTGATAAAAGACTATTTGATGAATATTTAAAAAAAATCAAATGAACGCTTTCTCAGTAATATTTGTTAGCTGTTTTTGGAGTCATTTAACTTATAACCTGTTTTTACAACACTGATCTCAAATAGGAGCATAGCTGCTGTATCCTTACACTTTTAAAGCTATGATTCTCCATTAACAGTCTTTTACTTTACATCTGTCAACTCTTCTTATATATAACATATAAAGGATGATCCACTAACCTTTTCGAACTGGGTTGTTTTGACAGCTGCCATTGGTCAAATGGCTTGTCCATATGACGTTTGTGTTCAGTATTCAATACGTCTCAATCATGAAAAGACTTACTCCTGAAAAACGTTTACTAATTGTGGAAACTTACAACCAAAATCAGTCATCTGTTAGAGAATGTTATAGAGTTCTTCAACATCATTTTGGTCGTTATGAGCTTCCAACTGAGCGCAATCTTTGTAACACCATCACCATATTTCGAACCAATTTTACACTATTGCACATTCATCATTCAACCGAGTGCATACAGCCCGTAATTTTGCGAATATTTCTGTAGCAGCAGAGAGTGTTCGTGAAAACCGTGAACAATCGATTCGTCGCCGATCTCAGGATTTGGGTATCTCTTAGAGATCATTGAGGCATATAAAATACAGCTCGTACAAGAATTGAAGCCGACTGATATTGGTTTACGTTTTAATTTCGGTTTATGGGCCTTGCAACAACTTCAAATTGATCCATTATTTTATCGGAAAACTGTGTGTAGCGACGAAGCTCATTTCTGGTTGAACGGCTACGTTAACATGTAAAATTGCCGTATTTGGGTCGATGAACAATCAGACGCAATCCAACAGTTTCCAATGTGCCCCGATAAATGTAGTGTTTGGTGTGGCTTATGTGCAGGAGGCATCATCGGACCGTATTCCTTCAAAAATGCGGATTGCGCTCTTGTTGCGTTCAATGGTGCTCACTACAGAGCAATGATCAATGAATTTTTGTTGCCGAAAATTGAGGATATTGGTGTTGCCGGACTCTGGTTTCAACAGGATGGCGCAGCATGACATACAGCTGGGGAAAGAATCGCTTTATTGAGGGAAACGCTCGATGAAAATATCATCTTAAGAAATGGTTCTGTTAATTGGCCACCAAGATCATTTGATTTGACACCATTCGATTACTTGCTTTGGGGATATGTTAAATCACTTCTTTATGTCGACAAACCCGAAACTATTGACGCTTTGGAAACCATCATAACTCGTGTTATTCAAGAAATACCGATCGATATTCTCGAAAGAGTTGTGGAATATTGAACTCACAGAATGCACCATTTAAGAGCTAGTCGTGGGCAACATTTGAACGAAATAATTTTTAAACATTGAGTTGTTGGAACCGAACTATCATTCCAAATAAAGATTTTCTTCAATACATCGATTTTTATGTATTTTATTTAGAAAACAAAGTAGGAAGCTCTTAATCGAGCTCCAGAGAGAGGCATAAAAAAGCACTTAATGTCCAGTGAAATATTGAAAAATATTACATTTAAAGAACTTGGTATTCATTCATTACTCTGATAAAAAGCTTATCAACTGAAGTTTCAGTAAAAGCTCTCAATAAAAACAACAAAAAGAGATCGTTGGTCTTAAGAAAAAATTGCTGTTAAAAGGGAGCACAATTTGACTTTCAAAGAATTGCGTTTCTCGTTAATTTTTATAGGTCTGTGAGTCAATTTCGTAGTGATAATATCTTTTAATACTCTGTTACATTACAAAACGAAACTAGAGCTCAAAGTGAGCATATTTGGCGTACTCTATCAGTACTACAGTTTTAGTCAAATATTTTTGGACGCATTTTAATATTCATACAACACAATTAATAAATTGTTAAATTTAGCATAGAAGCGTCAAGGGAGCACAACTAATTTGTGAATGAAATAAATTATTGTGACTAAGAAACCCAACTTTTAAGAATTTTGCTAAAGCAAAGTACAAACATTCTTTACAAAGTTCAAAGATTTCTTCCCTCAAACGTATTAATTTTTTTATAAAATTTCTTGCGCTCAAAATTTATTTACATTTTCCACCCATTAACCGTAGCAATATATTTCACTTATTTACATTGGAAAATTCATTTTTCTAAATAAAGCAGCTTTCTACAAATCCTGCAGAAAGTCGGTAACAACAGCAACAAATGCACCAACACCAACTTACACACTAATACAGTGTCGCGTTAAGTGTCAAATAAAGCTCAATTCTCTCACTGCTTACCTTCCATATTATCCATCATGCTACACCTACATTGAAAACTTTCCTTCACTTACAAAATTTGGTCACGTGCTCACATTATGCAAGCGCTAGCAAATAGGGAGTAGGGAAAACTTTGAGTTACATACCCATTCGATTTATTTTGAGGACAACATTTTCATGTTGTTGTGGTGCAAGTGGCTAAGAGGGTGAGAACGTGCAGGTCGAGGGTTGGTTTTGAAGAATTGAAAAAGTGTGCAATTTCGATAAGCAGCTCAGTAAATGCTGGGGTGCTAAATATAAGTTCGTGATACTTCAACGGTAGTGATGAAAAGTAAGACACGCAAGCGATTTCTTTTTTTTTTGCTGTTGCTATTTTAAATTTCTTTTGGTATGGTAAAAGGTCAACAATTGCAAAATTTGGATCATCCGGTATTGATGAAATTGCATGAAAATGTTAAAAGGTAGTTGATTTTAACACATGATGTCGGTTGATTTATAGTTTTCTTTATTTTTTTATTGAAATTTATAAAAGCATATGAATTTAAATTAAAATCGTAGTTGCATTAACTTTCAATTGCCAAATTTGTTTATTTTCAAAAATCATAAATATGGAAACGTCATAAAATATAACGCACGATGTGTTTGTGCAAAAACTTCATTATTTCTAAAATCTCTAACTTTTCAAGAGTTCATCAGAACTATGAGTTACATATTAGAAACATAAAATTTCTCCCACTATGCTAACTGGAAAATTTTCTTTGTGAACAATGTGAAATACTTCTTTGAAAGAAAAAGTCTGCTCCCTTTAAGCTCGTTTTTATGGTAATTCTTCAGAAACCTAATTCATTATATATGATAAGCCTTAACATTTATTGATTTATGTATATCGAAATGATACGTCAACTAAATGAAGTGCTTTGTGTTAGCGAAAGTGTGCTTCTTTTATGCTCTCTTTTTATTTTATTTTTACTAAAGACTTACGGTCCGATAAAAAAAAACATCAAAAAAAATATTATTTACATTAAATAGAACGATATTTCTTTGGTATTAATGAAATACTCTCTTTGTGCTCTCAAGATGGTTTACCAAAGACATAAGCCATTGGGAGTGATGGAATGCTCTCTTTATGCTCCCCATTAGCAAAATTGGTACTATTTAGTCTGAGAATATATAAACGCGAGACATGTGCAAGTACTTAAGGAGATGATGAATCAACCTTTAATATTGGTAAAAAAGCGCATTGTTTTACGTTTAGAAACGTAATAAGCATTTTTGCGTAATCATGCGATTTTACGTCTTTCTTGTGGGGCTACGTGAAATCTCTCGTGTAAATTAACTATTTCTTTTTTTTCAATTTAATGAAACACTCTTTTTTATGATGAGATACCGGCGGAAATGCTGGAAAAATTATATTATTGACAGTTCCAGAAGTGCGCTTGGGGTCGTTGTCCTGTTGAAAGTAAAATACTCTTGCCAACCCTAAATTTACAGCACTATCTTTCAAATTATTTTTTAAAATGTTCAAATATGCGAATCTATCCATAGTTGACGCAATAAATTCAAAATTACCGACTCCACTTGCTGCCATACACCCCCAAATCATCACACCTCCACCACCATGCTTGACGGTAGGTAACAGATTCTCCTTGTTGATCGCTGTTCCTGGCTTTTGCCACACAATTTTCCGTTCTCTGATTCCGAATATGCAGAACTGGCTCTCATCTGAGATCAAAATTTGTTTCCAGAAATCTGCCGGCTTGTTTACATAGTCATTTGCAAACGCGATTCGCTTTTGGCGGTTGGTTAACGAAATGTAAGGTTTTCGTGGGGCAACTCGGCCGTGATATCCTGCTTTTCTCAAAATTCTTCTAGCAGTAGAAACACTTATAGTTTTTTTAAATTTTGTTCTGATGTCTGTGGATATCTGGGTCGCAGATCTTTTAGCATTTTTCTTCACAAGAGATACAATACTTCGCGCTTCTCGGTCTGTTAATTTTGTCGGCCGGCCAGATCTTGGCTTTGAAGTTAATATTCCGGCCTTCTCAAAGTTTTTAACTACTGTTCGCACCGATGTCCATGCTCTACTTATGGTAATTTTGACCTTCGTTCCAAAGGTTTAAAATTATTTTTCTCTCGCTGACGTCTATTTCCCGTCTTTTTGCTTCCATCGTTAAAAATCAGACCAAACACACAAAATGTCTACGAATTCTAAATACTGTAGTAAATATAACGATTAATTTATATAAAAAACATCATGGTCTGTTGTGATAAAAAGATTTGAATTTGAATGAAGTATGTCATTATATTTTAACTGACAAATATTTTGGAATGCAAGGAGCGTAGACTTATGACACTAAGTGTAAGTATTTTGATTTGTGGTATGCTTGTCGAGCATGAGAAATTTAAATTAATAAAAAGTTTCAAAAAAAGCTGACAAGATAGTACCAAATTGATACTAGATACGTACTCAACAACTAGAGCCATTAATGAAAACATAATTTCGTTTGAAAAAAGAAAAATTGAACACTAAAAAAATTTCATTTTTTAAACGAAGCTGCAATCAAAAAAAAAAAAAAAATTTTGGTTTTTTACTCGAATCAAATTATGTTTTCTTTATAGAAAGTGGGTCACCAAGGCTGTACAGCAATTTCAACGCAACAAAGATCAATCAAAGCTTATCATACGGCTCCAAAGCTGGATTTTGTTCAAAGACGTGTTGTTTTTTGTTGCCTCTAAAATAAACAGAAAAATTTCTCTTCCCTTAAGTGGAAAGCTTCCTTAGACAAACAAAATTTTTGGCAACGTTGCTGCTGGCCTAAGGAAGTTTTCACCGTATTAATTCTTGTGATTTTGTTCACGCTCACATTAGCTAAGTAAAGTTTAAATTTCGTAACATAATTTCATCTTTAATATACAAATTAGCCAGCATATACTTTGATTTATTATATATATTCTTTTTCTTTCTTTCTTATTGCAGGTAAGCTACATCAAATTTTCTATATGTATCCGCACCTGGCAAGTATCAACTGATTTATTTGTCGGTTAGCGTTAAATTGCAGGTAAACGTTTACATAAATACTTAGAAAAGTCTTAAAAGCTTTTATGCTGCTTAAAACGCTTCTTCGCAAAACTTCAAGCCTATCAATCAATTATTTAGCAGCAACATTGATTAAAAAAATAAAAAATTTTAAAATTTATGAAGTGAAAAAACCTTAAACTTTTTCAAAGCAACGCAGAAAAAAAGGTCAAACCAAATTCCCCTTAAGCTCAATTATTAACACATCATAATAGCAATAATGCCCAAAAGTAGACTTAAATTTTTAATTTTATTTCAAAAAACGTGCCAACTTCAACTCTTTCTTTTGCGCGAATACAACAACAGCAACACTTGGCAAAGTAAGACGTTGCTTCCGTTTACTGCAAGCAAAAGTTTTGCTGTTAAGAAAAATTAAATTCATAGGCAAAATGGTTGCTGCTGTTCTGACAACTTTTTCTTTTTTAGTGCCAACAAAATGGCAATAGAATTAACTCAAGTTAACTTGATTTCACTTGTGCTTTAATAATAAATAAATAAACTTGAAGCTGCCATTAATTATATTTTTAGGGGCCCACACAAGCTGGGAGAAATTACAGAGAAACAACAAAGAAAAATCCCATTTTAATTAATCCCTTTTGTGTCTTGGCGTGCGCCCTTAAGTATGCAACACTGTTGTTTTGCGCATAAAATTGCGTCAAATTCATTTCTTGAGGGCATTTGAAATACGCGAAGAATGCCATAATTTTAAGTTTACATTAACATTTTGAGTTTGTTAACATCCGCATTGCTATTGTGGTTCTGGGACACTTAATGCCATTTTAATAAAAATGTGGCACGTTACGCTAATTAATTATATTTCGTATAACCGACATTTTCTTTTATGTAATCTATTATGATTTTTTTTTCAATGCTTTTCTGTTGCAACTGAATTTTTTATAACTTTGTAAAGTTGCGTGCTTTTTTTAATGATTATGTTATGATTTTCTTTTGAAAAGCTGTAATGGTCACATTGAAATGTAAAAAAATAGGCAAAAGGATTTTTTTTGATTTTAATTAGCGAATTTCACAAGTTAACTAAAAATGTTTAGTGACAAAATTGCTCATGCCGTTTTCGGTGTTAAATTTCTTTTTAGACATTATTAGAATTTAATATCACATATTGTGTAATATTGAAAAATGAGCCCGGTTTTCTTTTCCATATATACAAATTTTTGGTTGATAACTTTTTTGGCGATTTTTCCTACATCATATTATAAACCAAAATCATCACGTAATTTCCTCGAGCATAATAGATATAACCCCTCTGTTTGGCTAAAAAAAACTTACAAATCATAGGTTAGCGGACCCTTTTGGTCCATACTACATTTTTCATAAAAAAAATCAATTTTGTTGTAACTATTTTGCTTTATTATTTCGTTAGTACAATATTTATAAAAAACCATATCTGTATGCTCAACAAATCATTCATTACGTGTTGGAGAATGTCTCTAACCCCATGGCATAACAATTTTATCTGAGAGCCTAGAATGTAGTGGTGGATTGGAAGCCTCATATGGACACTTTGGTTCATAGCGATAATACCAATAATAAAACTCAAAATTATTTGATGATTCTTGATGATGATTATGTGATTCCCTTTCGTAATGCAATCAAATCAGCTGTTTACAGTATTGCTTGTGTTAGTTTGTGTTGTGAGTAGTTTGTGCTTTCTTGGCAGAATGCATAATCAGCGTAATTTTGACACGAATGCTTTTGCTTAATGAAAGTGATTTGGATATTTCAATTTCCAACATTGAGCATGAAAATACCGGGACAAGCGGTTCTAAGACAGAGGTGAAAATGATGTGGCTGCAGCTCTGTTGATGGATTGTATTCTGCGAAGTTCAAAATAGGATGGATACAAACTCCTTGTGACCGCCTGTCCAATAGGTACTGCTGGTGCCAATATTATCTCAACACAACCAGAACAAACTCGGTTTTATGTATCCAAATACCAACGCATGCAAGGTTTGTTGAATGCAGATATCGGTCTCATATTTTCCAATCAAGTGTGTCCGAAAATATTTTCACGTGATTACAAATGAGTTCCGTTTCGATAAAGTTGCAATGGAGTGAAAAATAACCTAAAACTTTAACTCATCACAGTTCATAAAAAGACTTGTAATTTTTAGACATTACTAAGAGTACTATTCTCAGTTTCCTTAGCTTCTCTGAGCTGTACTTTAATATCCTTACCTTGCAAGGGTGGAATTTGCAGCTGTTACAAACCCAAAGCCGAAAATAAGTATGTTTTGTGCAACAAATCTATTTGCAAACCAAACCGAAATATATCTTCTGGATTTAATTTATTCTAAATAAATACCCAAAGAAACCTTACCTAAACTAACCTAACCTAACCTAAACTGACCTAACCTGACCTAACCTGACCTAACTTAACGTAACCTAAACTAACCTAAACTGACCTAACCTGACCTAACCTGAACCGAGTGAACCTAAGTTAACCTGACCTAACCCAAACTAACCTAACCTAACCTTTCCTTACCTTTCATTACTTGACTTGACCTGACCTGACCTGACTTGACCTTACTTAACCTAACCTAACCTAACCTAACCTAACCTAACCTAACTAAACTTTACCTTTCCTTACTTGACGTTACCTTACCTAACCTAACCTGACCTAACCGAACCTAAATTAACCTAACCTAACCTAACCTTTCCGTACTTGACCATACCTTAAATAACCTTACCTGACCTTACCTAACCTTAATTGACTTTACCAAACCTTAGCTTACCTTTCCTTACTCTACGTTATCATATCTTACATTACTTTACCTTACCTGGAACAGCCTAACCTTATTTTACTTTACGTTACTATTGTTAGTAGTCTAGTGAATAGGAAACTTAAGATGAGCACTAATTCTGAATTTAATTTCCAGTTCAGTTTTTAAATTGGTCTCCAACACTTTTTGAAATAACTGCCGACAGCAATTTACACACTTTTAAAACATTAAAATTTTCTGAAAATTCCTTAAAGAAAGACTTAAATAATTGATAAATAACACATCACACAGCATACAACACCCGCCGCAGACAAATGATGACTTCCATCTTCCAACGAAGCATCAGCAACATTAGGTAGCAACAATAAAATATCAAAATAATTTACATTTAACGTTGCTGCTATCATTTCCGGCAGTAATACCAGTCAGCCACCCAGCCAACGCCGAATGTAAAAGGAGGATGCTGCTCCAAATATCGCGAGGATTAAAATTGTAACTTTTACGCTTTTCTACCAAAGTGCTTACAATGTGTCTGGTAGTTGTTGTTGTTGTTGATTTTATTTACATCATACTGTTGTTGTTATTTTTGTTGTTGCTTTGTTGCTGTAATTGTAGTATGACTTAAGCTCTTCTATTGTTTTTATGTTGCTGTCGTTCGTTAAGTTCATACTGTTTACAGTCGCGCGCATTAAATAATAATTTATAAATAAACTCATGGGCGAGATGGCAACACTCACTCTAACTGACCGACTGACTGACTGACTAACTGTCTGGTTAGCGCGTACTGTTGTTGGCTTACTAAATGGTATGAGTTGTTTCTGTTTTCACGTTGAATAGTTGCTGGGCCAAAGCAACTCTTAAGGGAAATCAATTAAAATTAAATTTATTCAAAACCATAAAGAAATATTCTAATTAAATTCTTGATTGTGGTTAGAGGATGGTCCGCTGTGAAGAGGTGCGCCGCAGCGGTACCCAATAAGGATTTGTTGTCTTCGTTGTTGTTGTTGTTGTTGTTGTTGTTGTTGATGCAGTAAGCTGTTATGTTTCGTGCTGTAAGCACAGTGAGTCAGTTTAAACCACAAATAAAGTTAATACGTCAAGCGAAGTGATTTTGATGAAACTTTTTACCCCCAAAAATTTGTACATAGATGGCGCTACTTTCAAAATAAAAGTCTTTTATGTAGTAAATTATAAATAAATCATTAAATTTGAGCTAGGGAATTTCGCGAAACCTGTCAACTTTAAGTGAAAATGGTTAAAAAACTCGACTTTTAAAATCAATCCTTTGAGTGCGCTTTGGGCAAAATGAGCAAGAAATTGATTCTTATTCGAAAGTATGTTTTCTCACTTCGATAAAATTGATATTTTAAGTTAAGTTTCATTAAAACTTGCTCATGTTGTTCTGATGTACATAAGTTACTTACAACCTGTAAGTCACGATACAGCTTGTTTTCATCCAATAGACAATTGGGAACTAGTTAGAGCTTAAACGTTTTAATTTTTCCATATCATGCCAGTGTTGAATCGCTCGTCAATGCACCATTTGTTATACTGTAGCACTCACATTCCACATTTTTTTTCTCATGAAAAATATTCAACGAAGGTTTTCTATTTCAAACTCTTCAATCGAAAAGCTATGTGATATAGAATTAGGGGAAGAGAACGCTGAAGAAAAGTCCTTTGTTTAAGATTACAGGATAAGATATACCAGGAATGCCTTGCCAACGCCCTTCCCGATGCCCGAAAATGATCGAACTTTGCCCAATTTCGGTATTTTAACTTAAACCGATGCCAAATAATAGAATTCAAATAGCCTAAATACAATATATTTTTTTAAGAAAAATTGGGCTTAACAATCACCCTTTTGCAGAGTTTACTTTTCAATTGTGCTCAAATTTTGTACACTATAATGTACAGTAAGATCCACTGTACACACTGCACTAGTACCACTCAAGAAGTTAAAGTCTCATTTTGTAATCTAATGAAAAACCATTGTGTTGTTCGTCGTTGGTCGTCTCGAATGAAAGTTAATTGTGAAAATTAACCAAATTCTCAAAAGTGACCTTTGTTTGATGAGGGAAAAATTTGTAGAAAATTGCGGTTAATTGAAGTGTTGTGCAAGTAGTAGTAGTTGTACAACAACACTTAAGATACTTTGCACATAATTCGGAAGGTTTTTCAAAATATATGCGCTAAATTCAAATTGAATAAAATGTGGCGCGCCTGAAAATATGCAATAATATTTATTTTTAATTTATAACGTGTGATATACCAAAATCATAACATAGTTTTAGTTGTTTATTTTCTATGCATGTATACTTGGTGACTAAAAGTATGCGCTATATTTTTAACATTTTATTTACCTTCAGTATATGCTTTTAATTTTCGCAATTTCGTAATTAAAAAAAAAAGTTTTCTGCACGCATTATCAACAATGATGTATGTATATTTAATGCCACCTAAAATTAGGCAACACATTTTGTTTACTGTATTTTACTGTCGCTTTTATACCACCACACACATAGCATATTATAATTGAAATTTTTGGCATTTGTTTTAATGTTGAAGTGCTTTCGCACTCTCACACACATGTATGCTACAAAATTAGGTCACACATAGACATATGCATAAGTCAGCGCCACAAATTAGTAACATAAAATCAGTAAAAAAAAATCATCAAATAGCTTTTCATTCATTTGGCTTTTTAACCTAAAGCTAACAATTCCCTAACACGCCTGCTATAGGTGGTATTTTTTTTTTTGATTTTGTTTTTTTCAATTTGGTGTTACAAAAATATTTGCGCACGTGTTTAAGCTTTCGTGCATGAGTTTATGTGTGTGTGTGCGGGTGATATGTGTGTGCTGATGTTACAAGTGGGAATTCCCAAATGTATATAGGATACATAGACATAGACTTACGCATACACAGACGATCAAACTTCACGTATTTTCTATAAGATGAATAGATACAGACATAGTTGTATAGCAGTGTAGCCTTTAAACAGCGCTGTGTAAGACTCACGTCAATACACATGTATTTTTAACTTGTGATTCTTTAACAAAATAAAGTGTGAGAAACTTAACTTTTATTGTACAGTGTAAGCGGCAAATATTTAATTTCAAAACTTTCAAGAGCATTAGGAGTAAATCAAAAATACTTTCTCTCTCTCCCTTGTGACCTTTATATCGTCACGGTGTAGGGCTTTCATTTAACTCTTCCAAGAAGCACGATTAGAGTAGTAAGTGGATTTAATTTTCTTTATCACATTCTCAAATCATGTATTTCTAGCTCTATTGATCCTTGATTCGAGATTTCCACGTTTTCTGCTACTCTGAAGATTCCTTTCCAATCCATGTCAGTAGATATCAGTTGGTGATTTCTGCAATGCGTGCCCAATCCATTTCCATTTTCGCCATTTGCTTTGAATGGAAATTGGATTTTGACGACATGTAGTGAGCAATTCGACATTAGAGATGATTTGGTGCCTCGAAATTTTCAGATTTCGTGGTGTTGACTATTTATCTTGGAATTTAACTTTATGCTCCGATGCTGATTGAGATATTAATATCTGCGTCGCATTCGTCTAACACTCGATGTTCTTAACTAATATTTGAGTTTGAATATTGGCTGCTTAAAGATGTGATATTTTTACATCTAAGCGGCCACTTTCTAAATTTAAAATTATCCAAGAGCATTATAAATAGAGCAAAACTCGCTTAGTTAAAAACCTCTAAGTAGCATCGGTGCTAGTATACTGGCATCTGAACTGAAAATATTTAGTAGAAAATTTTTAAAGATTTTAAAAGTTAAATTAAACTTGTTTACGCACAAAAGTTATATGTAAATCGTTGCTAATTTAACGAAGTTTTCAGCAGCCACAATTCAAAATAAAATATTAGAGAAGAGCATGAAGTGTAAAACAAATGTGAAATATTAATATCTCATGCAGTATCGGAGCTAGGCTATCGGAGTTTAAAGCGAAAACCCAACACCACACAAATTCTTCGATAACCTCGCTTACACTTTACGCAGTGCAGTAAGGGTGAGAATAGCAATTTATGTGTTAAGTGTAGTTCATGAGGTGCTAAACATTGACTATATATATATCCTAAGGCCATATTTCAAAACTATTGCTATCTTAGGAGCCAATATACAGCTTTTTAAGTGTTTCTGTTGTATGTTAAGTGCCACGCTTAATAATTTGTTTGTACTCGACAAGAAAGCGAATAAATTACAATAACAATGACACACTACAGAAAAACGAATTTTTACTTTACTTTGTTTCACTTTATGCTTGGGTTCTTAACATATCTAAGCAAAAAGGAAAACATATCATTAGGATTAGATATATTCTAAATCGTCGACTTAAAGGTGATGATTTCATTTAGCAACGGGTGAAACTATTACGAACTGAAGAAAAAACTTAGTAAAATATTGATGACACAGCATGAAATATTCTCTTTAGCCCCCCCAAAATGTTTACAGCTCAATGGCAATTGAACTTTTAAAAGTGGTCTCTCTATTTTATATCAGATCCACAGCCACTGAGCAGCTGACGGTCGATTTGTTAAATTATTTTATGTGATAAGCAACCGATTTCAAAGTCAAACTTAAAAATAATCCTGCTAATGCAACTATCATGCCATGCATGCAATGACACGGTCATGGTTGACTAAAGAATGTCGCGAAGTCATTTCAAAACCCTAATCATAAATTGAAGTTAAGCGCCGACTGTGCAGTGTTTATACGCATCCCATATAAAATAAAGTAGTAATGCAACGGAAGTACGTTGCGTCATCTGTCACGCGTGCTTGACACTAATACACTAAAAAAAAAGAAACTCACCTGTTCACATGTATAGCGCTGCAGCTAACAACACTAACATTACCAACACTAATTAGTGAAGAAATGTGTCACGACAAGAAAGTACGAGAATGTACACTTACACATACATATGTGCACACATCCACTGACGTGTTGAAATACCAGGATATATGTGGCGGATGTAATTTGTTAGCATGTGTGGAAATAGTTATGTCAGTGTATGTGTAGACGGATGTTTTGTGTTTCCGCTTTTCATTTCTTGTGCGCGCAAATTTAATGACTGTTGCTGATGTATAGTGATAAAAACAAAGAAAAATAAAATAGAAAATTTTCAAGATTCTTTAAAAATGCTAGGAAGAAAAGTAGATAAGTTCCAAAAGTAAATGTTAATGACATTTTCGTTTTGTTTTGCGCTTCAATTTCTGCAATATCATTGGCAGTGGCGCCAAAATGCTTTTGTTACTCTGTGTCGATGTCAAGACAACATTTATCAAATTACAATTGTAGTTGTACTGTGCTATTGCATATCTTCACCTAATTTGATAGATTAAGCACAAAGAGCGTAGAATTCAAATTATATTGCGTGCAAGTCGTTACTCAAATTTAATTTAATTGTACATTTTATCTTGTAATACAAAAGGAATTCAGCGTAAGTCGAAGATTCTAAAACACAGCAAAGCGTAGTTAACACAGTTAGCAGTTAAAGCATTTGAAGTGATATTTTTTTAAGAAGAAAATTAAGTAAAAGCATTAAAATTCAATAACATTGACTTAAAAAAACAATGGTGTATGCTTAGTGGAGTCTAAAGTTGTTTTTGTTTTGTTGTTTAAGCAGCCATTTTTAAGATGAAAAATTAATTGAAGCTGTTAAGAACTACATAAAAATGACATGGGCACAGACATTATAAATAACATCGAAGTTTTGTTTTCGGAGCCTCAAACCAGGCTATTAAAGCGGCCACTTTTTAGCTGTTAAATTCTTAAAGAAATTTAAAAATGTTGCTAACATCAAGATTCTAAGTAGCATCGGAGCTATGATATCAGACACTGAAATGACAGCAATTACAAATAAAGAATATATATGAAATCTTAAGATATTGACCATATTTAAGTACTAAAGTGTAAAATAGCTCAAATATCATCTTAGCTGTGATATCAAAAGCATTAAGAATGAAACGAAAAGAGGCAATATTGCAATAAAACTTATGAGATGATGTAAAAATACATCATATACGCGATCATTGCTGTAAACGCAGCTTGAAGCCTTGAACATTGTGTGTCAACCAAATTGATTTAAATTTAAAAGAAAATGCTTACAATCTTAAATAGAGCCAAAGCTTATACAAGGACAAAAGTACCACCAAACTCAGCACAAACCACACCACAATACCGCATTTTCTTTACCAAAAATTTTCTTCTTATAACATAGCCCCAACCTGTACTTCCCTGAAGTTTTTTCTTGTTTTTCATTTCCTCACAACAATTAAAAAAAAAACATAAAAAGCAATTGAATTTGAAATTGACGCAAAAGTATTTCAATATAAAATTCATTAATACCAGCACAAAAACTTTTTGCTGTTTATCGCGTTGAAAAAAAAACCGACAGCGAAGAAAGTACGCACCCACAGAGAGAAAAAAAAATTAACTTAAAAGTAATCCAAAAAAAACGGAAATGTTGAAATTGTTGGAAGATGGCAAAAAACTTATTTTCAACTCAATATAAAACCAAACTCATGCGATTCAATTCAAATCAAATCAAAGCAAACACTAAGAAAGTTTTTCCCAAACTTTTTCTGCAGAGTTCAACAAATGAAAAACGCCATCGCAGCAACTCTTCGCTCGTTGCTTTGTCACGCTACCCATAGCGCAAGTTAGAAAGTTTTAACAACACCCTATGCTACCACATGGTGGCTGGTTAAAGCGTTGCCTAGAATTTGTGCTGAGAAAATTAGATATCGATATTTACATAAAAATGCTAACTTGAAGTTTGCATTTGCTTGGTATATTGAAACAATGATATGTATATTGACTTAAAGATTCAAGATAAATAGCTAAAAAGGTTAAAAGTTGTAGTGGCTAAGCTTTATTATTATTATTAACTAATGAATGCGCTACACCCATTTGTCTAAATATTAAGATATTAATATGTCAAGATATCAATGCAACAATAAATAATGTATCAAATTAAAAATGTATCAATACATCAATGTATAAATATACCAAAATATTATATATCAATATGCCAAAAAAATAAAAAAGATATTATTACATCAATATACCAAAGTATTAATGTATCAATATATCACACATATAACAATAAATCAATACATCAATATATCCATTTATAAATATTTCAAGACGCTCATTCATTAGCTCTGGTTCATATAAACAATTTCAGTGGATTCTTAATTTGAACTAAGCATCGCTTAAATTTTTCATGTTATTACATCCTTGCGGTGACTTTAGTCTTTGCTAGAAAAAAGTGTAATTAAAAAAACCGCGCTCAAATTTTCAGCGCTGTTGTTTTGCATAGTTTTTCTTTTTTTCTCACTTGCGCAGCATGGCAAAGTGACGTGGAAATGTGGGCAAAAAACTACTTACATAACAGCTTTTTCTAACGTAATGTTTGTATATTTTTTTGTTGTTGTTGTTATGGTTTTCCATTTAACACAAGAAATTAACAACAACAGAGGAGCTGAAATGTATTAAATTAACGTTCGCACTTTACACATTTGCAAAAGAATTTAATTAGTGCAGCAGTTTTAAGAAAGCATTGCATACTTTTAAGGGAAAGATGGGCAATGTACATTATTTGCATTTAACCCTAATTATTGTTAAAGAGTTTTTTTTTGTTCTCAAGTCTATTTGTTTTTCTTTTTCACTGTATCTCTAAAGTTTTTATGCGGCCTTAACTACTACATGTAATGTCCTTCCTTTGTAGTCCTTTAAACAAAGATTGTTGAAAAGCGTCAAAAGTGTACAATCGCACTTATTTCGAGTAAATTTACTATTAGTGCATTTAAAGAAGTTTCAAAAAACTTCTGTGAAGAACATTTTTTGTAAAGCATATTCCGTTTCTATATTCAGTGACATTTACACAAAAAAACAAATGCCATTACAGCTGTGCACTAATTAAATGTTACGCATACGTCGTGTGTATCTTAATATCAAGTAAAGTAGAAATTATTCGATTGTAACAATTTTCTTATGGTTTCTGATATGTTTTACGAATATGAAGTAAGTGTTTGTGCTGAAAAGGATGCAAACTCATTAGTTTAGTCACACAAATACCAATAGTTCCTTTAGCATTCCAGCATTACTTTTTGCTTTGAATTTGAAATTCAAATAATATAAAATATATTCTCAGGTCTTGGGAGATATTGCCATTTTGTAGGCAGCTTGACTGTCTTAGTGAATGTTTATTTGAACTCACGTAGAATGCTACACTTAGGGAAAAAATACATGATTTTATGTTTAACTCAACCATAATGGTTTATGATTAAGCGCTTCAGCCAAAAAGGTTTATTCATGAATTGAAATGGAAGAGAAATAGTTTTTATTTGCATTCAAAAAAATCCACATTGACAAAGTTCTTAACATAAAATTAAGAAGAATTATTTTAAATATTTGGTAGCTTTAAAATGCAACTGGAAGTTTTTTACGATTGAGGTAAAATTAAAAAAATTTATTTCCAATTCATTTTATATTCAAAATGAAATTGAAATCGTGACCAAAAAGCGCAAAACAAATGTAGATTTTCATTCAGTACGAAAAAGTAATAATCAAATGAATTGAACAATGTCGTTTTTAGTTTCGTTACCCATCCAATACTAGACTCAGGTATTTTTCACTGTCTTTTGAGGCAAGTCTAGTACCAATAATTAAAGCTGAATCAAATCAGGTTCCACCCATTGAGTAGAAACAGTACAATTTTGTTCAGATTGACAGCGTCATTTGCCCATGAGAGCATTTAATTTAAGAAGCACTGTAGAGTTTCATGCATTGTACTGGTGAATTTACCACAAGCCTTAAATTTCACACCAATCACGTAGGCGATGAGCTAAGAAGCACAACATAAACACAACAAAAAAACACAACAACATTTAATCTACATACTTTCGCAATCAGAATTTAAATGTTTTAAATTTTATGACCAAAAGTAACCAAAAACAAACCACAAAATTCAAATGGAAAGTTACCACACGAATAAAACCCTTAAAATGAACATAAACTATTAGCAGAATGATTTCATTTTGGGGTGAAAACATTCACATAAAATGTGTTAAAATATGTAATGAAAAGCTCACACCATTCGAAAGCAGAAACAGCAATGCCATTAACAAAATTTAAGGTTCACATTTGCACTGGTCGGTCATAAATTTTATTCAACGAATTTTAGCAACACTGACGTTGACGACGGCATGTTTATAATATGTTTATTGCATGTGTATTATTATGAGCATTTATTTGACATTAAACTAGGTAAACAAATACTCAGAGGCCATTAAGAAATCTTTTGCTACAAACAAAAAGTTCAAAAATTGCTTGGAAAATTATTTGGCGTAGCTATTAAGTTTACTCTTTTGCTCACGAGCAGTGCCGCCGTCAAATCAAATTCAAATATAGTGCCGATTTTTTCAAAATAATTATTGCATAGTTTTCTGCTTTGCTAGTAGTAAAAGTATAAATAACTCTGTTCATGGCAACCCTTGCCAAACCGGAAACGCATGCCAACCGGAAACTCGTTGCTCATAAAATTTGTAATAATTCAATTTTTTTTCTTCGTTTTCGCCTTTTAGCTTTTCTTTGGCAGTAATTTACACGAAATTGTCAGAATTTATGTGCCACAATTTGTGTGTCGAAAGTTGGCAAAGTTCGTCGCTGCGTCACTTGAAAAGGTGTCCTACGAATGTTTCCCTATGACTTATGTTCTTATTCCTTCACTGCTCTGTGTTGTGGAGCTGGGGCACCAAATGCAAAAACTTCATGATTTGGCGCCAAAATTTTTGTAACGGAATTGTGGCCAATGGCAGCAATAATAAATGTGGGTACAAAATATCGTTGTGGCAAATTATACGGTTAAAAATATTTGAGCGGGAAATTTATTTTGTAGAAAATTTATTTTGTGGAAAATTAGTAAAGTAGCAGACAGCAAATTACAGCAAATAAAAAAACAAAGTTTGCGAGAGGTCAAATTTTCCTTAATCTTGCTAAGCCAATGTTGATGCGCATAAGTAGGCAATGTTTTTTTTATGCAATAGAAATATGTTTGTAATTGCTAACAAAATATATTTTACAAACAAACTAACACAACAGTAAGGAACATGCTCAAATAAAAAGGAAAAAAATCATTGCATACCTTTGTGCAAATACTAACAATTTGCCATAATTCTACTTTCCTGTTAATGCAATAGCAAATTTAATGCTAAAAATTACTATAAAACTAAATTTATTTTAGTGAAAAATTTTTTTCACTTTATGCATGTGCAATTTATGGGTCATACCCCAAAGGCACAACTGTTTGGTTTATGCGCTTATACATGCGAGTATGAATATGTGTATGTCTAACATAGTGCTTGTATGTGTTTGCGCACAAAACAACAACTCATACGACTACATTTGCTTTAGAAAAATTGCAAAAATGTTGAAGCATAAAATAAACACCAACAAAATAATATAATCTCGAAAAAATTGTTTTTCTTCACTGCATGGGATTTAGTTCAGCACAAACAACAACCACAAAAAAAAAACAAACATTTAAAAGAGTTAAACAACAATAGCAAAAAGCGTATGCACAAATGAAACAAAGGTAAAATTAAAAATAAATAAAATAAATATTTCTTTTCTGTCAACAAATTTGCTGAAAATATCAACTGCATATGAAATGTGAACATATGAAGGCTGCGCAAGCAATTAATCTCTTCAGCGAGGAAAAATGGCACACAAAATTTTACATAATTTTCTTTGTTTTTCTGTAGTCCTTCGCACACATTGTCAATTTCAGCAAATAATTAACGTAGTATTTTGAAATAAAACCCCACTTTGTTCCTCTCAGGGAACTTTCCAAAAGTTCTTCTACATCAACCAATGGATTATGATGATTAGCTCAGCTGTATAATACAAATCATGTGGGGGTCGTACAAAATTTTTAAAGTCTGTGCTCTTGAACACTAATTCTCCAACTTTAACTTGAAGATTTATTTTTGCCAAACAAACTTTTCACCATATCGTTTCGAAGTTGTGCAACATCACCTTTGAAAATACCTAAAAGCGTCGTGTTTCCAACAAACGACACGACATCGGTAACGTATTACTTTCATCTGCAATATTATTTTGCTGTTCTCCAGTTGTTTAAAAAAAACTGTTTCAACAGCAGTAGGTTCAACAGCTACAGGTATTTTGCCAATTACCGAAAGTGGAATGGGAACAGATGTAGCAAGAGATAATATGCAAAAGTTTGATGCACTGATGCTACTCGATAATGCTTGAAATGTATAGTCACTTTCTGTTTGGACCACAAAATATGCAATATCTACGTCACCTTCGCTATCACAATGATCACCTCTCATTTCTTCATCGCTATCTTTACAAAGTTCATAAATTGCTTTAACTCCGGTTTCGACATCTTTGATAAGTCATATTTGCGATTACGTTCCCATCGCGGCAATTTTCTATTGAAGAAAAAAACACCTCTCATATGAATTCAATAATTTAAATTCAAAATAACTGACACGATGTACAATTTTTTTCTGATCATACAACATATGCCCGTCTACAAAAGGCTGAAACGTCAAGTTGACATCAGCATTACAACAATAACACTGGTTTATTCACTACACAGGCAGTGCTTTTTGAGACAGATAATTTTTTCGCTTCTTCAACCACTTATTTTTCTTTCAAATGAAATAATACCTTTAATGCTAAGAGTTACAGCAAAAAATTTAGTAGATCATTTGATTAAAATATATTATGTGCTATATTATTTCCAATATTTTTGAAAGCTAAATGCTTTCAAGTTTTGCCCATCTGTAGACGGTCTTATTCACTCGTCACAAAAAGTTTAGTGTACTTATTTGTTTTACTATGACATAGGCTTGCAAAGTTCTTATAGTGTTAGCTGGTTAGTAGGCTTAGATGTTGATTTCAATGTACTGAAGAAGAACATACCTATCGAAAAATTATTCTTTGTTTATAAAGGGTGTTCAAATTTGAGGTACCATTTTAAATAAAAGTGATGAACTATGTGAAATCTTTGTTTGTTTTTATTGAAAATTAAAGCATATTAATTTTGGTTAATCATGAAAAAGAATATTGTTCAAGTAACCTTTTCGGAAAGTTGTCATCTTTTGCCAAAACTTTTCATATTTATTTCGTGATATTTTCTCAATGATGTTGTCTTTGAGATGGTAAATAGTTTGAGGGTTACTCGCATTAACTTTACTCTTCAAAAAACCTCATGAAAAGATATACAATATTGCTAAGTCGTATGATCTTCGTTGCAAATTCACGTCTGTTCTTCAAGAAATTCGGACATTAAATTTTGAAAAGATCAACTGATTGCGATGCTGTGTGGCATGTGGCACCATCCACAAATTCGGCACATCACTATATTTCAATTGATTTTGATTCAATTTGAGGTTTGACGTTTAACCCTCCGTCATGCACATGTTCTGATAGTCACGTACGTAGCGCATGTATCTGGCCAGATACACTATGTATTTCAGTACATTTATATGAAAAATATGCTATTTTAGTGATAATATTACATTGTTATATTGTTATCACGCCAGGCAGATATATATTTTCTATTTTTTTTTTGTTCTTAGTATATGCTAAACCACCTACCCGTGCAAAAAAAATACTCTTCATACAAAATGTGTGTGTATCTGGCCAGATACATGCGCTACGTATACGATGTATAGATGAAAAAATCCACATAAATTTAGTTTGTTGTTTTTTTTTAATATGTTTTTTGATAAAACGATACCTAACAATATTTGCAGAGGATACCTGGAGACTCAAACCCCTAGCCAAATTATAAATATATTTAAATCACAGTTAAATTCGTAAAATATCTGGCCAGATACATGTGCATGACGGAGGGTTAATTGAACAACGAAGAATTGATGTCTTTGGCTCTCCAGCAACACTTGTGCTAACAGCTGCAACATTTTCACCAGAATGATCTTTAACTGAACCAGTTTCTTCAGATTTAAAAATGATGAGTTTGATACCACAGTTTTTTTGGAAATTTTCTCTACCGTATTTTGATCGACATTTCCTTTCAACTTTTGCATAACTTTCACCATATTTAAAATAAGTTTTAATAATGAAAACACGTTGTGCACTTGTGCACCAATTGATTTTAACAAACCGAAATATTTTACTAAAAAGATTTGAAAAAATATTGGTGTTATCTAGTAACTGTAAAAAATGGCAGTATATTTTCAAACATACCTCAAACTTGAACACCTATTGTATATAGTCCCTTGAAATGTAGTTAGGCCTTATTCTATTTTTGAGGAATCCCTGTGAGGAATCATTTGTGTACTTTTCGAAACAATGCATGATGATTTAATAAAGGAAAACTTCTTAATTCATATAGATCTAGCATATTTGCTCGAAACTCGTCTGATTTTCTAAAAAAACTGAGCAATATTTGCCGGGAAGAAACTCTTATAAGCCATAGTAATTTCTTAAGCGAATTCAATGCGTTGATAAAATTCTATATAAGACACTTCTTTTTCTTTACAAATGTCCCTCTGTATTTTGGAAAGCGCTTTTGTATGACTGCTAAAGACCCATTCTTTTTTTTTTATTGTTATAATCTGAAAAGTACACCAAGCTGCCATTACTGATTTAGGGGCTTGTAAGGTCTTTTTGAAGTTTCGTGCCATTTATTACGTAAAAAGAGTTTCATACCAAAAATATTCATCCTTTATCTGCGAGAGATAACTTTTAGAATACTCAAAAATTTATTTCATATAAAGAAATGTTGTTCATTTACAGGCTTCAAAAGTTCTTCCTAACTTACAAACAAAAAAATCTTACGTTATCGTTTACTGGCGTTTGAGTCGCTTCGAGCACTCTTCGTCGGTCAGCAGAAGCAGTGACTTGTTATTCTTTTGAGGTATCGTAATCTTGATCGCCGTTCAATCTTCACTAACTGCTGTCATGATTTTTTTATAATGTTTTTGCACTAGTTTTCTTGAAGCGTATTCTGGTAGAGAAGATGATATGAACACTGACCTCAAAAAATTTCCAATGACTCAAACTGAGGTATGTACATCACACTTCCGAGTGAATGCTAATATAGCACTGAGTGTGTACAATAATTTGATTTAGTGATAGGCTTAATACTTTCTACTACTTCTTCAAAATCCTGCTTACTCCCAAAGTCGTATTCTTGGTCATTATGTGAAAAAACATTTTTAATATAAGAAACTATTGCTTCCACAGCATCATTAAAAACTTGAGCTTTAGACTGTGCATTTAAATATAGTGTGCTATTAATGTGACCAATACCCATCAAGGGTTGTAATTATTAAACCCTTGACTTGAATCCAACAGCTTATACTATACAAAGAGAATATAGAGTCATAGTCAAATTTTTCCCTTATTAAGTGACATTAAAAGTGCCAGGATTAAAACTTCATAAATTGATTTTTTGGTGGCACTATAGGCAAAAATATTTGCTCTGCCATGTTCTTAGTAAAAATAATACTTATTCTCACATTCAAATCGTACAATGATGAGAAATGTTGAAAAATTTAATTTCTTATTTGACTTCTCACAGTACATGTGGGTGTATTTCTGCCAATGTGACGATATAAGCGTTTAAGGTTCCAGGAAGAAAAGAATTGTATTTATAAAATACATTCCACCTCAGCTTTTTACTAAAGTTCTAACTACAATCGCATACGTTACAACTATAAGATATGCAGGCAACCATAGCATAGACAAATAAGTTATAAAAAAGGCATAGGGTGTAACAGCCTTCGCCATCATCATCATCATCGTGATTGTGGTGCAGAACTTAAAAGCATTCAAGCATAAATAAATAAAACCAACGCCCAGCAACGTCAAATACAATAGTAGCACAAACCACTTCTGCCGAAATCCTATTTATATTACCCTTCCAAATGTGCTCTTAAAGTCTTTATTTCATATCCTTTTTCAGCGATTTAATATGGAAAAAAAGACAAAAATCAAATAGAAAAAAAGTACAATTTTATTTATTAGAAAAAAACGTAAAAAATTTTGTAGTGCAAAATTAAACAAAATTTGATTTTATTTATTTTGCTGACCTTTTGCATCAAAAAAAGTGCTGAAAATTCAAGCACATGGTGCTTTTGCTGTTTGTAGTTTTTAAAGCATCCCTTTATGGTCTTTTACGCCATAGCTACAGTTTTGCTGATTTATTTAACTATGCATACAAGGATTTTATTTCAAATTTTATTTTTGCACATTTGCCTCTTGATTTCTTTTGTTTGCTTTTTATCCCTTTTTGGCTTAAGTATAGGGTGTATGGTTAATTGGATTGCAATTGAATTGGCTTAAACTGTTTGATATATTAGAAAAATTGCAGCAGGTAATGGTTTTTTATTGAGGAAAGTTTTCTAAACGGAGAACTAAATCTAGATTATGCTGAGCCAATCTTTTAAGATCCAATTGTTTCCGAAATGGCATAATAAAATAATGTATTAAATTTAGTTCTACAACGGGATTGATGGCCAGCGTCTGTTCCACATTAGGTGGCTGAGCTATAAATTCTATAACTCTTAGCGTTTGTACTCAAATTGAGCGGCTATAAAAGGCTTCTGTATCTCATATTAGGGGCGACTTGCATTAAAGTTCATCTGATCACGAAACGTTTTGCCAACTGCCAGTTGCATCCCTGTCACTAGAATTTCCTGTTTGAAAGCTTCTTCATCAAACTTCATGAATTCTAAAGCGTTGGTATTAAATAACTGTCTAAGTGGCAATACCATACCGGTAAATCAACGTGCCCCGGCAACATGTGCAACGGACTTGAAGTTTCAAAATTCATGTAAAATTGATGTAGATTCAGTCGTAACAGAAACTGAAACATTGATTAAAAACTCGAAAACATTTTCTCGCTGAAACACAACGGAGACTTAATGAATTGGAAAGCTGCAACAAGCGGCAAACGAGTTAAAAAGACTTGTCAATGAAATATTAGCGATGACTGAATGCGGACGAAGAGGCGCAGATGAACTCACAATCAGCTTTGGTGAAATGTTTTTTTTATTCTGATCTTATAGTCGACCAAATTTTTTCGTAACCCTCTTCTTAAATTATGAGTGACCACTCAAATATTTTCGTAAACAGTTTTGATGAATCGGATTTTTACACAAAAAAAGCTCTTATAAAAAACTTGCTTCCCATCAACCTTTTTCGTTGATAATTTTTGAAATATCTTATTTCAAACAAAAGCTTTTCGTAAGCAACTTTTTAAAAAAATTTATAACGAAACTATTGATCGAAATGTTTCGTAGACAACTTTTGAAATGACATATTGGCTATGTGAGTTACTGGTGGTGTAATTATCAGATTTTATATCATTTTCCACTATATATTCAAGAAATAAATAAATAATAAATAAATTTACACATAGTAGACTAAATATTTAGTTGCAATAAAAACTCTTTGAAAATTTTATGAATTTATAAAGTCTTATCGTGGTGCCTGCCTTTGAAGATCCTTTAGGTAAGATTATCGACAACATTATCTCTCGAAGCCTACTAGAGTACATAATGACACAGACCCACAAAAAAAAGTCTTAAAGTGGAGAGATAAGGTACCATATCGTTTGTATTTTGGTGGGCGTAAAATGAATCCGGAAACAGAATTGCTCCATCACGTCAGGCCTTCAAAATATCTGCAAAAAAACATATTTTTGGAAAAATATTCTTTACTTTTTTGGTTAGGACATCTCAAAAACTTGACATGGGCGTTGCGATTCTGACCACTGATTCGTGTTAAGCACTCTAAAAACCATACGTTATAGAAATTTATCTTCCTATTTCTGTAGTCTTTTTTTGTATGCCTGTGCAATCAACAAATTTTCTCATAAGAAACTTTGTTTACAACGTTTTAAAAAACGCTTCGACCGACTTTGATGAAATTTCAACTTTAACAAACTTTTACCTTGAATAGCTTTCTCAAAAAAGGTAAGACCCTCCAACATTTTTCATGGACAACTTTTAAAGTACTTGGCGTAAGTAACATTTTAAGAACATTTTAAGAACTTTTAAGAACTGTTAAAGCTTTTTCGTGCACACAGTGCATCAAGTCGTTGATATTTTTTTCGTAAACAATCATTTCAAAATAATCTATGTACACTCGAGTGTTTCATGCAAACAATTTTCGCAAAAGTTTATGGCCGACCGTCCCAGTTTTTTCGTGGACATCTTCCACGAAACTTGGCATTGAGTTCGAACTTTTTTCAAAAGCGTTTTTTCAAAGAAATTGGTGAAATCAAATTGTTCCAATGAAACTTTAAATGAAGCATAAAAAAGTTGACTGATTTTTTTTGTCGTAAACATTTTTCTAAAAAACTTTGGATATACAATGCAATGTCAATTTTCTAAAATATGCTAATTGTTATCGTAATCAAATTTTTCAAAAAAAACGTTGACTAAATTTTTTTCGTAATTATTTTTTAAAGTGTATTAAATTAAATTAAATGAAATTAAATTACGGTGAGAAATTAAATGTTTACGTAAATGATTTCTTCAAAAAATAAAAATGACCCACAAAATTTTTAATTAGGACACACTTTCTTCTAAAAAAATCTATGACCGATAAATTGGTGTTCGTACACAACAATCTAAGCACTGACTAAGTTTTATCATAGTGTACTTTACAGTATCATATTTGATATACATACATATGTATGTAACTTTTTAAACAATTTATGACTAATTTTATGGATTATCAACGATTGTTGATAATCGACCGCATATTTAAGTGTTCGATTTCTTCAAAAAATTTAAAATGGTACAAAATTATTTAGCAGCTATGCTGAAATACTTCAGCATAATTAAAAATCTACTGAATTCATTCAATGTTAGCGATTCATTTGAGCATAAAAATATCAAGTTAACTTTATTGATTTTTCGTGCCATTTTTAGTCTGTGGCTAAAAAGAGACAGTTGCAAAAACAACAAAGAAACCAATGAGGCTGTTTAAGGCAAGAGTTGTGCACTGACTAAAAATAGCGCCATTTGCAAAATCTAACCCTTTGTCGTTTTTTTCTTCTTCAGGTTCCAGTTATTCCCTATAACCTACTACCGTTTTTGTAGACTTTTGAGCCTTTTACAACCATATCGATATTTTTTGCTCCTTTTTATTTTCATTGAAACTTAAGCTTAAAATTTTAAAGCTTTTTTGGTTGCCTTTGCTGTGTTTTCTGTTGAATTGTTAACAAAATAAATTTGGCCGTTGCATTTAGGTTAAAAGCAGATAGAAACGGTAGCGGACATGGCGTTGAGCCTTTGCCGAATTAACACAGATTTAAGTAAATGCCATGTTTTTCTTCTTTGTTCATTTTTTCTTTTTGTTTTCTTACCTTCTGTATGAATTTATTTTACTGTAGGGTGTTTACCTGGAAAATCTTTTGGCAGAATTTAAGCCAAAAAAAAACATTAAGTCCAAAGGCACACAAAAATGTTAAAGGCAACTTTTGAAATTTTTATAAACTTTGCAAAACTTGGCGTTCAAAGTGGATTATTGAATAGAAGTACCTTTTTTTAGGAAAAAAAAATAAAATTAGACATAGCGAAAAAAATATTATTATTTTTATAATGCAAATACTAAAGATTTCTTCATCAGCCAAGCTTTCTGATGTGTACTAAGCAGCGACTGCTTGAAAGCGTGAAAATTATTATTTATTGAATTCGAGCTAAAATTTTAAAGTTAAATTTTTCTCCGTGTAGTAAACGCTCTTGTTAAAACTTTTATTATTTTTAATTATGCTAAAACTATGATAACAAAAAAAAAAAAAAAACAAAAAACAAACAAACGGACAACAATGGAAACTTTATTATTATGCTATGTGTCCTTAGAGAGGACTTTCAGACAGTGCTACAATTAGAGCAATAGCAGCAGCACAGCAACAACCATACACAAACTACCTTAACATTTGCACATATACAATCACTCACCCATACATTAATTGTACGAGTGTACACATACAGTTACTATGAACATAGCATATGTTTGCTACGCTACTGCTGCATATCCTTTTTCCATGGTAAATATATAAGTTTGTTAACTTTGTGTTAGTTGTGGCCTTAAGTAAAAGTTTTACTTATACATTTGTGCCATTGTATGTATGTATGTGTGTGTGTCTTAATGTTGCCACAGCATATGAAATACAATGAGCAACTTTACCGCTTACGAAAAATTTTCACATTGCATATTTGTAGGCGTGTGGATTGCATCATTTATTAATTAAGCACTCACTCTAATGGAATTAAAAATGGTACAAAGTGAAATTTAAACATACAAATGCTAGTAAATTTAAAACTCAACAATATAAATATATTACAACATAACAAGCTGTAAAGTATGCTACAAAACTTTTCTTTTGTGACAATTGATCAAATAATTGTTAAGCTTTTGAAATTAAATCAAAAGAAAAATTTTAATTGAAATTTAATTAAACATATTCCAGTGCCATCATAGATATTTACAAAAGGCTGCATGAAAATTTTATTAAACAAAAGATCTTCGTTAAATTTTTGTTTTTTTGTAGTTTTTTTTTTTTTTTTGTAACAATGCATATCTCTCCGCTTCGATCTTTTTTTCTTACTTAATTCAACTCGAACTCATAAATATCATTGACATTTTTGTGGTGCAACTAGAAAATGCCACAAAATTCATAGGAAACTCAAGCATAAATGCAAATGCATCTACTCGTGTTTGCATTTATGTGTGTGTGTACCTTTGTAGTTGAGTTCACGCTCGCCCAACACATTGCGGCTGAATTAGTGTATTAATGTGACCAATGCTTTTGGTCACTTTGTAGGTAGATAGGTAGTAAATATGACATGAAAATGCATTGTGTAGCTATGTACCAAAGGCTGCTTTCTGTTAGCTTATGCTGTCGTTGCTAGTGGTACTTTTGCTCCTAACTCTGTTGTTGTTTGCTTTTCAGCTCTATTAGTCAGTGTTCCGTAATTGGTGCTCTAAAGTCTGTGTTGTGTTCGAAATTTGTCGAGTGGGTGCTTAAAAGAAATCAGTAACAGTGGCGAATTTGCATGTGCTCAAGCGGAACACATAAAATTTTGTAGGTTTTATGTGCAAAGGTGTGTGCAAAAAATAGTTTTGTTTGAACTTTGAAGATCAAAATATCAAACTATTTTTTTTATTCTTCTTTAATCTAAGCAAAAGTTCCAAAATCTGATATCCTTTTCAAAAAAGTTTTTTGAGCGATTTTCCACTAAAGTTCTTAATTAATTTTCAATAAGTTTTTTGTAGTATTAAGGTAATATTTTGTTTATTATAGGCCAATTTTTTCTTTGGATTATTGTATACCTTCTTTGGGATTTGTATCATACACAATTCCAATAGAAGTTATACTCAAAATCATTTTCAGTCTTTCGCAGTTCTAGTCTTTCACAGTCAAATTCAGTCAAAAAGACGCATCTGAAGTCAATTGCAATCGAAATCACTAATTCAAGTCAGTCATACTTATAAAGAGCTACAGCCAAACTCACTCTCTCCACCGAAGTCAGTCTAGATGGAAGCTAATACAGTCGAGATCAAAACTGAAGTAATTCACAGCCAAAGTCTGTCACAGTTATAGTTAGTCACAGCACAGTGGAAGTAAGTCAAAGTGTCATGCCTAAAACCAATTGCAATCGAAGTCACTTACAATCGAAGTTAATTCAAGGCTGTCATATACAAAAATATTTATATTCAAACTAATCCACTTTCACAGTCAGTCAGCCAATCGGAGTCAAGATCCAAGCTAATATAATCTACAGCCAAAGTCAGTCACAGTCATAGTCAATCACAGTCAAAGGCAAATCATAATCGGAGACTGTCATAGTTAAAGTGGATTACATCTGATGTACATTGCACTCGAAGTCACTTACAAACAAAGTTAATCCAAGTCAATCATAATCAATCATAGCCAAACTCACGCACGGTCGAAGTGAGTTCAAGTCAAAGTCCACTCACAGTTGAAATCAAAGTCGGTCGTAGCTAAAGTCACTCAGAATCAAATTTAGACATTGTCGAAGTTTAGTCCAAGTTAGTTATCGGCAAATTCAACCACATTGCCCGGTTTGTCCACGACAAACCAATTTTTTGACAAAATTAGTTATGGCCAATGTAATGCACAGCCATGGTCAGTCACAGTTAAATTCAAACGAAAATTTAAATCATTTGTTGTAAAAATCAGTGAAAGCAATAGGATTGCATTTATCTTATCGATACCTAATTTAGGAAGCTAAATAAAACTTCTGTCCTTGCAAGTCTACATCTCCAGCGAAATGTATTCTTCTGATGCGGAGGTGGCAGCGCTGAATATAACAGAAAACAGTAATTTTCCGTACTTTAAAACTGCAGCTAAAGAAAGTCCTGTATTTGTGCGGACACTGCATTTTTAAGCTGTTGAGATTTCCTCAATGCATTACATTCTTTTTGAAATATTAACCGCTAGATTGAATTTTATGTTATATTTCAATGGCCAAAATTAATCCCATTATCTGTTGGAAGAAACAAGTTCGAAAAAATGCAGTAATTAGCACTCGATTCCATACAAAACAACAGACATGTCATATACAATATCTTATTGCAATGTCCTTTACAGTATTATATTGGTCTTTTAAAAGCGATCATTTAAGCTTAGATTTTTGATTTTGATAAACTTCTTCGAGTGCCCAAGATCAGTAACTTTTGCCACTACAATAAGATGTCGTTGGTGGAACTGATGCCAATAACCTCTATACTTTCCATGTATTTGCCACGGGACAAGCACAAGCTTAAGTGGCATATTCACTTATTCAAAGAAATGTCCTGCATTGCCCTACAATGCACGCAACAGCACTAAAGTAGCAAACGCTGCTGGCCAGCAAGCGAAAGCAAAACTGCGTTAATTAACAGCAACAAATAGCTCTCAGCTATATGTCCTCATTTTTTTTTTTTTTTTAACTTTTGCTTTGATATTTTTGCAAACTCCATTGCATACAGGAAGTACAAAACTAAAACAAAATTCGTCTACTACGAAAAAAGGTAGTTTTGGTCTTTGTAAAATTCACCACTCATAGAGTTTGACTGGTTAACTAAAGCAAAACAGGATGCGACATAGTATAAAAAACAATAGCAATTGGAAAAAAAGGAACAACGTCACATATCCTGGCAAGAGTGCACAGGAGCCCACTACTATAGATTGAAAAGGACAACAAAACCAATGAAGCGACTAAAAGTTCCATTGACATATCATAAAAGTGAGAAGAGTGGAGCGGAGATGCATCAGCAACAGCAAGGATGTGTAAATTCAACATGTGTAGCACTAGCACAGCGGCGACCTAAAAGTATGCAAATAAAAATTTAAAAATTCAAATTATCTCGAATTGTTAAAGAGAATAAATGTTGTTAACTTTTGGTTTTTAATGTAAATTCTTTAAGCCGCTTATGCAAATATCCTTAAAAAGTAAAAGTTTTAGTTTGTGCTTAGGCCATGTTATTTTATTTTAATGTAATTTTCCGAAATCTAAGCCAAAGGAAGTTGAAACAAAACAACAAAAAAAGAGAAAAAAAAACGCATGTCAAACATAGATAAACACATTATTTAAATGATGGTCCTTTATTTTGCGTCCTCTTTGCTGTGCAAATGTCAATACAAAACATATGCATTAATGCGGCTACAGTTTATGCGTGCTATCCAAAAGGAAATGGAAAAAAATAATGCCATCCACACGACCTTGTGACTTGAGCAACAAATCACATATAGCAAATCTTTTAAGCTGCAAGGCAGACAAAGTGTGATGTGGTCAGAGAGGGGAGTTAGCTTTAGTTTTCGCCCAAGAAAAGAAATGTCAGCAAATTAAGTCTTTGAATTGGGCAAACTTATAGCTAAGGATACTCGTATATTGGCTAACACGATGTTTATGTTGGGTTTTTCTATATTTTGAAAAGAAGGGTACAGGCGTATTTTGCAGTTCTTCGGCCAATATTGCAAATGGAAGTACATGATCAAAGTTGCTTCTATACAAATAAATATTTTTAACTCCTGAACAATTGTACCGATTTTTAAAAAATAAAATATTGCTCATGTTGAAAAAATAATCAGTTCGGTGCGAGTTTACTTCAACTTTATAGATTCATTCATTGGAGGCGTTGTAGGCAAAGTAATTACTTATAATTTCCTTAGTTATATCGCTTAGACCATTTCGGGAATTTGATCGAAAACCCCATAGCAAACAAGCAAATACGCAAACCATCCGACTAAACAGAGCAAAAACAGAGAAATGTTAACATGACGCTGAAGGAGATTCAGATATGAACATATTAGAGCTATCCAACATTTCCTGTTTGTTAGTATATATATAGTGAGTATGTAAAACTTCTGATTAGTATTTGGAAAACACAACTTTGTTAGATTTTCAACAAAAAATCACGAGTTTTGGCAAAGGAAGTCATATGTTATGTTTAAAAAAGAAACGGCACTTAAGTGATACCGTTGAACCATGCTATATAGTGTGGTATGTGCACAGTCAAAAGCGAGTGGTCAGAAGCAAGATGACCATGTTAGGCTTTCTCAATAAAAATCAGCAGTTTTGCATGAAAACTTCATTTGATAAAAAGTATAAACTACACAAACATGCCATATAGTTGGAAACGTGGTTTTATGTTCTATTGATTCCACCTACACTAGTTGGTGCACCTTGATTCATTCGGAAAAGTTAGACAACTTTGATTTGTTCTTATCCAAATCTCATTCTGCTTCGTGCTGAAATTCATCTGTTGAAGATCTGTTTAGTCAGATGGCTTGTGTCTTTGCTAGTTATATATGGAACTTAGCCTCACACTTTATCAAAAATTATCGTTTTACTAATGGTTCTGGAATTAACTATTGCAAATTATTGTAGGTTCCCCTTTAGATATTTTTCTTTAATACTCGATGTTGCTATTAACATTTTTGTTGATATTGTTTGGAAACAATTCGATACTGTTGCACTTTTGTTGAACTTTTTGATGCTATACATTTCTATTTGACACCCTATGGCTTTGTCGGTGTGTTTCGAACATCTCCATTTCTACCGATTTTCTCAATGCTTTCGATACCCGTTGTTTCGTTTCAATAACTTTCGACAACTTCGATAGCTCGCGACGGTTTCTACGATTTCCGATACTTCTCGACTTTTTCATTATGTATCGTTTTTAATCGACATCTTCGATGTTTTATAGACTTTTGCGATACTTTCGGAGTTTTGCATTTGTTCGATACATTTCGATAAACGTAAATTTTTTTTATTTATATCGATATATTTGTATTTTAGTTGGCTTTTATGTGCATTATGTCAATATCTTTTGATTTGAATTGACTGTTTTTTAATTTGGTTCGATTGTTGTGATGTTTTTCGATGCTTTAATATTTATAAATATCGACTTTTTCAAAAAATAATCTATAATATCTGATTTATTCGATACTTTTCATCTTTATTGATTTTTCCGATACTATTCAACATTTTGTATATATTTTCAATGCTTTTCGAAACTATTGAACTTTCGTCGATTTATTCGAAAGCTTCCAGTTTCTTAAACATTTACGATATTTTTCGATATTTATCTGCTTTTAACAATTTTTGTCAATATTTTTCGATACTTCGACTTCTAATGACATTTTGTATGGATTTTCATACAATTCGACATTCGTGAGATTAACTATTTTTCGATGCTTTTCTTTATCGACCAATTTTTTCGTTCTATATCGAACCTATCGAATGTATCGATCTTTTAATGTACTCTTCAACTTTTCAAAACTTAATGGGTTTATTTTGATCTATTTAAATTTTTATGAACTTTGGTCTATATTTCGACCTTCGATGTTCGCCAACTAAGAGAATTTTTTTCGTTATATTCTATGTATGCCGTTCGTTTTCTTTTTAGCTTTTCAATGTTCTTTGTTACGCTATGAATACTTCGATCTTTTTCATTATTATACGATACTTTCCGACACTTGGCGAGTATTACTACATTTTTCGATATTGTGTGATATATTTTAAATTCATTATGTTTTTCAATACCGTTCAACGTCTATCGGTTACTGATGAGTGTCGATACCATTCGATATTTCGCAGTTCTTTGATACTTTTCGTTACTATATGAACCAGCAATTTCGGATACTAATCGGTATTTCTCGACTTTTCCTAAGAAAGTCTTATGTTAAACAGATATCAACGTATTTAAAATTGTTCAATAACTTCTACACTATATCGAAAAGCTAACCCCCAATTCAAGGCTCACATAATGAAACAGGAAGGAAAGACGAGGCAGAATATATATTTTTTTGACTTAAAAATAAATTTGTAGCTTTGAATCAAAGTTTTCCAGTGACTTTAACAAAAATTCGATTGGTGTTTTGACCTACACTTTGCATTTCTTAAACAAAAAAATGCCAAAATTTTAAACAAAATTTATCAAGACTTTGGAAAACGTTTAAATATTGGAAAACTTTTAACCCACCACGTCCAAACGCTTAAGGTTTCAGACAATTAAGTCGCAAAAGAAAACCGTAAAAGAATAAAAATAAAACACTCCCAGCAATTATCGTTTATTGTCATTTATATCTTTGCTATATGTTTTGTTTTTTCCACACCATATCTTTGTACTCAAACTTATGCTAATAATAAAAGCGAAAGCGCCCACAAGGATATGTAATAATTTTGTCTCGTGCTTAATATGCCAAAGCACGCATAATTGATTTTTTTGGCATTTTTTTTTTGTCCGGCTATTTTTTTCTATGTTTACTTGATGGCAACGACTTAACAACAACGCTTACAATATAACAATTTATAAAAAGGACACTCATCTTCATGCATGTATGTACATAACATGTGCTTTGTATGCCAAAGTAAAATAACAACAACGACAACAAAATTTCGACTGTCCTTGTGCTCATAAGCTGACAAACTTAAGCCTAAAAATATGCAATCAATTGACTGTGAAATGAAAATTTATTTCATACACGCACACACATCTATTGCACAAAAGGACGACGAAAAAACGATGTAGAAGAATACTGAAGAAATGTGTGTGTCCACAAAGAATAAATTCAAAAAAAAAATAATAGAAGTACAAAAAAATTAAGTGAGGTAGAGAAAGAAAGAAAGAGATAGAGAAAATAATATTAATATGATTGAGGGCACACACATACATAGCACACATATGTAAGGAAAGTAAAAGTAATACCGTAACAGAACGACAAAATGACGCTACAATGAACTCTTGTGGTAGTTTTAGTGTACAATAGCAATAACAAAATACGCATTGTTGTTGTTTGCGTGTATGTAAATATTTTGTTCAACAACAACAACAACATCAACAACAAACTATTTTCATTCATTGGCTTTGCTATATGTTTTGCATAAATATTCGGTTATATTTGCGTTTGTTTACGTAATAAAGTCATCATGTTTAAGGATAATTTTGCCGCAAGGATATTTCATTTCTTTGTTTTGTTTTTTTATTATTTTTACTTGCGATTTTTCTGTTTTTCTTTTATGAAATATATGTCTGCGGGTGAAGTGTAACCTTTTATGCTGGCAAAACATGACAATAACAAATGATTGACTATAAATAGCATGGAAAGTGTTAAAGTAGGCAACAACGTTTTTGTTTTAAGGACTTTGACTTTCGTATAAACTACAATTAATATTTCATGTAGGCACTTACAGCTGAATACAGAACTCGTTTTGTTATGCTTCATTTTACTTCAATCTTAAAAGAAACACGTAGAGTTTACTATTGTTAGCTCCAAAAATTGGTGAACTTCCCGAGAAGTACTGCCAGTTGTTGTGCAACTTTTGTGAGAGAAAAGTGTTCTCATATTCTAGGTTTTGTACTCACCTATAAATAGTAAAGTTATTAATTTTTTTAAGATGTTGAACTACTTCTGACCTACATCTCTATATTCATACTTCTATCACCATCTTTTTCCAAGCTTTGGGGTATTTGCATCATATGGTATTTGTGTCGTATAATAACTTTTTACAAAGATTCATTACATTATCTTAAATATTTTTCTAAGCAAGATTTTTTGAGCTCCATGAACTTCTATGGGCAGTGGTACTCCCACTTATTTCAGCCTATCCGCTTTTTCTGAAAAAATGTTACCATCATATGCTGTTCAGCTCTTGAGTTTACTTGTAGGAAACCTTCGTGCTATTATTGTTGTGTAATGCTATTGCTGTTACGAGAGGCACCACGCCCATTGTTCTGAACCCAGCTCATTAGCGTCTCTAGAAAATTATTTAGTCACACATTGTTTTCTTCTTGTTGTTCTGCGAAACCTTCTAGATAAGATAATTTGAAGTTTTCGTTGCTTTGGGAGGCACCAAATTTATGTACTTGTAAATTCCTATCATGCTTTCGTCAAAAGAGCGCTTGCATCTACTTCCATGGCATTCCATTCTAAGGCTCCGCGACTTCCATTTAACCGATTCGAATGAGGTTTGGAAATGTAACACTACCAATGACGTGGGATGCGAGATGCCCTAAAAATCTGTCAATATTTTGTCTGGCTATAGAATATTGTTCCATATATATTTTGATGTTTTTTATTATGTATTGATCTAATTTAAACAAATAACCATCAAAAAAATGTAGTAATGGATTAATTTTATGAGCAAAGTTCCTAACGCACTTAATATGGCCAAATAAAAGTAATAGTTTCGTAAACATCAGATTACTGAATACAAATAAATATTTTTAATAAAGTTTAAGTTTTTTTACACAAAAGCATACAAAATAATAATCTTATAAGAAAACTAATAAGTGAGTAAAAATTTGCAATAAAAATTTGCATGTTCGATGCAAATTGAACCAATTGCAATCAGCGCACGTATATTTTGTCATGCCTTTGTTCCAAGGTTCTTCACATCATCTCCTGCTGTATTCTGAGTTCCTAATTTGAAGTTCCTCAAGTATTTCTTCGAAGTTTTTCACCTATACTTTAGCAAAGTTTCCTAGTAACGCGATCAATGAGGTGGGGTGTGAGATACCCCATCGATGTTTGACTGATTGCTTCTCATCCAATTTATTGAAATCCAATAAGTGTGCTTGCTGTTCTGTTTGCAGGATGCTTCATTTTCTGAGGAGAAAGTTGTTTTTGTTTGTAATTACGTGTTGTTTACCACCTGATTCACAATGGGTTGAAGGGGAATTTAATGCTTAAAGCAGTTGAATACTTAGCTGAGAGTCTTCCTGAAATTATTTGACTAACAGTAAATCATTCAGTTACCATACTGTCAATAAATTTTTATATTAAAGTCTTTTTTTTTAATGCCCAAATTTCTGAGTAACGTACTTTTTTTCTTCCATAACTTTATAATTTGATATTGATTTAAACTTTATAATTTAAAACAAATATTTGTAACAAAATTCAAATTCTGATTAATTGAAACATAGCTGCCTTTCAACTTCCGCATCTAAATTAAATGTCAGCTTTCGCGCTTTATTCGCTCCGCACACATATTTTACATGACAGCAAACGTCTATGCCAGCCGCTCGCATTTGCATGTTAACCTGCCCATTTATCAGTGTTGTCAACATAACTCTTTCAACGGCTGACACTGACAATCGGACGAACATGACAACCAAATTGATGTGAATTTTGGCCACAAATAGCAATCACGAGAACAACGCGGCGCATAACAACACAAAGTGTAGAAGAAGAGAATAACCAAAAACCATGGTATAGCATTAAGTTGAAAACCGAAATTAAAACGAGCCTTTGATGGCCGCAGGTGTGCTCCAACTTCTTCATAAATTCTTTTTTCAATGCTATTTTCTGATTTAAAATTCAAATTCAAATTTACAAAAAAAAAAACTCCAATTGGCTGAGTGTGTAAATTGCATTTCAGTTAGTGTGTGCATAAATCATAGCAGCGTTTTGGGCGCTTTTTCTGCGCTTCTCCGCTATTACTACATCGCATGTAGTACGCATTGGGATTATTATGCATTTCAATATTTTTTTATTTCAGCTGCACACACACACACATTCCAGCACTTTGGCAGGATCAAGAGTTGATTTTTCGATTTGCATGCATGTAGCATGTTGATATTACAAAGGCAGTAACAAAAAATACTGCGCTCGAAAAAGAGCTTAAAGAACGTGGCAGCGCATTTTGGCAAAAATGCTGAAGGTCATGGCACAGACGCTTGATTGCGCACTTTGCATTGGCATATGAAAAATTGTTATTTTGTTACAAGGATCAAAGTATAATATTGAAAAAAAAGATGCGACGTATTGATGACTGTCATTTGAGCAGCAGTTGCAGCAAAAACAAAACTAACTTCCTGCAGCGACAGCTGGTTGAAAGAAAGTTTGAAATTGAAAAACAGCGCCTTTTTACGCTTCGATAAATGAAACTGAAATGAAACTGATACTTGATGGATTTGATTTTTGGCCTTAAAAATAATTGGGATTGTTTTTTAGGAATGTTCTTTTCAATTAATTCTGCTGAATGTATTCGTAATAATGGCTTATAGTGTCAGTCCTTAAGTTCAACTCGATCTTGTATACGTACGTCGAATTAGAAATTAATGTTGTGTAGGAACTTTCTTTCAATTAAGCAGCTTTGTAAAAAATTACTTAAATGTCCTTGACCAACATTTTTGACATTAATATCCGAATGGAACAGCTATAATACGAAAATGAACAGTGAAAATAAGGTTAAATTTCCTTTCACTTTTTCAAGCTCAAAAATATATATATTGAATTCAATCAAATTCATTGAAAACTGTAAGAAGATAGTTAAATTTATTAAACTTTCTACGAACTGCGTCACACATTCTAACCCAAACTTTTTTTTAAGATGAAAAAATTTCTAATACGAAAGTGTGAATATATCCACAGGATAATGGTAAGATTACAGATCAATTCAATGACTGTGTGCGAAGTCGTACATATATCCTTTTCCTTACCAAAGCAAATTTTTGAACTCATAAAAATTTTTCATATGTACATACCTCTGAAATAAAAGGCAGCATTATGAAAAATGTCAGTTCCATTTATCGACATATCGACTTATTTATGTCATTTTTTTTCTAGATACATGTATTTTGTAAATTCATTTTTATATTTAATTTTTAATTCTTTTGTAACTCACTCTATTAAATTAAGAAATAAGAACTGATTTTCATCTTTTTCATCTTTCTCAGTGTATTTTCTATCAGTATTGAAGTATTCATCATTATTATTATTTATTTTTGAATATTTTTGTTTTTTTTTTTAATCACTTCATTATATCCATATCCAATTTTCATTATTACTTTTCATCAAACACCCAACACAAAAGTATTTTTTAATGTTTTATAATTTTGAAGTGGCATTTATCACTATTTATTGAATTTATACTAAATGCCTCTACGGTTCTCATTTGTATAAGATGTGTTATAACATTTAATTTTTAAACATAGTGTACTATAAGAGAACATGAATAAATAAATAAAAATATTATGTGATCTCGCCAACAACTTAAATATACATGTCTGAGTAAAAAAGCATGAAACCAAAATCAAAATAAAATAAATTGAATGACGTTTTGCATAATGTCACATATATCCTTTTTCTGGCTCTAATTTATATCTAAAGTGCAACACAATTGTTTATATGAATGTCTTCATAAAACAGTAAGAAAATGCTGAAGTTTTGGCTTCAATTAAACTACTAGTTTCGGAAACCCCACTGTATCCTGTTTTTCATCCAAATACATTTTTCACGTTCATTAACATTTTTATATGAACTTCTGAACATAAAGTCTACAGAATTATAGTTTTTGCTATATTTGGTGGAATTTGTGCAAAATGTTCTACCCATCCTTTTACCAATTCACATATGTACTTTTAGAAATTAAAAACGTTTAACAGAACAACTGAATCAAAGTTTAACAAAGTTTCTTAAATTAAGTATAATTTGACGATTACATTCGAAAGTCATTATATATTATATATCTAATACAAATATGTTGACTTAATGTTTCAAAATTTTTTGTATAAGTCTCCAAAAAATACGTAAGAAAAAATAATAAATTTTGCTTTTAATTAGACGAAATTTGTCTTATATCCTTTTACTTGTCCAAGAGGTATTGTTTTTTAATTAACAAAAGTTTTAATATAAATGCTTAAGTAAATATGCAACAAAAATAAAATATCAGTAGACACTATGGAGCATATGATACTTTCACGAAAATGGAAAATGATTTTCTTTTTTTTTTAGCAAAAAATTTTGATCATGACCATTTCCATAGGCTTGGTTTTTCAATATCTGTTGAGCCAAAATTGATAGGAAACTATAATCAAAGCGCGGACAATTCTATGGAAAATTGAATCCATTTCATTTTTTTTTTAATTTTTCCACACTACGTTTTTGGTGAAATATTTTACTGAATAACTTTTGAACTTAATATTGACAAACGAAAACAAAGGACAAACAAACAAAACTCAAAGGCGGACAAACAAGAAAATTCGATTTATTTATTTACTATATTTTTTTTCTTAAGCATAGATTTTCTCTGAAATTTGTTTTCTGAATACCTCTTAAGCTTTAAGTGGACAAAGAAAATATAGAGTCAGCAGACGAAATTAAAAGGTGGGCAAATCTAGAGTAATTTTGTTTGTTGTCCTGCAGCAAACTCTTCTTGGAAATTCATTTGTTGAATAACTTTTGCACCAAAGATGGATAGGCAAAACTACACCAGCGAATAGTTTTTCGTCGATCCTATTTTTGTCGTTTCGATTTGCGTCACTACATGCGATTGGTTTTTTTCACTGAAAATTAAATGTGAAGAGTTTACAATTTGCGTGTAAAAAGTGGAATTCCCTTATTATTCTGTTAGTTAAGATCTTCTAAGCATAGTTGGAAGTAAGAATTTAGTTCTCAATAAGAAGTGCCTCAATAAAATTACCATCCATATGAATTTTTTTATCTAAAATAGAAAAATTTTTACTAAATATTTCAATTTTTGACCCAATCAATAAAAATCTGCATTTACATAGAAAAAAAAGTGATTCGATTTACGTCGCACTTCTCTGCTCCCTATTAACGACGCAAATCGGGCTCTGGTGTAAATGCTTGGCGAACATGGACATTGAATGGACACTCAAATGCAGCACAATTTATGCTTTTTGTTTCTTTTTTGGAAGCCACACGCTCATGTTTTCTAAGGAAGATTTTTTTTTGGAAGCCACACGCTCATGTTTTCTAAGGAAGATTTTTTTATCATATCTTTTGCACCAAAGATGCACAAACGAATAATAAAGCTGGACAAATACAAACGTTTGATGAACAACTTTACAAAATAGGTTTATTAATTTCCAACACTTTTGTGAACCAACTACAAGGATACGGTCTAGTGTGCAAAAACTTTAAGTCGATTGAATACTACTGTACAAAAGAACTCAAAATACATTCACTTTTTTTATTAAAGAAAATTGTAGTAAGCAACTGCTTTAAAATTAAAATATCCATCATTCAATCCTTAACTCCTTTTGACAACAAAGCAAAACTTTCAACTACTAAACCAACATTCGATTTCCTGTGAAATTGCTATTGCATTTCCCAAAGATACTCCACATCAACAATTTCACTGGCAATGCAAAAAGAAATATTTCGATAGCAAATCTCTGCTAGCGGTGCTTACGAATAATCAGCTTAATTGCAGCACTTCATTGAAATATGAGTGCTCGATTTGAAATCCTTGGATTCCCTTTCTCTTTTTATTTTTTTTTTTTTTTTTGGAAAAAAATAAAAATGCGAAAAGTTTTTTCCACAAAATTCTATGTAGCAGTTTCTATTACATAGATAATTAGTGAAATCAGGGAGTTTGATATTCCTTTTGCAGGACTTTGCCTTATTAGCATGATAATGACACAATTTGGCTATGAAAAGGAAAGCATAGTAATGAAAAAACAATATTTCCCAGGATTCGCTTTCCAACAAACAACCACGTAATATAAAAAATTTATCTTTTACTAAACAGGCTCTGTATATTGCGTAGAAGGGTTAACTTGGTTATGGGTATTTACAAACAGCTGACCGAGCAGTAGCACGTAAAAAACCATGACTTTCAAGTTTTAGATTTGCAGTTGCAGAACATAGGAATAGCAAATACTCATAAGAAGCACACTACGCCTTCAAAATAATCTCGCTCAAGCATGCAGACAGCGTACTTGAGACTTGGAAAAAAGTAAAGAAAAAAAATTGTTGACTTAGCAAAATCAAAAAAAAAAAAATAAACGTCCGACTTCTAACTTTCCAGCCACATGAGCAAAGGCTTCATCATCATTTGGTTGCATTTTTTCGTTGTAAAATAGAAACAAAAAAAAAAAACCAACCCGTTCAAATGGTAAGTCCTGTGACGAGGAGCAGGCTAATAAATATAAAGTGCATTTCACATTCGAAGCACAGAATTGCTGATAATCTTATTAAAATAAACGCAAGAGTCAGTGCTTTTTCCAAGTAGCAAATAACTGTGCAGCACGTAATGAGTTTAGGAGCTTAGGCACTGTTTGGAAATAGTGGATAGGCAACAGCACACTTGAATGGCATGAAAAGTATCGAGGTCGAAAACTTTCAAACAATGACAAAAAATTGAAAAAATCCATAATGCGACTAAAAGTTGAAAATATCGAAAAGCTTAAAAAATCGATAAAAACTTAAGAGTATAGAATCGAAATTGAATTCGTAGAGCATTCAAATAATCGCAAAAAAATTAGTGTTATCGAAAAGTCGTAAAAGCCCGAAAAAAAAGATGACTCATATTAATAAGTCAAAAAGTATTGGAGAGTGGATTTAAGCTTCATAGTACATAGCTACCAAAATCACAGATAAAGTCGAATGACATCAAAGAGAAAACGCCGAATAGTCTGTGGGGCATACTCAAAAGAGTATGGAATCAAAATGCATAGAGAAATATCAAAAAGTTCTATAATGCTCAAAAAAGGTCCTAAGATATCAAAAAATTTGAGAAAAATTGAATAGCATCAACAACTTTGACATGTACCGAAAAATCCATAAAAGTTTAAAAGAACGTAATAGCTAAGAAAATTGTCCAAAAAGTCGGCATGTAACGAAAATTATTCAAAAGTGTCGAAAGAGGCTAAGAAAAAGAAGAGGCAAAAATCGTCTGTGCCAATTGTGAGTTATGCGAAATCAAAATTTTCCATTGTTGAAAAGTAACACGCCCACTTTTCCAATTCCACCCACTTTAAGCAAAACTCAAGATATTTATCATCTGTATCCGTGTACTTAATTTCATCACGATATCTTCCACGGTTAACGAGTTGTGGCGTTATTAAAGCTCAAATTTAGGGCTGTGCCACGCCCTTTTAAGAGATTTTGCAAATTTGAAACCTAGCTCAATCTAAATTTTATTCACATGTTCACCAAGTTTCATCAAAATCGCAGAAACTTTTTTCAAAATGTGCAGGGGTATATTTACATAGAATGTGGGTGGTAGGCGATGCTGTAAACCGATTTTTCTACATGTTAGCAGCTTTTAAGGAGATGTGACCTGTGTGCCAAATGTCATTGAATTAGCTTGCTTAGTTCTCTCGTAACCGTGATTTCAAAAGACAGACAGACAGACATAGCTATATCGACTCGGGTGGTGACGCTGATCAATAATATATACACTTTTCTATACCTACCATGCCTACTTCCATGCGTTACAAACGGAATGACAAAGTGAATATACCCTCTGTGTAGGGTATGAAAAGCGAAGACAGTAGAAGTAGACAAAAATCAAAAAGGATCAGACTATCTTCAAAATGTATCGCAAAAGGTTAAACAGTTAGAAAAGTATCGAGTAACGTTTAAAAGTGTTGAATAACACTGGAAAGTATCGACGAAGCATCAAAGTATGCATAGTATCAATTCATAGAAGTCATTCGTGCCTAAGCTTTCAAACCCAATAAGTGACGTACAGTAAGTCATATTGTTGATGAAGCAACAAACAATCAGCAAATACGATTTTATGAGACTTTTTCCCTTACCTTTTGCCCCCTACTTACTGATGGCATAGTTGCTCAACCATTTTTGAAATTTTTTGCTCATAGCTTCCTTTTCAACACATCCTTAGAGAGCAATAAATTCTACTTTCGTGCAAAAAAGGAAAACTTCTCAGCGTCTGATTATAATGCAACATCTACGTTAAGCATCGCTTCGTTTATCCAGCCATATGTACGTCCGTCAGTTTGTCCTTGGTGACACTGTTGGCTGTCTCTCTTTCGTTCTATTTACGCTATTTGTCTGCAGTGCCAGTCTGTCTGTTAGACTGCAGTTCCCGTAGGATACACCTTTGTTGTTTGCTGAACGAAAGAAAGAGGGAAAGAAGACTTTACCAGAAAAGCAGCTCAGATTAAAGTGTTGATTTTCAATTTCTGCACCAAGCAGCATAGCAAAATTTCGAATGATATACGTTATTGCTGAAAAGGATATGGCTTATACTGCACAGATAAATGCAATGCAGAATGTATCTGTGTATGAGCACATAACAAATGATTCGCTTAAAAAATCGCCATTAAATTAAATAAATATTGGAGAAATTTCGATTTCTGATTTAATTGAAAGGAAAAGAAAATAATGGATATTGAAATCCTTTAAATTATAACACTGCAGTGTTTTGCAAGAAAAATATAATTAATATTTTAAACTTTAGCTTGCATGGCTTATAAAAATATATAATTAAACTGCTGCGCTTAAAAATATGCAATTCAATGGGCTACAATTTTCGTAGGAAATCAGAATAATTAAAATAGTATATTTTAGGCGCCATCATTCAGGCATGATTGACATTTCCTTAATATAATGCGTCCCATCAATGGTTGTTTTTCAGGCAAAATCAGCTAAAAAAAATTCATTCAGTAATTATTTCAATTTAAGAAAAACAAACAATAACTCCTCAGCGATTCTTTTAGCAGAAATGTTCAATTCCTGTAACTAATCCAATTAAAAGTTAAACTAAGCCAGTTGCTGCTACGTGCAATTCCCAATTAATTCTTCCAACATCCGCAATTTACCACCAACGCCGCTTAGAAAGGAATCCGCTTAAAACTTTGACAGTCATCCGATCAAACAGTTTGCCATAGAAAATCCGCACGCATTAGGTGTACTGTCAGGGTAACATAACGTACGAGTTTGCGTTGTCGCAACCTGCTGTCAGTAGACAAATCGTAAACGAACGAATGTCAACGACATTTAATGATGTGCACAGCTCTATTGAACCCTACGGCGAGTGAGAGAGAGCACAAGTTAAAAACTCACAGCTGACGCTCTGCTTATGTGAAATTGAATTCAATACCTAGCCACTGCATCTTGTGGTAAGCGAAAAAAAGAGAACGATAAAAAATCACATCGAATTTATACTGCAATTTACGATACGATGTTTGGTTGTTAGGGATGTTAGCATATAATTGCAATATATTGATGTATCACTGTATAAGTGAATACTACGTTTATTGATTAGAAGTTAAGAAAGTACCTGCTATGCTCGCTAGTCAAGTCTGGAGTCAATGGATTACCATCTCAAGATTATTAAGCTAGTGGGTTGGAAATCAATGGGGTATGTCCTTGGTAAGTTAACAAACTATTCACGTTTGTTAAAGTAAGGAAAATGTCAGCAAACTTTATGATGATATCATAATCTTACCTTATCTTATAAAATAATCTGCTTGGGAGCCAAGAGTTTGTCCTCTTATGATAACTAAGCTGGTTGGTTGCCAGCCAACGATTTTTCCGCAATGTCAGCTTTATTGGCGAAGGATTTTTCTGCAGCGTCAGCTTAATAGGTTCACGGTCAACAAAGTATTGTCTAAGTAAGTTCACTGGGAGTTAAAAAATCGCTTACATTTTTTAAGTCAATTAATTAGGAATCAACAAAATACCCATTCATTTACTATATATAGAGTGGTCCATTTATAATTTGGAAATTGATTTTGCTATAAATAAGAAACGAATAATTTTTTTTCAATGAATTTGTTTTATTCAAAAGTACAATCCTTTCGGTTAATTATGGAGCACTATTTAATTTAAATGACTTCCTCGGCTATCTTCGTAGTAGCACATACAATGAAACCAATTTTTCAGTATATTTTCGACTGAAACGAGATCTATTTGTCCGAGGTCTGCAACTAAGTATTTCGTCTTTTAAATCGTTGAACGTTGCTGGATGGTTAGCATAGGGCTTATCTTTAACTGCTCCGCACAAATGGTAGTCAAACGGAGTCAAATCCACACATTGGGGATGGCCAATGCATATCACCAGAACGCCTAATAACGCCATTTCAAGCTTCCCACGCAAAAGATCGATTGTTGCTTCGCTTGTGTGAGGTGGGGCGCTCTCTTGTTAAAACTAAATATTGTCCAAGTCCATACCTTCAAAACTAGATCACAAGTTACCATTTCGTTGTAGCGCTCACCATTCACTGTAACGTATCTTCCTTGCTCATCTTCAAAAATAATACAGCTAAACCAGAAACCACACAAAACAATTAGTGATTGAGGATGCATTTGCTCTTCCACAATCTGTGCCCCAGATGTGACCAATTTGCTTAACTACGTAATTACCGAGATGGAAATGATCTTCTTCAAAATGGATTATTTTTCGGTAAAAATACTCATCTTCTTCCAAGCTCAATTAGCGCCCCATAAACGTTGCGAATCGTCAAGTGGCTTCAGCTCCTGCACTGAACTGAATCGTACAGAGGGTTTTATGTAAAATTCTCATCAAAGAAGTGCAAAAAATGTTCAATTACAGAAAACGATGCTGGTTTTTCTAACGCACTCGAAGCAACAGCAACAATGGTTTTGGCTGTGCGCACTGTACGAGTGTTATCCAACGAAGATCCAATTTCACCGCACACGTCTCAAGAGTTGATCCACAAATTGCGTGAATGGCGTTTCATTTCTACCGAATTTGGAATGTAATTTTCATACAATTTCGGTAGAAGATTCACAATTTTGCAAGTGCATTTTTATTATATCCCAATGTTGTCTACCCATTTCCTTAACCGGAGATATACTTCTAAATTTAGAGTTGCAAAACTAAACGCTAGATGGACCCCACTGTATATTGTGTGATGTTTAATTGTGGTATAGAGCCCGCTGTCAAAAAAGTCGTGACGTGTGTATAAGATTACAGACAACGTCGGAGAAGAAAACCTATGATGAATTTTATTTATTTTTATTTATTTATTTATTTACGTCTATGGACGTACAGCCAACTAAAAACTAGCCAACTAATGTTGCCTTGATAAAGGCTGCCTCGAAGCCCAAAAGTGCCCAAATTTTCGCCACTTTTTCATATTATTTTAAAGAAATCTAAAGACGGCATATCTACGAACTTAAGCATGAGCAACTCTGCTCTAAGCTTTGGCAATACTTTTACGTTTCAATTCGCTATATCGATACTTTAGTATATTTTTGATAACATGAGCTTATGTATCTCGAACTTTACAATCGCAATTTATCAAATAAAAAACCCACAGCATTTGTGATAATACAATTTTATCCCTCACTGCATATGTTTTTTTAATACTGTATCCTTAGTCTTCATATGCACGGATGCAATGAAAATTTTTTTAAAAATATTTCTCTACGTTGGGGACACTAATTTTTAATCCCTTTTCCTGTCAGTTGATTTTCTTTTTATACTTTGTGAAAAGTTGAAATTGCAACTGCAGGAGATAAAAAATGTAAACTCTGATGAAATGAAAACATAAAAAATTTATGCTTGAGAAATTAAACATTTTGAAAATCAACAATTCATGGGTGCACACAAAAATGTCAAATAAAAAGTAGAACGTCCAAAAATAAAAGCAAAAAATTGCACGCAACCGATACTTTTTCATTTTGATTGCAATTAGCAATAAAACTAAATCATAGCAACAAACTGGCGGAAAAAAAATTGTCAACAATTTTACTGCCATTAGAAATCAAAATCGAATATCAAACTTCACAAACTTTAATTAATGAATATTGGCAATCAAGCCACAAGCGGATGTGGCCACAATTTCCGCACATGCAGCATCCGTATTAAGCGCAAAGCTTTTTACTTAGTCGGTTGGTTTGTGTGCGGACGATTCGAGGCAATTATTGGTTGGTCATTTAAATTTTCGCTGTTGCAAAGGGTTAAATCGCACTACAAGTAATAGGTAAATAAAAGACCCACCAGCAGACTCGTATGTGTTTAATGTGAAAAAAATAATTTCAATTTGCTTGCAATGAGTTGATAAAGAAAAAGAAACAAATGAATGCAAAAATAAACATTCAGTAGGAGTTGGACAAATAAATAGCACCACGTTCTTGAAAACAAAACAAAATCGAAAAGAAATGAGTGCGCTCTTAGCGGAAGTGACTGTGATGCAAATGTAAACAACGCTTAGCATAGAGTTGCGTATTAACACTTCAACACGCGCACTGTCACAAACACAAACACAAGCACAGCCAATCGTGACAAATAAAGACAACAAATGCACAAATGTGCGCGCCATTTGTTTTCATTTGTTCTGTGCATTAGCCGCACAATTGCTGGAATTCTTTTAAACGTTGCGCTTAGTTTTATTTTAACCTTTTCGTGGAGTAAGTCACTCAAAAGTGTTTAGTTAAAAATTTTATATGGCCTTGGGAAAATTACGAAAAAACAGAAGACTAAATGCTGCATGGCAATTTTCAATATGAATTTTTAAACGATTTTTCTAGGGAAAAAATATGTGCGAACAAAAAAAATTGATTTAAAACTTATGGGACTTGACCTCAAGCAATTATTTAAAAAATCTGATTTTTTTTACAGCAGTTTCTCTTTTCTTTTATATTGTGACTATCCCAATGCTTTCATATAACTATTTTCAGTCCTCCACTTATCCAGAATATTAAGCGGACAGTCCGTTCAGAATAATTTGCAGCCAGGTGGTGAATACCAGCTGTTTCTGAATAAACACTCTATAATTCAGGACTACTCCTTAGAAAAATTCTGGCCTTACCATATCAATACGGACATCTTTTTGTTCCAAAGTTAAATACCAAGGGGTGTGGAGATATTCTTCGTGGGGTAGTGACCCAACCGCAAACATGATGTCTAGCTCAAACACAAGCGAAAAAGTGGACCCACAAGTTGATACGCTGTCTGATAAATTAAGTTGGATAACAAACTGTTGGATTTAAGCCAGGAGATAAAAACGACGAACACTGGCTATAGCTCATATCCTCGGACACGATCTTGAAAGCACAGTTACTCAAAGCTCATTCTTAAATTCTGCTCTCGGTTGGAGTTCAAGCGCTTCATCATTTTAGTTACTTCTCGTACAATTTTAGTCAAATATCATCATTATTCGTGCTATTTATTTGTCCATGTTTTCCCAAATAAATTGTGTAAAAATGACCGCGGTTTGCTAACTATTTTACAGCTTTGTTTTTTCTAGGTTTTATATGCCCTTTAAGGCAAATCGATATGTAAGCGATAATCGTTCAAAAATTTCTTACTGTTGGCTTATCGTTTTTGTAGCGATGTGGTTTTTTTGGGGACTTTCTTTGTGGTGTTTTTGTTGCTTGCTGTATTTACATAGTACTGTCATAGATGTTTACAGCAGAGGGGGCAAAAAAGGTGTCATAAAGACGGACAAAAGTGGACATCAGTGGGAGAGGCGAAATCTTTTCGGAAGCTCATTCAAATTAAATGTCACTCTTGAATTTTCAAATATTCATTTAAAGGAAGCATGATTGCACCAAGAAAGATACAGATTTGCTAGTGCAATCATGAATTGTTCAATAAGTGGCGTAATATATAAATTATTAAAATAAAATAAAAGATTATTTCTATTCCCTTTTAGTAGTGTCAGCTGAAAAACCAGGATAGATAAAATTTTTCGTTTGCTACACAAATTTGTTGAAAATTAATTGCTTTTTTGTTGCATTTTTGTCATTTATTTGTAACTAAATATCATTTAGTACAAAGTTTGATTTATTTTCATATCGTCAAAATAAACCTGTGCCAAATTTTTCACTATTTTCCGCCAACGCGGGTTAATTTCATTTTCTTTCCTTTAAAAAAAAGAAAACTTTTGCAATCTCCACAATAACAAAAGCAAAAATTGCACGCTCTGTGCGTGTGTGTGTATTTGTGTGTGTATTTGAAAAAATCGAAATTTGTTTGTATATGTTGCACAAATAATTTTTATTTCTTCGTTATTTGCTCCTTTGTGCATTGGCAAGTGTACACTCGCGTGTGTGTTTGTGTGTGTGTGTGTCAATGCGTGCAGCTAAGCTTGAGCAAATCACTTGAGCTCACTTAACTTGGTCAACAAGGGTATGTATGTGCAATACAAATAAAAAATTGCAATGGACAACAGAAAAAAAAATGTGCCTTAGCGTATTACAAGTGTTTTGTTAGCCATTTTTAATTTGTATTTACCATGCCAACTGGACTAACAAATGGCAAATGACAATCCTTTGAGTACATATGAAGTTCCTATTGTATTGGATAAAATTGAGTGCTTCGTAGCAAATATGTCTACTGTATAAAAGATTTCAAGTGCTAGAGTTTTTTGCAGTTAGTAGCTTCATTCTGTGAGTCGGAAAAATATATAAATATTTTAAGCAGCAACCAGATCACTTAGCACCCATTTCGAGGATGCTGACCACGATGGCGGTGTTAAAAATTATTTTAGAGTTGGTCCCACCCCCCAAAATGGCCACAAAAAAAACAATTTTTGACGCCGTAGAGGGTGGTTTTTGCCTATTTTATCCGGGTGGGTTTAAATAGACCTCACTTTTTTGTAGCTTTTTTTTAGAATGTCTCTTAATCAGAAGACCTTAGCGATATTGCTGTAGAGATAAAAACAACTTCAAAACTACGCCCAGTTTTTTTTTCAATGGAAGAACTAACAGAGCATTAATTTAGAAATGTTAACACGACGCCGAATCATATTTGGATGGGAACAAAAAAGAGTTGTTTAGCATTTTAGAAGACAAAGTCCTTTACTTAAAAGAAGAAATTGAACGAAAAGGATAAGTCACTTTAGACCTACCTTAATTGGTACGTACACAGTTAAAGTGGTCAGTGGCCAGATAATCAGGTTGTTGTCGTACCAAAAAAAAAATCACCTAATTTAGAAGACAAATTCATAGTTAATGTTAAGTCGTTAGATGTTGTAGCATGTTCAATAGAACTCTTTAGTTTGCTAAGTGTCTATTCAAAAACTAGTGGCCAGCAGCTTGATGACCAAGTTGGAGTTTTACCAAAAAACTACCAATACTATTTGTTACTTTTGATGCATTCGTATTGAAACAGCAATTAGTTTGCACATTATGCACATAACCGCTTTTTTAAGTTTCCTGAATTTAAGTAATATTAATTTTAAAATCAAAAGTGAAAACTTCAGATGTTATTTAGAAGAGGAGGTAGGTAAATTATCTCCAATTGACTACACACAGACTTAAGCAAATTCATTAATTTTGCACATTTTTACTCACTCCAGCAGCTAATGCCAACTCTTATTTGCATTAATTCAAAGACACACTAACACACCTCAATGGACACAGACTGGCGCACATAATACGGCTTACAGCACAAAGCCATAGATATAAAATAATACAACTAAATACGCGTTGGTATACCCCGTTCTGTATTTTTATTTGAACGCTTTTGCTGTTTTTAATTTGCAACTTCTGTGTTTTCACTGTGTATTTTTACGCTAGACCGACTGGAGCCCTTTTAGCGACCATATCGTTGCTTATTCTGTGTTGTGCTCCTTTCTTTATTTACTTTTATTTTAATTTAAATTCTTTTTTTTCCCCTTTCGCTCTCTCGTTATTTTTAAATGCAGTAAATGTGGTAGTGACCATAGCGACTGAAAGCAGCAATAAAACAAACAGCGGCTTTTTTTTCGTATTGAACCTCATTGGGGAATTGCTTTCCTTTAGGAAGGATGGGGTTTTATGAGTTTTTATTTGTATTTTGTTGATTTTTTTATCTCAAACTCTATTTTTATTTTGCATACTCCCAAAGATATTGATTGAAAAAAAAAATCAGTTAAAGTGTACGAGTGTGCAAACAGAGTCCGCAATACCACACGCACACATATATTATTTTGCCAATATGGCTGTATCATCATCAGTGGTATATATTTTATGTTTTCAATTCTATGTAAAGCACTTTTCAGATTCGCTTGTTTTTAAAATCTTTCGAATTTTAATTAAAGTGCAGCTGCAATTCATAAAATATGGAAAAACAAAAATATCAATTGCAATGAAACTACGTATGAAATATTTAATAAATTATTTTGAAATGGAAAAATATTTTTAAATTTCGTAAATAGCAAAATTTTACTTACCGCTTAATTTATTTTTTTATTCGTTCAAAAAAGTTGCTTCACAAAAAAAAAACATTTTTTTAACATTCAAAAGGATCGTTTTTACATCTCAGAGTATTTTTCACAGTCTATGGTCTAGGCTCTTAAAAACAACGGAGCAGTGGGCACAGTTCGTAAAGTTACCGAAATGTTGACAGCTTCACCGGAGTTCACCACTGAACTTATGTACCCTGCTCCTATAAAAAACTTAGGAAGAAGAACAAATACCTGAGGGCTTAAGGAATCTTAGCTTAAATACAAAACAAAAAAGAATTTTTTGCTAAGCCAGATTTACAGCTCCATCATGACACTGTCATTTCAAAAATCCTGCTAATCAGAATCGGCGGAGAAGATAGAACCACTTACTTAAAAACAACGGACTGGTAGAATAAACAAAGCGAAAGGTACACTCGTTCAGCTATTTAATGTCCGTCAGTGTTCGTTCCTGTCAACGACAATGAAGTTCAAATCCTTTCCGTCAAAAGTGAAAACTGTTTTTTTATACAGCTTTAAAATCTGGTTAACCGACAACGCTCTGCCACATAATTTCAAAGTGTTCACTAGCAAATCTCTTTGCACCAATTTCTGAGAATGTTGGACCAGGAACATCTCATAATGTCGAATTGCTCATCAGATCTACATTCGATTTCCACTAAAACCAAATGATGAAAATGAGTACACTTTTTAGCCACCATATTCACTAAATCAATTCAGTTTCAATGCAGAAATTGTTCCTGGCTGATTGTCAAAGACCAGTATCTTTAAATAGTCACACAAAATGAAGTCTAAAGGTGATAAGGAGGTCATTTGACTGCAGCACTCCTTGGGATCATCGACCCTATGAACTTTTCATGCACTATAACAATCGTGTCGTGCTACTTAGCGTCCTGTAGTTGTGGACTTATTGCTTTGCTTAGTCAATTTAGGCCCTAAAAAGTTCATTATCATCGATCTGTACCGCTAATCATCAACAGTAACAGCAACTTCTTGTTCCTTTTCCAAAAAATATGATCGATGATCGGAATGTAAAGCTTCCATTTGAATAACTTGTGAATTGACTTGAGATCAGTTACGATCCCAAAAAATGAATATGTGCCTAATCAGAGAAGATTCTTAGAAAAGTAAGCATAATTTTCGAGTTATTCTAAGCTAAAATCAGAAAATGTACAGAGGTTTCGATGACCCAAATGCTTCAACTCATGAGTGATAACAATCCAAGCGCAATCTTTAAATATTCCATGTTGTTGTGGCAGATGGCTCTGACTGTTGGGCACATCTTGAAACCGATAAATTTGCCTAAACAACAGTTACATTTTCATCACTTCAACTGGATGTTTGGTCTTATAAGCATGGGAAATTGTTCAAACTTCGGCAAATATGGGACTCACAAGCCGATTATGATAAAAATAATTTGTAAGTGCTTTCCTTTTCATTTTTAAGTTGATATAAAGCCTTAAGCAGATTAGCTAAGAAGACTGATATCTGTAGTAGCTGAAATTATTTATTATAATTAAAAAGTGCTCAATATAAGAAAAGTTGCTTTGATGAAAAAATTACATAATTTCTAAGCGTTGTTAAGGCTTCTATCTTTTCATTATTAAATTGTTACCCTCCGTTACTTCTCCGCTCGTCTTGAATTTCACTACTTTTTGCTACATGAAAAATGTTTTGCTCAAATTAATTGCGAAAGGAATCAATCTTTCGTTATTTTCACACTTGTCCAAAAATCACATGTCACGTGAAAACACATCAATTGAAGATACTCGCCATTACATGATATCCTTAAGACTTAAACTAAGTCCTGTTTGTATGTGCACATATATCTTTAATAGCAACATGAATGTTGGTGTTGATGTTCGTGCTTCCTTAAGTTTTACAACTTCAAAATTGAATTTTCGACATAAAATGTTTTGCTGCACAAATTGTGCATTTTGTTTTTGTGTTTTGTTGTTTTTTTTTTTTGTTCAAATGACAACTTAAAGAAACGCTGTCATTTGTTGGCAACACAAGTGTTAACATTGACTGCTTGTTGTTGTGTGAGTGTTGTCCGTAACAAGTATTAATGTTGTTGTTATTCCTTTTTTGTGTCATTGCAATTGAGCTACAATGACGGAAGTAATAAATTCTTGTGGCATTGTTGTTATCATCGTTGTTGTGGCAGCATCTTGTTGATATGCCGTTGTTGCTACATTTTGTATAATAAAATTTATTGAAAAGTTGGCTTTTGCGGAAAATTCAATTAAATCAAATCTATTTAAGAAAATGTTTTTTCATTGCTAAATATTGACAAGTTGTCTTCAAATTATAATTTAAATACTTTTTATTTTTATGTTGTTTGCGATTAATTTAATCGCAAAAGTATGCAACATTTTTTCTGTTTTCTATTTTCTAATTAATTTTATCCTTGAATTCTCTCTTTCAACTGGCACTTTGCACCTTCTTACACAATTTCTCTTATGTCCACAATTTTTTAAAGCATAGAAAATGACGCACATAATCATAACTAACAAGGCCGTTAAGCAGCAATCATTAAATCTCAAGGACATGACAACATTTTTAGCAACGGTTGGCTGCTGCAATGACAGCAGCATTAACGTCATCATTATGATCATTCGCAGCAACAGCTGCAGGCAGCTCGGCAGCTAATACCAACAAATGGCACAAAATGTTGCATTCAAAGTTGCAGCAGTTCCGGCTGCATGTCATGCTTTTGGCATTATCCCAAGTATAATGTGCAAATCTGCCAGAAGACAAAAAAAAATTGAACAAACGAAAAAACTCAGCTGCTGAAAGCTTGAAAATTGTGAAGTAAAAAGAACTGAAAAAAAGAATTACATCTCAAATTACACAGAAAAAATAAAAATTCAAAACAAGCTGCTTTGATGAAACGAAATAGCGTCGTGGGGCGTATTTTTTATATTTGAAACGTTCAAAAAAGTACAAAAATTATCTTTAATAAAATACCAAAAGTAGTGCTTAAAGCACAAAAAGCGTTAGCGTTATCAAATGATGCAAGATTTTTATCAAAATTATTTCAAATTGACCTTGAAAGTGGTAATGAAGTTGCTCAAACCTTTTCTTATCGATTGGTGTAAAAAGAGTTCATTCAAGAATTGGACCGAAATGAAACCTTAGAGAGTCCCAATAATTTTAAGCGTATAAAGTGTGGTTCACTTATGAGCCACTGTTTCAAATATATTTAAAACATACTCGAATTGTCCAAATATCCTGCGTTTTGACATTACATTGTTCAACAATTTTATGCCATTGAGCATTTGAATAAGGTTTCAGGCATACGAGCCCAAATAAAATCTACGGTTAAGTTTTTTGACCACTTTATTAAGCATCTGGTGCCAAATATTGACAATAATATGGTAAATGATGGTTTTCAAATGATCCTGATCTTCCAAATGAGCTTGTTGCATTCCCAAAAAAAGGATAATAGTTCAGAGTTACACTATACTTTCAAAAAATTATTAGAATATTATTATAAATTTTTTCTTATTTCAGCCAATTTCTACAACTTGCAAGAGTTAAATTTTTTGGGAAGAAATTCTAAGCATAAATGTCACAAGCGTTACCAAATTCGATAAGCTTTTTGTCGTTTTACACCTTTTGAAATGTAGGACGCTATAAGCAACACCCATTCTACTGACTTAAGTGGTGTTACAGATCGTGATGAACCTGAGCCACAGGCAAGTTAGCCCGGACTTTAGATAACTGTCTCCAGTTGCACATTCCAAGTCGCTTAGGAACCTCTCTACTTGTGCGCCACCTAACACGATAACACGAGACCTTCATTTACTCTCGCTGGGTTTTATGTGCTAACTTTGCGAACCGAAGTTTTTGTGTTCATTAGCTCTACATGTCCTAGCTATTTTAGGCGATTGATGTCGCTGCTAGGGCCATATATTTCGTCATTTCGAATCTTCACATCCATAACAAGTGAACGACCGAATATCTCAGGTTGAATATTTCTCCCGACAAGACTGAGAATATCTTTATCCGCTGTCAACCGTATTCATGCTTCAGGGCCATAAAGTAAGATAAGGGTTATTGAGGTCTTATAAAGAGTATCTTTTAGTTGTGTGCGTTACTACTCAATCACCTTCTCAGCGGCTCTGTTTGATTTCGACTGAGAAGTTCTTTTCAGAATTTTAAGCAGAGCTAAGGTAGGAAAAGACGCTTACTACCTTAAAGTTGTAGCTGTCGACTGTGACATTCTGTCCAAATCATCAATGTTGTGTTTCCCATTTCGTTGACGGCATGGTTTCGAGTATTTTTATATAAAATTTCTTACATGGAAATGGATTGTAACGCTTTGGCGCCAAATAAACTGAACCGATTTTAATAATTTATTTTTTAAAAAAATAAATATGTGCCAGAAGGTGCTATTGCATACTTATATTTTTATTTTTTGTAGGTAAATATCCTTATTTTAGAATTAAATTTCTGCAAAACCGCATACAAGAATTGTCGTTTTCGTTTTATGCTAATTATGCTTATGCTGCTTCCTGAAATCTGTATTTTTTTTTCTTCTGATTTGTAGCGTTTGCATTTGACTTCGAAGTTTAAAAAACATACTCTCCTTTCAATTGTTTTTTTTTACTTTCAAAGAGAAAATATAGAATGTGATGTTAAGAGAATTATTTCATTATGATAAAATAATAATGCGTGCACTTGCGAAGCCGCGGGTACCTTAAGTAAATATTACAAACAGGTTGTGTATTTAGCAGCTTATTCTACGTTAATAAAACATGTTGACGAAAAACCATTTATTTCACTATACAACTTAAGCCAATACAATTACAAATTGCAATAAACGTAAATAATATAAATTTCTTTATGAACTGCTACCAGTGAAGTGCCTAGAAAATTATCTCTCACAAATTAATAATAAAAAATAAAGTTTATAGTACACTCCGGCCCACAAATAAGCTTCCAAATATAATACAGAAATAATTTTTTACACTTACACAATTTTCCTTTAACTACTAAAATAATCCCATAGCATACTTTCAGGCTATAAGTTTAATGCGTTGACATTTCCTTATGACTGTCGTTATTTAAATAAAGTGAATAATTTAGACTCTTTAAAGTAAAAATCAATTTCACTTTCCTTGCAAAAATTGCAAGTTTATGCAGAGCAATATGTTGCGAAAAATATTATGAAAATGGAAGTGGTGCTTTTTTTTTGTCCCAAAAATATTTTACAATATGCCATTTTGCCTTGCCATTGAATAGCATTTAAATGATTTTTTTCCTTCATTTTTATTTGCAGTGCTCGACTGTCATGTCAGCGACTGGGGTCAATGGAGTGAATGCGATAAAAGCTGCGGCACTGGCATGATGTCGCGTACACGCAAAGTGCTGCAGGCTGCACAAAACGGTGGCAAACATTGCCCGTCATTGGTGCAGAAACGTGGCTGTCAAGGTTTTCGTTGTCATGGACATCGCGATAAGAAAATTTTGCGTGGTAAGTAACATAATTTTATGAATTTACAGTGAGTGGACAATTGCAAATAAAAAATTAAAACATTTTTAACAAAAAAATGCTTTGTAAGAAATGCCATAGTTTTATCTTTTACAGCGTGCCTACACTGCAATATAATGCCATTTTAAATATCAACATTTTGTAGCTCAACCATTGTAATTCTTAGGCTGTGTATATGTTACTTCCTTTTTACTCTACTTTCCCCTACATTTTTATTTTGCTGTTCATTCGCTGCGTGTGATAGACTGCATGTCTGCGTGACTGTTTAGATGTTGAAATGAATGCGTTTTTAATTAAAGCCAATATTCTAAGTTTTCAACTTTTTGTTTCTTTTATTGTTGTTAACGTACATGTGTGTATGCGTGTGTTAATGTTTTTTATTGTATTGGTGTTACTTTACTTAATGCTATGCAATAAAATTTAATTTTTATGGCAAATTGCATGTGCATTTCGTTTTAATGTGCAACATGTCGTATGAGTGATATTAACAGCAAATAGTTTTACGTCACGCACACGTCGCAGCGCTTCTTTAGAAAAACTACAAGTGTTTGCATATAAGCAAAAAAAAACGGGATTCAGGTAAAACTCCTCAAATCACTCAATATACAAGGTGGTGCAAAAGTAATGGCATGTCATAAAGTTTATTATATTGTGATACGACGGGGTTTTTAAATAGGCGGCGCAAAACGGTTCCATCTCTTTTTAACTACCATAACACAAAATAATCGCTTAATTTTTCTTTGTTTGGAAGGCTGTGGAGAGTTGTTGTGCCATATGTTATTTTTCCTGATGGTAGGTGGTGCCACGCCTCTAACAGAAAAATACTTTTCCTCGGCTAAACTACTGAACCGATTTCGATGGAATTTAGTTTATAAATAGATTAAAGGGCATTCAAAACTCTACGTACTTAAAGTGAGCGAAGCATTGCCTCTAATTGGATAAAAAGCTATCAAAGCTGAGCTGCTACATCGATTTTGATAACATTCCTTAGTAAATACATTTGATTTTTAGTGTGCGATATTACGCCTATAACCAGAAAATACGTTTTCACAGCTATATAAATGGGCAGATTTTGATGAAATTCGGTATGAAAATGACTGAAGCTTGAGAAAATATATTTTTTTTAAGAGAGCGGTTTCGCGCGCTTGACTGGGAAAACTTTTTTCACCCATAAATTAATGATTAGATTTTCATGAAATTTGGTATACAGACAGGTTGAAACTTAAGAAAGAGAAAAATATAGGGATTATGCGATTAGTTTAATATTCGGAAGCGATAACACTTACTGTGCTGTTTTGTGTTATCACTATAATGATTGAAATTCAACCAGTGGGCGAACTATGCTCTCTCGTTGAACCAAAAACATTTTGTATGAAATCTACTCCGCTGACTCTTACTAACGTGCCATAGATCATCCAGCTGAACAAGTAAAATCGAATAAGTAAGATGTTGTGAAATAGTCGTCTGTCTAGCAAGTTTATAAAATTTGCAATTGCCAAAATTGTTCTTATGCCCAGGGACCCAGATATGTTGACTGATAATATAATATACTTTAAGTAAACATTAAATTATTAGAAACTACTTTTAAGCCAGGAGCATATCTGTAAGGCTGGACACATATTTTAGATTTGTCGCATGGACACATTTGACGCATAAAACGGTGGTGGTCTTATCAATGTAATCATATCATACCAGCTTCCGAGCGAAGTTTATAAAATTAAAAATTTCCTTAAAGACGAGGCGGATATTGTTGAAATCAAAAACAGATCTTAAATTTTTGACTTCTTCTCAAAATTCCCAACATTAAAAAATTATATTTTGCTATTGCCTTTACATGTTGTAATTGAATAAAAATCATTTATCCAGTGGCTTGAACTTTCTTAAAATTACAAAATTTACTTAACAAACCACAAAATCTTTATTAAAAATCACTCATACGCCCCGTAGCGCCAGCTTTTTGACAATTATTAAGTATTTAAACTTAATTAAATGAAGTGCTGCTATCCATTAGTGCTCTGCTGCACGTGTTGAAGTGCTGCAAGAGAAGCAACTGCCACACATTATCCTTAAATCATGCTTTCATTATCTTAGTCGTCGTGTGCTCTGGCATGATTTTAAGTCTTTTATTCTTGGCCTTAGCGTTAGCACTTGAAAATGCAAGAAAGTCACTGGAAATGACACATTAATGATATTTAATGGGACTCTTTTTTTTCAATTTAAAGCTTTCTTCAGTAATGCATACACTGTGCTGTCACAAGTTAAACTACGACTCGTTAGATGGCGCTAACTTACGAGTTTCTTGAGCAAAAAGCAAAAGCTATAATAGCGTAGCAACCGCTATGAAGTTTATTGAAGACCGTATAAAAATAATAGACTCTAGCAGCAGCATCAACGGCTGCCGGGCAAAAATTTAATACAATTTAACATAAAGTAAACAAAAAAGTAAAAACTTAAGGCATACAACATAGTAAAGCATTAAATTTAAGTTTCGTAAAACAAAAAATACAAAGAGCAAAAGAAGCTCCTTAGCGTATAATGGCAACTCATAACCGTAGGGCCAAAGAGCTTTTAATACAGACCCATGCCAGAAAAGAAGATTATTTACAAAAGTGCAATTGTTGTTGTTGTTGCTATTGTTTTGTCCCTTTGCAAGAAGTATGTCTCATTGTATCGGTGCTTTTGTTACATTTGTTGCTTGCAACAAAGTGTTTTGTGCGCAATGCAATTTTCCTTAATGGTCATCTGAGCCAAACGAACCAACCAGGCAACCTTAAGTTCTTGCCAAAGGTTGTCGTTATCATCGTTGCTGATGTTGCCTTTTGGTTTCCTCTGTGTAATATAAGAAATGTTGCGTTTAAATTTTTTATTAAATTATTATCTAAAAGGTTTTGCAATTTAGTAAACTCCAAGCAAGAAAGAGAAGCAGTGGAACTTAAGTTGTGCTTAAAACTTACACATTTATAATTTATTTTTATTTGCAATGGCATGCCATTGAGACTCTTAGAAGATTTATGTAAGAATGTAAACTAAGTTTGTTATCAGTTTTAATAAAAAGTTTAATTTTTAATAACAAAAATTTATATATTTTGTACATCCACAAATAAAATGTTCATCATACACCGTGTTAACTTATAAAGCTTAAGAGCATTTAAATGCTACCCCTTCGGTCATTTAGTTTCATTTTAACATATGAGTTATTCTAGTGAATTATCTATGCAAGTGCTTGGTTTCAACAAAATTGCTTCAGTCACTCTGACTTAATTAAGCTGTAAATATCTCTACTAAATTATTCATTTTAAAAATGTCCTAATTTTTCATAAATTAAAGCAAAATAATCTTGCGTAAAATATTTACCAAAGCAGCAGATATAAAATTACCGTAGTTAATTAAATGCACAATTTGTTGCATACTTTGCTGGGCTTCCTAATAAAACAACCAAATCAAGCTTAGCTTTGAAAATTTTGACAATAAAATTTTTGCATAAACGACCTTGAGCATATAATACGTATGCAACCACCATGTTGTCGCTTCTAGACAAAGAAGCCAAAGCGCAAAGCACTTCAGTCAGGCAAAGAAATTGCGAAATTATGCATGAATTTTCATTAGCGCAAACCTAGAAATGCTGAAATTTCGCATGCAAATTTAATGGCGTGAAAATGAAATTTGCCACGTTAAATACGAAAACACAAGCTATCCAACATATACGAATGCATGCACATATTCGCACAACTAACGAGCTTAATATACATGCATAACAACATACATATGTACATCGTTCGGAAGTGTGCGTTGTTTAAATGCGAGTGCATAGTGGTATGAGTTTATTAAGAAGAACTTAAGCGCTATAGAGCTCATTTGTGGTCAGTTTTTAACTTGAGTTGAAAAAATTGACCTATAATGATTACCACACCTGATTCTTATTGTTTATTCTGTATAAATTATACCCCGGCTTGATCCTACAGCTTCTGCTGCTCTTCAGGAGCAGAACCTTCTACTTCCCCTCCATTCTTTTCTCCTTCAAATCTTATGCTATTTGCAATAGTTTTATATCCTGAAATAGTTCGTTATCTTTGTCTGTATCGGCAGTATCGAAATCTAATTCAACTTTTTCAACATGTACTGGAGTCAACAGCATTGCAGAAATAGCTACGGAATAGAGCCTTTATATTGACAGCGGTTGCCTTATTTGCCCGTATAGTACGACTTGGACAAGAATAATTGAGAAAATGCGAGAATTCTCGAGTAAACCTTAAGGTAGCTCAAATTGATTACCATAAATCGTAAAATATGTAGCGCTGACGTAGTTGGGTACCGGGTACCTTGGTTTTTATTAGTTGCGTTGACCGAGGTCGCACTACGAGTATATCTGAAATCAGTATTAAGTTTTCTTCGATTATTGTGGCGTGGTCCATTCTCACTTTCTTCCAGAATGACAAAAGGCAAAAAGGCAATATTCCTTAGATTTGATAAAGCCTAAGAATTAGAAAATCCAACGAACGAACCTTTGCATAAAGCCTGCATTGTGGAAAAGATTTTGGTGAAAAATTCATCAAAGGTCATCAAGCTACTATGGCTTCGCCTGACATTTTTCTGTTTCCGAATCTTAAATTACCATTTCGAGAAAGGCGCTTTGAGTTGGTTGAAGCCATAAAAGCAAATACACTGAAGAAGCTGTTGGCTATTCCTCAACAAGCTTTGCTGATTATTTATTTGATAAAGGCAAATTAAATATTTGATAAAAGTTAACATGTTATACTTTCCATCAAATCGAAAAATATTATTGAATAAACCATATATTTGGTAATAATTCACTAATTATATTTTGATAACACTACACTTGGTCTATTCGTTTGCAGTCTTCTTATTTGCGAAGAATTATTTGTATTGGAGCCCAAAGCCTTTCACTTTTGTCGTCGCTCTGAGGCACTCTTCAATTTATAATTTGCAATATATTGTGCACTGTAGAAGAAGAAAACCACTTCTTAACCCATATTTACATTTGGCCTCCCAAACCATAAGCAGATTTGGAAATTTTGATATTTCTTGCATTGAAATTTTCTCTGAACCTGGCTTTTTTTTTGTAGAAGCATGGGATGCGTGCACAAGGGCAGATGTTTGAAATTTGCCTTTACGTATATTTCATCGCCCATACGCAACATTCAAATTTAGACAGGCAGTTTTTATATAACTTTCAGGTTCTAGCTGCCATATCTCATATTGATGTGTTGGGATTCCTTGAAATGTTGCTTCCACTTTGTCACTAGCTTTGGACCCAAAAATACGGGTTTCCTGTCTGAAAAACTTTTGTTTGTAATTGAAAATTACCTTTTGGTTAGTTTTGTTTCTGCAGCAATTTTTTTTTGCATACGCTGAATACTGTACCGCTGGTTTTTGCAGGCTAGCGGTAAAATCACTACGCGAATTCTCTGTTGATTATTCAATATCTTTCTCATTTAAGACACTATCACTAAGTGCTATATTTTATTTTAAATATCGCTTTACACAGAGACAAAAACACTCATATTTTAACCAATACGATGATCGGGCAAAACGAAATTAAAATCAAAAAGTAGCCAATGTTTTCGGGAACGTCACATATGCTGAAACTAACGTTGCAAAATTTTGATGTCATTTTTGATATTTCAACTGTATTGGAAAGTAAAAAAAAACACCCTATACTTACGCGAACACATGTTGTTATTAGCAATATTTTAACAAACAAGCTTAGGGTACAGACCTATTATTTATAAACTTTTTGAAACATTTTCTTGCCAAATATTTTTTTTTGTTTTTAAGGGCAGAATTATGACAAACAAATTGGCCTTAATTTCAATGCTTTGGCATCATAGTTTTTTATGTGCGAAATTTCTAACAGATTTCATTATTTTCTTCCACTGTTTACTTAAGAATTTGACACACGCCAAGTGTTCTCTCATTTATAACGGCGACGCACATAATGAATGCCACGTGGTGCTGCACCAGTACTTGTGTTAGTCCCCTTCGTTTGCTTAAAACGCGGTCACAACACTCATACACACGCACAAGCACAATGTAATTGAGACTCATTAACTGCAAGTTGGTTTGTGTTTGTGTGCGCTTATGACTTTTTTATGTTTTCATTTTGCTTTACTCACTAATTATTACCTGCTTGCACCTTTGTTTTTAGTGTGTGTGTGTGTGGTGTTATTAAATGTATTAGTGTGCTTGTAAGTTTGACGCATTTGCTGTATTGTTGCTCGAATTATTGCCACTGCTCATTATAATTTTTATTTTTTTTTCTTGCGCTCTGTTCGCTGCTGCCTTTTGTTTTTGTGTTACAATTAATTTATGGCAACAAATTTCAATTTCATTGTTTTTGTTTTTCTTAATATTGTACCCACCTACACACACACACATATTAAGCAGTCATTTGTTATTAAACCAATTAAATGTTAAGGTCTTTTCTTTTTATTTTACTTTTTGTTTCATGTGCTGACACAATTTTGTTTTGACAAACTTTTCGGAGTTTTTGTTTTTTTGAAAGTTTTTGTTTTTCTTTATTTTTTTATTTCCTTCTCCATTTAATTCCTAATTGCAAAATAATTGTGCTCATTATGCTGTAGAAAAAGTTAAAATTGAATATGTAAATGTTAGGGAAAAATGTTACAGAAGTCATTAAAAGTTGTAATTTCTTAACAAAGTTTTATTGGGATTTATATAATAAAAAACCTGGGCTTTTATAACCCAGAAATTTTTTGCCTTGGGTTCAAAATATTTGTATGGGAAAATCTCGCTTAAGCTCATAATGAAATGCTTAAGAAATCGAAGTAGAAAGCTGAAAGGAGCGTAAAAACAACCTGATTTTTTAGTGCAATTACAATTTTTGGAGCTCATTTTGTAATGCCCTAGCATGAATAATCTATATACAATAGCTACAGCTCTTTAACTGTCATTTTAACACAGTTTGATTTATCACTCATAGTACTGAATCACTTTAAATTATAGTGAAACATTGTAAGCAAACTCAATTCAATCAGCAGGATGTTTGGTATTTCGCACATGCTGGCAGTTTAGCAAAACGTTTTGGATATCTTCTACTTCGCCATAACCGTTACAGAAAAAATATATACCCCATTGTGCTTAAAACAGTGGAGATATGATTAAAATAACCTGGGTATCTAAACAACTACGAGTACGTCATGTGAAGTATCACAATTCAGATTTTAATATTTAGGATCAGAACAAACATATAATTTTCCTTCTTGCATATCCCCCATTTTCGATGACAATCCTGGATACTAAGCTGGTACTCGTCTACTTTGGATACAGCTGGGCCTGTTTCGTAGTGTTTCGCATGTGCGCTGCAGTTAACGTTCCTAGAAATATATTGATGTTATTGCGACAATCACCCTCGATAATGTCGGAATGCCCTAAGTAGTTAAGTCCGCTTGAGCGATCTATCGTTTGAATTCCCGCTCCCGATAGATTACTCGCAGTTCATCTTAATTTGCCATGATGCGCAACTGAGCTCTGTATTCAGCTTTGTCACCAACCTCAGTCAGATGGTCTTCAAAGAATATCCGTCTATCGAAACCATTAGCAAGGAGGGGTTGAAAAACTATCTAGCTAGGGTTCAGAAGAATTGCTTTCATTTTTTCGGCAGCTGACTCTATGCTTAAACTGCGTAGCCATCCAACTACCTTATATGTTATTACACCATAAACCGCCCGTAACCTACCTAAGGTTTTCACTACTCGCACCAGTGCAATGCCGTCATCACAGCCCTCCAATCAAAATACAATGGCTGATTAATTCTCAAGACGCCTTTGTTCGTATTGTGCGTAGTATATCTTTATTCTCTGATAAGCTTCAAGCTATCATTGGTGCTTAATCTGGAGGAACAGTTACTGAACGTCCTCTCTTATTTTGCTTATATGTCGATGCTGCACAAAATGCGCCTCCTGCGCGGTCGGTTGCAACATTTTCTTAGTTTGTCGATAACAGAAGACTAATTTTTTCATCCACTTTTGCGTTGATCATTGCCTTGCTGAACTCTTTAATTCCTCTGCTATCAAAGGTTTTCTGTGGTTTGTGCCTTGACTATAATTTGTGAACTCGCAGTCTGTGTGTAGAAATTGCTGAAGGACACTTGTCCTAAACTGAGTTTTTGGTTCAAAAATGTCTAGATAGCGCAAGTCTTGTGAAATGCCAATAAATTCTCGGAGACCAAATTTTGATAAAAAATTGTACTGGGTTTTAATAAAAAATTTAATTAGTTTTTTCAAAATTCGGGCTCAGAGTGACTGTTAGCATTTTAGTTAGATTTAATTAAAAAAAAATTGAATTTCCGACAAAATTATCGCTCTCTAGCTATTTCTGTATCAAAAATATCGATTTGAGACCACTGTAGACTGACCGTGATATTTAGCTTACAGTGCAACCAAACAATCCATAAATTCTAGCTTCGCCCATTACATGGCGTAGATCAAGCATTAATTCCCCCGGCTATGATAAAAGGGCATTTTCTTTCGCTATTAGCTGCACGAACTGATTTAGCTCCCAGTATTGGAGGGCACAGCATAAAAATAAGTTGGTGCTTTCTACCTTGGCCCATGTCATATATTAAAGGACTATTCAAAATCTGCCTTGATACGCAATGCTGCTTGTAGTTCATATTGCTTTACCAGTTGTGTCCGTCATCCACTCGACTAGTCGTAGTTCGGGTCTTTGTTGTTTGCACAGCAGGATTTAATCTAGTCTTCGTTTGTATAGCAGTAGCCGTAAAGTATCAATGATGCGATACCGTGGCAAGGACATGAAATATGAGTATATTGAGTATGAGTACACAAATGAATAAGACTATGAGTATTATGAATATGATTGTGAATATAAAAATGACCATACGAAAATAAGATGAGAGAATGAATATGCACATAAATATGAATTTGCAAATATGAATATGAGTATGGATAAGAATATGAATATAAGTATGAGTGCAATATCAGTCAGTATGAGTATGAGTATATTTTAAGAGAATGAGTAAGTGAATGAGTGAGTGAGCGAATGAGTATGAGCATATGAGTAAAGATACATGTTAAGAGTAAGTACGAGTATATGAGCAAGGCGTCATGATATGGATAAGTAGCAGTATGAATATATCTATAAGTAGAAGTACGAGCACGGCAATGAGTACGAGCATGAGTACGATTTAGAGTATTGAGTATGAACATATTAGTATGAGTACAAAAAGTCAAAAAAAATTATGATATTGACTTAAATCATTTCATTTATTTTCACACTCAAATTAGATGTTCATCGCATGCCTCGTAACCCGTAATGGGAAAATTTCTCTTTCGTTACCTTTTTGGACTGTTTTGGTATTTTTATACTTTTTTTTATTTTTAGTTTTTCAAAAGTTAACAAACAACATGTAGAGCATTGGAATTATTTTCTATTTAGGATGCAACTCTATTGAAGTCAACTTGCTGCATTTATCGCAATTTTTTAATGGCTCCGCATTTGACTTCTTGCTAAAATGGCTGCTTTTATATCTTCTGCTTTTTGTACGTTTGTTACTTTTATGTTTACATCTTCTCTTTTGTCCCTTAGTTTCTTTTATCAACTGCAAACAACTCAACTTCAAAAGAATCTTTAAATTTTTTTTCTACTGCCATTGCCGCACCTTTGGATGTGGCCAATACGATCAGCAGTTGCAACAACAACAACATAAAACTTTTTTTTTTCCAGTTAACTTTTAGATGACACAAAACTTCACAGCAGCAACATAAATGCAACAAATTTAACAAATGCATTGCAGACGACTTTGAGCATACGACGACGCAAAAGTTTTAACTGAAAAGTTGACTCTTTTTTGGAAAAGTTTGAAAAAAAAAAATGTTTGAATTGTTGCAATAGAAAAATTGTGCACTCAAAAGTTACAAGTTAACATTTTTTTGCTATCTTCTTGATATCTACTACTCCACCAAATTGACAGTAACTTTAATGAGCAGTTGACTTGGGTGCTAACTGGAATGACTTTTGAGTAATACTTTTAGTATATGAAATTTTTTTGCAAAGTTGCATGAAAATGTAGTTTTTGTTGAAATTATTTTTGACTTTTTAATTCTAAAGAGCTTCATTTAAATTAATAAAAAGTTGTGATATATTTTTGCAATCAACTTTAGTATTAAGAAAAGTTACTGAGACCTCAAGCATAAAAATCATCCATGTTCTAAAGTGCTAATTAAAATTTGGTCTATTTTCATAACTAAGAAAATTTTATTGCATACTTTTCGACAAAAATGTTATTTTTTTAATTGAATACTTTCTTGCATTCATTTATTTTCCTTAATATGTATGCGATATATACACCACACATTACTTTTACTGACTAAACGTGAGGTGACGGAATCTTCGGTGCTCAAGCTGCCAAGTAAATAAAATCAAAAGTTCATGCAAAGTGTATGCGTAACAATTTAATAATACAAATTAAATGTTTGAAAAATGTAGCATAATTTAAGGCAACGACACCCGTATGAGCGCTAACAACACAAATGCAAATACAAGTATAACAAAGACAAACAAAACCACTGTACACTAGCACAACTATGAAGCGTTAAAATTGTGATATGCAAATATTTATAAACAAATACAGTACCAGTGCATTCGCATACAAAGCTTTATATAGTAGCATGTACAAACGCACACACACACACAGGCAATACACACACACAATACAAACAAACAAACAAATAAAAAAACAACATATGAATATAAATATGAATAGTAAACCGCAATGCAAACCTGTAGCAGTATAGCATACATAAGTGCCTGTATGTGTGAAGTTTAGTGTACGTGCGTTAATGTTGTTCCATATGTGTGTGTGCAGATGTGTGCTGTCAAGCTGTGTATGCAAACAACCCAAAGCGTGAAAACAACTTCGCAAAAATGTTTACATAATAATTTTATGACATTTCTATACAAACATGAGTGTACACTTTTGACACACATCTACATTGATTTACACACACATACATAAAAAATAAATAACATTTTCTTCTGCTGCTTTTTCCAATAATCTTTTGACAAAAAATTGTCATGAGTTTTTTTTTGCAAATTTTTGAATTCAAAGGGCCCCAAATCTAAAAGTCAAAGCTGTCAAAAGTTTGAGTTTTGTGCCGCTAAATAGGAGAATCGAAACTTGAAAGTGGCTTATTTTGTATTAATTTCATTAACCTCCAGTGTACAAAATTTAAAAGTTATGTTGATAAAAGTTTTCGCAACCACAGAAACTTTTGAGCAGGATATCATAAGCTACATCTGTGCAAAATTGCTGCCCGAGTACTCATAGAAAGCAACAGCGCTCTGCTACACAATAGACACGTGTCCAGCAAATATTCTCTTCGCGCCGAATTCATGAAATTCAGTGACCCAGGATCATCTTAAGAGTAAAATTGATCACCGGATGCCATCAAGATTTGCCTCAAACCAAAAAGGAAATGGATTAGGCACACCTTACAAAAATCGCCAACTAAAGCCTGCCAATAAGCACTCATTATAACAGAAAACATTGTGGAAACGGTCCCTAGAGCTGAAAATATATAAATCGGGAATATGTTGAAGAGAATTGCGAGTACTCGCTACTGATCGTTCATTTTGGAAGAGCTCTGTGGAGAACTTATGCTCCATGAGCAAAGATAAGGAGCGCACAAGAAGAGAAGCGTATTATTGTATCGAGATTAATTATAAGCTAGGGCGTTCTTCACTATGTAAATGCTGCCCCGATTCCGGTAATTTATAGGAATTGAATGACTTAACAGATAGGGGAAATGCTATTGCAAATATGAAAATTTTATTTTATGACTCAAAGTCGAAAATAATAAAAAAATACCTTTTTTCCGTTTATTTTTAACACCAACAACTTTAAATTTATGTCGAATTTGGAAAGTATTGAAAATAACATTTTTTAACTTTGCTTCAATCGTAAAAAACTTAAATTTAATTTAGATGTTGTAAAATATTTGATATTGCTCATTTATAATATCTTACTCTCCGGGTATATTCACTTTGTCAAGGGTGACAGGTATAAAAACTAAATGTTGTCTTAGTCACCGTCACCACCGGATTTGATTTAGCCATGTCCGTCTTGCCTGTTAGTATGTGTTTTCATAGATATCACGAACCAGGAAAACTAGGCAAGATAATTTAATGAAATTTAATTCACTGGCTATATCCTTAAGCAAGGTTTCTATGATTCAAAATGAATGAAATCAATTAACGGACACGCCCACCGTCCTTTTAAATAACATAGTTTAAACCATATATTGTGAGACTTATTTGATGTAGTGCAACCAAATCTCTCACAAAAGCTAAAAACTACTCGCACACGCGTGGCAACTCTCATACAAGCAAAACTTTGAAACGTTGAAAAAATTATTTAGTGTAGCTAATGGGCCCAAATTTCACACAAATAGCAGTATTGATTCGGAAAAGGTACGTACAAAAACTAGGCGAATTTCTTCAAATTGGCGCAATTCTTTAAAATACTTTAAAATACTTTACTGAAAGAATTATTTAAAGTTATGAAAACAAATTTCACAAAGCACAAGAAATTTTTTGATCATGCATCAAACAAATTTGCGAATTTCAAAAAGAGGGTGTGGCAACTCCCATGCCAGCATATGCACTTTGAATCACATATGAAATCACTTTAAATCAATTTGAAGTCTTTTTGAATTCAAAGCAAAAATGTTACTTTTTAATTTAAACATTTTCAACTTTGGCATTAAACCATAAGTTTTATAGTTGAATCAAACATACATTACCTTTTTTTTGCTATAATATTGTCATCTGGTGGAAATAGATTCCTTTTTTGAGTCCAGTATTATTCAGAGTATTCCTCATGTTTGCGCGCAAATAGGTATTCATATGTTATAAGTGACTGCTTCTTTTTGGATGTTTGACGAGTATCTTGCAACGGCTATGCGGATTTACCAGTGATTTCTGGAGGATTACATTACAAGGCACTTGATGTTCTTTTTTGCTGAATGTTGAGAATACTGTCACTTGGTCTGGCCCTGAACAAATTAATCTGATGAAAACCCGTCTTAATATACCAGCCAGTAATAACTAACAATATAGCAATATTTTGGAGAGCTGTTTTTAGGATTCGCCACATGGATGTCGTAACTGCACTATCGCAAGACGTAAAAAATTTATAATGAACATCATATGGAATTTGGAATCTTCCTGTCAAAAAGTCGGCTGGCGTGTTAGATATCCAGTAAATTGCTTAACATCTTTAACATTTTTATGAGGAGAGGAGACTTTTATTTTCGCCATAGACATAAAATTTGTACTGGTTTTTTGATACAATTTTTGAGATTTTTGCAATTTGGTCGGATAGCCTATTCAAAAAATTATACAAAATTAGTCAAAATCTTTAAAAGTGAAACAGTATTGAAAAGTAAATATTTCAACAATTGAGTTAATGAGGAAATTTGAGACCAAGTTTCTAAAATAGTTCCATAAGAAAATTGTGTATCCTTAATGCAATGACTTAAAAGCAGTTAAACTTTCTTAAAATTTATATTTTGTCAACCAGTGCTAAGAATATGCTATACTTCATACCCAAAATGACATACTCAACATCTAGTTAGAGCATTTTTCACAATATTATCAATTCTTTTTTGTTGTTTTTTTCCTCATAACTTGCTACTCATTTTCCGTTTGTTTTCTATTTATGGTGCAAACTTTTCTTTTGCCACAACTTTATTCATTTTTTTTCCTTTATTATTATTATTATTGCAGAGATGGCGCTTTTGCTTCCTGCCGCATTGTCAAGGAATCGTCACGCAAACGATAGCAGCGACATACGTCGGAATTTGAGATTGCGCTACCGGGACTCGTACAAACATAATCGCGAGCATGAGTAAGTAATAGAATATATGTGGCTTTAAACTATGCAATGGTTTTTGTTTTCTAATGTAGTCTACAGTACACTGTATTTAGTGTGTGTGTTCAATGAACAAGTGTGTGTGTGTGAGTTGGTAGATTTTTCTGAAAGTTTTACTGCATAAACTCTCATAGCGCAGTCATTGTTTTCTTTCCCCACTCTCATTTTGCAAAATATTAAAACGTTTGAAAGTTGCTACCGAGCTTATGACTGATTCTGAAATTTACTCAGCTACGCCATCTAGTGGTCGTTTTTATGCACACATTCGCTGCACTTTCAACTTCACAATGTTTTTTTTACGAAACTTTTTATAAGTGTTTTATATAGTAACTTTTTACTTAAAAGGCAGTTGGATAATATTGAAGTTAAAAAACAATTCTTTGAGAGTTTAGTAGCGACTTTTGAGTTCAAGTTTTTTTCGTTTGAAAATTAAATAAAGTAAAAACTTTTTAATCTCGTATTATTATAAAAGAACATGTATTCAGAGAGTTCGTTTGAGTTGAGAAAAACCAAAAGCAAGCAACGCTTAAATGTATGCTAAGCAATAGTGCATTTGCAGTGCCTACATTCAGGTGCTTTGTTTTATTGATTATATGATGCAATTTGAACGCATGTTATATGTGTCATAAAGTGATATATTTTGATATCCATGCAATATCATATCGATATATTAAAGACGTTATTCATTTGATTGTCGATGTTATCAAGTGTAAGTGCAAACATCAAATCAAACAAGAACTTAAACGTTCAGAAAGAATACATTCTCAAAAAAAAAAACCCCTTTAGATTAAAACTGTGCGCTCTTAAGAATATTTTAAACACGTTTTTTAGAGTAAATTTTTTTGTATTAAAAAAAAACTTATTTCTTCAGTTCTCTCATTCTAAGAAGTTTAAGGATCCTCGCTAGAATTGACTGTTTTTGATGTGTGCACAGGCGAAGATATAACGCCATTGGTGCGTTGCGCACAGACCTTTATCGACTTTTTCTACCTTTTTTGATATTATTCTACATTTCAATATCTAAATTAAAGAAGCATCATTTACCATGCCGCAAGTATAGGGTTCTGTATTAAGCTACAATCTTTATTTCATTTTGAAGTGCAATTAATATTTTTTTAGAAGAATGCCATTCAAATGGCTTCTTCTCCTATTAAGGAGAACACATTCAGTTTAGTTTTCAACCCCTTTATTCAATAAAACAGTCATTATGCATTCAGTGTTCAATTTTTTATATACCACATATTGTTGATTTATCGACATATAGACCTATGATTTTAAATGGCCCCATAAGAAAAAGTCCAAAGTTGTGAAGTCCAATATTCTTGAAAGTCTTTCGGCATTATTGATCCTGTGATCATGACATGGGATGGGATGTCTTTTTGAAACCAGATGCTTGTTAAAACAATATTTTCCGATTCATATTATAAAACGTTCGGTATCATCGTTCTGTACCCCTCACCATGTAGTATCGACTACTCTTTCGTTAGCTTTGCAATAATATTAATCAAGGATTTCAACGTGTCACAAACCACAACAAGCGATTACTTTTACAAAATGTGAAAGTTCCTCGTGCCTGGTTTGAGACTAATAACGATAATTTAGCATATTTCCCCATCAAGAAATCTGGAAATGCGCCTCACCAGAAAAGTGGATGCCCTTGGTAAAATTGACATAGTTTTCCACTTATTTCAGGGCAAAATTAGCGTTCTACTCAATTTTTAATGATGTACGCTCAACTTTAACCGAAAAAAAGAGCTGTGATGCCATGACAGATAGCTCTATTTTTTGAAAACGTGCTGGAATCGATTAGATTTGATCTTTATCAACATTTTCCAGAACTATTGCAATATTTTCGTCACTTTGAGCGAATCTTTGTCTTCCTGATACACGTATATTGTACAGCGAAAGGTTACGCAAATCGACTACCGTAAAGGCTTCAAGTCAAATAGCTTAGAAGAATAATTGTTGTAGTCACTGAACTGCATTACTATTATAACGGGTGATTTCTTAAGCGTTTGAATTTTGAAAATTGAAAAAAGAACAGAAAATTCGCAATAGTGAATGAAATATTTTTTCATAACGATACATCAATTCCTTTCATTTATTTTTTCAAGATTATTTCCTGTAACTGTTTTCCGCGGCTTCGCCTGAGGTAGTTCATCCGTAAGCTTAAATTTTGGTAGACTTTTTCCAGCATTTCGGCTGGTATCTCACACAATGGCAGCTGTAATGTTGTTTTCCAGGGCAGCAATTGTGGTAGGCTTGTCCCTGTACACAAAAAACTTTACGTAGCCCCACACTAGTGGGGTCAAATCGTATAATCTTGGCGGCCAATGGACTGCTCCAAAACGTGAGATTAATTGCTTGCCAAACTCGCCTCTCAATAGGTACATAGTATCGCGAGCCGTGTAGCATGTGGCACCGTCCTGTTGAAGCCACATGCCAACCAAGTCAAATTCTTTCATTTTGGGAAAAAAAAGTCGGTTGTCATCATCGCACGGTGCCTTGTTCCACTGACTGTAACGTTGCGATTCTCATTTTTGAAAAAGCACGGTCCAATGATACCACCTGCCCATAAACCGCACCAAACAGTGAACTTTCCAGGGTGCATTGGCAGCTCTTGAACTGCCTCTGGCTGCTCTTCAGACCAAATTCGGCTATTCTGTTTGTTGAGCTTCGTCGGTAAAGGACATTTTTCGATAAAAAACACATTTCTCACAGTTGCAATATGGGAAAGTTGGTTTTGATAAAAAAAATGGGTAATTTCGAAGCATTTTTGAGAACAACTGAACACATGTGATATTGATATGAGACTTTGACATTTCAAATATGGCCACACCGCCCATTTGAAAACATTTAAAGCCCATTTGAAAATCCTTAAATAGCTTCCTGCTGCTTTTTGTAACTCATTTCTTTTAGCTGATAGCCTTCTAAGATGAAAATCGAACTTACTTACGAAAATTACTCTGTAATTTCATGAAACATTGCATCTGCGGTGCCACTAAGCTGTAGGAATTACAAATTATATAATCTCCTTTGTGCAATCTAATCACTTTTATTCTTTAACAATTATCCAATTAAAGTGTCTGCTCTCCAAACTACTTGTTAAAATAAAAACTCTCTGCTCTCCAAAGTACTTGTTAAAATAAAAAAAAATATCTTTTGTCAAAATTTTACTGCCTTAGTTTTCTCACTTAAAGTGCAATTAAGTTTCAAAACTGAAAGTAACAGAAAATGAGCAGAGTTTTTCAAAGGCAGCAAAAAATGTTTTTCAATAGTTTTGTCTGTCTGCTTTAACTCATAAGTGTAACAATGTGTTTGTGTGTGTGTGGTGTTAGAACTTTCCTTGGTTATATTGTCATCGTGGCATTTCAGGCTTAAGTTTTTTTACAATTTCACATTGCACAGTGTCGCGAAAAATTAAGTTTTTTTCCAGGTCTGCTGTAGCATTGATGGCTGTAGTTTAGAAAAAACATAAGAAAACTTTTTGTGAAAATATTTTACTTATAATCAACGTATTCCAGCAATCTAAAAGCTACATCTCCCATATCTAAAATGCCTCAAAAGCTTAAGGAAATATCTAACTTCAATAAATAAATGAATTGTTCCAAAATTAAAAAAAATTTTACCAGAAATAAACATTCGTCTTAAATCGATTTTTTCAATGATTTTCGACTTTTCCGAACTTTTGTTGACGCTATTCGACATTATCCGATAATATTCAATGGTTATCGAATTTTTCGTTAATTTAAAATAAAAATTTGGTTTAAAAAATGTTCTGTAAAGATATATTAGAAACTGAGTGCTGTTGTTGCTATAAGAATTGTATGCACCTAGTCAGGTGCTCTACCCCCTGCTCGCTTCGGTCACCAACTCCCGTCCCCGCATACTTCGCTTCGCTTGTGAGCTCTGTACATGCTTCACTCAGTATTTTTATTTACTTCTTATATACCTATGACAACTTAATTATATCATTCTTTAACACATGAAACTATGCAATGGAACTTACGCTTTCCTTAACAACTAAAACTATGCAATGAATTTCCACTATGCACAAGTTTTCTGACACCGAAAACTATTTTATATGAAAGAAACACAAGTTGGTTAGATAAATCTTTTTCAAAAAATTATAACACAACTTTTGTTGTTTCTTTTTTAAAACATATATCTATCACTACTTCTTACAACAGACTTTAAGTTATTTTCCTCTTTCATTTTTATGCAAAGTTTTTGGTTAATTATCATCAGTCTGCAAAATAGCGCCGAATGGCCCGAATAAATCTCCATTTTTTTTTTTTGTTATCTTCCTATGAAATAAGACCTATAGTCGCAAGTTTTCCTTTGACCTAATTTTTCTTACAATAATGTGTGGAAAATATCAGAAATCGGTTAGTTAAAATGAAGCAAAAATATTTATTCATGAAAGAGATACTTTTCGCTTGCTATAGAACTACGCTGATCCAGTCCTAAATTCATAGGCTGATTGATTGAACAGCCTTCAGCTCCTTTCGCGAATTTGCTTTTTTCGTCTTTGAGGCGCCAATCCATACATGCATGTTGGGCCCTTAAATTCATGTCTCGTTGTCAGCTACTATGCGCTCTTCATGAATTTGGGGTCGAGGCATCTATTAGGGACATATGTACGTACTAGAGCTCACGCTTTGAAAGCAAAAATTTGACACACAAAGAACGTGTTTCCTAGACACGGACTGATATAAAAACAATTTTAAAATGTCAGAATTATCTGGAGTGCCCTGACCCTTAAAAGGCTACACATTGTAAGCCGTTTTATAAAAACACTGTGTACAAGAATTTTGGACAGGCCGAACCATTTAAGGCCTATGTTTGGTTAAAAAAATGTTCCACCAATAGGAGGCGAAAGGTAGATAAGAACTGTTTAACAATAGCTTGGCTCGGCCTTGGATGTCTGATAAACCGCTTTGGAGCCTTTATGAAACATTTTCTTTTGCGCTAACTGATAGGATAAATGGATTTTTCGCATCCTCAGAGGCAGCTCTGGAAAGCAACGTTTGGAATAGATTTCAGGAAAAAAATTTATAACCAATTGATGGAAAATGTCGATAATGAACATAAATCATCATCGAGGGATGCGCTGCTTACGGTCAGTTTCCAAAAAAAAAAAAATTCTCACCAATAAATATTGGATCTTAACATGGTTTTATAACGTAAAAACGGGTGGTTGCCGACCCTAGAAAGTACCACTTTGAGCAAAGTTTGAGAAAGAAAAAAAATTGTAGCAATCGAAGCGGAAAAGTTAATGATGCATTTTAGACATTACCAGAGCGGGCCTTAAATTCTTAAATGAATATGATGTGGAAATTTTTAAAATAGATTTGAGCATCACAAGGGTCTGTAAGGGAGTACTATATTACCGGCCCTTTTTGGGGGAAAAAAAAATTTCTACCAAAAAAGGGAATTTTCGACGTCACTACGTGCGATCTATAAAAGAGATCGGTTTTGAAATAACTGTTGGAGAAAGATCGTAAATTGATTTTTGATATCGTCACTTTGGGCAACCTCGGACACAAGAATTGACCATTTCTAGCCCAATACCGGAAAAAAAACTTGTTTTCCACCAGTCGATGTGGAAAGTTCAATAATGAATTTTTTACATAATCAGCGGCGGCAATGGATTTTGCAGCGTCTGTTTTGGGCATATGAAAATATTATTTGCAGTAATTGATGAAGATAGGTCGTAAACGGATTTTAGACATTGCTACTGGTTTGTTTGAGGCACTTTTTCTTGAAAATCTTTATTGTACCAATGTATGAGAGAAGTCGATAAAACAGTTGCACCATAGTGCAATTGGACTGTGGAATTAAGCCATGTTGTTACTAATCTCTCAGTGCAACAAAATTCGCCAACAGCACAAAAAAAATGGCACTACAAACAAAAACAATTGCTAAACTAGTCGGGACACAATGCGGCACCGTCACTCATGTCTTCATGTGTTGTTTTTGTTTTCATTAGAACTCAAGTCAACGCTGTGTGTCGATAGCGTTGAAATTCTGCAAATTGTTTTTTTGTTCTTTGTGCATCGAATAATGATTCGGGCCGCGAGGGCGGAAACTGCCACTACGTGCCCATCGCTGCTTTAGAGAAACGGAGTATGGTGGAACGCTCCAATTCAGTTCTATTTCCGCTATCATCTGAAATATTTTATACAAGTGGACAATTGTTGGACCATGTTATGTGATATAGCATTAAAAACTTAAAAAAATTGAAGTGTTCATAATTTATATCATAAAAATTGTGTCTGTCATTAGTAGGAAATTTTTTTGCAAAGTTAACTTGCACGCTTTCAGAGCCAGTATTTTTAGCTAACAGTCCTGACTGTGTACATTGGCAAAGACCAGTGAAATTGTACTGCTCTGCGTTGTCATCTTGAAGAGTTTTCTTTTAAGCCTTTGAGGAACTTTGCTGCAGCTCCTTAGTTTTTCTTTTTATTTTTATAGAAAATTTTATTTCGTATTAATTTTGCTAAAACACGCAGTCTATCAACAGCTTCTTACTACATTCAAAAGTTTTCGCAAGTATTTGTTTGCGCTAGTTTTCAATGTGCTTGCTTGTTGTGCAGTATATTCCAATGCCTAGCTGACAGACAAGCAAACTGAGCATTATAACAATAAAAGAAAACCTTTGACCTATTTCAATTTTAAGGCTTCAAAATTTCTTAAAAGTCACATTGAAAACATACCAAAGAAAAACACATTATGAATGACCATAAATAATGCTGTTAGTGTATTGATAAGTAAATATGCATGAAACCTCAAATCCCCAAGCCACTTAGCCATAAAATGAAACAAAAATAAAAAATCATTTTTGCAATTTCAATATTCTGCAAATAACTTAAAAACCCCACAAAACAAATAACCACAAAAAATATAAACAAACGGAAGTTGGGAGGAAAAAACACCAAAATGGCAGATTTTTTAACCGGAAGCGCATATCTCATGCCTTAAATGGTTATAAAAATGACGCTGCCCTTAGCACAAACATACAAACACAAAGCTAACAGGCAGCAGCTCAAATATTCAGAGTCAAGAAGAAAAGAAAAATTTGCAGTGAAAAAGCCATAAAAAGTCGCCTCTTAGCAGAAATTCCGAAAAGACTCCTACGAAAGCAGACCAATACAAAGAAATCTTCTAAGAGTTAAATAAATTTTAGTTGCCAATAAAACGCTTTAGTTGTTTTTACTAACGTTTGCTGATTTTATTATTTTGTTTTTGTGTTTTGCAGTTGTTATTTGGATGTGGTGCTACTGCTGCCACAAATTGCTTTCTAAGTTGCAGCGCTATTTGTTTTTTTTTTTTATCTAAAACTCTCCCTATCAATCAATTGGAATTGTCATAGGCCAATATTAAAATATGCCATTTGTTTAAGTGGCATTGAGAATGCCACATTATTTTGTTGGAACAGCTAAATTGTGATATAGTATATTGAACTTTTTGTTAAAATTAAAATGACAACTTTTTTTTTAATTGAAGTCCTTCAGTCCAAAACATTCAGCAATTTCTCTTCAAAAACCTCACTCAAGCAGAAATCTTAGCTGAATCAAATAAGGGCTTGCGTTCTTTAGTTTTTTTATTATACTCTACCTGATAATTTATAGGTCTACAAAGACACAACATTTGTTCTACATAAAGTGATGATTAATATGAGGTATAACATTTGAAGATAGCACTTTTAACGACAAAGATGTATAGCAAACAACAAAAAGTCCGCGAACTGATTTCGTCCACATACCTGCAAAATCCAGAATTAAAATATTCAGCGCTATAGCTAAAATAGTTAGTGCATCAAATAAAACTGTCTTTACGGTTTCACGAAAAAAGGGTTCAAGCAGAAAACCAAAATTTTCTAACCCAAAGGTAGCGATGAATGTGAAGCGTATTTTTAAGCAAAATGCAAACGCCCCAGTGCGAGATATGGCAGCTGGAGCAGGTACATCAAAATCTTTTGTACAAAGGAGAAAAGTAAGCTAAAGAAATATAAATCTCAAAAAATCCCAGACCGTTCTGATGAAAAGCAGTTGATGGCTCAGATGCGAGCCCGAAAATTGCATGAAAGGTACCTGACTAAGTTTGATTGCTCTGTTATGGATGACGAAACTTACGTCAAAGCAGATTTTAAGCAGCTACCTGGGCACAAAATATTATACATCACCACAGAAAGGGTATGTGCCTAGTAAATTCAAAGAAAAAAAATAAATTTTCCCAAGCAATATCTGGTTTAGCAGGCCAAATGCACCTGTGGTATCAGAAGCAGCTTCTCTGTTACGCAAGGCACAATCAATTCCAAATTTTATATCGACAAGAGCCTCGAAAAACGTCAAATTGATGAAACTCTTTACACATACTTATAGAACATTCGATGCTCTGTCATGCTAGGATCAACATCTTCTTGGTGCATGAGATCATCACCACTGAAAGTTTTGCAAAAAGTATCCCAACAACCATTTAAATTTCTGGGCAACTCCAGAATTATTACTCTAAGCGTGAGCGTAGTGCCAGGGCTTAATTGCTCTGCATTCAAAAAACTTGTCAACTATATAGACCCTCGTGAAATATTCCTATATTTTATAACATTTTACAATCAAAAATAAAATAGCCTACACCGCATTAACAGTAAAAGTGGGCGTTTATTTAAAGGGTATTTCTTCTATCACACTATGTGCAGGCTGCTTTGACTGAACGTATCCACATTGAATTTAGCAACATTTTCTTAAATATATCTCTGCAAAGCCTTTTGTAGCTCATGCTTGTATGGGGCGTGCCACGCCCCTCTTTGTCAGTTGCTAGACTGAACGTGTGCAATTTTTTTTCATTACTTCTTAGTATTAAATTTAAAATTACTTTCTTGTAGGGAAGTGCCACGCCCCTGCTGGATTTTTATAATTCATCTTATTTTTGCACTGAGCTTGTCCGAATCATTTGTTGTTATATGGTAGGTGTCACGCCCACAAATCACTAGTGTCTGTTAATAGGCTGATGTATTTCTAGTAATTGCGCGAAATTTGTTTTATTATCAGAAATTATTCTCTCATTGTAAAAATTTTAAAGTATTTGTTTCTTCAGCGTGTGCCACGCCCACCTGAAAAATTTGCCATGTTCTTGTCTAGAGCTTATCCGAATCATTGCAACTGTTTGTGTAAAATTGGGTTTCATTACCTTAAGTAATTATCTCAGCATAGTGATTTGAAGTTTTTGTTTATGTGGTAGATGTCACGCCCGTTTATCAAACATTGTCAGTAAAGAATTTAAAATGATTTTTTTATTCGCAAGCCGATTAAGCGTATTTTCAATATCAAGGACTTTATTGGAAAGTGTAGCCTGTGTATCGAATTCCATTCACTTTTCTCGTTTCATTTCATTGGTGTACTTTTATTTTTACACTCATGTTGTTTTTGTTTGGTTTGGTTTTTGGAATTGGCTTTTGGCTCATAACATAACTTTTTTGCTATTGATATCGAACTTATGTTGGGATTTTTTCTCTTATTGTAATTGTTATTTTTGTTGTAAGTAGCTCCTGCTTCTAAAACTTTGCCCATCCATGATATAAACAGCGGCTAAATGTTGCTTAACGCACTGTTAAACTTATTGTTGACAAGCATTTTATAGTTGTGACTCTTGCTATTAAAGCTGCTATAAATGCACAAAATATCTACCCATTTAGAGTGTTACATCTTTAACTGTGTGTTTGCTAAAGTCCCGCTGTGTCAATGTCCAGTCATAAACATCAGATTTAGGAAATTAATTCAACATAAAAACAAAATTATTTTCGTTCAAAAAGTATTATTTGCTGAAATGATTTCTATCTCTTGTAAGTTTGTTTGCAGACAAAAAATAATTTTTATATATCCAATGAATCTCATATCTTAAATGCCATAAAATTTGTTACATTTTAATGCTCATTTTACGTTGACAGTTGAAATGCGAAAACAACAAAAAATTGTTCTAATTGAAAATAAAAGCCAGACAATAAATTTTACGACCTAAGCAATTAAAGACGCAAAAACAATAACAGTTCGTGAAAAACAAAACACATAAAACTCAATGTGTATTGAATGTAAATTGTCAATTGGGTTTTAAATTTTCATTAGGTGTTTTATTTCAATGCGTGTAATGAAACTTTTACAGTAATATGAAGATTTATCTGCGCTTAAGTGCTTATAGCATTTTAAAGCAATACTTGAAAAAGTTTTAATGTGCAAAAGATTTGTAGCACAATAATTTGCTTCAAATTTGTTATCAATGAATTTTTCAGTAAAAAGTCAAATGACATTTTGTTTGCCTATAAAATTAAATCTACTGAACAAATTTTTTTGTCATTTGCGGTGTTAACTTCGCTGATATTTAAGATTAATTTTTTTAAATTTTATTAAGTTCCAACGATGCGCAGCTGTGCTGTGATGAATAAAGCCAAGTGTGTTCAGGAAAAATCAAATTAAATGTTACGCATACGCATTGTTGACCTTATTGCAATTATTAATGCAAATGCTGTATTAATGACAATTTTCGCACAAATATGTCAGAGGTTAACAGTGAGGAGTGTTAATTGACTTTTAAACCCTTGCAAAATTAAAGCAAAACCATGCTCGTAGCCTTTGAGTTCAAAACTTCTGAGCTTCAAACTTAAACTTAATAAAACATAAACCTACTTTATGTGATTTACGTGACGAATTAGCTGCATGTACCTATCACACAAAATTTGTACGCGTATTTCATTCTGTATTCAATGCACTGCACAACGCTACAAAAGTGAGACAATCAACACAAAATTAATGTAAGTGCGTCATTTAATCACGTGATACCTTTTCGAGTTATGTATTCTGCTAACAACGCTGCCGCATTGCCTTTACAGCTTAGCAAACAATGCATCATGCTTAGAAATTGAAACCCAAGCATATGCAAATGACTTTAAATACCTCAATTTAATTTGCATAGCGACGAGTAGTACGAAGTAAACATAAACACCTCACAACGCCTAAAAGTCTGCAAATGTACTTACTCGTACTTTGCCTCAATTCGGACGCTGCTTAATGGGAAACAGTGCAAACAAAGGAAGATAGAAAAAGTGTTTTACAACACTCCAAGGAGAGATTTGGCAGAGAAGAAATGTTATAAAGGTAGAATGGCGGGACAAAGAAAGCAGTGGCGTTGCAGCAGCAGGGGCTAATTTTTAACAATTCTTCTTGTAAATTTGGCAATTTATTGAAATGCGGTTGACAGAAGGAATCTACAATTATAGCAAAAAAAAAAACAATTTTGAAAATATAACCCTAGGCCACATAACGCCACTGTTTAAATAGCAACTGAAAAAAGTTAGTTAGTGCTTTTCTATACATAAGGAAGACAATAAGTTGGCTTTGGCATAGAGTCCCTATGGGATAATTCAGAAAAACACATTTTAAATATGGCAAGTGGTTACTGTTTGCGTAATGTACATACTTGTACGTTTACATAAAACGTAGACTATGCGGTGACAATGTACAGACACAACGTCAGACAAAGTAATGAACTTACAACGCACGCAGAAAAGAAACGGACGTTCATAGCAGTTATCAGGAAGTTATATACAAAAGCAAATATGAAAATTAAAATGACCCATTAGGAAATATCGCACAAAAGAGCTGATTTTTTTGTGCTTCCTTGATGTGCTTCCTTGATGTGCTTCCTCTGCGCTTTTTCAATTTACTTTCAAGTTGTAGTTTGCTCTTTCTGTTTTTGCAATATGCTGGCGTGTATTCTTACAGCTCAGCTTCAGCTCATTTACTGCTTCGCTTATACTTTCCTAATGCTTTCAGCCTCATCATTTTATCTTAAATACTTCATTTGTGCTAATTTTCATACTTACTATTTCATATTTTCTTGTCCTTGTGGTAAATGCTCTCTTTTTGCTCGCTTTGCACTCCTTTTTAATAATTTTCTGTACTTACTTTGATTTTTTCTTGAAGTTAATGTGATGCCTATCAATACCAGCTGCTCCCTTTTTGCACACTTTGTACTCCATTGAAACATTTTGTATACTCTCTTGTGTTCTTTATCTCCTAACGGGACCAAGTTTCTCATATGATCCTTGAATACTGCACTTTTGATATTTACACGACGTTGCATTCGAAATTTTCTTGTGATTACCTTGTGCTCCTTCTAAGCGCTTTTTTTGTTTTTTTGTACTTTGTGCATCTTTTACATTTCCTCAGTACTTCTGTTTAACCCTTGTATGCTTAGTGCTTCTTTAGTCGTCTTTCACCTTACGTTGCTTAATCTCCTAAAGCTCTCAAGGGACTTTCATGTTTCTAATCTTCACTTGAAATTTTTAATACTCTCATTATATTTTGTTGCATATTCTTTTGAGCTTTCATTATTTTTGTCTATACAACCTTTGTGCTTCTTTCAGGATCGCTTTGCATTTCTAACTTTAATTTGGGGTGTGTCTCTTCTTCAATGCCTATTTTTATTCTCAGTAATGCGGCGTTGTTTGTAAAATGCAGTTTTCTTGGTGCTATCAAGAATCTATTAAGATGCTTTTGAGCTTTCACAAATCTTTTATGCTTTATTTATGTTTACATGAATTGATTTATATGATAAGGTTTTTAAAAAAATTAGTTTGAATTTTCCCTGAGTACATTTTAATTTATTAGTGCCGCCTATTGATTTACTAACTTCCATATTTTTGTTTTTTTTTTTTTTTAACGGCACGTTGACACCAGATGGGCTTTTATTCAGGCCTCCTTCGAGGTCCTCTCTTTTTGTTTCAATTGCGCATTTGTTTTATGTTTTGTGTTATCATGAATGTTATTTTAATTTCTAAATCAGTAAGAATTTCAGTATGAAAACTGTCGAACAAATATTACTACAGCTTTAATTTAATTAGGAAATCACACTGTATTCATTATGGACTCAATTTTTTTTTTTTTTTTCGAATCCTTAATATGCTTCCAGAATGATCCCTTTATGTAGGCCAGATAACTCTGTAAAATTTTGGCGTCAGTTTCAGTGGTAGGTTTAAAAATAATCATCGAAACATTGAAGCCAGCTGGAGAATAAAAAGCCGGTCTTTTCTTTTACTGCGTACTAAAATCGAGTAAGCAATCAAATAGCACAAAAAAACGGCTCATTAGAGCAAAAACGGTTTCTGTGCTCTAAGTGCTTACTAACTTGCCCAAAAGACTGTTGTTACTTAACTTTAAGAGTTTGCAAGCAAATTCAGTAGCTATAAATGCTAGACAAAGATTTTGCACTCAACTTCAGTTGAGAAACTAAGTTTATACGCAAGAGGTCAGGGTAAATCAAATTATACTTCCTTTGAACATAATACGTACGAGTAGTATGTATGTCCAAAATAATTCTTGAACACCATATATATGCATTTTGTTTAAAAAAGCTTTTATTATATTTTAAAATAGAGCTCACAGAGTTCATTAATCGGAGTAGTAGGTTGAGAATCCTAGAGGATTTCTTTCACATCACTTAGGTTTGCTGTTTTGAACTACTTTAATACTTTTTACTGCTCCTTTTGTGCTCCCTGAGGATATATTTTGTCTTGCTATGTTTCGTTTTCTTAAATTTTGTTGTGTTCCTTTTCACGCGCCGCGAGCTTTACTTTTTTTAAAGCTGCTTTAGTATAATTTGTTGTGCTCTATACATATTCTTCACGTACCTCGTTTGCTGCCCTTGTGCACTCCAAGTGCTCCTTTAGCATATTTTTTTAAAGATTTTTCGAAAGTAAAATACTTAATATCGTCTCCATCAAAGCAGCTATCCATAAACTTTTTTTCCCCATCAGGAATGTAAAGCCATAGACTACTACAATACATTACACTCACTCTAGGTCTTTATGGTCACTGGCAGCTTTAAATGTCCACAGCAACATGAACTCACACTTGTTGACAGAATACTTTCGAGAACTTTTTATTTCATTTTTGTGGCATTTTTATGTTGCTTCGTTTTGTTTTTCGTTTTGTTCATAACTTGCTTACCTTACAACCTTACAGATTTTATTTTAATTTAAACTTTTTTTCTCCATCTCATTTTTTGATTTATCTTCACTGACTCACTTTCCTCCTTCGAAGTCGCTGTCTTCATTTTATATTTTACCTGCTTAAATATGTTAATTTTTTTTTCCACCCCACAGTGATTTGCGTGCGACAATGAAATTTAAATGTTTTGTTCAACATAAAATTATATCGCCTGAAAATATGCTTTATTTCTTTTGATTTACATACTGTTCGGAGCAAGAATGGTAGCGGGGACGGTGGCAGTAGCAGCTACTTTGCATACTTTCAGGTTTCGCAGCATAGCAAAGTGTGGCCACATGGTAGCTACTTTGAAATTTCTTTTTTTTTTTATTTAAAGTTGATACATTAAAAAGTTCATATATATTTATTTTGTAAATTTTGTCTCTTTTCTTATTTATCTTTTAGTAATAAAAAAAAAGAAATCGTAACTCTGTATATTAAAATTTCAATGCAGAAAGTGCGGCGTTTTCGCGTAATGAAAAGTATGAAATGTTATTTGTTTCAAAAATCGAAATATTCTCTAATTTTTTTAAATTACTCTATGTTTTGCAGCATTTCTCCACGATTTGCCTTAAATTATTCAACGTTTTTATGAATTCTTCACTTTATTGAAAAATTTTCACATTTTTCCATATATTGTTCATGTTTGTCCATGATTTGACCATGTTTGTCCATGATATGCCTCTGTTTGTCCATAATTTGTCCACATTTATTCTTGATCTATCTACTTTTGTTATGTGATATGCAAAAGGCTGCGTATTATATGTCCTTTGTATTCAAGAATTGTTCACGTTTCTTTATGATTTTTTCACATTTGACCATAACTGACTGCTAATTCTTGATGTGATATTTTTATTCATCTTTTTAAGTGAATTTTTTTATGTATGTATATGATTTTCTTACTTTATATACACGCGTGTCCAAGACATATTCAGGTTCATATGTGACTTGTTCAAATTTTTTTATGATATGTCCATTTTCTTTCATGATTTGTCCATGGTGCGGTGTCACTTGCAAATGTTTTGCACAATAAACAATAACCTTTTTTTTTTAAAAAAAAATTGTTTTTTGTTCACATTTCTCAGAATTTTTTTATATCATGTCATTATTCATAATAAAAGATGATTTGTCCACAGTGCTAATCAAATGTCCATATGTATTAGTAAGCCAATTTATTTTTGAGCGTGAATAAAACTGAGCATAGACAAAATTTTGCAAATTATGAAGACATACCATAAGAAAATGTGAGCAACTAGTAGATAAGATTGGACAAACTAAGGAAGGAACGTGAACATATATTTATAGATCTAGATAATTAATAAATAAATGTCAATAAATCATGAATACAAGTGGACAAACGTGAACAAATCGTAAAGAAACGTGGAAAAATGTGTTTACATTATGAAAAAACGTAAACAAGTCCTTTATACTTGTTAACCAATTTCAGAAAAATCCTTGTTGTTTGGTTAAAGATGCAGTAGTTGACCATTTCTGTTTTTAAATTGGGGCACTCTACATTTTTTATACTAATTTAATATCAATTTATATACAATAAAGCTATGATAACTTTCTTTTAAGCACACATCACGTTAGTGCACTTTCAACGATTCATTTCAGTGAGAAACCAAAAAATGTGACGCATCATGTTGGACGCATATGCTCACTACGGTCCGGTCCGCTTTAGCAAAAACCTGAATTTCATTTCAACATTATGCAGTTGAATGCTTGCGCATTTTTCTGACGGGTTAAACCAAGTGTTAAAATTGAAATTTATTTTGATTTGCGCTGAAAATTTCCTCACAAAGGATATGCATGTGCTCTACGATGTGTGCGAACTTCGGGATGTTGAATGACTATTCAGTATTTAACTATTGATTTATTTTCGTTTTATTTTATAATCACAATTTCATTAAAATATAAAAATATTTGCCAACTCATAGGAAAAATAGCTTGAGTTTTTTTCTTTCTTTTTTATCTTTGTACTTTCACTGATGAAGCGTAAAATTTCTTAAAAAGTTTAAACCAAAAATGTTTATGACAGCGCTATTTTGATGTCCAGTGCAAGAAATAAATGTTTTACATTTTATGACATTTTTTATGTGCGCTCAATTTCAAATTAAAATGGCAACATGTGGTGCTATCCTTGCAAAACGGGCGTGGGAAGTTGACGCGCTAAAAGCAAAAAAAAAGTAAACTCTGTTAGCTGCTTTTTTCCTTTTTTTTGTTGCTTTTTTCAATTTCCATAAAATTACATTGAAAATGGCAAACAAAAGTCAACGGAAAATAATAAAAAATGATGACATGGCTTTACATTGAAATTTCATTAATGCTACAAACATTTAAAGCATTATATGGTTTTGAGGCGCGTGCATAGCAACAATACAATAAAAATATAAAAAAAAACTAACTTGGCAACACCGACAGCAAGGTAGCGGAAAAGAAGTTGACGTACGCTTTGTGCAAGAAAAAATTGTTGCCTAATTTTCGGCATTGATTTGATTTTTTAAGGATAATTTAATTTTGCGTTTTTTTCATGCCATTCTTTGTGCTGTACCTTTGATTTAATGGTGTTTTTCAATGCTATTAAGCGTATACCTTTGTTATCCATGACAATATATTTTGTGACGCTAATGGCGGCTAATTGATTGATTGATAGCAAATTTATTAGTTAATAAGGAAAATTAAGTGAAGTTAAGATAATTTTACTACAGCGTAATGTTTCAATTTAAATTTTGTTACAAAAATTCTTGTTTTTTTCTTGAAAGGACAATTTTTTATTAGTTTTGTTATTGAATCCTGCTCTATGCTTTGCTAAGAACTAAAGCAGTACACATTTCTTTTTTTTATTTTATTTTTTATTCTTAGTAATACGGGTGAAAACATCGCTTTAGAGAATAGTCGTAGATAATTCTCATCATATCTAAATGTGTCTAAGTTTTTCACATTTTCTTAATTTTCCCACCTTATTCTACTTTTGGTTTAAATTTCTGTCGCATTCTTTAGGGACTACTATTAATTTGTTGAAGTTCGTCTATTAGTCGTTCAACTTTTTCTATGTGATTTTCTTATTTGTCCATACTACTGTTATTTAATTCCTTAGTTTACTTTTGCTTGACCAAGTGAAAAAAGAGCTTAGCTACTACAGCTTACAGTACGTTCAGCTATTTAACTTAATGCTCCAAATGTTCTTTATCTTGTACTTAGTAAATATATTTGCGGTTATATTTTATTTGTTCTAACGCTTTTTTGTCTCCACAGATTATATCATATTGCTTACATTACCAAATCGTTCGTTCAAATGATTTCAAGGCGATTTTTTCTTTGTTTGTTTTCAAGTTTTTCCTACATTTCGTCACCTGAATTCTCTTTTGCTCCGTAGCTATGATAAATCGTATGCTTATGAAACAAAAGAGAATTCAGGCGACGATTTTTTTGTCAGCAGATTTTACCTTTTGTACGAATAATACTTTACGAGTATTTATCAAAACGATTTTATTTTATTTTCATATATGTGCACATAATTTTAAATATTTTGCATTAGGTTTTTGTGCGTCCGAATGCTTTTCAAGAGAACTTTCTTCAAATACTTTTTGGCTTATACTATTTGCACTACATTTTCGTTTCTCCAAACGTTCGCCCAAACTATTTTCATTCGCTCTAGCTAACGTTTGCAATTTTTAAGAAGGTTTTTTTTTTATTATAAATAATTTTTTTCATTTGTAACAATAACTTTTTTGTTGGCGCACGATATTTTAGTATATTCGTACTTAACTTTTATCAGTGCAAATGGAGATTTGCCCTCATAGCTGCCTTTTTTATTTGTTGAGGCACTTGGAGATTTTTTCGTTTGTTCAAATAGTTTTTGTTTTTATTATTTGTATTTTTTTTTATTTTTTGCTTATATTATTAAATTTATGTTCGTGATTGTTTTGCAAAGTTATTGCTTCTAATGTTATTTGTCCAAAATGTCCATTTGGCCAGCCAATTTTTATTTGTCCAGTTTAGGTTTTTATTTGTTAAATAATTTTTTGAAAATATTTTGCTTCATAAGTACAAGTGACTATTTCTTTGACCAGCTAACTTTGAGTTGTCCAAAAAAATTTTAATATTCTCTTTAAATATTTGTTTGTCCAGGGGATATTTTTTATATTCTTATATGACCAGATTGTCCAAATTCCTTAATATTTTCATACATTCAAGTAAGACCAAATCATATTATTGTGAATCACTTTAAATTAATAAAACTTCCTAATTTTTTTCAAATAGGTAATCAGTCATATGATTGTTGACCTTCCACAGAATACCCTCATCAAGAGTTGCTGTCATTAACTTAAGTATCTTTGGTGCAACTTCCATCAAGACTTAAACATCAAAATATCATACAATAGGTCATATCTAAATAGCTGCCCAATATCACTAAGCTAAAAACAAATTCAAAAAATGTAGACCATTAAAGTGGCACAAGTATATGTTGTAGTAGTAGTAGTAGTAGTAGTAGTAGTGGTAGTTAAATGAAATTTCATCTTAAGCCAACACGAAAAGCAATTTCCGTTCTAATAGCGAGACATGTCAAAAATTTTATGCCACTTTTATCAATGTCAACATAGTAAAAACAACGACACACATACAGTGACAGATAGTCAAACATCATTTGGTATATGCACGTATGTATGTGATATGAGTAGACATGCTTAGCGAGCCACTTGTGATACTGAGAGTCTTTTCATGTCTGAATGTTTGGAATGTCTTTCCATGTGTCCTTTTAAGTTACAAATATGAGAGTACCATAGCAGTTTCATGTCAACATCTTGCAGTCAATTCTTGCAACAACAATTCAAATTCAAATAGCACCAAATGCTACACAAAAATATGACAATTTGTGCGCCGCAATGCGACCGATGATAAGTTTTGGCTGTGCTGAAGTGCTTATCATACATATGATGTGCATTTTGAATGCAATCAATTGGCATACTTGAGAGCACACGACTTACAACTACCACAAAAACATGTACTCGCATTTTAATATATCAGATCGGGATCAGCTATTTTCAGCACAAAGTGGGACAAAACTGTTGAGTGAAAATGTTACCGTTATGCCCATGCCGAGATTGCTTTTTGTATTATTCTCGGATCCACTTAATCAAAGTTTTAGTTAATATTTGATAGAGCCACACATATTCGCTATCAATTTTGTTTCACAAACTTTTTAATGCAACTCAATACTAACATTTTTTTTTGTGTCCTTAATTTATGCAACAAAATCAGAAATTCGAAATTTGTAAAAATTCAGAGTCAAAAGTCAACTTGCGAGAATATCAATGCAATCTGTAAGCTATTGAATAGCACAAAATTATTTTGTATGCTCACTTCAGATATAATTTCCGTTCTATTACGATTCCATTTGTGAAGTTTTCTAAATTTTAAACAGATTGACAACACATTTACAAAGTTTGACAGTTGTGGTTTTATTTTTAGAAACAAATATTGAAAGGATATTAAACTTGTTCACTGTCCTGTAAGCGGAGGCATATTGCAGTCCTTTGGACAAAATGTTGCTATTTCTTGACCAAAAGCTTCAATCAACATTTGGCATTAAAGCGTAAGTTTCAGTAGTTTGTATAACACGGACCAAAAGTTGAATAAAAATATATTGTAAAAACTAGTGCCGTGATTGAGTGACGCCAATTCATATCTTACTAAGCTTTTTACTTGATATAAAAATTCAAGCTTATCAGCTAAGGAGACTAATAGCTGTAATAGCTACAATTCATTATTATTTTAAAAAAAAATTAAGACAAGAAACGCTAAATTTAGTTCCATGTGATTGGTGTTCAAAATTCAGTTGCATATCTTACACTTCTTCGTTCTCTGTAGAGTCCCGAACTTCGAGAGTATTTTCTGCTTTGACAAGATATAGCTTCTCTTTCAATATTCAGAACTCTACTTGGGGGTACCATTGTTGTTATACAACTTTTGAATGCTGTTATACTGAGTTTCTTATTGCCTCACCCAGTGAATGGGTTACCTTATGTCCCACGCATTGGAGAACATAGCCTGATTACAGAAGATTTCTTTTTGAAGTCACTTACTGATAAATATATTAAATCGTAGCTTGTGCCCATTGGCAACTCACACCATAATGCCATTTCTGCTGTTTTTTCATATAAAACTTTGCGCTCTGGCTCGCCTATATCCGAAAAACGGATTGCACAGCTTTGTGATGAGGCAAATGTGTTAAGAAATGATATCTAAAATTGATTCGAAAATTGAGGGACTAAAAATGCCACGGCTTGAATGGTACACAAAATAATGTTGTTAGTTTTGCAGTCACTTATATCTTACAAAAAGATCAGTATTGAACCTAGGTACTTAACTTGGTTTAATGATGCTTGCCCAAAGAGGAATCGTTTTTGAATCGACGCTTCATTAGAAATGCTGATACTTTGAGGCTATATAACTGTAGTGCCACAGCTCTGTCCGAAAAGCTTCTTTACAAATAAAAATGGATGCAAAAGACTCCACTCACTATGAACAACAGTCTCCTTTGACTATTTCAAATCTTCTAATTGACGATAAAATATTCAGTTACTTAGCAAACGAAGCTAAAAAACTCTATGTCAAGAGAAGTCTTCGACAATGCCTTTTGAAGAAGTGGAATAAAAAGAATCCTTGTAAACCTCAACGTAAATAAAGCCTCAGCGTGGCATATCAGTCCGAGTGTTGAGAAAGTTTGCTTTAACAACGATGTCACCAACTCTAATTAAGGGTTAATTTTTCAGTGCTGTTCATATTGATGGGTACGATAATAAACTTCCACCTTTTGAATTAGCTGGAGCGCAACGACTTTCTTAGTGGTCCTCAATACAATTTCCTACTCGCATGTTCTACTGGAGTTCTGATGGCATTCCTCGTTGTGAAATGAAACGGTGTGTAAACCTCTTTGGTGAAAGTATGAAAATCAATCGTATTTAGTGCTCCACTGAGAACCGATAAATATTGATATCGTTCTCAGTCCCGATAACGAGACGATATTAAAAAAATTCTTTCTCGTATAATCGAGGACGAGAACCGGAAGAGTCTGGTCGATATCTCGTTCTCGGCGATAGCGTAGTGTTCATCATACGATGTAGTGCTTATACGTACGATTAAAACTATATTATCGACGAGAACGAGATATCGGCGAGACGTTCTCGTTCGCGTTAGAACATTGAGCGCGTTCACACCAAACTCGCTAGTGAAAAAAAGTTATTTTATTGTTGTGATTTTTTTTAAAACGATATATCTTGGCACTAATGGTAGCAACCGTTTTAAAATTTGGTGCTAGGGTGTATATTGTCTACGATAACACCTCGGGAAATGTAACGGGGTTAGTTAACGACGCCTGGCACCTTGTATACAACAAAACCAGTTAAAACGCTATATCTTGAAATATATAAGCGCTACAGTTGTGAAACATGATATGTTTGTACCAAGCTACCCGCAAGATGCGAAGGGAATTTGGTAATGAGGCATGGCTCTTTCAATGCAACAAATACACTTAAATAGCTATTTTTGGTACTTAAACCAAGTTGAGACATTAAGTACATAAGCTCAATTGCTTGCAGTAAGAACTGTGTAAAATGTACGCGCAGTTGTAAAATGGGAGTGCGCGGGCAAAACCGCAAATCCAGCCGGTAATAAATATCTAAATAAATTTAAACGAAAATAGCCAAGAAAACTTAACGAGAACGATAAGGTCAAAAAAGCAATGAAAATACATTGATTTCCCGCCAGAAAAGCGTGCGGGTGTTGAAACATGAGACATTTCGCAACGTTACGAAATTAGTCGAATTGAACTTAATTTCCGCCCGAATAGAGCTGCCATAGTATAATGGGTGATGATGATATGACGACTTCCTTGAGCACTGACTCAACTTAGGGTGCTTAACCCTTTTCAACAGATATCAAATCGGCTTATGTTGCACAAAGATACGTAAAATCACTCCATCAGTCTGAATTTTTTCAAACAGCAATCGAAAGTCAGCTGTGCTCAATAGAATATCACACTATTGAGATGATTTGTGGTATTGCCGCACGGCTAAGTTATCGAACAGATTCCTTGTTAGAGTCAAAAACATAGTCCGTCATTATTAGGTCCCTTTAACCTTTTCTTCAAATCATCACGTGGCTTTGAATTTAAAGTGGTTAACGAGTGTGTGTTGACTTTCGACTTAATGCAAAATAATTCAACATAACTAAGTTATGTTCCAAACGCTGCTTTTTATTTAAAAAATCGCAAAATTATTTTAATTTGCGAATATTAAACTTTTATCAAAGCTATTTTCCTTAACTTTGCAAAAGTTTTTAAGCCATCACTTTTTTGAAAATAAAATTAATAGCGCTATTTATCAAAACTTTTATATCCCTTCGAACGAACTGTTAACCAATTCATTCAAAACAATTAACTTCAAATTGCTGCCATTCGGAACTTTTCATAGATTTCGTAGTATTTGCGCAGTTAGCTACCAGTAGTATGTAGTGAAAAAAGTACTTAAAAGCTTTCAACATTAATTCTTCAATTACTTGTCAATAAGAGTAAATTCAATTAATGACCTTTTTGTGCAAAACTTTTCAATTAACTCCAGTTGGCTGAATGGCTGAAATGGCTGCTTGCCAAAGGTTGATGACGCGCGAAAAATTCAGCAGCTACGGTCAGCCTAAAGCAAAAGTTTTTACTCAAAATCGATGTGGATAACGAAAAAAAATGTTAATCCTATGCCATGCAAATTTCCGTCATGAATATTATGAAAAGTTTTCGCAATAGATTTTATAAATTGCAACAAATTTGTGATCATTTTATAGTCAAGTTTTATTTAAAATAAATCGTCTTAAAAAAAATGCAATTAATTTTTGTGGTGGGATTTTTTTCTTTATGCTGCAAGTCAGCTTAGTGGGGAAGCTTTGCGTCATTACCAATTTTAATTTTAATTAGACAGTAACGTTTTATTAGCGCAAAATTTGTTTAATATTTTGTAGTCATCTTGCTAGGGTTGGCTTTTTCAAAGCAAACACTTTCTCATTGAAGCTAAGCAATCAGGGTTGATCATAAAAACGGTTTTTCGAATTTTTATTTGATATGGTGATAAAACGTTGCCAAGTAGGTTGAATAAAGTCGGTAATTTTTTATTATATTTTACTATTTTGAAGTGGACTTTAATGAGACCCTAATATCGTATATATAAAGGATAAACGTTTTTATGGTATATGTTTGTCAAATGAAAAATAGTACAATATTCTTCTCTAATGCTACTGAAATTTTCAAGACACAGAGATTTTTCTAAAACTTCGAACAATTTTTTGAACAAAACGTAATTTTTTTCTTAAATTATATAAATGGAACTGTAATTAAATAAGATTCTTAGAAAGGTCAATTCATTTACTTTTATTGTACCCGAATTTTCTTTATTACCCCTTTCTCACTGAAATACAAGGAAATCGGTCAAAATTTTAGAAGAATTGTCATATCTCAAATACTATTTGAGTAACATTGAAGTGTTCTGTGTCAATGCTATAGCTAATTATCTTTCTCTTTATTTTCTTATTATAATCGATTTCTTATTTATTTTTTATAACAAATTATTGTTGTTGTTGTTGTTGTCCTCAGATACAAATTCAAACCCTTAAAACGATTTTAATAAAATGCCATTAAATATGGGTATCAAATAAAAGATATTTTTATAAGCTACTGGCTGTCCCGGCAAACGTTGTTCCACCCTGGTAGAGCGATGAGTTTTGTTTGGGTAAAGTCCCTGTACAAAAAATTTTTGCTCATATGGCAGGCACGAAACCACCCATTTACATTAAAAACTTGTGCCTGCAACTTTGCTATAGATACCAAGCTCATTCATCTGCTTCACTTAATATGGAGCGTGTCATCGCCAATTTTTTCCAAACCAAGCTATGCTAAGAACCTTCTACAGTCCATAAGAAATATACATATGTACCAAATGCTATCCCGCTGTGCCAAATATCTAGTTGCCGAGACATTTCCGATGTTTCTCGTATGGAAAACGTGGCACCGCAATTTTCTGATTGGAATTTAAATTTCCCCGCATCGTTTACATATGTGCCAAGTTTTATTCATTTGCGTTCAACAGTTGATAAGACATGACGAGCTCTAAATATCTTTTATATGAAGGGGCGTGGTATCTCCCTTTTTTTTCAAACCAAAATATGTTTAAAAGATTACACAGACCATAAGAAACGTGTGTACCAAATGTTATTGAGCTGTGTTACATAGTTGCTGATACAAACAATTTAATTTTTTATCACATGAGAGGCGTTGCTCTACCCATTTTTTCATTGGAATTGACAAATCTCATTCATTTGCGTCAAGTATTGGATGAAATATGATGAATTGGATTTTTTCATAAAAATTCTGTTTAAAAAAATTCTTTTGTATGAGTGCCTATGCACTAAAAATAAAATTTTTACAACCTGAGATGCGCCACTTAATATAAAATTTACGTGACGTAAATTCCATGAGAATCGAGCAGTCTTCGAGAAAATGATATTTTAAAAATATTTTTGTATAAGGGCCACCCTAAATAAAAGTTGTGTGGCCTTAACTATGTTACTTAATGTACTAGTGTGAATTCGGTGTGAATCGATTAACCGGTCTTCGTGAGAATGATATGCTAAAATATTTTTGTATGAGAGCCTCCCTAAATATGCACCTTAAAATAAAAAGTTGTATAGTTTATGACACCCGCCTGAACGATGCAACCTTAGTGTTTAAATTTCATCGAATGTAGTGGATAGCATTAACATACAAAGCTTTGAAACTACAATATTCTTGTTATGTTAGCAGAATTGCAGTTTAAAAATATAATTTTTTTTAAAAAAAATCGGTTTTTGGAAAAGAATCGGTCAGAAATTGATTTTTCTTAAAGCTAATAGCTCGCAAAATAATGGTCTGCTTTCAAAGTTGTATTTGCCATTTATGGCATTGCCTTTGATATGACACCCATATGTCTGAAATTGATTTAGGGAATTGATTTTTAGAAAAGAGATATCCGGCTACATCTCCGATATTATTGTAATTTCATGCTCGCTAGAAACATCAAAGTCCACGTCAGAAAAAGGGAGTTCAATAAGAATAAAGAGTGCAGTACTTATGGCAAAGTTCATTGTAAATTATAAAGCTTCAAAGTCCTTGCCTGGTCCAAAGATGTAATCAAGAGTTGCAAAATATTGCGCATTTTTATGCCTTTTTGACAATTTGTTATCATTATATCATATTGAAATTCAAAAAATCGTTCGTATGACCCACCCTATTAAAACTTTTTGTTTGTCCATTAGCATATTGTGGTTAAAGTATTTTTTCCCAAAGGATTCCTTCATTTTTCAAAGGAAGGTGTCTTACTATGGGGTTGCGTCTTTAGGTTTTCGTTTGGCATGAAACCAAATTGCCAAAATTGCTTTTTGGCTTTTTCGACATTTGTCAATGCTGTTCGATACATTTCGACTGTTTAGTACTTTTCAATACTCTCCGACTTTTTCATTTTTCGATACTTTTCAACTTTTATTAAAATTTTCAATAGTTTCCCATAAATACAATTTTTTTGATACTTTTCAACTTTTTTAAATATATTTCCAATACCATTCGAAGTTTTTCGATACCACACGATGCTCAATGTTTCTTATCGACTTTTTCGATATTTATCGATGATATCTAATTTTATAAAATTTTTCGATATTTATTCGATTCACTACGGCTTTAATCGACATCCTCAATGTCATAAAACTATTCGAATTTTTAAATTTTTTTACTTACTTGTCGCCTTTTTTGAGAATGCTATGCACTACCACTTCATATTTTTAATAAGTTATTTCGATAATTTTTGATACAATTGGATTTTTTGAACGTCTAGATTATTTCACAATGTCATTTGATAGCTTTCGATAACTATCAAATTTGTTAATGCTTTTCAATTCGTTTTGACTTTCATTGACTTTTTCAATACTTTTCAATTACATATAACGATATTCTTCAACGCTATTCGATACATTTTGACTTTTAGAGAAATTTGCAATGCTATTCGATACTTTGCAACTTTAATCAAATTGTTTGATATTTTTCGATATGTTCATATGGTCATAATAGCTTTTTTGTGTTGATTTCTTGAAGTTCGTATGAATACATAATCCAGTTTGATTTCTAAAGGGTGCTGCAATTATGAACCTTTATTTTACAAAACCTTAAAGGTATAAGTTTACGGTAACTTTATATTGATGTTATATAGAGCATTCAAATAAGCAAAATTTTAGATGGAGTTTTTTAGTGATAAGCGTTTGATTTTTTTTATGAGAAAAGTAACTTAATTCACTTCTTTTTCACATTTACCTCAAGTACTCTATGCCTAAGGTGTCTGCTTTATGGTTAACGTTTTTGTCACGTTATTCCATTGTGGTCTATTAATAAAACTCCTCCTTTTATTGCTTCATTATTTCATTTTTAATTCAATGAGGTTTGGAATTTACTTTAAGCACTTCTTTGAAAAACAAATTTTCAATGAATGCCTACGCTTGTTTGCCTAATTTTTTATTTTATGTTTTTTTTTCAATTTATTTCTCCCTTACATTTACTTTCTCTTTTTTTTCTAAATTCCTATTATAACTGTAATTGCGTTTCTCAATTTTCACATCTCTATTTTCTCAATTCTTTTTACAACTTTTATTGCCAAGGATTTTTACTTCTATTTCTCTTGTTATTTGCATGGGACTCAAATTATTGAAGCGTAAAAAATGCTATTAGTGATATTTAAGGACATTGAAGGATCTGCTATACAGTCATGTTGACATGATTGAGTGCTTGTTATGTTGGTGTATTTTTCATTTTTCAAAGTTAAGGAAAAAAATTTGTATTTTAATTGAAAATCAGAAATGAAAAGATTTAATGAAGCGTAATTTTAGTGTTGGCAATGTTGTTTGCAAGAATATTTAAGATTTGAAGAAATTTCCAATGTCTCAGGTTATGAGGCAATTTTTTTTTTTATTTTTTCGCTTGAAATATTAATAGCTTTACTTGGCTAATAATATTTTTTTGTAAGTTTATTTTGTGATAAAAAAGGTTAACAATGGTGATTTTTTTCGATATATTTTGGTTATTAACACTTCAGAAATTAAATTGTTGGTAACAGCAACACTGCTATATATTTCAATATCGTCATTAATATTGTCAATGAATAATGTTTTTCCACTTTTCAGTAGCTCACAAATAAAAAGCTTAGAATAACTTCATTATCATTGAGAAAATTTATATTTTTTATTGTTTTTCCATTTGCTAATTAAAAATAAAATATATAATAAAAAAAACTTTCTTCGTAATTAAACTCTGGCATTTTCAAAGTGAAATAAAATTATTTGTAAGTGAGGCACAGTGGGTTAAATAATGCCCACATTACGCATTTATTCACATATGCTGTATAATTAATAGATATATGGTCTAACAGTTACCAAAAAGCATGAGAAACGGTGACAAATGGACGAAATCTTTTTTATGGACCGCTCGTAAATTTCTAAGGCTACTTCGGCATTTGATTAACCCAATGCAGGCTGGATCCCCGGATCTAGAGTTCCAATATTTTCAATATACATACATAGCTCTTAATATATGTTTATAATCAATCCACCTAATCGGAGTGCTCTAACCCGCTGTGCTACTTTATCACAACGATTAAAAACATTTGCCACAGTTTCACAACAATATCAATCAAACTAAAATAATTATGAGGCTTAAAATCAACACGCTTTTCAAATTAATTAAAATAATTTAAATAATAACACAATTTTACAGTGGATCTTACGACTACGCAATTTCATAAAAAAAACAACTGCCAACACAATGCAATCAAATCAAGTTGTAAAATAATGCGGCAACACTTAAGCCGAAAAAAGAGCTGTAGAAATATACAAAAACAACAATGAGTCCAAATTCATAATGAATACCAAATAAATTTATGGAAATTCACAGATTTTCTCTCGTCCATCATAAAATGGAAAACCAAAATTTCCGTAATATATTTCAACATTTGTCGCCACTGCAGCAATTGCTGCTGCTGTTTTTTGCTTGCAGCACAACTTCTGTGATGCTTCATTTTTTTTTCCCAACCAGCAATATAATGTAAAGTGCTACATTTTGGTGATAGTTTCTTTGTGTGAAGATTATTCATAGCTAGGAAATCTTAAAATAATTCAAGTGTAAGACTTATTTCACACTATTTGCCCATCGTAACTCTGCACGGCTAAGTGAAAAGTTAATTTTTGTAGCTTTATAAGATACTAGGTGGTCCCGCGGCCTTGCCCGCTTACTTCCTATTGTACAATCCCGCTTACGTTTTACGGAGTCCTTACTGCAGACAATTGCGTTCATGCACCAAATTTAACAACTTGGTATAAGTACCAAGAATGGCAATTTAAGTGTTTTTGTTGTATGGGAGGTGTCACGCCCCAATACGCAATGCCGTACCTAGCGAGTAGCCATGTATAAAGTTTCACAACTGTAGCTGTCATAGATGCGAAGATATAGCGCTTTAATTTTGTTTTTATCGCATGGAAGGTACCACGCCCCGTTGCAGATTCCCGTCTATATTTTGTGAGGTACTAAACATGAACTAAATATATACATCTTAACACCAAATTTCAAAACTATCGGTAGCATAGGATTTAACATATAGCATTTTAAGTGCTCTTGTTGAATGGAAGGTCCCACGCCCTATATTTTAATCAATATAACGTCACTCAGGGATAGTGTAAATTTTTATTGGTAGAAGAATTTTTAAAATCGAAATAGTAGCTTCAGAGATTACCCTCTACATACAAAAAACAAACTTTGCCTCTTCTTAATATAATAAATAGTATAGCTTACATTTAATGGAAGGTTTCACGCCTGCTTTTTAGTTAATGTTTCTATACCCTACTTAGTGCTAAAGATATGCCTTATGTACAACGACATCTTCAAGATTTTTTATGAATCAAAGAATGAGTAAGAGTTAAGTCCTTCTTCGTGTCTTTAAATATAAAATCTATGTAAGACTGTTTCTAAGATCCTGATTTACTCCTACAAGCTCTCCTCTTCTGAATCTTTAGAAAGTTTTCGTCCTACCCAGATTCAGCTTAGGCCATATGTTTCGAGAAGTTCTGCATACGGCGATAAGGTTCCACCTTCTATTCGTTTGTTTCTTGATTATGCCCGCTATCCGATAGTGTAGTTACGCCAATGGTATCTTATGGTCTACCACCTGTTGATTATCCGGTTGTTCTGATCCTATTTCTCATTTCCGGAAATACCCTTATGACCGGGCACACAGCAGAGCTCTATAGTATGCCACTTACCTTATACAAATTTGTACAAATTCTTTGTTGGCAGCACACAAATTAAACTTATTCAAAATGTGGCAACGACAGCAGACTGTTGCAAAACGGCAACATAATGCACTGTGTTGCCACAGTTTCAATGTTTGTGTTTGGTTTTCGTTCTTGTATTTACTTTATTTCATTATTTACTTTTATCATTTACTGTACTTTGTTTTGCATTTTTAAAGATTTTTGTTATGTCCGAACGGTTGAAAGTGATTTTCATTGAAATTTTAACTGCTTTGATGCTAAAGTTGCATGAATTTCCTGCATCTGCTGGTGTCATTTGAAAGCATAGTGCCGCATTGTAAAATTATGTCCTACGGGTCGAAAATTAATTGTTTATTTAATGCCTCTGCGATATGCATGGGCCAAAATCAGAGGGTTGAGAAATATCAAAGTCATAGAAACTCATAAATGCAAAAAACTTAAAGTTTGGCCCATGAATTAAAATTAATTGAAAGCTATACGTTCAAAATAAATAAATTTCCGAATAGTTTGAGATTCAAATTTTGACATGGCATTACAAAGAAGTCAACCTAAAAACGATTTCAAAAATTTGTTCCTTGTCAATTTGAAATTGATTATTAAAAATACTCTGCCTAAAATTATATGCTTTGGTAAGGAAGAAAATATTAGGAAACTCTCCTTACTTTAACCAAAATTAATGTGAATTGGATTAGCTTCACAAGATTTATTACTGAGAAATTCCTTAGCTTCGAGGCAGGCACCATTAGGACTATGAATTTTAAAATAAAAATCACTTTCTAATCGTTATAAATGAATTCGTATTTATTTCGATCAAAAATAATCATTATTTTGAATTTTTACTTTTTCCATCTAAAATATCGATTATTTTGAACTTTTCATTTTATGGATGAATAATCGCTATTTTGAATTATTATATTGCAGTATTTGAAAGAAAAATAAACCTAATGTCATATGTACTTTCATTTTTTCGCAAGCGAATACTGAGCTTTTTCGATGACTTTTCGATAAGTTTAGACTATCAAAAATTTTTGATGAGCTTCGATACTTTTTTTTATAGTTTTGGACTTTTTAGTTTTTTGACTTTTTTGATAATTTTCGACTTTTTCGATAATTTTCGACTTTTTCGATAATTTTTGTTACAATTCGATAGTTCTCGATTATAGAATATATTATATCGGAAAAAGTTAAATTCCAAAATAATTGGATCGATATAAAATACATAATAACGATTATTTTTGTTTGAAAGAAATCAAAATCCAAAATTACAATTATGCAATGATTTTTTGAATAAAATTCCAAAATAACGATTATGCATTGACTTTTAAATAAAAATCAAAAAAATTAAAATCATTTCATATTTCTACACGGCACGTCAAAAGAATCTTATATGTTTGTTTTTTAAATATCATATTTACAAGCAACTTTTCTCTATTTTAATATTAATAAACTTTATATCAACGTTCCCGAAATATTCTAGGTAATATATAATGAATTTTATAAATTTTTTTTTTTTGAATAATCAACTGACTGTTTTTGAAGAAGCTCAAAATTATAATTATTTTTCTTCTTCTACTGACAAGAGCTTGTGGAAGAAAATCCCATCAACATTTTTTTTTTTCTTTTTTTTTTAATATGAGAGCTAAGCTGCTAAAAGCAATTCCAATCGAAATTTGCACACCCAAAAATCTGCCGCCTAGCATTTTCGGCAATACTTTTAAAGCGTCACTGCACGAAACTAAGTATATTGAGAAAAATAGTTTTTTCGAAAATGTTTACGTATATTAAATTTATAAATTCATAAAAACTGCTCGTCGTTTCTATGCTTGTGGTATAATATTATAATATTTTCAGTTCTGGACAAAAAACAAAATTACAATAATGTGGTATAAATTGTGACCCTTAAAAAGCTACATATTTCTTACATGAAAAAAAGAAGTATTTTATATAAATTCTCTTAGGTTTCGAAAATTCTTATAAACCCTGCATAACTTATAATCTCGAAATCGCCTCATTCGAATAGTATTTGGACTCTTCATCTTTATCCTTTGATTTTTGTTTAATCAATTTCGATTCATCACTTAATGAGCCTTCACTGCTCTCCTCTTTGGAAATGCTCGATTTAAATCTAACTTTCATATTTGTCTTCTCATTAACAACATCAGCCACTGTTGCTACTACATTTGGTGTTGCATCTATGCCAACTACTATGTCATCAGTAATACCAACAACATCCACACATCCACCAGCGGTGGCAGCATCACAATCGCCACCACTTACGCCCACATCATCTTCCTCTTCATCTAGCTTTGGCAAAGGATTCGCTAGGAATGTACTCAACACAATGCCTTGATTATTAACATATGTGGCATAGGCATCATCGTCTTTGGTATAACCCATGCTAACACGCCGCACATCGGTCTTAACGGCCAGCAATACATTCAGGCAGTTGCGAAAAGTAGGACGCTCCTCTGGATTGGACAGCCAACATTCTAACATGAGCGTAAAGCTGTAATTACAGAAGAAGAAAAAAATTGTATGTACGAGTACAAAGAGTTGTAATTAAAAAGAAAACATATGGAGCACAAAATAAAATGTTCTTAACACTGGGCAACAGCACAGTTGCGTGCCTTAGAGTTTGGCATCAGTTTGATATGTACGAACGTTCACTATTGGAAATTTATTTTTTCTTCCCTTCTGTTTTATATTCTTAAATACATTTCATTTGGTCTTTCTCCATTTTTCTTTGCTGACTTTCACACCATCTATCTGTTTTTCATTATCAACCTCGAACTTTACAACTAGCTTGATTTCCCTTTTTTTATGGTTTGCGTCTCTTTTTTTACTCTCTCTATCTTTCTTGCTCCCTGCCTCTAACTCACTCATTACCTTCCGGTTTCTCTATCTCTTCTTTTAGCTACAGCTGTACTTTGGCCATATGTTGCTCTTGCGTTAACTGCATTGCTGCCTTAAGATCTAAAGTTCTGCCTTAAGCTCTTGATCCACCCATGTTTCTAGTCCTATCTCTGCTTCGGATTTTTCTCCAGCGCTACTTCTAGTTGTATCTCTAACTTTACTGGAGTTTTACGTCTCCCCTTCTTCTAACTCTACCGCTAACTCTTCCTCCAACTCTACATCTAACTCTACCCAATCTTCTAGCTCTATCTTCTACTCTGGCCTATCTTTATATCTAGGTTTAACTCAATCCTCTAGCCTTAGCTTTGATTTTTCCTCTTCTTCTACTCTCTCGCCTTAGCTTTGACAATAACTTTACCTACAACTCAAGCTTCATCTGTATATCTAACTTTATATCTTTACTTACCAGTGGGTCTACTTTTGCCTCTACTGTCATCGCATGCTCCTTTTCTCTGCCTAGCTCTTCTTTTAGCTTGAGCTATTGTCCAGCTCGTGGACTAACTCTATTCTAAATCCTGGTCACATTTTTTTGTAACGCCTTCAGCACCAACTATTACTCAAATCATACCTCTAGCTTTACCTTTAGTTATACTTCTAGCTGTACCTCAGCCTCTACCTCACACTCCAACTCAACCTCTTACTCCAGCCTTACATTTCTCTTTTTCACTTCATCTTCCTCTCAATGCCGTGTCCATTTATATTCTTATTCATTTCCTTTTCTTCTTCTTCTTTCTATTCCTTGAACTTCAGTTATGTCTCAACATGTTTCCTTTTATCTTTTTCTACCCGGCTCCCTCCACTTTTTCTTTTTTCACTTTTTCTTACAATTTCGCATTCTCTTCTCTTCAATTCTCTTTTGCGTTTTCCTCTATTTTCTCTTCTTTTGCTTCCTTTTCTCTTTTTTTAACTTCTCAATCTCTCTATTTTTCTCCTTTTTCTATTTCTTTTCATCCTCTCTACCATCAGATCCTTTAGAACTTTTTATATGTTTTCCCAAAAACCATGCCCATGCTATCATTACTCTAAGGTTTTGTTACCCAGTATTCCAAATTACAATAGCCAGCAAAAAACAAATTTTCGCACAACAAATAGCTGCTTCTACTTACAGCTTATCTGGGCAATTTTCTGGTTGCTCCAAGCGTCCGCCCGACTTAACATAATTTAACACATCTAAATTATTGCGCGCAGCGTACGGTTGCTGACCCAATGTCAGTATTTCCCAACAGAGTACAGCAAATGCCCAAACATCCGACTGTGTTGTAAATACACCATCTACTAAACTCTCAGGTGACATCCACCGCACAGGCAGTAGACCTTCACCCTCTTTGCGGTAGTAATCGTTCTTATAAATATCGCGCGCCAAACCGAAATCACCAATTTTAACAACGCGTTTGCTGCGATCACGCGATGAAACCAAACAATTGCGACACGCCAAGTCACGATGCACGAAATGCATATCCTCCAGATAGCTACAGCCAGTACCAACATCAATGCACATTGACATGAGATCTAGTAGTTGCAAGGACGAATTGGGGCGCTATGGAACGAGTAAAAGTGGGAAAAATATAATTAGTAAATATTTATATATGGATGCATATCCATCATACCAGCGTATTTGGGCGCGATTCTCGTAGATAGCTAAGTAGATCTCCAGCCTCCATGTGCTCCATTATAATTGAAATGGATTCGGTATCGAAGCAAACACCAATTAATCGCACGATATTCTCGTGTTTGAAATTACTCATCAGTTGGGCTTCCTGTAGTAATTCAGCGAATTCGCTGGCTCCTTTGCGGAGTGTCTAAAGAGAAAAATTTGTTAGACTTTTTGTAAAAACGAAAATAAAAACAAAGAGAATTTCAAAGAAGAAATTTAACGTTTTCTTTTAAGTTGAATCCTCATTTTTCCGAGAAACATCACATCAGACGCAAACTATTTTGAACTGTTTGGTGACCAAATAGTTTTTTCACAATCCTCATTCAAAGTGTTCAACATTTTTCTAGTAAAATGACGTAAGCCAATAGGAACAACCCATTAAACCCGATATGATTATCAACGCAGATATCGCTACTATCACACATTGGCAACAGTAGATTTGGAATCGGTCAACCCAAAACGGACTTCTATAGCCTTTGAATACGTAAACATATATCTAGACGGCCAAACGATACGCTGGAAATCGATATATTGCAGGATTACACAAGAATGCTCTTAAGTTTTGTATAAATCAGCATCGGCTGATTTAAACGGTGATGCGTTTGATATGAGCAGCCAATCGGAGATGAAGTTTTAATCTGAACTCATCAATATTGTGTGCCACGTCTCTAATTTTATAAAAACTTAGAACTGTTTCTTAGTTTAATATCAATGAGTTAATTGATAAACAAGAAACCTAAATATGGCCTGAATTGATAAGCAGCGAAGACATCAATTTGAAAAATTTAATTACTCAAAAATATATGCGTTGCACTTAACAATACTATAAAAAAAATTCACTATTTTTCAAATAAGATACTCACCTTTATGGCCACCTTTTCGTGTTCACCATCATCTTCATGCTTCACTAAGCCCTCATACACTTCGCCGAATGCGCCGCTACCCAGGAAGTTTTGTAGTGTTATTTGATTCCAACTGATATGCGGCAGCAGTGCAATATCTGCATCGCTTAATGGCCCACCAGTATAAAGCGTTGAATGACTCGCCACTGAAAACGCACGGTTACGTGTTGCCATCAATTGTTGTTGCTGTAGTGTCGAAAAATTACTCCAAATGCTGGGACGACCCTTCTCTAGCAATTTTTTGGCGCGCACACGTCGTTTTTGTACTGAAACCGTGAAAACTCATTAAATATTTTCCCAACAAGTATCCCGACTCCCACCCACAGCCACAGCCACACCCACACTCACCTGCACGAAACACTAACAACATTAGAACACAAGTGGAAACGATTGCGGCTGGTGCTATTATAGCCAAAACTAATGAATCGCGCTTCTCTGCCGTAACAAATGGCTCTAAAACACGTTCGCTATCCTCGCTGTATGGTCCCCAACCGTATGCCTCATTACGTGCACGCACACGAAACATAAGCAAACGCATCGTGTACAATTCCCTGACGATGCAACTCAATTCCGTTGTATTACAATAGACCAACCATTTATCTTCCAGTGGTTGCAACTCTTCCGCCCATGGTAAATCACGCAGCGAAATTACAGTGTTGTTTGCCTCCACGTCGACCACACTCCCGTCGTCCACCATACCCTCATCGTTCTCCGATGCACGCCGCTTACGTTTGGCTACTATCAGCCGTGACTGCAGCGCTTCGAGACTGTATTCGGTCACTGGTGAGCCATTGTTACGTGCTGGTTCCCATGATACTTTAAATATTTCACCCGCAATGTGCTCGATTTGTGGCTTCCCAGGACTGCTGGGATGATCACCTAGCGTTTCGAAGATAAATCGCTCCGGAAACTGATATGGGCGTGCCACGTGCGGGTAGTAGAGTTCCAAGTAAAATTCATATTTAGTTTTTGGCTCAAGTTCAGTGATGACGACCTGCTCGGATTTGTTGGTGATATCAATGCTGAATTCGTTTTCGTCAGCGTTGAGTTCATGGCACACTAATATGGTGTTGCTGACGTCTGTGGGCGGCAGCCAGTGCAATGTGAGATTTTCGGGCCCACGTGACAGCAGTTGCAAGTCGGATGGTTGCTCAAAAGTTTCCACTACCAGCGAGGAGGTTACTTCGAATTTGGCAGGTGTTGAAAAGACTTTTAGCCAGAGCGCATAGCGTTGCGCTGGTGCCATATTGGTTAGTATGACTGAAGTACCTTCGACTTTTTTGTAAGCGCCCAAGCTGGTGTTTTCCATTTGCCAGTGCAATTCGTACCAGACCTTGGCATTGTTGAGCTCTGCGGGTCGCCGCCAGTGCACATGAACTTCTGTTGGGCTGAGTGCATAAGCTGTAAAGTTTTGGGGCACACTTGGTGTACCAGCGGCGGTGCGCACTACGAAGTCTGCTATTATTGGTGCAAGTAAATTCAGCTTTTGTTGGTAGTAAGTGGAAACATGTATTTGCACTGTGTAGTTGGTATAGGCACTTAAGTCAGTTATGTTGGCAACACGCTCAAATATTGTCAAATTGCGTTGGTAGTCTGCATTGTCTGTCACATTGATAATAAAACGTTCGCCCGGCACTGGCAGCCAGCAGGTGTCGTCAATATTCACCTCGGGTAACCAAAGCGTAAAGAAATCCTCTTCCAAGGCAATAACTTGCGCCTCTAGCAAGTCCGATTTACTAAGCAAAATATCATGTTCACTTGGCAGCAGACAACGTCTGGGCGGATACTCCTGGTAGTTGAGCGCCTTAATGCGCCGCACATCAAGTGCTTCCAACTCATACTCTAAGTTCTGCTTCCGCCGATTGAAGGCACGTATGCTGCCATTCTGTAGCGCATAAACGTAACCATTATCGCGTTCAACTTGCACCATGCGTTCGGGCAACTCTAGCACATCGAATTGTAGCTTCAGCGGGTTGCAAATGAGACGTTGCACATCGTATTTGCATAGTTTGCCTTTGTGATCCAGTAAATTCACTGTTTCCATTTCCGCACCCATCGCACCTTCGAACATGCGCAGCAATGCTGTGGTGCCCTTAAACTTCAATAGCGTGCCATCGGTGAGATTGCGTCCCATAAGCGTTGCATTGTGTCCATCCGCCTCATATTCCAGCCACAGCAGCGCTTGCGAAAATGGCAACACTAACATGTCACGCAACATCCTACCGCGTGCTGTTCTAAAGATTTTTGTGCCCAACATAACGCGCCCTTCAAATTGACACAAATCGAGCTTGTAAATAGACACCGCCTCGACATCTGCATCCCGCTCCGCCCAATAGACAGTACGCGTCACCCAGTCAGCAGTCAATGCCAACACCTCGGCACGCATGCGTGCTAGCTTGACAGGTGCTGACCCAGGCACAAACGTCAGCAGCTCGACATTTTCGTTGACCCACAGCAATCGCTGTTCGCCCCTCATCAACGCCAAGTGTTCAACCTCGCTGGCGGTATGTACTAGTATGTGGCGTTTATTCAAGTCCAGGTCGAATTCAGCAATAAACTCGCTTGTTACAACGAGCAGTATTGGTGCCGCCTGCACCTCTGGATTCACATATACAACATGTTGCGCAGTTTTTTCGCCGCCACTAGCACGCCCAACTGCAAAAGCCTGCACCTGGAACGTGTACGTTTCTCCAACGCTCAGCTCGCCTATGCGTGCTTCTAACGGCTTGTCGGCGCTGCTGTAGTTGTGCAGACGTTCTCGGTACAGCTCCTCGCCCAGCCAGCAATAGATCTTATAGGCTACAGCAGTATTCATGCTAATGTTCTCGGGCTTATCCCAACGAATGAGTGCGCTAATATTTGGCGCAAACTGCAGTGGATCTGCTGTTTGACTGATAAAAACGCGTAGTCGTTTTGGCTGCGTTGGTGCTGCAGCGGGTGTGTGCAACTGTGCTCTTGCTGTTGCGCCCGCACTCCAATACGTATGTGGTGTTATGGAAATATTCAACCACAATTGAGGCTGATGAAATTCCGTAAGACGCAGCAAGGGTTCATTGACCTCTAGCGTGTAGAAGCGTGTCAGCTGAGCAGCATCATCGCTATATTGAAGCAACACCTTGTAATAGACCGTGTAATTATCAGCCGTTGTGGAGGTAGCCCACTTTATATTGAAGTCATCCCAATATCCCTCTTCGTCGACTTGTATGCTATCAGTTGCTATCGCCTCAGGTATAACACTTGCATCCAAGTACGGCGTATAGTCACGTTTAAGCCTTACAGCGTGTACCCGTCCGAATTGTGGCACATCCAAATGTGCCTGCTGCGCCAAATTGTCCGTGCGCACTATGACCAATCGACTTGCATTTTCAGTAGCAGTCAACCACGACAGACTATCGATTTCTTCCATGTACGCAAGCGAGCCAGGAACTATATCTTCAGATAAAAGCATATCTTCAAACTTATTCAATTCACCACGCTCTGTTGCTGATTTGAAGAGGCGCACATGACCTTCATTTTGTCGCGCCACAAAGTAAATTTTCTGACGAACCACATCTAAGGCAAAACCAAGCACGACACCACCAATACCATTTACATGAAAATACACCATTTCCTGCCTTTCAAAGCTGCTACTGCCACTTAATGTGCGGCGTGCCAAGCGCGCACCAGTCGAGTAATAAATGTAGCCAGTATACGAATCGATTTCAATCTGCTGTGCATCAAAGAGTGGCAGCAATTCCTTATCGCTGCCATCCAAATTTGCGCGTAGTAACAAATTACGTTGCATATCCGTTAAATAAATTTTGCCGCCACGCCAATCGTAAGAGATGTCGCTCACTTTAGCACCCGTGACACCCAACTGGAAGGCGCAGCTCAACTCTGGATTCATTAGATTTGCGCATTTCAACGTTTGGTTGGCCACAAAGAAAATGCTGCCATTTAATTGTACAAATGTGTGAATTTTCGTTACTTCCGCTGCCGCTTTGCTATCAAGTAGCTCTTGAACTTCTTCGCCAACTTCATTTGTTTCGTAAAATCCCTGCGCAGTTCCCCACAAAAGCTTGTGTTTGCCCAGCGGCCACGTTCGTGTCAGCAGCTCTTCCGACCATGCACCAGCACCCGTTTTGCTTGCAGCGCGTACACGCAGCTTATAGGTGTTGTCAGCCTGCAATTGCTCGACGTCAAAATATGTGGACTTGATGTTGCGTATATTGAATGCGCTATTACTTGCCACATCCATCAGCTCCAACTCGTACTCCCATTGCTGCCAGGCGTACGTTGTCTGCAAAGCATTTAGCGGAGGCGGCTGCCAGCTGATTTTCGCCATGTTGGCCGTAAGCAGCGCTTGTACTGCCTGCGGACTACCATTGGGCTGTGGTGTAGGCTGCAGTTCTTGTTGCTGTTGTGGCACAAAACTCCAACACCATTCCAGCTCACGTATGAACCAGATGTCATTTTCATTGGTGCGATAATTTTGATGCGCCAAATGGGTGCCATTTGTTGCGTAGATGTCAGCGCCACTGCTAAGCGCAAAACTTTGTATTTCACCTTGTAGTGCTCCATTGGTATTGTTGTTGCTGTTAATGCCATGTCGAAGTTTTTGCTTAAATGCACCATCATAGCTCAATTCGTAAAGCTCTTGATTCTCTTTGTCATAGTACACAAGTAAATTTCGCGGTAAATCGACTACGAAGCTGCCCAAGGAAGGTGTTTGTATGACAGCTTCATATTTGAGCGTTGCCAGATTCATGCGTTGTATTCCAGCATTACTTTGTGACCAAAAAAGCCAACCATTGATTGGATCAACTACCAATTGTTGTACAGCATGATGTTGTGAATTGACTAGCAGCTCCAAGTTTTCACCAAGCATATCGGAGCGTACGATGAGCCAAAATTTATTGGGAGCCTAAGCAAATAGGAGAGAGAAAATTTGTCGAGAAAAAAAGAAAAATCAATCAATCAAAAAAAAAATTAGTTCTCAAAATAATTAGTAAAAGTATTTTCAGCAAAATATGTCAGAAATTAAATCTTTAACCAAAGAAGATAAGTTACTTTTGACTAAAAACACTTCATTCGACCTAAATTAAGTTCATCTTCGGCGGAAAGTCTTTTCTTCCAAAAAAACACCCCTTTTTCCCAAGGAGCTGTCCTTTTTCAAAAAGTAGGATTTTTGAGTAGAAGCCTACTAAATTTCTTTTATCCGGCACTAGGCTACATCTACACGAAGCTACTGCAACTTTGCAGAAGACTTTCATTTTCCGGGAAAGAGTCTTTCGGTGAGGAAGTAACTGGCTTTTATTTTGAAAAGTGTATCTTTTTCCAAGATGTAGCCTCTTTTCCAGATAAAGCATTTCTTTCTTCACATTGTGGTCAGTTTCTTCACTGAAAAAAAAATATTTTTATCCGAAAATAATCTCGTTTTCCTGAGCAACTTCATCAAATAGTGTACTCTTTGAGAAAAGTCCAAACTTTTGAAAGGACGTTTAAACCTTAAACCACTTTGCAAGAAAAAGCTTTAACTTAAAAACCTAAACTTTTTATAGCTCTCTTCAAAGGCAGCCAATCTTCTGCGAAACTCTCATTTCTATTTTCTGAAAGAGAAGAGTTAAAATTTTTTTCCCCCAAAATGTAAAAATATCAACCAATTTTCTGAATTCTTTAATCCTTTTTATACAAAGCTTCTCTGCGAAATAGGCTTTTAAGTGAGAAGACATTCCCAAAGCAGCTTAAACAGTAAAAACAGCATATAAGTTATGGTTGCAAAAAGAAGCTGACCTAAGCAGCGAATCTTGTTTACCTTGAAGGCCTCTTCCAGAAACCGTTGTAAAGACAAAACGTCGTCTTCCCTGATAAACCTTAATGAGTGAAGATCTTATTTCGAGCAAATATGTTTTTTCGCAGAAAAGTTGTTTGTCCTTCTTTAGTTAAGAAGTGCGCAAAGGAAATTTGCGAATCAAAAGACCAAACCTCCAAATTCTTTTGGAATACGCTAATTCACAAGAAAAAAAGTTCAATTTCCTTCACTTTTGCTTTGACTTACCTGTCCAGCTATATAAAGCTTAGAGTTCAACCAATCCGCCGCTATTTTTGCTGGCTTAAAGTTCACAATGGATTTATTTAAATAAAGTGCTTCACGTTCAGTGGATCTTTCCAAATAAGCACTAAAAAAAAGAAGCACATAAGTTTTCATTGAAAGCACCAAAAAAGTTGTGCTCGTACTCACCTGAAAACATGTCCATCTTCATCAATGACAAAAAGTTTTTTCGCCGCTAAATGTAACGCGTAATCGCTTATCAGCTGATCACTTAGATAAATAAGCTGCGTTTCCGCTAAAGCTTCCAAACTTCTCAATCGAATGCTGTATTCACCCGCCAGTATAAACTCACTGGCGGCATACATATCGGCGCCTCTTGTATGTGCCAAATCCTTAGTTATAATCCATGATCCTGCACAGGGTCCTACACCCTCATCGTTGAGCATGCAAAGTTGTAACGTGTAATTGGTTAATGGTAGTAAGTTGTTGGCAATGAATTGTACTTGAGCTGCTGGTATTAACTGGGAATTGAATATAAGGGATAGACATGGAATTCGATATATTGAAAGGGATATTTGTGACTTACATGCTCCATTGTTGCATTGCTATTGCTATTTGTCAAATGTAACTTGTAGCCGGTTAATGGGCCATTGGTAAATTCACCTGCTTTCCAAAATATGGCTATATGCGCATCATCTAACGCCAGCACATTTTCCATTATAGGACTGGATAGTGGTGCACCCTCCGCTTGAGTTGTAAAAACTGGCGTTGGTCTTGAATAGAGTATATCAAGTGGACTTTCACCAAATGGAATTTCAAAGCGAAACTGTTAAGGATATGGGAAATAATACACGTGATAGTGTTGTCAAACGAAAATTATATAAAAAGCGTAAGCAATTTTTCGGGGTAAAATAGTATGGTGAATGTCAGCAATATCACCCAAGAAAAATCATGTAAATTTGGGTCCTACTTCATTTGAATAATGTCCCTAAACATTGAGAAATTTTATAGGATTTCTAAGATTTTGCTTTAGTTCACCAGGTATGTGAATACTGTGAAGGAAAACTCAACACCATATTGTTCTGAAAATAGGCTGATTTAAACAAGTAGGCGTGATACCTGCAAACCAAAGTCTCGACATTTCGGAATGGGAATTTAATAAAACTTAGTACAGAAACGCAAAATAACTATACAAAATACTGAATATGAAATGGGCAAAATTGGTGAAGTGGGTGTGACATCTTCTTGACAAAATAAAATTCAAAATGCGCTAGTGCTTGAAGCCTTGCAGAGCTAAATCAATGGAACTTTTTTGAAACAAAGCACTTCGCAAAAATGGGTGGCTTAGGTGAAGTAGGCGTGGCACTTTCTGTACATACAAAAATCAAAATAATAATGAGAGTTTGTAGTAAAAATGTATCGAAATAGGATACAATAAAACATTAAATAAAAAAGCCGGGATACTTCAAGTAGGCGTGGTAACTGCCATATAGGCACACAATATACCAAATGCCTATCTACATAACATATTTCACAGCATATTCATTTCGCATATTACAAATATGACATGTTCCACTCTTTGCTAGTTTGGCAAATCCCACGCCTACTTCATAAAAATTGTCTGCTGCTAAATTATGTTCCACTGCTCATTCAATACTTTCTTTACTAACTCACAGAGAATAGCATACTTTAATCTTTACGCATATTTAAGATTACACGCCCACTTCAGAAATATCGCCCATTATCGTAATTTTTTCCTTGGCACACATGCCACAAGCTAACTCGATAATTTCCGAAAACACAAACATTCTAAGATAACACAAACTACTAAACACATAAATAACATAAACTTACGCTATAGCTGGTATATGGCATTAAAACATCAAGTATGTCACAGTTAAAATTCTCATTGCAATTGTAATCGGCCAAATTGGACCAGTCAGCTTCAGCGCATGCAGCGGCCGTATCCTTTGTGTCATCTACATCCACATCGACTGCTTTCCGTTCCTTATCATCCCTACGCTTACGCACATAGCAATATTGTATATTAAATGGTCTACTAGCCAAGTATTTATCTGGGAATTTAATGGGCCATTGCAGCGTTAATGAATTCGCCGTCATCATCGTCATCGTCGATGTCGTTGTTGCCGTGGTTGCACTTCCATACAGCAATTGTGGCGTTGTGTTGCGCACCAACGATTCCATGGACAAACGTTGCAAATGCCAATAATTTCGTTGTGCCATTTCGCAAGCGCTGATGCATGGCAGATCAAAAGGATAAAATTGTAGCGAAGACTAAAATTTCAAATAATAAAAATGCAAATACGATATACCGTAAAAATAATGAAATATACAATCTTACGCAAGCTTCCTGACAGGATTCGTATTCCTGTAGTGCACGCCACCATTGTTGGCAACCTTTGGCGCACTGTAAGAGAAATTATAATGCAGAAAATAAAATTTTTAATTGTGAATTTTCTTCTTTTTTTAATGCAAGGCAAGTTCTGTCCAAGCGTTGTTGCCGCAATCCCGTCCTTACATACTGCACCAAAGTCACACAGTTCAAGTTGATATTACTCACAGGGATCAAATTTCACTTAAGTGTAAAGAAACTGCCGCTTTTGTTGCAAAAGTCTCTTAGTATGTTGCTGCTGCGGTAGGGTGCCCATAAACAATACTCCATTCTAAAGTCAGTTTGTTAGTTTCATGGTCTGTTTGTAGTGTGTCAAGTTTAAGTTTCTCAAAAGTCACAATTTTGGTTTTACTTTTTTCCCACAAAAAAAAAAAGTTTGTGTAAGGTTTCGTATTGTTTGTTGTGCTGACTTACCCTTGTCACAAAACATTTCTCACTAAAATCGCCAGTTGCACATTTAATGCCGAATTCATCCAGATATAAATTTTTCTGAAAATAATTAAGAAAAATAAATTCAGTAATTTTATAAAATATAAAGCATGACATAGCAACATAGCATAAGGTATTTTAGCTCAACGGATAGATTAAATATTAAGCAATATATAGAGATATGCAACATTTGAATAATTTATTCTTACATTATTCGTATTCATATTTGAACCTAGAGCCTGCTCAAAAAAGTTTTATTTTATAAAAAAAGAGGTCGCCAAATCATTACTTATTATTCATAAATTTCGAAAAATCGTAGCGTAACAATGATTCATCAATTTTTGAATTACTTCCACGCATTAAAATCGAAGTCCTCAACGTCAAGCTGGTTTTGCTTTTGGGAATGAATGCCCCATACAAATTGAATTCAATAAGTACTAACTCATGCTTATTATTTAAAGTCATGAAAGAGCCACAATTTCTTCAGTATCATCATGCCGACTATAGTGGTTGCTATCTTTGGCATTTCCTACACCGCATTAGTAAAACTTAAAAATTTTGTTAATAGTTCTCAAATGCAAATTTGCTAACATTTACTTAAATGACTCTTATTATAAAGTTTTTAGGCTTAAGCGGTGCCACGCCTATTTGTAAGATTTTGTCGAACTGTCATGGTGCTACATTGTCTATTCAACAGTTTGGCGCAAATTGACTTTTACGCTTTAAGTGGTTTTAACTTTTTACGGATGTTGCAAGGGACACAATGGGAATGTTATAGTACATCTTTGATGATCCCATTATTTTGCGGCAATGTAATGTAACTTCAATTGGTTTACCGGACCGTTTCTAAAGCCAACCTTAAGCTGAAAATCAATATTCACAATAGAATCGTTCTCATAACAATTCAATTTTTGCGAAATAACAAGGAAAATCAATTGTAAAGTATCGAAAAAAATATCAGAAACTATCGAATAATAACGTGAGATACCGAAACATTTGATAGTATCAAATTGTATAGAAAAGTCGATGTGAGTAAAAAAGTATCAAAAACTTCGAAAAATTCGAAAATTTAAATAGAAAAGTTGCAGCGTCGATATGATATGAAAAGTGCCGAAAACTATTGAAAAAGTAGAATGGCACCGAATTGTATGAAAAATATCGACGACATCGATAAAGTATCAGCTTATATTGATATAATGCTGATATGTAGAGAATTATCGAATAGTATCGAAAAGTATTGCATAATATTGAATGATTGATGGAATAATGAAAGATTTTCGGAGTAATTTTTTGCGCATAATGTGAATCGGTCATCGAAATTTGTTCATTACGATGGAATTTGAATTATTTGAAATAAATAATAGAAAAATTGCCTTAATGGTTATATTGGAGATTATGTGTGGGCCTGAAGTCATAAGTTAAAATACTTAATACTATTTTTTTCATGTCTCAATGACCATAGTATATGATACAACCCGAAAATCCACGCCTCTTCCTAAATCACAAATTTGCATTGATTGGATTCTCAAATTTCACCAGTCAATTAAATAGATATCGCACTGACTTTACAAATGATACCCATAACTACAACAATAAAAACAAGAGTAGTTATTATTATAGCATAATTTATAGCACAATTATATCAATTACATACAACAAACAAATACACGCACACACACAACAATACGCAATAATAACCATAAAAAATTAAAATTTGACACAAAAAAAATGCAAAATAACAAAACATCGAAAAAAGTAGCAATTACGCGTACTTCATTCATTCATTCATTCATTACTTACTTTGACAGCACTGACAATGCTAATGGAATTAGAGCGCGTAAATGCGACAAATGTCAAATATATTATAGTTACAAAAACAACAACAATGACAGTAACAAAGGCGTCAACTAGATGTCAACTGATATGTCAAGAAATTCTTAACTACTTCTTATATTTTTACATCATATCTTTGCTTTGATATTTTTTTGTACAGTGATTTAAAGGGGGACTATCAATATGAAGTGAGAAATGGCCCGTAGAGATTTGCTTAAAAAAATTTGACTTCCACTTCTAATAAGCTCACGAAAATTTTTTGTTTTTTTATTTTTAATAATACTGACTCCCCACACTGGTAGCAATAAGGTAATCAGGGCGTGGTGTCACCCATACAGACTAGAAACATTTCTAGAGTGTTTTGTATAAAAATCTTAAATAACTTGAAATCAAAATAAATGGTAACTTAACAATTTACTAAGCAAAAAGCAGATAGGCCTTAAAAGTGGGCGTGACACTACGTATAGTATTGTTAAATTTTTGCTTACTGCATTTATTGGCACAAAAGTATTCTAGAAGGCTAATCTTATAAAATTCATGCTCATTGATAAATGTTTTGGGCATAGCGTTTCTAAGTGGTGAAATAACAGCAATCTTACCATTAACCTTATTCTCAAGATCAACTGTGAATTTTTAATTTGATATCTATATATTCCTTAGAGTAGATTTATATATTTGGGAAAAATAGATATATATATTTTGTAGGGAAATTTGTTTTTCTCTAGGGCATAAATTTATTAATACAATTTCTATTTAAAAATCACATTTGATCTTGAAAATGCGTTTTCAAGGTCAAGGGCAAGGTCAGTGATATTTAATCCAATTTATTCTCGAGATTTTGGCCCGGGAAAATTAAAAAATTTCAAACTTTATTTTTTGCTTGTCTCATCGATCACTACACAAAACAGCAGAAGTCAAAAGTTGTCACCTTGGACTCAGTTTTTGTTCACATCCGCAAATATTGAATGTAAGCCTCCAACTATGGACAGTTCAATTTTTGCGTCCAATCATTTTTGGGTGGCACAAAAATGTACCATTTTGACAAACCTCCTTTGTTGCGTTCTTAAATGTTGCGATTTTTTTCGCCAGTTCGGCTCGTAACATTAGACAAAATTATTTAACGCTTAAGTGACACTGTAATGGACATAAGCAGCACACGTACACACGACAGCGACGTTAGCGATTTTAATTAAACATAGGCTTCTGCGAAACACAGCAACAATTAGCAGCAATGTTTAATTTGTCGGCATTCAGTGGACCGAAATGTTCAAAAAAGTGAACATAAAAATGTTTTCATTAAACAAAATATCTTATTACATTGGACTAGCGCGCTCCTGAAGGAGTCGTCAAACATTCAATGACGATAATGTTCGAGTTTTGTTGACTATCTCGATATTTTTCGATATATTTAGTAACCCTGTAATTTTAGTGACCTTTTTAATGCTATTCTATACTTTTTGAACTTCTGGAACTTTTTCGATATTTTCGACTGTTTTGCCAATATATTTGATTTGGTTGAATTTTTCAATGTACTGCGACTTTTTAAGAATGTTCAATTTTTTGCACAATTTTCGACTTTTTCAATATTTTTCAAATGTTGTAACCGTAGGCAAAATTTTTTTTTAAACCCAACCTCATTGGAATTAAAAATGACATTAAAATAAAATTGCGTAGTTTGTCTTTCCAACGTTTTCTCTTACTATTTGATAAAATTTCAAGATCTTTCATACCATTTTATACTTTTCGATACTACTCGATATTTTTATCGAACTTTCATCGAATTCTTCAAAGTTTTTCAAGCGTATATTAATTTCTCAACTATTTCTTTCGGCTTTGCCGATACTTTTCGACACAATTCAAAGCTTTCGATAGTATTCGAGACATAACTTGATTAAGTATTTCAACCTTTTCAACATTTTTCGACTTTGTCAACAATTTTCGTGGTCTTGTAGCCAACAAAATTTTCTTTTCTTAACCTCTCTGACATAAAAATGGGATTGGAATGTGAGTGCAGAAAAAGTTTTTTTGACGCTTTCCTACACTTTTTGAAACGTTTCGACTTTACAAACGTATTTCACAGCATTTATTATTTTTCGATGCTTTGATCAACTTATTCGCTGTTCATCGATGGTATTCGATATATCTTTTTTTATATCGAATTGGTCAATGTTTTCAATTATATGCATTGCGTATCGACTTTTTCAACATTTTTTGATGCTTCTTGATTTCTATCAACTGTTTCAATGCGTTTCCATACCCTCTCGCGAAATTTTTTCAATACATGCGCCTGAACTTCTCTCGAATTTTTGTATGTTTTTCGTAACTATTCGATACTCTACAACTTTTCATCAAACTTTTTCGATATTTTCCGATACAATACGATATTTTTCGACTATAATTGATTTTTTGATGTATTTCGATAAGATTTGATACGTTTCTAAGTACTTAAATGATATCTCGGATATTTTTCAATACAAATCGATATTTTTCGACTTTTACAGACTTTTCGATGGCTATATTTCTTTCAATTGTCTGGAGGCTCCAAGGTTACTGATGTAGTCTCACCCACTTTATGTTCATCGATACCTCATAGCAAGTACATCTCGCATATTAAACAACGATAGCTGAAATATGTAATTCACTTAAACACCGTTACTAATCTTTTGTATTTATAAGAAGTGCCACGCCTATTGATGTAGGCCACTTTTGACAGCTACCTTTTTATAACATACGAGTATTATAATTTGTTTTCGTAGCACCACACCCTTCAACGAGTTTTAACAAAATTAAAATTTAATTCAAGTAATTGCTTGCTCTCAGGGTTATCAATTTTTAAGTCGTTAAGTAATGTTTAAAAAAATCATTTGAAAAATTTCACGTTCACATTTCTAATCCCTCGCAATTTAAATGCAGCTTACGATATTTGAAACTGTGAGCCACGCACCCACTGAATTTTATCGCAATAGATTGGCTTATAAGATATAACCTAAGCTCATTTTTGAAAAACTTAATTTAAATTTGTGATACATCGAAACTCCTTTACATTTATGTATTCATAAATAATTAATTCAAAATATGTGCTGTGAAATTTTGATTTTAACACTGAATACCATAAAAAACGCAAGCTCTTAACTGATTCAAATGTTTGAAATTGATTGCAAACTTTAAGCACCACAAGCATTTTGTCACACTGTGCGGCGCTACGCAAAGGAAATTAGTATTGCCAATTAGCAATTGTCTCTTTGTTGCTTTTTTTTCGCACTCATGTTAACAATTAGTAAATAAAAGTGGGCGTGCCATTAATTAACACTGCTTCATAAAATAATATTTGAGCTTTTCTTGTGTTTATTAATTTAATTGATTATATTAAAGCAACAAATTTCACGCGCAGCTTAATCACGTACTAAATAAACAATAAAATTGCGTTCAATTGGCAACACTTACACACTGCTGACTGACATCAATATTTTGTTGCAATGTTAATTGAATTTTATTTAATTTATTAATAGCACTGCCGACGCAATAATCTTTTTTTATTATTATGATTTTGTGAGATCTCAATTGCATTGTTACTCAATTTGTCGTGTCATTTAATAATTTCATTGGATTGCTGCTACTCCTTTTTTCTACTGAACTTTTGTGCATGAATATGGAATGCTCCAGATTTTTTTTTTTTTTAAAATGCTAACTTGTTAATAAAAAAATTTGAACTGGAATGCAATCAGATAATTTGTTTTTGTTACATTTATTTATGAATAAACCACAACATTCATTTTAATTTTAAATATTTTCTTGATATATTAAAACATAATACTTCATAAATAGTGTATTCCAATTCAATTCTATATTGGCAGCATTGTAAATCATTACCAACCCTCAACGCATTTAAATTATTTATTAATTAGAGCAGCAAGAACTTCAATGCTAAATTTTCGAAGGAAACTCGTCTACCCTAATAAGGCACATTACCATAATTCTGGTTATGTTATTAAGCACAATTTGGCATCATTGGGCCTTACTACTTCAAAAACTATGAAGTTTGAACTGTAACAGTCAATAGTGAACGCTGTAGGTACATAATACGTATCTTATTATTTTTGGTTCAAAGATGCCTTTATGCATCTCATTTGGCGTTCATTTTGATTTCCGACTGGAGTCGTAACTCTTTAAATTTAAATATTTTATTTTTATATAATCGTGCCATATTTTCATATTAAAACTGTTATGTAAGTATCATATCTCCCTATAGTAGTACTTTCAAAATAAGCCTCTTGTACTCCTAAGCTACTCGTAGAGCATAGGTTCTTCATAAAACTCTTTCAACGCAACACAACCAATGCTGAGTGCCTTCAAATCTCTGCAACATTTTCTCTACCAATTTACGTATTTTTTGTTTCGGCGATCGAAATTATAAAGTTGCATTTTTTAAATCACCTTCATTTTATCTGTATACTGGCAGCTGTCTTGAAAACCATAAATACTCTAAATAATAAATATTAATTTTTATTTAAGTTTAAATAACGCTAATAGATTTTTACTACTCAAACTTTTGAATAAAATTTGTTCTTAATTATTGTTCTGCTTCGTAATACATTCTACTAAAATGACTGTGAAATTACATAGTGAATGGAATTTTTTTTATTTTTTCCATAATATTACTCTTGCTTGCGCTTAAATATTACATTAAATAAAACATTGTTTACATTGAATAACTAATTATAAGAAACACTAATGGATTTGCTGTGAAATGCATTAGTAATAAATATCATTAAAACACTAGAAAGTTGTAAACTATCTACATGCTTCTTATTAGAATTATCGAATTGTATAAATTAATTGATATACGAATTATAATATCAGATATATTTTTGGTGCGTAAGCAATGTTACTGGCGAAATCATTTTTTTTCAATATATTTTTATTTTTGCAATCTGTTTCGACTTTTGCAACACTTTTCGGTTTTTTTAACATTTTTCGACTTGGGCAACATTTTTCAACTTTTGCAACATTCTTCGACTTTTGCAACATTTTTCAACTTAAATATTTTGCGACATTCGCAACATTTTTCGACACTTGCAACATTTTTCAGTTTTTCAACATGTTTCCACTTTTTCAACATTTTCGACTCTTGCAACATATTCCAACTATTGCAACAATTTTTAACTTCTGCAATATTTTTGGACTCTTGTGACACATGAATTTCAAAAATTATCAATATTTCCAATATTTACTCTCTCTTTGCAACATTTTTCGGTTTTTCCATCATGTTTCAACTTCTTAAACATTTTGCGAATTTAATAACATGTTTCCACTTTTGCAACATTTTCGACCTTTGCAGCATGTATCTTTTGCAATATTTTTTAGCGTTTGCAACGTTTTTCGACTTTACAACATTCATTCATTTTTCGACTTTTGCAACATTTTTGAGTTTTTTTAACACGTTCAAAATCTTTCAACTTCAGCTACATTTTTCGATTTTTTTAACCATTTTTGACTTTTGCAAAAAAGTTTTCCGCTTTTAGGTTCATATTGAATTTTCAATATTATTTAACGTTTGCAAAACTTATTCTTCAACATTTTTAACTTTCGCAAAATTTTTAATTTTAACAACATTTTTTGGCTTCTGCAACATTTTCTAAATTTTTCAACTTTTCCAACATTTTCGACTTTACAAGGTTTTCCGACTTCTTTAACATTTATCGACTGTTTAAACCAGAAAATGAAAAAAAACTTTATCGTATGGTTCTATTTCGTTCTGTTCTATGAGCGTTAACTTTTTCCTTCTGCATTTCGTATTTCACTCATTGATTGAAACACTAACACAAACCATAGCCAAGCGACATGAGAGAGCGTAAATCTACGTACAAAAACCTTTACTCGCTTTGTTGTGGTTTTGATTCGCGATTGCTATCTCAACCCGTAACAAAGTTAGTGATCGTTTATGTCATTATATTCATATGAACTAAAAAAAAATTTCTTGACCTTGGAAATAAGCGTTTTTGAGCCGAATATGCGTCTCCGGACCATGGTGTCTGCTCTTGACTTCCAAAATATGGTATTACTAATACGAATTTAATGACAAAAGCGATCATTACATTTGGTACGGGTTGGGGTGGCAATCGCGAGTTAAAACCACAACAAGGCGAAAAAAGTTTTTTGTAAGTAGGGCACAACGTTACCATTCTGTACCTCTCTCTTATTTCTGCTTGTTTTTTTTTTTTTTTTTGGTGTTTGAATCAAAGAGCAAAGCAAAGAATGTGAGAAGTAAAGTTTGCGTTGTGCGATTTGAACGTTACGATGAGGTGCGGTTTTTTTTCATTCCCTGCTTTCAACATTTTTCAAGTTTGGCAACAGTTATCAAGTTTATTCAACATTTTTCAACTTTTTCAAAAATTTTCCAACATCTGCAACATTTGTTGGCTTTTTTTCAAACATTTTTTATAGATAGTAATATGACTAAACTTAATTTTAGTGCACACAGCACGCCTATAATATCAGAGATTATTTCATCTTTCTGGGCAAAAAAAAAATACCTCTAATTACAAAATCTCCAAAAGTCTTTACGGCGGGCTTGCCTAGGAATCGGTTAGCTACACCAATGAATGTTATGCTTTCAACATTTTTTGTTTCCCGTATCCATATGTTTGTTCATTATTGTATTTTCTACTTATAATTATTATTATTTGTACGTCATTTCTTTAGCCTTGGACCATATTTTACGTTAACATTGAAAAAAAATAAAATGATTTATCAATGAAAAGTCCATTGACTGTGCCTGGCTGACTGACTGACAGCGCAGCAATGACATTCCGTACACTTAATAATAATAATGTAAAAGAACCATAACTAGAACAAAAATGAAAAATAGTAATAATTAAAAAAACGAAGAAAAAAAATCGTTACAAAAAACGTGCTATTAAATTTGTTCTGGAGCTTAACTAAATGTATTGCATTACATATCGTATTTTTTTTAAATTTTTATCTTTGTATGTGCATAATTAATGGTGATTTTTTCAATTAGCAACAACTGTGACTTAAGATTCCTTAAAACGAAACTGTTGCACACAATTAAGCTGCTTGAATTGCTATGTCTCAACTGGAAGTGGCTTGCTTTTGCACTTGATAAAGTTTTCTTATTTTGCAGCAGCAAAAATTAGTTAAATTGTAGAGAGTGGGATAAGCTAGGTCGTAATTAATCATATAAGTAGGTAGCATTCCGAATTGTTGTCGTTTAATATTACCCTAGCTGACTACGTAAGGACATTATGTCATTGAAATAATGTCCAACTAATGGCATATTGTCTAAAAACTTTAAAAAATAAATATTGTTATATCAACCAACTGTGTAGTAGAATTCCCTAAAATAATTAAATTAAGATATTCTAATAGTATAACTACTACTATATGTTAGTAGTAGATATTGTCTTTGCTTTATGTGTCAAACCCCCAGTTTTGTGTTTTTTGGAACAAAGCAAGATTTTATGTACTTTGCAGAACTTTTATTTTCAGTACTTTAAGTGTTTAATATGTTAATAGCGGAATATGAGAAATTTTGTTAAATCACCATGCCTCAAAAAAATGGCACTCAAACTTCCAGGATTTGTTTTTATTCCTGACGAATTTCGATGCTTGCTGCCCATAGTGTGTTGGCCTGCCTACTGCTGCCCTAATTGAGTTTCAAGCATAAATTAACTATTGCCGAATTGAAATTAAATATTAACTTCGAAAATGTTTGAGAAATAGAAATTTTATTACAAATACTTTCAAAAGCAATAAATTATCTAACGCCAGGAGCGTTATTTAATCGAATATCTAAAAATACAGCGCCGTTTTTATGCAAAAATGATAATGCTTTCATACATTTTTATATGAGAAATCTTCATCGACCTTGAGTGAGCTCAAATTATGCGAATTGGCGGTTTTTCAAACACATCTCTGGGAATCCCAATTACGGGCAAGCCAAGTGAAAACTCAAAATAACTCATGCGAGTGAAAATGGGCGATATTGGTGCATGGACAGGCCTTCTGCTCATTCAAATAAATCACTTAAAACGCTATATGGAGAGAATTATTTGATGTAGTTTAACCAAATATTTCAGAAATACTAGAAAAAGTGCGAACAAGCTCTGTACAAGCGGTTGTCAAACTTCTACGAGAATACATGGCACCTCCCTTACAAACAAAAACTTCTAAATCAAATTCCAAACAAACAGTAAGAATAATTCAGAAAGCTCCTGAATTCAAAAGTTACTTTCAATGTAGCGTAGCGTATGTAAATTTCGGCCTGGCCGAATATAATGTCTTACAGTACAATTTTCTTCAAATAATTTTAATAGATGCCAAATATTCCCAAGAAATATTGGCATAGTTCTGTTTTCAGTGGCCAGGATATGGCCAGGACCTGTAAGCATTTGATTTTTTTAGATAGTCTACTACAAAAAATCAGTGAACCCCAAATGTAGGGTATAAGAACAATAGCAATTGCTTAATGAAATTTTTCCTTTTACGAAACCTTCTATCACGAATTCAATGAGAAATTTTTTCCTTTCTTTTGTCGTTGAATTTGTTTATAAAAATCATTTTCATGTGATCAACGAATAATTATTTCAATGGGATAAATTAATAAAACCAAAATTTAAATTATACGAAATAAACGAAAAAACGTTTGAAATACAAAAAATTTGATCAAAAGCAGTTTGTTTACATTTGCCGGCACGTGACAAATTTTTTTATTTTTTCAATTGTTAATAATAACTTTATCTTTGTTCTTAACCCTTTGCTTTGCTAATTTAAAAACTTAAGATCACAAGATTTTTCAATATATGCGCGTGTTTTAAACTTCAGACAGCAAGCAAGAAAGTGTTAATTGGCTGCTACAATACTTTTATTGTGTTAAAGCATTTGTTTTTCAATGCCCATTAAAAGTACTTAAAATTTTTCATTAATTAAGCATACGAAATTTAATTAAATGCCTAAAGAAAATCACGTCTTAAAATTTGCACTTTGCTTTCAAAAATTGTTGTTGAAAATTTGATGAGTTTTTATCTGATTTTATTTATATTTCCTAAAAGATGGCATTGAAAATGCACGTAGCATTTTTAAGAATATAGCAATTTTTAACAGTTGTTAATTAGTGGTGCTATTGTTATATATACCAAACACTGAGAAAATTATGCAATGGAATATAACAATTTTTTGATTTCTTCAAAATTTTTCAACATGTTTTGACCTTTTCAGAATTATTCAACTATATCAAAATTTTTCAACTTTCTTTGTTTTTCTCAATAGTTTTAAGCCTTCGAGCAACTTCTTCAACATTTTTCGACTATATCAATATATATTGTGATTTTCAACCTTCTTCAATATTTAGAAATTTTACAGATTTTTTCGCCATATTTTTTTTTTTGAGTTTTGATGTCTTCAACATTTTCCAGCTTCTTAGCATTTTTTCCACATTTTCCAGTTTTTTTAACATCTATCGACTTTTAAAACATTTTTTCAATATTTTGAAACTTCTTCAACATGATTTGATATATTGCTGTTAATATGTATGAAATATTTTGAGTGTTAATTTAGCTCCTCATTATTATGAAGATAAAAATTTAATTAAATAATGAACACAAAACCAACGTTTAGTTGACTCCAAAAAAACTGTTGCTGAAGTTGACTATTTTTGTGAGACTTTCTTCATCGATTGCTACAAAAACTACATGAAAAAATTGTGCTCAAACGGCATGAAAATGTTTTCCATTATAAATTTTGAACTTTTTCCCATAGATTACTGAAGATACGCTTTGAAATAGGCTCAGTATGGGCTTCAATTGGGCTTGGAATCGTTTCTATAAATTTTGAAACTAAATATAAAATTTTTAATGAATTTTCAACATCTTCAGATTTATTTTATCAAAAGTCTATTTCTATTTTTGACCTTTTTCAATCAATTGGTGATAAATGAAGCACGATTGTTCATATTCATAAACTATTATCAATTAGAAGTTGTAAAACTTTAAAAAATAAATATAAAGTCCCAAAAAAGCTAAATAAAACTTTAAGTTAATTATGATATTCAACATTTTCTGGTTTAAGGTGGCATTGGTTGTATTCAAAAATAATTTTCTACCTTTGGCTATCTCTTAGTGTACAATAAAGGACGAGGTTAAATTATAATGTATTGCTTCTACATGTCCTCACGCAATGAAATATATTGAATGGAGTCACAAAAACATATGGGCTGAGTTCCTAAACGTCAACAAACAAAGCAGTCTTATGGCTAGTCTACTAATTCGAAAGAGAACAACTCTCTCAAGTTGTATTGTTCAAACTCATTATTTAATATTAAAGAAAGCAGTAGCAACAAAGATTTTAGTTGTAAGCACTTATTTAGCTCATTATTTACAAATGTATTGATAAAATATCATAAAAACACAGAAAAGAAATTTACCTGTCTGCATCCGTCGTTGTGAAATAGCATCATCAAAACTAGTGATGCGCAGATTGCTTTTTTCTGCGCATCATAAACAATCGATTGACGTTTTGGGACACTTGAAATTGTGACATAATAAAGGGTTGCATTTATGAATGCGTGACTTTGTATGACTACAATGCAACTGACATTTTGGAACTACTTACATCATGCTTGAAGGAAATGAACTTAATTTGATTTATTTGTTTTTCTTTTATTTATTTATTTATTTACCATATAGGTATTCTATGAACATTCTTACAGACTAGTATATAAAAAGAATAAAAGTTCAATAAATTTCAAAACAAATTCAAAAACTACTATATAATAATGACCTTATCGAATTTTTGGAATTAAGAAAATAGGTGCATTTGCCGCATAATTAGTGCGAGCAGTATTTAAATAAAACGGTTCATAATTTCTGAGAGCCCTTAGTGGGACATTAAACTGTATTACACTGAGAAGTGCAGGACAATCAACTACACCAAATATAATGTTAAACAATAATAACAGCAACGATAAAATTTGTCTTCTATTTTCTAAAGTTTTTAAGCCAATCAGAAGGCAACAGGTATTATATGTCGCAAGAGCACTTTCAAAATTAATTGTGCGTAAAGCGAACCCGGTGAATGTTCTCTGAACTCTTTCCAAGCACACTTTATGTAATTCATAAACAGGATACCTTATAAATAGGGCATATTCTAGTCTTGAGCGAACATGAGTGTTAAATAAAGTTTTAAGGGTATATGGATCGCTAAATGAGGACCCTTTACGCCATATAAAAGCTAGCATCGCCTTAGCCTTAGCCTTAGGTATAATATAATCCGTATGAGCACGAAAGGTAAAATTACAATCAAAAACAACCCTAAGGTCTTTATACTGACATACATACAATAGAGAAGCATTTAAAATAGAATAAGATGAAGAAAAAGAACTAACGGACTTAGAAAAATACATGAAAACACATTTATTAAGATTGAGATGGAGAGAACTTTGGTTACACCAATTATAAAGTTTATTAACTTCACTCTGAAGAAGAACAATATCTCTAATTTTAAGGAAAATCTTTAGATCATCAGCGTAAAGCAGGCATTTACAATGCATAAACAGATGGACCCAAACAACATCAGGAACACCTGATGTTGCGCAAAGAGGTAACGACTTCACACTATCAAAACCTACAACACTTTTACGATTTAATAAATACGATTTATACGGTTAAATTAAAGTTAAGTAATTAATCGTTCTGATCTGATAAGTTTATATGTGCAAAAAACTGAGTTATGGACAGATTTCGAGATAAAGATTTCAATCACTATTGTTTGCCCTGCAACGCCAATACGTTTGAAATCATTCCATTTGTGATGCTATAGAAAGTTAAAAAATAGCTAGTAAATGACAATGGCAAGTGAGTGCGAAAGCTATGAAATTCACCCACGCCCTTTTTTATAAAATTTTGGGACATAATACGTAAAAGTACATGATGTTTCATGCGTTATTAATGCAGCAGCCTTCTTTATTTCAAATGGAAAACTCACCTCATTCTTACAGAGCACCATGCAACTGTTTGTGATATTTTCAATTGTTTTATCACTGTTGACGGTGATGGTGTTATCAATGCTGCCACCAACGCTATGTTTCTGCTGCACAGCGCCATGTTTTAAATCCGTTAAATTCGAATTTAAATTTATTTTATCGATAATTGCACTTGCAACACTGGCACGACTTGCTGCCGCATCACCAACTGATGCCAATGCTGCCAGATTTTCATGCTGTCGCGGCATGTGGTCCAATGTCGCTGATGATAATAATGAATATTCATCGGATTTGCAAACATCACAGCATAGCAACAATAATAATAAAAAATAATTTATAATTAAAATCAATGAAATTTCGCGCCCGATAGCAGATGAATTTCGACAACGCGCCAGCGTCGATTTTATTGATGGAACGGATGCAGCCGTTGCAGTTGTCATGACGACGCTGCTATGCGGAGATATTGATGAAGCAGCAGCAAATTTTTTTGAGACTGTGATGGCCGCGCGTTGCAAAGTGCGGCGTGCAAACATTGTCGGAGTCGGAGTCGGAGTCGGGGTCGTGGTCGTTTTGTTTATGTTTTTATTGTTTTTATTGATTTGGCTGAATTCACAAGCTTTGTTATGGGCATACAAAAGATTTTGTGATTTGGTTTTTCAATACTTTGAGTTTTTGGTAGCAGCAAACTTTGCATGAGCATAGATCCATTGATTTATTTTTTATGCATTAAATTACTCAAATAGATTTTTTGAAAATCTTTCTTTTCAAAGGATTTGAGGGAATTTTTTCTTCGTTTGAAGAAATATTTTCATTGCTTGAATAATATTTCCCTCTGACTTAAGAAACTATTTTACCTGCTTTAAATTAAAGGTATTTTTTTAATAAAATATGATTTTCTTGTTTTAAAGAAATGTTTTCTTTAATCATTATTTCTTTAAGAAAACAAAATTTTTCTTCTCTTGAAGAAATAGTTTTGTTTTTTTAAAGAAATATTTTTGTTGTTTTAAGGAAAATGTCTCTTGTATAAAAGACCTTATTTTTTATCCAAGCAATATTTTTCCTAGTTCAATTATTTTCAAATTTAAAAGCTTTTTTTAATACTTCGAGAATTTGAATGGTTTTTGAAATAATTTTTTGACCTCTGTGAATATTTCTTTAAATTTAAGGACTTTTTTATTTGAACGAAAAGAAAAAAAATTTATCAAACAGAAAATTTTTAATTACATAATTTAAAAAACAAAATTAGTTTTTGTTGAATTTAATTTGGTTTCATCTTTTTCTAATTACGCTTTAGCATTTATTGAACTTTGTGTTTTGACTGTCATTATTTGTAATTTATAAAATAACACGCTCGTTGCAAAAGAAAACCGGTTAAATATTTATTTTTTTTTTAATTTGTTATTTATTGAAAATGCATATTGATTTTTTTCCGAATGACAATTAATAATTTGTTGCACTTGTTCAATTGCGTTTAAGAGCCGGCTACATTTTACACTCACGATCTCTGCAGCTCCTTTCATTTGATTCTTTGCATTATAGGCACAAATGTGTGTTCCCTTTTTGCCCTTTATTAACCAATTACGTACTTTTTTTTCTTTTCATTTCTTAAATTAATTTAATTTTTTGTTCTTTTGTTGCCTTAATTTAATTCGCATTACTTTGGTCTGTTCTGCACTTTTTATCACAACTCCATTTGTGTTAAGTCCATTTCTCACTCTTCTCGTATATGTACGTTCGCTTTTGCGATCAGTTGTTCGTCGTGCATTGCTCGTGTCGTCGTTTTTATATCGTACGTTATTGGTTTGCTGCGTTTAGTTTCGTTCGACTGTTCTGTTCTGTTCCCAGCCACGCTCAAATCACAACTGAATGCGTTTCTGTGCTAAGTTCAGCTTGATAACTCGAGACTTTGGGTCTCACTTTTTTTGTTTAGCTTCTTCTGATGTCACGCGAAAAAATGTTGGAGTTTATACACTGAGAAAAGTTTCGCTCCTTGGTTTGCAGTTTATAATGCGATCAGATGAAGATCGAGTTTTGTGCATTCCAAAGGCACGCAGTAAACAATGACGTTTTCTGTTAACGTTTCCCACGAAATTTTTTTTCTGTTTTAGCTGATGTTTTGTTGTAAGATATCTTAGGGTGCCTACTTATTTTCATGAAATTTTTACTTATTGTTAACATAGAAAAATGTAGTGATGAAAATTATCGCCCGGAAATATTGGAATTTTTATCTGCATAAAATTTGGCTTTATTACCTTAAATAACTCTATCAGTATAATGCTTTGAAGATCTTCCTTGAGAAGTTAGAATTCGCTCAGTTTTTGTTAAGAGCTTACTCAAACCATTCCTTGTATTTGTGCGAATTTTCTTGCATTACGTAAAGCTTAAAGCTTTTGCTTGTTTTTACATGTCATGATCAGTAAGCTTTGTTGGCCGACTTTTAAGGAACTGCAAGCATACTATATTTTACTTTTCGCATTGACCAGCTAAAAATCATAGCAATAAATTAAACATAGTACGCCAAGATTTTACATATTTTTCCCTTTTATATACAATAGAGGTCTGCGCAAGTGCACTTGAAACGACCATCAAGTTATTTGCCACGATTGCATGTCTACCAAGCTTTTGTGTACGCAAATCATAAATCAAATCAAAACAAAACAAAAAACAAAGCAAGCGAGGTAAGCGCTACGTTCGTAAATCACAAACCAAATCAAAACAATACAAAATACAAAGCAAGCGAAGTAGCGCTGCAACCGCAAATGAAATGTACTACCAGCTCAAGTCGAAAGTTGCGGATATAGCTTTTGTAAAAAGTAAGTTGGAAACCTCTAGATTTATATCGAAATTATTGCTGTCGTACAGAGAAAAATTGCAGTCTTTTGCCTTATTTAGACCTGAATTGTTGAGATCAAAATTAAAAGAAGTACACTAACGCAGTTTAAGCTAAAAGATATGATGCTAATTCACTATTCAACTCGAATCAAAACACTTTCTATTTAAACTCTCTCTCAGTGTACGATCATATTTCCAAGCACAAAACTAAATCACATACAACATCCAAGCGAGTTGTGCTGTCTTAATTGTTGTTGTTGACGTTAATGTTGTTTTTGTTACTTGTATCTTTGTTATTTGAGATCGCCAGTTAATCGATGAATGAATGCGAACGACACAAAAAAAGTTATAGCAACAAAGTGAATTAATTAAAGCAAAGCAAAAATGCAAAAAAAAATTTGAATATAAAAAAGATCAAAACAAAGAAAAAGAAAGAAATATTTGTTTACAATTTAAGCACGTCATGGCGAGATTCTTTATGAAAAACATGAAAAAATAATTTATTTCTTTTGTTGGCTCAAACTCAAATTTCACGGTCAATTGTCGGCAATATAGTGCCATAGCAACAACTACGCAAAGCTTACGTTGAAAAGAGCTTTAAGCAAGAAAATGTAATAAGAGCTTTCAAACTAAACCTAAAATTATGCAATAAAATTGGCTTACACTTTTCAGTGAGAAACAAAAAGTAGCTTGCCATATTGGTCCCATAACTTAATGAATTTGCTGTTGTTTCCTTGAAAAATACTAAAATTAAAGAGCTTTCGCTTACACCTCAAATTTAGTCATGAAAGGTGGAGTGTGTCATAAAATCGTCTATTAAATAAAACGGAAGGTAGTCAAATAGACAACCATTACTCCATCTCATTTATTTTTGGCCATAGTTCTTAATGAGCCATACACGCATGAAATACTTAAGTGGCCTTATTTCCGTTCGAGATCTAGCGCCTCAATAAGTTTTCTGCATTTCAAGGTATGCTTTATGCACAGAAAAAAATAAAGATTTACATCAAAGGACTCTGCTGTTGTCTAATACAAATCCAGTTTCAGTAGATTTTTGATATGCTGTTGCGCTTTTGCGGGAACTTTTTTTTATCTCTAATCGATACCAATCGAAACATTTAGGCTACATTTTACTTTACTCTTGAATTTCAATAGATTATTCCTTACTGTTCGATACTACTCGATACTTTTTGACTTACATGTATTAACTTTTTAGAAACTTTACAATACTAACCGCCATCATTTAATTAATTTATACTATTTAATTTTGTTCGATACTTCAATTCAATCGATTTATCAATACTTGATGCCTACGGATTTCATCAATACTTTTCAACATTTTTTGAACATCCATGCTTATTTTTCGGAGCAATTCATACTATTCGTACCTTAAGTCTCTTCCAGCTTTTTTTTGACACGATCCTTCACAATGCTATTCAACACTTTTTGTCTTTTTCGGTACTATTCGGTAGCGACTTAGCGACATCTTTTGTATTAATCAGTACCCCTAAATTTTTATCGATGATATCGTCAAATATTATTGACTTCTATCGGCTTAGTTGATACTTTTGAATATTATCGATACTTTTCAACCATAATGATTTTTCCTTCTCTTCGACAATTTTCGATTTCTATCGACCTTTTCAGTATATTTCAACACCATTGAGTTTAAGTCTTCAACCACGTTATTCGATACTAATAGATATTATTCGAGTCGGTGTGTCTGTTGATGCCTGTTCTTGTCGATATATTTCAACTTTTGATCTTAATCACTTTTTTCGATACTAGTCGACATTATTAGATTCGATACATCTACTTTTTGATACCTTTCGATACTATTCGACGTTTTAAGTCTTTTTCAATATATTCAGACCTTTATCGACCTTTTCAATATGTTTCTATATTTGCTATCTCTAGACTTTTAATAACTGTTTTCATAGATTTTACATTACATTTGTCAACTTTTTCGATAACATGCGATACTGTTTTATGCTTTAAGATTTTTTCGATGCCTCTAAATAATTTTTGACCAAATTTTTGTTGGCCTTTTTTATACTTATCGATACAATTTGACTGTTTTCGTTTTATATTAAGTTTTTTAAAGCTTTTCCATACTTTAATACTTTTATCGACATTTTTCTTAATCTTTGATTTATATCAAATTTTATCAACATTTATTGCCAACAAAAATTTGCATCTCATCAAGTCTTTAATGTGCTTTTTTCGCCGTGTAAAAATCTCTCGCTATCTTTTGAGCGATACAATTTATGTGATGCTCTACAATACTCCACAATGGTAGTGAATGCTACCTGCCGAAAAGTGCCTAAATATCCGCTGCAATTTCCGCTAACGCTACGCTACGTTTACATTACGACATTTCCTGTTCTTTTTTTGCCGCTGCTACGCAATGCGACTTAAAAGTTTTAACGCATCTCCCGAGGGAGTGTATGGGTAAATTTTATTTTTTTTTTTTTGGGTAGTGTGGATCTTCTCCTTACCTACATACATAACTGTGCACAGTGAAACGGAAAGGGAAACGGAAATGCTAGCTGTTAATAGGCTATCTTATTGCTCCTTTTTGTCGTCAGTGTTGTCGATGTAGTTGTTATTGTCATTTTTGGTTTGCTTTTGTTGTACGATATAAATGTAAGTAACTTTTTATTAAATTCATTTCTTCAGCGTGCAGACCGACAACTTTGATATGAAAGAGTGTGGGGGTCGCTTTGAAAATGACAAGCCTGCGAGGGTTGCCATTTCGCAAGTTTTTGCTTGTAAATCAAGAGAGATGAAGTACCAAAGTTAATAAAGGAAACGGAAATTGAGTTGGTTTTGAAAGACAGCATTTTAATTTTATTTGATGTTCTGTTTTTTGTGTTATTTCAAATAGTTTATTTTCTTGATTTTTGCATGAAAATGTTAATTTTTTGTTTGAAATTGCATAAGGAAATTGATGCTCTTTACCTTTGTGGCGTTTGCGGAAATTGAAAAAGTTTTTACCACAAAAGTAATTATGTTAAATTTAAAATTTATTGAAGTACTGCAGCAAAATAAGTTGACATAAAAGATATTAGTTAGTGAGGGAGGTTTCAAAAGGGCGTTCTCACTTACATTTTATATCTACCATGCACACCATGCAAAAGGTATATTATAGTCACACTAGCCTTAACTTGTAGAAACAAATCAAAGCTAGACTAGTATTTGAGACTGTTGTCACGCTCCCAAAAATAACTTAAAATTAGTAAAGGTGTTATCTTTTACCTTGCCAAAAAATAAATGCCCTACTCGGCTTTAAAACTAAAAGAGCGCGTAAACCTTAAATTTTGATTAAAAGGGCGTTTCTTTTACCACGTTAAGTGCCTGAATGGTTTGACTAAACGTACCAACATTGCGTTTGGAAACATTTACTTAAATAGCCCTCTGTATTACGTTTTGAAGCTTATGGTTGCATGGGAGAACCCACGCCCATTTTTTGTTTGATGCTAAACCGCACTATTTCTTGTATTTGTGTGCAATTTGGTTTCATAACTTCTTAGTACACAGTTTTGAACTTTTTGCTAGTTTGGGAGGTGCCACGTTCTCTTGTTGAAAATTATTTAATATTTGTCCAGGATTTGTCTAAGCTATTCATGGTCTTAGTGTAGAATTTGGTACACTATATTTAATAACTTCTTCAGTATAACGTCTTAAATCTTTACTGCCACACCTTCTTTTCAAAATAAAAGCACTTGTTTGTGTTATTTTATTCTTCTATTATTTATGCGATTTTGTTGTTTTGCCTTAAATGATTCTCTCTGATTCGCAGCAGTTTTAAACTATGTTTCTTTGCTGGGTACCACACTTTCTCGCAAAAATACGTCTACTTTTTATGCAGAGCTTCTTCAAATCATTCTTACTGTTTGTGTGAAATTTGATTTCATTGCTTTTACTAATTCGATCAGTAAAACCTTTTGTTGGTCCCTTTTTCGCAATTCACCAGCTTTCTGTCCAAAGCTTGAGGTATTCTTTGTATTTGTGAGAAATTTTGTTATACTGCATGAAATAAACTTCTCAATATAGCGCTTGAAATTTTGATTTTGAGGGCGGTAGGCGTATCGATGAACTAATTTCGAGTTTTTTTAATCACAAGAAACTAGTGTACCAGATTTCATATACTAATCGTGATTTCCACTGACAGACAGACATACACAAACATGGCTAAATCGACTCAGGTGGTTTTTACTCGTGGCCCGCCCCCTTCTATGTCTTACAAACGGCATGACAAAGTGAATATACTCTGAGTAAAGGGTATGAAAATCAAATCATACCCTACAGGATACCTGCTCACAAAGCTTACGATGCAAATGAAATTAGAAACTCTTTATCTTTTTCAAGTGCATAGATGCTTTCAAAACATTACTCTAGAGTTGGCAAATCTCACTTCAAAAACTTTTTTCGAACTAAAATTATAGCTGAATCAAATACCTTTTGCCTCACTACTTTAAGGCATATGCCCTAGATAGCTGTGCCCAGTGTTTAAGTTGAGAAGACAAACTGATTGATGCTGAGAATGCAGGTAGGAATTATAGGCTATTACTGCAAACTGCTGTAAATAATGGTGTTCGTTCAGCCTTCAAGATGATGAAACCTCTGAACAGTAAACCTAGTGCTTTGTCGCATTGGATATGCGATCACCTCTCTCTTGACGATTCGCTTAGAATACTAAGAGCTGTAGAAATATTCTAGAGTTTACTGGGTAAGGCACTATAACAATCTGCCTTTAATTGCATTTATATTTCCTTGCCGCTGTACAGATTTTCATTGCCACCAATTTAAAAAGATTGGCAAAATTTAATCTTAAAATTCAATTATATTCATGCAGTTGTTGGAACATACAAGTTAAATGCTTAAGCGCCTTAAATGCTGCCACATAAAATGTCCCGCAGTAATTTTAGTTACTTATAGCTTTTATCATAATAAGAAAAGCAGAACAAATACCAGATTACTCACACAAAAATAAATACCCACAAGCACATACAAAAAAGAAACATTAATTTCTAACGAAATTCGAGTCCAAAGAAGTCCGCTCAAATGGCTCTAGGCAAAATATGCAAATATTCAGCAATGCAAAAAAAATAATCGACTTAATATTTTGTAAGAAAAATTGCAAAAAAAAAAATATTCTACTTTTGATTATTTTTCTTTCCATTTGCTGAATCCTTGAATTTCATGTTCATGCATGTCCTTCTGCAAAAATATTATTAAATTTTATTTCGCAACATTTCTTCAATTTCTATGCAGAGCTGTTTCTGATTCGATAATTCAATAATGAAAGCTGTTTTTGTTTATTCCACTTCCTTGCATATCCTGCAGTTACTGTGCGTTATGTTGTGATTTTCCAATCAAGCATAAGTTTTTATTTGCATGCTTTTAGGCGCTTACACAGTTTATGCAAACTTAAGTCGGCAAAATATCTGTTGGCTATTTAAATTTGTTATTTTGTTTATTTTGTTATTTTAAGTTAATAAATCTTGTTAAGACATAATTTGCAAGTTGTGTGCTGAATTTCAAATGGTGTTGCTATTTGTTATGAGCATTTGCTGAGTGTCTGCTGAAATAAATGGCTGGTTAATTGATGATTAAAATATTGAAATTTCCAACCAAATATCAAGCAAAAAATTGTCTTCGAGAAATTCGCCAATGACCTGTTTCAACGATTGGGAAGCGGGAAAGACAAAAATGGAGTATTCTTAGTTAATTTCAATACCTTCGATATGCAAAAGATCAATTCAAATCGGTTGATTTATTCTAGAGCAAAAAGCTTATGTTCATAAAGTGACCAAAAACTAAATTTAAAATAGTTTTTTTGATAAAAAACTTACCATTCTTTAAAAATTAAACTTGATTTTTCAAAATCAAAAATAAATTTAACTTGGTTTTAAGAAGGATATTATTTTTTTTTTTTTAATATTCTAGAAAGAAACTAAGGTTATTTCACCTCACACACACACAAGTAATCGAGAGCGTTTATCTCCTACTTTTCGAGAAACTACACATTGTAGATGTCGGCATTTCTTAGCTGGTGCAAAAGGAGGTCTGCGTGAGTGTGCTTGAAACGGCCATCAAATCACTTGCCACATTGCAAAGTCTACCAAGCTTTTGTGTACATTAATTAAAATTCAAATCAAAAGAAAAACAAAAAAGCAAGCGAGGTGAGCGCTGTAACCGCAAATGAAATGCTCTACAAATTCAAGCGATCGTATGACATCGTACGTTTTCATGCTCTCTTTCGCTCTTAGTTCGCGTTTTGTCCGTTGAGAAACAAACGCGTGCAAAGTGCACACTGCAAAACATGAACTAATTAAAACTGAGGTTGGAAACGTTTACGAGATTGTTCATGTTTCTGAATGTAAAATTTTAAGATCAAAATTGTGTTTACAATTTATTGTCTTACTACTGCTCTTTGAAGAATAGACATTTTCGCAATTTATCCCTTCTGTTTTTTTAAAATTTTTCTTTTAATAAAAAAATTAATTAAACTGTTTTTTTTACATTATAACGTTTTAAAATGAAGTTTTATGTGTCAAAAAAATCTGTTATTTTTTTATGTTTGAACACATTTTTAAACAAAAGATAAGACGGTGATCGGACCATGTGATACAAGAGAAATACAGCAACTGAATAAGAGGTGATGATAAGACGTACATGCGTATTATTAAAATAGCAAATATTACGCATTGATATTATTATGGGATTCTCCGAGTTCTTAAAAGGTAGTAGTGCATTTTTATGTTAAAATGTTAAATAACTTTCTGTTCACGTTTTAAAGCTTCTTGCTGTGTTCACGTTTCAGAGTAGCTTAAAACAGAGTGTTCGCGTTTTGGGGTTCATGTTTTCGGCAGTCTAAGTTTTCCAATGTGCACTGTACTGCGAAAATTACGTAATTTACTTTAGCAAAAAATTCCAAAAATGTACATAGAAATAAAAGTACAGTGATCAAATGAAACAAAAGAAGCTGGCGTCAATGTGCGCATTGTTGTTTGCTTTTGAGTCGCATATTTTTTTTTTTCTTAAGAACAACGATGTGTTTATTGTGCAGCGGACTACAACTCACAAGCAAACGAAGCTAATTTATTCTCTTTGCATCGTTCTCTTTTGTGCTAATGGTACTGATGATTGGCAGAATTAAACGCTTGATCTATACTTGACAGTAACTGACGTCACAGCAAGTTGTTTTGCGCAGACCACTTATGTGTACCTAAGTACATATATTAAAAAAAAATAATGACTTCTAAAAATAAATTCAAGATTAAAAAAATTTAAAGTTAAAGGAATAATGTTGAGAATAAAAAAAAAAAGTGAGTTACCCAACCTAATTAAAAAAAATGGAAACATTTTTGGCTCTTCCTTTTTTTGATTTCTGGTCAGAGAAAAAAAATGACGGGAAATTCTTCTTTTGTCGCTGCTTTTCAAGGTGAAAAAGAATAGTACGGCCAGTATTTGGTATTTATCTTGCAGAACATGGACAAAGCTTTTGGACATAGGTGAAATACTTTCTTTCATTTGTCAGAAGTCTCTGGTCTTCTTTAGCTTCTGATTCTGATGGATCATTAAGAAAGGTTGATTTTATATATATAACCACCTTGTATTTTATAATTTACTCCATCAATCATAGTACTCCATGAATTATAGTTCGGTCAATAATGAGCTTTCTTTTATTTACAGATATTGCGTAGAATTTGAGGTTATCAAGGCGTCGAAAGCATGCCATAAGTTACCACCATATAATCAAATGTTAGAAGGTAAATATTTTTTTTAATTTGATTATATCTACCAATCTCGAATGAAAGTAAAAAATTGGCGTTAAAATTCAAAATTTAAAAAAATTAAATTTTAAAATTTAAGAACTTAAAACTTAAAAATTTTTATTTTAAACTTCCAAAATTTTAAAACTAAGTTTGAAGCTATAAAAATATATTCTATCAATTTTCTTAAAGAACTTACCCAACTTGAACTTTGTCACCACACACAAATACTTCCATTCGAGATTTGTTTGGTTAAGGCCTCTAGCTTTCTCCTTAAAAGCAGTTTCCTGCTTAAAATACGTTTTTGAAATTTCTAAGCATTTTCTACTCTTCTTGTTCAATAGGTGACCGCATAATTGTACGCTGTGACTTGGAAGCTTTAATACAGGACTCAAATACCAGCAGCAGTAGCGTCAGTACACAACATCATGGTAAATACAAGCCAGCAACAATTACCAAATCCGCATTCAAAAATAATCGCAAAACGGAAATCACAAATAATTCCGCCATCTCTGATGATGATGTTGCCGTCAGTGATGCTGCTGCTGCAGCTGAAACTCATAACGAACACGAAAATGCAGCCAATGCTAATGAAAGTACTGCTGATGGTGATGACGACGATGATGGCGATGGTGATGAAACAGATGAAGAGAATATGCTCGATACCAGCAGCAATAATGATGAAAATTATGAGTATGACCCAGCCGCTTCGATGAAGGCGACAAGAAATAAAATTGCTACCACAAAAGCGACAACAACGACGACTACAACAACACCAGCATCACCAATAACAACAACAGCACTCAGTTACCATTGTCGTGGTGAAGGTCTACCAGGAAGAACAACACGATGGAGCGCATTGGCGGCGCCATCATGTCGTGGCAAATGGTTGCGTCTGACAGTGGGTGCACCCAAGAAATGTACACATTCACAATTTATATTCGTTTAATGGAGTAATCTGCGAGGACCAAGAAAAACGAGAGAGCTAGAAAGAAGGAGAGTGAGAGAGAGAGTAGGGTGTATATTGTGAACTGGAATTTATATGGTGACATTGCTGAAGTATAAAAATCTAAAAATTAAATTGATTTTGGTCAAAACTTAAGTCAATCGATCGTTAAAATTTTTTGAAATATTTGTTCCGCACTTTCATTTGGGTTTTATCATCGCGGTTTTTTTTTTTTTTTTTGTATCTCACATATGATTTTCGGGGCTTCTTTTATTCTTAATAATGCTAGTGGGTGGCGGGTCTTATGTTGGCCATAAAAAAATTGGCATTTAAGTTAGAAATCACACAAAGAATTCACCACTCAAAATAATAAACATTTAATTTTAAGCTGACATATTTTAAAAACCTCTTAAAGTGTTTTTGTCTTAACTGTATTTGAGTTATATTGAGAAAATGGTTACACGAAGCGATACTTATGAGTCTGAAACATGTCATTTTGTGCTATGATTAATATTGATAGACACAGCGGCTTATATGCAACCGCCTTTTCAATCTTAGTAGTCAACATCCATAGCTATGCTGAGCATTCACTCAACAATATGGCAACTTTATATTTAAGTCAGAATTCTTTGGCATATATAGAGTTGCCAAGTGGCCCTTGGGTGGGTTTGATCCATCCAAGCCCGGAGTTTTATGTCAAGGCCGGAGGCCCAATAGGAAAATGCCAAGAAATGAATGATTTTTCTTCATGTTTTAATATGTGGCCAAAAACAAAAATAGTCACCAACTTTTACCCAAAAAAAAATTTTTACTTTTTAAGGAAAAATTATTTTGTTTTGGGAATTCCTTTTCAACTTGGCAACCCTAAGGATAACTTAACACAAAAGCAGCAAGTAAGAAAGCCGGCATCTTCTTATAAACGTGCACTTGTTTTTTTAAGTTTTATTTTGATATATCCAAAATTTTTAATATATAACTTGTTTTATTTTTCCGCATATGGGAGGTACCACGCCCACTCCATGAATGTCGCATACTTCATTTATTTCTCCTACTTTTCAAACTGCTATTTATTGTTTGCTCTTTGGACCCTCAAGTTATAACACATTTTTACATAAAAGTTGCCATGCCCATGTAAACAATTCGCCCACATTTTCAAAGCTTTATTTTATTATTTCCTCTTGAAATTTTCAAGTTTTGTATGTTTTTTTTTATTGTTGCCTACCACCTCGCCAATGCTGCCAGCGTATTTAAAGCTTAATGTTTTGTTTCCTTTTATATATAGTTTGTTTTATTATGTATCTACGTATATGGGAGTTACCACGCCCACTGCTCTAGTGCCGCCCGTTGATTTTGAGTTTTAGTTTTTCGTTTCCTTTTCAAATACTCATTATTTTCAAATGCTCATTATTTGCTAAGTAACACGGCTACTGCAACAATCACGTCCCATTTTAATTTAAATTATTTTTTTATTGTTCCTTGCCTATGTGACCAATTTCATTGCAATCACACATCGAATTCTTAAGATAAAACTTTTTTCGATTTTTGCATTTATGGGTGGTGGCACGCCCACTTGATCAAATTGGCTAATTTTTGTCCAATGTGTTGTGTTCAGTCCTAGCCATAAAATCGTTTTTTGACATCACATAACTTTAATACCGTCCCTGGCTCAGACTTATGATCATCTAATATAAACTTTAAAGCAAATCATACTAAAAATACACAGCACTTTTTTTATGAAAAATAGCCTTTCGGTCAAATTGACTAGATCTCAATAAGATGATGCTTATGTTGCTCTGACCAGAAGCTTATATGCGCACAAGTGTGAGTTATGGCTATTACTTCCCAAAGTAAATCTTTGCCAGAACATGTGTAAGCACGTGCCGTTTTATCTCTTTCGTGTTTCAGTACCTTATCTATAAAAGATATTAGTAATCGATTTCTCAATCTTGCGATTTTGGGTTTTTTTATTAATACATAAAATTAAAACTATAAAGGCATTTGACAGTGACAAACAGTTTTATACTTTCTACTATAATTCATAACAACACCAAGCAACAAAAACTATGAAAATTTGGTTCCAGCTCAGTGACTGCCACTTAAAAGTATATTGCATTGCTTCTTAAACAGCGTAAAGGGCGTATATGTACGGTGATCATCCATGCTTTACATTAAAGGACATTGCTACCTTTAAGCCTTCTGTGCTAACACTCTCCTGTTATTATATAAATTTTTGAAAAATCAAAAAGGTTTTACTGTACTAAATTAGGTGTTAAACTCATAATCTATGCGGCCAATTCATCGGTCCAAAGCATTAAATCAACTGTTCACCGAATTTTCATTTTAAGGTTGTAGAGAGAGGCAGTGCACAACGTTATTTTCTTTCCAACAGTAGGTGGTGCCACGCCCCTAATAGAAAAATTCGTTTCCTCGGCTAAACTAATAGACAAATTTTAATGAAATTTGGTTTAGAGATTGAACCCTAAGAAGGTTATCAGAGACTTTGAGTTCTTTAAATGAGCGTAGCACTGCCCTTAATGGAAAAAAAACACTGCCACGACTGAGTTGCTACACGGATTTTGAAGAAACAAAGTTAAAAGTGGCAGTCTCATATCTAGAAGCATATTTAATTCTCTACGTTTTAAGCCAAAGCACATGAAAACTAGTTAAGAATTCAGGGCCGGAGGTACGAGTAGTTTGCTCAAAAAACATTACTTAAATTTAACACTATTTGGCGTAATGACGGGTTTCATGCCCAGTTACGTTCCGGTCGCCCTCATTTTTGAAGAAATTTGAACCGATGTTTCCACCAGCCCATATACCACACCAAACCGTATTTTTGTCTGGATGTAATTGCACCTCTTGAACCTCTTTGGGTTACTCTTCAGCTCAAACACGGCAATTTTGCTCATTGATGTAGTCATTAAGCCGATATGGGCATCATCGCTGTACAAAATCTTAGTAGAAAACAGTGTATCTTCTTCAAGCTTTTCAATGGCCCAAAGACTAAGACTGTGACAATTCCGAAGGTCGGCGACCTTCAAGTCTTACATGAGTTGAAATTTGAATGTTACTGAACCAAGAATCACATGTAAAATACGCCAAGGTAAGCTGTTGAGAACGGCACCGAATCGATTCATCATGGTCATAGCGCACACTCTTACTTTCTTTACTATATGCTGGATGTGGTGTTTTTGTGTCCTTAATATTAATTATTTAATAAGCTGTTTGTTACTGTCACATTATTTTAGCATAGTGTTAAAAAATTTCTTATTTTATATAAAAAAAAATGTTAACATGACTCTTATACGGTTATTCTCGGTAATCCCTAAGCTTAATCAAAATGTTGTTGGAATACCATTAAAGAAACTTTCCAACTTCAGTTCAGTTTTTAAGTAGTAGGATATCGTAATCAATTAAGAAAAACTGCATTCTTGCAACTACATGATCCTTATGCATTACAAAATTTCAAACAAAATTTAATATACAGAATTTTAAGCTTAGGAAGCACAGAGCATATCCTTCTATATTGAAGCAAGTACTATTCTTCTGAATAATATCATTTTTATGCACTTATTTATGGATGGATCTGTTTATATTTTGCACATACACATTAATAAATGCATACTATGCAAAATATATAATTCAAAAATAATATTTTTTTCATTTCAAATAATTATCTTTTTAATTAACATATTATATGTAAGTAAGTATGTACGGTATAAGTAAATAATTCCAATTAGCTTAGATCAGATGAGAATAATGAAGTTTTAAAATTAATACAACACACACAAACATTAATACATTCATTCACAACAAAATTAAATTTAAAACAAATAAATAAAAAATAATATTAACAGTTTTAAGCATGAAACAACAACGTTTTTCTTTTATGTAACACACACAAAAATTTGAATAAAATATTAAAAATAAAATATGCTTTTATAAAAAGCAACATGATATTTTAAATTCTAAGTGTTTTATTTCCAATGGAATTAAAGAGATCAAGCTCCTTGTGGCAGACTTAAGAGAAGCAAATCTTATACAAAATTGATGTACCTTCTTTGGAACCTATGGTGAAAATCATAACAAGGGTGATTTCAGCAATGCATCGTTCCTTTTTTAGAATAAAACACGATTTCTTAAACTACGCTGTTTTAAGAATGTTAAAGATGAAGACATATTTACGAAGATGTTGGCGAATTTATTTTTAAACTTTCTTAAAAAAAAATGGTCTATTTGGAACTGATTTCGACTGGAAAGAAGTTAAGAATCAAATTTATCAATGATCAGAATAAGTCAGTATGAAGTAACGATTTTGTCTAAGCGATCTAGTAGTTTTAATTGATGAAAGTAGTTATAGTTTAGATAGTTCTCCCTGGAACTGCAGTGATTGTGTGATATTTTGATACTGCTGATTTGATAGCGATAATGTTTTTAAAAGGCTAAGTAGCAATCTCTTACCTATCATTAAGTAGTTCATAACAAATGCAAGCGCTAGTAAGCTCGCACCAGAAAAGCTTGCTAAAGCCATTCACAATAAGATACAATATCGATATATTCTTAAGCTCTAGAAACTGTCGTGTGAGATTTCGATACTTTGAAAAGATTTTTGAATGGCGAATGAAAAACCACATTGTCCAATTAATTTCAATTTCTTTTGCACATCAGAAAAACACTTTTGATGTTAACATACAGCATTTAATAATGCTGTTATTTTATTTTCATTACCTTAATGCAATTCCTGAAAATTTAACAAAAAGAATGACACCTCAATTTCCAAAATCGGTGCAGTAGAAATGATGTAAAACTAATTTTAAATGCCATTAATATTACCAGTGCAATTGCTGCAAAATTTGCGCCCAAAAGATGCAATCTTTTTTGTAAAGTTTAAAAAAAATTGTAGCATACATATGTGCATGTTTTGATTTCCGGTTAGCTGCTATTGGATTATGTTCGCCTGGTGTTTGACAAAAAATTAATTTTCGGTGCAGCCAGCAGCCAATCAGCAGTGGCAGAAGTAAAGCTCAAGAATATCTTCATTATGCAATATCTCGGCTAGTACTGAACCGATTTTGATAAATGAGGTGTCATAGGTTTTGTGAGGTATTGACGATTTTTATGACGGCATAATTGCTTTGATAATCTCCCAATAGATGGCGCTGTAAGCATATTAAATGTACTAATTGCTATAGCTGGGAAACGAATTGACGGATTTTGTTGATATTTTGTAGCAAGGTAGCTTATGTTTAATACTTTGATTTGCAATTTTATCATTTATGAAATTCCATTGACGCATTCAGCAGTAACCCAACGCTGCGAAATATTTGATATTCACAAAATTTCTTTGTGCATAGGTTGGTGAGCTCTTAGGAAAAATTTAGCATACTTACGGGTAGTCCGTAAGTGTAGTAAGCTGCCTGGTCACATTGCTTCTTGGGACTAACGAAACCACCCAGAGCTTCATATAAGTCAGGCAAAGTTCTCTAAGGGTGTATTTAATACTATGCGCAAATTTTCAAACGCCTTGTAACCAAATTAGCTGTGTTGTTTGTTTTGGTGCACATGACATTCAAAGTTGCAGCACCGTTTACCGCTTGCTCATCTTTACAGCTCTTACAGTTTTCGTTGTGGGAACAGGATCAAGGTTATTCTTTTGTTAAACCGTTATGATTTCTGTTTCAGATTTAGAAACCCAGCATTCAGACGTTTGGTTAGTTCTCTCAATCTGCTATCTAGTTCACTGTAGAACTTTTTTAGTAATTCACTAATGTTCGAAATCTTTTTATCCTCTTATCGTTTCCAAGCGATAGCCAGTAAAGTGTGGTGTTATGCTCACAAATGAGGTTTAGATATCTACTGCAGCTTAGAACGCATTTTGATTCTGTACATGGTATTTTTTATGTTTCATATCGATGTTTTTATTTACTAATAACTTTTTAATTAAATACAATTTTATAATAAATAATATAATAATAATTATAATATATGTAATAATCCATACATAAGTACACAGTTGGTAAGCGGTAACAACGCTTTTCTTCAGCTATAACACAACATTGCTTAATTTTTAATTTTTTTTTTTTTGGTAGGCGTGGCAGCACCTCTAACAGGAAAAATCATTTTCACTGCTAAACTAATGGACCAATTTTGATGGAATTCGGTACAGATATAAACTGAATCCTGAGGAAAGCTATTTTTTTCAAAGTGGATGGTGACACGCCTCCAGTAGGAAAATATGTTTTCAGAGCTAAGCTAATGGACTGATTTTGATGAAATTTGGTATGGAATAGATTGCACACTAAGGAAGAGAAAGAGATAGTGGTAGTGTTATAGCTACATGATACCATGATTTAAATTTTTGAAGCGATGACAAAAAACTGATCTGTCTTATATCAGTAATTTCACATTTAATACTTAACATAATCGCTTAGTTTTTTTTATTCTATTTGTATGAAAGGTTGTGAAGAGGGTCAGTGCAGAATGTAATTTTTTCTTAATAGTAGGCCGTACCACGCCTCTCACAGGAAAATACGTTTTTACGGCTAAACTAACTGACTGAGTTTGATGAAATTTTGGTTTGGAGATAGATTGAGCCCAACAAAAGATTATTAAAAACTTTAAATTATTTACGGGGGTGTAGCAGCGCTTTGCAGCAACGCTGTCACAGCTAAGCCGCTACACCGCTTCCGCTTCCGATGACTTTATCTCCGAAACTAGATCCGACTGACACTTTATGACTACATATTCTTTCTCAAAACTAAAAACCACGTAAGAATTTAAATTCATATTTTAAGCTCCATAACAGAAACAAAATAAAAATTTGGCACTCTTTTGGTTCACTTTGACATATATAAACAATTTTTCCAAGTTGTCAAAATCAAAGATGCTTAAAGAAATGGCAATTGCACTGAAATATTGCTGTTATTCAATATTATCGAAAGTACGAAAACAATTCTAGGATCATGATTGAATAACATAGGGGTTTAGCTCATATCTGAAAGTGTTGAACATCAGAATGCCTGAGTGTCAAAATTGATATTGAAAGCAAAAAACGAAAGAAAAAGCCAATATGAGCTCCATTTGTTTCACAGTAACCTATATTATTTAATCATGTCTAGGATGAATATTTAATATAAATACTATCGATAGTCTGTCATAAACCATCGTTAGTCGCGATAGTGCGAGACTATCATAGTGCCATCGATGCCTTACGAACGTAGTCAAGGAATTATCATAATTTGGAGTAACCTCAGTACTATAAAAGGCATCTTGTTGTAGATCTAAAATAAAGTAATTTTAGGAACTCATTGTACTTTTAGACCACTAAAACGTTTGGCTCGGAATTTCACTCTCAAAAAACAAACGAAATACTCTATGAGACATTAACAGATTCTAAAGTTTTTTTATATGAAAATCGTAGTTTCGAAAAATCTATAAGCTGCAATGAGTGACTAAAGCCCGCGAACAGCGTGTGCTCGAATATATCGAGCTGCTTCAATTTGCAGCGGAAGTCTTAATAATCCAGGTGATCGTTGATACAAAAAATTGCAATGAACTCGCCCGGGATTGAGAAAGATAAGGGTTTTTATTATTTACATGATTAATAGCCATATAAAGTTAAGTCTTTTGTTTACAAGGAACGCTATGTCTGTTGTTCATGCTGTTTTATGTTCTAGGTCGAGGTTTTTTTTAATAACTTTAAAATGGAGTACAATTTTATAATTTGTATTTTGTTGATTGATTATATGGTCTCTAACATGGAGCATGTTGTCGGTAAAATGGCCGCCTCTGGTCGTGTAGCTACTACTTACGAGTTCTTTTAAACACTTTTTTCATAACAATTTTACTGACTTCTGGTGGCCTTCCATGAATTGCGTTTCGAATGGTGTCCTTAAGCATCGAGGTTGTGGTGTTTACCTTTTTCTTCAAGTACTTTTGCCAAGGTCAAATCAGGGTGTCGGTTCACTTTTCAACATTATTCGGATGGAAAAAACTTCTCGCAAAAATTTGCAACGCAGCACGAGATGTGTGTGATGTGGCACCGTCTGTTGAAACCAAAAGTTCTTAAACATATCCCTAAAGCGGTCACCAGTAACTTTTACAGCATTGCCTTTAGCATCTTTCAAGAAATACTCGAGCACTCCAATCTCACCACCGTTCAGCAGCAGCACAACAGTCAATTATATTGCATACAGGTAACAACCTATTTTGAAAATTTCTAACAGAATTGATGGCAATTGTCGCGTAGTCCTTACGTTATCCTCCAGTGTATGCAAATTTTCGAAAATGTTCATAACACGCTGGCACATGATTGGCATTAAACAAATTCACATAACTTTCTCCGCGAATTCACAATTGAATAATTATGTAAATAGAATGATTTAATAATTTCAAAACGTTGCTCCGGCATTAGATGCTCCATAATACATTGTTGTCAATGTCGTAGAGACTGACTGTCATATACAACAATCGGCCTGGAACATAAAACGCACCCTGCTTTCTAGTCTTTCGAGATGAAAATTTCGCCTCGAATAGCTGTTTATAAGAAAGTTATGAGGAAAAATTGAGTGTCTGTCAATTGTAATAGCTCGGACACATTGAGCAATTGGAAAGTAATACTTAAGCTGAAAGAAGTCTAACCTCACAGCCGTCTGACATGAGTTCTAAATGAAATCCTACAAAGATCATGTAATGATGTTGAAGAAAATGGTAGTCACCAAGAGTTTAGGCAGTTCCCAGTTATTGCTTGGGAGCCACACATGTAAATACTTCTCCTGTGAATGCTGCCGATAGCCATAAAAATTCTATTAAAGAATTGAATTCAATTCATAAAATCTCAATTAAAACTTACAAATAAATTTCCGTGAGTGTTAAATACAAATGACGATACAACAACTTTGCAACATCAACAGATTGCTCCAGACTGATAACATGGGCATCAGCTAATGTTATGAAATCCAAATCTCCTGAGCGCACATGATAGCAATTACTACACGCAAGAGAGTAAATAAAATTCTTAGAATTTCAGAATGGTGATTTTTCATGTGTTCCTGATTTGCATTATTACTACTAACTCAGTATATTGCCTCAGTTTTGTTTTTGTATTCTTTTCCCATGAATTATCAAATAATCAGTAAACATTTTGCGCCGAAGTCAATGCTAGAGAGCTTTGATCCAACAACTCAACGCCATTGACAATCAGTCAGGGTCTAAACTTTGCAAAAAGTAGCCGGTGCTGGAATATTCATTTGATTTTAGAAAAAATTTGATTTTGCAAATACCAAATTGTGAAACTTTAACAAACAACAAAAAATTCAAACGCTTATCAATTTAAACTGAATACAACAACAATAATAACAAAAAAATTAAAATATTAAAATTTCATTAGAGCTACAGCATTAGTCATACCACAAGTACGGCATAGCTATTTTAGACCACAATAATTTGATTACAACAAAAACGAGTGATTGCCTAAAATATGGATTTCAATTTCCATGCCAATTTGTTGTTGTGGTTGTCGATAATATGGACGGTCCTACTGCAATTTGTGCATCCTTCACCGACAGCGTATCGTGGTAAAACATTTGTGTTGTTTGAATGTTGATTGCAATTGAATTAAATTGAATTGAATCATTAGCAGTGGTGTTGGCAACGACAAGTGGGGGGAGAGCAGCATATAACTACGTTGAGAATTATAATCTGTACGAGTGCTGTATCGAAAACTTTTTAGCTCATCTAATGAATACAGAGTTAGCAAGTTGTACAGAAGTAACTCACGGCCTACTCAAAAAATAAAAAAAAAATTTCTCCTCAAATGGTAAAAATTCAAAATTTTTTTTTGAAAATGATGTAGTTTTTTTGGATTTTAGATTTGAAATTGAGGGCTTTTTTTTTTAAATATCAACATAAAGAAGTCAAAAACTTTTCATTTTGCTAAGAATAATAATATATTTTTTATTAAAAAATTATTGGATTTGGTTAATCTCTCAGATTAGAGTTATTAAGTTTAATTTAAGCATATGGGGAGGTAAAATGTTTTTGGAAGCTTAACCTTAACTTTTCCGAAAATCACTTTTTGTTGAGAAACGATACACCAATCTTATTTAAATGATTTGTATTTGAAAGATAATTTAACTAGCTAAAACATGATCTTTTATAGTTTAGAGATACAGTGCAGAATTTGCCAAAAATACAAATTTTTTAAAAATCTATGTTCAAACGTCCAAAGGAATATTTTCCTCAAATGGTCAACTGATGTTGGGAGTGCGAAAAAATTAGTTTGGCAAATTTTATTTCAGATTCAAATCACTTCAGCGAAAACAGACTCGGCTTTGAATTTCAGCTTCTTAGTATATTTTTATAAAAAAACAAATTAAGTGATTTATGGAAAAGTTCATCACGCCATAGTAGACCTCGGAAACAGAATCTTCTTTATGAAGATATAGTGTTCAAATATCGAAAAGACACGTCCTAAATTTTGTTACAGAGATCTTTCCTTGTCTTACATTAATTATAGTAATTTAACATAGAAAAAATGTGAACGTTTATACGAGGAAACTCTTGAGAAAAAGTTTTCCTGTTTGTAGGTAAGAAGAGAAAAACGAAGAAGTGTGTTTTCGTGTGTAAACGCAAAACAAATTCACAAAAGAGAATAGACAAGGATTTGTTTGACCGAATTTCCTCGTGTAAGCGTTGACTATTAAGACTCCTTAGGGAACTTGAAGTAGATATGTTAATGTCGTCTTTTAGATTACTGTAATCCTATTTGATAAGATTCTCCTGACTCTACAGCTCTCACAATAACTTGTTCTCCTTATTCATAATAAATGCTGAACTATGCCACAACAAAATGCTCCCTTTTGTTACGCCACTGCTTAAAAAAAATAATGAAAATTTCACATCTTAATATTTGGCCGTTATTTATTTAACTTGTTAACAACTAATATCATTCTATATTTAGGACGCTACATAGAAGAGAAGTGCAAAGATACGCAAACAGGACGTGAATTATTGGTTGGAGATGCTTACACGCGGCTGGGGCAATGTGTGCGAGTGCAGTGCTTGGGCGATTTAAATATCTGGGAAGATGGGTAAGTATGCATTATGCAAGCTTTACTTAAGTGTTTCGTTAATTTTTTTATACAATAAAATCCGCATTATTAAAACAAAAAAAGGGTCGTCTCGAATCCGTTTTATTTAGAAAAACGATTTCGAAACGGTTCCGTTTTATTAACAAAAAACAAATCCGTACATGAAGTCCGTTTTGGATCCGATAAAGTGGACTATCCTTCCGTAAAAAAGTTAATGTTCAAGCTATGGCCTAAAGTGCTGGCGTTTCCTTTCATTCTTCTCAATACTTCCAATGGTATGCTCTCATATCTTGTTGCATGTTGTCTTACAGGACCGCAAAAATCTTTTGCTTGTTAACATTCATTGACTAATAACCGCAAAATAAAAAGTTTGGAAAGGTCAAATTGAGTAATCTTTTCGGTCAATACAAGTCGCCAGATATTATAATCTGAAAGAGTGTTCTTTGCTTAGCCCATTGTCACAGGCGGCACAATAATGTTCGAGCGAAATGTGCTCTAATATTAACTATTTTAATTTTAATATCAAAAAGTCAGTTGGAGAGATGTATATTGGGGTGGTTTGATTTTTTTTTTAATCGGCTGGGTCTTAAAATCGTAGATATTGTAATTCTGAACATCACTGGTAGCGCAAGTGCCCTTAAAGTTGCTTATTTATGGTCAATTTTTCATATAATCGATGCTTGCATATATCTGTATGGGTCGATCTGGCTCATATTTTTATTTTGGATGCCCATATATACACCTTTTTGATAGACTATATGAAGGTCAACTTTGCTGTCTGAGTGGTAGAATTATTGCATATCTTAAGATGAATTTTGTAGAAAAATTATTCTCTTGATGATTGAGATCATTTTCTGATTTCGTATGGACATGTAGCTCTGCAGGTAGCAGCCTCTAAGTTTCATGTGGAGACACATTCAAATCTTTCACTTTGTTTGCTATTTTGGAAGTTCTTTCACTACCTTTCGAATATATTTTCTCTTGAGTTACACCAGCCTCAAAAAGGTGTGCAGCTAGGTGCCGAATTTTGTGACAAGACGGTGTCAAATGGCATAGAAATCTTTGAAGAACTTCACGTTATATACTTAGTATTTCTTGTATGTACTTCATTTCTTTCTATGAGTAAGGTCTTCACGATACTCTTCAGATCTTCCGACTTGCACGTATATCTGGTGCCATTGATTCCCTTCAACATATCCTTAATCCTTAGACTTAGTGTTTCAACGAACATTTTTGTATTAATTTCAGCTTTAGCTCTGACAAATCACTAGTTCACTCATTTTTGCAATTTTTACCATAGCTGTTGCGAGGGAGCCTCCAGTTATGCGCTATCCATCATAAATTCGACTTTCAACATTCCGACAACTATACGATCTACAGATTTTTAAGCAATGAAATAACCTTTGTGATCTCTGTTAGTAAATTTGGGCACGTTGTGGCCGTGATCTTCTCTAAGAAAACGGCATATATTAAGTACTTACAGCTGAAAGTGGTCGCAGGATATTTCCAACAGATTTGTAGCCATTAATAGGTTCCCGTTTTTGGTCACAATTGGCCAACTTTGCCTAAGTTTGTTTTCTTACATCTTGCAAGATATTCGTGAAAATAGAAGATCTCTAACTTCTGCTAGCATTCCAGATTTCTCATTTGTCCCTTTTACAGGAAACTCAGCTCATTATATCTGTATCTGTGCAGTATCTTGTGCTCTTTTTTCTACGATCCCTTTAGAACTCGTGGCTCATTCAGAGATTTTTTTTATCCTAATTATAAGGCAGTTTGCTGCAGAAAATGCAATCTAATTGTTTTGCCACTTAGATTCGCTTGAACAATGGTGGCTAATGTTGCTGCTGCTTTTTATTTCGCCGATTTACATTATTATACCAAAAACAGTCATCCTTTAGTTTGTATTGGATGAACTTTTGCCCATTTAAAATGGCATATCTTGAGCCAGACAAGAGTCACAACTTAGGTTATACTTTCATTTGATATGCGCCAATAATAAATTAACACATTCGCGGGCATTATCTTCAACTTATTACATCTTCAAGACTTAATGTTGGAACTTTCCCTTTGGCTAACGTTGGAGTTGTATCTTAATATTTACAGCTTTCTGTTAAACATTTATCAAACTTTCAACATTACTTACATTGTTTTAGTTAATATAATATTCAAAACTTACACCACAATCAGATGTTCCAATATCAATTGTTTTATTAATGAGTAAACAATTTGCTTTCTATATTTTCAGTTGTCAAGTACCACAATTAAATGGCAATTGTAGTCCTGTCCCTCCAGCTAATCAATACTTGGACTATCCGAAATGTTGCCCGACTTATGAGTGTAGGACACGTGAAGAGAATGATGCTGGTGAAACCGAAGAGGTTAACACTTACGATCATTATGGTAATTTGAAGAAAACACGCATCAGACAAGTGTTTTTAATTACAAAACCTGTGGAAGGTGCTGCTTTGCCAAATACTGGTGTTCGAACACAATTTAATATTTAGAAGAAAAAAGTTTTGATTTAAATCAAAATTTATCAAGATTTTCGAGCTATTAAATACTTAAAACACTTTAAATTTTTAGTATCGTAATCTAAGCCATTTGTAAAAACTATATTTTTAATAAGACTCTGAAGTGCTAAAGAGATAATAAGGTAAATTAGTAATATTTATTAGAAAACATTAATTAATTATTTTAAAATTTTTAAGTACATATAAATAAATAAAGCAGCTTGAATGTAAACACTAACTCTTATGCTTACCAACCCATTAAAGGCTATGAATGATGAAAATTTAGTCTTTCAGCTTATGCATTCCCTTTCGAGATCTGTCCAATATGCAAGGCGTAAGAGATCTTTATTCAGCGAAATAAATGCTTCCTTCGAGCTACGAATCTAGCGTCAAGTTCTCCTTTCTGAAATCAAACAACTTTCAGCATACTTCGTGGGTTCTTTTTATGCCTGATGTGCTGAAAGTTGCCATGTGGCTCATCAGCCAAACAGAAGAGATAAACATCATGCGGAATCAAAGACTGGGCAGCCAATCTAAAACAATAGCAAGAACGTCTTACACTTCAGTGATGATACAGATAAAGCTTTAGAAGCATTCGGATTAAGCAAGAACCTATCTAATACATTCTCTTCGCTGGGGCTATGAAAAAAGCATAATGGTTTCCCTGCGGAAAATGTCTGATAAAAAATGCATCGATCTCCTGCTAGATACTCAGTTGTGTACACGAACTAGAAAAGATAAATATCCAAACTCAGATATGTCCAAGCAATCTCGAAAATTCGATAGCCGATCGCTAGCCAATCGCTAGCCAATCGCCAGCTCTACACGCTATATATCACCAGTTTCGCACAGCGAAATTTCACTCTCCTACACTCCGCCATATTCAATGACTGTCTTAAACTATCTTTTATTCCACGGACTTGGCGGAAGGGAGGCTAAAAATAGCAAAATTAAAAAGATAGCAGATCCAGAGGTCTCACAGACATCAATGTTCGTAGCAATATCTAAACACACCTACTGTCCTCAACTCTGCAATGCCTACACGAAGGGCAAATCCATGGAAAACTGATTTCATTCTTTCATTCGTTTCATTGAAAAACTTTTCCCAGGCTGAGAACCTACTCTAGCAGCCTATTCAAATATTGAAGAAGCATTTAGATAAATGATGAAATATTTGACGCACTCATTTATATGCAACGTGACTCACAGCCAAATTGGAAGAAAGAATATTCTTCATACCTTTAAAAATCAATTTCCCGATCGATAGATATAAGAAAATTACCCCACTTAAATGTGCCCAGTTATGCGGTGGCGGAAGCCCACTTAAACATTCCATTTTTGATAAGACATAACATCCCCACTTTCTCCGGAATATATTTTCAACCTTCCCCCTACGGCTTCTACAATGAAATATTTTTCTAAAAATGGGCCAACAACGGACCCTTAAGAGAGTGGCAGCGCCCTTAGTTAAAATTTTTTTTCCCCCTGATTAAGGGATTTTTATTACATTTTTCCTTCACAATATTGTAAATTAAAAAAATTTAAAAAAAGTGACATCCACATAGTTGGAAAGTGTTATTTCATTTTAAGTCAAAAAGATGGTCGCAAAACTTTGTTTTTTTTATTTACATTTGCAGCTACAACAATAATACTTTGAAAATTACATCTGGCCAAATGAAAAAAGTTTTTATTTCCTTTTCATTTTATCTTCATCTCGCTTATTGGGTTTCAATTGCTTTTCTTCCATTCGACTTTAATATCCCACATTTTATGTTTCAACTTTTTTTGCCACATCATAAATTTCACATTTCCTATCTCGTTGGTCTCAGCATTATTTGCCCAAAATTAAACGATGACCACAAATATTTATTTTTTAAATGATTTCTTCTACTGCTTCCCCTTCGCTTATATTTTTATTTCTATTTTTATTACGAAATTTTTACACATCTTCGACTTTTGATGTTGATTTTCCCCTTTTTTTCATGTCGCGGCGGCGGCGCACAGTGCTCCAAAATATCGAAAAGCTGGGCAAAAGTTCAAATATAAAGTTTTTTTTTCGAATTTTTAAATATTTATATACATACAACGGTACTTATGTACATAAAGCATATTTATTCCTTTAGTCAAATATGTGTACATAGGTCGTTAAGCAAACATTTCTGTAAACAAATAGAAAGGACCAACTCCTGCTTGAGTTTTATTCGCAATTTTGTGGGATTACCCTTATATGCCCTATAAACATGATGTCTCATAGCAAAATTAAGGATTTTTTTCATGCTAACATTGAAAAATGTATTATTTTCAACGAAAAAAAAAAAACAAACTAATTTGACAAGTGGGCGTTGTACATCCCATGCAAGCAAAAGCTTTGGCTATGAATTTGATTTTAGCAAATTTCACCAATCTCTATATGGAAATATTTCGTGACACAAAAAGGCACTAAGCAAATGAAATTGGGCGGGGCACCTTTCTCTTTCACACAAAATTTTTTTTATTTTGAGCTTTATATTTAAGCCAGGTCAATAAAATAGAAACAAAATTAAATTTCGTAAATAAAAGTTGAATATTTTTTTCAGAATTGGTTGGCCATTTTGAAGCTACCATTTTTATTTTTAAAAAAGTTAAACGTAATCAGCAATCTCAAAAATCTCTAATCGCAGACTTTTGTAATTGTGTACAACTTTTGGAGATTTCGCACCACTGTGCAGCATTTGTTACATTGTCCAGCAGTAGCAGCAAAAAACAATATAAAAATATTTTTATAGCATTTTACCTAAGCTTATCATTTGGGGCACTCTGCGGTCTTTGAAAGCGTGTGGCGCAGTATGTCATGAGATACTCTTTTTATACTGCTACTATCGTACTTTCATAAGAAATTGCCATTTTCAGAAAGCTATTCTTATTTGTTTTTCCTTGGTATTTAATTTGATGTACCAAAGCTGATCCAGTTTTCTGCTTAACTGACTACACACAACATATGAGTGAGGCCGATACAACTAAAAAAAAAGAGTTCTATTAAATGTTATGTATAAGTGCTGCATTTCACTTACTTTCCTTTACACAGCTACCAATTCATACAAGTTATTGGCCTGAACTATGGTTTAATTCTATTTGCGTAATCGCCGAGCCAGTAATGAGGCCATTCGGAACCATTGCTTTTTTTCGTTGACATTTACAAGCACTATTTTGACTGTCCTTTTGCGAAAGTTGATAGTCGCCATAAAATAAATCGAGGGACAGTGGCTTATTACTGTCGAAGCATCGTTATGGGGCATGGCGTCGTTAAAATGATGCATAAACAATACTCTTCTGTAGTCTTCCGAAACTTAAATAAAGTTTTTGTTGTATCTCGATAGCCTGCCATTAATCGTTACATTTAACACTTATGCACAAAGTCTTTAAAATCAAAATAAAAATATTTGACATCCAGATATTTGCTGCTTTTTGATTTTCGTTTAGCTACAGGAAATTAATTGCAACCAACAACTATCGTATAGGGTGTCCCAATAAGAGTGCACTTTTTAAATTTTGTATAATTTTGTTTTCGTTTAAGTGGCAACTCTGAAATTTGACAGTTGTATCCTATGAGACTGTTCCGATTATTAAAAATGGAATAAAAGAATAACGCGTTCTCATTGCGAAAACCCATTACAAAAATAGGGAACGTTACGCTGAAGCCGCACGCAAAATTCGCAGAAGAAAGTGCACCTAATGTGCCATTAATTAAAAGAGTAGTTAATAAGTTTGAAGAAACTGGGTGGATTATGGACATATGGGTCGGTCTATTGCTGCTGTAAAAAAAAACATCAGTACTGCATCGTTCTCAACAAGTCCAAATTTCACCTGTCATTTGTCCTGTCATCAGAGCCTCGGTGGCCATTTGTCGGATATTTTATTCCATACTTAATCGGAACATGTCTACTTTATACTGCAATGAAAATATCGCAACTCGCTTGAAAAATGCGTTTTTTTATTTTTCATTATTATTTGGGACACCCTATACAACAAACGAAGTGACCAACCACAATAACATTAAAAATTGCAAGAACAAATACTAACCAACAAACGAGGATAGCACAAAATAAACGGCAACGTCGGCGGCGAGAGCACCGTACGACGGACGTCATATTTGATTTCATTCAATTGGCAACATAAAACCGCAAGTGCAGTTTTGTGGAAGCAGTAGCAGCTAACATAAAGATTTCTTCTAAATATCTTTTGCGAATGTTTCGCTGTAACTTTCAGCGCTTACGTGACTGCGTCTTGTTTGCGTGTTTTATTGCTCTATCTAGGTGTCCTGTAATCCTTTGTCAACAGCAATGTATCAACTACATACATTTATAAAATTTAGCAAAACTTTTGAAAACATTTTTTTTTTTTGATTTTAGGTTATTGAAAATCCTTTGCGTTGAAATTGACACTACTTGATGCATTTTAATTTGAAGAGTACTGAAACTCTCAACCACAGTACTTTTTAAACCATCGACTGGAAACTATAAAAATTTGTACAGAGTTGAAGTCGTGATTTAATTAAGCCATAAAACCAGTGTGTTCAATAAGAAAAATTGTCTTGTGCTATAAAACAGTTTTAAAAATACTGCAATACAACCCATTTTAAGCATGCCCAAAAGCCCGCCGTAGATAAGTGGAGTGATGCATTTTGGTGAGACTAACCAACCAGGTTTGCCATGCCAAGCCCATCTCGATGCCTAAAAATGCCTCAATTGTAGTCAATTTTGTTATATTATTGAGACTGTGTAAGATTACAGCTTGGAATGTATGCCAAACGATAGTACTCAAATAGCCTAAACAGAATATATATGGTTGCATTGTTGAATCTTGCCCCAAACACTGGCTCACACCACTTGTTTGGCTCCATTTTTGTTAGTATAGATTACAGATTGAAATGATAGAGCTCAAAGGGCCTTAATAAAATATATAGAGATACCTTTTTGGAAACTATCACAAATATGGGTTTCCACTCGTTTTTTATTTGGCCAATTTTTCTTAAATGAGCAGCAACCCGTGTTTGGGACAGGAATCATTGAGGTAATCTTATATATATTTTATTAAAGCTCAATCCTTTGGCAAACATTTCAAGCTGTAATGTACACAACATTAATTGACTCAAGACACCGGTCGCAACCCATGCTTGGGACAGTACTCAACAGTGTAACTTTATACATTATATTTAGGCACTTCGAGCCCTATATTATCTACTCTTAAAACGGGCTTTGGCAAGGTAACTCTGATTGGTTAATTTCACCAAAACTCATCACTATCTTTCCTGTACATCACATCCTGTAATCCTATACACTCGTCTTTTCTGCAGCGGGCAGAAATATTTACGAGTCAACGGATTTAGATTTCTTGGGGCTGACCTTTGTTCATATACATATTTTATTATTTTTGAAACACCAAATAAAATTCATTTTGTATAAAGATTTAGTGAAATATTTATGGAGAACCTGTTCTTTGAAAATTTCCAAACGATTAAGTTCCATTCACTTCTCTGATATGTTCAAAGTTTTATTCGAATCGATTGGTTCGTTAAGGCGAACGCTGGTCACACGAGCGTTTTTTCAACGTGCATTAGCTAATGCGCGTTTCAGTATTCTACAAGATTATATGCAAAGGACCACACAAACAATGCGCGTTGATTTTACTTATGCGTTAAACAGAATACGAACGAGATCTTGAAATCGGCAACGATTACCCGCTGTAAGTAACCCCCGTCGGAAAATCATTGGAGTAAACACAATTGCTTCGGACGACAATCGACGAAAAATTCAGCTGCCATTTTGTTTTCATTGACATTTCAAACGTTAATAAATAAATTGACACAAGCTGCAACACTGATCGCCACGTAAACTAACGCGCGTTGAAAATACTCTCATGTGAACTGAGCCTTAAGGGCCGTACACACCATCCTTCATGCTGTCCATCATGCTTGACGAACTCGATTAACTGTAAATTTCGTTTTGCGTTCACATCATACAGCATGCTGTCAATCATCATTTGCAGAAAAATTTTGAGGCGTACACATCACTCGCATTACTCACTTTTCTTCTTTGTTTTTTATTTTACGGAGGTGCTGCTTCCTGTAAAAATAAAAAACCATTGTTTTCAGCTCCCTAAAAACGAAGATATGTCTCTTAAGAAACCTCATTCAATCGCTCCTACCGTTGTCATATTGTGGTAGATTTTCTTCTAGTTCATCTTAATTTTTCTGTAAAAGTATCCGTTCTATGTGTAAGGAATGAAATTATTTTTTGTTATTTTATATCTATTTTTTCGTGGCCACAAGATTAAATGCAAAATTTGATTTTTTTGAAAATCTGGCTTACTTTCATCCATATATTTTGAACCACTTATTCAATGAAAGATGTAATCACACATGTTTGTGTGCATTTTATTATCTTCAATTTGGTATCATAAGCAATCAAATTGGACATTGCTAGTTCAAGATATTAATTTTAAAGTGAATGGCGGTCGAAAAAATGAAAAACACACAATATTTCGAAAACTTTACCATTCAAAAAATTTTTATTTTCATATTCGAGTTCAGCAAGAAAAACTACATAAAAAAGTAACCTCTTATTCATGGATCATAAAAAAAAATCATTTTTTAAGCTATTGCTATCATTCATACACACCGTCGATGTTCACTCCATGAAATCTTATTTGAAATGAAAATTTGCACTAGGCTTCGCAGCCAGCGTTGTACGGACGGACAAGCCAGCAGAGAAATCAAAAACATTTGAAATCCATCCATTCAACATGAGTGTCAAGCGGCTGGTCAAACCGTTCACATGATCAAATAGTGAAGTTTGTCAAGCATGATGGACAGCATGAAGGATGGTGTGTACGGCCCTTTAACTGTCACGCATATACTCTGTCAAAACTTTCTTGCCGTACTCGCACTGCGTCAACTTCATATTTTTGCCATGAGGCGCTGCTGGCCTGTTTACAATTTCACCTTGTACATGGCTACCAACTGCTGAAATTAAATTCAATAAGCGTTGAAAAGTCAAAAAAAATATTTAACGAACAAATTGCAGCAGCGGCAAAAATCCGAACGACATTTCGCAACTGCTTCGTTAAATTTTAGTTTAGCATCGGCATTTGAGTTTTTCGGAATCTGTAATTTCTACGCTACTTTGGATTAACGTGTGTAAAGTTTTGATTTTAATCAATTTATAGTTTAAACACACGACTAATTCTGACGCAGATTATAACAAGGAAATATAATAAATTTGCGTCAGTATATAACAAAAAAAAGCAAGCAAATTTTCACCCAAGAAGGCGAAAAGTAAAATCAGCACAGCTGCAGAATGTAAGTTGTGTGCAAATGTTTGAAAGTGTGCATGTGAAATAAGAAAATTGGAACAAATGTGGAATCATCGCTAAATTCGTGTCACATTTATATATAAATTCGCCCGGTTAAGGAGTTTTAATGAAATATGTTTAATATTGAAATCTCATCCAGATATGTGTAGCTTGGCTTGACCACTGCTTCCTCTTGGCAGAGTGCGCTTTTAGCGCCGCATTCTGTCTTGTCAATTTGTTAACGCGTGAATGAGACAAAAAACATGTGTTTTTGTGGGCGAAGCTGACGACTGTCATGCAATTTATTTCATGTGGTGCGTGACAAAAAGATTTTCAAGAATTCGTTATCATAATTTTAGAATTATACGAATTTAAATTTTCTCAAAATTGTTTTTAATTTTCAAAAAAAATTGTGATGAAAGAAAATTGCAAAATTTAACGAAACACTTTTGAGGTTAGTCATACTCGAAGGTTGCCTTCGTTTTTTTTTGTCATTTTGCGCAGCAGTCGCATTCGTCATCGGCTTTACGTTTTTGACATCCAAATTGAAGAAAACTGCTGTCGACGTCTGCTGGCGTCGCGGTTTGTCTGGCACGCTTGTGTTAAAAATTTGTGCATTATATTTTTGCTCAATCCAATTTATTGTTCCATATTGGCCAAAATTTCAACTGAGTTTTGTAATTAAATATTTATTAAAGGTAATGATATATTTACCTGATTTTTTGTAATTTTTGTTCGTTAACTACGAATTTGGCGCGAAAGTCTAGAGCTTGCATCATTTGACATGTTTCACAACCAGTGTTGTAAAATCCTTTGTTTTACAAATTTTTTGAAAGTTTTTACTTTTTGCTACAAAAAAACTTTCGACACAAGTTTAGAAACCACTTTTCTATAATTAATTACAATGGTTTTATATAATTTTTAGAATGTGGGCTCCAGTCCTAATTGGCTTCAACATGTTTTTAACCATCTAGAACAATTTTATAGTGTAATAGGTAATTTTAGATGGGTGAAGAAATTTTATTTATATTGTGTTCCTAAGGGGTTATGCCGCTAGATTGGTGAAAACAAACGATTTTATAAAAACTTTTTTGGAAAGTCTACATTTATTTGGAAAAAAAATCTTACAATTTACTATATTAAGTTAATGTTCTAGTTTATGTGCATTTTTTTCTCTTAAACTTACGAAGTTGCTGCACGTACATATCTCCGAAAGCATCTCAAAAAAATCTAGTTAGACTTAACGAAATATTAAATTTGAACAAAACAACAGATTTTCAAAAAAAAATTTCATTTTTGACAAAGTCTTTGGTCTTAAATTGTTTATAAAATTAACAATATTGATCCTAACGATAAACAAAGTCTACGGTTGAGGACTAAAAAATATTTATTTAAATTTTGCGTTAAAATTTGAGCCTGATATGATAGGTTATTCTCGAGATATATTGATCACCGATTTCAAAAACATAGTTTTGAGAAAAATACATTCAAAGTTTCAAAACAGGTTTGTGAGTGGTAATCATTCTTTAGAAATATGCCTGTAATTTCGATAATACTCGTACTTAATGAATGGTTAAAAATCTAAATAAATTTTGTTTTAAATGCCTTCCTGCATCATGAATTTAGTAATTTTGGTACCGCAAAGTACCTCGTTGGTTAAACAATTTTTGTTTTGTGCTGTCGTCCCACTTAAGGGTCAAATTAATGGCGCTACTCGAATTTATCTGATGAAGAATTTAATTCTTAATGAAATAACATTGTTATAGCCAATATGATAGCTTACTAAGTTACCTTTCATATGACACGCATATTTTGAAAAACATTCACAACTTATAACGATTTTTTGAAAAACAAATTCCAATGGCTACATCTCCTGGGTACGCCGAACAGCTTTTGATTGCATTTTTATGATTTTTTCTGGGGACCCTACACACTTTAAACCTACGAAAATAATAACTTAGAGCTCTTAAAGTGAAGACGTTCCGAATTTTCGGGTTAAACGCAAATTACTCGTCAAAATGTTTCGTTTCAACCTGGATTTCGGAGATATAACAGTCGAACAGTTCATATATGTAGTATGTGTGTACATAAAATTGTACTCCACAGTTTCTTCATTAAGTGTTCTAAAACTTAGGGCTGTCTGTTTATTGTACCTTATACATATGTCAGATATCTTATGTTCTTTGTCTCCTCACGGAGCATAGGGCCTCTCAAAACTCTTTCTATGTGCACTATCAGTAACGAGTGCCTTCAATTTCAATCTCCAAAACATTTCCTCGATTCGCGATGATTTAGGACGGCCCGCCAGTGTATTCTACTACCCTTGCCAAGTTGTACATAAACAATGTTAGAAGTTAAGTTTTTGGTTCGGAAGTTGAAGACTTAGCCGCCAATATTCAAATATGTAGTTCATATAAAAAAACTTCCAATTAACGGCTTTTTCCCAAAAAGTTTTATTTCCTACAAAGCCCACGGCTTTGACATCCGATTAACGGTCTGGCAGTGTCAAACGCGGCCACTGAGGGTTTCGCTTTTAGTTTTTTAAGGTATAATACGTTTTTTGAATCTGTGATATTTTTAAAATAAATGTACCTAATGTCATTATAATTTCCTTATTGATGATTTTAACAATAACAAAAATTTTCAAACTAAACTTATACAATTTATTTTCCTTATACCTGAACATTTTACTCTGCTACAAAAGAGCAAGCGGCAAATTTTTGTGGCATCTGCTGCCTCTTTTATATATTTCTAAATATTCTTGAAAAATAAAACGATCTTCGCTAGCGCTTTATTTATTTTTCAACAGCTGTGGCAAGCAGCAGGCCCTGGGCATACATTTAGTTTCTTCCCTGCTTAACTGCACCCTTATGTTGATTGATTTTTACTCTACCCATGGATTGTATATTTTTTTTTGTTGTTGTTCATCTTCAAAGCGCACAAAGTTTTTGCTTTCGTACTCTATTCAAGCTCTTGATGAAACAGACATTGAAGAAAGGAATTTCGCAATTAGTTGTCGTGCATCGTTGTTAAAGAAAGGATATTCATTTTATAAAAAGCTACGCTGACCTTGAAAGATTTATGTTTAAAGAATATAGTTAAAAGAACTTTTTAATAAAGAAGTCTGCCGTTGTCTAACTGCTGTTCAGTTGTTGTCACTGCTTTATTTTGAATTCCTGTTTAATTTTGCGCCAGTATTTAGGAATCGTATTTAGTTTTCAACCGTCCCAAATTGATGCGTTTAGGTTTTGTTCTTCGTTGTACATAAAAACGTAAATAAATTGTTTTATTAAATATAATTTTGTTTCTTTTGGTATAAAGGATTTTTGATTGTGTGATTTTATAAAAACATTTGTCTGATTTTGAGTACATAAAAATAGTTCCTATATAATCTATAGAAATCCATAGTGCGCCAGAAATATATTCAACTCACAATAAGTCCTAATAGGGTTCGGTTCTTAAGTTGTCCTGAAAAAGTAAAATGAAATTTTTTGACTCACAGAAATGTACTTTATTTGAAATGCCCTTGGGCGTGTAGTATCGTCTACATTTTGGATATGTTTGATCTGAACTTTCAAAGTTATTGAAGTAACTAGTATTATAAACAGTTGCTGTAGACAGAGTTACAGATGATTTAACACAGTTGAAACAATTGCTTCAACACTTCAAAACAGAATTGCTTCAGCACTGTTTAAGAAGAAATTGCTACTTCTACACTACGTCACTAAGTAGAACATGGTCACTACATTGAACAGAGTTGCTAAATCGTTTGTTTGAGAGTGTTGTAGCTATCATGAGAAAAATTTTGCCGCATTTGCCTTTCTCTCATATCAATTAAGCCCGTGAACTTGGTACTTATTGCACATATCATCATGGTATTACATATACATACCATAGTGTCAATGTAAAGTGTGCAAGAATAGCAATAACTTAAAGATTGTCACGGCTACCTTCCGTACAAGTTATGGCACCAAGCGGAAATAAGTTGCTATATCCAAATAATTAAATGTAAAGAACTATAATCACAGTTCCGAACGTGTTGGATCGTGTTCTTATTTTGTAAAGAGTAAAACAAACAAATTACGAATACTATTTTATTTTGTGACTATTCTTTAAAGCTGTATTTGAGAAAATTCATTTTAATTGCTACCAGTCAACCAGTAAATACAATAGCATGATTTTTATTTTGACTACTTCCAAACTAACAAAATTGTAACCGATTCCGCGTCTGTTGCATTTGTATATAAAGTTTTTCTAAAGAAAAATTTTTTGCTTCAAAAAGAAAAAAAAAAGGGAAATAAACATACTCGCTCTTAAATGCTTAAAATATGCAAGTTACTTAAATTTGATACTAGTAATTTTTTATTTTAAATGTGATCTAATCTGGTCATATACCTTTAATATTGACGTAAATATTACTGTTCCTTAAGTCCAAAACTGTCACTTTATATACCAAAGTTCTACCATGGCTGATTAAATGCAATGTTATCTTCATCTTCAATCTTCCATACCTTACTAAATAGTTTAACAAATATTGCTTTTGTTTATTTACAGCTTCTAACTAAAGCATGATGGCCCAAGAAGCTGATATTCCCACATTCAAATGCGTTCTGGTCGGTGATGGTGGTACCGGTAAAACAACATTCGTCAAACGTCACATGACCGGTGAATTCGAAAAAAAATACGTTGCTACACTCGGCGTGGAAGTGCATCCATTGGTATTTCACACCAATCGCGGTGCCATTCGTTTCAATGTTTGGGATACAGCTGGTCAAGAGAAATTCGGTGGTCTACGCGATGGTTACTATATCCAGGGGCAATGTGCTGTCATAATGTTCGATGTCACCTCACGTGTCACATATAAAAATGTACCAAATTGGCATAGGGATCTGGTGCGAGTTTGCGAAAATATTCCAATTGTTTTGTGTGGCAATAAAGTCGATATTAAGGATCGTAAAGTGAAGGCCAAGAGCATTGTATTCCATAGAAAAAAGAATTTGCAGGTAAATAGCGGTTTTTAATAGTATGTGATTTTGAAATATCGTGATTTTAACTGTTTGTATTTTGCAGTACTACGACATCTCAGCCAAATCCAATTACAACTTTGAAAAGCCTTTCCTCTGGTTGGCGCGTAAGTTGGTCGGCGATCCAAACCTGGAATTTGTTGCTATGCCAGCGTTGTTGCCACCAGAAGTCAAAATGGACAAGGATTGGCAATTACAAATCGAAAAAGATTTACAAGAGGCACAAGAAACAGCTTTGCCAGAAGAGGATGAGGATTTGTAAATTTACTATAAATATAATTATATACAGCAACAGCTATTAAAAATAAAAAACAACTAATAACCCTCAAACAATAAAAAACACTACAACAATAAAAATAACATCTTTGTAGTAACAAGCAAATATTGCGAATTTCTACTGTTAATGCTTGTTTAATTGCCGCCTACCCCTCCGCAGGATAGAGAGGAAACGAGGATTTCAATATTAATCAACAACAACAGCTACAACTAACAAAAAATCCACGTCTTTAGTATAAATAAAAAAAAAATAATTTAAAACGGCATACGATATTAAAAAATTCAATAAAGAAACGAAATAAAAGAACACACGTTAAACAAATACACAAAAAATCCAATTGTAAAAGTTATGTTTTTCACTAAATTTTCATCTATGCCTCTCTCAATATTTTTTTTTCTTCCTTGAAAAAAGAGAAGAAAACAGCTAAATCGTTGATTTATAGCGCTTTCTTAGTTTATTATTTTTATACGTTTTTGTATTTATTAAATAATGCAAGGAAAATTAAATTTACACAAAAGCCGTTCACCATCAGTTAACTACAATGATTTTTACATTTTTTCAGTGGAAAAATGTAGCTAAGAATTTTTGTCTGTTCAATTGCAGCAGTATTGTTAATTTTTGCAATGTTTACAAGGTTTTAGCTTGTAAATACTTTGAAATTTTACCTTGCTTTAGAAAAAATCTCCATTTAGAAATATTGTTGCAATTGTAGTTCCTTTTTTAAGTTTTTCCTTTCGCGATTTCGACTTATCTATATTTTTATGTTATCGCATTTTTGTTTAAAATTATCATTAATTTTTTTTATACATACGAGTACATACTATTTTTATATGTTCAAATATACAAAATTATGCGAAATACTTTCAACTTAAAATGGTAAAATTGAATGATTTAAAATAAAAGAAAGAAGAAATAAATTGTAATTAAAAGAAAGTGTATTTATTTAAAAAGTGTCCTATTTACTTCACAGCCATTGAAAATATTTAAAATGTAAGTCGATTATTATAAAAACTTTCTTTTAAATACAATTTTCTTATAGTTAAAGTGCAGTTCATAAGCAATTTACAAATTAGCTTTCACGAAAATTGTATAGTCTTGAAAATGTTTCTCTCAGGGCGGCGTACACTCGTGTCACCTTTAAATGCTCGGTTCACTTTTTTAAGAACAGTCGTATATTCGTCATTGACGTTTAATAAATTGTGTCCATTCAGTACACATGCTGAACACAGCAGATCTTTGGCTCAAATCATCAAACGTCAATGAATATGCGCCACATTTTTTTACTTGAAAAATAATTTTGATCTTAGATCTGCATTGCGCTACTATTTTTCGTTATGAAACAAACATTTTATATCTTCTATAAAAAATTCAACTGCACTTAAACCTATTTAATGCAAGTTCATACTACTGATTTGAATTCCGTATAAGCAACGGTACCATTGAGCAGATGCATCAAAATAACATCTTCAAAACAATCTTTCTGTGAAACGAATTGTAGGAATTTAAGTCACTTTCTTCGACTTATTGGTATGATACTTATCTCGCTTGATAGGAATAATTTAAGTAACGCACAAATAATTAACGATTCCACTTATCGACTGGCCAAAAATGTTTGGATATTAGGTAACCTTTGGATTCCTTTATTTGTACATATATGATATTTTCTTTCTTTGTTTCAGTGCTGAAAATTGAAATTTATTTGTTAAGTTTCGAATGAATTGAACTCAGCAGTACATTCGCGAAAAATCCAACTACTATGAAGTCAAATTTTTGATGCATGAATAAAACATAAATTTTTGAATAGATTTTTATTTGTTAACATTTAACACAACAGGCAGGAAATACTCCTTCAAATGTAGCTTTGTTCCCGCAAGTAACATCGAATTCGGAACAACTGAAAGTATAAAATTCAAATATTTACACACAAAAGATACATTAATTTATAAATCTATTTTGTGTATTTTAACGTACTCTTGTACCATTGCTTTGAATTCTTTATTTGAGCAAGTAGCACGTTTTGTGCACTTTCCATCTTCGCTATCAAAATATTGTTCTCCTGTACTGTTGTAATCCCACCATCTTAGAAAATGTTCTTCGCCTTTTGTATCAATATAACTGCACATGGGCTCAGATCCTGTAAGAAATAAAATTTTGCCTTAAGTTTGTAAAAAAAATACTTATTTTCAGTTGTATAACGTGAGCCTTGCTGGCTTGGATCTTAGACAAAAACAAAAATGCAAGAAGGCTCTTTTACCCGCACAGGTTCGCGATACAAAAGTTATTTCGCCAATTGTGGTTTGTTCTCCGAAAGCAGGAACAAGGTGTGGTACTTTTTATTAGTTCTAGAAGTTGGAGCAAAATAAAAATTTTTCCTCATGTGGAAATGAAAGTCCCTTTTTTATTACTTTCGCACTGGGGCTGTAATATTGTATTCATTTGCCTGTGAGTTGTCGCTATCGTCTAAATTTATAATGGCTTCGCATCACCGCCTGACTACTTTGCATTTTTCTAATTCAAGAAAAAAGCCACTAACTTCAACAAAATAAAACTATTTAAGACAACAGAGTATGTGCGAAACTGGAAATCGCTTTCTATGAGCGGCTTATCAAGTAATGTATTTAAAATACGTGAGTTCCAGATCGACTAAAATACCATGAAAATGTGATCAGTCCTGTTTGAGGTCCGAACTCTTTCTAAAACATTATCAATTTTGATCGAAAAGATTCGGTTTAAATCAGCCAAAATTCAAAGCAACTCATATGAATCTTTCAATTTTGTGGATTTGGGATAGCTGTGTGTATTCTATACATACATGGGACGTAACACATCGTTGGAGTCAACTGCGCGTCCAAAACTTCTGTGGCCTATTTTGTAACAAGTCATACCGAAATCTTCGTCAGAGTTTAACCTTTAAATTCTGTTGGACGTTGTTGCATTTAGATGGTATTCTCTGGAACTACCGAACTAACTCTAAAAATTCATCTACTAATAGAAAGCTACACTATTCCTGAGGAACATAAGATATATTTTATTTTGAGAAACCCAAGGGGCGTGGCACCTTCCCTGCAATAAAAGTCCTTAAAACGCCATATCTTGTCTCCTATGATAGCAAGAGTCTTAAAATTTGATGTTAGGATGCATACTATTTATTCTAAGCACCTCACAAAATATAGAGGGGATAAGACAACGGGGCGTGGCATCTTTCACACAGCAAAAAAAATTAAACAGCTACATCTGTGCACCTATGATAAGAGTTCTGAAATTTTAAACTAGGAAGTATATTTTCAATATAAGCGTCTCACGAAATATGAACGGGATTGGGCAATGGGGCGTGGCACTTCCCATACAAAGAAAACATTTAAGTTGCTATTTTTAGTACTCACACCAAGTTGTGAAGTTTGGTGCATGGACGCAAAATTGCCCAACGGAATTTGAAAGCTTAGACTCGAAAAAGATTTTGGTTGTGACTTGTTGCAAATAGACCACACAAATTTGGGCGCGCAGATGATCCGGCTGACGTGAATCGTGCTACATATGCATGTACATTGTACAGATGTGTGTATGTAGGTAATTCCAAAAAAAAAAATTGGGAGCTATTCGCACATTAAGAGATCTTTAAGTCAAAAATCTGTTTTTAGTAGAATATAAGTGAAATTTAATTTTCTTGTCCTTGCCTAAGGACACAACCATGCAAAATTTTAAGCAAAACCGTCTAATTGGTTGAAGAACTTTTAAATATCCCAATTACAAAAATATTTAGCAGAGTTTTGTGAAAGTAAATTTGTTGTTTTTCTTTTTTAAAGTCAGCGTCTTAATATCTTTTTACTTCTAAGATAATCACAGGACCTCTGTATCAAAATAATTCCTTACTTGCATTGACAGTTGTCATCACACCAATCAATAAAAATATTAAAACACAGGAGAGTTTCATATTGCAAATGAATATTTTTTCTTGGTATAATTACACGTTTTGTAATAAGTAAAACTCTTTTCAAACTAATTTTGTAGATCCGATCGGATATTCTATTTATACCTACAATTTGATTTTAAAGACAAAATACCGGTATATTGACAATAAGAAACAGTTAGAAATGAAGATGAATAACTAATATCATACCAATAACTTGTTCTTCATATCTAATATAATAATAAAGTACTACCAGGGCATTATGTGTTATCTGGTCAAAATGTTAATTTAACTTTTTATTAGGGATGCAGCGAATCGAGTTTGGCCGATGCGATATCGAAATTCAACAAAAAATACATCGCCGATACCGATATTCATAAAATCTTATCGTCTATAAGATTCTTTTTCATTATTTTCACCTTCGTTGTGTCGCTCTTTTGTTTGTCTTAATTGGTGTCTTAAGTAGTGCTATTTTCCCATTTCTGTTCTTTGTATGTTGTGGATTCATCCTCGTCTGCTATAATTAGATGGTTTTTTTTCTTAATGTTTGGACAGTTCTTTATCTTTGGGACAGGTTTACTTTTTTTTGTGTATGTATCGGCAAATAAATATCGCCTTTATCGATATATCGGAGTATCCCGATATATCGGTAAACGTTTCTTTATAGGTGACATTCCTCGTTTTTATATTTATTTTGTTTGTTATTTTGTTTCCATGATAAAATTTATTTCGCAGTTCACAATGAGATATAACTAAGTGAAACTGTGTACTCCACACAATACCCTTCATTTAAACTTGAGTTGAAAAAAACTTCACCCAAAATACCAAAATCAATACCAATCAAAACTTTTGCTATTAAGGAGCTTCTTATTAACCAGAGAGGAATCAGTATCAGAAAAACCTTAAAGTCGTTAATATCATTCAAAAACGTGGAATATCAATATTAAACAATAATTATCGAAAGATATGTGTAAATAACGAATGGAATTGGGTTAAAAATTTGAATGAAAAAATATATCGAAATTTGATAAAATTATTAATCAATCAGTATCGAAAGTTCCAAATATCTTCGAAAAATAGTTAAAATATGAAATTCATTGGAAAATATCGAAAAACATTGTCAAAATCGGAATGCATCAAATATGATACATTTGAATACAGTGCACTCTCGATTATATTAACTTATTAATGTTGAGCTTGTTCGTAAACCTGAGGGTTGTATATACCAAGGGTCTCTTTACGTTCAGCTTAACTCAATTTTAAGGACAAATAAGACAATTTGACTTTTTTTAATAAAAAATTATAATACCGCGTAAATATTACTTTCAAGGTGTGTTTGTAATCGAGGGTCCATATAACCTGGTATAAATATTACCGAGAGTGTACTGTATCTCAAATAGTTGATAAAAGTCGTAAAAGTTTTAAAAGTATCAAATTTGATCAAGATATGTATGTATATCTAAAAAGTCGATGAAAATCAAATGAATTTGATATAGTCGAAATCTCTAAAAAAAATAGAAGTATCGAAAATTATATTGAATAAATCGGAAAGTATCCAACATCTTCGAAATATTCTTTAAGTTTCTAAAAGTATCGAAAAAATCTATGAGTATCCAAAAAAATTGAAAAAGTGATACCATCCCGAAAAATCAAAAACGAAAAGCCTCGGTCAACGCAACTAATAAAACCAAGCCTGTTGCAATAACCGCAGTAGTTGCAATGATGGAGTCAAAATATCTTAGGTACCTGGGTGTAGACACTTAATACGAAACAACCTTAAAAATGTCATTTATTTGATAAAGAAATCAATTGTATAAACATTTTTCCATCTTAGTGTATTCACAAACTCGGTATACTAACGGAAATGGTATAGAGAATATTCAAATGACATTCGTTGGACTAAGCGACGTAAAATTTGATTGAAAAGTTGCGCTATAGACTGAGTAATGAAAGAAATCTACAGGTTGCTTTTATCGAGGGTTGCGTTGACCAAGGTTGCACTGCACAATATATTAGTACCAATATTACCGAAAAATGTCAACTAAGTGCAAAGGAGTTTTTAAGGTTTCTCATAAAATCTCACTTATCTATGCATTCACTCAACTCTCACTTACTCCGTACCGCTTGAGCAGGTGGCAACGCTAACAACTGTCATCCGTTGCTCAGCTTTAGTTTCATTCGCGTAGTGCGTGTTAATTTCCACAGTTAAATTTTGCATTTTAGCTATAAAATTATTAATATATTAAAAAAAAGATGAAATATTTGTGTGCACGAGTGCTTAATGATAAATTCAACAAAGTTTTTTTAATGAAATTGTTTGAAAATGCAAAGTATTATTTCAAGCAGCGCCGTCGGCACAGCGGCCATTGAAGTGCAGTGGTGGTTACTTTTCATTGTAAATTGAAATGGAATTTTGTGTAAAGTTTTTTCGTTTGTTCAAAAAAGCAACAAGTATGTAAATTACTTAGCTCCGATTTTTTCAAAGTGTTTATTTTATTAATTAAATATAATTTCCTTTGAAAGCCAAGTGTATTACAGCTGCTGCTCAAGTGCAACAACCACAGCTGATTTTTCAGTGCTTTTTAAGGTATTTTGCTCAGTGCTTTCTCAATCATAGCATGAAGTTCAAGATCTCAATCGGTAAGTGCTCCCTATTTATTTTTATTATTATATTTTAAATATAATAATAAATTTGCCTTTTTGCACCTTACATAAATTTGAAATAATTTTTTGAAATAAACACTCTCCAACTTAATTGAATAAAGTAATTTTAGTTCTTGAATTGAATGATGTGATTGAGTGATAGTATTTCGACTTTTCGCGAATGCTCGGAATTTAGAGTGACCATATAATTATGAATGTCACGTTTTTTCTCAATTCTTTCGAAAGTGAGCAAAACCTAAGTTTTTAACTGGGAGCACTAAAACAATCAAAGCAAATTTCAAGCATGAAGAAATCGTAGAATTACACTGTCTATAGGGAAAAATTTGTTTGAGAATTTTCCATTGATTTTGCATTACCATCTCTATGGACAAAAATGGTTTATAAAATGTGGTAAAATATTTTCCTGTTATTCGCTGCCAAACTTTAAAAATGTATAATTTTTTAGACGCAATCTCAAAAGTTACTTAAAATACAAACTTTTATTAGCTTAGGATTTTGAAAGAAAAAACTTCATTTCTTATTTACCTTTAAAATGTGTGTTTCTTGAATTTTCAAGGATGTCAAATTTCGAGACTCAAGAAATTAAAGACTGCATCCTTCTGACCGATTCATGAACTTGAATTTTCGGTTGTAGCGGGATGTGATTAGCTGATTTCAGCTATAAGTTTTGTTATCTGTCATACCACATTTTCCGTCAAGACACTCTGTAAACCTTTTTCAATACTTATAAGTATTTCTTCTTGTGTTCTTTACCTCGTCACGGAGCAAAGGGCCTCCACAAAATTCTTCTAACGTGCTCGATGATTAGAGAGTGCCTTCACTTCTCTCCAAAATCTTTCCCCAATTCACGTATATCTTGCTCCAGAAACAGTGGCATGCCGTGGCCTATCCTAAGTTTTTTGCTAGACCACGACGGTTACGTGATAGACTGAGATCCCATTTTCATTTTTTTATATATTTTGTTTGTTTTTTTTCTGCTTTTTGTAATAATTTTTTTAATTTGTTTAAAGTTTTAATTATTATTTTTTTTATTCCAAACAATTTTATTGGTATGTCAGTTCAATACGACGTGGTTTTTTTAAAGAAATACTTCTTCTATGGAAATTAAAGTCAGTTCCGACAATCTCTGTTCACACATAGTGTTTCTCGAAAAAGTCTATATACGCTTGAGTGTAGAGAATAATCTTTCAACTGGTTGGAATTGTCAAAACTAAGGAACTTAGCTTTAAAATTTCTGAAAACGTATCTTTCAATTCCAAATTCAAAAGAATTTCGAGTATATCTTTGATGAAAATACTATATAATACACTCAACTCATTTCTTAGCTTAACAAATTCGAAGAAGGGGGCATATGAAATTTTAAGGCTTTCTATAGCCTCATCTGGAAAACTTCTTTCGAAATTGAGAAACTTTTTTGAATTCAACAATTCCCAAAATTTTAATCTTATATCCATTTGTGTTGACAAAGTATCAATTATTTCAAAAAATACACGTTTGCATCGCAACTCAAAACATTGCAAGTTCAATAAATTCAGAGCACACATCGCAGTTTTCTCTGTCAAACATTTTTAAACAGCACTGTGCTGCATTATTGAAGTGCGAATTTTTCGGCAAACGTATATTTATTTTTTTTTTTGTTGGAGGGCAGAGATTCTCTGCCAGAGAAGCGGCCGCTGTTCGTTGCGTGTGCGCTAATATCCTACGCACGCAGATTATTGTTTCTCATGAGCATTTCATTAGAATGTGTATGTAGTAGTTATTTTTTTTACTATAGGTTTTTGCTTTGACTTGGTGCGACATTAAAAGCGTACACTCAAGACGGTTGGATGGAATTTAACGTCGTCAAATAATGTTGCGTTTGATGTTTGATCTGCAACATTTTTAAACGACATTGCACACGAGAAGCGGCGTTAGTCGAGTCGTGTTGTATCAACTTATGTGCGCTAATATCCTACGAACAGTTTATTGTTTATCATGAGCATTTCGTTAGACAGCGTTTACACGAGGAAACTCTTCAAAGAAAGTTTCCCTGTCTGTAGGCAAGAAGGGAAAAACGAAAGGGTGGTGTACAGAATGTCGTACACGCGAAATCCCTTTCGTTCTATTCTTTAGCTGATATTATGCTTTGAATTTACGTTTGTTGTGGCGGGTTGACGCAGTAATTGTTTTGAAATTTTCTTGCACTAACAAATTCTAGTTTCCGTGTGTAAACGCAAAAGAAATTCACAAAAGAGAATAGACAAGAATTTCTCAGACCGAATTTGCTCGTATAAACGTTGACTTAGAATGTGTATGGAGTAGTTTTTTTATTGCAGGTTTTTGCTTTGACTTGGTGCGACATCAGCAGCGCACAGTCAAGTCGGTTGGATAAAATTCAATATCGTCACATAATGTTGCGTTTCATATATTTGATTTGTTACGATGAGCTAGAACAATTGTAGTCGTATGACGTACATATATTGTACGCTTAGGGGAGAGAACTATGATATGATGGATATGGTATGCTGCAGCGTGCCAGCAGAAACAGTGTCAAATTATTGACAAATATGAAAACCTATGACAGAGATTAAAAAAAATGCATCGGATTTTGGTTGGGTGTGCGGAGAACACCTGCGCACCTTAGAGTAAACGCCACTGTCCAGAAATCATTTTCACAATGATCTATGAGAGTTTCACTCCAACGCTTGCCGATAGATTTCAATTGGTGATTTGCGCAACGTGGGTACAATAAAGTTCCACTTTCGTCATTTGATTTGAATGGAAATATTAAAAGTATTTACCATTAACAAAATTGTAAGCGCACAATTTTTATGGTTTTGCTTTTTTTTATTGTTTAATAAGTACAAAGAATTAGCACTTGCTGTTATTTATTTATCTGATTTTAGTTGTGTACAAAACTTAAAAACCATTAAAAATGCATAGGTACCGACTTATCAGTATGATAAATTGACTGGGATCCAATTGATGTACGATGCAGTATCCTTGAAAATTGATAAGAAATAAAAATTGTTTTATAATATAACTAACGGTTTAAGTAAAATCTGTCATTTTTTAGTAATGTTTTATTCATTTTATTACATAAGAGCATCAACATTTAATACAACAAGCCGGAAATTCGCCACCAAAGGTTCCTTTGTTATCGCAGGTAACATCGTATTTGGAACAACTGAAAATTAAAAGTTTTTAGTGAATTTTTGAACTTTTAGTGTTCTTCCTTGTTCCAACTTACTCTTCTACTTTTGTTTCGTATGATTCTGTACAAACTGCACGTTTTATGCACTTCCCATCTACGCCATAATCGACAAATTCGTCTCCTTCTTTTTTGTAATCCCACCACCTCAGAAATTGTTGTTCACCTTTTGAATTCACATAGCCGCAAACGGGCACAGAAGCTAAGAAAAAAAGTTTCTCCTCTTTATATGCATATATTCGTATGTATGGTCGAAAAAAATTAAATTTTGGCTTTAGGTATGATTAAAGTAATAGCGTAGCAAAAGAAAGTGTGTGAGGCCCCAACTTAAGAGTGGCGCACACAAGGTACATTTTTTTTTTTTAATTTTATGTTACGTCACTGTAAATATTTTAAGCTAACAAAAAACTTTTTTACAAAAATCAATAGATTTTATATACAAAGTTTTTCCAAAGACATTTTCATTTATATCTCTAGAATCTAAAATCTTCCACGAACGGGACTAAGCTAATTGGAAAGGATATCAAATTTTGCATAAAAAAATATCTAATAATTTCTTTTTCGCGAAGATTTATTATGTCAGCTAATTAGCTTTACAAGTTTGGGAATATTTCGCAGATGAGATTTTTGGGTTTTATATATATATATAGTTTTTTTACCTGTTTGAAACAAAAAAAAAATTGAATCACCCTGGGGCGTATGCAAACTACGAAGTAATCGAAAATCTTTTAAGTTGAATATCAATTTTAAAATTGATATCAATGAGTTCTTTGTCAACAGTTTCCCAGCCAATTAATTTGAAAAAAATTTATCACTCGTTATTCTATGCGCACACATATCTCTCATATTGACTCAACTCCCTTATCGCAATTATGGTACAAGTTTCAAATTTTTTTTAATCAATGAAAAGATACCCAAAATTATTACAACCGACATTCAATAACTTAATTGGCCTCCAACTATTTAAATTATCGTCAATTACTTAGTGGACAACTAAGTGCAGGACGACTAAACTGTTTAATTGGGGTCAATAGTTGTCTAACTTTTTACTTAATTGTTTTATATAAATTTTTACATTTGCAAGTAAACGATTTCCACTTTTAAAATTCATATACGATACATATATGTATTTAGCATATAGAGGCTCCTAAAGTTGCTGTCACACAGGCCGTCAAAGGTGTTGCTACGCTATTAACTTAAATCACTAAGTATTGCCGTAGCAAATGTCTTAAAACATAAATCGATAAAAATCACCAATTCAAAGCACGATATTTATATAAAGGCAGAAGTTTTTGTGGGTCAAACGTCGATGCTCTTGTTTCTCTTCTACATCTTCTTCTCAACATATGTAATAACTAAAATAGTGATATTTTCGTAAAAAATTTCATTCTAATGACAAAATCGAAAACGGCATGTCTGGATTAAATCTTAATGTAGAATAGGACATGATATTCCTTTCTCTTCCTTAGCAACTTTTTGCTCCATTCTTTTCGCAATTTCAACTTATATAAAAATCTCAGAAAACTGTTACCGTACCGTAAAAGAGTAGGTCCTGGAGTGCAAACAAATATTTAGAGAGCCTGTTTTCGGGGCTACTTTTCATATTTTCTTCGATACTCTTCACACTGTTGTGCAAAGAAAACAAGACTTCACTTTCATTTTCCAACTAATAATGCTGCAATCAATACAACAAGTATATGACCTCAATAGATGCAAGGGCCCCTCTAGTTGTGCAGGGCTTCTTTAAAACTGCAGAGCCTACCACAATGAAAAAAATGGCACAATACCAATAATGAACTAATTTTTTAAGCACTGAATTGAGAAAATTACTGTATTTATTTGAACATATTATGAAAAATTATTATTATAAGCAATTTCTTATAAAAAAGTTTTGTTTTTTTATTATCAATTATTATTTGTTTTTATAGGACCTCTGTATCAAAATTATTTCTCACTTGCATTGACAGTTGTCATCACACCACTGAATAGAATAGTAATTAATAAAACACATGAGAATTTCATTTCGAAAATGTTTCCTTATTTTAAACAAACGCGTTTAACGGGTAAAAATTCGATTTGAACTAAACTTCTAAAGCATAAAGTATTCTATATATACCTACTCTTTGTTTGTGAAGCTACTCGTATCAGATCTGTAGATTACAAATAAACAACAAACAGCCGTTCGAAATGAAGTTCAACAATTAGCATCATTTTGTTATTCAATACATTAAGGTACTTATCATTTGAAGTGATCTGATCGAAATGTCTACGTTAATTATTCTAAGATTTTTTTTTTTTTTGTTAATCGGTCATCACTTTTGTGGTGCTATTAGGAAAACATGTTTGGTCGATGGTAAAATTTTAAAAACTTTATTGAAAGGCGATTGATTTTATGAAAATAAATGAAGAAAGTTTAGTGGAGGTAAATTAGCGAAGAGTTTCATTCTTTTGGGAGTGTAGTTGTGTAAAGGAAAAAGTTTTTGCGTGGGCTTTTTGTACAAATTTGTACACACGACTCAAATCGAAATTACCGATTTTGATGTTATTTTGGGAGGTAATTTGCCAATTGAAGATATTAATTTGTTGTAGTTTGAAATTTAGAAAATTTTTTACTAGCGACTGACAACGTCCAGAGCTTCAAATTTGATGTAGGTATAGTACATACCTTAAGTTCCATTAAACCTATTGCAATGTGCGTGTGATCATGGCACCAAAATACCTGACATTTTTATGTATGTATTTCCTTTTCTCTAAAACGGCTTCAACGATTTTTATAGAACTTTGAAGAAAGATGGCTTAGAATCAGTATATGCCATATGCCATTTACAGGCAGATCCAATACGAGTTTCTTGTGTTGGAGGCTCTGTAAATCAGTTAACTATTAAGCATCACTCGTTAATAAAGTGTCAAGTGTTAGTCTGGAGGAACACATTTACGCAAAGGTAGCAGAAAGTCTTCTACTGATGCGTATTTGCTGCATTAGTAAAAAAATTGGGTCATGCGTTTAAGGGGGAACCATAACATGTTCAAAAAGTGACTGCTTATTGCGAACTGTGTTCAGGTGTCGGTATTGAATCTTGCTTCCTAAAAAACAATGAAAGTCGGACTACAACCGGTAATTATGAGTGCTACAAGCTCATGATAATTGATTATATTGAAAACGATATTGAAAAGTAAAAATTTTTATATGAGAACCACATAGCTGCAACGAAATTTTCATTTAGCATAACATACCACCCTATGAAATTTCATTGTAATATCTTATGTGGTTCTTGAGATTAACCTAATAAATATTTAAAGCTGTACAACGCTCCTAGCCGAAGCCTTAAATCAACTGTTTTTGTAGTATTTTACTCAAGACTTTCTGACATAAATCGAAAAATAATATAGTCTGCATTAAGAAAAAGGCTTAAAATAAAATTCGGTGAGTTTTCTCTATGATAATTTTATTGAAAATTTCATAAAAATATATTTTAAGCTCAACGATAGCTATATTTTGAAAGATTTTAATTTTATTTTTGGTGAAACCTTCAAAATTTGGCAGTTTTTATTTAAATTGAACTTTTTTTATCAATACAAATTATGTGTTTCATTTCAAGCAACTTGAAAAGCATGCTGCCGTGATTTAAAAAAACTAAATTTCGTTAATTTTGTAATACTAAGAGGATATTTATCGGTAGGAGCCATTTGCGCAGTAGCGTAGCTAGGGGGAAGGCGGACGGGGCTGCCCCACATTGGTCTTAACGGGAATGAACAATTATTTTTTTTTAATTAAAGCTAAAGGGAAAGTCAACAAATCGTCAAAGCCCGATTATTAGTTTAGGTTAAAAAATAAACATTTTTTTCTTTTGCCTTTATCTTTTAAGATTCGAGCCGGATGATTCGATGTTTTGTTAAAATTTTGGCTATATTTAAATTAAAAAAAAAACTTCTTCATTTCCAACCAGATTTGCGCTCTCTAGCTATTTTTGAACCATAAAACTCGATTTGGGACCTTTGTGTGTCGCTCGGGAGCAAAGGCTAGGGTATTCATTTTTTAGTAAATTGAAATATATTTCGATGGAAATTTACATAAGAAGAGATGTAGATTTTGTTTTGAACACAAAAGTATTTAATATTGCGAGTGTTTTACTGATGTAAAATATGACCATTTTTTAGTAAATTAAAATTTCGATGATTTTAATAGCGTCATATTAATTCTTAGCCCCGAGCGGCAAATGTTCACGCTACACCACTGCGTGTGCGTATTTTTTAAGGCACACCAGGATAACTTTGGGTTTAATGATGCGATCTTTATCAAATTTAGTATGAGACTCAACTTTACTCAATTCGTAAGTATTCAGTTTCAAAATTTAAATTTTTTTAACAATAGAGGTCGCTTCATTAAACTTAAATGTTTCGCATTATTTTGACAACGTGAAGTCTGATTTTGAATAGTTGATTAAGTAAACTTGATAAGAACTACACGTTAACTCTGGCTTACAAGTTATGCTTAATATGAAATAGTTATATCAGATGGTGTGTCCAGTCTTTTCACAAAAGAAATTTGAATCTAAATATCACTTAAAAATCCAAGTCCGAATTCAATGGAAAAAATTTCGCAACAAATAAATGATTGTATTTAATGATTAATTTATAAAAAAAAACTATTATTTTAAGCACTCATTTTATTTGTTATTTACAATCCAAATTTAAAATATAGTCTTTCTTAACACTTAATACAACATCTTGGAAACACGCCAGTGAAACGATCCCTATTCGCACATGTGACTTTTGCTCCGGAACAGCTAATAGAAAAAAACAAAAACATAAATTTCTTCAAAAAAAACTATAATAATGAATTTGAACTTACTCCTCCACTTCGGTTTTTAAAGTATCTGAACATGTGGCGCGTTTTGTACACTTTCCATCGGTACCAAAATCAACATAGTCCTGTCCTTTTTTCAACAAAGGTAAATACTTAAGGAAAATCGTTTCATCCTGCGAATTTCTATACGCACAAACTGGCTCTGAAGCTGTAAGCGATTATGATTAACATCAAACGACTTTTAAGTTGTACTTAACAGCTCTAAGGCTTAAACTTACCACCATTTACTGTAGTAATTGCAATTGTAAAAAAGAACGCAAACGTTAAAGCACATGACAACTTCATGATGTAGTTAGTAGTTATATTAGCAAATATTTAAACTGCTTAATTTCTAGTAGCACTATACTTTCAACTAAACCTGATGCTGTTGTGGTATTTCCTTTTTATACTCGTCCGATTTTCTATACTATGCAAAAAGAATATGAAGAAATTAAGAAAATTAGATCATCTCTACGTTGTGCTTGTGAATCTTAGATTTTAATCGTGTGATCCGACATTAAGATTTAACACTGAAACTAATGAAAATGACGCTTTTATAATTTTAATTGTAAGATGTTTTTGTTACGGATCACAGCTGGTGTGAGCCTAATGCTAATTGCCTAAGTGTATTTTAAATCTAAGATTAAATTCAGCAAGCAGTACCAAATTTCTTGATAACAAATGATCACAAATACAACTTTTGTTCAAAACCAACCATCTGATTATATGTGAATAAAGGTTGAAAACATATTTATGCGTTTAAAACAAAAGAAATTCTTAAGCTGAGTTGTTACACAGGACCGCAAATGTGGGGGTCGTGAATGTTGTTTGGCGACTGGAGAGCATTTCCAGAGATATATTTCAGTAATTTCAGTTATTTAACCTCAAATATCTCAAAATCCAGACGTAATGAACTTTATTCTGAGGAAAAATTTCTTCCGACAGACCAAACTATTGTGGAAAATATCAAAAAAGAATTGAATTGCTGCAGCTACTTACATTAGAAAACAAAAGTATTATGGTTACACGTAGTCAGCTATATATCATTTTGAGCTGCGAAATAGTTTTGCTCAACGATACTAAGTTTGGTCCCACTGTATGCCGCTGTTTCTCCAACAGAGCAGCATTGTATTCATACGACTTAATAGGCTAATCAGAAAAGTGCACAAATGAGTTAATTTTGTGTGACGCTATCTTCCGGACTATGCGAGAATATTTTCGAAATTAATTAATATTTCTGTTTTATACGTAAAGAAAACGTTTGCCGGTAGCACTCCCTTAAAACTTTGGCACTATTACTTTTTATTATTTGTTTTTTGTAAAGAGTACCTGATCAACTTGACGTTATTAACATCTTTGTAAAATTAATAGTAAATACATTCATGAAACTATACTTAATCATTTTCACCAGATTATAATACAAATTAGCATCTCTAATTGAAATCTCTCGTGTTGTTTGTCATTAATTTAAATTTTAACAAAAGCACGATAAAGTGATTTTAGCTAACCATTATCTGGCATTATCTAATGAACAAGTTGTATGAGTGGTTCGTTAAATTTAATCGGATTTTTTTATGGTTTGGTTCAATAGTTTAGTACACAGAGAAAAAAAGCGTTTATCTAAAGTAAATAGTTGGCAATTTCTTAAAATGTTTATGAAAGGAATTTTTCCGCAAAAGAAATAGGATTTCGTAAAAAATTTAATTTTATTGGAAACTTTGAAACAATAAAATGTAGAAAACTTATCTCGTACGGAGATCTTTCGAGCAAGACATTGATAGTCTTAATCTCCTCAATAGCTTTGTACGAGTATATAATAAAATAATTTATTTGAAGCTTAATCGATTAATTCCGCGCTTACACACAGAAATTTTTTTCGAAAATTGTTCTTGTTTGTTGGCAAGAGGGGGAAAACGAAAGGGTCGAGCACAGATTTTGTCGTACTCGGAAGTTCTCTTTCGTTCTGTTTGTTCGCTGATATTTAAATGAGAAAACATGATGTTTTCTATATGCCAGAGCAAGATGCGAAATGGAAGCTAAATGAAAGCTCTACCGCGCATCTTGCTCTAACATATAGAAAAAATTATGTCATCTAGCACTCGCATCACGCACACTATATGTTTCGAACAGTGTTTGGCACCCCGAAGAGATTAAGCGAGAGTAAGCAAACTACAAAATGAGCTGGTTATTTCGTTAGTGCACTGAAAAAATCACATGACAAAATAAATTTTTTTTTGTGTAAAATCTTTTTGGCAATGCGAAATGCTTAATCTGTAAGCGAGTTTTAAGTATAGTTAATAAATTTCATATAGAAAGGCATTTTGTTGCTTAAATTCAACCCCTGAAATCAGAAGTCATATGGAATGTAAACGGCAAAATGAGGTAGCATTTTTTGCAGTGATTGCAGCTTTTGTCATTGCCCTCTATATTTGATATTTACGCTCTGCCGATCACTGGCTTAGAACTTTATGCTTTGACTTGACGTTTGTTTGACGAAAAACCCTTGACAAAGCAACTTCGTGCGAGGATGTAGCTATTGTCATCTTTTATGCACATAAATAATTTTTTTACAGCTATGGCAAATGAACGAATTACAACGAAAAGGCATTTGAAATGTGTCATAATCGTAGCTGGGCAAAACATACCGCGCTCGCGACTTTGGCAGAAAGAGAGTAATTCATCATGTACGTACATATATAAACGGAGAAGAGTAATAATTTGAAAAGTACACAACAACACAACTACAAATTCATTGAAGAGCTTTGAAGAGAACTACGTGCGTGGTGGTGCCCAGCTGTAGTCATAATCAGCGCTGCCGCACCATGAAAAATTGCAGTGCCAACCACATGAAACTTAGAGTGCCAAAGCGTGCCAAGCCAAGTCAATACGAAATTAAAGAACAAAGTATGAGAACCCTATCTGAAGCTTCTGTTACCTCATCACGACATACAAATGGAAAATTAAGAAACTTATGCAATCAACACTTCATAGTAAAATTGCAACGTGACGAAATCACAATGTGTCAAAATATACAACTGTGAGCTCGCCTCCTTTTAACGTGTTAATTTTGGTTTGTAAATTGACAAAAAAGATTGAGTCTTCAAGCTGAATGAGCTGCTACTCAACATCCAAGGAAGCATATTTCATATGCTTCCAAAGATGGGCTTATACTCAGCATTCCAGGAAGCACATTTCATGTGATTCCAAAGATGTGGATCGTCGCAATGACATCCTATGTTAAAAAATACAAGCAGCTTCTGCTTCCCTTGAAGCATTTCCGAAGCGCTTTGAACGTGCTTCCAATTCGCGTTGGGTACATACATAAATATAACATATATTTATGTATGTAATAAAAATATACGACAAAAAACTTTCGGCTAAGGTTCGCGGCGAGAATAAATTACAAATCGGATGTTCAATGTATTTAAAGCTATATAAAAGTTAATCCGTCAAAATTAACACGCTCAGTGCCAAAAAGTGCCATGAAAGTCAGAGTGCCAAATATTTTTTTAAAGTGCCAGTTTGCACGATTGTGCCGGTTTCGGCAGCGCTGGTCATAATGCATTTTTGTTGTCACTTCGTAATTTCGTTTCTTGACGAAAAACAACAAAAAATGCATTGCGCTCTAATTTTTGTAATCTACTTAAATAGCTCTTCGAATCTTTTTTTGTTTTTCACTTTCTGCCGCAACATTTACTTTGCAAACGAATTCTGCAAAAAAAAAACTGTTTCCTCTTCTCTCACCAACACAATCACACTTTCAATTTTGCCGACTTCTGAAATACGTACATATGTATATACATAAGGACTGTCTCAGAAAAAACTTGCGCTTTGTTTTTTAGTTATAAAAAAATACCCAGTAATTTTTTTGTTCTTTTTTCGTTTTTTATTAATAATGGCTAGTGTTCAGAATATAAATATCTAAAAACTAAGTAACAACTTTTTTTTTATAAAATTTTTTACTTTTTTCGTAGGGCCCTTCATTAAATTTTGTCCAGTCATTTCATCGACAGTATGGTACGATTTTTTCTACTTAAGTCTGAAGCCTTGTGGATTTTTTGCAGTCTTACCACTCCTTTGAAAATCTTATTTCATTACTTTAAGAGCCCAATATCTTTCAGTTGGGCGAAGCTCTGGGCAGTTGGGCGGATTTGCTATTTTTGGTACGAAATTGATCTTTTTATTTGCATACCATTCCATCGTAGCTTTAGAGTAATGAGAGGTTGCAAAATCTGGTCAGAACATCACGGTACCCTCATGTGCACGAATAAAAGTTTAAAGACGTTTTTCGAGGCACTCGTCTATATAAACTTTGGAATTGATTGTGCCTTGTGTAACAAAAAATCTGGTTCTGAGACCACAGGTGCATATGGCCTGCCAAACCATATATTTCTTCGGAAATTTCGAAATATTTTTTTTTTTAAATATACTAGACACATGCCCCTTTTTTCGTAATGCATAATATTCGTGCCCAGGTAGCTGCTTAAAATCTGCTTTAACGTAAGTTTCGTATTCCATAACACCGGAATCAATTTTAGTCAGGCACCTTTCATTCAATTTTCGGGCTCGCATCGGAGCCATTAACTGCTTTTCATCAGAACGGTCTGGTACTTTTTGAACTCTGTATGTCTTTAGTTTACTTTTCTCCTTTATCTTTTGCATAGTAGATTTTGATGTATCTGCTCTAGCCGGTACAACTCGCACTGAGGTGTTGGGATTTTGCTTAAAAAAGCGCTTCACCTTCGTCGCTACCTTTAGGTTAAAAAATTCTGGTTTTCTGCCTGAATCTTTTTCGTGAAACAGGTAGACCCTTCTTATAATTAACAATAACCGCAGGGACAATTTTTTCTGATGCACCAACTATTTTTGCTATAGCTGAATATTTTAATTCTGAATTTTGCAGATATGTGGACAAAATCAGTTTGCGGACTTTTTGTTGCTTGTTAGATATCTTTGTCGTTAAAAGTGCTATCTTAAAGTGTTATACATCATATTAAACGTCACTTTATATAGAAGAAATATTGTGTCTTTTTAGACCTATAAGATTACCAGGTAGAGTATAATACAAAATATAAAAAGCGCAATTTTTTTCTGGGACAGTCCGTATATAACAGCAGGCATACCCGCGTTGCGTTTTGCTCAGCTACGGTTTTAACATACACAAGCAAAAGTAAATTTTAGTTTTCATGTGTAAACGCAAAACAAATTTACAAAAAAAAGAAAGTGTAAGCCAGATCTAAGCTGGATCTATTGCTGCAAAATTTACGTCGCTAGCTCCCGTACTAATACATAGTAATAACATTGCCCACGCACAAGGCTGAAGCATATCGCACACTTACTAAAGCACTGACACATTTCGAAATTGCTTGCTTATGTGCATACAGTTACTTGAATGTGTACTTACTAGCAAAGTCAAACGGATTGTCCCAGGCCTCAGCTTTATTATGTACGTTTTTTAGTCTTAAGAGCAAAAAAAGCTTTAACTTGTTAATTTCTTTGGTAATGATATACTTACATATATTGCACCCCAAAGTGTCGTTGCCTTGGGCCAAAAGTGTGGGAGTAAATATCTCAAATCCATGGATGGGCACAAGCTCTTCTGCAGGTTTTAACAAGAGCGAAATTAAGAGTAACGCGAGAGCATTTGTGTATGTGTATAAGAATGTGAGCGCACAACTACTCAGTTCTGCTACAGCAGAAGTATAACTGCATATGGTTGTTGCACCACTACATGGAAATGAAGTTTTGCGTGCATGTTGGTACCCATCATTGGTCATATCAAATGTGGAAATACGTCGTTATTTTAGTGACTGTGCGAAATAGTGCCTAAGTGAAAATAATATACTGAACCACAAAACGCCAAATATTCTGGTTTTCTGAAAAATTACAGAAAGTGGAATGGTGTTGCTTTGAAAAAAAAGAAGCATTTTTGAAATATCTTACACAAGATGTGAACGATATTTTTGCCTAATTAAACTAAATGAAAAATTTAATGAAGATATTTTCAGTTCAGAGATTTTTAGCATGTACTAGGTACTTTATTTTAAAAACTATTTAATACAAACAATATAAATTTAAGTAAATACATTTTTTTTAATATTTTCATATCACATAGCTGTTTAGCTTAGATAAAGTTATCATCTCGTTGGCAAACCAATTTAGGGCAACATTCCGGAAATGGACGGCGCATATCAGAATCTAATTTGCAAGTCTCATTTGGCATTAAATTATGGCGGCTACAGCTGCAAATTGATAAAGAAAATTTTTCATATTAGAATTTTGTATTAAAATGTATAATTATGTGATGCATTAAATTTTTCCTCATATTTACTTCCCAATTCGATTAACTTCATGAAGCAAAATGGGGAAAGTAATACTAAAAGCACTCAAAAGTAATTTAAATTTTTTGTGTTTTCAAGCTCACTATAAATTTTGGAACAAAACCGACAAAATGGTTCTTGTGTTAAAACATTAAAATTTTTTATTTTTTAATGAAACAAAATTATTTATCATAAACAAATGTAAACTATAAATATATACTATATATATGTATATGACAATTTTTTTTGTTTTCCTTACATTGCTTATGATTTTAAAGCACACTACTTACGTGGCACATACTGCCGAGAAAAGTCATAAGAAACAAAATTGGTAATCTCCAATACTTTTTTATAGCCCCACAGGACAGGATTCAGCAGTGCAACTCCTTCTATTATGTTTAGGCCTTTTCGAGTTCTATCAGTTGGCATACATTTCGAGCTGTAATATTATGCAGTCTTAATTGGAGCAACAAAATTTTGGCAAATTTCGGTCATTTTCGAGCATCGGGATGGGCTTAGGCAAGGCAACCCTGGCTTGTTGATTTCACCAAAATGCATTGCTATCTTTCCCGTATATCTTATGCTGTAATCTTACACACTCAACTTTTCTATAGCGGGCTCTTCGCCCATTATTATGACAATTTGAACATCCATGTTGTTATATGTACACGAGCGTTCACTTTTCCTAAAACAATTTCTGAGCGGACTACTTAGTAATAGCACTCAATTCTTAATTTTATTGAAGACTATACATATTGCAGTATTCGCACGTAAATTATTAATATCAAAACAGTATAAGGGATTAACAATTTTATGATTTTTTTCAACAGTATGTGCCAAATAAGTTATAGGGATTAGAAATCATCAACTACTATATGAACAAAAAATCTTGAACTTTTTTATAATAAATAATGATTTTTTTGGTTTTAAAATATTAGGAATATTAAATGTTTTGGTACAGTACCATAAATGTAATTCAATTCTATCAAAAGATGTGAATAATATTCATAAAACACAGTCCAAAACTTTAATCCAGACTTAAAATTTTTATAAAAACTTTAAAACAAAACCAATATTGAAATAAATATTTTTAAATTCATTACGAGAGCTGACCAAGTGCAAACAATTGGGCTCATTTAGGAAATTTCACATTTCGGCATAAGTTCCAAGAATAAGAGTTTTTGTTGAATGCGAGGAGCTATGACCCGTATACATCCTAGCACCGAATTTCAAAACGCCTGTTACCATAGGTGCCAAGGTATTGCACCTTAAGTGTTTTTGTATTATGGAAGTTCTGGCTGAATCTTATTCTCGGCGATAATTTATTGCCTATCGATCGATAAACATTAAATTATCGCCGAGAACGAAATATCGGAGAGATAAATTTTTTAGTATAGTATCGTTATCACCGTGTTTGGTACCGATAACGAGAACAATAACGATATTTATCGGTTCTCGGTCAAGCGCTAGCGGGAAATGTTGAAAAGACCGAAGAATTTGGAGATGCTCATGAAATGTTGAAATTTGAAAAAATTTTGAAATATGTTGAAAGCGTTGAAATTTGTTGAAAAGTCGAAAAGTGTTGAAAAAGTCGAATGATACGAAATATATTACGGAGTCGAAAAATATTGAAGAATTTGAAAATTATGAAAAATGCCGAAAAAAGTTGAAAATTTGATTAATATTGAACAATACTTAAAAGTAAAAAAAAAAACATTGAAACAGAGAAAAAATTCACAAGATATTGATGAAGTCACAATGAATAATATTGGAAAAATCAAAAGTGTTGAATAGGTAGAAATTTATTTTTAAAAAGTCCAAAAATGTCGAAAAAAATCGATAAAACAACAACAACATTTAACGTTACGCGCTGCTTTTCTGACAATACAGGATGGCATGAATTTTCTTTCGCAACCGCCACACATAAACTATGTAGGTATATCCAGTAGCGTACCTAGGGGGTGGTGCCCTAGGGTGCGCTCGCCCAGTCAAAATTATCGCGAAACATATCTCGTTTTGCTAAGGTTTTTGAAAAAAAGTGAGGACTTTTGGACCTTTTTTTTGTTTAAGTGAATGAAAATAAATAGATGTAGTAAATGTGTTACTGGAAATTTTCGAAGGTAAAGTAAAATATATTTCATTTTGCTAGAGTTTTTGAATGTCAAAAGTGAGAACACAAACATTTTTTTCGGTGGGGTGGCAAATAAGTTCTTTGCTCTGGGCGCCAGATGCGCTCTGTACGCCTCTGGGCATATCCCACATCAAAAATAAGCACGAATTTCAAGTGTAATAGGAAGACTAAGGGACTTAAGCCGCTCTTCCTAGAAAGTTGAACTGAAACTTTCTATTAACTTGCAAAGTTAATTGCAGAAGCAACTTAGTTCGTAAGTTAGTTTTACGAGTACCTACTGTCAAGTATAATAATGCTATCGAAAACGTAATAAAAAAATTATTTTCTTTAAATTAAGTCAGTTTTGAAATTATTTTTTAAGTTGTAAAAAATTTATTCTACAAGCTGAATTTATTGCACTCAAATTACTCACTATTCCAATTCCAAAACATAATCCGGTCTGCAATAAATCGATTCACAACGCCCATCTCTGTTAATTGGTCTATATGACTGATTTTTAGGTATCGGTTGAGTCAATTCCTCATAGTAGCATTGGCCAGGATAGTCTACAATATAAAACTTTACACTTAAGCCCTGACAAAAGCCATGTTCACAGCAGCTTACCAGGATGTACAGCATTTCCGCGATATCTGAGATCAGCAAATGCAACTGATATTACCGAAAGAACGAAAACTAAAACTATTTCCACTTTCATTTTTCGACTGTGATCTTTTTTTCTTCTTAATTCTTATGGATTTACTTTATTGCTGGTATTTTTCACTCTCACGATTCAAGTTCAAACTATGAGCGTGATGATTTTAGCCAACGTTCTGCTAAGCTTTTAATTTGCGACTGAAGTATTTTCAATTAATTGTTGTTGCTTTTATATATAATTAATACATAAATTTTCAGACGACAATTGTGAAACAACAACAAAAAAAAAACAAAAAGATAGTATACTCAAGCACTTGAAGTCTTAATTAACCCACAAGCTTTTTGTCTACACAAATAAAGAATTAATTTTTTTGCGAAAAAATTAAGAGGAAGATATTGGTCTATTTGTTGTTTGCGTTGTGATAAAATTAGCGAAGTCTCAATGATTTTGAGCACATTAAGTCTTGAGCAACTTAACCTTATTGTGGTATTAATCGGCAATGTCAAATACTAAAATAAGTGCTAGGATGCCGACCGTTGTTCAGTGTGTCGTTGAAATGCAATGGCTAAGATTTACATTTTTAGAAAAATTCAACTTTTATGGAAGTTGCCTACTTAAACGAATGGTCCAACGAATTTTCATAACAACCTTGCTTGTTATACAAACATTAGGATTACCTGACTCAGTAATTTAAAATGGTCTTTGTACATAGTAGGTGCCACGCCTACTAGCTTGCACAAATGAAAGCTAATAGTAACCAGCATCATAATATTAAATTTCATTATGATTGCTAACATACATAAATAGTTCAGTAAGTAATGCATTACAGGGCTTTTTACTTCTATGGAAATTACCACGGCTACTAGCTCAATTTCACATAGCTTTGGCATAGTGATAGCTTATTAGCAACCCCTGAGCTAAATACCAAAATGATTGTCGTAGCATTTTCAAAATTTTTCAAAGGTTATTTTTCTCAAACACGGTTTTGTCATAACGCTTAAAAACTGCGGTAAAAAACTGCCCTAAGTTCACATTACAATTTGACCTGGAAAATAAAGCAGCTCAATTTCTTTCTGCTCTCGCATCTACATTTAATTTTACTGTAAACTAGATTAATAATATCCTAATACTTAAATAGTTTCGGCAAAAATAGTGACAAATTATTAGAGAAAAATTTTTTTTAAATTTCAAAAATGTATGGTAGTAACTGAAAATAAAAACATATTTTCCCCAACAACTATTTGAATGAAGGAGTTTTTGAAGAATTCTTCGAGTTTTTAGATCAAATGCTATTAACAAATGATACTTAAAAGAAACTAGTAAGGGTGTAATCTTTGGCCACCCCGAAAATTCAATACTCGTTCATAGCAAAAGTGAGCTTGAGTTCTAAATTTTTATTAAAATGGTATCTCTTCCACCTCGGTACGTGCTGACTGATTTGTCTGAACGTATTGAATTTATCAATATTTACTCGTATTTAGCGTATTAAAGCTTATGCTAGTATGAGAGGTACCACGCCTTTTTTTAGAAATTCATCAACTTTCTGTTTAATGCTATACTGACACATTTCTTGTATTTAAGTGAAATTTGCCTTCATTACTTTGAATAATTCTCTCAGTATAGCATTTTGAAGTTCTGGTTCAGAGCATTTCCGAATCATATCTACCTTTTGGGTGAAATTTGGTTCGATTACCTTAAATAATTCTCTCAGTACAGGTAGTCCCCGACTTACGACCGTTCGACTTACGACTATTCGCACTTACGACCAATTTTTTTTTCAATTTTTTTCATAGAAAATGCTTAAAATAGTTTCGGGGAATCCCTAAAATATGTATAAGAGAAAAAATTTAAAAAAAAACAGTAATATGTACAAGGATTCGATTTATTTCAGTACAAATAATACGTTTGTTTAAGTGAATAATTTTATATTATCCCATTTTTTATGAAACTCGACTTACTACTTAATCGACTTACGAACGACGACTAGGAACCTATCTCGGTCGTAAGTCGGGGACTACCGGTATAGCATTTTGAAGATTTTGATTGCTGTGGAAGGTGCCACGTTCTCTCGTCAATATTCACCATTTTTTTTTTTTCCCCAGAGCTTACTACGTGTTTCTTAGTATTTCTGAGAAATTTGGTTACACCACATCAAATAGCTCTCTAAATATAGCATTTTAAATGATTTACTTCCATGGGCGGTAGGCGTGTTCGTGAACCGATTTTGCCCATTTTTAATCCCAAGTAGCTTGTTTGAAAGTGTGATATATGTATGTGACAAAATTCATTTAATTAGTTTGCTAGATTTTAACGTAATCTATACCCGTCACTCCTCGGTCTATGCATTACAAACGGAATGTGAATATGCTCTTTGTATTGGGTATAAAAACAACCTATCATTTACCACGTGGATGTGAAAACAGCAACTTCATTTTGAAGATCAATTGGTAGTGAAATCATAATCTGTGAATATTTCTTTATAAGACAAAACTTCAACTTTTGCATGTTGTTCTTCTTCTACACGCTTCCAATCAAGAGTTTGATTTTGACAATAAAAACGCGCACCTGTTGAACATATACCATTAGTTCGAATAATCTCTCACAGTACCCGGCCATAGGTACATAAATCAGGTGGCCTGGTGGAATTCAAAATATTTCTGAAATTGCCGAGAATTGGACGATTTTTGTAACATCGACTTTATAATTTTGTTGAAATCATCAAGTTTTTCCTACATCAAAGTTTCAGTTTAGGAATTAGTTTTTTCATATTGCTGACCAAAAAAAGAAAAAGAGTCATCAACTTTTGACCAAAAATTTGACGTTTTACCATTTGAGGGAACAATACTTTTTAACTTTGCAACCCAGAGTACATTCCGTCTGGCGCATTCCTGTAGCATTGTGTCGTTACTTAGTCAACGTTTACACGAGGAAACTCTTGAGAGAAAGTTTTACTGTGTGTAGGCAAGAAGGGAAAAACGAAAGGGTGGTGTACAGAATTTGTCGTACCCGCGAAGTCCCTTTCGTTCTATTCGTTAGCTGATATTATGCTTTGAATTTTCTTGCACAAAGAAATTCTAGTTTTCGTGTGTAAACGCAAAACAAATTCACAAAAGAGAATAGACAAGAATTTGTGTGACCGACTTTCCTCATGTATAGTAAACGTTGACTTAATAGAACTTATTTTCATCGTTGTAATTCGTTTCTGGGCTGCACGATTGAGAGTCACAAAATAATCAATCTGCGAGTGTTTTCTTCCTAACATCTGTGAAATCAGTATATTCAAAAAGAAAGTTCTCCAGCACTACGCTGTCTAACCTTTCTCTTTCCGAGCGTTGGCTTAAGCTTAAAAACAGTTTTGAATTCGATTGCAAGGGTTAATCTAAAGCTAGTCCATAGGTCAATTCGGATATGCTAAAAATGACAAATGCGTGAATGTTTGGCGTCACTTACTCGATTAAAATTGAGACAACGATTAATGATGGTATCGTTTCTTAAAGAACTTCAAATTCAAGTTCAAGTATGTATCTCAGCAAAAGCACAAATTACTTTAATGCATTGATTAAACAAATGAAATGAAAGTCAGTTGATTTTAATGCTAATTAAACATTAAACTAGGGTAATCCATGCACTTTTTTTTCATTATTTACACGAATTCACATTTGCTTAAATTATTTTTATACGCTATTTGCATTTTAAACGTAGTTTTATGTATATGACTGACAGACAGACTGCGTTCACGCCCTCCCACAATATTGTGCAACAACGAAATCTCTTATGCAAATTCTATGAAAAGAATTATTTGGTTTGTTGTCGTTTTATTTTATAATTAAAAACATCAGCTTCAAATAATGTAGGCTGTATTTGTTTAATTAAAGCTTACGCTTATTAGCATTGAAGCTCATAAGATATATTATATTTTGATGTTTCACTGAACTGTTTAATTTTTGCTAAAGGTCAAAATTGAAAGATTATTTTCACATGTATTTACTTTTTATTTAAAAGAAATATTCAACATTATAATTAGCGCTTTTTGTTTTTGGATCGGATAACAAAATACTGCGAATACGCGTTTGTTTCAGATATTGTATGCGTTATTTATAAATATTTAGGTCATTCAAAATTAATTCATTTAAAACAGCTGTTTAAGCCGGAAACTTTTCCAATAATGACATGAGGTTATTAAAAAACAAAATAAGTGTATTCATGCAAACACTTAAGAGCGTCATAAGTCCCATAAATCTTTTTTTCTTTTATATGGAGTTTGACATTTCATTTTACATTTATACTGTTTACAAGGTTGCTATAAGTTTGTGTGAATACCCACAGTAAATTATTTTTCTTTATGAGACAAAAACCATTCGCTGCCTAACTAAGTAATAAGCAAAATAATGAAGCATCAAATAAGGTACTAAAGCACGATGTCAGGTTTGAAGCTCTCATCACAGCCGAATCTTGATTTAAATTGCGCTTAAAAGCGTCCCAATTGAAAAACAATACTTGCAATGAAATCCGTAACGTAAGACCTAAAATTTGGAAAATGATCATGATAAATGCATTGGAAAGAGACACAAATGTGCGATACAAAAAGGCCACCATTTGCAAGACGTAATTTTCACGTTTAGAGCAAAGTCCCATCTCTGTACAGTGCTTTAAAAAAACCGAATTTATAACTTACTTTGATATGCAAAAGCTATAAAAAATTCGAAACTTAAAGTCATTTTGCGCCACCATGTACAACAGTCTTACTTGACTGACTTTTTGCTAGCTTTAGTTTTCTGACGTTAGAGTGCTACATAAGGATGGAAGTAAGTAAGTACCCACCAGATCTCAGTACTTACTTGAATGGGGAACTTGACTTCAATGGACTTCAAAGCAAAACAAAACCATTGGTCTACAAAAACATTGATATATATCATACTTTAAGTTCGGACTGTAAACTCCGAAGATATGACAAAAAATTTAAATGTGCGTCCTTTTGTTCGGTCAAAAAATACTAAAAACTTTTTTTTTTAAATTGTAAAAATTCTTCGGATTCGATGGTGCAAGGTGAACATTTTTTTTGTCTGTAAGATGGTACGGTCTAATATATGTACATATTAAATTCTTATAAATAAAGTAGTAAATGAAAAAAAAAATTGTTGAGTGTCTATCTCAAGAGATTTGAATTCAAGCTCTCAGCGTAAAAGGCAAGGGCTCCAATAACTGATTGACTTACGTGGTCCCGATATGAATCGTTAAAATTTTCATCGTATTCTCAAAGTGGCGACGCTATAATTTCTTTTTTCGTTGTCTAAGTTTTTATGTAGTTTATATTTTAGTAAATGAAATTTATATTCAAGTGAAGTTTTTAAGTAGAAAAGTAAGTTACATAGGAATAAATGCTGTACTATATAGTTTCGTCTATATCTCATGAAAATAAAATCTTAAGCAAATGGGACCAAGCCCATTGGAAAGAACATCAAATTTTCCATGGATTTTAAATGAAATTTCTTTGAGGAGCTTGTCAAGACTTGTAGACACATCTTAAAAAAAAAAAGATTTTTATGATCCGCTCTAATGTACATAGGAAGAATTATTTCGGTTTGTGTTGTTTTCGAATTGCGTTGCCATTCAAATCGACGCGTTGGTGTATTTGGCTGTTGTCCATCTCTTCAGAATCATATATGCATGCAAGCGTTTTACGTAGTAAGTCATAAAAATAAGCTCTGAAAAGACTCCTATAATGATAAAGCTCCCTCAATACCCCTTGTCTTCAGTTGTGTTGATGTTTTAGGAGCGCTCAAATTAATGCTGACACTTCGATTAAACTCACTGTGGAAGCGCTGCCAATTCACATTTAGATGCTCCTTGGAAAGAATGAAACATTCTGAACAATGAGATCAAAATGCCGAGGCAACCTCGGATTCAATCCCGCTCTGACTAACTACAATTTGTTTTTTACGGTTATGTCATCCTAAAAGCTTACTAAAGGCAAAGGAAATACTGAAAAAAATCATCACCTTTCTCAATATATGAATTCGTAAGGTTATCTTTAATCAAAATTCGATTCTTCGTTGACGTTAATTGAGGAACCCATTTGTGAGCGTGTTCGTCAATTGCGCTCGCGAGTCAAACGTCATCATATGCCTAATCTAATTTAAACGAAATTTTCATAGCAAATAAATTCTTCTGTATGCCCTTGTCATAGGTTACTTATAAAAAATTATAAATTAAAATTGTAGAAATCATGAGCACATCGAAATTATGTAAATATTTTCTTATCAGTTGATATAGAAAAGTTAAGCCTAAGACATCGTTGCATAATTTTTAAAATATGGAACATTTGGTACTTTCTTTGTTTTCGCTAGTGATATTATTCGCTGGAGTTCTCGGTAGTACGAGTACGTATATTTGCAAACCAATAAGTATTAGCCATTTTTAAATCATATATACAATGAACCCAATGTTTATTTAGACGACTGCGTTGTATATGGCAATACCTTCAAAAAAGGTGAACATTTCTATCCGCTCGGGAAATGCATGGAAATTTATTGCGAAGGAAATAACAAAATCAAAATCATTGGGTTAGTTGTGTCTTCATACTAATGATATAGAAAGTTTTTTGAAATTAAATGAACATCCCTTTTCTTAAGATGTCCTGCATTCAGTACGCCAAAGCGGTGTGAATATATAGCCATGGACTCATCTAAGCCATACCCAGAATGCTGTCCGATATTTAAATGTTAATTTTTTTTTTACAAAATAAAAATATTTTTAACATAAAACTAGCCACACTAATATGTGAAGATTTTTTACTAACGAGCTATAGCTGTCATGGTGCGGAGAGTCCAGCCCTGGCATTTGAGAGCTGTCAAACATTTACATATCTATCTATCTACTATACTTAAACGAGCTAAAATTGTATATATATATATATATATATATATATATATATATATATATATATGGTGGTGTCGGTTACTATAAGCTTTGAAATTAACTGGATTTCAATGGAATTGCGTTAGTGGGCGTGGCACCACCCATACATACGAAAAACGTTAAATTTTATATTTATTTAGTATAATATGGGAGTAAGTTTTTTAGACTTTTTGTTTCAACAGGGCTCCCGATCCTGAAAAGGACCGTTTTTGACCCATTTTTACGAAAGTTTTTTGTTCCAATAGTCTTTTAACTACAGTGGTACAGTGTAAATTTTGTAGTGCGTCCTGAGTTATTTGCAGATTTTGTTGCTGAAAGGATATTTTGCTTTTTCTTATGATTATATCGGAGGTAGTCACTCCATAAGTGACTACTCAGCGGGGTGGTTCACCCCGAGCCACTTGGTGTCACCAAAATGACTGAAACAGCTATAGTCCACGTTGGTCCAAAAACTTATCGCACCTAATTACGTTTTGCGGTGCAAGCGATTTTTTGGATTTTATTGCTATAAAGATATTTTCCTTGTTCTTTGGAGTATCCCGGATGTAGCCACTCCATAAGTGATCGAGGTGGTTCACTCCGAGTAACTTTAGGTCACTTGAAGTCAGCGAGGTGGGTGAAAATCGCGATTTTGTCACTCATAAAATCGCACTATAACACCTATAGGCCACGTTGGTGCAAAACAATTTAAATATTTTCCATAATTTTTCGACATGTTTTACCCTTATTTAATCTTTTTAATATATATTATATATATATATATAGCATATTTTTTCAACTTTTTCAACCTCAAAACGAAAAACCGAACTGTGGTAGGTCTCCTGGTACTGTTAATTAAAGTAGCATTTGTTTAGTAAAAGGTTGGCCATTTCGCATTAGCCGGGCTCTATAAAAAAAGCAGAAAAGGTACAATGATGATTTTGAGATCTTTGAAAATGCGTCCCACAAAAATAATTTTTTCCTTTTTTTTATTTCGACAAACAGCTTTTGCTCAGAATGTGTTATTTTGATTAAATATCGGAACCTTTTCTTCAAATTCAAATAAGAGCGCGGCCATATTGTAAACTATCTATGTTAATCGATATTTTCTGTCATCGTTAAACATCGGCTTTCATGTTTATAGAAAGATTATTCCTTTTCTATTCAAAATAGCGGGTCTGGATATTTTTCAACTAAAACCTGACTATTGGACATTCCAAAAATAAGATCCCATCGTTTGTACATTATCAGAGAAGACTATAAAGTTGGTAAATAAATTGCAGTTTTTTACTAAAAATGTTGAAGAAACCCGATCCGGAGATAGGTTCATTGTTAAAAATTACGAGGTATTTTTGGTACCTGAAAATATAATAGTAATATCGTTTAAAAAAAATTCCGAAATTTTTTTGTGAATAACACGTTTCAAAGCAAAAATGTTAAAACAAAGAAAGCTACTTGGCTGAAAATTTTGCGGACTTATGAGCAATTAAAAAAGTTAGTTTCTAAAAATATATATCTCTTAAATAGCTTAGTAAAAATAGTAGCATCTACTGAAAGAAAAATAGATTTCAAAACAGTTGGAGATACAAATGCAAAATGGTGTCACATTCACATCGATCTCATTAAATAAGTAATATTAAGGTAATAGTTTAGTTGAAGGAATACCTCTTCGATTCACTAAAAATTTTAGTATGTTGTAGAACTCAGCTGCTGATCTAGAATTTAAGTATATGTTGGGCGCAGAAACGCCTCTTTCATATTTTTTTTTTTTTCATTTTTGAGATTGAAAATCACTTTCATTCTATAGTATACGCAATACCGACTTTGTTAGCCACAGTAATTCTAAATAAAGATTATTGTAAGTGGGCGGCATTTCTAACATTTTTGGCAATATCCTGCACAATCATTGGAGAAACAAAATGATTCTCTTTCTGTAGCCGAAGATGTTGACTGCTGCATACTTTGTAAGGAAAATATACCGAATAAATTGAACCGGAACAATTCCTTTCGCTGCGATTCATGCGATGGAGCCGTTTGATATGCAGCAGTACTTACCCAAATTACGAATCCAAATAATTGTAAATTTCATGATTTCTAACCATTTTATAAACATTTTACAACGATATTTTTCGTTTTGACTTGATTTAAACGGTATTTCACAATTCCCCAACATTTTTGAAAATCTCAAAAGCGTATGTTTTTTGCCAACACTCAAAATTTTTTTACCAGGTAATGATTTCAATAAAATGCTATAGCTTAAAGTTTGAGTTTTCCTCCTAGTAGCACATGCAAAAATTTTGATTTTTATGGGTCTTATCGAGTTGGGAAAAAGTGTGTCTCACAATAACGCAATTTCTCTATACATACTGAATGACTGGAAGTAACAGCTATGGGCCTTAAACAAATCCTTAGACCCACACATTTTAAAAAACATTATTTTTGTTATCTTGCATAATATTTTGATCATTTGATTAATTAAAAATTGGTTCAATATTATTCGCAAATCTTTGCTCATTAATTTGATTTAATTTTTAGGGTACATTCTGATTTGTAAGTTATACATATATAAAAACATCAGTTTATTTAGTAAATCAGTTGCTGAGAAAAGCTCGAACAGATTAGATCTTTCTGAAGACTGCACACTTAAATTAAAAAAAGTTCAAAATGAAAAGTCTGCTTGCTTTCGTTCTAATATTTGCGGCTCTAATTGCTGTTGCTTTAAGTTGTAAGTTTTAATAATTTTATGAATATAATTGTGATCAGTAAAAGTGACCTTATCTTGAACATAAAAAATGTTTAAATATTCTTATAAAGTTTAGTATCATTATAAAATAGGCACTGCTTTTGCTTAAAACAAAAGTTTTAAATGCTGTGTCTTAAAGTTTTATGATTAAAAATATTGATTTGGAGAGATGTTTCCTATTTGAAATTTCCATTTAACTGGCTAACGGCCTTTCGAAAGTCGAGATGTTAACCAATATCTGACGTTATATTTATTTTATTGCACTTAGAGATCCTGTTCATGTGAAACTTTCATTATATGGGTCAATCCACGCCAAATCGGACTCCATTATGTTTTTGCATCACTGATTTTTTTGAAATTTATTTTTCCCTTAGTACTTAGTGTTGTTTATATACCAAATTTTGAATTTAATCTGATAATGTGCAAGCGACAGGTTCTTTTTTTTTGAAGTTTCATTGTTCGATTGATTGAAAAAAAAAATATGCAGACACTACAAAAAAATAAGAAATTCGTGAGATCGGAGATGCAGCAGCAAAATGTTGTCTAATTTGGCGTGAAATACCCCGATATGTAAATTAAAATATGTGCCAAGATATTTTTTGTATCTTCATATATATACCATATATTTTTAGCTGATTGTGTTAAAGACGGTCGTACTTTCAAAGAAGGTGAAAAATATCATCCACCCGGTCAATGTGAAGAAATTACATGTGCTGGAAATAATTCGTGGAGGGGAAAAGGGTAATTCAGTTGTATTTATTATCATACTTGCAAAAATAAACAATGATTTTGGTTTACTTACTCAGATGTGGCCAAGTGAATGCATTAAAACCCTGCACATATGTACCAATGGATAAAACAAAGCCATATCCAGCATGCTGTCCAAGATTTGATTGTTAGTGTTAAAACTTTTCTATATATGGGCATATTGTTAGAGATCTGTGTATTTATATAACTACAAGAATCTCAATAAATTTAAAGAAAACTGAAATAGAATTTATTAAAATTGCACGAAATGATATTATGGCATAGATCGGCTGGAACTGTTGACATCAGAGGCGGACCTAAGGGAGAACAATAAGGTGTAAGTTTTACACTATTTATTTTGAAAATTACTGAATAGAATATTATTTTACTCAGCATGTTCACTTTTTCTAAATTCAGCTCCACAATCCTAACGATTGGTTGGGATCTCTGATTGAAAATTTTTGCAAATTAAGTTTTAACTTTTAAAATATTTTTTATCTCTGTGAATCGAGTTCAGGAAAAATTATTGAAACATAAAATGTGAGAAGCTGGTAGATTTTCTTAAAAAGAAAAATGTTTTCTCAATTTTTTCATCATTCAAATCCGGGATCAACAAAGTTCCTCTGCAAAAATCGTAAGAAACGTAAGTTCGACTGAACAAGAATAATTCGTATATTTAAGTAAATTGCAAATGATTAATATACTTTATTTTTCTATAGGAGGCGGTGCCCCGCCCCAAACAGGAAAAAACGTTTCCCGGGCTAAACTAATTGACCGATTTTAATAAAATTTGATATGAAGATAGATTGATTGGGGCGTAACACTGCCCTTAATGGAAAAAACGCTTTCTCGGCTGAGCCGATTCTTCGATTTTGATGAAATTTGGTATTGAGATAAATTGATTCTTGAGTAAAAATTTTTTTTAAGTAGGCGGTACCACGCCTCTTACAGGAATATACGTCGTTACTCCTTTGCAAACGAACCAATTTTGATGAAATTTTGTTAGGCTATAGATTGAACCCTAAAAACGATTTCTTAAAGCTCAAATTTTTTTAGTAGGCATGGCAGCACTTCTAACAGGAAAATGCCTTTCACTGCCAAACTAATGGACCGATTTCGATGGAATTCGGTGCAGAGATAGAGTGAATCCTGAGGAAAGCTATTTGTTTCAAAGTGGAAGGTGACACGCCTCCAGTAGGAAATATATTTTCATAGCTGAACTAATGAACGGATTGTTATGAAATTTGGTATGAAAATAGTTCGCACCCTAAGAAAGAGAAACAGATAGTGGTAGGGATATAGCAACATAATACCATGATTTGAATTTTGGGAGCGATGACTCAGTTTTTTAGATTGAATACTAACAAGTTGGTTGAATTTCAACCACTGGGCAAATTCTAGCTGCAATAAAATTATACATTTTCTCTTCCAAATGAATATTTGCATTGAACTTGCATTTAAATGCGGGAAGTGTAATTTTCTTTACAAATTCATTAGAAACAAAAAAAAACAATAATGAATTCATTAGACACAATTTTATATATTGTGCCAAAAACTGTAACTTCAAGTTTAGTTGCATTCAATGTATCATATTTCGTGTGTGGTTAGCTCTCAGAAACAAAAGTGTTTTGTTTCCACAAATAAACGCCTATCTACAATAGAACAGATAAGCAAGTTCAGCAAAAGTTCACGATTACTTGAAAACATTTTACTTTGCAAAATTCGTGGAAAAATAGAGAGCACTTGAGCTACTTCACATTCATCTTCTATTGAAAATGTTTGCCATTAAATTGTATTTAAGTGTTTTGTATTTAGTGTCGTTAAAATGTTCGATGTCTTGTGCATTTTCAACTCAGTACTATGGAAATACAAAACACCCATGTTTGTTATATCAACTTAAATTTCGAATATATCATCTTTTTAATTAATTTATTTTTTGCATTTAAGTGTTGCCATTGCATTGTTACTATGATGATTTGGATATGGCGATTCCGGTAAACCAAACGATGCTTCCCACAAACATTGAATTCACTTGCGTTTCCATTACTTGTCGTGATGATTATGTGCTGCTCATAAAACAGTAAACTGATTTTTTAATTTAATATATATTAATGAAAAAGTTAAACGGCTAAATAGTTAGGCACTAATATGTATGTACATATATCAATTATTACTTATACTATAGTACTTATGCTCTTCACATACAATCATATGTACATACAGTGAGAGGGAAAACACATCAGGAACATGTTTCGGGGCCAAGCTCAAATCTGTTTATTTTAACCCGGCATCTGGTTGAAAGTAAACAGAAAAGTTGACTGTAATCAGAGACATTGAAGAAGTTTTTTTTTTTTGTAGAGCGTTCAATTTCCTACTAAAATAATGTTTCAGTTCATTTCTACAATGCTCTCATGTCAAGCTACAACAATAAGAAAAAAAAATAATTTTTTTCTATGCAATATATATGGAAAATGGAAAGTTAGAAACAGGCACCTCTAAATGTTAATATTTAGAGCTCAAATTTTTAGAGGCTTCTTTTTTCACCTTTCTGAAAGTTTTAAGCCTGTTTTTTAGTTGAAAAAATAAAGTTGCTCAAAAATGGCCAAACTAGTTTTTAGGAAATCCAATTAAACCCTAGGATAATCTAGGGCTATTATTTACTATAACGGCCTCACTCCCGATTTTCTTGAAATTTTAGTATGTTAAGATAAGTGGGCGGCCTTTGGCCTCAAATATTCGGCCGCAATTCACTATATTATGTTCAACACGGGCTTCCCTAACACATCAGCGTTAGGTATAGTACAATGAACCGCAACTGAAGGCCGTCGGGAAGCCGATGCTGGATATATTGGATGATGTAAGCCTTGAGTCGTACCCGAAGGTCGCCCGCTTATCCTAACTAGACCTTAATGGAAAATGCTATAAATTGCGAAGTTTTGTCCTTTCATATTATTTTCTAGCAATTTCACATTTTAACGCAAAAACAGAACTACATGGAAAGATCCCTAATCTTATGATATATTATTTTTTTTATTGTTCTTTTCTTTTTAGCTGTGACCGCATTATGTCTCACCAGGACTGTCTTACCACTGATTATGATTATTCTAAAGCATATCCCGATTGTTGTAATAAAGTTGTATGTGAATAATATACTTTCTCAAAATAAAAATTTAAGCACTTTTTAGCTTATATCCAATTTTGATCAAACAGCGTTTATAGAATTTGACCATTACAATATTTTCAATTCTTTAGTGAAATTCTTACGTCTTAAGTTGTCATCATCAAATCAGGATATGCGGAAAAGCACACGACAAAAAGAATGCACTAGTCATGGAGGTGGCTAAAGAAACATTTTATTCCAAAGCGGTATATTTTGAGAAACTTTAAGTTTTCATAAAAGAACATTAGAAATATATACAATCTGTATCTCATCTGAAATCTATTTATACGCCAGACAACTACACAATTTTTGTTAAGAAGCTAATGCCATTAATTGCGTACGAGTGACCCAAGAGGTCGAAATATGTCAATTTCTGTGTTTTTTTGGTGAAGTTGTGATATAAAACAATAAATATGTTGAATTCGAAATACAATATCAATTGAAAGCTTCAATTGAAACATGAATCATATAACGTAGGTTGACTCACAGATAATTATATATGTACATAGGTATATCAAAATGGGATATCGCCGTACACCAAACGGGAGTATGTACATACTCGTATGTTTTTTTTTTTCGTTACAAATAAATTCCATAGTGGTCTTCACAGGTAGTTTTGTTTTTGCATTTAAGTGTTAAATTGCACTTTAAAAGCAGCACATTGCATTTGAAGTGAAGTTTACACTTCAACACAAAAAAACAAAATATTCGTGAAGACCACGCCTTCTTTCTGAAAAACGAACAATTTAATTTGGAGTGTTTTTATCTAACAGAATTGTAGGTTCACTTTATGTTGTAATTTCGGCTCATTGCTTTGCAAATATTTTATATAAATCATTTAAGTACAAGTAGCATCTATTTTTTATAGAACTACTTTAGCTATATGCTAATTTTAGATCTCATCTGATAGCTTAGCTATTTAAAAATATTATGCAAAAAAAAAATAATTAAAAAAGACCTTCATTTGTGAATGTGGAGCCACACCACTGACTAAGGGTGGCATTCTTTGGAAAACATGAAAAAGACCTATTTTCTCGAAAACGGTGCGACTTGCACTAAACATGATGTGTATTTTTTTTCTAATCCGCCTTGGAGTCGTCCATTCGCTGTTAGAAAGTTGTTCACTATTTATGGTACACACTGTACATGAAAATTTCAGAAGGTTTGAATAAAAACTTTCTAAGTTAGACTGCTCAACCTGAAATGATATTCTGACATTCTTCTGACGGGTTCAAGTGTGATATGTTTAGGTTAATTCAGTACCTGCTGACAATTTACACTGGTGGCCATAAAAAAAGAGTTCGAAAGAATGTTCTTAGTCATTTACTCGAGAAGTATGCGCTTAACCAAAAATATAGAAGGATGAAATTTAGAGTAGAGAAATAGAAATTCGTTGTACTACACAACTCTCTCTCTCTCTTTACAATAAGATTTTCCCGAAACTACGTTGTTTTCGAAAGTCTTAAGAACAAATATTTTTTACTCAAATCGCCAGATTTGGTTGATAAAAAAAGTTATAAAATATATTCAGTTCAAAGCTATAGAGAATAAGAAAATAAATCGATCCTTCAATAAACTGAACAATAAGATTTGACTGAGCTATGGTGCTTTGAATTTAGTATTTTGAGGTTACCAAACATTTTCTGTTTACTCTTATTATTTGAAAAAAAAAAAAAAAATATTTTTGTTGAACGGTGTTGCAACTGTTTTACAATACTTCTGCAGGACCATCTGCTTTCTTAGTCGTTTGGAATGAGAAATTCGAGCATAATCAATAAAAACGTTACATTTACTAAGAAAACATAAAACTTTAATTATAATTTATTATAATATAAGAGCTAGCTGGTCCGGCAAACTTAGCTGTACCCTTTCCGGTAGAAGTTTCTATGAAATTGATTTGGTTCAAGTCCCTGTCTAAGAAAGTCTGGACCGAAGAGGTCGTTGGCGCTATCAAGCATAGGCAAAAAAAACTTTCCGTGCAATATTTGAATGAAGAAAAATTAACTTATAATTGACCAATGAATTTTGAACATAAAATTCTGAATTTATATACGCAATGATATCAAAAACAATTCGGTTTTTTCTCATATGGGAGGTGTGGCACTGCTCAATTTTTGATTGAAACTTTCTTATGCCTGTACCTTTTACATACATAAATATCAAGTCTAATTCATCTGCGTCAAATAGTTGATGAGATATGATGAATTTAATGAATGAATGATTAAAGCGGCAATGTTGGTAACGACAATAAAGGAATTGAATATGTCATGAGTAAGCATGTCATAATTGGCACTGCCATAAGTCCAAACAGAACGGAAATCAAAATTTTTAATGGCGTATCACTTTTGTCATTTAAACACGCCATGGGCCATTCGATTTGCAGAGCAAATATATCGAAACTTAACAAATACTCTGCAGAGCCAACATTCTAAAGGCTGTGACAGGCAGTGCCGACTATAGTTCCACCTTTACTATAAGTGCGTTGTATGCTGCAGAAAATAACATAACATCAGGTTTTCTCTGCTGGGTAACTGGGCACACAAGTGCATTCGACAAGACGACAAAAATGCTTAAAAAATATCAGAAATGTCAGTTTAGTACATAATGGAGAACGTACATATGTCACTTTGCAGAACTAGATATCCAAACAAAGGACCTTATCGGAGGTGATTATAGCCGAATTGGAAAGTACAAAGGATCCTTAGTGATCCAACAAATGGAGTGACACGAGACGCTATGTAATCGGCACTTTAGCTTGGAAACTGGCATTAACTAACCGATACTAATAGTCCGGGATATGCTGTCACAAAAAATTTACTCATTTTCTCACTGCACTAATTTCGCCATATACTTAATTAGGTCATGATCGTACGCCGGTTTCTGGACAATCATGCTGTCTTACATCTGCCACACCGTCATTCTTTTTTCGCTTTAAATACGGATAGACGAAGTAAACATATGTACCCTGTGTGTAGGGCATTAAATTTATAGTTTAGATAACTTCTAAATCTCATAGTTTTTTACAATTTGTTCTAGTGGTATATTATAAATAACCATGATGTTATTAGTTAAATCATGACAAATAACTATGTGGTGAAATTCAATATGCTTTGTTTTACTTTCTTATTAGAAAAAAAACAAAGAAAAAGCTATTTTCCAACAAACATTTGGAAAAACAATAATTATGAGCAATTATGCGTGTAGTTTATTCGTAGAAATCAGTTGTATAAGGAAAGTGGAACACGGTTGATCGATTAAGTGGAATTAGAAAGGATGGGATTACTAATTAACGCTCTCGCACTTACATTAATAACTGCTATAACTTTTGGGTGTAAGTTTTTGTCTAATATATAAAAACATTATTTAACATTAACTATCTGCATGAAAACTCAAGATGACTGTATTTATGATGATTATGAGTTTGATATCGATGAAAAATATGCACCTCCTGGACGCTGTTTGCAATTTACCTGCACTGGAAAAAACAGTTATATAGGACTAACGTAAGTTAAATTGACCAATTTTTAAATAATCCATAACTACGTAGTCAGAATGTTATGATCCCTCGACTATTGCTCTGAACATAAAGCATTTTGTTTTCAATTTTAACACTTCGTGCTATTGAGGCGTAGTCAACTTAAAGTAATAACATCTAAGAATTCATCGACAGAAAGCCTCACTCCAAAATTTTGCACAAAAACTGCATATGCTTTGACGGAACACTGTCTGATCGTTTATATTACATGAATTTTTCCATTCATTTGACAGTTGTTGTGTTTTTATGCTCCCACGGGCGTGACACGCCCAAAATATGTTAATCTTAGATGCGTCATACATAGGCGCGTGTATAATATCATTTCTTCTCAAGGTGTCACTCCTATAATTTTTGTCTCTTTTATACCTACATATGTATATAGAATATAATATATGTATAATAATATATGGAAATTATTAATTTTCCGGGTGGGCTATGACTGCCATTGAAAACCTCAACCGTAGTCTAAGGACCTTTTTCTTGCTCACCAAGCTGAATTCTATGTAATGCGATGGGCGGCTACACTCTTTAGTTTGAGTAGTTTTATTTGCTCATGAAATTGACTTTGATTTGAAATATTTTAAAGGCATCTCTATTTTTTAAAATAGAAACTGAATATTTCTTCAAGTCGACTTCGATATAAAATTTTTTCAAGAGTTATTGTAAAGCAGTAACGGTTTTAAGAACCAACTTTTGAACATAAGCTAATAATTTTCGAAGTTGTCGAATAATCGATTTCGTAGCTACCTGTTTCTTATTCTCCAAAGGTTCATCACTGACATGACCTTTGGATTCGTTGAGTATACCCGTGAAATAAATTGTTTTTTTTTTTTGAACTAGGAATAATATAAAATTGGATATTATTTTGTATCTCTTACCAGTTAAAACTTTTAAAATAAATATAAATAAGCAAATTTTAATATTTTCATTGTCTTTAAAGCTGTCCAGAGTTTGACCCATCACCACACTGCAAAAAAACAGAAATGGATTTTGATCTACCATACCCGCAATGCTGCCCATCGGAGGAGTGTTAACTATTAATAAAAAGTGAAAATAGAAACTATTTGTAAAATATGTAAGACTACAATCTGAATAAAACTATTGAATCGGTATATTTTACTAAAAGAAAGTCTGCTCCTTGAGTTGAAATTTAAAATCATTGTACCATAATGTCACGTGAGTTCTTGAGCTCAGATCAATTTTCGAACACCCTCTTTTGATCAACATATTTGAATCAGTGTAGTTGTCGAGTTATTTTTGAATAGTTTGTCCCATATCCTATTTATCTTTTTTTTGTGATCAGTTTTATGCTTATTGGTTTCACATCCATTTTCATATAATATGCCATACGTTTAAGAAACATATTATTTAATAAGCACTACTGTAGATACGTATAAAGTGATAAATTCTAGAATTGCAAAGGGTCAATGAAAATATTTTAAAAAGAAAATACAAAGTTTATATGATGAATGTAGTCAAGTGGATTAACATAAAACTTAGTTCCATCTGTCATAAAAAATTATAATTTAATTTTTTCTCTGGAGGTAGAGGAATTTTCGTCTTCTTTTTCATACATTCAATAAAAATACTATAAAATCTTTAATCTTAAAGAGGGTCATGACTGCTAGAACCCAACACATGTATTTGCACTTGTATGAGTAGTTCATATGTAGCGCCGGATTAAGGAAGCGGCTAGGAGGGATATAGCCCACGCGGTACTGTTGAAAGAAAGAAGATATTACGAACATTATGTTGTATGTAAAATGGGTGTTGTGTTCCTTTTATATGGTCTTTTAAAATGAATTGAATACTGCGGGATCTAAATCATGTTTTGGGGCAGTTTGTTAGGATAGTGTCCCTCTGAGTGACATTTCTAAGTGCTACAACAATACGGAAATGAATAAAGCCATACATTTTATTTTAGAAGTTCAAAGCACTGTCTCCCAAATAATAACAATTTTGACTTGTTGTAGAATATATGACCTTAACTCATTTGCAAAGATGCTACTTAAATGAGATAAATATCTTCAGTATTGGGAATATTTTCTTTAATAATGGAATATTTTTGAGTTAAGCCCTAAACGTCGAATTTCGGTTGAAATGTGTCACCTGAGTTCTAGAATTGTTCGACGCCTAAGACCTAGACCCACAAACAAATTTCGGAAGCCATCGAAACTAGTGAACTTATTCATATTATTTTTGAAATTATTCGTTCACCGAAAGTTTTCTCCTGAAATTTTCTAGCAATATTCTTTATAGTACCCCGTTCTAGCAAATGATGAGCTTTCAAAGTCTTACTGGCTCAACTTAAGTTTTTTGATAGAATGGTGCCTTTTTTGTAGAAACTCAAACTGTGGGTGAAAATAGTCAAATAAAAAGTTGCAAAATGGAAAGATTCCGATTTGAACGTCCACTCTCAAACTTTACATGAGATACATCAAATCATTGTAATAAAATGCGCCAAAATTTTGACATGCAGCATTCGCTCACAACACCTGAGCTTTCCTATTGGATTCTATCAAAAGTAGACTTTTGTTGAACAGTGTTGCAAATGTTTATGTAATTTGACTTTTAAATGCTTTAATTATAATGCTTATAAGTTTTATGTCAGACGAAATGATGAAATATACATATTGTCCCCTCGGAGTGTAAGTATCCTAACTAACTTTTTGGCAAAACTTTTTTAATAAGCCGACATACAAAAGAAAATATACTCATTACTCCCGTTCCAAAGATCAGATGCAGCTTTCAGAATAAAGTATTTGATTGTAAGTGTCCTAACTGCACCTTTGCCTCTGAAGTCATCACTACACATTAAACAATAAACAATCGCTCGCAGGTCAAAAGGAGACTGGTAGTGATTTGGTCACTTTTAAAGACAAAAAATCTATTTTGGAAGTACGAATGGTATCTTCTTCTATCTGTTTAGGCCTCATTTAATAGAAACAAAAGCTATTGCACCAATCAATGCAAAGAGGTCGAAACTAAATTTGGAGGGGATTGCACGCCACCGTTTGCTTAGCCCGATTCAAAATAAATAAATATTGCATTGTACCAATAGATGGGAAATGAATTTAGGATGAAGGAAACGATTTTTGTCCACATTTTCGACGCTATTCATGGTCAGTGCAATTTTTTTTTTACCTCATACTTTTAATAATTAATTTCGGTCTTTTCACATCGATTGGTGCAATATGTATGTACACGAGCTAAGATTCGAGAACCAAAAAAAAAGGAATGCTAGCTAGCGAGCTATTCTGAACAATTTTCTTCATGTTATATTCATCCTATATATATATATATTTTGGCTCTCGAATCTTAGCTCGTGTACATACATAATCGTTGGAGTTGGATACATTAAGTTCAGAAGAGGAAAATGAAATTGAAGCTGTTTCAATGATTCCAAAAATTAAAGCCGTAACCGCCATCTGTTCATTTTACGTTGGTTTGCAATGGACGGATGAAAATAGCATTCCTTTGAACAGCATAATGACGCTGGAAAGCTTCCAAGTATCCAACTCCAACTATTAAGAAGCTCAAGGCCAACATCCGAACAAAAATCCTAACAATATAGCTAAAAATTCTTAGAAAAGCTATTAAAAACTCGATCTGTTGAGAAATATAAAATGTTTCATAAAGAAATCATTAAATTTTAATTGCGTCACATTGTATATACAAAAATCAAATACTTTATCGCAAAGAGTATATTCAATTTAGAAATTTAATATACAAATTTCCGTGTATGAACAATTATTGACTTATTAAAGTGGTTAAGTCGTTACAATATCATAATAATTTTTAACAACATACTAAAAAGCGTTAAATCAATAGTGCAGTACAGGCCATTTCAGTACAATTTGCAAGGTGTCATTATATTTTTATACACTTTTTCCCCAACTTCTAGGAAATAATTTTATAAAGAAATGTAAATGTTCTTAATCTTCTTTTTAAGTGTCAATTTAAATTAATACCACCAACGTAATCACTCAATCAATTAAATTTTTTCTCTCTCAATTTTTTTCTTGCTTTTTTGAAAGATGTAATGCAAATATCTTGGATAAAATCATTAAGAAGAAATAAATAGTGCAGTAAAAAAAGATTTTCTTTTAGTTTTTTTATAAGGGCATTTATGAGTTGCATGCGATATCGATAAAAATCAGCTATTGATCTTGTCTTGTTCCCCTTTATTCATAAACTACACAAAAAGTAAACCTTGTAGCGGCTAGTTTGTTGCTTAAGTCTTTCGTTTTTATTGATATTTGTTTTTCAAGTTCCACAATTAATGCAATAAAAATTAAAAGTTTAGTACATCTGAACTTTTACGGAAAGTAGGTATATTTTGGTACAAGAAAAAACAGTTGATGCGACACCTGGATCATGTCTTACTTCCCTTTGCATAATTTTTAATGATGCAAGCACACACACCTACATTTCCTTAAAGTACTAATGTACGAATTTGGATGGGGAATTTTATTTATTTTAACCGTACTTATAGTGAAACTTCAATGACGAATTTCACTTAATTCGGAAGAATTAAGCAACAAGCTTGAGAGAAAAATTAATGATTCATCTCTTAAACTTTTTAATTTTTTCTCAAAGCGCCCTTTATGAACAAATTTTTGAAGTATTAATAGCCCCAAAAACACAATAATTCATGGATCCAAAATCTATAAAGTATATAAACTATACATCTACTATTATTTAACGAGCTTAAATTGCTTGTATGTACGAGTATATAATGCATTTCAAAAGCATCTTAAAAGATTTTATTTTTAAATGGATTTTAAATGGATTTACATGCATTGAAAATCGCTCTGAAAATTTAAAAGTTTTTTGTTAACGATACGATAATTCGAAAATTAGAAATATTTAATCTGTATCGTTATCGCCGATAATTTTTGGTTATTCTCGTTAGCATTTTTATATATATAAAACCAGCGCTGTCCATTGTACAACCACGTCTACATTATACGCAGTCTTTACTACTGAAATTTGGATCCATGTACAAAATTGCACAACTTGGCATAAGTTCAAAGAATAGCAATGTAAGGATTTTTTTGGTTGTATGGGAAGAGCTATGCCCCACTATCCAACCCTGTTTACATTTAGCGAGTTGCTTGGCAGAAACAATTTTAATTTACGTATCAGGTTTCACAACTGTAGCTGCTATAGATGCCAAGATATGGCGTTTTAAGTAAGTTTGTTCTATAAAGGTGCCACACCCATTTGTATCATCTCGCTCAGATTTCGTGAGGCACTTAGCATAGAAAATATACACCCTAGCTCCGAATTTCAAAACGCCTGCTACCATAGGTGCCAAGATATTGCGTTTTAAAAGTTTTTGTATTATGGAAGTTCTGGCTGAATTTCGTTCTCGTACGATAAACACTACATTATCGCCAAGAACGTTCTTGGTCCTGATAACGAGAATGAATATTTATCGGTTCTGAATCCACATACACAGCTTTACGGCTTACTTCTAAAAAGTAAAATTGATGACTTTTGCTAAAATTGACTAATTTTGAGAATAGCGCACTTGTTTTTTAATCATTTTCAATTTTTTCTTTAGAATCCTACAAAATATTAGTATTTTTAAAATGAAAAGCATTCAAAGTCTTATTCTCAATAACTTTATTTGGAGTGAAGTGCTTTAACAATAGAATATAAAAAATATATAAGTTCAGCCATCGGTTCCGACTCTATTTGACTTTGTCATATATGTAATTGAAATTCGCGACATTATTATCTCGAAAATGGCTGCAGCCGCGAGTTTAATGAAACTTGGAGAATCGTTGCACATATGTACAAAATTAACATTGGACTAGGTCTCAAGTTTTTGCAGACTTTTTGCGAGTTCACTTTACGAGTAAATTTTAATTTTTATAGCGTCAAACATATCCCGCTTACCATGCAAAATATTGTAATGAAATCTGGTAAACAAATGTAGCTCATAAATATCTTGAATTGAACCAAAAGTAGGCAGAATCATTAAAAGTGGGCGTGGCACTTTTGAACACTCGAAAATTTTGATAAATCAATACGGTCATAATAACTCCATCCTGTTAGTATCATACATACAGTAATTTTGTAGCAATATTCTATCCATTACCCTGTTGATTCTTTCTAGCGGATCTTCCTTGCTTTCAAAGAAATGGGGTCAATACCTTTTTCAGCCATATGTAATTCACTGGAGCGCTTAGTACCCCAAATTTGCACTTTTTTTTTCTTCAATAAAAATGGACCTCATCACTTACGATGATGTTGGTATATCAGGCTGCGGTGTTGAAATTGAGTGGCGTATTACTGGCACTGAAAATAACTTGGAGTATACAGAATGACAGTTGGTAGAGATGGATGGGTTCTCAAGTATACTCTACTGTAAATCGTCCACTGATGCGTGGGTGCACTTAGAGTTTCGCGCCGGAAGATCGCTGACTGAACCACTGCATTTTTAGCTAGGCAAATGTGCTCCGCATCATAGAAATACTCTGTTATTAAAAGGTTACAAATATTTTATCTGCGTTTAAATGATTTATCTTTCACTGAAATTTAATACTGTAGCAAATATTGATTTTTGAAACACTTACTGGACCAACTTAAGCTTTTTAATAGAATGATGCCTTTTCTGCAGAAATTCAAACTGTGGGTGAACGGTGATTTATATGGGACTTAAAAGTAACAACACGCGTTATTCAGAGATCTCAGTTTAAAACAATCAAACAAAAAGTTGCAAAATGCTTCGATTTGAACGTCCACTTCTCAAACTTTACTTATTGAAATAAACATTTCAATCAATAAAATGTCAAGTTTGATATCAACAAATGAGGCAAAATTATTAAAGGTAGACTTTTGTTGAACAGTGTTACAAATGTTTATTTATTGTTATTGGAATATGAGTTGGCCTTTAAATGTTTCAATTAGAAAAACTGTTTTCTAATATTAAATGTTATTGGTACTATGTCACATGAAATGAAGAAATCTACGCATATATCCACATGTAGATCAACCCAATTCAATAGCTACCTTACGTTTAATGTGCAAAACGAGGTATCTAAATATACTAGTCCGCTTTATACACATAGTATATTGTTTGAATCGACTACTTGCAATCAAATTAAAAAAGTTTCATTAAAGAAACATGTACTTAAAAAATTTGTCCTCAAAAAAGCCAGAGTAATTCATGGATCCAAAATCCATAAAGAGAACAAATCTAAGTAAAAACTTAATATGTGCTACCTAAAGTGTAGGGTATAACACATGTCTTGGTTTAAATTTCATCGAAAATCAATTATAAAATATAATTTTTTGTGCTCGTATTAGAAATCAGTTGTTTAGGAAAACTAATGTACAAACGATTGATCTATAAATTGGAATCACTAAATGAAAAAATTATTAGTTAAAGCTGTGACTTTTACGGCAATATTTGTGATCGCATTTAGTGGTAATAAGTATATTTTGTCTTATAAACGAGGCGTTGTGTACAATGTGATGCAAAACTCGGTAAGGCCAGTGCAAGTTATTTTGAGCAAAAACAATCCAAAAATCATATAGTACAGTGCAATGTGTCATTTAAAATTAAAAATCTCGGAACCCAGTTATACTGAATGGTGCAATAAGTTCAATGAGGAACTAAAAAATTGAAGGTGTCGCTTTTTTTCGTGCGAATTTCATTTTATTTTTCAACATAAAATCCGTTTAGCTCCAAATACTTCCAACGTCCAACGAGTACTTTCACTCAAAATATGCATTTGCTTCAGTCTTGACATAATCTTTTGAGCCGAAACTTCTTCGGTCAATCATTCCTACAAGTTTGAATGCAGCAGAAAGGCACAGGTGGCTAAGTCTGAAGAGTTCAGTTGATAAAAAAAAAAAAATTAATTTCGACATGAAGGCGACACACAGATGAACCCGTAGTTTATCTTAAGAAATTCATTGCCTTAACTGTCCCTTGGTTCAGCGTTCTTTTACAAATTGACGTCGAGGCTCCACAGGACTCTGATTTATTATCGCCTAACGCTACTTTGAATTTGTCAAAGGTGTAAGTTTATTGTCAATTGTAAACGCCAGATTAAGAAGAAAAATTAAAAAAAGTTTTTATAAATTTTTTTCGTACGATTTTCACTGACTTATTGAACAGCCCGAGTTACAGATCTCCCAGATATATGTTATACATACCTAATTGAACTGTACTATTATGTAGAGTAAATTAGCAATTGAACTGCTACATTTTATATAAAGGATATATGTTAATAATTATTGAAAAATTTTATTTTTGTCACAGGTGGTGCTAAAAATCACTTCAAAAATGCAATTTGCATATGAACTTGCAGAGTTTTGCCACACTTTGAAAATTTTTGAACCGAAAGCAATGCATTATGATATTTTTTTTTTGTGTATAGATTTAGGGAATAAGTCAAATAATCTTTGAATTTTTTTTTTTCTTTTATCTAGAAATCAAAAGATTTCGTATTTCGATTGATTGCATGTGATTGAAGGTGTCGCCGAATGTATAACCTTGCCAATTTTTTGTTTTGCACCCTGTTTTTCTCAAAAATAATTCAGTTAATAGTCAACAACGGGTATGTTTACCCTATTTGAATATTATAAACAAATTTTTAAAAATGTTTGCTAATATTGAAATTCAATGATTTTATAAAATGGTTGTTTTTTATGAAATAATTAAGCTGAAACATACAGCTTAGGAAGCAGAAAAAGCTACTTTTGACATATAAATATAGGTAGCCTAGTAAGTAGCGCGCAGGACTATGAATCGCTGGGACATGGGTTAGAGACCGAGTTTGCAAAATATAATGAAATTTCTACAATTTGCAAATAAATAAATAAAATCAACAAAATCTCTTAGACCGAAAATTTGGAATTTTTTTTAGATGTTTTTAATGTGTCTTTTAAATAGCTCAGAAACTTACTTTACCGAGTCTCATGAAAGATAACAAAGATGAGAAGTTGTCTTGATGCTTCATACGCCAAATAGACCTTCTAAGCCCTTAAAAAAATTTATAAATATAATATGTTGTCTCTCCAATTGTCCTTCAAAGCCCTGTAAAAGAATATAGAGGTCGGATCGTTTAGTGTCGAATGGTGTCGAACAGGTCGATATGAGAAAAAATAACGAATAAGTTGATTGAACTTCAAATGTATCGAAAAGTAGCAAAAAAGTCGCAATATAACGAAACTACAACAAAATATTTTCCAGTTTGTTCTAATAAGAAGTAGTTCGTGAATAGCCCATTAACCAAAATCGTAATCAGAGTTGCAAAATATTTTACATGGACATTGTTGCGCCTATTTGGAATTTTTTTTTTTTACTTTCCAAAATGAAGTTTCGAAAGATGCGTTTTTATAGCCTCGCCCTGTTCGTTTTAAAACATTACCGATAATAATGTCCGCTTACCTTAAAAGAGAAACATGAAATAATATTTTTTTGTATTGCTTTCCTTTTCATAAGACTTAAGAAATTTTGAAAGTTTAATTATATTTCGAAACAGTTTGTTTTTAAAATCACACAGCAAGCTTTTATTATACCACATTGAAAATGAGAAGTTTCATTGTTTTTGCACTTGCCCTCTTGCTTCTGGTAGCACTCGCCTTTGGTAAGAATAGTAAGTATTTGTACACAATTGATGTATGCCATATATGACGATAAATATAAATCTTTTTAGATCAATGCAAGATTGATGGTCACTCCTTTAAGGTCGGTGAGAAATATAGACCGTTAGGGAAATGCGTTGAATGGTCATGTGATGCTCCCGGCCAAATGCATGCACTGTCGTAAGTTAATTCAATATTAAAACAAATGCATTAGTTATAAATAGTTTTTATTTTTCAGTTGCACTCCGTATGCTTCACGAAAGAAATGTAGATATACGCCAAAGGACTTAACGCAAGAGTACCCAAATTGTTGTCCAAAATTTGAATGTTAAAATTTTATGTACTTACATATGTGTACAAATTAATACAGGTGACTTGAAGAATAGCCGCAACTAACAATGTGTTTTTGATATTATAAACTGTATAAGCGATTCTCCTCCAGGGAGGACCCGGAGGTCCCAGCAAGGTCTTAACCTTTCTAGATTTTATGTAGTTGAACAAAAACACATTTCGCTTTGTTAGTTCTAGCTGCTAGTTGTGATAGTAGCAGAACGATGTTTTGTTGCTTATGTGGTTCCATTATATGTTCGAATTAGAGATAAGCGTCATTGTTGATATTGCTTCAGTTTTCGTAGTGTTAATACTTCGTGCAACAGTGGCTGACTTTACGTTGTGTCTTGGAAGGGTGGTTTTCATATCCAACTTATCTATATAAAATGTATTACAAATCTAAGCATTAGTTCCCTAATATGACCAAACGAAACCAGATTCAGTCTAAATTTTAGACCGAGCTTTGCTTGATGTCCTGGGTGTTGCAGACGAAAACTATTTGATTCATTATGAATACTTATCATTGCCAGGAATTTCTGGTCAGGATATGCTTTTCAGGTCGTACAATATTGATTTTAGTAGACCTAAAACTGATACATATATAAGCTTTAGAGATTTCAAAAGAATAAACAACGATAGTTTAATGATGGAAGCTGCTTCGCTTCCCTGGAACGATTGCTGGCTATTCTCAAATATTAACGATAAAATTAATTGGTTTACTTTCTTAGTAAACTACCTATTTAATAGACACAAACCTCTAAAATAAGTGAAAGTAAAGAAGTTAAGTCAGACATGGTTTAATGAGGAGGTTCCAAAAAAGCATACTTTATGTCTACACTTAATGTGAGCCTGCCAGCAAAGCAATTATGGACGAATTCGAAAGCAATAGGAATCGGAAAGGAAAGTAAAAGTGAATGTAATATTGATGCAGACGAAATGAATAGATATTTTTTGCAATCGAACTCTGTAATTTACAGCTCTCATTTTCAAATCAACCCTAGTCTCATTCGCAACATTGAAAATAAATTCGATTTTGAAATGGCAAGCAATGCTGACATTTTGAAATGAGTTTTTGCAATAAAATCTAATGCTATTGAAGATGAAATTAGTCTCAAATTTATTAAAATGATTTTACCTTCTATAATAGGACCGTTGACCCACATTATAAGATTTTCTTTAACCGTAAGAGTTTTTCCTGAAACATAGAAAATAGCAAATGTAGCCTCCGTAGCAAAAAATAGTCATGCGATATCACGCGAGAGTTTTCGTCCCATTGGTGTTTTGCCAGTCTTATCAAAAAATATAACATGCTCACTGAAAATCAATCGGGCTGTAGATCAGGTCAAGGGTGCGCTACAGTTATGCTTAAGATTATGCAGGAAATACATCCAAGCTATGATCGAGGAGATGTGACTATCTTAGTATTGTTAGACTTTTCCAAAGCGTTTGATACTCTTAATTATGATGTATTGTTGACTCAATTGGATAAATATTTTGTTTTCGGCATTCATGCTTTGCAATTGGTAAAAAGATATTTAAGAAATAGGTTTCAACGAGTGCGTAATCAAAATAACTGCTCATGTCTAGGAAAAATATTATCAGATGTGCCTCAGGGGTCGATTATGTTCAGCATTTTTATAAATGATAATGTCCACTGCTGTGAACATGTATCGATACATCTCTATGCAAATGACTCACAAGTCTATCTTTCGAGGTCTATTGGACTCTGTGAAGATTTGATATGTAGGGTTAATGAAGATCTGAGTAGGATACATCGATGGGCTAGAGAAATCAATTTAAATTTAAATGCATCTAAAACGCAAGCTTTACTTATATCGCACAATAGCTTTGATCGTGAATTGCTGCCCTCCATAACCTTAGACGGTTTGGCAATGAAATATGAAGGAAGTGTAACCAATTTACGGTTTAAAATCAACTTTAATCTAAGCTGCAATGATCAAATTAACCATACGGTTGAGAAGATGTATATGAAATCAGAAATTCCCATTCGTTCTATTTGTTTTGCTTTGATATTTTCTTGCACAAAGAAATTCTAGTTTTCGTGTGTAAACGCAAAACAAATTCACAAAAGAGAATAGACAAGAATTTGTTTGACAGAATTTCCTCGTGTAAACGTTGACATCAATAATACTTGTTGCTTTGAAATAATCGATTTATACATTGAAGTCTTTACTCGCAAAAGAGGTCTCTAACCCTCCTAAAGGGATGTTTTGAACTAATTTTTCGAAAAAAAATTTATTGCACGGTTCGATGGGAAAAGGCCAGAAATGGATTTGGGAAGTGGCAGGGTAGGGCTCCAGCCCACTTAAAAAGGCATTTTGAAGTAATTTTTCCAAAAAGAGTTGACTGTTCGAATACATGGATTTTGGAACTGACAGGCGAGGGCTCAGACCCTCTTATAAGGGTGTTTTGGACCCATTTTCGGATTTTTTTATTTTCAAACGGAAGATAGCTCGAAAAATAGTTTTGGACATCACTCAGGGAGGCTCGGGAATCTAGAAAGAACTGTTTTTGATTTGAAAATGGGTCTCCGGACCATAGTACCAGTTTTTGACCCATTTTCGGTAAAACTTTTTTTTTCATACGAAGAATAGCTCGAAAATAGCTTTGGACATCACTTAGAGAGTCTCGGGACCCTGAAAATAACCAGTTTTGATCCGGGTACCATGGTCCGAAGACCCATTTTCTTGTCAAAAACGGTTCTTTCCAGGGTCTCGAGCCTCCCTTAGTGATGTCCAAAACTATTTTTTGAGCGATCTTTCGTTGAAATCTCCTAGATATGATATGAATTTTTAATTTAACAATTACGCGCAAGAGCTGTTTAATAATTAATGTTATTGTCATACAAACAGAAGGTTTCATATAATTTTATTATATTTAGTTAAGACTCTTAAGTCAGTCTACGCCACTGTTTCAACCACAATACATATACAATAGTTGTACTCGTAAATAATCAAATAAACAAGTTTATTTTTATTATAATTAAAGTAGTTTTCAATTAACGGGTAAACAGTCATTTAAATTTTTATGAGCTAAATTGAAAATAAGTATAAAATGAGCTTATAAGCATCAATAATGAACAGTTTGATTTTAAATCCGTTCGGTAGACTTGCTTACCACTGCAACGAAAATGAGAAGTTTCATTATTTTTGCATTGCCCTTTATGGCTCTGCTTGCTTTTGCCTTTGGTAGTAAGTACAAAATCCAGATTACATAATATTTAGAAGCTTCAATTACAATAACATTCGTTTATATTATAAGGTGATTGCGAGTACCAAGGTCACTCTTTTAGTACCAACGAGACATATACGCCAATAGGAGAATGCATTCAATACACATGTGATGGTCCTGGTCAATACTATGCAAAAATGTAAGGTTTATACTAAACAAAAACAAAATATTATTGATAAGACCTATAAGACAAAAATATAAACATATATTTATTTCTGTATTTCAGTTGCCCAGCTGAAGCTGCACCAGCTACATGTAAATATGTGAAAGAGGATACCTCGAAACCGTACCCGAAATGTTGTCCAAAATATGAATGTTAATGTTAAATAAATAAATATTGCTTAACTATGTTGTGGCTTTTTGATTTAGAAATTGCTAAGACTACATACGAGTACATTTGTGTATAGCCCAATATCTCTTTCTCTGGCTGATGTCAACTTAGGGTAATTTCGAGTAGCTGACTAATGTACACGTCAGCGTTTCGAGTTAACGATAAATTTACCTTATTTTGACGACTAATGCCTAAGGCAAAGTTGTTCCTCATGAAAAGACGAAAGTTTTTTCCACATTACCACTTCAGCCTCCATGAAGTTTTTCACCTAAGACCGTATGAAAAAACTTTCAGTCCTTCGTCCTGTATATGGGCATTTCCACCGAAAGGTACACCATGACAAAAAAATTAAAATTTATTTAAAAAGCGTTATTATCTGATATTATTTAAGAAAAATATTCAAATTTTATTAATTCAAACAATTTATACTTGAATTCATTCACAACAGTGGGCAAACCGACTTCAAAATTGCACAAATGCAGTTTCTCTTATTTTGTAATTTTAAAGAGTATTTTGTCTTAGATATTCAAATACATAAGAGAGATGATACATGATGATAGTCATTCCGAATAATCTCTCTCTCAACATCAATAATCTTAAAAAAATGTAAAGACATCAAACTATTCTCCATTTACTGCAAATTTTTAATTTGCTTTAGCTCATGTTCTAATGTCCCGTCCGACATCAAAAAACATCATTTGTTCTCATTTCGTGGTTAAGAACAGCAGCAAATGTGTCAAAATATTTGTTTAAACAGAGTTTTATGAATACAATTAAAAAAATAAACAACGAGTGCAAAAAAGTAAAATTCAAAATTTTTAGAGCTGTTTGAAGTTTGTCCCGTCCGAAAAATTTTTGTAAAATTTTGTAAGTTTTACAAAAATTTTTCGGACGGGACAAACTTTAAAAAGCTCTAAAAATTTAAAATTTTATTTTTTTTTACTTATATATATTAAGCCACAACAAGGAAGGCGTTTGCTGTTTTTTAACGAAACTTGTGTTCTCAGATGGTAGCAACTCGCAGTTTAAAAAAAATTCATTGTTTCGAGCTTTTTTGATTTTTTAAGAGGATTCCGGTGCAAATTAATGGAATGGAACTACTTCGCAAGTTCACATGGAAAAGGCGCAGTTGATGGAGTAGGAGCAAATTTAAAAAGAAAAGTTTGGCAAAACTAAATCAAAAAATGTCGTTTACTTGATGCTTTTGCTTTTTTCAAATGCGCGCAAAATAACATTAACGGTGTACAAGTTCATTACATCTCTTCAGAGCAAATTAAGGACTTTTCACTACAATTAGTAGATAAATGGAAGGATGTGTCAAGCATCCCATAAACTACATAGCTTTTCTTGTGATGGTCACCAAATTAAAGCAGGTCGGACTGCATATTCTTTTTAGAAAAATATTTAATTACATACGTTTATTACTGTTTCCTATTTTCTTGCTTAAAATTGATCTCGACCATTTAATTTGACTTTGAATATATAAAATTTGATTTTTTAATTACTATATAAATCTTAAATATTGTTAAGTATATAAATATCAAGAAATCTTATGAATACATGAAAAAATTACCAAGTAAACCATAATGGAAAAATATGTCCCATTCGCAATGTCCCGTCACGACTCATATTATACTTTGTAAAAAGAAATAAAAAAAATTTTTCAATTGAGCGAAATTTAATAAAAACTGCTATTATTCCATAACATTTTAAAATTAGTTGCGTTAGAAAATGTTGGTAGGCTTCGCTGACTTATGCTTTTCTATAAATGGCTATGAAAAACACTTCCATTTTTTTTCCCATTCGAATGGCTCTTTTATTGCCATTATCTTGGAACCGGTAGTACGTATGCCCTCAAATTTACCACTAAATATAGGCTATTCCTTTGAATAACAGAAGAAAAAAAAATTGTTTTACTTTGACTTTTATTCCACTTTAAAAGTGTACGACGGTCCCATTCGACAGTATGGAAATACCCATATACGTTTTTCCGAAAATTTGACTAAAATGCTGACGTGTAGGCAACGTTGCCAAGTTGAAAATGAGGAATTAACGGCATTCCACAGAGACAAAAAATTTAATAAAATGCAAATTTTATAGTAAATAATTTTTACAATATAGTATACTATTTTTGACGACAAAATGTATAACCTTTTTTACGTTCCAATTAACGGCCAATAACGGCTTTTACCTCCAATTAACGGCATCACAAGGACACTGAAAAGTGAACTTATTCAACAACCTTTGATTCGATATGCAAACAGCTTTTGGAAGTCGTGCTGCGTCAGACGTACAAAGAATAGCAGACGTTTGATCGCCGGCAGGTATCAAAGTTTCAGGGCTAAATTTTATGCATAGATATAATACATAAACCATGTTTCGTTTGTTGTCGACTGGAGTAAGTCATCGATTTTGGATAATCCTTTGATATGTGCAGTTAAGGTGTATATTGTTGGCGTATATTTTAATGATTTACAAGCTGATTTTGACTGGACTGGATTGTGTTACACCAAAGATATGTTCGACGGTATCTGAAAAAAAAAACAGAAAAGTGAAGTTACACTTTTTGGACTCTTTCAAACTGAGATTTCTACTGTAGTACCGTTCAGCTGTAATGAAAATTTTGGCGGATTTCTAGTGATTGAGAATATTATTCATCTTTCATAATTTTTGATGTCCGAACGAATTTACTGGCGGTTATGATAACGAGTATGTCTCTACTGAATTGAATTGGCTCACGATCTCGTTATAGTTCAGAGTTTCAGGATACTTCAGAATTTTATTGATTTTTTTGATAGATTCGACTACTTTTCAACATTTTTGACTTTTTCAAATTTTTTTTATTTTTTAACATTTCCGGCGTTATTCGATATTTATCAACTTATTCGATGTTATTCCATGTTTTGGACCTTTTTTCAATACTTTTCAACATTTTTAGACTTTTCGGTAGAACTCAACAATCTGCGGCTTTTCGAAACTATTAGTGATACTTTTCTACATGCATACATACTTATATCACACCGTGAATGTTCGCACGTACCACTGTTATTAATGTCTTACTCAAGCTATTTCTATGGGCATGAAAAAAAATTTCGATCTTCGGGAAGATCGGTAAAACTTTAAATAATATAAATATCTTCATTTTTAAAAAAGTTTGTGAAAAATATTTTCGATTAAATTTTCTGTGATAATACATATACGCAACATATTTAGAATTGAAACTAAAGTCATTCCTAAAAAAACTTGAGTGGTTTTGAAATTTGAACACGTCCTTTTCATTCAAGGGGTTTTATTTTCCTGGTGGAGGTTGTGAGAAATGCATTGCATTAATCCTCCAATGCACTAACCTAACGTTACCGTCATAATATTCAGAGTAGGTCAATTCACTAAAACCCACAATCTCTTTTCAGGCCTCATTCTATCCTGGGCTGCGTTAGCATTGCTTCGGGATTCACTCAAGCAGTTAATGTTATAATTTTAGAGTTAGGCTTATGGGGGATATTTTGACAAAAAAAAATGCATTTATGATAATACGACTTTGAGAACCGTAGAGCTGACTTGTTGAGCCGAGAACCTAAAGTCATATCGCGAGCTGGACTTGTGCTGGCCATGTATGCCTCAATAACTTTTAATTAACTTTACTTGTGTACTTTTCTTCAGTCACATCAAATTTCTTTAAAAGTGCATTATTATTTTTGCGCTTAGATAAAGATAAGAATTTACTTGCATTCAAATTTATTTCAATAAATGTTTCATACGCCTATTATATATGACAACTCAATTTATGTTGAGTTAAGAGTTGAACAGGTTAACTTTATTAGGAGCTGCAAAATAATTGTTTGCCATTAATCTTCAATTTTGTTTTAAAGCTCATTTTACGACTAGGCAACTCCAACAAAAATTTGAAAAAAACAGAAGTATTACTTTTTTATTATACATATTACATATTTTGTAAATACTACAATAGCTTTTTAATTCAACTGTTATTTGTTTACATACATATATGTATATTTAAAACTATTTATATTATATAAAATGTCAATTTTTGCATGTTAAAAATATCGAATTTTAGAAATAATAAAATGTCCCTAAATTTCGCATAGACATACAATTTAATTAAAACTTCGGAAGTTCTTATTTTCATATATTTGTGTATGTAAATTAGGGCGGACCTTAAATAGGACGGAGGTAAAATTGGACACTACTTTTTGGAATAGTACAATGAACAACAAAAATAATTTTCTTGAAAAACATTTTTTTTTTTTGACTCGACAGCGATAAGCTTATTTGTTTTCCATATAAAACTGTATGAGAAATTTTCTTCAAAATGCAAATAACCTTTAACGGAAATCAATTTTATGTAGCCAATATTAAAAGGGATGCTTTTCAGTTCTTTATACTAAAAAAAATTAAATAAAAAAGCGATTAAGAGATAGTGTTCCATTCCTCAAAATGCTGTAAGACCTGCATTTTGCATTTTAAACTATTCTAGGCTGGTAGTACCAAACTTCCCGATCGATCGATCTATTTATGGTCAGCCTTAATGTACATGTCTATGTATATACTCGTGTGTTCTAATATTTATTTATTTTTATATATAATTTTAATTTTCTTATAAAGAAATGGTATACACATATGTAAAGTTTTTTTCATTTAATTTTTGTTACACATAATTATGTATGTGTGATTTGTAAAAATTGTTTCCTTAAATTTTCGCTATTATTTTGCATTTTTTCATTTTATACTTGTATATATGTAATTATAAAGTTTTTACTATTTTATGAATTTTTCTACTAAAATATCCTGAGCTAGTTTACAAAGATAGATAGTGCTCAACTAAATGAATTTTCGTTTTCTTTAACATTCAGATTTTCTATTTTGTAAAAACAGGACAGTGGATTTGTATTACGCTTGCAAAATGATAGTATTGGGGAAATGCTTTAAATGTATATTTGTTTGTGTTTTAATCGATAAAACTAAACAAAAATTTAAAAGATAGAATAGAATAATTAATTTAGATCAGTTTTAAATTTGCTTGTATTCATGTTTTCAAATCAAAATCAAATGATAAACAAATACAAAATCGTAAAAAAATCGCCATTAAAAATTCTTAAAATTTATTAAGCTCAATATTGTCTTAATCTCACTATCACGGACTGCTTCTTGTTTCTTGCTTCTTTACTTATCTTTAAGAACTTTTAGGTGATTTTGTTAATCAAAATCAAACTCAATAATATAAAAAAAGGGCCAATATCGAGCCATTTTAAATAACAAAAATATTTGAAATCAGATATTATCTTTGGTGGTGATTTTTCACGTAAAACATAACAGAGCTTTCATATAAAAAATAACAGAGTTTTCAGGGCGATTTCTTACGAAATTGCTATGTCATATGAAAATGTGCAGAGTTATTACATGCTATGTTAAATATGAAAATTGAGAAAGTTATATGACAAAAGTATATGCAAAGCACAAGCATAAATTGTACTAAAATTATGATATAACTAAGCCTACAAAAAGCTTCAAACAAGATGCGTATATAACAAGTAAGTTGTGGAATATTTAATAATATAACTGATTCAAAGATTGAATTGATAACAAATCTTTGCGATTTGCTTTTTTAGAAATACGGATTCCTGATTCTCGAGGAAAATGCTTCAGTGGTAGGAGTCCGCGTCTTTTTTTTTTAATTATTGTGTATTTCGATTATTTTTGTAAGCTGGTAAGAAGAAATGTAATCAAAACTAAATTTTTAACGTTGGGACGTTAGGTATGAAATACATACCTCAATATTCAAGTTTTTCAATTAGGTACACACATTAGAAAAAAATATTAAAAGCTATAACTAAAAATTAAACAATATTTTTCTGGATATACATACAAATTAAAACATAAAACAAAATATAAAACCTTGTTATATTACGATCTTTGGATATAGTGAAGTCAAATGTCAAGTTATGTATGAAGTAAGTTCACAATCGCTTAGGAAATCCTTCAGAATCATTGAGCCGAAACAAATTTGTTAGGAGTCAACACTACACAACAACATCAATAAAATAAATTATTATTATATTCCGACTGAAATCAAGAACTTATATTGAAATTTTCGATCAAAAGCGTTGATCTAGTAGATAACATATAAAGTAATTAAAAATTCAAGAAATTGTAATTTGAGACAGCTCTAAGGCATGCAGAAGGAAAGCAATATTTTTTAAACAATTTATATCTAGTACCAATATTTTCATATCTCGAAATACTCCAAATATTTAAAAATAATTTAAGGAATAAAGTTGCAATTTTTCTGCAATTTTTTTCAGATTTTGTCGATTTACTCTGAGAGTATGAATTAAATCAATAAAATTTACTAGGCCTTTAATTGTAGAGCAGATTTGACTGACTTCTATGTTTCTTACTAAAACTAAATAGGTTTTTTCTACTCGACAATTAAAGGTTTAATGCGTTTTTCGAACAAACGCAGCTAAACTTTAACCTATTTTTAGGAATCGAAACTTTATGGATCAGACCCTTTCTCAATTTAAGTCAATTGCCCAAAAGGAGCAACTGTGGATTGCTATAGATTAATATTAAATTTTAGAGGCAAACTATTTGCAAACGTTTAAAACTTTTATGGATCCAAACTATCATGGACCGTATGCATATTAATTTAAATCAAAGCTAGCAGCTCAGATATAACGAAATAGTATCATTAGAGACCCTTTGTAAATGCCTTGATAGTTTTTTTAGGACAAAAACTTTTTCACTTTTGCAGGTTACATGAAAATGTCTTTGGCTCATTTGATCACCAAAAAAATTTGTAATAAAAACACGAGTTTTTCTTCCGCATAGTTTTTACGGAACAATGATTCTAAAGGGTTCCTTAGATTGTAGATTCCAAACCACACAAATATTATTTAAAAAATTACCCTGATTGCGCAATCTGACGAATTAATTATAACATAACTATACCTAGTCAAAGTTAACTGGATACTGTTATGCAATGGCATGATAACCACAATAAAATTAGTTTTGAGATACTTATTTTTGTTTAGTCGTAGAACAAATGCTGGAAAATATCTGAATAATTTTGCAAGTTTCAACCCTCCAATAATAAAATGGAAAAATTTAAAAAAAAAATAGGTACTCCTCATTATTTAGAATCTGTCTGAATTTTCAACTACAAAACAAATAATTTTTTTGGGAGTTAACACCTTATTGTTTAAACAATGTCCAAATATCAAAACTAATTAAACCGAGATCGTAAAATTACGATCTTTGGAAAAAAAAAATCTTTAACCAATGTTAACCAAACTATTAATGTAAATAAAATAAAACTTCAAAACAATAAACAATGACGCTAGTCCAATACCACAACTTCCAGCACATCCAAAGCCTGCTCTCATTGACGTGCTGAACGCTCCGTTTCCATGAGGCATTCACGCACCAGTATGCGCGCATGCACTATACCACGCTTTAGACGTTCAGTAGAGCTCCTTGAGCCAGTATATGTAGGACGTATGTCACGACCCATCTCCTCGATAACGGCCAACAACTGTGCATATTTGCTTAGCCCATTGGAGGTAGTGGCACCAATAGTTGGCAAATTGGCAGTTGATGTCATAGGCGTAGTGATGTTGGCTGATTGCTGTGTTGTGATAATCAGCGGTGATGTGGACGGTGCGGGATATTTTAGCTGCTGCTGTGACGAAGTTGTGTTAGAATGAATTTGGTTAGAGTTTAAAGAGCTTCCACCGACATTGGTAGACAAGTTTATTACATTATTGATCGTGACGCCATTGCCGGATGCAGCAGCTGCAGCAGCTGCTGCCGCAGACCTAACGCTCGCAATCGAACTAGCTGGCGATGCAGTTGTGTTGGATTGTTGCTGCAACAGAGCCAATTGTGCTTGCAATTGTTGCTGCAGTTGTGTGTATTGCAAGGCCGTAGCTGCAGCCACAGCGGCAGCTGATGAAGAAACTGCTGCACTTGATTGATGATGATAATCACGATCTCTACGATGACTGTTTAGATGTTGATGATGATCGCGTTCCCTCTCACGTTCGCTATTTCGTTCCCGTGACGGTACATGATGAATAGCAGAAATTTGAATTTGTGGCTGTTGTTCACGTTGCTCGCGTTGTTGCTGATAATTGTAGAAGTTTTGTACTTGAGAACGCGGTATCGGTGTTACGGTGACATCACTGAGCTTAGACTCTACTGCTTGTATATCCATTATATCCATGTTGTTGAATTGGAAATAACAGATTCAGAAATGATTAATGCACGTTGCAGCTGCTTTATTATATCTCGCTAATGGTGATGATGATGAATTGTCGTTAGCTGTGGATTGAGGAGCGCAACGTTATGGAGTTTGTGAGAATCGGGGTCATTGCAATAAGTGAAAAGACTTCAGTACAAAAACTTTTGCTCTAGTGTTACCAAAGTTAAAATTTAGGTTTACCTTTCTGATTTTTTGAATAAATAGATTTATTTTTCTAATTTTAAGCAAATAAATTCTATTTTTTTATTTTACGCACAATTATTTTAGTCGCGAATGCAATGAAAGCACAATCGTCAAACTTTCGTTGTGAAAACAACTGTCAAAATATTGATGAGATGTGTTTAATATTTAAGGATGCAGGGATGCTACATGGTCTTTCGTTTTGTCTGTTAACGAGTACAAACGTGTTCTCGTGTATTTTTGTTCGCGCGTTCTTAGCGTCTGACCCGTTCCACATGCTTTCTTCAAAGCGGTGAAACGTATAGGTTAAGTACGATTTCAACCCCAGTGGGATATCATTTTTAGCCTTTAAAAAGGCGATCGTGTGATTTAATGATTCACAATCACAACGATAGCAAGGATTCAAGAAAAACCTCGTGTTTCTGAGTCCTTTCCTGCCTTTCAGGATGCCTTTCGGAATGACTTGCATATTGTATGAGTGAGAGAGAGCGGAATGCTACATACAAATAAGATTAGAGCCCTAAGTTCGCTCTAAAAACCACTTTGTCAAAATCCACGGTTTAGACAATCGATTCACATATGATTACCATTGCTCAAATGCTCATACACACTATCATATCAAATGTTCCTCAGCTAATGAGGTCAAATAATTTGGGTTGACAATGTTTGCACAATTATGATTTAATATTTTCCCAACTCTAAATAGACAGCCGGTTAACGGGTTTTATTGCTACTCCATGGTGATTTTTCTATCACCAAAGGTACTGCGACTTTGCTTAACAAGAGATCAGTAAGATAATCCGAGCCTTGTCACTTATTCATCTGCTTCACCATAATTCAAATGGCATTTATTTGATTAATGTACGATCTGTTTGAGCGACAACCTGTCTGAAGTTTCTGAAGAAACTCTCCACTTTCTCATCTACTCTGATGAGAAGTATTTTCGTCAGTAGTTTTGATGAAATTCGCATTATCATGATGCACTGCAGTTCTAATATTACTACTGAATCATGTTGAATAAATCTAATAAATCAGTATGGAAAAAACAATTTTATTTCGACAATAAAAAAATAACAGCAGTACGCTTTTTCATTTCTTTTTTGTATATTACCTACCTACATAAAATTTCATATTTCAAAGAACTATTTTAGCTCATAAAACATCAATTTATGTAGGAAAACCTTTTATAGATTTGCGCATTTTTGTTTACAGCTAAAATTTATTTTTATATTTTTTCAAAGTTTGATTTTTTTGTCCATCGTCAATCTTCTGTTACAATCAACATTGCCTCATCTTCATAATTTGATATAGCTTCTTCATATTCTTCAACCGCAACTACTCGTAATTTTTGATGAACTTTGTAATGTGCCTGCATGAAATGAAAATTGATTAATTTTACAAATCCAATAAAATTAAATTTTTATATTTATCTCAGTTACACTAAACATTTTTTTAAAAACTTTTAAAACACACACTTACTTCCAAATGATGTTTTCGGCGAAATTTTTTTACGCAATACTCGCATTGGAAGCGTGGCTCATCTTCGTGTATCGACTTTGTGTGTGTACGCAAGGTCGAGGGCGAAACAAATTTTTGCTTACAAATTTTACATTCGAATTTTTTTTCGAAATGTGAGAAACGATGATTTTTCATATGTTCATGCATGAGAAATTCTTTTACTAAGGATAAAAAAGTTTATTTTAACGAAAGTTTTAATGCAGCGGACTAAAATGAATTGATAATTAAAAGCAAATTATTATTTAATGCAAGTGATATTTTAATGAAGATGTATTTGAATTTTTAATTTCATTTCAATGTTTGATTAGCATTAAATTTACAAAATGGTAAAGATTATATTTGATTTTCATTTTATTCAAGATTTTAAATGATAGCATAATTTGCTCTTTATTTCAATCTATACTTACGACAAATATCGCACGTATATCTACGTTCATTTGTATGACAACGCATATGTATCGCCAGATCACCTTTAGCAATAAATGCCTTTGCACAAATTTCACACTTAAAGTTCCGCACATTGTTATGTTTAGCCATGTGATATGTTAAATGCACTTTCTGATTAAAGGTTTTGCTACATAATTCACATTGGTAAGCTGGTAAGCCACGATGCAGATTTAGATGCACCCGAAGTGCATCTGACGTTTGGAATATTTTAGCACATTCAGCACAGGGAAATTTAGAAAAATGCTGCTGTTTTCTGCAAAGGAAATATGAAAAAGATTTTATATGAGTCATAAAAAAGATGGAAAGGGCCTATTTTATGTTATAACATGTAACTCCTCAAAAGTTTTTCTTAACAGTGGTTTTCAATAGATCGGAATGGTCAAAAATAAATATTGTTGCATAGTAATATAAATGAAAGTGATATATTGTGTGAAACATGTAACCAGACAAATATCCTTAAGTGACTTCCTAACTTTACCTAATAAATTCATTCACCAGAAACATCAGCTCACACTCGAAATTTTATTTAAGGAATCTTTCTGTCAATTACAGTCTACGTGCTGAAGTGCAGTATTTCATGATCAGAAAATTTCGATAAATAAATTTGTCGTATGAATTTTTACTGCTCGCCTCTACTAGTTTTTTGTTGTTTTTCTTTTATTGAAATTTTTTATTCTTAAATTTACATAAGCTATCATCAGTCTTTGCTAATGACAAAGTTCAATTAAAAATAATTTTATTATCTAAAAAATTACTCCAACCATAAACATAAATATATTTTTATGTGAAAAAGTTTCAACGACCTTGAGCAACTTCTTAATACTAGGATATCGGAAATTTTTTCTATATGCGTACTAAAAACTTATTGTGTATTTCAAAAAAATAATTATTTATAACACAAAAAGAACGAACAACACTCCTTAAGTAAAATTTTGAGTTGATAGAAATATATCTGTCGTTTTAGAACTTATAATTTGATATGCGACCGTGAACTGATATTTTGATTCTGACAAACCCTACTATTTTTTATTTTCTTTTCAAATGTCTCTTACCTGTGCTTCTGAAAGTCCACTCTCTTGTAAAATAGTATATCACAAGTGTGACAAAAATATTTTTTTGCCAATTTTTTTTCTGTATCATTTAACGTATCTAAATAATGCACATCCAAATATATATTATCTTCGGCATTAGTTGCTGTTTCTTGTGAAGTGTCATCTAAAACTTCTACATATCCACTTTGTGCATCAAAATTATCAATATCAGTAGGTTCATCGACAACAGGCAGAAATTCCTTAAAATCAGTAGGAATTAAATCACACGAGTTTTCATTATTTGTTTGATTTTTGCGCGTCTCTTTATGATCTAACTGATCGTCAATTATTTCACTCTCAAGATTATCTAAATATTCAAAAGTTTCCGCATTTAGCTTACAATCACCATCTAACAACTCGATATATGGATTATTTTCATCATTTTCATCTACATTTTGTATTTGCAAGTCTAGTGTATTTTCGTCACTGGTTTTCAGTGCACCTTGCTGAAATTCAGCTTCAACTTTTACTAACTGTTGTTCTGTGAACACTTCATCCTCTTCTTCATCCCCAGCATTTCCTTCGCTCTCAATAGTTGCGTCTTGACTGAGGATAAGTACTAAATCCTCCACTTCCGCTACTTGATGATCTTCCAGAAAGTTTTCTTTCTGTACTATTTCATACTGCTTCTGGAGGTCTTGTAGAGTCTTATTAGCTTTAGTTTTCAATTTTTTAAATAGTTTCATTTGCAGGTCACAACTATTACATAAATATTGTGGATAAAAATCAGCTGTTGCACTTTGAATCTGCAAAAAAAAAATTAATTTTTAGTGAGACTCCAAGTTTTGACCAGTGATCACTGAGAAACTCATTGAAGTAAAAAAAAATTTTATAAATATTAGAGATATTCGATGTATGTATATAAGACTTTGTGCACTGATTTCAAAATTCCAAACTGTGCATGTTAGTAGCTCTTTTCTGTCCATCTCATTGAGTTCTGCAAGAATCAAAACTTTTTTGGTGTCCATTTACAGATAAAAAGTTACAATTCGTTTTTCTTGAAAACGAAACCAAATACAGTGAAAGCTCGTTAATCCGAAGGCGTGTAATCCGAATTATCCAGTAATCCGAATTGAATTTATGACGCGTTACATACTCTATACTCCGCATTGATTGCAACTCTATAATCCGAATCTTTATTTTTATTCTTCTGTTTTTTATTGCTGTGTCTAGGTTTGCATAACTTTTTTGACAAAAGCAAGAATGAAATATAAAAAACTAACGGGACATCATTGAGATTCAGAGCCTACTATGATTGATATTGTATATGATGAGAAGTACATGTGTAATATTTATGTCTTATTGCGTTTAATTATTGACTGGCATTGCAAGCAAAAACTTCAATTTGAATTTAGTATATGGCCAAAAAACGTGCACATAGAACGCTATCATTAGCAGATAAGCTTAAAATAATTGAAGCAATAAAAAAATTTTCGAATAAAGATATATTTCTTCATATATGTATTATACATAAAAACAGCCTATTCAGTAATCCGAATATATCGTTAATCCGAATTAGGGTCTGCAATCATTAATTCGGATTAACGAGCTTTCACTATATCAAATAATTTATTTAATATTTATTGCTCATCTTATCGAGTTCTACAAGAAGCAAAAGTCAGAACTTGGCATACCAGGCACTAAAGATTTACCAATTTTCAACAGCCACTTCATTATTTTCGCATATCATGCTAGAAAGTGAGGTGTCGAAAAGGACTTGCGGGGTCAGTCTCCGGGCAGTTACATTGGTTCCATCAAGCACTCATTGGTGGATGGAAATTACAAAAAGAATTAAAGGTTTTTCTTTTTTACTCAAATACTTGTGTTGAATATTATTAAAAAAAATGTTCTTTCAAAAAAAATTACTTTTACTCCAATCAGCTCCTCATAAAGCTGGCCCACCGCAGTCAAAGGTTCTCCTTCCTCATTATACAAGCATTCAAAATCCCCTTCTTGATTGGGAACTCGACAGACCCGGCAACTATTCAGTATCGCCTCGTCCGAATCCATTTTAATTGCTAATAGTACCTTAAATTACAACTATTGAAATAATTAACCAATATTTACAAATGCGTCCAGAAAACACGCGAACATGAAATAAAACAAAACGTCAGAAAAGAGAAGTGTTCAGTAATATGCACGGCTGCAAGCTATTTCTTTTAATAATGCTTAGACACCGTTTACACGAGGAAACTCTTCAAAGAAAGTTTCCCTGTCTGTAGGCAAGAAGGGAAAAACGAAAGGGTGGTGTACAGAATTTGTCGTACACGCGAAATCCCTAACGTTCTATTCTTTAGCTGATATTATGCTTTGAATTTACGTTTGTTGTGGCGAGTTAACGCAGTAATTGCTTTGAAATTTTCTTGCACAAACAAATTCTAGTTTCCGTGTGTAAACGCAAAAGAAATTCACAAAAGAGAATAGACAAGAATTTCTCAGACCGTATTTGCTCGTATAAACGTTGACTTACGAATTTCTCGAATTTTTGAGACATGGCTAATGCGTTGAACAAAATACGACCGAGGTCGAGAAATCGGCAACGATTAACCGCTGTTAAAAAAAGCCCCTTCGAAAATCATTAGAGTAAGCACAATAGCGTCGAACGACGAATCATTTCGTTTTCATTATGGACATTTCAAACGTAAACAAAAAAGTTTATGATTTTTGACAGCGGGTAATCGTAGCTGATTTCCCGATCCCATTCATACTCTGTTGAGCGCATAAGTTGCTAAAGCTTAAGTTTTTCTCTCAATTGACATCGCCCTTAACTTTTTTTCACAGAAGTTAAGATAAAAATGAATACAGTTCCGTTATGAGTACATGCTAAAGGAACCCAAAATTCAACTGAAAAATATTATGTATGGATTAAGTATACTGTTTCAATTTTGTTAAAATTTGTTGTATATAAAATTTTAATTTAATTCAATGTTATTTTAGTAGATTACATCAGGCATCAGGCTTTCTGACCCAGTTTGTAAATTTGATTTCTTGCCACCGTGTTATTCAGGCTTCCAACATAGTTCTGGTGAGTCTCCATTTCGTCAACAGTAGACTTGCTTCATTTGAACTGCGACAAAGTTTCAAAAGAGTTCTACTGAAAGTAATCTTTTCATCAAAATTGCACTATTCCAGCTTTTGAGCAGCGCTTAAGAGATCACTTAAAGCTTCTCCACACTGAACGCGTCCGCGTCTCAAAATGACGTTGTATTACACAATGTTGAATCATTCCCTTCACACTGAACGCGATTGAACGCCGGCGTTAGTTTTGGGACGCAGCGTTCAGCGTTCAAGTTGTACAAAATTACAGAATATCGCGTTGACGCTGTGCTATCTAATAAGCAAAATTAGTGAGGAAATTGAAATTTTTATTGAAAGTGTGCGTAAATATAGATTTTTATTCGACAAATCTGACGAAGATTATAAAAATTTATTAAAAAAGTCGGAGGCATGGAACAAGATTGGGAAAGAAGTCAATATGACAAATAAGTATAATTTTATTGCAATAAATTCAATAAAAAGCATTAAAAATGAAACTACCTTAAATATTTCCTCTTCTTATTGATTTCATGAACCCAATATCGTCTTTTCTCTTTTTGCTTTGCAAAGCTAATAGCAAAAGGAGTTCTCCTTCTTCCGAGCTCATAGTCAATATCAAATAAAAAAGCTCAAAACGCACTACTTTTTCCAAAGAATTAAGCGAACAGACTGAATCGCTCACACAAGAATATCACGCCCTGTGTGAAGTATTGGACGCGGACGCTGACGCGCTCAGTTTGGAAAGGCTTTAAGGTAATTAATACGCGCGGTATTCGTGTGCACGAGTGGTAGCCTGGTCATTTATGAAAGCAACTTGATTGTTGAAGTCTTCTTTCACCCCTAGGTACACAAAATATCTAAATGTTGACAAATTTCACAAAAAGTCTGCGTATTTATGAGTTGATATATGTTTTTTGCTGTCTAATATGAATTTATATATATTTTTTTTGCTGTCTAATACTTGAAATTTGAAAATTTATCACAATTTCAAAAAATTGCTAAGTTTCGATCGAACAGCTGACTTTGACAGTAGTAGAGTATAATAATGTAGATGAGAAGCAGATTTTGACATCGCTACAGCCTTTATCATACGTATGTTTCTGAGAAACTGTCATTGAACTGGCTTGTAGTGTTTGTTTTAGTGTTGGGAGTGATGTTGAGTGATTTCAACAATCGATAGTTAGTAACTGTTTCAATTTGATAACTACTTGCAGCGCTGTGTAGAGTTTCACCTTTGGTTTTTTTTACTTTTGTTTCAATTTGACAATTCACAAAAGTCATTTTTTTTGTGTTCCAAATTTATTTGAAATAAAGTGAAAATTATGAAAAAAATATTGTGAAAAAATTTTGGCTGTAAAAACCAATGTATATGTAAAAATGAAAAAAATGTAAAATGTAAACAAACTCGGACGGACAAATTAAATTTTCCACTTTTTGGAACAAATGTCGTTTCATTTACGTTACGTAGTTTAATTAGAATTTTACGCTGGGACAAAATTGCAAAAAAATGATGGAAAATTTTCAGTCCAATTGGAAGCTTTTTTCAAACTTCACACTACACTACTTTTTTTCGATCGAAATTTCAGATTTGTTTGTTTGTTTACTTACATTAAATTTAATTTACTTCAATTGTTTCTTTTTAATATGTAAATATAGTTCTTATTACTTAGCAATGTATAATTTCGTGCGCGGGACGCCAAATTGTATTTCGCACTTAAATAATATTGATGTGGAAGACTTGCAATACGTGGAAAAAGATTTATGTTTCTACGAGCTGGTAAGCTGAACAATGCATAGTCCATTTTTAACCCTTGTGTCGATACGAATTTTTACAACGTCTGTCCGTCATGGGTGTTGAATGGTTGGAAATTGCCGAAATGCCGAAACTAATAAATTTTGAAATGCTCCAAAACCTATTGAGATTATTAAAAGTGGATAAATAAATTCAACTAAATGTGAAAGTTTAGTAGCAAATTTCGATTTAAATTTTTGGTAAATGTCTAGAAGTGCGGACAACGCGAAATGCCATCTCCCTTAGAATTAGAGTTCAGAAATGTATTTCTGACTTTTTCACAAAACGGATTCAATATTCCAAATGCTGCTAGACCAAACCATTTGTCCATTGAATCCGTTTTGTGAAAAAGTCAGAAATACATTTCTGAACTCTAATTCTAAGGGAGATGGCATTTCGCGTTGTCCGCACCAGCGCCGTGCTGTAACTTTTGGGGGCCCTGTGCAGAAACTAAAAAATTTTTTTTTTTTTCTTTCAATTCGTAGTAATTTATGGTATTGGAGAAGTTTTTCTAATGTATTTAATATTTGGGGCCCCTCAAAAATAGGGGGCCCAGTGCGATTGCACTTGTTGCACTTGCGATAGTACGGCGCTGGTCCGCACTTCTAGACATTTACCAAATTTTTCAGTGAATTTTATTATTGCTACACCAAAATAGTAGATAAACAACAATGTCCTCTTATTGTATACATACCTGGTATGCAAATATAGAGTACACGTTCAAAAAAATTAAAAACTCCGCCAGTTCTCAAATCAGGGTTCAATTAAAGCTGTTGAGGAATTTCAATAGAATATTTGCAAGATGGTCATTTTTGCTTTCAAAAACTGCAAAACAAACCCAGACATAATATGAAAAACTATATATATTGACATTTTTAGGTCTCATTGGGATTCTTATTATACGGCAGTGACCATGTAAACGCACAATTTGTGCTGCAAAAACTGTTGGTAATCTCGAATGCTCCACCCAACAGCAGCGCTGACCTGTTGCGGCAATACGCTCAGTCGAACTCAAATTGGAAACCATTTGTTATCGAAGCGTTAGCGATAATTAAAGCAAAACGTGTGCTGGATAAACTTGGCTTTCAATGGGAAGAGTTGCATCAGCACTATCTGCCGCACATTGCAGAACTTAGTGTTAATGTGAATCCGGTAATAAAAAGTTTGTACTTTCTATGTGAGCGGATGAACTTAGCACAAGCTGGACGCATGGTACAGTACATTAATGATAAATGCAAACGACCGGGTGATCATCTACGTTTCTATGATGAAAAATTCTTAGAAATTAATCTGTTGGACTGGTTATCACGAAAAATAATCCAAGTACAGGGAAATGATGCATCAAATTCCAACTTACAAGTAATGTTAAATTATTTCAAGCAGAACGAATTGGATAATTTTAAAGACTTACTTGTTCACACGATAAAAAATAACTCTGAGTCTAGAGAAAATGGTAGATTTCAGAATAGTGGAACAAATTTTGAAGACAGCTCGAACTCTGTAAGATTGAGCACATTGTCTGAAAAGTTAGATAAATTGGCAGTTAAAGAACAACCGCAAGAGACAGAAAATCCATGTGTGAGCGCCATAGATATCATCAATGATGGAACAAAATATTTGGTGCGCAAGGAATCAGCTGGTATTATCATAATTGTTAATCAAAAAATGTTTTACCAAGACGCTAATCCTGAACTTCAGGTAAGAAACTTAAATGTTAAAAAATTCATCCTTAAATGGGAAATTTTAATATCAAATAATTTGTACATGCCCGTACCATATGTGGAAGGCTCTGCCATTGTCCAAACTTTAATTTAATTTAGTAATTTGTTACACTCCATTGAGTGTATACTCATGAAATGATATTATGCCTTACCACAGCAGGCGTGCTATTATGCCGGAAAGCGGTCTTAGAAGGGCTCTTGGCGCAAGCGATGTTAGAAGGCCTGCTTGAAGAGTATTTCTATCAGGCCTGCTAAAGAAGGCCTGTTTTATCGGGACGTTTCATACAAAAAAGACAGTAAGTTTGAAAGGAGGTGGCAAAGCCTTAATCTTACCAAGGAAGGCTTGCTAGCTCCTGCCCTTGCCTACTGAAGTGGTACCGTCGCTAATATCTTTGTGTGTTATTTTCGTTTTCATTTAAACTCAAGTCAACGCTGCGAATTGTTGATTGCTGTAAAGTAAGTAGTAATACATATATTTCCAATATGGTATTAACAACAAATTATGTTAAAGACGTATCGTATAGGAGCGTCTGTGTAAACTTAAATAGTGAAAACTTTTAAAAAAATGCTTTCAAATTTACTATAGAGACAACTTACATTTGAATAAAGGTTTTAATATATTTTTTCAATATTTTTTTTTAAGTTCGTATCCTACCTATTAATAATTTTACCATGGCATAATTCACCTTAACATACAAATTTACTATACACTCTTAAAGATTTCTTCATTGATCTGAAAACATCAAACCGTACATAGTTATAGGAAAATAACACTGTGAATGATTGAATTAGCCCATTTTTCAAGATTATGTTGTGGTACATACTTGTGATATTTATTTCGGATTTGTTTAAAAGTATGATATTAAAAAATTTCGAAGAAAGGTTGATCTAAAAAATGACAAATTGTTTTTAATATGCATATGTATGTATGTATGTACCCGTTATCGTTACGCATAGTCGTTAGAAAAACTGAGTGTAAGTAAATACTCGCAAAGTGTCAAAACTCGAAAATGTCGAAAAACTCGATAAGTGCTGAATAATATTGAAAATGTTGACAAATGTTGAAATAATGAAAAGTGTTATATTATTTATGAAAGTATTTATCTAAGCGTCTAAGTAGATAAATTCAGCATGACCTCTGTAACACCAAGTCGTAATATATATAATATAATTTTTTCAGTATTTGCTACCTAAAAAACCTTTACGCGAACGTAAAGGCACTGATGTGGACAAGGAAAAAGTAAAGAGAGTTTTCTCGTCATTTGGCTATACACCGCTTGAATTTGATAACTTGACTCATATTGAAATGCTACACCAAATACGCGAAGCTACGAAGCGTTGTTTTCAGTATGATTCACTTATTGTGTGCATATTATCGCATGGCGTAGACGGTAAGTTTTATAAATAATTATATAAAGTTCCAATCAAATCTACTAAATTTAAAAAAAATTTAACTGAAAAATCTGGTTTATGATTTTTTACCTTCCAAAATGCATTTATATGCTCATTCAGAGTCGCTAAACACGAATATGTAAACCGTTTTTTTATTTTCCGATTTTATGAATTATGTATATGAAGTTGAGTGCATCAAAAACGTCAATTTCTGCGAACTTCGTACATTTGTTTTAGGGACATAAACATACCTCTTCAAAATCAATTTGTTACTATTCTTTACCGAATATTTTGTAGGCTTACAGGTAGAAGACAAAGTACTTTTTTCAATGTCAACGATTTATTTATTTCAGTGTTAAAACATGATTGATAAAAACTCAAACGCTAATTTTAATCGCTTAAAAATATCGAAAACTCAAAAATACGGAAAACTTTTTCTGCAACAACTTTTAGCTAAACAATTTCTTGTAATTATTTTAAATTTCTTGTTGCATATTTGCAAAAAAGTTCTTGGACTCATTCCACCTATTGTTTTTCCTTTTGTATCCTAATGTTTTGTCCTGTATGTAGAATACCTCTCTCTTAAAGCGTGCATCTTCAGCTTACAAATTAATTTTGAAGAGAAAAAATAGAACTTTTCGGTATCCCGGGTATCAGGTATCAGGATTACTATGTGACAGGGACTGACCTTGGACGGAAATTTCACGTCAAAGCTGGGGGCCTGGTAGGAATTGAAAAATTTCTGAAATAGCCAAGAATTGATCGATTTTTATGAAATTAAGTTTAATTTTTTGTTTAAAGGAGCAAAAAAAGAAATGGTCATCAGTTTTTTGTACCGAACGAATTTTCGTTTATATCATTATATGAATTACTTTTTGAATATTGCTGAACTTTTTACCATTTTAATGCACGAAAATATACTTATTTCACAATTTCAAGCCCATATATCTTTAAAAACGAGAACTTTTGAGATTACAAGGTCTCGTAAACATATCGTATCCGGCATTATTATGAGGTTAAATGCTTGTTTTAATGTTTAAGTTCTTTAAAAATAAATTTGATAATATATATATGTATATAAAAATGAATTCTGAAATATGTTAGGCTCGAGAATGGCTCGACCGATTTGAATAATTTTTTTGTGTTAGGTTTGTAATTCTTCAAGGAAGGTTTATAGCAAAAAAAAATTTGGAAAAATTTGAAAGAAAACTCGGAAAAATGCAAAAACCGAAAATTTTTAAATTTTCTACTTAGTTTTTCAAATTCAAATTTATTTTATTTTTATGTCAATATTTGCTTTGTTATTTATTTTTTTGATTGAACAAATTTTACATTTACTGTCAAAGCATAGGGATAGGGATAGGGGTGGGGATGGAGTTAGGGATACGGATAGTGATAGGGATGAGGATCGTAATAGTTATGGGGGTATGGTTAGGGTTGAGGTAATGATGGGGATAGGGGTGGAGATAGGGATAGGGAAAGGGGTAGAGATAGAAATGTAGATATAGATGGAGATAGGGATGGGGATGGAGATAGGAATGAGGATGGGGATAGCTATGGGGGTATGGTTAGGGTTGAGGTAACGATTGGGATAGTGGTGGAGATAGGGATTGGGATAGAGATAGGGATGAGGAGGAGGATAGTTATGGGATAGGGATTGGGTTAGAGATAGAGATAGGGATGAGAATGGGGATAGCTCTGGGGGTATGGTTAGGGTTGAGGTAACGATGGGGATAGTGGTGGAGATAGGGATGGAGATAGGGACATGAACAGATGGGGATGGGGATAGCTATGGGGGTACGGTTAGGGTTGAGGTAACGATGGGGATAGGGGTGGAGATAGGGATAGAGGTTGAGATAGGGATGTGGATAGAGATAGGAATGAGGATGGGGATAGCTATGGGGGTATGGTTAGGGTTGAGGTAACAATTGGGATAGTGGTGAAGATAGGGATAGGGATGGGGATTGGAATAGAGATAGGGATGAAGATAGCTATGGAGATATGGTTAGAGTTGAGGTAACGATGGGGATAGGGGTGGAGATAGGGATAGAGATTGAGATAGAGATGGAGATAGGAATGAAGATGGGGATTGGGATGGGGATAGCTATGGGGGTATGGTTAGGGTTGAGGTTACGATGGGGAGGGGGCTGGAGATAGGGACATGAACAGAAAGGGCAGTACAACGTCTGTTAGGTACACTAGTATAGTATATAATTTGATTTTATACCTTCTATGATTTCGATTATCCGATTGATTTTTGGCAAAAGATCCTTCGGATATCCGAGCCTCCACTGTATTCAAGAAAAATTAATAATACTACTATAATTTCAGGTTGTGTTTTTGGCTGTAATAGCATTCCAGTAGAAATTGATGTCATTGAACAGATTATGACAGATGATACCTTACAGAGTAAACCAAAAATGCTGATTGTACAGGCATGCCAAAAAGATGATCAGCCAAATGTAAGCATGATTTCACCATCTTATTTTTTGATGCTTAAATATTAGGTTTTGATGAATGCAGGAATAAAAAACACAGCCATTATTTGACTATATGATCTTGTAGATATTGAAAGACTGACTGACAGAACTTTAATATGAATACTATCCCTCTAATTTCAGATATTGCACTTTGGTATGGAATTTCAAAATTTTGAGCACTCAAACAAAAATATCTCGATAATCATGCGTGATATCAAAATTTTTCATATCATTATGTATTTGTTAGTGTGACAAAGCTTTTAAAATCACATATGTACATATTTTAAAGGCCAAGAAAGATATAGAATATTTTTCTTCTTAAATGATTTTAGTGTGTCTATATATCGAAATAATATAAATAATAGTAAAATAAAAAGTTATGTGAACCCAGCTTTGTTTTTGTTTCGTTTACCAGGAGCAGAGAAAAGGCAAAGTACAAGCTTTAAGAAGTGGACCAATCGCTTACATGGACATTGTAAAAGCAATGTCCACAGTACCGGGATATCCTTCGATGAGACATACCGAACTTGGAACTTGGTTCATCCAATCCCTTTGTGATAAGGTCGACGAGTTGGGTGAGAAGTGAGTTACTCGATTTAATTATTTGTTTGGATGTAGTCATCATAATATCTTATCAATTCTAGAATGCATGTGTTAGACATATTAGTATCTGTAGCAAGAGCTGTAACGGATAAACGTGGAGATCAACATGAAGTTATGGTGCCTATGACAATACATACTTTAAGTAAATTCTTTTTTCTACCAAACAGAAAATAATGTTTATGAAATTCATAAATATTTCAAGCAAGAAAATTTTTTGTTTACCATAACGACAATAACTTTTCATACTTACATTTTCAATCAAAAATAATTTTTACTTTTTGAAATGTGATTTTTACTTTTTTATAAGAGATAATTTCTTGATTATATTATTTTTGCTGTCAAGAAAATAATTATGTAAATATAAATTTTTTTACTCGTTTTTGCGATCAAAAATAAAATGATTAAAAAAACGTTAAATGACTTAAAAATTCCGTTTCTACACAGCTGTCGAATAAAGAAGTTATATTAAAAGTTCAGTAAAAATTTATTTTTTCTTTTTGTAAGAAACATAATTAAATCTTACATTGAATCCGAATCTGTTGCCCCGTTTTTTATATCAATATTTTTTATACTTAGGGGAATGCGGGGTCAAACGGTACAAAGGATAAATACCTTGCATTACAACACTATCAAATGTAATTATAAAGAATTTAGGTTTGAGTTGTGCTCATGTAACTGCCAAGTTACAGCAACATTTCGACCTTCCGTTGTCGAAAATAACGAGGTTCATCAAAATGAGTGCAGTCGCTGTAAAATTCAAGGATTTTTGACTTAAATAAATTCATTTCATCATTTAATAAATGCAAAGTATCACGTAGTATATATTAGTGACATTAATGTCTGTTGATAATGATTTGTTTATGTTGATAAGTTTTTGTTTTACGCGTCTGGGGGCAAAGTGGTAGGGGCAAAGCGGTATTGTTCATCACTTGGTTCCATCATTTTATCCAGTTTTCAGGAGTTTCGAAAATAAAAAGTCCAGCTACTTTTGGACGACCATTCATCACACACACAAAACATGATTTTTATTCTTAGAAAATTTTTAAAACGTATGTATAATAATCATTTTTTACGCCACCCGAGGGGCAAAGCGATAAAAACATACTTTTTTTTGCATCGCAATAATAAATATCTTCTCTTGAGAAAATAATGAGCCTAATAACCTCAATAGATTCAATGTAGATCGATTTGGTTGTTGCAAAAAAATCTATTTTTTTTTTTTTTTGGTGAAAACTTGGTTAACCCTTTAGGTGTACCACTTTGCCCCGCCTTCCTTTATGTATGTCAGCTTAGTATATTTTCTAAAAGAAAATGAAACCCAAGAAAATATGTAGATATAGTACATACTTTCATAACTTTAATATGCATATAATCCAATATGGATTGTTACTCTTAATCGAAAAAATAAACTTGGATATATAATGTTATGCGGGTATATTTTCTCTAAAATTTTAAATTGTGTCCAGGCAAAGCGCAGCTAATGGATTTTAAATTCAAATAAATATATACATAATTCGAAAAAATACTTGATCAATTCGGATTCAGCCATCTTAAATCAATGAAAAAAAATGACAGTTCGGTTCGTTTAAACTAAAAACAAAATTTGGAAGCAAAAAGAAAAAAAAAATAGTTCCTGTACTTATTGTTCGATTATATCAATAATATAATTATTGTATAAGAGAGTAAAGATTCCCTAAGTAATAAATTTTGCAACATACACACGAATTAATCATTTTCATACGCTTGCTGTAGCTTTATTTTAAAATTTTGTTATGAATATTTTTAAATATACATATACTCTTTCTTTATTGAATAAGTTAGTGAACTTAAATCCTGTATATATTTTTTAAATATTATGTCAAAAGTACATATTGTTTTAATCAAATTATGTTTAGCTATGTTATTTTTTTCCAACGTAATTCAAAGACTTAAAATCTTATATATGTATCATTTTCACGTCGTTTTTACTTATTAATTATTAATTGGAACATGTGCCTTAAATGCATTATCTATATATATTTTTTTTTTTACTTTTGCCACTTTTTGATAATGTTATTTTAAAAAAATAAATGTTTTATTTTTCTGTAATCAATGAAAGCTATAAGCTAAATAATTTTGCGTACATCATTCATTTACATATATGCACGCATATATATTTTTTTATACATCCATAATAAATTTATACAATTACTGAATGCACGTGTAAGATATTTGGTTATGAAATATTAAAACTGCGATATAACCATTTTCTTTTCTTTTCAGGTTGCTAGACTTTACTTATTTTTGAATAACTGAATAGAATTTTTTTTTAACATTTTATTTTATATATTTTTTTGTACTGCTGTTCCACACCACAACATTTTTGTTAAAAATTTTATCCAACATTTAGAATACTAGGTATCGACTCAAAGTGAAAATCTACTAACGTTTAAAAGAAACTGAAAATAAGTTATTACATTTCGAAAACATTGTATTGTGAACATTAAATAGTCTATGTATGCACTTTTGTGTGATGTGCCCAGCAGAATAATAGTATGTATTTGCCTGCTCAATACAAGGGCTCCTTTACATTCCTTGAGCTCTCTTAAATATGATGTTATTGCTTCCAATATCAGACCTATTACGACAGTCGAGACTTGCCGTTTAAACAAGATATTGTATTTTCCAACCTCAGGCCTAAACTACACTAAAATCCACATAATTTATTTTTCATGTTTGTTTCATTTTTCGTTTTAATTTATATGCTCTCAATAAGTTTATGGGAATGTCATGCCTATAGAGTTTGCTTGGCTCTTAAAAAATACTGTGTATTTACGATATCCAAGCAGGGCTCATAAATCTCTTTCACTTGAACCGAGAAAGGAATGTCTGCTTAACTTCCTATTTTTTGGAAGCGAACGTGACAGGCTTTGACGCCCGATAACAACAGATAGAGCGTTTTCCTGCCCAAATAGAAATTTTTCTACGGCAGTAAAATATCAGCATTGCTTTCAAGCAGCCATAAAATCAAAAATAAATTTAAAAAATTGCTATCAAAATTAATTTTTCAATCATAATTATTAAAGCTTATAACAAAAAGGAGGAGAACACTTTCACCTTCATGATTTACTCGATAGTATGTTAGTCAGTATATCCGCTTATAATTTAAGCAAAATGTTTAAGCTGACGTAAAAACCTTATTTATTTTCTACTAAAAAATGTCTGAAAGTTTTCACTTTGTGCCGACCAAAGGGTTTTTTAATGGCGTTAAACTAATGGAGCGGAAAGGTGTTTTTCTTTATAAACATATCGTTTTTCAATATACATAGTATGTATGTATGTAACTTAAGTCTAAATTTATATCGTCAGATATATTAAAAGAAATTATTTTCTTTCGCAATATTTTAAGTGAGCAAAGTATTGTATAAATAACTTTATAAGTACTTAATTTTATACATTTGGAACTTATTTTTAGTTTTAAAATTAAGATTTTATCTTAATTTGTGATAGATTTTTGTGTATAATTTCTAATTTAATAGATGAACAAATCAATTTGTTGTGTCTTTAATGCAAGTTTTGAAATTTAAAGTTATTATTTCTGCAATACCTAATTCTTAACTTAAGGTCTAGCTTAGGTATTTTAATTCGTATGGAGCTTAATCGTTTATAATAAATTAAATATAAGACTAAAAAAACTTATGCTTTAAATAATATCCAAAACGAATTTTTAAACCTGAATAACGTTAGGCCCCTCTTACAATTAATAGTCCAAGAGGCAGCTATAGAAAAGTGGTGTGCACAAGATATAAGAAAAATGTCGTGTCTTGTTGATGTATGTTTAACCGTTTTAATATTATTCAAAGTCAAAGATTAAAAATTATTTTTGTATACATATATCTCGCTTCCTATTTATACTGTCACTAAATTTTTGCATAAATCATCTGTTCCAGCCGGAAAAAACAGATAAATATTTATAAAGTTTTACCCCAAAAAAGTGTTCCAGCCGAAAAATGTGGTGATTGAGAGAGATGAGAGTAAAAATCAGCTTATCACTTCCCCTCCAAAAAAAAGTTTAAGTTTTCAACCAGACAAGTTGCTTGTGGCTAAGACTTGAAGACAGTCGCAATCTTAGGTAACGACTGGAAACTCAGTCTTGACAAACGATGGAAAATAAATTTCCTGTCTCAATAGTATATGTCCAATACTTTTCTTAGGAAATCATTTTCAGCCTTAATTTTTTTCACTTCTTATAAGGTTGTGTTAAGAAGGAGCAACATAACAAATTGAATTAAATTAAATGCTCGTTTATTTAATTAACTAGTTGAGTGATTTTCTACTGAAAACAAATCGTAAAGTTGAACATCACCTAAATGGTTGTATAGAAGTCAAATTATAGATACTGCTCAGATTCAAATTCCTTTACTGTTAATTGAAGCAAGATAACGACGTTTTCGATCTTTTCGTGACAATAAACCTTAAATATTTTGAATAGGAAGAAGTCTACTTAAGGCAGCCACCCTTTTTAATTAGTTTTGTTATACATAATTCTATCCATATACGCCACTATTCTTTAGCCGCCTCTCCAGCTTTGTCTACATTTGAATATCAATCAAATCCTATAATTGCAGCTATTTTTGACTACGTTTTTGTTTGAATATTTTTTGCTTAAATTTTTTATTTGAATTTTAAAACTTCTGTATGACTTTTGAGGTGCTGAATCGATAATTTAAGGGTCACAAAATGTATAATAAATCACTTAGGAGCGCATGAGCCTTAATGTAAAGATAATATTTGTAAATCTATAGGTTTTTTTTTGGAACTTCGATAGTATGTGTTTTTAAAGCATTAATTCGAAAACAAAGATATAATAATAATTTGATGACAGTAATTTTTTGAAATAAAAATTCGACATGGAAGATTCTGCGTTAATTCTGTATGGGCTACATATGTATACTAGAGCGATTCAAATAAATTGAACCATCTCTAAAAGAAGAGTATTTGCGATAATATTTTCGCTCAAACGTACATACATACATATGCTAATAAATTTTGAGTTTGATTTCGGTGTCCATATTGTCCTATCTCCAATTCTTAAACATCAGTTTTCTGATTTTCTTGAAAATTTTAAACCGTAACTGATACACTGGAGCTCATTCCGCGCCCTAAAATCTGTTAGTGAATAAAAGCTGGTTTACGTTTCTTAAAGATTATAAATCACTTAATCTAAATCCGGTACTGGTTTTGCCCTAACATGTGAGGATCTTAGAAGATTCTTATTCAAGTTTTTAGGAGGTTCTAATAAAAACATTTCAATGTTTTAATTAGAAAAACCTATAACAAATCAGCATTTTAAGAAAACATATGAAAAAACTATAACAAATCAGCATTTTAAGAAAACATATGATCGGGTAAAGTAAATAAAAGTTTTAATCGAACTTCTGAAGACTATATCTCAGTAAAGATTGTCGAACGAGTTGACATATAAATATACTTAGTTAAAAACTAAGATTTATAACATAAGTACTTAAATTTTATTTGTTATTAGTCGACTGTTATTATTAATTAATTGAACATTGTTTGATCGAATTGTACAGTCTTAGCAGAAACCGATATTTTATGTGAAATTTCCAGGGACTGAAACCGAACCCGAACCGAAATGGGTTCGGGTTCGGTGCTTTTATAACCATGAACCCGAACCCCGTTGAACCCCAAAACTCATCCAGATTCGGGTTCATAAATTTAATAAAATTATTTTTGCACATGAAAATATTCTGTATACTTAAACCAAAAAAAAATATTTTTACACACAAAAATATTCTGTGTAGTGTGTACATAAAAAAACAAAAAAAAAAAGAAGACAAAAAAAAAATAGTAAAGTTTCTCGTGTTCGTTAATGTTGCCTAACGAACGGTATTTTTTTTATTATTTTGATTTTCTTTGATTGCTTTGATTGCTACAAACTGAACGTGTTTTTTATTGTTTGTTACATTTTAAATTAAATTTAATTAAAATTGTTTTGCGTAAAGTAAAGTAAGTACATACTTTACTTTACTTAAATTAAATGAAAATTTTTTTGAAAAATAAATAAATGATATTGTACTTTTTTTTCTAAATTTTCAACCCGAACCTGAACCCTGGACCGAACCTGAAACCAAACTTTTTATTTTGATTAACCCGAACCTGAACCCGAACCCAATTTTTTCAGGGTTTCAGTCCCTGGAAATTTCACAAATCGGTCAATGCTTTTTAACAAACATGACAGAGTTAAATTGTTCCATTTGTTGTCTCTGGCATGTTTGTTAAAAAGCATTGACCGATTTGTTAAATTTCACATAAAATATCGGTTTCTGCTAAGACTACAATTCGATCAAACAATGTTCAATTAATAAGTACTTAAAGGTATGTGATGACCCCTTTCTTCGGTAACGAAAGATTTTATCTGATATTTTACGAGTAGTATGTTTCAAAGATACTAAACAACAACAAATAAAAACAATTTTTATTAATCTCATGTTTTAAGGCAACGTGTAAGTTCTTCGAAAGTCCCATAAAGTCATAAGTTTAATTTGAAGAAAATATGATATGTATATCTATCATACATATCGTACACATTCTACTAAAAAGGCACAACTCATAATCTTGAAATTTTCAGAAAACAAAAAACTGTTTTGGAGAAGGTACTAACAATATGGTTTGATCGTAGCTATCAAAACAGCTTTAACTCTCCGACACAACTAAAAATAGGGCACTTTTGCGGCTTGCGGCCTAGTTTCCATTGCAACATGAAGAGAGACATAACTCTTTTTTGAAAACAAGTAGATATGTGTATGATGAACAGTTTTAACGAGAAAACTCGAAAATGATAGTTTTTGAGTTGAGCCTCTTTAGTAGAATGTGTGCGATATATATGTATGTGATTGATATGATAACTGTTCACTGTATGGCGGTGCTGAAAATTTACTTTTCATTTCGTGCTAATTTTTTGATTTTCTTGTTTACAAAAATTTGTAGTCACTATGTTTTTTCATATGATAATATCAGTAAAATCGATTGAATAGACAAAAAACATTGGATGCAGAGTGGTCACATCCACTTTTACATACCGGTGGCTGATTTATATATAGGCTAAAAAGCTGCAGACTTGAGCGGCCAATGTTAGAAACATTTTATTTAAAATAAGATTAAAAAATAATCTGATAACCATGCGTACAAATTTAGTGTAAAAATTATCTTCGCGAAACCGAAATACAGTGGCACAATAAATTTGCATGAAACCTTTTACTACTTAAATAGATAAGTAATAGAAATGAGTTACTTTTAAGTATTCTATATGAGGTACTCCATGACAAATCGATTTGGGGAAAAAGCCAGCTAGTCTATAGTGCTAAAACTTTAAATCCGCATAACAACAACTAACTGAAAATTTTATTACATAGGACAAAAAGAACATATCGTTCTGTATAGAACCAAAAATCACTACCTAAATATTCATGTTTTCGAGCTATGTATAAGCGTTAGGCGATCAATTTTCAGTCAATACACTCCAGTATACTTTTTCTTTATCCCGTCAGTAAAGATAGCCACACATAAAAATGTTAAATCTTCAATGAAAAATCATAATAGAATCAATGTATGACATTTAATATATTTTCTTAAAGTAAAGTTGTTAATCGAGCATAGCTAAGTCTAATTAGTTAAATAGGTTATAGACTTCAACTTAAATATCTTTCAAAGCTTTTTAATGTTTTTTCTTAATTTATATTATAGTAAAGTAGTATACCAATTAGTGTCATCAAAAATTTCTAAGCGACCATTAATAAATTCTACAAATGAGTTTCATCGGAGCCAGGTGATCAAAATCACCATTGGCCAATAAAATTGATTATATTGGCAGGCAAGATCAAGTTGACAGCTTTTAATAGAGCCACAGTTTTTAAGACACAACATAAAGATGGAGTGTTCTTCTCTAATCCTTACGAAACTAATACTAAATAGTTAGCTTTTTTACCGAACCACTTTAAATTAAAAATATTGAAGTCACTTGACTTTAAATATTTAAAAAATAATATATTTATATATATATATATATATATATGTAAATGGTTTTTATTTATGTGCGCTTACGAATGTAATTTTAAATTATTTTAGAACTAACTTACAATCACTCCTTGTTTGACAATTAACAAGTTTTTCTTTTGGTACCCTCGTAAATGATATACTTCAAGCAATGCCCTAAGTTTTCAACCTGCTCCATACAATATGTTAATGCCAACAATCATACTTAAGTATACATGAACTAAAAATTTCCAGAATTTCTATAATTAAATTATACTCAAAACAAATTGATTTGCCAAAATGTTTTTTGAGAATTTGTTTTCGCACTGTATCTTTCATATATTATTTTCAGCACCAAGCCTTTCATTATGCTCTTCTAGTTTTTCTCTAAAAAAAGATGGATGCCGGGGGGAGGGGGGGGGGGGTTAGCTTAGCTACGTAAGACATGCAATTTGTAACAATTTCTTAAGAGAATACTATAATTTCAGATTAATTCAAGTAGAAGGCTTCAAATAACGTAGATTGTTCTATCTAAAGTGGAAGTTTTAGAAGTAGTTTCAAGTCATTTTAACTGATTTTTTTTGTATTGGAGTCATAAAAATAGTATGCTTTTGTTCTTCAAAATACTTTCTGAAAAATCAGTCTTAATCCAGAAATTGAAGATAGGAAAGAAAAACACTTGTTTCCTACTTAAAATCAAGGTTTCAGTTACCACAAACAAACGCTTATAGTTTTCTTATGATGAATGAAGGTTGAAGTCAATAACAAGAGCTTCTATAAAGATGTGGACTATGGAACATAAAAACCTTCATCAAAGGCTTCTAGCCCTAAAACTTTTATTCAAAACTTTTTTCTTTTTTTTTTTGAAGATGTTTTGCAGCAAAGAAGTACTTTATGTTTACAAAAAAAAAATTATATTGTTGCACATTAGCTTTAAAGTCGTGGCATGATAGCATAAAGACGGCTTAAAAAGAATTCATATTTTCTAAAATAATTTGTATTGCTTTTTTGAATAGGTTTTCATAACTTTAATCTAAAACAACTTGCGACTATTGTACATTCCATTTTTTATAAAAATACTTGTTCTACGCTACTCTAAAGCTTATGCGCCGAAAATATGCCCCAAAGTTTCAGAATTTTTCTAAGAAAAGTTTCATATTTGCGAGCGTACCGCTACATAAGATGATAAATCATTTAGATTTTGTATTGCTACATGAAGCTGAAAATTTATCGACATTTTGAAACCCGGAATGAGAATGAGCCAAGTTGTTGGAACATTCTTAAAATTATTTATTAGAAGAATGTGTACATTATTTGAAATCGAGCCATAACGATAGGCAGAGAAAATTTTTTGTACCCAAAACATTATTTTGATTTTTTTTTATCTATTATGCTTGTGACCCGATGTTTTTTTTATATGAAACGTGTGGGGGAGAGCGGCGAGGCGAGTAAAACGATTTCTCTTATGATCTCAAAACTTCAATGTCTATTCAAAGTATTGTCAGTGACATGAATTTGATGCATCAATTTATGGCAATTTGAATACCTTACTATTCTCATATCGCAACTGCTTTACTTTGAGTGAACATTATCGAAGAAATTTTCATAATAATATATTATTTCAGAAGAATTTGATTAGTAATATTTTTTTAAATGTGACTTCAATTCAAAAGAAGATACTTAAATATTTTAGTGGTGATTTTAGGCACTCATTATGCTTCCAATTTCAAATAATGTACACTGACAAATATATATGTATGTACTTATTTTAAAATACTCCCATTTTTTATACCTCTTAAGATTCTTGTGCATACATGAAACTATAAATTGTACAGGTAGTATAAACAGCATATACATTTTACTTAAATAGTATTTTATCTTAAATAGTATATTATATTTGTTTTGCGTATGGTCTAAAATTTAAAAAAAGAAAAAACTTTGGCATTACTTATCACTAAGAAAGGAAATGAGTTTATCATGCTACATAAATATTATTTTATTAAGTACATATTTACAATTTTTAAGACCATATCGTCTATGTAGAACAAAACGTCACTAACTACATTTTCATGTTTTCGAGATATAAGGATTTTAGTATGCACCTTAACAGTTTTTAAACTGTCAAGCTTCCGGTCACATTGAGCTTTTAACGATGTAACTCGGAAATATGAAAATGGTACTTTTTGTTCTACATAGACGATATTATGTTTTTCATTTCAGTATTTTATCTTAACTTTTTTATAAAAGAGCTATTGGTTTTTTAAACACTACTCGTTTATAATAAAAAAAAAAAACTCAATTTGTTCTTGAAAAAACAAAAAAAAAACTGCGATTTAAGTTGTAGATTTTAAAGTTTTAAAAATAATCACAAATTTGACAAAAAAAAAACTTATGTATTATACATAATTTTTTTATAAAGTTTGTAACTAAGCGTGCAAAAATCTAGGTTAACTATGCAACGAGTTGTATAACGTACATAGAACTCTGTGAACTTAAAAGATTAATATAATTTATATAGAACTTCCAACTTAAATATATTTTGATTTCTGAAAAAAATAAAAAAAAATTGTAACAAAAACAAAATAAATAAGAGGCAATCCTTGTTAGATGCGAATAATCTTGAACAGGAATAAAAATTTTTAGGTTGGCAAACGTTTCTGCTGCAAATATACATATGTTAAAAGTAAAGTCTTTAAGAAAAAAATCATTAAAATTAAGGAACGATTTACATACCTGCCTTTGCATAATTCATCTACAGCTACATGAAGCAGAACTACATAGGTTTAGACCCATCAAGAAACCGCTCATATCTGAAAATGGATAAAAAAATTACATTTTCAACAAGCGTTTAAATAAAGTAAGATAAAACTTAACACCGACAATAACCGACGTCCCAGGCGAGAATATAGTGGCGCCAATTTAAAGGCACAAAATCTTTCTAAAGAAATTTTGATATTTCTCGCTGACATGATTATAAAAAGGTGTCACAAACAGTACCACATTTTTATCTATTACGTGACATAGCTGTGTACTTTACCGGATTAATAACGTTGTATCGATATTGCACTTATCGAAAGGTCATTTTTAAAGTTTTTTAAATGTTTAAATTTTTACAACGCCAACGTAAGTGATTCTGAGACATTGTGGGTTAAAATTTTAGTTCTGTAAAGTACGGTTGTGTTTGTAACAAGAAGTTTCGCTCTGCTCGCTTATTTGCTGCGTTTTGAATGTGTGGTTTTCGAGCGTTTGGGCTTATGGGGAAAGACCCTCAGGGGGATACATCAGCGAGCTCCCAAAGACCGTTACTAATTCAACTCATAAAACTTTACAACAAGAAAATATATTCGAGATTTACCTATGGTAACACAGAGGTCAGACCGAAATATTTTCCTACACTCAACAAAACCTATTCCTCTTTGAGTGTTTAGCGGCAAATATTGTTTTGTTTGAGGCATAAGAGTGTTATCGTGCATAATACGCAACCCCGTGAAAAGCTACCGAAAACGTAGTAAAATAGATACATGTTTCATTTTGATCGTCGATTGCCAAAATGGTCCTTTTTTAATATTTAAGGTCAAAACTCTGCCATTACAAATCTCGCTTTTGATATGAAATAAATTCTCTTCATCGCTTACATGTAGCTGTTGGTTGTTTGTTATCCAAGATCACGTACGATTTCCATCTTATCACTAAGTTCAGAATCGGGAATAGTTGTGAAGTGTGTACGGTCACTGCGGAAAGTATTCCGCTCGTTTGAACTAGTCTTAAGTGAGCGCTCAGAAGGCGTTTCAGCACCACCGAGTTGTATACGCTTTTGCAGAGCTGAGACAAAGTTCTATAGGAAATCAAATACACAATAGCAATCCTTTAAAATATCTACTATATTTTGATCATTACGTACCTGTGAAATTATATCACCACGTGCCGTACGCACTTGGTAGAGATAACGAAACTTACGTTGTCGGGCCTCTTCGCGTGTTTCACGTGGACGTTGATTTGCACGTCCAGCAGCGCAGCGTGCCATTTGATTGTGTCGATAATAGGCGCGTTTACGATGATCGACACGCCAACCAGTTATGAAACATTGCACCATGACACTGATGATGATAGAAACCGGCCAAGCGCATATTAAAATACCCCCATAACAGGGTGGTGGCGCGGGATTTGGTTTCATATTTAAAATCTGAAGAATAACAAACAATGTATTGGAGAATTATTCTTATAAAATATATGAAATTTTCAACAAAAGTCCTTACCCAGTTGATTGTTTCTAGACCATTCAAAAAGAAATCTACCGATGCAATGATCATAGCTGTGCCGAAAATACTCGAAGCAAATATAGTTATGTATTTGACGCAACATAATGTCAGAACGGCAAAGATAATTGCACCTCCTACTATAGCCACATAGATCTCACGGTGCTAAGAAAGAAACAAAAAATAAAATAAATTTTATTTGAGAAAGAAATTTATAAAGTGATAATATACAATTATGAAAATCCGTATAATCTGATATCGCTATGCTGACTCTTGATAGTTGATATCAGGGAATGAAAAAAAAGCCGCACCTTATCGTAACGTTTAAATCGCAAAACGCAAACTTTATTTCTCACATTCTTTGTCTTGCTCTTTGATTCAAACACCAACCCGTACTAAAGCAAGCAGATTTTAAAGAGAAGAACAGAATGGTAACGTTCTGCTCTACGTACAAAATACTTTATTCGCTTTGTTGTGGTTTTGATTCGCGGATGCTACCCGAACTCGTACCAAATGTAGTGATCGATTTTATCATTATATTCGTGTTAGTGATGCCATGTTTTGGGAGTCAAAAACGGGTACTATGGTAAGGGGACCCATTTTCGGGTCAAAACCGCTTCTTTTCAGGGTCCCGAGCCTCCCTTAGTGCAGTCCAAAAATTTTTTTTGAGCTATCTTTATTTTGAAAAAAAAATTTTTTCCTCATACGAATCCAATGACAAAAACGGTCACTACATTTGGTGCGGGTTCGGATAGCAATCGCGAGTCAAAACCACAACAAATTGAATTAAGATTTTTGTACGTAGAGCAGAACGTTACCATTTCTGTTGTGCTCTCTCATGTCGCTTGCTATTGTTTGTGTTAGTGTTTCAATCAATGAGTGAAGTTCGGAATGCAGAGGGAAAAAGTTAACGCTCATAGAACAGAACGAAATCGAACCATACGATAGAGTTTTTTTTCATTCTCTGGTTGATATTATGTTTTAAAGATAATCGAAAATACTTTTAGACTACATATTAATTTTCAAAAACACTTTGATGATATTTGAGTTATAGTTTAACATCAACTAAGTATTTTCATTATTAGTTTCAATGTCTCAAGTTCTCAATAATATCTCGCTCAACTGAGTACTATCCATATATTACATTACTTACTCCAAATTGATTATCCGGCATTGTGGCCACACAAATTGCCATTGCTACAGCTGCCAAAAGCGCTCCAGCAAATGCGCTTACTAGCGCCGATGCTATAGGATGTGCGGAACCTATAACAGCTCCAATAAGTCCGGCTATAATGGCCAATGCAGAATCGGCTGGACTGCCAAGTAGTGTAATTTGAAAATCTTGCAAAATAAAAACGCCATTAGCACCAACCAATAGTCCACTGAGAAAACCAACGGCACGTAAACACCGATAGCCTATGTTGAAAGCAAAAGAGCATTTTATTATGAATCCAATTAATAAATTCAATTCGCCAAAACTTTTAAAAATTTTGTAGCCCCTTTTTTGGCTTTCAATTAAAACTACCTGTCTATTATAGCAAAGTTCCTAAAGAGCTTAACTCTGTGAGGCTGTATTGCTAGTAAGTTTTTACATTCCAATGGGTTCTTACACAGTTTTCTGCCTATACTATACATAAACTATCGATAATTTCTTATTAACTTTTACAATACTGCACAATCTGAAAAATGGGTTGATCTGTGATTAATTCTGGATTGCTCCTTTTGGACCAAAAGATTGAACATTTATGATCCAGTTGAAAGGATCACAGATTTGGATATTTGCTTATAAGAAAGCGGCCTGGCATGAAATCCAATCAGATCGGCCACATCACTTTGGAGGCAATTCTACATATATGTATAGTACTTACACTTTGACCAAACCCTAATTTTATAAAAAGCTGCTCTACGTTCTTTTTTTTCATTTAAAAAATAGTTTTTCATCTCATGACTAAATGAACGATTTCTCTGTATCCAAAAGTATATATTCTAGCTAATATGCTATTATGGTCCTTTAAAGAATACTTTCGATCCATGTATGGAAAAATAACTTTTGTGCACCAATCGGTTGTGTAACTTCAATAAAAATATTTTAAGCATCTTGGAAGCGAATTCGAGTTTGCTAGGTCTCCGTTTTTGGGTTATTTTAGAAAAAAAATTATACTGGCCTGGATTTGCACCTGAATATGCACAAAATTAATTTTTTTCTAAAAATATGCCCAATAAAGGAGGCTCCAAGGCAACTCTAATTATAACCACAATCCATTCTGAAATTCTTTTTTTTTTCTACTTATAATGCAAAAATATATATGTGTGTACATATATGTATGCATGTACATCAATTAACAATAAACTGCAGTGAGTTATCTCTGGTATGAAATACAATTTTTATCATCATATGATATTATCAGAAAACTGAACAGTTTCTTAAGTGCATACAAAAAAGTTCTAAAACTCCCGCACCTTTTTACTATAGATATGCTCTATTTACTATAGTAATTTATACTCACCTAGTAAAGCATAAACAATGCCAAATACAGCGCCTATTGTCCACAGCATAGCCGATATTGTGTCTGGTGGTATTGTGGTACATGATGGGTTTTCCATAATGCCCTATAAATAAATTCAATAGTGAGACTAAAATGTAAGATTTTTACATACAACGCTTATTTTTCAACGTCATCTCAGAATCAAATTACAAATCATCGTAGTTTCGTAATATTTTTCACTGTCGCAAAAAAGTAAACAACTAGTAATGCATTGTACGCTGCAATATTTTCATCGTCGTAAAAAGTAAACAACTACAAACGCACTGTACACTGCAATATTATCATCTTCGAAAAAAAAGGAAAAAACTACAAATGTAATACACCCGCCAACATCGTCACGAATATGTAAAAATCACAAATGTTTTGTACACTGTAATATTTTATATCGTCGCATGGAAGGACCTGCAAATTTTGTAGTAAAATTTCTTAAAAAATTGTTAAATATTTTGAAATAATGGAAACAACTAAGTATTAATGTTTCAATTAAATATATAATCAGATTTTTCAGCAAATTATAACTCTAATACTAAATATTGTTAATTCAACTAATTATTTTTCTATGAGTGTATAAAACTGTGAAGTGCACTATGCATTATAGTGGGTTTCTTAAAATACTTTGTGATTTGTAAGAACTTCATCGGTTTTTGTAATTATGTTTCCGATGAGCCTAAATTGAATCGATTTGTTAAACTAAGTTCCTTTTGATATATGTATGTAGTTTAATCTCTATGCTTAAAGTTAAGATTTAACAAAATAAACTCCCCCTCTGGAAGCATATGCGTCACGATATTACGAGACAGTATAAATATGCAAGAACAGCAAAAGAAGCGAAAAAAACTAACACCCTGTAGACAAATAAAGTGGGTCAAACGCAAGATAATGCACCATTTGGATAGCAAACGCCAGCAAAAGCGTTTAGAAAAAACAACATTGATGTCAACTAAAAGAATTGCAATGTTAAATTTATACGGTGGGTATAAATCGACCAACGAAATTGGAGCAAAAGTTGAAAAAGTCAAACATGAACAATGTAGATATGTAAGTATTCATGTTGCTGGTCAAAGAAGTTCCAGGCCAAACTAGTTAACGCTTAGCTTAAAAATATGCAATGAAATCTTAATGCAAAGCACTGTTATTAGCGAAGCTCCATGTAAACTCTGAGCCGCGGCTAAAGGCCGACTCTAACAGTTGTGCTGAAGTACTGTGGTAAGCAACGTAAGACAGTAAAAATTTATCAATTTTATTGTGTGCCTTCGGACTTACATCCTTTATTTTGCACAACTTTGTCTTTGCTAGCCACAGTAATTCTATATAAAAGTTAGGGTAAGTGGTCTCAGGACTTACGTCCTCCAATATCTCCAACAAAAGTTTCGATGACCACTGTGCTTTTGCATTAAAACAAAATTGCATGCCTAAAGGCATACAAATCAACTAGTTTGTCCTAGGAAAAACCGAAAAAAACGTTAGCATTTGAATTAAAGTGTAAAGACACTTGAGATCAAGACTGATACACCAATATACAGCATTAGATTGAATCCAAGTATAACTGTGCAATTTTTGACGTGGCTTCGGGGCTTAAAAGGAATTCTGTACTGGAGTGAATTGGCAGAAAATCAAAGCTAACGTTCACGAAGCGCTATGTAATATAATGGAATTTTATCGACTTTTTCAATAGTTTTCAGCTTTTCATCGTCTTTTAAATTTTGAATCTTCCAAAATTTTCAATATTTATTCAACTTTTTCAATGCCCTCAACCTTTTTCAATATTTTTCGGCTTTATCAGCGTTTTTCAACTTTTCAAGATTTTTCGACCTTCTCAACATTTCAAATGTACATATATAGATTTTGACACCTATATTTCGTTGTTTCGACTTGCATCTGTTTTTGTGAAAACAAGAAAACACCAACTTTAAATTTGAAATTGAAAAATTATATTTTAAAATTCTTTTAGTTTGAATTAAAATTGAATTAAATAAAATTGGAAAATTTCAAATTAAAATTTTTTGAAATTAATTTTTATACTCCACACACAAGATACATATATTAATTTTGTCACACTGGAGGGTGTCACCGTCCAAACTAAGTCTTAGGAAAAACTAGTTTTTTCTAGGCAACACAGTGCTTTTGCATTGATATAAAATTGCAAAACTAGGCAAAACTAGTTCATTTGTATGCCTTAAAGTATGCAATTTTATTTTAATGTAAAATCACTTTGGATAGCGAAGCCGGTGTTGCACATATTACAGACTGAATATTTTAGATAGAAAAAAAAATTACAATTTTTTGACTCTACACTCCAATACTTTCTTAACTAATTCAGTCATTCTTGAAATTAATTTTTGGATTATATCTTGTGACATAGTGCTCCAGCAATCCACTAATGTGCTCCAGCTCACGTTTACCAAAGCCCCTTCGCCTTATTTTTTTCTAGGGACTTCCTAAATAGTTACGAGAATGTGTTGGAGCTGCATCATGAATTTTTCTCCAATTCAGTTAAAACCAGACGGTTGAGCATGTTGCTCTAAGATGTGTTTGTAGTTTCATATTTTCATTGTACTCCCGATGCGCACCAAATTTCCTACTTCATTTGCAGAGAAACATGAACATGCACATGCACATATCATAGCGTAACCGCCACCATGTTTTAAGGTTTTTCTAGCGCTGCGTCGGAAAAATTACATCTTATTGACCAAAGCAGCTGAGCTTCATCTGCCTAAAAATCTCTCTGTATCTTATTACATCCAAAATTAATACCTTTTCGCCCACTTTAAATGTTTTTTTCTTTATTGGCCGGTCGAAGCAAAGACTCTCGTATTGCCATATGGCCAAAAATCTTTGCTTCTCTCAAACTGCATGATCGATATGAGGGTGTGGTTATCTCACGCAGCGGCGCCGTGAACTGACTACCGAGATCCTCCGATTTGACTACATTCGTTTTCTTTTTTGTGGAGTTTCCTTAAGTCGCAGGTCTATGACAATAAGCCGCAAATGACCAGTGCCCTCAAAGTCAACATAACCCGTGCCATTGCCAGAGTCAACTGTGTCCGTATTGAAATACAATTTACTTCAAAACGCTAAACTGAGAAAGTTATTTGAGGTAAGGTAAGCAAATTACACAAATACCAAAACTAGTTCAGCATCAAACAAAAAGTGGGCAGAAGTTGAATAGAAGGCGTTGCACATAGAGGAAAGCTATATAAGTAAGTGTTGCCAAATTCAATATGGGCGTGCCGAAAAAATACTCTTTTAATGAGAATTGTTAACCCCACACCCTTACTAATTTTATATATTGTGGTTTTTTCCTCAGTGTACATATACGCTGACTCCAATAGATACTTTATGTCGCTATTACAAATCTAAATTAATAAAAGATGTTTTATTTTGCCCATCCTTTAAAGTAGCTATTGAGCGGCATCAACTTTGTAAGCTTTTCACATTGTACTTGTAGATACCACCTACCTTTATCAAAAAGGGCCAGTCCAAATTTTGCAAGTCCTTTGCGTCATCACTGTGATCATCATTTTCATTTTCAAAAGTGTCGTGCGAATGCATTTTCGCTGAGGTTTTTCACTTCAATTCTTTTTTTTTAATTACTTTTTAAGTAGGTTACAGTACCAGTAACTGGGTGATATTTTTGCAAACATTTTTACATTTGTTTGCCAACAACACAACACGTTTTTATTGCACATACAAACATTATGCTGTGTGTGTGCAAGTATTTTTGGGAGTTGGCAGGTTTCGGTAGTTGGAAAAACTTTGTGTTTCACTAAACGCGAGGTTTTCCAGGCATAAGAATTGGATTGCAAAACCTGTTTTTGCCTTATATTTTAGTTAACCTTATGATAAAAATACTTTTTTTATAATTTTTTGTTATTTTGCATTGCTATCCTTTTTGAACTCGGCAAACACACACAAACGCCATGGACAATTTATAATAATTGTGGTACGGTCAGTGGCACATTTTCCACCCCAAATATCGAAAACTTAACGAGTCACTTTTTTGTTGCAATTCTTGCCGTCGTCGTTGTCGTCGTTATAAGGATTCAATAGGGGGGTTTTTTCTCGAGATAAAAAAAATATTTTTCATTAAAAAAAACTTAGATTTCTATATAAAATAATTTGTTTTACATCACAAATACTTTAGCACTATAATTTATTTATATTTTTCTTGCATTTTATGCAAGTTTGATTAGGTTTTTTATTAAAGAATTACATCAAGTAAATTTTTTTGTCACAGTAAAATTTTGTGTGTCCTTCCGCTGTGCGATAACAAAAGAGTTTGTTTCGCTTTCTTTCGTTGTGTGTTGGGATTTTGTGCCATTTTCAAATGAGAGAGCAGCAACGATAAGCTTTCGAGAGCTTGACAGAGCTTTTTCGTCCTGTGCGAAAAAAAAACATGTTGAAATTGTTTTTCGATGTAAATTTCAATGTCGCCAAAGTTAAACACTGGAGCAGCGTCAATGAAGCGAGTGCTTGTCTAATCAGAACCGGTCACAGGACACGTCCTGCCTTTTCCTGAGCGAAGCAGAAAATTCACCATAGCTTTCGAACTATGCGTTCATTGTAACCACCTTTGATAGAAAATATCAGTATATAGAAATTGGAAAAATAAGATTTAGTCCCGATCTTCATCTCCTTTATGTAGCGAAGAGTATACGGTAGGGGAATTGTATAACTAACTGGGTTTATGCTTACCACGTCGAACCATATAAGCCAGTACATGTTTTTGCGTTAGTTGGATAATATGAAAGATAAAGCTCTCCTCGCGAAAAAATACGCCTATTTGAGCGATTATACCAAAGTTGGCCAAGTACTGGGCCAATGCTATACAACCTGTGATTACATGAAAAATCGCGCACAATTCATTCCTTTTCAAAGAAAAAAGTCGGCATATTTTTCATTTTTCAACTCGTTCGCACAGCTTTTTGTAATATGGCAGGCATATTCAGCCCAGGTTTGAACAAGGTCTGTCCAAAAATTACTGAATTTTGATAAGAGAGCATGGCACAAAGAATGTTGAGTACGAGCTCTGGATAGAATCGAGGCGAAAGCTTCGAAAAGAGTGCGTAGCTGCTGCCATAAAAGCAAAAACTTTAAAAGCCTTTTCTGAGACAGTATTTTATATATAATGTTTTCATATGAACGCACATAGATGTACTGAGTTCCCTAATTTAAGAAACGTGCGATATAACGGACAGTCTTCTTGTGAAAATTTCGTGCAAGGAATTTTTTATCAGAGCATGTTACTTTATTCATTTATTTTTTTTTTCTTAAATAATTAGGGCCACTTAATATAGAAATTCATAGCTACCGATTTTGTTTTAGTGAATTCTATATAATTTTTTTTTGAAAATTTATAAATAATAAACAAAAATCTTTAAATAGCGATTGGAGCTTTCGATCTCTAAAAATAGACCATCCTGCAAAATGTACTAAAATATTTTAAAAGAAAATTTGGGTACTTTATACAGAATAACAGAAAAATTTCGCCTGAAATGCTTCATATCGGTCATTCTTTACAAACCGCATACCATTTTAGACTTAATGTCTGAGGATCGTCCGAAATTTTTTTACAGCTTATATACATAAAATTACTTGATACGCATGTATATTTGGATTTAGCTGAAAAAACTTTTTTTCAAATATATACACAGACGAATTTTCGATAATGGGCTGGATTCTGTCAAAACGACTGTTACTTGAAGTTTGTTATCTTCAGTTGTACTGCACGCTTAGATTCCTTCTGCGCTACTTGACTTGCGCTTGAAAACATATAATAACTTCCGATCTAATAGAGACTCCACTTTTTTGTAAAATGGGGTTTGTATATAAAACTATTAAGAACGAAATGATATTTTTTCAAATAAATTCGAATAAAAATCGAATAAAAAAAATCCGACATTGATCGGATCAGTGCAACTGGAGATAAAAGATTTCAAGATTTGACAAAATCCAGCCAATTATCGAAACTTCATAAGTGGATGCTATCGAAAAAAAGTTTTTTTAACCAAATCCTGATATACGCGTCAACTGAATTTATTAAAAGATATAGGGAAAAAATGTTCATCCCATTTGGAGAAGTCAAATTTTTTTTTGTCCTGAAATCCGTGCTGTTTGTAAAAGAATGACCGATATAGTACATATGTATATGCTGCATAGTATATATTAACTTCAAAGTTTTATTTAAAGGAAATTTTGTTCGCTCATATATTTGCATGTGTGTATGTATGCGTTATAAAAACTAATATTTGTACATTGTTTAAGCCTACACAGTTCTTCATATCTTAAGTGCTAGAGCAGCTATACAAATATCGTAAGAAATTATCTTTAAAACCAATTTAGAAATAACAAAAAATATTGTATACTTATTTATATATTGTCTAAGAAAATATCAAAAAAAAAACTTCTCATCAGAGAAGAAATCCCTTTTCTCTTTTTCTCCGAAAATTATTTTTTATTTTTTCCATGCCACTTATAAGATCCGTAATATTTAAAATTATTCTCTTCGCATTTGTGATTAGCTTCCTTAGGTCCACGGGAACCATAAACGTATGGAATCGGCTTAACTTTCTCATTTTCAATTTCATGTAATATTGGCGTGAAAATACGCCATGCCTCACGTAGCTCATCTGAACGCACAAAATGCATTTGTGAGCCACAGAAAACATCCAAAATTAGGCGTTCGTAGGCATCAGGCAAATATGAATCCTTATAACGTTGCGAATAGGTCAAATCCATTTCAGTTTCTTCAATATCGAACGTTATGCCCGGCGACTTTGTCATCATCTTAAAGTATAACGCCTCACCGGGTTGCACACGTATGACTAGCTCATTGCGTTTGCTATTACCCTCAAAAATATCACCGGATATATCATGGTATTGTATGCGAACCTCAGCTTTACGTTCGTTCAGAGCTTTACCGCATCGCAATATAAATGGTACACCCTCCCAACGTTCGTTGTTGATGTGTAACACCCCCAATGCATAAGTAGGCGTAGTTGATGTCTGTATTACAGTCTCATCATCTAGATAGCCCAATTTTTCATCACCTTCTCCCTCGGGATTGCCAACGTATTGACCGAGTACCATATCGTTTAGCGTCAACGCTGGTATGCTCTTTAAGACCTTCACCTTTTCATCACGTATATCATCTGGATGGCAAGATACAGGTCTCTCCATTGCAACTAATGAGAGTATTTGTAGCAAATGATTCTGCATAACATCACGTATAATGCCGAATTCATCAAAGTAACCACCACGTCCCTGCGTTCCAAATGGTTCTTTAAAGGTGATCAACACCGACGCTATATTCTCACGATTCCATGTAGAGCTAAGTATTTTATTGGCAAAACGTATGGTCATAAGATTTTGTACCATTTCTTTCCCCAAATAATGATCGATGCGATACAATTGTTCTTCATGAAATAGTGAAGCCAAATGATCACTGAGCGCTTTCGAGGTAATATCATCGCGACCAAAGGGTTTTTCAACTATCACACGATTCCAGCCTCTAAAAAAAAGAAGAAAAAACTTTAATATAAATTTTGTTAAATCCACAAACGCTGTAGGGAATTTGAAAGAATCAGTCAATGAACCGAAAGTAAAATGAAAATCCATGTATTTCTGCAAAAATTATCAAAATTTCTTTGAAGTGCTTTATTGGAGAATATGGAAGATAATCCATAGTGGAGAGAATTGGTGAAAAAGTAACGCTCGTTTTACATTTCAAAGTTTTTTCAACTTTTTCCAAAATTTTTCGTTAGGTTTAACGCTAAGCTCCAAACAATTTTCAATTTTTTTCAACATTTTCGATTTATTCAAAATTTTTTCAAATTTTCAACATTTTGTCCACATTTTGAACGTCTCTCGATTGTTTCAAAACTGTTTGACTTATTGAACATTTTTCAACCTCAACTCAATTTTTTGTACATTTTCAACACTTTTACAATTTTTCAACATTTGTTTGACTCTGTCAGCACTTTTCAACATTATTTGAATGTCTCTATATTTTTCGATTCTTTTAACATTTTTCTGCGTGCTCAAAAAATCGACAACAGTTTCAAATACTAAACTTTGCGTCAGTGTAAGCGTTGCTTTTCCGGAACGGTTCAACGATTTTCTCAAAGCTCAACGATTCAACGATTTTCTCAAAATTTATGGACACCAGAAACTAAAAAAAAAACATTTGTGTACACATTAGTGTAAACTCACTTTTCCGACATGCATATCTCTTTAATATTGACTGTAACCTCCTCGAACACCGATGGTGGCAATGCCAAGTAAAAGATACGATTTACTTTTGATTTATTTTCCATTGTTTCCATTTGCTCATTAAGTAACTCGAAACCAGTGCGACCATCGTAACTACCCGCTACATATTCATTGAGTTTCCAGAACTCATTATATTTGGCCTCTTCATTTGGTTGGACCTAGCATATAATTTTTAAATGTTTAATTTGCTTTAAAGAAATATATAGTATACCAATATTACCTTCATGTACTCTTCACACTTAGCCCTTACATCATCAACTGTGAGTTTTGAGCGCGCATAACCACAAAACTTAGTTGCTTCTGGCAACAGATCATCACGATAAAGCCACCACAATGTCGGATAGATTTTCTTTTTAGCCAAGTCTCCCTTTAGTTAAGATATTAAGTTACAAAAGAAATCTTTTAAATTAAGCAAAAAACAACCACTCACCGAAGCGCCAAAAATAACAAAAGTATGTGGTACTTGGTAATCAAAATGTGTACCTTCACATACCATTGTTAAGCATTTAAGGGAATTGATTATGCGATATAAAGTACCCTGGAAGTCGGCACCTTGTCCTTAAAAAAAAGAAGAACAAAATAGTTACAACAATAAAGAATCTTTGTGGAACGCCAAGAACCCCAAAAGACTAGGCTTGAGTTTTTTTTTAAAGATGTGCTATATATATAATGATATTATTCCTTTATTCCTTATAAGCCTAGCAATTTACAGAAGCATTAGAGGCTCCCACCATACATCTGTAGCCACAAGGAAAACAGCACAATTCAAACAAAAGATCCTAAAAGGTCCCCATCTAAGCAGGTTCGAATCAGTGATGGCCATTATACAGAATGTACTTAATATTTGTCGAATGTACTGACGCATATTTTACACAACCGGAAATGAAATCACGGGTTTGAATCGTTTGAATCACGCCAAAATGGTAGGAGAAAGTGGCTAAAAAGTTCAGTTTTCAGTTTTTTCTTAATTTCTCCATACGGAAAAGGAATCGTCCATCTTCTACAATTTGTGCTTTGAAAAGCAAAGTCTTAAAAATGCACTTAAAATTTAGAGTTAAATAAACTTTTATTTCATTATATTGTTTGGAACTTGTGTTGAAATAAAACAATATGCAAATGCTCGCCACGAAATTTCTGCAAGAAGTCCACCCCATTAAACTCTGAAGTTCGTGGGAAATGACATCATTCTTGGAAAATCTTATTTATTCCATTGTTAATAGCTTAATCGCTCAAATTCTGTCAAAGCATATTCTTGATTCATTGGTTGAACTAATTTTTAGCTAGGATATTTTACGTTGAAAACAAGAGCTAAAATATTCACAAAACAACATAGAATCATAAGCACAAAGCCATTGGAATATTCGCGAAACATAATTGCTTCAAATTGGCAAGCAATTACTTTTTATTCTGTATTTTGACGTGATTGCGCCGTTTGGAGCTCTGCAAAAGATATCGATCAACACTATTGAAAACAGGCATGGGAACATCCACATGGACTTAGCAAGATATGAAATTTTTCTTATATGTAGTACACTACGCTTAAACATATCTGCGGAATAGTATGACACAGATGTTAGTTTCCAGTAAACAATTTCAAAACTCTTAATTTATTTATTGATAACTTTGCATTTCTAACATCATTAAAACTAATTCCACAAAGGCAAGGGCCTCGCAAAGATTTACCCGACCGGAGCCTCGAAATGGCTAAGGCTGCCTCTGACGATGCTATTCGATTTTAGTCGAATTTCTCAATATTTTGCATTTTTCGATAAAACTCAATACAATTTTCGATAAAGTCGTTTTTGATGTTTTCCGATACCATTCAATGCACTAAATTTTTCGTTGATTTCTATGCCTTTCGATATTTTACTTTAATTCGATATTCATTAACTTTTCGATATTTAAGTATAATATGCGATACTCTAAGACATTTATTTTCTTTCCATTTTATCAAATTTTTTCGATACTATTCGATATTTTTTCACATGCATCAAATTATTCGATTATTTTCAATGCTATTTTTCTATGTTATCGATACTTTTCGGTGTTTTCTTTTATTTTTTTGGGTATACAGTGCGACTCCGGTCAATTCTCCTCTCATCAGTAACTGGCACTTTTCAAAAAAATATTTACCTCGCTCAATGCAACCTATGTCTTTTGAATATTCTTTGTAGTATTTTCGTTACTAAACCGAGTCCGTAAATACTCCAAGATAAAAAATGTTTATGCAATTGGTTTCTTTACCAAATAAATGACTTTTTTTATATCGAAGGTTATTTCGTATCAAATGTCTACAATTTTGTATCTAAGATTTTTTGACTCCATCATTGCAACTAGTGCGGTTATTGCAATAGGCTTGGTTTTTATTATGTACATACATCCGCTTTTATAAATTTATTTTTTGCTATTCGACACTCTTTGTTTCTTTTTAACTTTATCGCTTTACTTTACAGTTCTATTTAACGTTTTCGAATGTTTTCGAACGCATATTTAGCGAACCACTACATCCGTAAGAAATTAAAGGCAATCCTTTGTAATTCTTCTCTACCAAGTAACCCAAAATTTTTTTATATTTTAATTTTAGTTCTTGCACCTTAACTTTTTTTTATTTAAGCTCAATGTCATGCAGTTTATCTCACAATCAGCTGCCTTTTAAGTTATCAACTTGCGATCGGCAATTACTTTCAAAAAAATTGCAATGTCATGCTTATACATATGGTACGAGTATGTTTGAATAAAATAAATAGAATAAAACTGTGACTTCCTCAAATTTCATTGAAGTTTTTGACAACTGTCCTCTTCTTACATCGTTCTTAAACCTCTACGGTTTTTAATAATTTTACCAAAGTTTTTGTTAAATATAGGGTCAGGCCGTTTTTTATTGATACGAGTACAATATTGCAGTTGCAGAACCTTCTCACACGGCCACGAATTGAAATAAACTGTGCTTGACTTTGAAATCAACTTTTTCTTAAAGTGCGAATTTTGTAAGGTGCAAAAAAATTGCATGTTATTTTAGCACTCAAGTCAATGAGTTAGTTAGCTGCTTGCTCCTATCATATCATAACATATGAGAGTACATATTTTCTGACGTTTTTAATGCATTATTTAAAAAAATACAATATCAATTGTGCTAGTTACGTACTCGAATAGACCTGTGTGACTTGGTAAATTAGAATTATTCACTTTCAAGATTTGAAACTTCCCGATAGTCTTGCGTATACATAGAGAGAAAAGTCCTATATATATTGATTTTCTCGTAAAATGCGTGCAAACGACATGTAAATATATGATTTTTCTGATTTTTCTATTCAGTTGTAGAATGCTCAATGCTTGCTCATGGCAAGGCCCTAATTTTCGCCCTCTTTGAGATAATTTTCGAAGCTCTTATGTCTTCCAACAGCAGTCTATCTTATTTTAAATCTTTTAATCATACTACTGTACCTTCCAAACTGTATGTAGACATGCAGGCTCGCCCTACATTCGAATTAGCTTACGCTACGTTACATTTCACTTAGCTTATGGGAATTTGTATACCCATTATTTTTGAAAAAACGACTTACACATGGTTTAAAATCAATTCTGAATATACCGATTTAAAAAAAAAACATGTAAGTACAATGCTTACGTAAATACAGCAAATCAGGTCTAATTTTCTTCTTTCTATTTGGCAGCGGACACGTTTCGCTTTCACTGGGAAGCATTACCTCTCTTTGATGTTGTTTTTTTTTTTTTTTAAGTGAGGGGGCGATCGCCCCAGGCGTAAGGCTTGGGAGCGGCAAAATGGTCGTGAAATATACCTCATTTTGCTAGGTTTTTTAAAAGTAAAATGTAAGAACCTAGTTTTTTAGTAAATGAAAATAGTTCGATGCAGTAAATTTTAATATGTTGGTGGGGAGATTTCCGCGAATTTAAAGTAAAAAATATATCATTTTGCTAGACTTTTTAAATGTCAAATGTGAGGATCATAGGGGACGGTATTGCCACTGTTCGCTCGATAGTAAAAATTTAAGTACATTCCCTGTTATTTCAGAAATTTTTCATTCCTTACCAGGCTTGATATGAAATTCCGGGCTTTTCCGAGTCAATCCCGATTTAAGGTCACTTCAAAAATATGAATTTATCGTCCACAACTAATAAATTCACAGAGCTTTTTATTGGTAAATGATGTACTTACATACTTTAACTGGTTGCCTCCATTATTTTGTGAAGTTTAAATTTCTTTTTAAATAAGTGTACGCACGAAATCTTCGTATAGAATTTATTGCGCTCAAATATTATTTGAAAACTTATTGAGAAGCAGCATGTTTGACAGCAAGTAACCGAGTCACGGAAAATCATTTAACCCTTTGTTAGTGTGGCCAGTAAAAGTTACACGAGGTATGACATACCCCAAACAAAGTATTAGAGAAATTCTTAAAATTTTTATTTTGAAATAAATAATGCGAATTTAGATTTGTATATGTTGTCGGCCAAACTAGTTTTTAGCATAAATTAGTTTTCCTAGGCCAATCGTGTTGGGATGAATCAGTTTAGCCTAGGCAAATTTTAGTATATTAGGGATATTGGGCGGCCTTCAGCCGCGATTTAGGGTTAACACCTTCTAATATGTTCAACACCGGCTTTGCGGCGTCATTGGACATATAGGATGATGTAAATCCTAAGCCGCAGCCTAAGGCCACCCACTTACCTTAACCTACTTAAGTTTTCAGGACATCAGGAGTGAGGCAGTCAAAGTTAATAATAACCCTAATTCATCAAGGCTAAACTAGTTTGGCCTAGGAAGAGCTATTTTATTATAAAAATTAGTTTGGCCGAAAACATATATATATATATATAAGCAACACATTTACTTGTTTAATATTTTTGTTTAATATTTGTAACATTTAACTAGAAAAGATTTTAGAGTTGAAAGAATGAATTCCCAGCTTTCCAAAGTTAAATTATTTTTCCTATTTAAAATTAAAAGTAAAATTTTTTTTAGAAAAAAAGTTGAAGACCTGTGTCGCTCATTAAAAACAAGAATCATCAAACTACCGGGTTTCATAGAAATTCTTTAATTCGTACAGAGTCCATGGCTTTCACCTGCGATTTCGAGCCGCTTGGCAGCCCTGGGTATCTCATACCCCACCACACTAATGAAGAGTTAACATAGCAATACAGCTTATACTATAGTGCCTGTAAAAAGTTCAATGTACACACCTTTGATGACATGGCTTTGGATCAAAGCTGTCCACAAATGCCAACATGGACCTAGTAATGTGTGATGCTCAAAAATTGCGATATAGAATTTTAAAAGTCGGTTCCGAGGACTTCACACAATATCGTTATAATTTTCACTTTTTACATAGGTTTCAAGAATGAGTGAAAACCCAGTCTGGTACAATGCCTGTAAATTTCATTATATTTTCTTCATAAAATATATGAAACTTTTCTCTCTGTGTAGACTTAGACGAGTATGATACTCGCATATATTTACTGTTTTGTTGTTGTTGATAAACTTTTGAACAAACCAACAAACATATTTACGTAAAATATGTAATTGATATTTGAAAAATGTATTTGCTAATGGATATCATATTAGAATTTTAAATCGTTAGTGCTGCCGAAACGTTTATATGCACACGTTTTTCACTATTTTTGTTTGATATGCAATATTCATACGTGTAGGCATAATTTGTTTTGACTTGCACGAATTCTACGAGGGGAATACAATGTCGCAAAATTTTTGTTAAGAACTTTACGAGTTTTAATGCCCAATTTTATGATTAAAATTGAAATAAATGAAGGCATCATGAAACGTTGTCTAGATGTTTGGTATATGCTGGGGATGCCCTCGTGCTTTGTGACATGTACTTAAAATTTGTGTAACGACCAAAAAAACATTAATGGTAATTTTTTTTTTTGGAGAAGGCTGGGAAATGCTTCTATGCAAGTTGAAAATCTTGGAAAAAAAGCTTACATCCGTCGCAAGGTACGGTTTTTGAGCAATTTAGTTAGATTTGTTGTGAAAAAATTATTTAAAAACTCATTTCGTTAGGTTAAAGTTGTATTACGAACGGATTCTTTTTACTCACAAGATTTATTGATAGTTTTCGCTTCCTTAAGTACCTTAATTCAGTTAAATGCACTTTTCATTGAGTACATCTATAGCGGTTTATTTGTTTGCTTTGTAAAATTCACTTCGTCACAGTTCAGAAACAAGTCAGAATTGTGTATGCGGTATTGCATTTCCCACACTGATGATAACATTAAACTTAAAAGCGTGGCACAGCCCATGAAATTTTAATATATATGGATATCAGAACTAATGCCAGTAATCGCTATGAAATTTAATAAGACAAATAAGGTATATCCAAGAGATAGAGCATCATTAGATTTGGTAGCTCTTATGCAAGCAAAAAATCGTTATATTTAGTGAGAGCGATCATAATGAAATTTAGAACGAAGATGTCAATTACTTCAGGCTTTTGAAGGCTTTTCTAAACGCTTATCTAACTGAGCTATGCAGCAATTATTACGAAAATCAACTCAAGTACATAGGTGGTCTACTTTCTATAAGGTATCTCCATACTAAAATTGGCTGAAAATGTGCACAGCTTAGAAAAATAGAAAACTTCAGAGAAAATATTTTGCGAATGACAATCTTAATGAAATTCGGTGTACTGGGCACTACACATATTCATAAGAAAATTTATACGTAATATTAAATGACCTATTCCAGCAATTGTTATAAAAACTAATATGGAATCTAGGTATTTCCGAAATTGGAAGAGATCGTAGCAGTAGGCGTGGCAACTCCCATATACACATTAAAATGTTATGTTGAGTGAACTATGTGAGCAATCTTTGTGAATTTAAATATTATGATATTGAGTGCAATAAGCTTTCTCTAAACCAATCTAGGTCGATTTCCCCCTACCCATACAAGTTGCATATATGTACATATGTATGTACTTATGTATTTGGGATGCAATTGTTATGTTTTATTAATGACCAGAAAAAAATTTTAAGTGACACCTTCAATTTTTTGGTTAGTGTTATATAAAAAAATATATATCGGTCATTCTTTAAATAGCTGCACACTTTGTTTTTTTTTGACTTTTTCCGACATATTTTGAAGGTAAATGTATCAAAAACTATGAAGAACAGGATAAAAATACTTAACGTAATTTTTGTTCAGAACAACTTTAATTTTATAAATAAAATTCAAAAATTTAAATAAAATTGTTTAAACATAAATTTTTTTATTAATGCAAATGTTTCTCAAAACACACTCTTTGTTTCCGTCTTACTTTTTTGAACAGTTTTTGAAACGAAGTATTTCAATACCTATTGAGGATAGGATAAAAAAATTTAAAAATTGAATAAACTTGTTTAAACCATTAGTTTTTTATTTATCAAAATGTTTCTATAATAATCTTTCAAAAAATGTCCAAAAAAATTAAAAAAAGCAAAGTGTGAACTTATTTAAAGAATCACCCATACACAAAATTACTCCCACAACTATTAAAAATTGCTGGACATAAAAAGATTGGAATCTTTTAGATGACCGTTTCGTAAGGTCACTGTAGACACTAATTTTTTGAATATCCTGTATAAAAATAAATCATTGAATTATATATTTTTACAAAAATAATTCTTACTAGTAAAGGTGATATCTTTAGCTAGGCCGAAACTCAATACCCTACACTGCATTGAAAGTACTTTTAAAATAAATGTTAAAAAAGGTTGAAGAGGTTGAATAAGTCGGAAATAATGTGAAAAGGTTCAAAAAGATTGAAAAGTTTTGAAGCAGTTGAAAAAAAAGTGAAGTCTAAATAATATGGAAGCCATTGAAGAAAGTTGAAAGTAATTGATAAATTAAAAAAAATATTGAAAATGCTGAAAAATTGATGAAAAAGATTTAAAAATGTGGCGAAAAGTTAAAAGTTTGAAAAAGTCAAAAGAATATGGAAAATGTTGAAAAAAATTGAATCGAAATGAAAATGACGAAATATGCAACGCCCACTTATGCAATACCGCTTACTTTGGGAACAAAAAATTATATTCGTGATTGACAAACGCATACAAAGTCTTCGGACAATAGCTTGTATAGTTTGCGATATATGCCATAATTAGTCTTAAAAATTAGGACGGTAACACACCTACTGGTACAATCCAATCCGATTCTTATGCAGAAATAGTTTCCCATAAGCAAATCTCTTACACCAAATTTTAGTATGATTGCGCACACTTTTCGATAGATATACCACCTAGCGAATCTTAATTGTAAGGTACCACGCCCACTGGTGCTATTTTCACCGGTTTTGGTTTAGATGTACCTTATAGCATGTACATGAAATTCCATAACAATTGCTGGAATAGTTCACTTAAAGAAATCCATTTAATTTCAAAGCTTACTGATACCTATAACCAAACTTTATGAAGATTGCCCCCATGGATGGTGCCACCCGCACCGACACTATTGTGCCAAAATTTTATAATAAGATACCTTTTAGCAAGTATATCTTCCGTATTTAATTTCAAAACAATTACGTTTTTAGTTCTCTTATTATAGCGTTTATAAATATTGTGGATTGTGCCACGCCCTTGAACGATTTTTTCCAGTATACTGACGTAGCTTGTATTTATGACAGCTTTCAGTGGTATCATCCCTAAAGTTTTCATGAAAATCATATATCCCAATTTCGAGATAAACGAAATCAAAATTTTCAACTGTTGAAAAGTGCAACGCCCACTTTTATAATTCCGCCCACTGTAAACATAATTCAAGATATATATAACCTGTATCTGTGTATCAAATTTCATCACAATATCTTGCACGGCTTAAGAGCTATGGCGTTATTAAAGGTAAAATTTAGAGATGTGCCACGTCCCTTTAAGAGGTTTGCAAACTTAAAACTTACCCCAATCTTAATTTTGTTCACATCTTCACCAAATCACCAAGTTTCATCAAAATCGCAGCAACTTTTTTCAATATGGGCTGTGGTATATTTACATAGAGTATGGGTAGGCGTGTCAGTAAATTGATTTCACCCATTTTATATGCAAGCAGCTTTTAAGAAGATGTGACCTGTGTGCATTGAGTTAGCTGGCTTAGTTTTCCCATCAACGTAATTTCAACAGACAGACAGACAGAAACACACACAGACATAGCAATATCCACTCAGGTGGATTCTCTAAACCTGCCACGCCTCCTTCTATGCGTTATAAACGGGATGATAATGTAAATATACCCTCTGTGTGGGGTATAAAATTGTACAGTCCGTGTAGCTCAAATAAATATTAAATGAATTCCAGCTACTTTTTTAGCTACCAAAATTTTTCATTTTGTGACCTCAGCAAATACCTCAAAAAAGTTCTGACAACATTGATTCACATTGTAAAGCGCTGTTCCTCTATGAAACTTTTAACTGATAAAGCGAAAGGCTTCCATATTATCATGATGACCATGTTAAATTACAAATCAAGTAACTACATAGAAGTTAATTTATAGCGCAATGATTACTTTCCAAATCATCTGTGTAACCTTATGCGTCATGTTTTGAATAACTTATTTGCATAGTGCAAAATTGAAGGTTAAAGTTAGGTATGTGAAAACCAAAATACTTGTTTTTGGAAGTGCTTACCGTTATTTGCTTTGAGTTCCATTTTTATGCCTAAATGCAACAGGTGCGTTGAGTTTCAGTAAATTCTTTCGTTTTTAAGTACTTTAGTACAGAGTGTATTGTTTTTTCTTCTCAGTTCCTTATTAATATTTTAATGGCATTCCAATTGAATTGGAATCCAACGGCGAAACACGTTTTATAAAGAATTTCAAAGCTTAACGCGTCGAATCGGTGCAATAAAACGCGTTTGTAGCGTTGCAGTATAACAAAGAGACTGGGCTTCGTAGGTTCAATTTAACAGCAACCCAACAGCTCAAAACTATGAGCACTCAAGTGATTTGCTAATTTTTACTTTTATTTTAGTTTTTTAAGAAGCAAGAAATAAATAAAACAAAATATTAAAATAAACAAAGAAAGAAAAAAAAAACGAAAACATACCAAAACAATTATGACTGATATAAAAGGTTTGGTTGAAGTTGTTATACCCTACATTACTCCACTTAACGTCTACAACAGATATTACAAAGGTCAACAAATTTTTTACCTAAGAACCAGAATATACTGTTCTAATGGGTTTTGACACGCTGAATTTGAATACGAGGTTAGAATTTTCCTAATGGTTTCAGTTTTCGAGATATTCTAACCTTAAAGTGCGAAAATCACGGTTGTTCAAAATATTTGAACTCATTAATGGTTTTATAAAAAAAAATTACCTTTCAATAAAACATAAACTCAAGTATACATATATCTTGTAATTTTTCGCACTTTTAGGTTATAATATCTCGATTTCTGAGCTCGGATTCAAATTCAGCGCGGCGAAAACCTTCGCAAAGTATATTTGGATTTCAGATAGTAAGGTTTGACCAAATTCTGCTAACCTGTGATATCATTAACACAACGAGGTAACTCTCCTGTTGCCCAACGAATCAGTTGCGAAGCACTAATAGCACTAGAACAATTTTCAAAAAATTTTAACCGACAGATATAAAATATATATTTTCTGAAAGTTAATTTTGAGCTTTTCAATTTTTCCAAACAATATTTATGTCCATCATAATATAAACTTCGAAATTGAATTTCGTTTCGGAAGCAAATTCAAAACGGAATCAGAGCGGACATGAATGATTCAGTTTGAGAAAATATTCTGAGTACGCTGATCAAAATGTTTCTTTTATGAGTGTCACCCGTTTTGCTCAGAGAAGCATTTACTTCGTAGTATTTTACAGCAGTTAACGGTTAATAAAAATATAAAAATATTTTAAAAAAATTTTCTAAGTCACTGGGTTAACTGCCAGAATGTGCGAATAGTAAAATTGCTGAAAAACGTTTCAAAAGAATCAAAAAAGTGATTATAAAGTGTGCTTATTTGACATTGTATCCAAACTTTATATGAAAAATATCTTTTTAATAATAAAGTACAGAATATTTCTCATTTTGACCATTTCTACAGTTTTCTGAACCTTTTGAGCTGTTACGGGAAAAGAGCCAGTAAAGAATCATTTCAGATCCATAAGGAGAGTTCTTAGTTATGAACCAGTTTAGTAGAAAGAGACTTTTTGGAGTCGCTTATAAGCTTTTCTAAATATATGTACATGCTTATCTATATTTTATAATTTTTTATCTTGAAATCGAAATTAGAAATCAAAATGACTCCAAACTTTTCGTATGAAATTTGGGTTTGACTACAAGGACATAAAATGTTGGATTAAAAGTTTCTTAAGTATAAAAAAAACTTTTTCCCTGAAGACATCGAGATTTTGGCCATTACATGGCCATTAGACCCATATAAAATTAGCCGTATATTCAATTTTCAATACTCCATGCCTCTTAAATTGTTCATAACTCAGAATTGTTATCTTTTGGTTTGATTGGTATATGCTACGTCATACTGAAAGGACCCAGCACGTTATGATGTAAAATGTAAAATCATTCTGATTATAAGTCCTTAAAGATCGAAAATTGAATATCATTTGATAAAATTTTCACGCACCTTCAGTGGCTCGAAATTCCGTCGGACCCAACGCAAAGTTAAATTTTTAAGACATTCTTATTTTAGCGTATCAAAATCTATTATTTCAATGGCCCAACCTTTCGTAGGTAGGGTACAATAAAGAGTACGAGTAGTTTGTGAGAGCCAAAATAACAGCCGATTATTACATCTCACAAACAACAAAACATGGCATTATCTCTTCATAGTATTATCACAAAATGATTTGAGTTATTAATTACTATTTTAATAGAAGAGGTTTCACCACTAAGGTAAAAACTGACTATATTTATATGTATATACATACATATGTAAGCTCAATCGCATGATTTATTTTTGAGCACAAATAAGCCCAGTTAAAATGCATAAATAAAGTCAATGTTTCTTGATCGAGTTTCTTTAAGCAGAGGCCAAACAAAAATCGGAATATTTTTAAGTTTCTTCAAGTGCTGTTGAAAATTAAGATCCGATATATGTTTTATCTTCTCCAAAGATCGCTACAACTTAGGAACCCCTGAATTAGTCAGCAAAATAGGTATGGTCTTTTAAGTATTAGCAAAATTTCGTATTGTTTTCTCCACTAGCTATATATTATTCAATTTTGAAAGTTTTTTATACCCTTGCAAGAGCCTGCAGACATCAAAATAAGTAAATGTATATAGTATATGTTCATGCAACGAGTCTATTTTTCTAATACAATTGATATATGTCTTCAGCGGAAGCTATTTTTTTAGTGCATTTTTAATCTTATCTTAGAGTGCATTGACCTTATTCTGCGTGAAGGCATCTGAGACCTAATTACGTGTCAAGGCCCGCTTTTTAAGGGATTATTTGTGATTTTCATTGGAACACCATCTTTCACACTCACAAGCATTGACCTTTGAAAGTTTTGCTCAAATTAATACGTGAATAACTATAATCTTAGCTTCATCACAAAAAAAGTAAAATAGCCGACTCATGTGTATTTTTAATCAGTCATACTGGAACTACAAACTGTGTGTAGCTACTGACAATCTTAGATTTGCAAATATGATGATGTGTTAAGGTTTTTGTTTCTCTATAATAAGTTAGAGCTCTATGTCAAAGTTAGCAAAATATTTGTTTTAATAAGAGTAGAATAAAACCAAAAGACTATTTATGGGACGTTCCACATCGGCTGGATCAAATTACTCGTTGACAATATAATTTCAAATAAATGAACTTGTAAAAAAATATGACGGCCCAAGGAGTAACACCCTAAGAAAAATGTTTCCTCTCTCGCAAATAGCTTTTTAACTTCAATACGAAATGGTTCAAAAGTATGGATCAATAAAGTCCCCAAAATATGTACTATACATTATATATACGTTGCATTTAATTGATGTTATTCAATATGATTATATAATTTATATGGAAAATACTTTATAAATTACAACTTTTTTAAAGAAAAATTTTTGAAATTTTAGAAAACAAATTTAATTTTAGGAAATATAGAACAAAAAATGGTAAATCAGTTAAAGTTTTTAGGTTTCTCATTTCTCTGTATATAAGTTTTGAATACATTTTTAATCATGTCAGAAACTCTCTAAATTGAAGCCTAAATCATTATAATTAAACACATGAAGACCATTTTTTTTGTAAGAGTATTGTATCTGAAAGTACTGTAGCCAACGAGTAATTTTAGCCTTTTCCCATTTTATTAGGTGGCGCCAAATTTCGAATAGATAAGTGATCCATTTGGCGTGGAATGTTCTATATTTATTTTGGTTTTCCGTATGTTCTACTACCTTTTTTATGTTTAAAAGTAATATTAATATACAAAAATCATGACAACATCAAATCTTCATCATCTTGCGCTCTAATTATTTTTATGTACGGTTTCCTATGCAAAAAAAATAGTAAACATATCTCTTCCCACAAGGAATAACAACTTAACTTGACTTAGAAGTTTTCACTTTGGTATATAATTTTAAGTAACAAATCACTACCTTTAAAATTATTTTTAATTTTTTTTTATTTTGAAATTGAATAATTTCAGTTTCACTTGCACACATGAAAATATCTTAGCTCAGTCTAAAATTTTATTAGTCTATTGACTGAATTTAAAAAAAAACAGTTTATGTTGATACTGGCGTTGACATGTTGTAGCTATGTAAAGTTAGACAATCTATTTAAAGTCATTTCGATAAAATATCACTAGTTTTTTGAGGTAATAAACAAAGTGAAATGAGGAAAACATGTACCTGTGATATTAGTTTTGGTGTAGATTAAATCTAATCTGCGTTATTATGCAGCTATTAATAACATTCAGTCACAGCAAATAATTTGAGAGTGCTAGAGTAAAATGGCTCGCCACTAGAGACTTAGCCACAAAAAGTTAAAGAACAATAACCAGTTAAAAATTTGATTAACGGAGTTAAGTGTCAAAGTAAAAACATGAAATACTTTCTTATAATATATTGCAACTTTTTCCTTTTGTATTTTTTAAGTCGACATACATATATGTAAATTACCCCATCGACTGATTTATATATTGTTTAAATTACTTCAAGAATTTCAAACTTGTTACGATTATTTTTTTAACTTTCTTACTTTGATTTATTTCGATTTATAACCTTAACAAATTAATTTATAGCATATTAAATTACCTATCAAACCTACCCATATTGTTTAAACTGATCAAGGTATTCTCAAATTAGTATGATTTTTCACTTTTCTAATGCTTAACAGGTAACAGGTGGTATCTAAAAAAAATCCTTTGTTTAAATTTCGTAACTAATATTTTGAAGAGAAAAGAATTCAGCTGTTGGTTTCTCTCATTTTTGCGTACTCATTTGATTAAGTTTCGGCATATTAAGATATATACATATATTAAGGTATATACACACATAGGTGAATACTGAAACACAGCTAAAATAATATTTATCAATTGGTCTAATGAAATAAAAATTAAATTTACATTTTTTAACATTTTCAAATATAACTTTGAAGGTGGTAAATTTGACTGCCGAAGCGATAATATTACAATATTCCGCCTTGTCTAAAGCTTTACTTCGATAATCGATTTCGATACAAAGGCATAAATAACTCCATAGATCAGACGAACCTTAAAGCAAGTACTACAAATGCATTATATTAAACCAATTAAACGATTTTTTTTTTTTTGTTAATTTGGAATATAATATTAAGTATTAAAAGCTTTTATTGTTTGAAAACCTTTAAGTTTCATTTTGTTGCAGGGTTCCTTTTTAGTAATTTATATTTTAAATGATAACAGTAAACTTACAGCTAGTAAGCAAAGATCGATAATCCTGTAAAATTTAACATTCCATTTGATGTTTTATTTTTTATAAAAAAAAAAAACAAGATAAAAGGTCAACAACAATATTGTAATATTCGATCAACAGTGTTTCTCGCCTATAACCATAAATCTAAACTCATCAGAAACAGTTGAGGTCACAATGTATTTAAGAAACACGCAAACTATAATGCATTGTAACATTAAATTTTCTATAACGTAGTTCTTGTACAGCAGTACTTAAAATAATGCTCACTTAAGCTTAATTGATTTGCACATTTCCTGTAATTTAAATATTATCTCATAAAGTAAAAATGAAATACACACTTAAGATGTTATCCCCTGTGGATAGCGCTATTGTTAATCAACTTTTTAAAAATTTATTATTACAGATCTTCGTATATTTGGTACAATTTTAAGTTTAACATAGTAGATTCTTTTTTATTTTTAACTTATTTTTGCTTTATTTTTATTTATAGCTACTAAATAGATTATTTTTTACGTTAAGTTTATTTTAAAAATTTATGCCACATACAGCATATGTATGAGAATATCATTTGTTTTAAACATTTTGTTTTTATTTAGCAACAATTGTATTGTAGCAGCTTTAATTTCTACTCAATATAACATAGAAGCCATTAATTGGTAGCTTTTATTATTTCAAGTGCATTCATAATGAATTTATATGAAATAATTTATTATTTTGTAATATTTGTTTTTCGTATATAATTTCTTGCCTAGAGTTTGGACAAATGTCAGTAAAATAGCACTGAGTGTAAAACAGTTTTGTTTCGCCTCGATTCAAAGTCATGTAATAATTCATCAATATCATTGTCCAAGTCACTTAATTTGGCCATCTAAAAATATAGTATTAAAAAGAGTTTATTAAAATTATATTGTTATATTAAATATGGTACAATTTTTAAGTTCTAAGTAAGAAGTTCAATGTTATATTGAAAATTATCCAAGTTGGCTGATAAAACGTTTAACGAAGTTAACTCCCAAAATCAACTTAAAAATTCGAAATATGTGAAATTTGTGTAAACTCAATTCTATATTAAAAAAACTCCTTAAAAAAACTTTACTACACGTTGTTCAAATGAATGACTTAAATGAAACAGGAACATAATTTTTTTTTTAAGTGTTTGGAAAACGTACAGATTTTAAAGAAAAAGTTTATTTATCAGATTCAGATTTATCGTTGAAAATTTTATAGGAAATGATTAATAGGTCTAAAATTTTAAGTTTTTTTTTTGTGTTGTTTATGATGTTAATAGTATGCCTAAGTTTAGGATATTAGCTCCTTTTTTGTTGATATTAGGAACAGCTGAACATTATATGTGCTACACCTTCCCTTTCATTGTAGCTTTAGGATAGGTCATGTGTCCTTACTTTAATTTTATAGAATTACTAAACACAAAAGAAATGTGAAGACTATGAATGTGTTTGATTTCATTTTACATTATTTGTTGTTTTTGCAATTTTCTTTTAGTTGTTAATAATTTTACTGATATATGTATGTAAATAACAATATCTCCTGTATGTAGTAAAAGACCAGCCAGACCAGAGATCTTCGTTTTGCAAAAGTACAACTTATCGATATTGTGTAAGGTCAGCATTTTGACCAAACTCAAAACGGTTTTTTCTATACAATGCATCGAAATTCCTTGTGTTTAAAATATCGATAGCCTAATTTGAGAAAACTTTATCTGCTTTTTTATTGATTTTTGAAAGCTTTTATAAAAGGTGTGGCGAGCGCCATAAATCGCATACCATTTATCGTAAAATTTTTATCTCAGAATGATCTTCGTCACAAAATACAACAATATCCTAAAAATCAGATAATGTACCTGATGTAAAATTAGTTCAGTATTTTAAGAGATTTTTATTTCTTTTCTACTGTGGGTCCAATCAAAAATAAAGTATCGAAAAAAAATGTTTTTTGAGTTTGTTGTAGCAATTTTTGTCGTAGTGAACTATTTATGAATAACCAAATTGCCGAAAATACTGACTTTCCATAAGGTCAAACCTTGGATTTATCGATCTTCACAACATACATGAATATTGTACATTTTCCACTTTTTTTAAAGCAGAATATTTTCTCTATTGACAAAACTGTAAGATTATGTTGTGTTGGAATTTTCATTTAAAACCAGTTTTTTTTTACTATCAATTTTTCCTTTGAAAATATAAATTTTTGTTTACATATTTTTTTTCACATTTCTTTTGAAATTCAAATCTGTTTCGGAGGTATTGATTGATGTGTTTCTGGAGATCATTTCGAATTTTTTGGAGTTTTTTTTTGGAAATTGGTAATTTAGATGTGTAGGCTTTGGCAAGTTCTCAATTTTTTTATATGAATCGATTTCTATAATTTTACAAGAATATCGATCGCTCCTAACTGTAAGTTTTTTGTTATAATTTTTGTGAAATAGTTGTAATATAAACAAAGTTTAAATGGATAGGATTTATACATCAAATCAAGATTTTACCCAGATGCCGTTTTTATAAAAATAATTCGAAATTAAAAAAAAAAAATGGGAAATTACAACACAGGCACCAGATTCGTATTCCCGGACCCAAAGCCTTAAGAGAGAAATATACTTTCAGTAAATAAAAGTAAGTACAAAGAGCAAAAGACTTACATAGAAAAATGTTTTTTAATTGAACCCAGTGACAACAGTGATTTAATACACACTTTGTTTTCTGTTATTCACCCTTCTTCCAAAAAGACAAGTCAATATACATATATCATTTGAAGTCTCTCGCTTAGCTGCAATATCAAGAAAATTACCTTTCATAAATCAGCGTTTCCTTAGCATTTATCAACAGGCTGGTAACCCAAAAATCTATGACTGAGAATATCTTATTCCTTCAAATGGGAACTTTTATATCTAGGCGGACTAATCTTTTCTGAGCTGTGCTGGAGCGCTCAGTAACCAAGAATACCTCGGTTAAAATTAAAAACAGAATACGTGCTTCTTTAAAATTTTGAAACAATAATATGTTATAGACGGCGTTTTTGCCTATACCATTGTAAGTTTAGTGAGTGAGCTCTTGAAGAGTTCCAAAGTTATAAATGAAATAAGCTTTAAAAATTCTTTGTAAGCAAACTGATGAATTTTATGCAGAAAATATTTACAAATATAAATACATATTTTTCATCCTCCGAAAGGTCAATGAAGGATTTACATCACCAAGAAATAAAATATTGCTTCTGAAAAAAGTGTCCTGTATGTTGTTCAAAATAAATAGTTCATTCTTTAAATAAATGCACAACCTTTTGAGTAATTTCTCCGATATGTTTGATTTTTATATATTTAGTGCTTATCTTAAAAGGAAGGGGACTCAAAAGTTTTTTGGAACGAAGTTTCACAGTTTTTTTTTCAGTTTTTTTTTTGTTTTTTTATATATTATTTTTCAATCAATTCTAAGAATATGTCTGCTTCTAAACCGAAATTCCCTACATATCTTTGGAATGTATGATTTTTTTATTGAATATATTTATATATATCTATACATATATGTATTTCAAAGTAATATAGGAAATTTCGATTTCTTAGGATTGATTGAAGAGTAACATATAAAAAAAATAAATAAAAAAGAGATGTTATAATGAAAATATTTTGAGAAACATGGTGCGCGATTTCAACAAAAAATTCATATTTTCCAAAGTAATGTTGGGATTTCGATTTAAACATAAATGAAATATGTTTTTTTATGCTGTTTATCATAGTTTTACTTTCACTACAGAACTCTTTCATAACTTTTGGACGAAATTTACAGAGTTTAAGACAAAAAGGTCTTATTTAACATAAATTTGATATATAATTTTAAGGTTGTGGTTCTAAATTTTTTGGTGAAGAAAGTGAATCAAGTTTTGGCTTTAAAAAAAATTCTTGATGTCTTTAAAATTTTATATCATGTTCTTGAAAATGACATGTCCAATAAATACTGTGTTTCAAATAATTAAAAAAATAGCTAACTATTCAAGTAATTTTTCGATGTTAACTGCTGTATTGGTTTGAAATGCTTTTAACCAACAGGGTCTTGACTATCGTCAGCTATATTTACTTACATTCAGATTATTCATATCTAACTTATACGCATATTAAATACACGTGTCCTCATAAAAAACATAAAGCGATTCTTTTGCAAAAATGAATGTATATTTTTTTTTCTTCAAACGAATAAAAAAAAACATTAAAAACTTTAAAGTATGTTGATAGTCGAATAGAGCACTAACGAAGTCTGTTATTTTTACTAATGTTATAATAATTATGATCGATATCATCAACACCAACAACAAAAGTATTACCATATTAATCATGTCCGTTATTAAGAATGCGCCCATTAACGCATCCTCATGATTATCCTCAATATCAACATTAAATACATGAACCGGCTTATTATAGATCGGGTCTCGTGATTCCATATGTTCTAACACCTGATCGTAGACGCGCTCCTCCACGGTAACAATAATATCAAACTGTTCTTTACATTCTTGAAATCGCTCAGGAAACTTTTTGATTCTACGATTTCTATCAAGCATATGCAATAGACCATTTTGTGTATAGCTGTTGACGAAAAAAAAAGAGAATTCAATTTTATAGAATAACAAATTGTACAGATTTATATTAGAATAAGAAATGAACATGTGTTTAATAAACTTTTAACAATAAACAAGTTTAAGAAATAATCACTTATACTATCGATAAAAAGGAAACTAACTGAGCAAATAACAAAAAAATTGGTTTCTGAAAATTCAAAATGAATCTTTTAGTTATATTCCAAATATAATTAAAAAAAGTTAAAAAACCGCATTATCGCCGAATTGGCCATTTTCGCTTAGTATAGATGAAAGGTATTCAAACTTGTTAGTTTCCGTTCCGAATTACAATTTTCAAGCAATATCAGTATTATATTCAATACATTGAAGATATAAGCTAAACCGGAACGGGATATTCGTAGTTGATAAACAAAATCGCAATATTTACTAGAACTGCCATTAAGGATTGTCAATTGCCATGCTACAATATCCAAAGAAGCTCAGTCCAAAGGCATCGGCGTTATACGTACGACAGCATCAAACAAAAAAAATTCTAGCCAAGCAGTTTATTTCCTGGACAAACCCTACTGAGCTAATCCGGAGGTTTAATAATAGTGTTCAGCAATTTAAAAGTAAAACTTTAAAAAGAAAACGCTAACAGTGGACTAATTGGAAAGCAAAAACTTCAGAAAAACATCAGACAACATCAGGTTAACGAATTTTTCGAAAAAAATTTTTAAAACACAGTTGTAGCACCACTTGCAATGACCACCAAATAATGGGGTCGAGAAAGTTTTCAGCAATTAAGAGAAAGAATATCTTGAGATAATTAAAGAAACCATTCAGTTGGCAACTTAAGGGTACAAATCACAATTAAAACAGCTTCGACACATTGCTTTCTATCAATCGACTTCCCAACATAAAACACCACAAGCATAAGCAACTTTTTTTTTCAAAAAAAATTAAATGACCTTGAATAATTACTTGGAGTACATCATACGATGCTGTTTCTGAAACAGAGGTGTGCTATCAAACAAAATTTCAGAAAGTTTTGAAAGCTCTTAGAAAAGTTTTCGCGAAAATCGTCATACCTACGTAAGGAGAAGTGATGCCGAGTAAAAAATGAAATGACAACTGAGGATTTTGAGAACGCTGTATTCGGAAATGCTAACCGTTTCTTTGGCTTCGTTTTGATTTTTGAAACATTTATCATGCCAAAAATTATATGCTCGTGATCGTAAAATTTTAGCCTTTTCACAATCTATATGCAATTTATTTCATATGGATTTATTGATGCTGAGTCTAAGTGGGGAATAGTTTTTTTTTTCAACTGGTAAGCTTAAAAACTAGTTCTTCAGAATTCTGATGTGCTAGAGATTCTTTAACTTAGATTTAACACCTAAAACTCTATTACAAATGCAAAGCTTTGTTTAGATTGTGGAAATGTTTAAGTTTTCAGATCATGAATCATCAAGTCATTTTTCAGATTCAAGGGACAAACATTTCAAAAAGCCACCGTTTTTAGAAACCTTGAAATAAGTTGCCATTTCTTTTGTTTCTCGACATCAATTTTTTTTGTAGAGCTGAGTTAATTGCCTACATTCGGAATCCTTTGTAACCGGATATCACAGCCAATGAGTAAAACTTGCTTGTCGATAGGGATGTATCAGTTTCATCAGCCGCGTCCACTAGACGATTCTGTGACCTTGTAATGCTGTCAATCATAACTTCCACTATTGCACTTACTATTGTTTGTCTTTTGTAACCAAATCGTTGTAAATTATATCGTAGGGTGTTCCAAATTCATATATATTAGGTTTGTCCACGGCAGTGCCTGGCAGTTTAACTCGATCACCGGTACCGAAAGAGCGAACATTGAATCCCTTTTTGGCAAGAAAATTATGCGCTTCCATTGATCGATTCATGTTGGAGGAGCAAACAACGGCGACGCTTAAGTTGCAATTGTTGGACATTTTATTCGAATTGAATTGTTAAATATTAAAATTAAAAAAATAAAGTTAATTTCCACGATATTTACGAAATTGTTGAAGAAAATCACACAGAGACGTGCGGGCGTACACTTAAATCAAATGTCATATTTTGATGTTTGGCAGTGCTGCCGGCGTTATACCACTTTTTGAGGTTGCCACATAATGATAAAATAGATGCGGCCAGAGGAAAAGTGCACGCGTTTCTGTCAAAAAGAGCTGAAGTGAGTTACAAAGCACAACGAAGGCCTAGAAACTTGTGACACGAAAACTTAAGGAATCTAATCTAATTCATTTATTAAACAAATTGATTTCTTATTTAATTTTGGCAGCGTAGATACATGGCATGTAACTTGAGAAACGAGAAGCGTATGATGCTATCGAATTTTGTATAAAAAAAAGCTACGAAGCACTATAACGGACAGAGAAGCTGAAGGAGGAAAACTCGTTCTGCCATAAAATTGGACAATGTCGCTTATGGACAACGCTTAATTAATTTTTTGTTTAGGTACAGAGCAATACTAAGCACAAAAGGATTTATTTTTGAAAAATTTTAAGTTTTTCAATAGATAGTGGATAGCTTCTTCTAAAAGCTGTTATCGGAGCTATGTGTAGAAATGCCATTTTCGGTTTTCTCAATGTCGTCTAAAGACTGGATAGATGAAAATAGAAAATAATAGAGTTCCTTAAAGACTGTTCTGCTAGTTACTTATGAGCTATAGAGAAATTTTACCTTTTGAATAACAACTCGTATTGAATGCGCAAATGGTTTGACATATGCTTCATCAGGGTCATGATAATTTGATGACGTGTGCATCTGGCGAATGTCACTTCTACATTTTTGCCATTCATGAATCTGTTGAAACTTTCAGCAGATTCACGGCTCACAGAAAATTTTGTGAAACGAGCTCATGGCATGACTCTTGGTGCTTTACAATTGTTTCTAGTGAATGCCATTTAATTTCGTTTCTTTTCGTATGAATATCTGAGCGTTGCGTGAGCTACTTATGAAACAAAGGCACAAGATGGTATCAAATAACTTTTTTAAATAATGGGGAAGACCCCGAAAAATTTTTTTTGTTGTAATCGATAGAAAAAGGTCGAAAATTGCCTTTGAACATCACTTGGAGTATCCCCGAATCATGGTAAGGACCGTTTTTGACTCATATCCGGAATGTCAAAAAACAATGTTCAACCTTTCCTCATCGATTGGAGGGAAAAAGAGCAGGTTCTCTTTACTACAGTTCAACACAAGTGGCTCGAGCTATTCACTGTTTCTTGAGACCCGACCTTTCACTATTAGTGAGCGCACCTCGAATTGACGCTCATTATTGCATGCAATGTGCACTCTCAAGTTTCATATATTTGGAAGTGGCTCAAAACCCTCAGTGAGCCACTTAATGCAGTTCTTTGGTGTGAACAACAATTCTACTACACCTAGTGAAAATGAATATAACATGAGTCTGAAAAATCTGGTTAGTAGATTTATTATCGAATTATATGCTCCTATAAGCAAATCTGATTGTATGGATAATGCATTTTATTTTAGAGCGTGCTTATAAAGTAGGTTTGCAATGTTACATACCGAACAGTGGCGGATCCTAAGGATAAGTCATGGTGGGCTGACGTTTAAATATAGTACAATGGTGCAATGAGATTAATGCATAATATCCAGTGCAATTTTTCGGACTGCGGGGGGAATACTTAAGCCCCATATCGACTCTGGATCCGCCACTGATAAAATGAGTTCTATATTAATATAATTAACAATTTCTTTTGCTTTCTTACTTTTTTGAATTTATGACAATAAATGTTAAGAAAAACTATTTTTATCATTAAAAAATATACACCTAACAACAAAATTAAGCAAAAACAAGCACAAAACATTTAACCTTAACTAAAACGGCAAGTTAACTTTCAATTTATTAGCCATAATCATAATTCCTCAAAGAATGCTACTCTAGCCTTTGTTGAACCAGACTTTAACTTTTTTAATGTTGAGTATTTCGTTTCTCCTGCTTTTATTTGTGCCGCACTTAATATATCCAAATTACTTTGATTCTCTTCAATTTTCAACAATTCAATTTCTGATCTTAAGGTTTGTAACTGATTTTGAACTTGTTTCGACTTCTTAATATATTCCCTACGATTTCGTTCGATTTCATTAGTAATCTGCTCCATTTCATTTTCAGTCAGTATAAATTCTTTAGGCCCAAATTCATCGTCGGCTGATTCGGATATAGAGCAATTTTCACCATTATGTTCAGTATTCAATTCAACTGCACCGGCAGCATTTTCCAAATCTGTACTTGAATTATTTTCTGTTATAGAAGGATTGCTCGAGACACTATCTGCACGCATAAGCATATTCTCAGTGGAAGCCTGTATGCCACGGTTTAGAAAATTTAATAAACGCGCAGTGGCTTCACGTTCAGCTAGTTTGGCACAAATCAATTCCTTCTTTAGCTTCTCCGCTTCTGCTTCACGTTTATCTTTTTCCATTGTAAGCTGGTGTACGTAAAAATCAGCATCTTGTATCTTTTTCTCCAACTCTGCCTTTTCGTTTTCTGTTTTCATATGACGTTCGCGCAAACGATCCATTTCCGTCTTAAAATGATTCGCTTTGCATTCAGTCAATTGCATTTGCTCTTCGTTAACACGATTTTTTTCAAAATATAGTTCCTTGGCTTCCTCGGAACGGCGCTGATGTTAAGATAAATAAGTCCAGTGTAAATTAGGTTTTTTGAATTAAGGAAACAATTTCTGTATGCTTACCAACGCATCGCTAGCCATACGCATTTCGTCTTTTAGATCGTCCAGGCATTTTTCCAATTCTAAACGCTCATGTTCCGCTTTTTTACGTAAATTCTTTTCACGTATGAATTTTTTGCGCTCTATTTGTCGACGCTGTTTCTCTTCCTTAGCCTGCGCTTTCATTTGCTGAATTTCCATAGTATCCGGTTTCCGCCGTCGCATATACAAATCGTGATTTCCTTTACATAAATCTAATATCTACAAAATTATTCGAACAATTACAAACGTATCGAAGGGTTAAGAAATTAATCTATTAGTCCATACCATTTTGTTAATGTGCAAGTCATGTGAATAGAATATGAAACTTGATACTTTTGCATCAACTAAACGTATCGTATACTTCTTATCATCGAAACTAACATGTCGTATTTCATTCCATTGGAAAGTCGTTTTGGGTGTCAACTTATTGTGATCATCATAAATATTTAACCCAACAGCGGTAACACCAAGCCACAATTTAGTTTTATTTTTATTCTAAAGTTTGAAAGGTTATGTTTGTTAAAAAGACTAATGTATTTGTAAGATAAATCTATTACCGTTATTGAAAAGTAATTAACACCGTACATATCTAAGTCTTGTGCAATTTTTAAATATTCCATTTCTACCTCATCACGTGTCATAGGTTCATGATCCATATACCTATAAAAAAACAGATGTACATATGTAAGTTACATTTTCACAGTAAGAAAAGCGAAAGTCAAAAACAACAGGCAACTTCTTGACCTGTCGATGATCAAAATGAAGCAAAAAATACCTAGATATAGAGGGCTGATTCAGAAAGAAATTTAGAAAGAGCATCTTCTTCGCTAAAATGTGCAAGAGAGTGCTTTAGTCGTTATTGTCTATTTGTATAGACCTATTCAAAACATGTAGGTTAGCCTTTATTATACTAAACAAAAGTCCTTGATTCTGATTAAACGTCCTCGGACGTCATGTCCTTGGTTCTGACTAAACGTCATGGAATGACTTTGAATTTATGTTATGGTTTTTTAGATGTATTTGCGGAACGTTTTTTCTTTTGCTCGCATGGTTTTTTTTTATTGTCAACCTGTGACGCTGTCATTCATAAGAAGTGCTCGACAAAAATAGTGTTAATAAAGAAAAGTTAGGGATAATATATGTATGTGGATATTAATTAGAATAAGATAGAAATAGAGTTTTTTTACGTTAATAAAATTCAAGGTTAAAGCTACATATATTTTTGAAAAAATTTTGTTTTTTTTTAGTTCTAGCAGTTCCTAATTTATTATGATTTTTAGAAAATCTATATCCACTTTCGTGCGCTATAATTCAGATATTAAGCACCTATACCAATTTTTGAATGCATTATTATTTTCTCCGTAGTCGCGTATGGTGAATTCTTTGCTTGTCTATCAATTGAATATTAAGTGTAATTTTTTTGCTCATCAATTTTGAAAGATGTGAAGAGAAAACTCAACAAGAAGTTCTCAGTACTTGTATTCGATTAGACTGAAATTTACACTAAACAAGACATATAACACAACCTTTCAATTAGTAATATCATAGACCCACTCACATTTTGCAGTTTTTGTGGCTAGGTTTAAGTTATTAAAGCCTATTTAATGTCTAGGTAAAAGCAGTTAATGTTTATTTTCATATATGATGCAAGCATTACCAGGTTTTAATGCGCTCCTCCCACATTTCTGGTGTCATTTGATACTGATCCGTAACACCTTTTGGCAGCAAATCTACACCTGCTAACATACCATCCTTGTAAGTTTCATAATCATATGGACCATATTGTACATGCACAGCATATGATGCCAACAATACAGATGCCTCTGGCCTGCAGTAAATATCCATTGAGAGTATACTCTGTTTGACTTGCAAGAAGAACAAATGCTGTGTGATTTCCTGTATCAGCTCTTCGCTGACATTTTCGGGAAAAAACTTTGCGTAAAAACTGAAAACATAAACTCCATTGTTATGTTGAATTTTTTGGTCTTTTACTTTTTTCTCCATTTTTAGCCAGGAGACATTGCCACGTGTATCCTCATACTGGAGACCAAAATACCATGATTCTCGTAAGCCAATTGTACGACATACTAAATCAAAAAGATCTTGTCCAGTGGAACGATGCTTAAAGAGCAAATAAATTCATCTCACGAATGGAAATATGTGAATATCATTCTTTGAGTACTTACCTCCAAATTAAATTCAAGCTCCGAATCAAAAGTGATCACTTTTACTGGGAGAGACTTATTTTTCTTTGAACGAAAGGGACTCATTTCAAGCTTATTTTTATATTAATACAAAAGATTTTGTAAACATATTTCAGTTTGAATCATAGCCAACATTGAATTTTATTAAAATTAAAATGCTTTGAAGAAATATAGGCACAAATTAAGGCACAACCGATTTACTAAGAAAAACACATTGGCAAAATAACAGAAAGTTTCCTACAATACTCCTTTAATAAAAATTGTTACAAAATCGCTTTTGTATTTAATTTTTTATACAAATTCCCTTTGAATAATGAAATGTCAAAATTATGGCAAGCAACAATTGTCTGGTGGTGTTTACGTGCACTTGTGAGGAAGTACACTATATTAAGGTTTTTCTATATAATTGTTTTCCTCTGTTCACACGACATAATAGCGAGGAGGCCAGCCACCCATTATGATGGCCTGGAAAGTCTTGAGAGTGGGGGGAGTCTTTCTGCTGAAAATTTATGCGCAAAGCAGGAATCTACCATTTCGCTCTCTTTTTTCATATACATAATTCCTTAAGCATATTTTTGATACGGAAAAAACTTTTAGTTCATATATCATAAGACCCCTAGCAAAAACAGCATCTTTCAAAGGCCTTTTTAAAACAAGTGTTAAGAATGCGTATTATATATCAATTCATTATAGGGGCTTATACGACCCATACGGCGTATAAAGTATAGAGACAATTTCCCTTCTTTGTTATCTATCATGAGACTCTGTAAAGTTTGTTTCTGACCTGTTCAAAACACACCTTAAAACACTAAAAAAGAAGAAGTTCTAGTACAACTTTATTTAAGATATATGACTATTTTATTATCAAATTATTTAATATGAAAATTGCTAGACTTTTTTATATTCAATTTATTTATTCAACTATATTCGATCTTTTACAAAATTCTGAATTTCTACATAAATCTTGACTTTTTCAAAAACTTCTACAATATAAAATTACTTTTAATTGAACGTGTTAATTTACAATTCGAATAATATGTTTTATTTAATAAACATGAGAAGAAAGATTGATCAGTTTAATATGGGCATTGGTGAGACATGTTTCGGCTATTATTATTTATTAGAAGGATTCTGTGGCAGATTTTGGCCAAAAATATGATTTTTTGAATTATGCGCTGCATCTCCGAATTATTGAACTTTTGTAAATTTTGAATGTTTTTGTACTTTGTACTCAGAGTTGACGAGTGGAAATCAATAAATTAACGGCCTTCTCAAATAAAAAATGTTATTTCGTTAAAATTATTTGAACTAAATTTGTTTTTGGGAAAAAATCCTCCTTTTTTTCCAAATTTTTCAATTTCTACAAGGCAGTAAACGGCCCCATCAAAAGTGGCCACTTGACAACTCTGCTTTTTCTTCATATGGGGATCAATTTGTACCTAGAAATTCGTGTGATGTGATTTATGTATATCAGGGGGACTTAAAATGCTTATTTGTGTTTCAAACAGGTTTCATAGTTACAGGTACATGAGAGAACAATTCTGGTGCAAAAAGAGCTCATAATATTAATAGTTACTGGTGGCTCATCATTGCATTTAAATATTCCATACCGGTCACATATACTAACGAACGGCCAACAGTTAATAGAGTTGGCATCCCTGTTTTATCAAAGCACTGAACATACCTGTACATCTGTGTCCAAAAACAAAGCCGACAAATCAATAATCGGATGGAAAATAAATTATATTTATTAATTAATCTGTAAATTATAGTGAATTCGTCTGTTTTTGAAGAATAATTAAAAATAAAATGGACTGGTATGAAATAAAATGCGATAATAAAAGATCTGTAAAGTTTCCTGACAAGGTGTTGTCGGCGCACGTTGCCTCTCCAAGCAAAAATGCACACGGTAAAAAAAAAAAACAAATTTTAGAAAAAAAGAATCAACAGCATTTATTTCTAGTGAATAAAATAGGTGGCATTATAAAAAAAGGTCAATGGGCGTGGTTGGCTAAAGGATCCACAATACAGATTGTCTCACTGAAAAATGGCCATACGATGTCAACATTTGAATTTGCTGAGTCAAATGGGTAAGCAAGATGTGTACACAATTTTCAAGGCTACATTAGTTTTAATTGCTGTACAACAATACATATAATCAAAACAAATCGATATATTTCAGCTATGATAATTGCGTTATTAAATGTGCGGATGAGCTGTTTCCTCATAATGTTGAAAGTGTTTATTTAGCTATTTGCTTGGAATGTATGAACAGTACTGGTGGTAGCTATATTGCTATCTATTCCGTTGATCACAGTACTGTGCTTAGTTGCATGGAAGTAAAACTGCGTGTAACATCTTGCCGTTTTATGGAATCGACAGTTTGCAAACGTTCTCTGTTGCAAAATTTCGATGGTTGCTTGGCAATTGGTTCAATGGAAGGCGCGCTGATGCTACTTGATTTAAATATTCGCAAAATGTTAGCTTTGCATGAACAACAAATTGTCGAGGATGTTTTTATACCTTGTCATGTGGTGGATTACAATATGCCATTGCGGGAAATACATGCGATTTTTAAACGGTGCAAACAAGATGGTGTACATTTTGGATTGCAAATGGAAGGTATGTTGTGGTTTAATTTAATATAAAGTTTAATATGAGCCATTTTGTAGCCTAAAATTAAATTTTAACTGAATATTGTGTAACCCACTATGGTGTATGTATAATTTCAGGAAAACAAATACACTTAAGTCTACAGGGGAAGATATATTAAACCCTGAGCTAAGTTTTTTAACCTGAGTAAATATTAAAGACAACAAGTTATAAAGGTAATAAAGGTCACTGACCGGCCGGATGATTCCTTGTCCAGTTCGTCAGTCCGAGCGAAGAAATGGTCGACTTTAGTCACGTCATTAATATATATTTTGTTAAGGATATTGTAAAATCATTGGTCGATCGGTTCAGTCTTGTCTGGTCGAGTTGATCAGTCTGAACACATTCCTCCCCAAACAAAAATCAATTTTTATGTGAATATATTGCTTTTTACATTCCGGGCAGTGATTTCTGTTGTAGACAAGGCAATTTTACAAAAACCAGTTTCCATAACATTCAAGGTCAAAAACTACTTTTTTATAGAATCTCGCTATTTGTTGATCGGTCACTAATTAACATTACACAAAAAAGGTTATCATTTATTTAAAACAAAAAATCGTCTAACTTTATTTTAGTTATTGATGCACCCTGCAGTGTGCAATGTTTGCTACCCATCGATCTAATAATGTCGCTTGCTGTTGGCTATGAAGATGGTCGTCTAGCATTATATGATCTCACAGAATTGCAAATTTTTTATATTGCCATGCCACAACAACAGGAAGCTACAACACCCTTAGTAAAAATGGACTTTTTCGAACCGCCAGATGATCCACGTCCTTGTTTATACATTTGGGCACTGCATGAAAATGAAGATAGCCTAACTGCAGTGATGCATTCGTTTATGTATGAAAAGCGTTTTATAGATAATGATGAGAGTGGCTTCTGCTTTTTTGAGGTCAGTATAATGAAATTTATGCTGGATGAATATGAAAATGTTTTTTTGTATTTTGCAGACATTTCTATCAAGTAATGTTCGATTAGTGTTACCACTAGACAACTGTCGAAGTATAGCCGTCTCATGTCAAGCCATAAAAAAATCAGCTACACATGTTGCTGATGATTCTGGCTGTTTGTGTGCTCTAAGCTGGTATGCTGAATCTGAAGAAAGAAATAAATTATTAATATTTGACCTGAATCAGTGGTACAAGGAAGAAATGCCTTTCATGCTCGATGTTGATAAAAAAGCAAATTTTTTAGCATCTTATACACTCAGTGGATCGCAATATGCACTACAATCTCATATAAATCCATCTACGATCGCATACTTTAATTCAATGCAACGTTTCGAGGAACATTTCTATCCGAGTTCATTAAGTTTTGGTAGGTTAAAAATTTCATTTGTGCTTACATATGATTTTTCTTAAAATAAAAGTGTTTTTGTTTTTTCATTGTACATAGATTGCACATTATTAATGCAAGATAGTTGCTTATCCTTTAATTGGGAGGGTGCACAAAATCGTTTCATCAGCACACTACGTTCAAGTAATGCCACTATATTTTTGGACCCGAATACCTATTTCGCTGAAATTATATACACGCGCTTGATGCCACAGTTTTGTGAATTAAATGCAAAAGCAACATTTTCTACAGTAAGTAAAAGTACAAAGATCTATTGTTTTGAAAATAAGCAATTTTAATTTTTTTTATTCCAGAACGCCAAGTACGAAATAATTCTTTCCGTTGCGTTGGAATATAATTGTTTTAGTCTGCTACGTGATTGTGCCAAATGTTGGGTAGACGGAAGTTTTACGGGAACTTTTTCCACAGCCACTGGCATTACACTTTCAACTTTAACAAATTGGATTTGGAAACGTGCTACGGATATTAAGACGCGTTGTAATGATCTCTGTAAGGGGTTATTTGATTTTGATGGCTATCCTTTGGATCAGCGAGAGCTTAAGGAATTTGGTTTCATTTCGCGTCAGTTAAAGTTGTTATCAGATTTACTAGATGAAGTGTTAACATTTTCAAAGCTGAATGTACCTGAAAAAGGTTTGGAAAAATCATTATAACAAATAAAAAAGTTATGCATAACCATTTACATATTTCTAGTTTTTAGCAATTTGGAACATAAGTATAAATCCCTACGCATGGCAACAGACTATCAGGACATATTAATGTGGCTTTTAAATATTGGGCTACTTCCAGAAGCTTCACCGTACAGTTGCAAAATGAATTCAAGTACTGAACTTGTACCTTATCCCTACAGATTTTTGAAAGAACTTTATGGCAAAAAGCGTGCATTTTTTGGCAAAATATGTGAAAACTTTGTTTCGAAGAAAACCGGTAGCTGTCGTTTGATATATATTGATGCTTATATTCAACACGAATGTAAAGGCAGCGTGCTACGTGAATATTGGCTTGAAAATAACGGTGATGGTCTATATCCACCTACTTCAATAGAGTCCATGTTACGCATCATGTTAGTGCCGGATGTATCTTTTGAAAGCAAATGCGCCATTCTTTTGTATTTCTTCTTGGATCTGAATATGGCCATTAACGACGACGCATACAAACACGTGGTTGCAAACTTTATAAAGTTTCCCAGTGTATTTAAACTATCTGCATCATTAATCAAAACTGTTCAAGCGTTTTGGAATTTAGATCATGGACACTTTTTGGTAAGTTTTTAAGTTTCTCAATTTGCAGCTTAGAAATGTGGTTCTTATTGTGCGTTTATATTGAGCGAACGACCGAAGAATTTATTGCAAAGAAATCGTTTCGATGATATCTTTGATCGGAGGAATGCTGTTCATAATGCGCGAAAGAATTCAGCGATATACTGTGTCTTTATTCGTTTGTCCAGTGTAAACAAGGAGTTACATATATGTAACTCAATCATTTTAGAAACATATTTTTGAGCCTTCACAATAGCACCAGAGTTCCTTCACACTTCTCAGATTCAGATTTGAAAAACGTTTTTGTTCGGATTTTATATAATAATGTAATTCGTTAAAATTATAAATAAAATTATTTTGTTTTTCATCGGCAGCCAGCGGTTGATGAATTCATTTCACCATTCAACAAAAACCAGAAATATCCAGAATGGGTACTAGAGCTTCTAATAGAAGCTTTGCTGATGCAAGATTCTTCAAACCTAACATTACGAATACTGGAAGCACATTCCACACTCATTTCACCTGTACTAAAGCTTCAAGCGTTGCTGGCTAATGAACTCATCTCAGAAGCGTTTCATTTTGCACGTTCCAAGCAAGATGATACGCTTTTAGAGCAATTTTTCGAGAGTTGTCTTTGTGATGGTAAGTTTGGCGTTATACGTGACCTAGCCTTAAGTGAAAAAGAGGACAAACTTGTACAAGACATACTAAAGCGCAGCAAAACACAAAATGCAGAAAACTTGCACTTTGTTTACTTATTACAAAAATCCAAGTACATCGAAGCTGTTAGCTACATGGATGAAATTTCTAAAGCTAAATGTATGCAATCAAATTTAAATAACACAGCAATAAATACACCCAACTTAGTATTGTCAGCATACAATACAACTATGACACCTGTAACTCAGGGTTTAACAGATGTGTATTTTCGTATAAAAAATAAAATTCGTAAAAAAGAGACAGACAATAAATCACCGGTACCACTTAGTTGCCAACTAATAAAACAAAATGCCAACAATCTTTTGGGTGGAATATATCACAGCTCTGCTCTAAGTGCGCACTTCGCAACATACTATTGGGGAGAAATTGACAGTGGCGGAAAAAAAGTCGACAATAATTTACTAAACTCGAACAACGCTCCATTTCTACGCAAGCCTCAAGTAGAAACTAACTATTTAGATTTTCAAGAAAAAGGAAACATATGCTATCCACAGCCGTATAGAGTGAATGCAAAGCGCACATTGGCAGAAAGTGAACTGCAAGATTTAGAAAAGCCAAGCCTTCAAGAGAACCCGAAAAAACGGCGCAAATTGACTGGCAATGAGATTATCAAAGACTTAAGTCATTTTGCGCAGATGAATAAAAATGCAGGCTACTTAAGTAACACCGATTTTAAACTATGTGCTAGTGCAGACATACAGGCTTCTACAACTCAAAGTACTGAGAATTTCTTTACTCAGCCACCCGTGCTTAAAACGAGCCAACCACAGGATGAATTAGTTGCTAAAAATGCATCGTTGGAAGCATTAATCTCAACGGAACTACATGGGATACTAAAATCTAATACACCTGAGCCTATGGAACGTCATTGCAAGCGCAAAGAGCTATCTTTAGAAGAAGAAAAAACTATACGCTTTAAATTGCCTGCTACTGATTCAACAGGAGAGGATAGCTGTGAAACAGAAGAAGTGGAAAAGGAAATTGAAACAAAACAAAATGAGAAAGACAAAGCTAGCGTTACGCACGAAGATATATCATCTATAGTAAAGCGAAAACGTATAGTAACACGTTCTATGTCTACTGAATCAAACGAAAGCAATTCAAGCTCACCTAGAGCTATGTCCGATGATAATTTTTATTCACCCTTGTCTTCTCAAAACAATTCGCTAGTTGTAGGAAGTAAGTCATGCGAGACCAATACATCAGCTTTATCCAATACATCTCCTGTATCCAACACAAGAGTTCAATTGAATGATGGTCCCAAACCTCGAAAATCTTTAAATAGTGTTTCTATGGAACGAAGTCTGGAAAATTTTAAAAATGATTTGGCTTCAAATAAAGTTGAATCAACAGGTCTGCAACTAACAGCAATGGATCGAAAGACAAACAGTGATTTTGATGTAAGCTTAAGTGTAAAAGATTCTAACATTTCCAATATGCATACAACATTGGTTATTTCATCAGTCACATCATTGGTCAGTAATGTAAGAGAATTCATGCCGCCTATCTCTTCCTCCAAAGTTTGTGAGACTCAGTCGAAGTTTACCCTTGATAAAGGTGAAACCGAACAGAAAATATCGGACTACTCAACTATAATTGGAGGAGTAACTTACATGGAGACTACAGTTGAGACTTCAAACAAAACTGTTGGTCGTGAAAAAACTGAGCATAACAAAGATAAAAAGTTACTAGCTGAAGAATTGGATACAACTTTAGGCATGACTTCATATGATATCAGTGTATTTGAAGCCACATCGGTGCAGACAAATAAATCACTGTTACAACAATCAAATCAAGGTATAGCGGAAGTAATAAAAAAAAGTGTAAATACCACCCCAATAAAAACTGACATTTATGAAGATTTAGAAAGTGAAACAAAAACCGAAACTGAAGATTCTAATAGCCTTTTTGATGAATCACTGGGCCTAGAAGCTGAATTCTCGCCACAAAATTCGAGCAGCTCAGATAAACAACAAATGCCGAATAGCATACACAAAAAAAATGAAGATGACGCAATTATAGTATTATCCAGTGAGGATGAGCAAGGTGAAAGCATTGAAAGTGCTAGCATTGAAGAAAGTATTGAAGAAGATGCAGATGATGAAGATGTACTTGAGCGTAGTTTTGAAACGGAGCAAACAGATAATAGCTTAGACGAGGAAGAAGATACTATTGAAGAGGACGATGCTGAGTTGACTGTAGATGAAGAATCCTTAGAAGGAACAGCCCAAGATGCAGATGATTGTGATAATTTGGATTACCAAGAAAATGATGATGAAAGCAATAGCCATGGTGATGATATTATTGCGGAGGAGCGACAAGAAAAGCAAGATACTGATGAAGATTCAGAAGATGTTCAGTTGAAAAACATAGATGATATGGAGTTGTATGCCGAAGAACTTGAGCCCCAATATCACGATAGTGAGAGCTCTATACTTGTTGAAAACTTAAACGATGATGAGAAGCAAAGTAGTGTTAACCAAGATGAAGAAGATACGTGTTTGCGTGTTGATAGCGATAGTTCAAATGATACGAATGACTATGAAAATGCGAAATTCGCTGTACAACATCATGTATCAGAGACAGATGAAGAAGTTTTGGTCATTTCAGAAAATTTACCGGAAGAGTTATTGCAAATAGATGAAGATCCTGATGATCAGCCAAGTACCAGCGCGAAAATAGTAGAAGAGCTTCGATTTAAAGCCTTGAAAAATAATAAACCAGACGTTTCAGAATTAACAGTTTCTGTGTATGAAAAAACTAGCGATGGCATTCAACTAATCCATGATAAAAACATGGATGAACCCCAAAAATCTGAAAACAATAAACAAAAATCTGAAGAAAATAAACAAGAATCTGAAAAAAATGTACAAGAATCTGATAAAAATAAAAAAATACGAGAAGAATATAAACAAACATCTGATGAAAAAAATAAGCAACCATCTGATGAAGATAAAAAACGCGGAGAAAAGAAAAACCCCATATTGCAGGATAAAAAGGACTCAGGCAAACAATTCGAAGAAGATATTAAACAACAAAATATTGAGGAATATGTTAACAAAGAAGATGAGAATCAGAAATCCGTGGAATATGAAAACGACAAACAAAAAAAGTCAAACGTATTGGATGAACAGAAAAAAGATTTTAAAGAAGACGATAAGCAAAATATAGATATAAATGTTAACAAAGAAGAATGTTCAGACGCCATTACTCAATCCTTGGAACCAAATATTCCTTCAAATAAGCAGAAAATTTTTTCGGACAATCTGCGAATTGCTGATAAACATGAAAACGAAAAACTGGGAAGTGAAGCATCAAGAAACAATTATGTAAAAGACAGCCAGGTGGGTAAAAATGAATCAGTTACATCAAGTGAGTGTGTTCCGGAAGTTATTGAAAATGCAATAACTTTCACTGCGTCTGATAGTCAAGGACAACAAAGTGCTTTAACGTCTAACGCTACTCAAAAGGAAGAAAGTGATTTGTGCCCCATTCTAGAACCAAATGAAACAAATGTATTTATTAACTCTTCAAAAATTGAGCTTACTTTAAATATTGGTCAAACTTGTGAAACAACTATGCCATTGCAGACCCAACCAGATGAAAAGTACGCCACTGTTACGTCAATTGTTTCAACACCAAAACGAAGGAATCTACGCGGAACCTCTGTGCCGCCGCAGTCGATTTCCGATACACAAAACTCAACAACACAGGATGTCAACACCACATCTAAACGTAGAACTGTGCGCGGTAAATCCGTACCGCTACAAACGCTTTTAGTGGAAGCAATTAGTATTTCAGCAACTCCGATTGAGTCCGTTGTCACACCATCGCGACAGAATGCAACCGAATCACCAGAGGAGAGCTCTGTTTCAGCTACACCTTTGGTAACAGTTTCTACTCCAAACCGCGGCACATCTATACCCCCGGAAAATCAAATTAAAAAGTCGAATTATGTATCCCCGTTACCAACTTTGGATACTCGACGCACCCCACGTGCCAGGTCTGTGCAACCAAAATCCACATTATCATCTGAAGAGGCTCAGGATACTGATACGCCGATTCAAATACGTCGAAATACTCGTGGCACTTCTGTACCATCTACAACAGCTGAACAAATATCACCTAAAACAAATCAAAATCTGCGAGGTACATCTGTTCCTCCAGTTGACGTAACTGTTAAAATAGCCTCAAGAAGACGTTCGGTTCTGTTGGACTCCATCAGTGAAGATCAGACCGTAGCTGATTCACCTTCGACAAGAACAAGATCGCGGGCCCGACTAAACTCAATGGAGAGTGAATTAGATACACCAACTGAAGAACAACAACCACTTGGAAAGCGATCACGTAAAATTTCTAATTCAAGTAGTCTATCAGAACAACTTTCAAGTACGTCGAAAAGATTACGTCGAAATAGTGTTATTAGTCAGCCTGATACAGGCACTCCAAGAACAACTCGCACACGTAGTGCAGTGTTAGTTCAGGAAGACTCCAACGAACAACAAATTACTGCAAAAGGGACACCAAAAAGATTAGCAATGAAACGAAAAAAGAGCGCAGATAATACTTCAATTATCAAAGAAGCATCTGAAGAAGAAATAATGGACACAAGGACAAACGATTTAAATCTGGATGAGGAAGCTAGTATTACAAAGGATAAACAGAAGCTTCCTTCAACGAAACAAGAAGCAGCAGCAGAAGCTCCATCTTATTCTTTATCTCGTCGTTTGACACGCACTCAACTTGCGATGCTTGAAAAATCAGCAGAAGTTACTGCGATTGATTTGAATTTACGCACAACGCCATCTCCACCAAAACGTATATCAACACGCCGTACTTCACGCTCAACAGTAGCCTCAGTACATGATAGTGACGACGCTGAATCTATTGCATCACATAGAAGTCACTATTCAAGTTCGGCTGTAAATCGTAGAGTAACACGCAGTTCGGTTAAGGATAAGGTAAAAATATATATTTATTAAGCTTACCGAAGGGATAATTTTAAGCGTGTATTATCTTTGCAGGAAGAAATTGATGAAGAGCTTGCCAGTAACGCTAGCTCAGTCGGCAGTGAAAAACAGGAAAAGCAACACTCTAAAGGTTTCAAGGGCTCGCCTGGTACTTTGCTAACTGCAATAGCAGAAGATGACTCAAGTGGTAAGTTAAAATTATAATCACAAATTCCTAGTAAGATCTTTTTAACCAGCCAATATTTTTTTTACTTACTTTACAGAAAGTAGTGGGCAAAAAAAACGTTCCAGAAGAACAAAACATTGAAAAAACGATGACAATTATTTTACAACTAAAATGAATTTGATTTAATTACTGGTGGCAATTGTAAAAATTACTTGTTTAAGCCTGTTTAGGTAACGTATAAAAAAAAATAAAAATAAAAAATTGAATAAATTAAAAAATGCATATGTGTGTATTAGTTGTACTTAAAATAAAATTAAGGTCTAGAAATACCACTGATGTGATAAACTATATATTAGACAAAAGCAAATTATTCCTGCTGATGCCTTCGTTTCTTGCAGGAAAAGACGCCTTTAAAATAACAGTGGCCGCTTCTCATGCTTCTGACATTCTTAATTCTAATGCATGGGTGGATAATATCTATATTTTACAATCTAAGTCGAAAAAATACGACTGTCCAACATACTGTCTGTTCCAGTTCAAAAAACTGTAGCGGCATCCCTTTACTATTAAAATGTAAGTGCCTTAGAAGAGACAAACACTTGGAAGATATTTCTTCTGCTGGTGGAAGCGTCTTAGTAGCCATTAAAAATCATTTAATCAATTCATTAATCGAAATTGCCAGTGCGTCTTATATTAGACTTTTATGTGTTAACTCTACAGATGCCTACGAAATTCTATATTATTAATGCACTTAACTTTAAACACGATATTTATTTGTTAGGTGATTTCAATTTACCTGACCTAAAATGAACTCCTGATACACAAAAAACAAAAAATTTTTGTTGACGAAATTCTTTCTAATTTACAACAAGTAAGTTGTATAACTAATTGCCATGGAAAATGCTATTGATGCTTTTTCTATGGTTGGTTCCTATCATCCACCTTTCAGTAATGTGTACCAATCCGACAATGAAAATTTAATGTTCTTCCATTAATGTTTATGAATTCAGTTTTACAAAAGTTAACTTTAAAGTTGAATGAGAATTTAATGAATAGGCTAGACGACTTTTATTTTAATAATAATACATTCGATGACTGCATTGAATTTTTCTATGGCAAACTTTTTTCGTACCTTTGGTACACAAAGGATTTAAAAAAAAATCGTAATGACCGTAATAGGGCATGGAATAAATATGTTTTCAGCCAGGACCGAAAAGACCTAGTTGCTTTCCAGCGGCTGTTGCTTAAGCTTAAAGGTATGTCAGCTTAAGTTTATTCTGAATATTTGAATAAAATTCGGCTGAATATTCTTCAAGACTTCTTTTGACGTTTCTCAACATTTTCCATTTCTTATTAACCTCTTGCAACTTTCTTTATTATTTTTTCGGCTTTTCAACCCTTATCAAAATTTTGTAAATATTTCAACATACTCAGCAAATTGCATGTTTTCGATTTTTTCAACCTCAAACCTCTCCTGGTACTTTTTATAATACCTGATTTTTTAAGTCTATCCCATTTTTGACCAGAGAGTGTTTGTATCACCTAATGTACTTACTTGTACCAGGTTTTATTTGTTTCTCGTGAAAAAAGAGATAAGAGTTCGTATGAAAAGTTAGCCCAAGTATTGGGCAATTATTTGAACACCATGTTAACGGTGTTGCAGCTATGTATGTAAAAATAATGCTATCAAATTTATTTAAATTTCATTTTAAATCTTTTCACAAATGAAATCTACATTGAGTTAAGATCCTTAACTAAAAATTTCACATTGTTCGAACAGTTTAACCTGGATAATGCCAAATCAATCATACATACACTTTTTTCGCAAAGTAATCTAGCGCAAATCAACTCCCTTTCCTGTGATCAAGGCCATTCTAACTTACCACCAATTAAAAGTCTAATAAAAAATAATTATTAATAAACTTTCATATAGAAAAATCAGTCCCAAAAGTTTATTAACCCTATAATTTCGTTATTTTACACAGTTTAAAACTGACTTAATAATTTTTTGTATATCTATAGGCAAGAGTTCGAATTTTAAGAATAAAATTACACTGGAATACGACTTAAATTCAATGTTTAAATAAACAAATATGTAACAAGTAATTAACATAATTTACAAATCCTTAAATTATTTTCTTACATATATTTTGATATAATAATGCATTTACACTAAAGTAGAAAGCTCATGCAATGATAAGCTTGTTATATTACTCATATCCAGTGTTGGCGGAATACCTGGACTCACAGAGCCACTTGCTTCGCGTCCATTCATTGTTACACAACCATTTGGTGGTTTTGGCGTAGGTGGCGTCGCAGTCGATGGACGCATTATAAACGATGAACTAATAGCACCACTGGCGAGTGGATTGAAACTACCATGTGAATGATTCGGTGAAACAGGTGTAACAGAGGTCGGATGAAGTTGTTGCTGTTGATGTTGTGCACTTGATTGATTAAAGGCGCCCATATGATGTGAGTGATTAAGAAATTGAACTGGCGGTGTTATAGCACCAATGTGTGAGACCATAGACATTGGTGGCAGTGTTGGCGGTGGTGGCGTCATCAACGGACTACGATAACTAATGGTTTTCTCTTTTTGCCAAATAAATACATTGTGCACCATTGCGCCACCACAAAAGACAATACCAATACCTATGAGTACGCTGGTAATGATGGCTGGAGTCGAGTGAAAATGATTAAAGGTGTAGAGTATAATGCCTATTGGATTGAAAAAAAAACATATATTATTAAACGTGATCATTTATTATTTTCGGGGTTTCGCCTGTGGTGTAATCGCTCAAAAGTTTCTGAACCATTTTTTAAATCAAATAAATCATTATGCCCATATGGGCATAAGTCTCAGTCGAGAACAATTTAAAGATATGACAGTTGAATGTATATAAAGCTTTCATTGACATATGACCTGTATTTTAAATATCGACCATGTAATTGTCTTGTGACCATAAAGGCTTTTGGTCAGAATGATATATACCACACTACACGTCTGATTTGTAAGAGGTCCCTGTATGAAATTTTTTTTGCCGATTTTATCTACTCAGGAGGAGTCCTACATTTAGGTTCAACAACGGACATTAATAAAATTGATTGATTTTTTAATTTTTCCCTGATAAATAAAACAAACATTCATAAGACATAGTGGTCAAAGGATTTATATGAAAAGTACAAAAATATTTTTCTTTTGTGTTAGAAAACCAGTTCAGAACGAAGATCCTTTTTTCAAATATTTTTCCTGAGTTATATGATCACCTATTTTCAGAGAGGCAAATCCATTAGAACTAATAAGCCGATTTTATTAAAATTTTTATCAAATGAAATGTTTTTAGTAATGCTGTCTTTTTTTTAAATACCATTTTTACGAAAACTAATGGCAGTGGAAAATGACGAATTAACGGCCTTTCCGAAAACCTATTTCTCCAATTAACATTCACCAACGCGTCTAAAGCGGCCATTTAGCAAACCTGGTGGAACATATATGGATATGTCTGAAAAACTAATAAACAAATTTGCTGGAAATTCTTAAAAAATGCTTTGAGGTGAAAATATGTAGTTTATTATAATAATTTTTTAAAAATTTAGTAAAATCGTTTCATTAGTTTTTGAGATATTATATTGATTTTTTATTGTTATTCCAGACAAATGTAGCCTAACCGCTTAATAAAATTCGGCAAATTCTTCAACATAAAAAATAAAACTTGCTCTATTCAGCTATCAAGCCCAAATTCTAATGAAATATTTTTTTATATTTACAAATATCATACCAGTAAGAAAAATTGGTATTGAAATGAAGAAACCACCAACAGCGCATGTACGACTCGTGCTTGATTTTTCCAAATATTTATTATCTCTAAAAAAAAAATCCAGCATTAAGATAACAGAACTCAAATTTTAAAAAAACCTTTATAGATTTGTATGTATGTTATTTGTACCTTCCATTAAACATTGGTGATCTCACCAACTTTACTGCAAACAAAAATTGTATCGCACAAACAAGAAGGCAGCATAAATTAAGCGACAAGGATAATGCGCAAAGCGCCAACGTCACATCGTAGACGATAACAAAATCTTCTGTTGTTCCACGTGTTATAGCATCTTCACGTCCATTCGGCGATATTTTCAATAAGAAAATCAATGAGAGTAAAGCTAAGAGCAAGGACACTGTAACGAAACAAGCAGGACATATGTATACATAGTAAAAATTTTGTTCTGAAATAGAAAAAAATCTGTTGTCTTAAAAGGATTTAAAGATTTTTATACGAAAAACAAAAAATTTCTTAGACGCTCCTAATTTTTCTGAGAGAGTGTTTTGATGTTCACTATTTTACATTAAGTCTTAATTCAAATTAATCCAATCACATACATATGTTGGTCTGAGTGGCTTTTATGGTTACTAATTCTGTAGATTTTTTGCGCTGAACCGAAAAAAAAATGTTTCCATTACCTAAGGTTTTTGGCAAAAGCGGAGCCAAAAACCTATTTGTATTGAAGTTTGGATCGCTTTTATTTGAAATTATTGCAAAGAGGATTTTTCCGAAAAATTAGGAAAAACACTGCACAAGAGCGCGTGATCGAATTTTGTTCGAAAATTAAAATTCATACCCTGCGTTGCCAATTTGAAGGAAATCCCGACCTTTCTAAAATGAAATAATTTTTCCTTGCAATGTTAAAAAATCAAATTTTTTTTGAGGAAAAAGTTCAGGACTTTTTTCCTAGTTGACAATTTTAAATAAAAAATTAATATGTAGGTATGCATATTGCTTTTTGGACGCCAGAGCTCTTCACATTAATTAAAATTTTACAAACTTAAATCGAAATACAGAAATAATATCTATTTTGATAATGAATTTAAAAAACTTAAAATTAAAGTTAGAAATGAAATAAATTACCAAAAAAAACAGTATTATGGCAACAAAATTGAAGAAAACATAAATTCAAGTAAAAAATCATGGGCAGTATTGAAGGAACTTCTTTATGGAAAAAGGTTTCAAAATACAACTGATATTGCTCAAGTTAACTTCAAAAATAAGATGATAGCAAATCCATTTGAAATTGTGAATAGTCTCAATGAATACTTCATGAATGCAATAGAAGAATCTTACTCTTTTAATTATATTGATGAGCCTGTAAGCGGAATTACAAAGTGTTTTTCACTATATGATTGTGACACCGTAGAAGTGGAACTCGCGATAAAAAATTTGAATATAAAGTCAACAAATGGTCATGATGGAATATCTGGACGTTTTGTCAAGAAATATAAGGATTTCCTAGCCAGACCGTTGGCTAATTTCATTAATGAATGCTTTCGAAATGGTCCGTATCCAAAAGATTTAAAAATTGGTTGTGTTTTACCGATTCACAAAGGAGGAAGCAAAGAAATTTGTTCAAACTATCGTCCAATAGCCAAATTGAGTACGATTGATAAAATATTCGAAACTATTATTTTAAATCGTTTAAAACTGTTTCTAAAAGAAAATCAAATAATTCATAAAAATCCATTTGGTTTTGTTGAAAATTCGAATACACTAGCTGCATGTATTTCATGTACAGAATTCATATATGAAAACCTAGATAAAAAAAATATGTAGCTATGTTGGGGATTGATTTATCTAAAGCTTTTGACTCAGTGAATTTAAAAATAATGACTCGAAAACTAGCTGAGTTAGGCATAAACGGAACAAATCTGAAATTGTTTGAAAGTTTTTTTGGAAAACCGAGAGCAATACGTTCAAATTAATGAGACAAAAATCTCGACACAAAGAGTTAAAACGGGTATACCACAAGGATCGAAGTTAGCAGCAACTTTATTCCTTATTTATATAGACAATGTACTTAAGCTAGATCTGAATGGAACTCCACAGTTTTATGCTGACGACGGTACCTTTATGTATGCAGCAGTTTCAATTACAGATTTAATTTTAAATATTTATTAAGTCAGACTTAGAAAAAATAAATCAATGGTTTGAAATAAATTTATTGATAATTAATTTAACTAAGACCAATTTCATGATTTTTAATAGTTATAAATCATTACCATTAGTAGATCTAAACGATCTACCAGGAATATTCTTCAATAATGCTTATATTACTAGAGTTACAGCAATGAAATATCTGGGAATATGGTTTGACTCCAATTTAAACTGGAGTGAACATTTAAATAAAATGAAATTGAAGCTAGTTCCTTTAAATTTTGCAATTTATAGGAATAGAAATAATATTCCAAAAAAACAATTATGGTTGCTATATGATTTTAATTTTTTGTCTCAAGTAAACTATCGAAATTCTATATGGAATAAGTGTAATGAGAAGAAATTAAGTGAGCTACAAAGAATCCAAAATAAAATTGTAAAAAATATATTATTGCTTCCAATAAGAACACCCACTATAAATCTATATGAAACTAGGTTAAACATCAAAAAACTTTGTATTCTCCAAACACTGATCACAGTTTTTAAAATTAAAAATAACTTGATCAAGCATAATTTAACCCTAAATTTGACAGATAATGCTTTTTACAGATTTAGAAATGCAGGAAATATTAGAACGTTTTTTTTTGAGAACCGAAAGAGGCACAAGATCTATACGCAGTTACGGAATGAGAATTTTTAATATGCTGCCTGAAGATGTTAAAAGTAGTAATAATGTATTTATTTTCAAAAAATTAGTTAAAGCCCTGTTAATAGAAAACTATAACTTTGAACTACAATAATTAAGTAACAAAAAAAAAAACAAAAAACAATTAAATGTATTCTTGAAATAATATTTGAATTTAATTTTTAGCTATTTTCTACCACAAAATGTATTTTTTTTTGAGAAATAGTTGCATGTATATAATTTAATGTACACATACGTTATCAATAAAGAAAAATAAAAAAAAATGTTTATTTGTGGGAAAATCTTGATGACTTCTTTTTCTTTTTTGCTCATTATAAAGAAAAACCATCCAATGCCCGACTTTTTCACAAATTATTCAGTTCCTACAAGGCCCTCTTCTTTCCCCTGCAATTCTAATGTTTTTTGATCGCCTGGTGTTTTACACACTTTTATATGATAGAACACGTTCCACAAACATAGCTTGTCGAATATCATTTGGCTTAGCCATTATCAAGTTACAGGCATTTTAAAAAACAGTTTTGACTACAGCGCCCTGAATGTGCAATTGATGTTATTATTGTTCTGTTACGAAAAACTAGATTAATTGCCTAACGAAAAAAATAACATGTTCAAAATCAGTTCACTCAAACGCACGTAAATAATGTTGGTAAAAAATAGGGTTGCCGAGTTGAAAACAAGGAATTAACGAGCTTCCCAAAATAAAATAATTTTTGTGAAATAGGTACCAATTTTCTTCTTTTTATTTTGGAAAAAGTTGATGACTTTTTGCAAATAGTTCACATAAAAAACTGGACTACCTTTTTGTTTTTTAGTCACCGAATTTTAAAAAAAAATGTAAGCACATGTAACAAAAGTCCTTCAATTAAGGTTTTTCCCCAAAACTTTTCAACTCCTACAATGCCTACGGCTTTGACATGCAATTAACGGCCTGAGCGCCTTGGCAAGCTTGGCTATGGCCCCTTGTAGACATTTCCTTAATTGTCAATTAATTTTATTCCATCCTAATATAAAAACATACAAAAAATTCAATATTGTAAGGGATTTTTAGATAACTATTTTCCTTGATTAAGTTTCGTATATGACCTTGCTTTTATCCAAAATTACTATCAAGGTTTGAGATATGGATTTTATATTATTTTTCTTTCAAATATAAATACATACCTAAACACAACAACCCTAGACTGGTGAGTGCCTCTCGTGGACCGGGTCCATGGTGTTTATGATGCTGAAGATGGCTCATTAACGTCAGATTATTACAATTGCTGTAGTTATGTTGTAAATTATGGTTGAGACTGGTACTATTGCCGGCCATAACATGCTGATTACTATAGGTGTGTAAATTTGGACTAATACCATTTGGTATTGTGGTATTGGTTGCTGTTGTTGCACCGGTTACTCCTGCTGTAGTTCGTGCTATATTGAGTAACGTTGGTATGCGTTGTCCACCAATAATTGTTGTATTTGTTGTCGGTGCTTGAAGATTTGATGCGTTGAGGGTTGAAATATTTAACGGTTGTTGTGGTCTCAAATGGATACCACGAGCAGATGTATTGCTGCTGCGAAGCTGCCCAGCTGGTGTGGGTACAGCATTTGTTGTCGGTCCAGTGTGTTTTAACATTTAAAAATGACAATATCTCAAGTTGAGTCCAATGTTAATGGCTCAGATGATAACATTTTAGAATTACATATTCTGAAAAATAACTATTTTTTACTTTATTTTTAGTAGAATTTCATTAAATGTATTTTTTTATTGTTTGTCCAGTTTCTCATAGAAAATCACCAGAAAATTAAAAAAAAAAACATAAAAGTAACTCAAAAACTTCAATAATTTTGCTAAAAGATTTTACTCAAAAAACGAGCAAAGAAAATTTCTCATACTTCGATAAAAGCTTATTGAAAAGTTAGAAAATTTATTTATTATCAGGGTTGCCAATTGACCGCTTTTGACTGAGCCAAGCTTGGAATTGAATGAATTTAAAAATTTCGGAAAAAGCCTTTAATTGGATGAGTTTTGTTAGATGTACCAAAGTTTTTTTTTAAAAAGAAGGTCATCAGGTTCTTTCTTTTGGCCGAATTTGTATTTTATCGATTGTATTAATAATTTTTTAATACTGTTGACCAAAATAGAGTCAGCAAGTTTTTCCTACACAACAAAAAACAAAATGAATTTTTTTCCAAAAAAATAAATTTACTCTTTCCCACAAAAAAATTTAAACTCTTCACCATTTGGGGAAAATTTTTAATTTTGGGAAAGCAGGGAATTCTTTCTTTTCAACCTGTAAGCCCTTGTAATTTTGAAGAAATATCTCAAGAAATTAATTGGTTATAATTTTTTAACAATCAGATGAAGAAATTTCATCAATTATGAGAAAGTTTCTCTAAAAAGACCAAAATATATACATATATATTTACTAGCTGTTTCCACGGCTTTGCCCACGCACTTCCCGTTGTACAATCTCGCTTACATTTTACGGAGTTCTTACCGCGGACAATTGGGTCCATGCACCAAATTTCACAACTTGGTGTAAAAATTAAGAATGACAATTTAAGTGTTTTTGTAGTTCATATTTTGCGAGTAGCATGGCACAGTCAATGTACATCCAAATATCAGATTTCACAACTGTAGCTGTTATAGATGCCAAGATATAGCGTTTAAAGTGTTTTTGTTGTAAGGAAGGTTCCACGTCCCGATGTCTTATCGCGTCCAAATTTCATAAGATTTTTAGGATAGACAATATCCACCCTTGGTCCAAATTTTAAGACTCTTGCTACCATAAGTTACCAAATGTAGCGTTTTAATTGTTTCTATTGCGTGGAAGGTGCCACGCAACGTCGTCTATCGCCAAATTTTAAGGCTCTAGCTATCATGGGCACGAAGATATAGCGTTTGAATACTCCTGCTATCAAAGGAGCAAAGATGTAGCATTTTAAGTGGATTTATCGTAGGAAAAGTTTAACGCCCCGTTGCATATTCCGGTCCATATTTCGTGAGGTACTTAGCATAAGCTATATACATCTTAACACCGAATTTCAAAACTCTTGATAACATAGGTACCAAGATATAGTGTTTTAAGTGTTTTTGTTGCATGGAATGTGCCACGCCCCCTTATTTAATCGATCGTAGGTACGAAGATATTGCTTTCTATTAGTAGAAAAATTTTTAGAGTCACAGCAGTAGTTCCAGAGATTACCATACATACAAAAAATCAAACTTTGCCTATGTATTGATTTTTAGCAATTGGTACTGATTTGTAAATTATTACCAGTAGCGTACCTAGGAGTCTGTAAAATGGTCCTTGTTTTAATTCATTTTGTGTAAATGAAAACCGCGAATTGCACTGTGCTGTGTAGAGGGCCCAGGAGGTTTTCGTAATATAAAAAATATGTTATTTTGCTAGGGTCTTGTGGAATTCGCAAAGAGTTGAGCTGTTTTTTTTTTTTTTGGTAATTTAATAGTTTTGTTATGTGATTTCTATATTAAAAACAATTAATGAGGTAAAACAATTTTGTACTGATTTTTTGCGTTGATTTTTTGTTTCAAAAATCTGAAAACCCTATGCTCAGCAGTAATGTTGTTCACACATCAACAAATTATATAATGCAAATGATTTCATCATACTCATGAGTCATGACCAAAGATTATTGGCAAAAAATTGGAATGAGCTTAGCACTGATATAGTTAATTTTATAGAATGCTTCCATCTAACAGATCTTTTACGAAACACTTCTTCCATGAATAAGTCATTCTTGCAGTCCATTAAAGTATCAATATTTTATTCCATCACCCCATCAATACATTAATCCATTCGAGAGCGTTTTTTAAAATAGTTTTTATTGTTATTTGATTCAATAGATTTTAATAAATTGATAAAAACTACTAGAGACATTAAACTGGGCAACATTTATTCTTCGACTACTGTATGCCTTCATAGTTGTAAACAATGAAAGTTTTGCATGATATATAAAAGCAATTCCGACTTAATGACTCTTTTGAAGAAGCTTCTTTGAAAAAACAAAATCATGCAACTTGCTATATGACTTTCCCAATCAAATGCAACGGTCGTTAAATGTCATCCAACGCATAACAGCAAGAAAAAACCAAAAAAAAAAAAAAACAAAAAGCAAAAAGCAAAGGTGCATGTGCCTCCTTAAGTAAGCAAGGTGGAACTTGTACAAAACATTCTTGCAATCTAATGTAACCAAACGACTAACCAACCACCGTATCTTGCCATTGCAAGCTGGTTTTTTACATAAAGAGCGCGCTAATAACAAAAATGAAAAACGGAGGGCAGCCGGGACGCTTTCGTATGCGCGCGAGCCACAGTTAACGAAATAAAACGCACACAGTCGGTATAAGCCGGCGTTTAAATTAAACTCGTATACACTTGCAAATTTAAAAAAAAAATCATCACTTTTATTAAAAGCAAAGTGTATTAAAAATTACTCACAACCATCAAGTCCAAAGTGAAGTGAGTTTTTTCCTATCCCCGAAAAAGATCATTTAATTATGTTAGATAAATCGAAAATCTAGATTTCTGATCGTTAGCTGAACATCAGATAAATCTATCTCTAATGCTGCTTGAGTTATATCTACCTCGAGCTACGCTTGAAAACAGTGGTATTATAAGTTCTTTATAAAGAATATCACCAGTTACTATTGAAAATTGATCTAGTTGGCATACATGCGACTAACATCATATTATGGAAGATCTGCTGATATGTAGACTCTATGTGCAACTAATTTTTTTGTAACACCATTGTATCCACAGTTTATATAGAGCTGAAATCGTTATGGCTTTAAAATGCCAAAAGGAAATGCCATACCATGAGATTTGACTTTTATTGAAGCATAGAGATTTATGAATGGTTGTACAAACATAACAAAAAAAAATTTCTTCGCGATATGGAATAAAATCGACTGTAGCACTACAAAAAACAGTACATTTATCTGTAAAATACCTAAAAAAGGGAGATCTTAGCGATATGGAATACAAACATGCAGTTAACCTTATGTGTATTATGTTATTTTAAATCAGACCAAAACAAATTAATCAAACATCTAGTTATTCGTATCATCGACAGACATAGCGCCGGTAATGGTATTATATATATTTTTCTTGACTGGCGATTTCGCGAAGAAGTTGTGGATGTATCATTAAGAATTGACTCTACACATAGAATGCTCTTTGGTGTCGATATATTACTACTTTAAATAACCTTTTAATGGTTCGATAGGAGAATATGTTCGAGGCAAACATAAAAATTGTTCGATTATTTGAGAGAGTTCGATATAAAGCACATTCTTTGTTTGAACACAAAATCAGTACAAATTTTCTAGCAGTACAGACAGCTGCAAAGTATGAACTTCAATAAAAACATCCATTTGAAAATTCCAAGGAATTGTTGCAAGCAAACAACCGTTCTATTTTGCTCACCATGGTTCAGAATTATTCACCCTCAGAAAATCAGATATGAAGAGAAAATTGCTAAAAATTCATTCCATTTGGAAAGTGGATAATTAATTAAGTAATCTTGGAGCTATTTTAGGGAAGTAATGGTGCTTTCTATGTTTTTTTACTCATTTTTAACATTAGATCTCGTAAGGGCGGACCTATATTTTATTTCTCCAATAAGAGTAGATACCCTTCAATATTGATTTAAAAAATAATATTTTTTCAAACAGATTCCAAAATACGAACTTAGAATTCAAAACTTTAAATTCTCTTCTATTTTTAATTATATTTAACAAGAATATTGAAGTTTATTAATGTACTCGTAACTGGCCACTATAAAATGTAAATTGATTTTAAAAAAGCAGCATCAATTACATAGTTTCATTTAGTCATGAATGCTCTTGAAGAATTGGTGATCTAAATAAGTGTTTTTGACATATTTGATGTATGTATGCATGTCATAGATATACTTATGCTTAAGGCCGGAAGTAGGGTATTTAAATAACGACTTTACTTCAAAGGTAAAAACAACAACACATCGGAATTTTGTGTTTATTACCCAAGGGCAGTAAAACGTTATAAGCGCTGCGTGTTCGCCGATCGGCGTCTGAACGAGCAAATGTGATGAGAGTTCAACTTGTTCTCTTGTTGTTTTCATCGTTGTTGTTGTTACTGTTGATACAGATGATGTTGATAATGAAGCTGATATTGATAATGATGAGAAGAAACAATATATGTATGTATGTATGTAAAAGGGAACGAGCCAATGAAAGTACCATGTTATCATATTTTTTAATATTACTAATAAAAGTATACCTATGAATGAAGTTTTCATCCGTAGGACGTACACAAGTGCAGTTAGACAGCTACTAACTAAAAATGGGCGTATTTGATTACATTCCGGGCTAGGATTTCATATTTTTTTGCAGTCGAAAAGTCCTTTACGTTTATGTATAGATATTGAATTCAAATGACAAATGGCTTAAAGTTTTTATTGGCTTTGTACATAAAAGTTAACTCGCACTTAATCTTTTACTCAAAGTTTTACCTTATTGATAGGTCAGTTAGACGCTTCCTGCCCGAGATATCGTTCATTGAAATAAAGACTGTTCACTCCATTCAAAGGACATGAGCAAGTATGCTGTAGAAACACATTTTAGTACCTACCATCGGATGTCAAAAAGAGAAATTAGAGTGAGATAACTTCAAATATGCCTTAAAATAGTGGAAGAGAAATCTTCCTAACTCCCACAAAATTTTTTCTAGTTTTAGCTTTGGAAAAGAACTATGCCGCCTATATAATTCTGTTGCCGTCCTGGACGATAGCTGATAGTGAAATATGATTCGCATTTAGGTTCTAATATGCTAAATAATTTTGCCATTGGATTTTATTTTAAATTAAACCAACAATCAGGTTATTGCCCCTATAAATGCAATTGATGATGATAGTTTTGCAAGGAAACAATATAGGTCAGAGATGAAGGGATCTTGTGCAGTTCATAAATATTCTTCTTAAAACTACCGATGGCAAGACTGTCATGAATAGCACTGGCAAAAAGATTGCTCCACAGCTTAATCTGGCTGCAAGAATACAAATTATAGCGATTGTGTGATGTTCTACAAATATGGCTGAAAGTTGCGAGAACTGAAGGTACTAATTCAAATAATTTTTTAGGTCGCATTACAATATAGTATCTATAGAAACGAATTGCACACCAAACATTGCGGGGTTGCTTAAGACAATCAATAGCAGGCAATATGTTTTTATCCCCCACATTTTCATTGTATGTCGCTGAACTCGATCTAACAGCCCAAAAACAGTTCTTATAGCCTCTGTTCAGATGTGTTGATTTTACCTCACTTAAGACTTAATACAGGCGAAAAAGGCAGTCATGTGATTTGTGTTATTGCACCGATATGTCCAGAATGCCAAGAATTTTTTATCTTATAGCAACGCCAGTCATATTTAGGGGATAATACAATATAATAATACACAGAGTGACACAAGAGACAATAACCGATCTTGCTTGCATTGAAATCGACCCGATTAGCACGATATCACTCGGAAATTTATTTTAGGTTATTATTACAAATATTGATAAAATTATGAATGCTGGTCAGTGAAAGAACAGAGCTCTGGGGAATCCCAACATTGATTGTTCAATTGTTGTGAAACCACTACAAGCTGTACATATGAGCGGCCAATGCAGTTATTCAACGAGCAGAGGAATTACCGACGTTAACAACAATTGCTTTTGATACGAGCGTTCAATACCACATTCGATCAAACGATTTTGAAATATTCAACACAACAATCATACTTTTAGCTAAAAGGTGAACACTTAGGTTCTATCTTTCGGTGAGGAACGCCATCAGATCCACGGCAGAGCGTGCTCTACAGAAACCATATGAGCGAAAATGTGGCAGTTCATTGCGATCCAAATAATTCAAAACGAAAATTCCGCTGCGCTCTCCCTAATTTGTGAGAGGGCAGAGTATTGCATAATTCGCTGCTAACTATTAGGGTTAGTGACCTCGGTTTGTTTGAGAACTCTTTGAATATTGGCAACCTTATAATCCTTTAGAAAAGAGGCTTTATTTATGAAATTTGCAAGGACGCTTCACTGATTTCTATTTTGAGCATTTATAGGAAAATTCATCACTTAACTAACAAATGAGCAAATGTTTTGACAATCTTTCGATACATAAGGGATGCGTTTGCGCATGTTTAATTCTTGTTTCGTGCTTAATTGTCGCATTTTTAGCGATTACTAGTCCTTTAGTAACAGCCTTTCTATTGAGACACTAATTTCGAAACGCTTCTATCTCGGACTTGACTGAAATTATACAAATCTCATTAGAACGGCAGTGGTAACTTGGCTTAATGTTAACTTTTTTAGATTCGATGTGAGGGTATCATAAATTTTTAAGGTACTATAGTAAATTTGCCACCGGATTTGTATTCAGCATCAATAATTCTTGGGAAATAGGTATAGGTTTTATGGAAGTAGCAAGAAGAAGTAAAAGAAAACCAATGAAATAATTATTCGTAGCAAAATCAAACTTTAAATTGATTATTTATTTCTTGTGCACATCTTTTGAGCGACAAACGCAAAAAAAAACGAAAGGCACAGGCACAAAACTTCTATCGATCAATTTCACTGATTGATTTTAATATTTATTTCGCAAGGATTTTAATTTACTTTATAGTATTCAGAAGATATGATGATGTATCCAGTTTTTAGTTTCCTCTTTTCGGCGATCAGCGAGTTCCCGTTTCATACATATAGATCAATACCTATATGTACTTATACGATACATACATATGTACATACATATATGCCAATTTTTGCACATTTAACTTGTTTTTGCTTGCAAAATCATTCCAAGAAGTAATTTTTAATTTGCTTTTCACGAATTTAAAACTTAGTTTATTTATTCAATGTTGCCATTATATCTTGAGAAATTTAAACGATCATTTTTTTTTTAAATTACATTTTTCTTTACTTTTCTGGGCACTTAAATCAACCACCTTTCAAAGAAGCACACAATTTTGTTCATTGTACCCGTATACCACGAATAAAACGTACCTCTCGACCGACGTTACACACAAAACTAAATTCAAAATGTATCGCTCAATCTAGACATACAGGAATATCGTATTTACTTTGTATATAAACACACACTCATATGACAAACACACTTGACTTCTTTCTGGCCAGTTCGGCATGCAGTGGATAACTAACCGACCGGTCGATTAAAGTTGCTGAAAAACGAAGAGAAAAGAGAAAATAAAAAAAGTCAATAGGTGCCTTTAGGGAGCGCACGCGACAATGCTGCTTATGCTATATGTAGGGAGCGAGTATAAGAGCCAAAGCGAAAGATCTTCAATCAAAGGCCGCAAACTAGAAATTCCTGTATATTTGTACTGGAATGGAATTTACTAGGTATTTAAATTTATTTAGTAGGGGCATATTAAAGTGATTGCATGTATGTTAAACTCCTAGCATGCTAAGACAAATTCTGTCAATGGGTTTTGATTTAGCATCGACAAATTTATAAGAAAGGAGGCGTCCAGTTGCAAAACCGGCCAAGTTCTAAAAAAACCAAATTTAAAATATTCTCATTTATCAAACTCTTGACCATGCTGTTACCATGCCACTATGTTTTTAGACTAAAAAAAAAAAACTTTGACAGAAATGTTACATTTTTATACCCTACACAGAGGGTATATTCACTTTGTCATTCCGTTTGTAACGCATAGAAGGGGGCGTGGCAGGTATGGAAAAGTTTATATATATTCTTGATCAGCGTCACCACCTGAGTCGATATAGCTATGTCCGTCTGTCTGTCTGTCTGTCTGTTGAAATCAGGTTTACGAGAAAACTAAGCAAGCTAACTCAATGAAATTTGGCACACAGGTCAAACCTTCTTACAAGCTGCTAGCATATAAAAATTGGTGAAATCGGTTAACGCCCACGCCTTCCGCCCATACTCTATGTAAATATACACAAGTCCATTGTGAAAAAAAGTTGCTGCGATTTTGATGAAACTTGGTGATTTGGTGAATATGAGAACAAAATTAAGATTAGGCTAGGTTTGAAGTTTGCAAAGACTCTTAAAGGGGAGTGGCACAGCCCTAAATTTTAACTTTTATAACGCCATAGCTCGTAAACCGCGCAAGATTGCGATGAAATTTGGTACACGAATACAGATCTTATACATCTTGAATTGCGCATAAAGTAAGCGGAATTGCAAAAGTGGGCGTGGCACTTTTTAGTAATTGAAAATTTGTATTTCGTATAACTCCAAATTGGCACATACGATTTTCATAAAAATTTTAGGGATGATACCACTGAAAGCAGTCGTCAATACAAGTTTATTCAATATTCAGGAAAATTTTGTTGAAGGGCGTGGCACAGCCTACAATATTTATGAACGTTATAAAAAGAGAATTAACAACGCAATCAATATGAAATTTAATATGGCAGATATACTCGCTAAAAGGTGTCTTCTTGCAAAATTTTGGTACAATAGTGACGGTGGGTGTGGCATCTCCCATATAAGCAAAATACGTTTAATGCTATAGATAGTGTGCTATGAGAGTAATCTTCATAAAATTTTGTGTAGAAGTGTCGGTTACTATAAGCTTTGAAATTCAATGAAACTAGGTACATATTAATCAAAAGCTTTTGAAATACCAACAGTGGGCGTGGCACCTTCCATACAATTAAAATACCTTAAGTGGCATAGCTATCGAAATATCTGAGCAACCATACTGAAATTTGGTGTAAGAGGTTTGTTTATGAAAGGCTATTTCTGGATGAAAATCTGACTGGATTGTACCAGTAGGCGTGTCACTGCCCTAAATTTTAAGAATAATTACGGCACATATCGCAAACTATACAAGCTATTATGCTAAAATTTGGTTTGTGCATGTCAATCACGAATATAATTTATTGAAACAAAAGTGGGCGGATTTGGAGAAGTGGGCGTGACATATTTCGTATTTTTATTTCTATTCTAATTTTTTCAACATTCATATTCTTTTAACATTTTCAGTTTTTTCCAACACTTTTCAACATTTTTAAACCTTTTTACATTATTTTCGACTTATTCAACCTCCTCAACATTTTTTTAACATTTATTTAAAAAGTACTCTTAATGCAGTGTAGGGTATGTGAGTTTCGGCCTGGCCGAAGATAACACCTTTACTAGTTTAAATTTATTTTTGATGCATAGATTTCAAAATTGGTCCAAGTCCATGAAATTATCAAGTCCAGTACATTGATATCAAAACCGATGCAAGTTCACTTTTTTTCAAACAAAATTTGTCGATTACTATGTCAAAACCAGCCAAGTTCATGTTCAATGGATCAACACCCGCCATATCCCAAATTGTTTTTCCAAAAACATAGACAGATGAAACTCGAAAAGTCTGATCTGACGTGTTATGAGTAAGAATTTTTAAAAGCTATCATGTGGGAAATATAAATAATTTTTACAAAAGTATGAAAAAGAGACTAAGCCGGTTTTGGAACTGGACACCTCAAATGATAAACCACCCATCATTCAATTGGCAAAAATAATCAGTCTTTTTTTGTGTTTTACTAGAGGTCAAATATAGCAAATATGTGAACTTTAGCTTAGTCTTATCCGTTATCCATCGGCAATTTTTTTTTTATTTCCAACGTTAAAACCAATTAAAAAAGGGTTAAACTAAAATTATTTAAGTTTTGCTTCAAATGAAAAACTGTTTTTTGTGTCAAGTGATAAAAATTGGTTTTTGAAATTATTTGGAAAAGAAGTTTTTGAAAGTATTAACTATTGATGAAAATTTTAGTATGTTAGAGTAACTGGGAAGCCTTCGGCCGCTACTTAGGGTTTACAACCTCCAATATGTCCAATACTGGCTTTGCGGTGGCCTTCGGTCGGGTGATTTTTTTGCTATTTGTTTTTCAGTGTGAATTTTATGACACCTCTGGCGTGATTCATAACATGTATCGACACCACAAATGCTCAGTAAGGTTTGCCAAATCACCATGAATAGACTAACAAACGAACAGCGCTTGTAAATAATTGAATTTTATCAAAATTCGTGCGATGATCACCGACTTTTTTGCCCAAAATTGAGGAATTGGACTTGGTTGACATGTGGTTTCAACAAGACGGTGCCACATGCCTCACAGCACGCGATACCATGGACTTATTGAGAGGCGAGTTCAGTCAGCAATTAATCTCACGTTTTTGAGCAGTCCATTGGCCGCCAAGATCATGCAATTTGACTCCATAGACTATTTTTCGCTGGGCTGCGGGAAGTCTCTTATGTACAGGGATAAGCCAGCCAACATTACAGCCGACGTCAATTTTCCAAAATCACCCGTTATATCCAACGTCGGTGTGTTAGCGAATCCGGTGTTGGACAAAGTATAGTGGCATCGCACATATTAGAGGATATTAACCCTGACCCGCGATCAAATGCCACCAACTTATCCTAACATACTAAAATTTCAAAAAAACCGGGAGTGAGGCCACTAAAGTAAATAATAGCTCTAGTACACAGGTATTTCTACATCCGTATGTTACGTCTGATATTATATTATCGTCGCATAAAAGAAACTAAAAAGGATTTTATTTTAAAAATTAGTGCATTATACAGATATTAGGTGCAGAAGCTTTTTCTTAGGGCAGTTGCCTCAAACTTAAAATTTTATCATCCAAGGGTATTCAGTACAATTTGCTTAGTTAATTTTCTCAGTAGAGCGTTCAAAGTTGTTCTTTGAATGAGAAGTACTACGCCCACTTGTCCAACTTCTTGTCTAATCGGTTTTAGGTCAACAAATGTTCACATATCGATTTTAGTGGTATTTTGGTTTAACAACTTTCTTAATATAACGTGTAACCAAAAGTTCGCACACCGAGCATGGCAAGATTCGCTAAGTTTTTTAAGTATATACTCGTAGCTTAAACTTTTTTGCTTGTATGCAAAGTGCAATACTCACCTGTACTATCCCGCTTCGTTTTTGATTGATTGTGTCACAATGATTTTCAAAACCAAGGCATCATTTTCTGGAATATTTTTCTGAATATCGATTTCAAATTTTTCCGGAAAGTGCAGCGCTCACTTATAGTCCAATGCTTATTTGTGTCACCAATCATTTTCGTACAGAGTTGTGTGAAATTTACTTAGATTTCGTAGTATAGCAATTCGTTTCGGCATGTACACTCAAGAAAATGGTAAAACTGAATTTTACATTTTTTCAATTTATAGAAACAAAGCCCCACAGCAATGGGCCTTAGCATTGATCCCGAGCGGAAGGAAATATATTCCGAAAAATTTATATCAATCATTAACTGCGCAACGAAAAATGTATGCTAATAAATCAGTGTTCTTTATGAAAACCTACGAAATCATAACATTTTGCACATATTGTCGAGTACGGGATCAATAATAAGAACCTATGACTCAAATTGAAGTTGGGTTCCGAATTGGTTGATCGTGATTACGGCGCCATTTATTATCCGTTTCCCAACTTTCCTTTAAGTAAAAAGCATGTGCCTCATACGTACAAACTCAATTAAACCCAACAACGAAAGCTTTACGAATTTTATAAATTATTGTAATTAGACGGACGTATTTGGTGTTTTTTTTTTTTTGAAGTGTGAGGATACAATTTACCCTGTCAATTGCCGCTTATCCAATTTTCAATGATTTCATTTTAGTGTTAACTATTTTGAGAAGTGTATATGCAATATACATACATGTGTATATATACATATACATATTCCAGTCTATAAGACTAAAAAAAATAACAGATTAAACAATTATGGCACTGATTTTATATTAGAAGTAAACCTTTATTTTCCAACAAATGTGATACCATTTATTTATCATACATATTATATTTTGCACCATTTAATGCATTTTATTATATGTTATATATTAATATTTTTATAATTGTATATATGTATGCATATGAAATTTAATGTTTTTTGTTTAGGGGAATTTGATTTTGTTTTTCACTTGGAATTCTTTATAATTAGTAATGCAAGTAGTTCTTGTTTTAAATATATGATTCACTTAAAAAAATAAAAACACATTAATTAAATGTGAGAACATTTTTGAAATAAACGCGCCAAAGATTTACCCAAAACATATCCAAACACTACTGCACCCATGACCTTGTATCCTTTTTTCCAATATATAAATATTTTTAGTGCCAAAAACTGTTTTTTGTAAGCAAAAAAAAAAGTTGTAATAACATTTACTTAAATAGTGTTATCTGTGAAACTGCACGTTCATAGAAAAAAAATCTTATTTTATTGTAAAGTAAAACTCATCTCAAGCTCTAATTAAAACGCAGCGTCAAAATACTTTTTTGATTAAAAGGTATGTCTGTAGTTTTCCGCAGAAGCAGGGTTACTCATTTATTGTTGTTAGATTTACATATGTAGTAATATATAGGACACGTTATTAGGATGTTAACTAAGGGATAACTGATTGAGTGCTAACAACCTTTCTACTGCAGCATTGATGTCTCCAAATGTAGCGATTAGTGCTGAAAGAAAATTATAAAAAAAATATCAAAAATTTGTGGAATTAATTTAAAGCGAGTCGTTTCACATGGATTAAAAAGAACAAAATGGAAAGTTAAACAATCTAGCCCCTTAAACACTATTTATTGACAAGTTTCACTTTTTGTGGAGTAAACATTGAAGTTAAGTGGAAGTCAAAGACTGTCTAGATTAAATTAATACCTTGCAACTGTCAATTCAGTGGCAAAAATTCATTCGGTGAAAAGAACTGACACGTTTTCATCCGTCAAACTGTATAAAAAATGTAACGAGTGAGTCGTTATATTTTGAAAATTTACGTGTGCATAGTGAAGTTAAAGTTTCTGAACATTGCATTAATCAGCGAAAATGGGGGATGAACGAAGCTGGCTGATTAGATCAAGCATGCCAGAAGTTTCTAGAAATCATTTTGCTAGTCTAAATAGGCACGCTTACACAAGCAGATTATTCAATAAAGATTGTAACTTTTGGAATGAACGCTGTGAAAATATAGTTAACACTATTAAATTATTTTAAATCTATACTATATATATATATAAAATTGCTTATATGGAATCGCTTTGTATCGCCAAACTGCAAAATATACTGAGCCGATTTTAATAATTTCTTATATAAAACAACATATTTTTGCTAAATTTATTTCTTTTATTAATCAAAATCTGCGATGCACCAGGATTGCAAAATTTGAAACAAGTAGTGTCTCACAGCCATTGTGCATTACAACATAACAAATAATTGAAAAACTACGATAACAAAGGAATTTGCGGTACATGTACTCAGGTGACGTCATGCTTTGAGAGTGCAAATAAAAGCTGAACAGCTGATTGCAATTTCAACACAATGGTGTGTTTTTTGAATTCACTTAAAAAGTTGCCACATTTATTTGAAATTAGCTTTTCGTAATGCGGATGTAATTTGAGTGCTGGCGTAGGCATCAACCAAAAATATGCTGATGAGATTTTAAGAATCGAAACATATGTCTATATTCTAGAGTTATTGTTTTTTTTTCCTTTGTTATCAAAGTTTGTTTAATAAATACAGCATTTTATCAACTTGTAAAATTTTACTTGAATGTTGATCGCTGCTAAATGGCTGAAGTTCAAGTATCCCTTAATTATTATTATTAAAAAACCAACAAATCATTTACCACTGACCTTGTAAATTAGCTTCCCTATTTCCAAAACCCATGGTAGTTAGTTGTTCCAGCTGTGATTGGTAGCGCACCTCAGGTGGTTGGTTGCTATCGGTCGTTGTCGACATGCCGTTTAACATACGCGACATAAAATCATTAAACAATTGGGCATTTGCCGCGCCACCTACACCAGTACCTGTACCTCCTCCTGCTGATGAATTCGTTGATGTTGTTGTGGTATTCGTCGTTGACGTTTCAGTATTGGTATTACCAGGTGGTGGAGGTGGTATACCCAAGGTACCAACTAAGCCCGGTGCAGCAGAACGTAATTGTTCCATACCTTGTTGTATTTGCATGATAGCATTTAAAGCCTCAGGATTTGTAAGCATATTCATGACTTCAGGATTTTGCATTTGTGTCATAAACTGTGGCATCATAGTACGCATTTGTTCTTGCAGCTGTGGGTTATTGGCCAACAGTGGGCTCGTGCTTAACATTCGTGAAGCCATATCAGGATCTTGAGACATGGCCTCCATCATGGAACGTGTATAGGGCGCATTTAATAAATTTTGCATAAGAGATGGATTCTCTGCCATTTGTTGCATCAAACTTTGCATGGCTGGTGTGTTAAGCATACCGCGTGGCGGTAGATCACCAGTATTTGTTGCTGACGAAGCGTTTCCTCCCCATGGATTTGGTAGTGGCTCACGATTTTCTGTTCCCTGCTGTGGATTAATGCCGCCTAAAAGATGATAAAAATTATTAAAACCAACTTAACAAAAACTGACAAAATCGGTACACACCTCCCGAACTATCAACCAATCCTGAGAAGGGATTACGTGAAAAGGATTCATTAGCTGCATTTAACATTGGTTCCTGTATGTCACGATAGATACGCTGTAGGGCATTATAACCACCAGGTACCGATTCTAGATTGGACATTGCACGGTCATGTGAACGCATCAATTCCTGCAACATAGATGGATTGCGTGCCAACTCCATAGTTTGACGTAACAACTCTGGATTGTTTAGCATATGCGATATTTCCGGATTACGTTGCATCAAATCTTGCATTTGTGGATTTGAAGTAATCAGCGTACGCATAGTATCTGGGTTATTCATCATTTGCTGCACTAATGGATTATCCAAGAGTGTGCGCACCATATCGCCATTGTTAAGCAATTCATTTTGCATGCGTGCTTGCAAATCCATAAACGTTCCCGATCCAGCACCCAGCGCTTCCATACCAGCTAACCCACCGATTTGATTAAGTCCGAATGGTGTTTGACGTACATCTGCCGCAGGACGTGTAGCCGGATCTGTCGATCGTGTAGGTGCCTTTATAACCAAGTGAACAGTGAGCCCATCTTTGATATTGTGCGTTTTCAATGTATCGGTATCTTTCATAATTTTGCCAGCGAAAATAAGAACCAACTGTTCAGGTTCAGCTTCGAATTTTTGTGCGACCAAAGCTTTGAACTGTAAATAAAGAATAGATTCGTTTTTTGTAGACAAATACGGTCAGAAGATTGTGACCTCAGCAGGTATATATGCATGTATATGTGTTTGTACACGGTGCTCAAGGAAATATTTTATTTTTACCTTTAATATTCTTACAACTTTTGTTGTAAAAAAGGCAACCTTTCCCTAAGTAAAATCTAGTCCCACCCCCGTTTAGAGTGTGAATTGAAACTTTTTTTTAAATTATGTTATTTAAATTCCAAGTCCAAGTTCAGTTCGTGCGGAACTATACATTGATGCTATTTAGGCATTCACATTTATGGTGAACATTGAAACCAAATTCAGTTTCATTGGACAAAAATTAATTTCTAGATCAATAAGGGATGAAGCAAGCTGAAATTTGGATGAATATGAGCTGAACACAAATTCACTGCAATTTCTTGACTAAAAAAAACGCTTAATCCAAAATTTCATGCCGTCGGTTAGTTAACCCTTAGCGGCATCATGGGTTTCGTGAATTACCCCACGGCATTTTTTGAACAAGATGCGAAAAAATATATAATTAACTCTAATAACCATTTAATATCATAGACTAGAGTCATTTCAACACTCGTTCACAGTTATATAGTTGAAAATTGAAAATTTACTTTTTAATAACTTTTCTTTAACGTAGGGTCGTGAAAGACCAGATTGTTATAAAATTGAAGTGGTGTCGCTAAGGGTTAACCCTTCGCAACATCGACGATATAAATGAAAAAATATTTTATTTTGACTTGTGAAAATGTTTCAAAAGAGAAAATTCTTTGTGGTTTGCTGACAAAACGTTAAGCAAATGCATCGTTGTGTGAAAAAACAAACATTCCGGATTTTCCACGTCGTCAGCACTCGGTTTGCTGGTCATTGTGGGAGGCAGTGTAAAACAAAATGTACTTAAAGTTTTTTGGACTTATATAACGAAACTCGCATCGCAGTTTTTCTTTTAATAAAGGTAATAAACTTAAAAATTTTTTTCGAAATTATCATCAAATATAATTATAAAATGATGCCTTGTTAAAATACAATGAGTTGAGTTTAAATGAAACTGACACTGAAAACCTCGTTCCATAATTAAACATAGATCCAAATTAAATAACGTTCAAGCAAACTTAGTTTATGCTCGCACTACAAAAGAAGCCCTAAATGTCTGCGCAATTTATTTTTATATAAAATGCTTCAAGATAGTATACCTTATAAAATAAGCATATACGTATGTATATAATTTACAAAACAAAAATTTTCAATGAAATATTCTTATACAAATGTATAGAAAAAATAAAAATGTTTGCTTAAAAATAAATAGTATCTTAATATAAGGTTATCAAAAAGGTTTTCCCAAAATGGCGTTGACGATCCTATAACTTGCAGTTATTGTGGAAAATTATTATTCCACAAGCGTATTGCAGTAACAAAAATCGATTCATAAATAAAAAACTGTGTCGCGGTATGATTAACGTTGCACCCCTACCAGACTGCGCGAAACGTAAAAATTCAAACAAGTAACCAGGACAATTGTTACATATAATATTATGAAGTTTGATTATGTTCCTATGAGCATAGTTTTGGACAAGCTCTAAGCATAGTACCGAGTTTTTAAGATGAGTAACACTAACAAACATATGGTATACCATATAACATCGAATGTAGTCATTGAATGCTACATTCAATTTTATGCTTGCACACTGAATTCATACGTGGATGAACTTAGCAGTTAAAAATAAAAGAGGCAGTAATCAACTTTTAACTAGGTGCATTTTCCCATTTGAACGCAAAGAGTCAGCTGAGACTCTGAAGATCAGCAATTTAAAGAGCAATTAATTTTATACCCCAAGTACTTGATGCAGTCAACATATTGAAGAACATTACCATCAAGAAAGGGTTATGGAAAATTATTTGATACCACTGCTTGCTTATAGCAAACGATGCTTGATCAATTTTACATTACTATTTAAATCTTCATTACCTAATTCTTGCGACACAGTCCTCAATTAGTCCTATAGGTCGAGAGGAATTACATTGCACGTCATCAGCATACATATGTATGTGTGCTACGATTTGTTACACTTGGTAGATCAATAAAAATCGAAAATAAAAGGAGCCTTAGGGCGAACTCTTTGAAACATTGTAATTGGCTATAAAAGTATAAGAGGAACCTTGAAGTGTTACTATGGTGAGCGTGCTGTCACGTAAATAAGAAATTGTTCTTATCGATGACGTAGAAAAATTAAAACTATTTCGAAATTTTTCCAAAAGTATTGCATGATCAACGCAATCAAATGATTTGGAAAAGTCATGCATAACCAAAACACAGAGATTTTCATTGTCCAGAGCCAAACGCATATCTGAAGTCACTTTAGTGACAGTTGATTAACAACAGTGCTTTTCCCGAAAGCCAGACTGCCATTTACAAAGCAAATTATTAAGTGCATTTGAATATGCAGAACTTTTTCAAGAATTTTTGACATAAATGAAAGATTACTTAACTAAATGCCTTTAATCACACGGACAAGTTGTATTCGATTTTTTGGGCAAGGGCACAATCCGAGTTAATTTCCAAATATGGGGAAACTGGCTCTGGCTTATACAAGAATTAATTATATGCAATACATATGGAAGTATAACTGACAGGATCAGCTTTAAAAACCTTTGAGATTTATTATCGGGACCATAGGGATTGATTCAATAGTTTTAATAAAATCCACTACATTACGCAAACTAGCGCAATTAAACGCTTCATCTGCATCATTTAATATACAGTACAACCTTGCTCAACGCAACTAATAGAAATTCGGGCAGTTGCGATGACTGAGGTTGTTGCAAAAACCGAGTCAAGAAATTTTTTCGCCCAAAAGTGCTGATTTTGAATAATAATGCATATTATTCATTAAATTAAACTCGCATTGGAGTGAGAGTAAAAGTATTTTATTGAAAATACTGCATTCTTTATTTAAAACCTAAAAAACTAAAATAAATATTGCTGACGCAGTAGTTATGTACGTATGTATGTAGAATATAATTTTGGTAAAATTATTTTTAAAAAAAATACGAAATTTTTGACACCATTTTATTATATGCCATGAGGTATATGCTGCACTGCATTTTCGCCAAGATCTTGAAGAATGAAAATATTTTTTACGCCATTTTCTCCAGCCCATTGAATACAAGTGCTGAATGCAATGCTAGCCTTAATCTTCGATATAAGTGGAATGAAACATTGGTTTCGTCTGCGCTTTTAATTTCTTCCACCTGATCTTCGTTTTTTGACAACTGGCATTTTGCAGCACACAGAAAGGAACCGGTCGTAAAATAAATTTAATTAAACTGAATAAGCACGAAATAAATGTACACGTAGTTCTTAAATATTGCACATAAATGCAAATATATGTTCTGAGAAATAGCAGTAACATTTAAAGCAGCATTTCAAAATAAAAAAAGGAGTAAAAGTAAACTAGATCAAAAGTTAAAAAATTCAAGTTGCGATAATTGAGTACTGCTTTTTTTAAAGTTGCGTTAACAGAGTCTATAATGTAAATAACTTAGGTGTTGCAATAATCAAGGAGTTGAGTTCATCGAGGGTTGCGTTGAGCGAGGTTATACTGTAATAATGAGTAATGGGGTATTGGAGGTATAATAAAATTCGTAATTTCTTCTGGTTTATATGAACAGCTAAGGTCAGACTTGCTTTTATTAATTCGAAAATATCTATCGCTTGTTGTTAGATGCACACAATGTGTTCGCAAATACATAGTTTTATTTATGTATATATATTTTGTTCAGAGAATAAACTCTAGTCGGCGATCAACTATTTGATTGGTCGCCAATTATTTAATCATCGACCATTTGCTGACCGAGTTTGAGTCTAGTCAAAAATCGAAAACAGACTGAGTGACAGTGATCTCACCATGAATACGCGCATAAAAACTTTGCAGTTAACATTGAAAGTTGCCATTGGCACTCAATCGGCCAACTATTTAGTTGTATGTGTGATTAGGCCCTATTAGGGCCTCTTCGATCTTTGGAGCGTTACGGTAGCACTCAGTTGCACAGTCGCATTCATGCACAGATTATAAGCGTTGCATGAAACATATAGATATCTTCACAAATCCTTTACCTTTGACCGTTTGAAAAAAAAAAAAATAGAAAATAAGTGACATTCGAATTAATTTATATTTTGAATTTTGCTTTCTACTTAAAACTAATTTGCGCTAAAATGCAGATGTATACAATTAAAAATGCAAAACAAGAAAAACCATTAACATAAAAACACAAGAAAGCCTATAGAGAAGCAACACGTCGGGGCCAACCACTGCGACGTCGCAAAATTCGGTGGCACCATCACCTCACCGGTGTAGCGGTAGCGCTATCAAAATTTTTATCAAGCACCTATTGATACAGTGACACCATGCCAGTTGCAACAAATCAATTTATTTTTTATGCGATGCTTCACAACAGCGGCATTGTTGAGATTACAAAATAGAATTGCAAAGAAAAAAACACTGTACTTTGAGGCATTAGAGCAGCGTCATTTACTAGAAAAAAACGCAGTCATTCGATTTTTCACAATATTTTCTTTTTCTTTGTTGCATTTTTTTCCCACATGGCAAAATAAAAATAATTGACAATTTCACAATTATTATTTTCTTATATGCGATTTTTTATCTCAAGTTTTACATTCCTATTAAAATTAATGCATTTTTCTCTGGGCAGACAAGGGGAAAAACTCACTTCCTTTATTCCAGAATCTTCGTCTACTTCGATCATTTTCTTATCTTTTGGTGTTTTCACATTAACAATAATTCGTTTGTTTCCACCTTCTGCCATTTTAAAAATATTTAATTTAACAAGATTTGCACTGGAAATTGATAAATTTTTGTAAAATTGAAAGAATAAATTTTTTTTATTTGAAAACTAATTCGTCACTTTCACACATACGGCGAAAAAATCATCGCACAATTTAACGAAAGACGGCATAAGACTCCACGAAACCTTTCGTAAAAAGAAAAATAATATTTCAACGAAGGTCTCTATAAAGATGTGTTTCATAAACAAAGTTCTGTTTGCTCAACTTTTATGTATGCCTGACGTCACATTAAGTCAACGTTTACATGAGCAAATTCGGTCTGAGAAATTCATGTCTATTCTCTTTTGTGAATTTCTTTTGACAGCGTTTACACACTGAAACTAGAAATTGTTTGTGCAAGAAAATTTCAAAGCAATTACTGCGTTAACTCGACACAACAAACGTAAATTCAAATCATAATATAAGCTAAAGAATAGAACTAAATAGAAATAGCACCTGCTTAGACAGCGTTTACACGAGGAAACTATTGAAATAAAGATTTTCTGTTTGTAGGCGAGAAGGGAAAAATGAAAGGGTGGTGTACACAATTTGTTGCACACGCGAAATCCCTTTTGTTCTATTCGTTTGTTGGTATACTTTGACATTGCCTTTTATTTTTATTCGAATTTTAAAATCAATTACAAAAACTTTTTAAAAAATAAATATTAAATTGAAATATTTAAATTTTAAACAAAAAATTATTTAACATGGCTTCTAAGTGGAGCAAAGAAACTATTGCAAAGCTAATTTATTAAGTATAACAGCACGAATGCATATACTATGTAAAATGCAAGGACTACATAGGATAGGATAAAAAAGCTGTGCATTCCAAAATTCCCTTTATTATTTTATTTTTCTCCATTTTTCCTATTTAAACAGACGCTGCTTTTGTCGCTTATGATGCTTACGCTTTGACTTTACGTTTTTTGTGTCGGATTGATGGAGTAATTTTTTTGAAATTTTAGTTTCCGTGTGTAAACGCAAAAGAAATTCACAAAAGAGAATAGACAAGAATTTCTCAGACCGAATTTGCTCGTGTAAACGTTGATTTAGGATATATTTATGCCTGGAAGGCGTGTGTATAAAACTACCACCAATTTTACACATTTCCATCCGCTTACTCATTCTTTGCATTCCAATTCTGTGAATCTTTTAACTGTGAAGAGCCCATTCACCCGCATTATTTTTGTGATGAAAAACACAGTACAAAAAAAAAATTCAATATGTTGACATAACAACTTCAGAGATAAGTCAAAAAATTGCCCAAGAGTAGCTAGCGAAGAACAAAGACTTTTCTTGAAATCAGTAGCGTCTTTGCTAATACTATTAGAAATATAAGGCATGAGAGCTATAAGTATAAACTTAAAAAAAATATTTAGCTCGAACTCAAAATTATATGAACATGGGGGAAGAATTATATACCATATTTTCTGCACTTGTACTCCTCTGGCTCCAAGGCCGTCATATAAATTATCAAGCTCAAGGAGCTACTCTGACGCTAAAAACACAATTTCACATTTTCCTCTGAAGAAAAATAAAAATACATTGATTCAGATGGCCATAAGCGCATGTAATCTATTCAAAAGAGTTTTCTTATTAAACAGATCGAAAAATGTTCAAACAAAAATAATAGTCAAATGTGTTATGTTAATAAGTCAACGCTTACACGAGCAAATTCGGTCTGAGAAATTCTTGTCTATTCTCTTTTGTGAATTTCTTTTCCGTTTACACACGGAAACTAGAATTTGTTTGTGCAAGAAAATTTCAAAGCAATTACTGCGTCAACCCGCCACAACAAACGTAAATTCAAAGCATAATATCAGCTAAAGAATAGAACGAAAGGGATTTCGCGTGTACGACAAATTATGTACGCCACCCTTTCGTTTTTCCCTTCTTGCCAACAAACAGGAAAACTTTCTTTCAAGAGTTTCGTCGTGTAAACGCTGTTTAAACAAACTAAAATTTTATCAATAAACACGCCTTATATTTTGACATTTCTTTAGTTACATTTGTGCAGATTTTGGATGCACGTGCGTGTTTGTTTTTATTTTGTTAAAAAAATTAGCAAGTAGAGATGGCGACTTCAAGATTTTTTGTGGCTAATTTACCAGCAAAAACAAGTGAAACTGATTTGAGACAAATATTCCAAGACTATGGTGAAGTGACCAGAGTGGAATTGAAAACAAAAGAAAACCTTGTCGATCCTGAAAATGTAAAAATTATTGCATTTGTTACTTTAAAAATTGATGAAAACGATGCACAATATTGTAAGTTAATGTAATAATGCATATATATTTAATTACTACCATTGCTGTCGTATATCCCCATTAGGAGCGTAGGGTCTGAACAAAATATAGCTACATACATTGATTTGTGGCTATGTATTTAATGCTGTGTCAGTTCTTTCAGATTTTTGACATTACTTTTTATCATACCGCGCCAGGAAGTTGTGAGCTCTGCACATTTTCCCTACGAATTCCACGGGTTATTCGACAAGTTTCCCTAACGTCTTTATTCGTCATGTGGCTTATCCATTGTCAGAGTCTTTTCATAATCTCAGTTGAGATAGAGGTATAGTAGTTGGTAGCCAAACGAAGTTCGTACGGGTCCACCAAATCCTCCATTTCCGTCTAAGGCAAAAATTAGCAAATTCTTACATTCATCGTGTCAGTCTGCATGCCACGGACCATAATTCGCAAGCACAAAGCAGCACTGATTTAAATATTCGTAACTTGAAGTGCGTTGAGACGGTGTTTGAGTTCCATATATGTATGTATCATATTATATTCTGTCGTAATATGTTGGTCATTGCTATGTTAAAATATTTACGAAGTTTAATAGTGGCTGTGTCTGATTTGCCTGAGTCGTGTAAGGTTGGTGTACATAATGGACCAGCTGTTGACTTTAAAAGTCCCATTGAATCCCATGGCTACCAGTAAGCGTGAGGCTAACGTGTTTAGGTGGTACATTTTTTTTATCCACTTGCTTGAATAATTTAACTTTCAAAATTTCAGAAACAGTTTTAATTTTTATGGTTTTCCTGGTAAATCCATATTTTGCATTGCGCCAGGTGAACTTTTCTAAAATCATAATAAGTGACTTGCATATGAACAACAATATTCCAGTTCCCGTAGTATTTCCCTAATTTGCTTATTATTCTTTGGCATGTAATAAAATCTCTATGTCTATATCGCTAACAATCATGGCACTTCACAAGCAAATCAATTATGAATAAGGAAAACAGTAACTACGATTAGAGCTAACCTTGCTTAACCTCGGAATATGTATGATATGCGTCCGAAAGTTGATGATAATTTAATTGTAAATCATATAACAGGTGTCGATGAACTGAATTGGCAAAAGTTACACGGTGTCAAATTAACAGTTTCTTTTGCCAAAGAATCTTTTCTGGATCGTCTAAAACGCGAACGCGAAGAAGCAGAAGTAGCAGCAGCTGGTACAACTTTAACAAAGCCTAGCGTTGAGGCAGATGCAGAGTGGCTGACGAAAAATGCATCAAATACACGTAAGAAATTTTCAGAAGATGCTGAACTTGATGATGATGATATTGCGCCGGGATTGTTAATAACAAAGAAGAGAGCAGCTTCTTCAATGCACAATGGAAAGGTATATCCAAATGTTGAAGTCTTAATTTTATTTTTTTAATGTATATTTTACAATATATTTCAGATAGTCATACAAGCATTTGATACGACACCACTACATGTTATTGATAATTGCAAGAAATCTGCTAATAAATTGGATGCAAAGTCCAGCGCAGCAGATCAAAAGCGTAAGGAATCGCTTAATAAAATGAAAAATCAATATAACGATAAAAAGAGCGCCATACAACAATCCTTGGCAGGTTTGGTAAGTTGAGATTGATTGTTGACTATAAGGTTTTTATAGCCAAAAAAAGAGATAGCATTCAAATAAAGAAAGCAATTTGCAAGTGAAGGAAAACATTTAAACTTCCCATCTGAGTGTACATTTCTAAAATAAACCTAAAGATGGAGTGTGCGATGCAAAAAAAAGTTAATTTTAATACAGTGGAATCGTCAAATAAAGTCTTGACATAAATTAGAACTCCTGAACATAAAACCAATTTTACAAAAAACATTTTTGAATTTTAGGAAGAATTCTTATCTAAATGAATTGCTACTTAAATAAAATCATTTCACACATTCTTATTGCAAAATCGTTGATTACAAAAACAGCCTAAGTCAGAAAACTTTCTATTGATTTATTACATAAATAATACAATTGATATACAGTAAAACCTGAGGAATAGTAGAAGACTGACTAAGCAAACAATCAAAAACTCTATTGAATTTGTAATACGCTGTTTTTATTGATTTCTAAGAAGTATTCCTTGTGTGCCAGGTTGTTTTTAAAATAACTAATTCAATGGTAGCCTATAAAGTTTGCTATAGGAAAGGCTCTATGACTTTTCCACATAATTTGAATACGTTTTATTCATTACTTTTCTTTTACAGGATATCAGCAGTGCAAAGAAAATTAAATTTAGTGACCCTGAAGATGATGCCGGAGAAGAGGAGGTATCAGCAAATACTCTACCAAAGACAAATATCTTTGATACTGATGATGAAAATGAAGAGGATGACACACACATAGGATTGAATATAAAACCAGAATATTTTGGGAAAAAAGGTGAAAAACTTCTCAAGCTACAAAGTCGGCAAAGTTTAGATCCGCGTTTTAAAATGGATGCGAAATTCGTTGATGATGAAAATGACAATGATGAACAGCTGGATAATGTTGCTACTGAAGAGCTGCAAAAAGATGACGTTGATAATGAGCGCGATTGGCAAATGGGAATTTTAGAACAAGTTGTTGGGCACAAGATTGATACAGCGCATAACAGCGGCGGCAACAACGCTATGAAAAACAAAAAAATGTTACGTTTTGATCCATCAAAAAATGAACACACAAAATTCTTACGTACCAAAGATATTGAAACTGCTGATACGCAGTCGAATAAAAAACTAAAATCTAAAATCTTAGTAACTAAAACTGTTCACAACGATGATGTGGAGGTCTCAAAAGAACTTTTCTATACAGTCAGCGATAGTTTAACCCAATCATTAAAAACGCGCGGTGATGGATTCAGTTTGTTAAATATGTTCGGAAGCGCAGGCACAAAAAGTGAAGAACAACGTGAAGATAGTTTAAAAAAAGTTACAAATGATAAAATTTTTGTCAATAAATTAGATAAAAGTTCACTAAATCCATTTAGTTATGATTCGTCAACCGATGAAGAGGATAATGAAATGATTAAAGAAGACACTGCTGGACAGCAACAACAGAAGCAAACAAAGCAGAGCAAACAGAATGCAAAAGTTAAAATGGTTCTGGAAACATTTTTTATACCCAAAAATGACCCAAGATTAAAAGGTAAAAATTTCTACTCTCCGTTTTCCATTGTTTTTACTTTAATATTATTTTTCTAAAATTTTCAGAAGGTGTGAAATTCTTTAAATATAACAAGGAACAAGAAACTGTCGAAGACTATGAAGAAGTGAGAAATCGTCTTAAAATGTTAATAAGAACTAAAATTAATAAAAGTAAAAAACAATTAATTGGTGGCAAGCGTAAATAATGTAATAAAGTTTAAAATCACAAATAAATCAATTTATTTACACATCTCGAAACTGCGAAGATATATGAGGTATGGTTGTAAAACTCGTCTGGTTTAAATGAATTTCACCTGACGACTGCTCCATTAAAAACAAAGTTACTGCTTCATGCGAATAAAGCAAAATAGCTACATGTGTATATACAGTTATTCCCTCTTAATGGAGCCGAAAAAAATTCAAAGGTTCTTTGCAATTTACCGAAGAAATCAATGATCGGTCAATTGTTCCACTGACGCAATTAAATGATACTCGTTCTGAATTATACGGAGTGGTCTCCCACTGCTTAACATAGTACTATGGGATATTATAGGGAACTGGTCGAAGACCGCCGCGGTGCCGGTGTTAGACACATTGGAGGATGTAAATCCTGTTTTTTTTTTTTGATTTGGTATTATTTTAAATGAGCCATTTAACCTATAATTTTAGCATGTGATTTACAAAGTAGATACAATATGGGAGTCAGTTAAGAGAGTAATGCAATTTCGCGGAACGCAAACAAAAAAAAATATATTTTTCATGTAAAAAACATCAAAATTAAGTTTTATTTTATGGCACAAAAATATTTTGAACAAAACCTTAATGAACTATATTTTAACATAATAATTTAAGTAAATAGTATTTATTAATTTTGTTAGACAAAAACACAATGTAAAAAAATAAACAAAAAATAGACTTATCCATATAAATTAAGTAAATTTTTGGCACTTACAAAAGAATTCGTTTTTGGTTTTTTGCATAATTTGTATATGTTGTATAATCTCAATAAAAATCTCTTCGTTATCCCTTATAGTTAAATAATAAATTAGGTTGCTAAAAAGCGCAAGTTTACACTTATTTATTGCGATTATTTGCCAAATTTTCTATAGCTAGAACAGTCCTTTCAAGTAAGTTTAGCAGACGCTCCTCACGTTCATCCATGCGCTTAAGCATTTCCTCATCGCGTCTCTCACGACGTTTTAAATATTCGATAAGTTCATAGTTTGTACTATCGCCATCAGTGGATGTGGATAATTTGCGTTTACTTTTAAGTGAAACACTGGAACAATCGGAAATGTTATCTGTATCCACAATAACATCTGGATGTAAAATGTTAGGATCGATGCCGTGAGGATAAAAGTTATGGGAACTGAGAAAAATACAAAAAAATGTACTTATTAATTAATATGATATATTAACTTAAGCATAGGATTTGTTGCAATTCTGTACCCATTATAATTTGTTTGCATCAATTGTATGTCATCAGGATTAAATTCTCCTTCAGAGAGTGGTTCAGACCTGAAAAAATATTTATTAAGAATCATTTATACTAAAATTGTGAATATATATTATTAATTAATGTTCTAATATATGTATACGTTTAGTTTTTATACTGAATTAAACACCTACTTCATTGAAATATGGTTATCATTTGTCTGCAGATTTAATGCACCATTAGAGTCCTTTTCAAATTCAGACTCAGTTGTGTTTTTGACTCCATTACTTAATCCATTACAACCAGCGCCATTAACCAAGCCAACAATACCACCACCACCATCACTACCACCAACATTGTTATTGCATGCAACATTTTTACCTGTGCTGCTACCAGGCTCCTGCAATAGACTGTTGTTACTGGCATCATAGATGCCAACACCCTCATTTAATTGTGTCTCCACAAAATGATTCGGTAAAAATCGTTCCAATTTGCTATTATTACTATTTGAGTGATTTGAATTTGAGTTCGCCAAACTATTAAGCAGACTATTTTGTACGGCTGCCACTGCTGCTGCATCTTTATTTAGTAATAGACTCAATTCGGCTTGTCGGCGTCTATGATAATAAGACAACTCCTTGTGATCCTTTGCAATAAGTGCTAATCGTTTACCATTTGCACCCCAACATTCGCCACGTTGTTCTTCGATCTCTTTGAATAGAAACATATATGGCCAATTTCGGCGCACATGTTTCTCTGGATTTTTCTTAAGTTGCGTATAGATCTTTTTCAAATTTTCATAACGATTGCAACATTGTTTGGCTGAACGCTTGCGCGCGCTAAATCGATTAAGAATCTCTGCTACCATTTCCCAAACGCTGGCATGATTTTTACGATTTGATTGAAAGGCACTCTGTATACGTTCAGACTTGACTATATTGAGCAGCGCTATCGACTCGGGCACATTAAAGTAGCTCTCTGGTGTGCGTGGTGCCCTTTGATGATGATAGCTGGATGGGGTACCACAGATCGAGGTCTTTGTATCCTGGAAAAGAGTTAAACAAACATTTATTAAGGGTTTCCATTTATTATTATGGCTATATGATAAAATATTGAATAGTCACTATCACTATTCATAAAAAAAACTACATATATTAAAATTTTTTCTGTTGGGCACAATTCAACGAATGTTTGAGAGGTGTTTTTAAGACAAAATGCTGTCGCAGAGCATCTTTGCGAGACCAGCCCAACAATCTTTTGAGAACAATTTCATATAAAATTTAAATTTTTTGCACCCATCATTTTCTCAGTGCTGCCTTGTCCACATTGTGCCACTTTTCCTAGTGCATGTAGTACTAGTTGTTCATAATCTATTTCATATACTGCACAGAACTGTGCAACATGCCACACAGCAACGGAATTAATCGATTTCTGAAAGAGAAGCTTAATAATTGAATAATTTCTCGTAGAGCAGATGTGATTTGGTCACCAAGATCATGCGGGTAATCCTGCAACGTCCTCCTTCATGCAGCTTTTAATAGTGAGAACACTGCCAAGCTAGCAGAACAATGTATTGGTATTTACGAGTAAGAAGAAGGAAGGAAGCATCCTGCCTATATTGCTTAAGCTTTCGAAATGTTAATGTGAAGACCAACGGTGGCTGCCTGATTGCTGAGGCGTGTTGGGTTCGTTTGCATATCGGATAATCCTTGATATCAGCAGGGCGATATCGGCGACCGTTTTTCCAGGTAACGTACAAAGTCCCACAGTTCCCCACACATCATCTAGTGCTATTAGAAATAACAGAAGCAACTCTGCTTGACCTCTTGTGATAGAATATAACTTAAGTTAGTACGCACTTTAGAGTAAGATTCAGGAACGCGGTTCCTCTATAATTTTTACTAAGGGTGAGGTCACTCTTTTTGGAATTTTTTTAAGTAAACATTCAAGCAATTCGACAGGAAGTCACTCTTCTTTCCATATATCTCAGATGGCTGTGATTTTTTTAATAAAAAACATAACCAAACGTCCGTTCACTTCAAAGAACTGTCAGTGAAAAAGTTAAGAGAGTGCCGTGTTTATGGCAATCCACTCATTTATTTATAACTCAAAAGTTGAATTCTCTCTCCAACAGGGGTCTAAAATACTCCACCTCTTAGCCCTTCTTCTTAATCTTCAAATTGTTAGTCCCAAATAATATGACTAAGTTACCGCTTGATTATGATATAAGCGGCACGGTTGTTATATATTGCTTGGATAGCGATAAGTTGGACACAGTACGAACGTTGTTCAGCTAATATTTTTGACTATTGACTCTCTCTTTCTTTCTACGCGTATCGTTTGCACAGTCTATTGTAAAAAAAGTGAATCGATTGTGTCCCTAACATCGATGTCAAGACATCAATTTTTTTTAAAATATTTTTTGGTTCAAAAATTGTTAGAAACTGAAAATTTTGTCTGAAATTAACAATTTTCTTTTTTAAATGAGAGCTAACTTAAGTCCCAACAAATCAGCGGACCCCGAATTTGAAAACAAAATTTTCTGTTTTTATTATTTTAAGTTAATTTTCTGAATAAATTTTTTTTAAAAATAGTTTTAGGTTCAAAAAATCCTAAAGGCTGCAAATCTTGTCGGCAATGAAGAAGTTTTTTTTTTATATGAAAACTAACCAAGATGCCAATAAATCGTCCGAGCTCGAATTTTGAAAAAAAGTTTTCGTTTTTAATTACTGCAAGTTAAATCCCAAAAAAAAAATTTTTTTTTGTTGTCCGATTTTCACAATTTTTTTTTGATTAACTGAAATTGCAACTAATACTTTGAGCCCGAATTTTGAAAACAAATTGTTTATTTCCGACAAATTTTGCAGTCTGTAGCAATTTTGGAACCAAAAATTATATAAGAAAAAAATTGTATGGCCTTTTCTAAAAAACGGGCTCGAAGGATAGGTTGGAATTAAGGTTAGCTTTGATGCAAAGAAAAAATTGTTAATTCCGGACAAGATTTGCGCCCTTCAGTCATTTTTGTTTCGAAAAATTTTTAAAAAAATTAAAATTAAAAAAATTTTATCAAAAACAAAATTTTTTTTTTAAAATTAGAGCTTCGGCAATTTATTGGCATCTTGATTAGCTTTACTATTAAAAAACTTTTTTTGTTGATAAATTTTTATAAGCCCTCATTTAGGAAACGCAGCTCTAGACACTGATATTAAACGTACGTACATTGTATGACCGTCTAATTATACTGGGGGATGGCTACAGCCTGTGCTGGAGCGGTTGCAACTTCACCGCCATCCCCTAGTTACGCCAATGGGTACATCATCCGATAGTTAAATACTACCCACAGCAAAATCGTAGACCCCAAGGTACAGCGCCTTTCTTTTTGTCTTGTGAAGCTCCAACTCCTTAGAGTTCTTCTGATCACATACTCACAGGATAGCTTAAATAACAAATGACAACAACAGGACGTTCGGTCATTGAACCTTGGGAAACTACTTACAGAGCATATCGTCGACGACGTCGATAAACGTTGGATGCATAAATAACTTTTTGCGTTTACAACATAAAACTACGAGTACTCACTCCCAAGTGTTCGAACGCGCACAATGTATCTGCATGAGAAGTATGTAGCATGAAGCATGTTGATTACACGGTATGTTTGGAAAATGTATGCTCCCAATTTTTAAACGTTTTATTTCAAAACATGAGATATTTTTACTACTCGTAGATATGCGAAGCAATACCACATATTTATGCTAGATGTAATAACAGCGCGGGGAGTACTAGTGTGATTAGTGGGGGCGGGGGGGTTAGTTTCTATGGATGCTAACTAACGGATTATAAGCTACAAAAGTAATGCGAGTATCAGCAATGAGCAGTGAATGGATGTTGGTGATGGTGATGTTATTTTTATTATTATACAATATACAAAATACGAAAAACAAGAAAACAACAAGAGAAAACCATTAAAATGAAAATGAAAATAAGAATTTCGTTTACAAACTAGCAAAGAGTAAATGTATGGATGGTGTACAAGTATCCGTCAGTATGTAGAACAAGAGAACAGCAGTATAAAAATAGTATAGTAGCAACGATCTACGATCCAAACGGCGGCATCCAAGTAATGAAATGAAAATAAAGATATTCTTTTGCTACTCTTAAGATATACACGCTGAAACGTTGAAAAAACGTATTAAAGCTGAGGAAAATTTTTATTTATAAAGGGGTCACTTTAATTAAAGCTACAAAAATAAGTCAATTTTCGGAAGTCTCTTCTGAATACTTGTTTTAAATAACAATGGGTAGTGGAAGTATGGAAGCATATTTTGAACTGCAGTTTCTCTCACGTTTGACTTACGAATTTATTTTATTCAGACAAATAGAAATACTTAAAATTAACTTACTTTTCAAAAGAGGTACATAAATCAATATGATTTTGAAAATATATTTTTATATCCTACAAATGATTTTTTCTATGCCTTTCAGCATTGCACCTTTAGCGATATTTTCCCACAAGGATGTATTTCCACTAATCTCTGCCTGATAGCACTGAAGGAAACTTGCAGCCCCAGCTCTAAAATAGGTCACGGATTGACACTTATTTGCTAAAACTGTTACCACTTTTGTCGTTTCACGAAAGCAGCAGCTAAGGTGACTTCAATGTAACCACAATTCTTTCAATCATGATTCCAAAATTTGATTGCAGAAAAGTCGTACCAGGTATAATAAAGTACTCATATAAAGTATAAAGTGCTCATATGGACATTTATGCCTATATTTAAGCATGGGGCTTAAAAATAATTATCACAAAAGTTGAGCTTCTTAGCTCAAACCTCTAAGCGGCGCGGACAGAGTTTGTGCACGATTTCGTGGAAATTAGGTGCCAAGATATAGCGTTTAAGGTATTTTAGTTGTATGGGATGTGACATCCCCTGTTGTCAAATCACGCATACATTCTTCGATTGGCTGAAAATGCGAGCAATATACATCCGAAGGGGTTTTTTTTAGCGGTTCCATTGGTATATATTATAAAATCAGGTTTGAAGAAAATCTCCTAAAATTTTAGCTTCCTAGGCAAAAAATTTTTGTTTCCTTGACATAACGATTCTCAAAACTGCCGGTGATATTTCTTCATTTCTAGTGAGATGCCCTTTTGCGCCGCCATGGTCTGCGGCTGGTTTATTTGGACGCTTGACTAATAAAAACCCTGGTCTTTTGGACCAGTGTAAGTAAAATGCTAAAATGAGAGATCAAACGGCCTTAAAAAGCGTGTTTCAAATTATCCACTGCCTCACGTGTGTGGTTGCAACATCCAACTCGTACCAAAAGTTCTCCAAACCCAATTCGATAATTTGCATCAGCAATATTAGCTAATTATGAATTTGTAACACTTACAAGTAACACGTTGTCGATAATGTCCTAATGGACATATGGGTTAATTGCCTTTCCACCGTAAGCGCTGTACCAAACAGGAATTTTGGGAGGATGAAATGACTCTTCACGCATTGCACGCGGATATCTCTGCAATTGCATAGCTGGAAATGAGCTTCGTCGCACATTTTCCATTGAGCATTATTTAATGCCGAATATGCTCCTTTTGAACGCTTGCAGCTACATCAGCGATATTTTCGACCAAACGACTGATCCACATCTGTAACTGTTCCGTCCCACACGACCAGGAAATTAGCGACGGAACACATGTCGAGCGAAAATCACCGAGCTGTTATTGGTCAAAATCATTGATACAATTGTTTAACATTCTTGAGGAGTACGAACATAGTAATCTATTGTTTGTCCACGTGTAATTCTGATTCTGCTTACTTCAAAAATGGACAGCGACGATATTTTCATAAACTTGTACACAAAACCAAAAACAAAGAACTTGGGCTTCAATTTGTTTCAAAATCGACTATTAACCTAACAACTATGTATATCATCAAGTATAGTATTATACAGGGTAGCTACTGAAAATCGGAAAGGTTTGAAAAAGTTACATTTTCATTATTTGAAGATTAAAATCTCTATGGCTAATTATACGAACTATGAGGAAAAAGAGGTTCTGCGCCCAAAAACGCACTGATCGACGTGATGTTATGATTATAATAGTTATCAGGCTTGATTTTTTTTAAAAGTGAGGCAAGTCAGCCAGTAAAAGTCAATGGTATTCTGAACTGCACTATACTTAAAAACTGTTTACGCCCAGCGGTCGAAAATAAGCAGTTGGACATTCCAACAGAATTCAGCAACTGCATACATTACCGGAACAACGGTTTGTCTCCTGCTTTATATAATTCAGTCTTTCAGTGGCCACCAACTTTAAGTTAAGAGCTGAAACTCGGAAGATTAACTTTTTAGAGACTTTTGAAAATTTCAAGCAAAATTATCACTTTTTTCGAAGGTAATTCGCGTGCTCCCCTTAAAAATGAAAGAAAAAATAAAAATACCAACAAAGAAAAACAATGAAAATCAAATTTAAAATGGGGAAAATGAAAGAAGCGTAAGAAGAAAAATGAATCAATGTACAAAAAAATAACCATATGGATCAACCAGCGTCGAACGATCGTCAGACGGTTGGTTGTGAAACAACAACACAACAACAACAACAACAACAACAACATTGAACGACGTTATAAAATATACAGAATATACTGAGTAAGCATGTAGTTATATTAATAGAATGTATTTAACAAAAAACTGTATCAAATATAAAGTAAAGATTTCAATATTAAAGTACACACACGGGTGTATGTATGTAGATTAGCTTACCATTTTAATCAAACTTTTAAAGATGCGATGCTGTTCCAAAAAAGGTTACTAAGGTTGAGCGTAACAACAAATATACAAAATATGCCGAAATTTTTACTAAACTTATTTGCTAGATGACCAGCCAACTCGTATGTTGTACTCTACATATAACGCGTATACTTCTATTTTGAAATAATTCAAAAGCAAAAGAAACGTTGTCAGTTTAGTATGGCACGAAGACTCTATTAATATTTAGAAGTTAACCTTTTTGCCCCAGTAGTACAACAACAGCAATGTCTAGTGTGTACTTCGTTTAAGTTTTTTTTGTTTTTAATAAAATACGCAAAGTATGCGTATACAAAGTATTTCGACGCTCGAGATATAAAGGATCCGATTGGCGAACGATTTTTAATTTGGTTCCTTTATTTTAAATCTTTTGGATTGAGGCTACTCAAGGATTACTACGATCGTAAGTGCTTCTTTAAGTTATTTATATACATATATATATACATACATATGTATGTATGATAATTTTCAAAATATCACAAAATATCAGTTACGTACTTCTTTATTAAACGTTAACATGTTCGAACTTTTATTTTATTCTCTTATTTATAAATTTGTTTTTTTTTTGGTTTTATACTGGAGCAGTGAAAACTTATAGTTTGTTCATCCGCACGATCATAACACCAACTACACCACCATCACCGATCACTGTTCACCGCCATACAAAACAAAAAAAAAATAAAAACAAAACAGCATATTCTATCTATAACTTCCGAGGCGCGAGGCAGACGTTCTTCGTTCTTCTCAGTCAATTTGTTTCTACTACGATCGTTAGCTCTCATGTCTATTGACAACAACGACGACGACTGCTACTGCTACGGACTACTGCTTAGAGAAATAAAAGTATCCCAAAAATAACCCCCTGCATTTAGAAAAAAAACCGACAAAAAAATCAACATTTCAGTTTGGTTTCAGTTCAGTTTAGTATTATACTTTGGCTATTGCTAATACTACTGGGTTGTTGCTTTGGATTGCTCTCTGCTCTTTGCATGTTTTCGACAACGAGAGTAGAGTGTGTGTTTTAAAAATATAACAAACTTTGAGATACTTTCCAGAGCACAACAACAACAGCAATATTAACACCATTTCACATGGGTAGTCGACAACGTTGACTTGCTATTTTAGTTTTTGTATTATTACCGTGCCATGCTCTTAAACGAAAAGTTAGTTTTGAAACGTTGTGGAAAATGTGCCCGTTCGATTTTATTTAAATATTATTTTGCATCCATTAACCAAACACATATTAGTCATGTTAGATACATGTGGACATTTACATGTGTGTGTATTAAGTATATACACACATTTGCTATCATTTTCAGCAATCCCTTTTTGCATGAAGTTCTATTCCAAATTAATATAAATTTTGAATTTACATATATTGTCATTTGTATCCTAATCATATGTGAGACGACGGGGTTATATAAACTGGAGCCTACTATCCTAATAATCCTATTTAATGTCTATATCGCTAACGATCTCACTATTTGCATCTCAATAGTGCCTTAGAAGAAGCTTTCCATCTTCCTTGATTTTGGTTGAGCTCCTCCCAATTATGGCTGTCTTTTTTCTCTAAAACGAATGCTCGGTCTGGACAGGATAGAAGCCTAGTCTTCCATTCACTCGACACGTCCAAGCCAAGGCCATCATCATTTGAACTACAACCATATCATTAACATACATCACTTTGTGCAGAACACACAGAGCGTCAGATTTAGATTTCAAATTGAACACAAATTGAAAATATTTTATTTCAGTGTAAAGTACAAATGCTGCCTTTAAGTATGGAACAATATGTTAGATAAATGAGTCCTACGGTTCTACAGACAAACTTTTGCTCTTTTTGAAGTATTCCATGACATCGTTGAATAATTACGCCTTAAACTTAGGAATTGCTTATGGCTTATCAAAGAAGAAAGTAGCGTAGTGTCATAACGTACGATCTTAGTGGCCACTGCTTTAAAAGCTACATTTCAATTGTAGTACGTGCTAGGTCACCACAGGTAAAAAGCATATATTCTGATGGCTCTTCGTCCTCCGGACAATATCTGCAGGTATTGTTCTCAGTTCTAGCTATTTTTTGCAAGTGATATTTCTATTTGCGTCGTGTCCTTCAGTAACCATACTTGAATTCTTAAGTTATCCTTTGGGAACTTAATGCAGAACTTTAATCGTTTAGTGTTATAGTTGCCAAAAAAGTCATTTGTATTCTATATTTTCGGTCAGTTTCCTTTCATTATACGCCTTTTTAGTAATAAAGTATAGATCTTATCTGGTCCAATACCCCAGCAAGACTATGGACAGTTCATAACAAGAACTATCTCAGTTCCATGTTCTTTCGGTTACACTTCTTAAAGTGAAACTTAACAGAGTTCACAAAACTTATATCACATCGGCCGAAACGTTTTTAAAATATCGTTGTCACAAAATTGAAACAATGTGTGCCCAGCCCCTTAGTAATTGCTTTACAAATTTATGTTGTTTCATGTTTAAAAATTTTATAAGAATTTTTTTAAGAAAACTAAAAACTTTGTTAAGTATGAACGACAATATATATATTCAGCCTTTTGAAAAAGGATCTTTCAACCCAGAAGCTATAATTCAAAACTACAACAATCATTTAAAGTCATCCGGGTCTTCGACACAATGTCGATTGTGGAGTATGTGGTGGACATATGTTAGTTTGTTGCTAAGCAACTTGTTCTTGGGCTTATCCACGTTGAACGCCAGTTCCGTTAGTTCGTCTTTTGCCTTAAACATACTATTTATGTACAGTGGTGGCGGACTAATTGAGAACGCTCAAGCCTTATTCTTTTTCCAAGTTCTGAAACATTAAATAAAAGAAGTTTTTAAAATTTTTTTTTTGTTTTTAACATTTGTTTATGCAACAAAAACTTTGTAAAAAAATAAATTCAATATCATCAATACAAATGTGTGCATTAGAGTGGTTCAGAAAAAAAAACCTTTTGATTTTTTTTTATGATGTGTCATCGGATTACAAAAGCGTTACATGTCTAGACAAAGCTCCTCAAAAGGATTTTCATTAATATTCAAAACTGGATTGGCGCCCCTTGATTTAAGATGCCTACCCATTTTAAAAATTATTGATTTAAAAATGGTGCAAGTTAAAGATCTTATCAAAATTTCCAATAAAGTGGGTATGGTTTTCGGACTATTATCGATCGAGGAAATCGAATCCGTTATTAGTTTTTCTTCTTCTTTGTTGAAAAGCCTTTCTTTGCTACTAGCTGTTCCCGCGGCTTTGCTCGCACTCTCCCCGTTGGGCAACCTCACTTACATTTTACGCAGTTTTTAAAAGTAGATATTAAGTCCATTAATCAGATTTCACAACTTTTTATTAGTACTAAGAATAGCAATTTAAGTGTTTTGTTGTATGGGAGCTGCCACGCCCCAATGTTCAAATCCATTCACATTTTGCGAGTTGCTTGGCACAAACAATGTACATCCATGTATCAAATTTAAAAACTCTTGCTATCATAGGAACCAAGATATGGCGTTTTGAGTGTTTTTTTCATATGGAACGTGTCACGAACCGTTTTCTAATCCCGTACGAATTTTGTGAAGCGTTTAACATAGACAATATGCCTCCTAGTGCCAAATTTCATAGCTAATGCTATCATAGGTCTGCAAATATAGCTGTTTAATTATATTTGTTGTAAGAAAAGTGCCATTATTTATATGCATCCTTACACCTAATTTTAAGGCTTTTGCTATTATAGAATATATACATATATATTATATATATTTAAATGATTTTTATTGCATGCAAATTGCCACGCCCTTTGCTTTTATCAAAACAAAATATAGCCTAGCTAAATATAGGCTCTAGCAACGCAAAAAAATCTTTTTTTTTTCATTAAATTACATAATTCTTTTTGAGGGCCGACATCAAGATTGGCTCTCTCAGCAATAATTGCAGTCTTAAGCTCCTCGGTGCTGTCATACTAGCGATTTTTTGCATAGACCCATCTCACTTATATTTACCACATTTTTCTATTGGGCTCAAATCAGGCGAAAAGGTCAGCCATTCCATAGTTTTGATAGAGCAAGAAGTCAAATAGCGCTTTATTTCGTTGTTCACGCGATATCCTGTTGAAAAATAAACGGTAATTCGCTATCTTCCTCAACGAAAGGTGTAAGGCTGCTTTCGAACACTTAAATGTAATCTCTACTATTAATTTTTGTTGATGTAGAATTCGATGTGACAGCCCTCACACCCTTAAAGATCCTCCATCAAAGTTGCGCTTTGAAAAATAGAGAGGTTCCTTGCGCAAATCTTTCCAGTAGTACTCGAAACCATCGGGCCATCAAGATTTCAATTTTTCTCGACACTAACAATAGCCTTTTCAACAAAAATCTCAAACAGGTGAGATTTAATTCCAATTATTTAAAACTTACTGCGTTCCAATCAGTTGATAAATTTCGCATGCTTGTGTCGTGGCAAATATGGATGGGGTGCTTTCATAATTCTTGAGAGCTTGGTGTGTTTGCACCTCTGTAAGGTGCGCCAAATTTTTGTTTTGAATACTTTATTATGCACTAAAGAGGCCAAGTTAGTGCAAGATCTGGTCGAGTTTGAACATTTTCTGATGACAGTCCGTTAATCTCGAAAAGATAACGCTATTTTCCTGTTGGCTTTATAGTGCTATAATTATCAGGATCGCGGTCCTATTCATTTTTTTCGAAATAACTAATTTTGGCAGTCTGGCCTCGTTATAAGCCAATATTTTCCCCATTTATTCTTCAATCAATATTGTACCGCCTGGCATTTTGTTAAATAATATTTAAATTTTAATTTCAGTTGAAAAAAAAAATCACAATCACAACGTACAAATCGTTTAGAAGCATATTTGCTATTAGTGTCTACGGTACTATGGCATGATGAGAATATTGGCATTGCCTTTTTTTCTCAAATGCACAGGAGTGCAATTTATCATATTATACAAAAAAAAAACATTCTTCAGAAGTAAAAGTTCGAGTTATTTCAAAAGTATCTTATGATTTTGAAACGGACCTTACTTACACTATCGATAATATTGAATTTATTTTTGTATGAAGTCAACACTAATCTAATGTATGAATATGTTTTGTATATATACATACATATATGCAAAAATGACATCTACCCTACGGGTGCACGGACTGTTAACAGCGTCCTAAAACGGGCTTCGTTTAATAAACGCATAACCATTTACGGCTATGCAATATACTTTGGCTCACATGGTGGTGGCAGCGCCATTGTTTGGGCTTGCATTTCAGTTACTGGTACCGAAAATTTGGCTGATATTGAAAACATCATGAGTAGGGATAAGTGTCTTCAGACTTTCAAGGACAATTTGCAGCAGAGTGCCGAAAATCTGGACATGCAGATAATTTTACGGTTTTACGCAGATAAAACACAAAGCGGGCATAATTCAATCCTGATTAATATACAAGTGCCCGTATTTGATGGCACCGCCAGCATAGTCGCCAGACCTAAACGTTATTGTAATTTTATGGGCGGCTTTGAAAAAAAAATAGCCGAATATACAACATTTCAAACAAAAACGACCTAAAAGAGGCACTTAAAATTGAGTGCCGTAATTTTGCGCCAGATACCAAGAAAAAATGTGCAGCTTCAATACCAAACCGCCTTTAAGCTGTAGTTGACCAAAGAGGCTACCACACTACATATTAAAAATTACAAAATTATTATGTTTGACAGTGTTTTTACATTGTATACACATCTGTATAAAATTAGCTGTGACTTGAAATTTAGTACTCATAGTATGTTTTGATTTTGTATTTTTAAAGTTTCAGATAATGTTTTTTAGCAAAAAATAAACTCTAATTTTTAAACTTCAATTTTTGGTCTTTCAAATGATGTCAACGTTTGTTTCATATTCCATTTAGTTTCAAAGTTACAGAGCATTGAAATTAAAGGCATGCACTGCATAAAATAAGCTGTGAGCCACTGTATGTACACAGGTAGTGTATTGAAAGTTCAACATGTGATTACAGGTGTTTACGAATTTAAATTCAAAGAGGACAAGGAATTTGATACTAAACCAGAATACGAATAAGGTGGGAAGGAAAACTGAAAAAATACTCAACACATGCGAGTAGCGCGTTGAAAGCATAGAGCGTCAAAGATTCTGTGCTTTGAATTCCGAAAGGATATCCAAGCACTTTTGCCATATGAGAATTTATTTTAGTTATCGGTGTCTCTGAACTTAGGGTGAGCAGGGGAAAATTAAGTCTACACAGAGAAAATGTTAAAAATTATCTATACCAAGGTCCTAGGCATGGAACAGTGCAAAATGTGTTCATTGAAAATTTCATTGCCTATTTTTTTCGAGTAAAAACGAAATAAAATTTTTTTTTTATGAAAGTTTAATTTTTATATTTTTTTTTTAATCCGGTATCCCTGCTAAAGGGTGTGCACACTTTTTTATTCAACAATAAAAGCACGTATTTTTTGAGTGAGCTGTGATATTTTTATTGCATTGCAAAGTACACATGTTCCGATTAAGTATGGAATAAAATATCCGGCAAATGGCTACCGCGGCTCTGATGATAAGCCATTGCTCTTTTCATAAAATTTCGATAACTTTTTCACAAAGATGTGGCTGTGTCTCACCGTTGACGCGTTGGATCTCGGCCTTGGGCTAAGGAATTGTTTCTGGCTTATTCACAAAACCCCTAAGAAAGAAATCGGATGATCTTGGTGGCGAATTTCCTTATAAATTCCTTGTAACGAATTGCCAATAATGATAACGCATTGTTCCTCCATTTTTAATAATCGGAACGACCATAGGTTACAGCTGTCAAATTTCAGAGTTGCATGAAAAAAAAATTATACAAAATTTAAAAAATGCACTCTTATTGGGACTCCTGACACCGGTTATAACTCACGAACGGCTGGACCGGTTTTAACGACCTCTGATATGTTGGATTCGTCTTCGCCCTGAATAGAATATAGGCTATATGACTTTTATTTAGAATGCATGTTTAGGGTGGCCTTCATATGAAAATATTTTTGAAATAGCATTTTCACAAAGATCACTTAAACGATTCACTCTGAATTTACACCACGTAGCTTTTATATTAAGAGGCATAGCCTTAGACTACAAAACTATTTTGTATCAGGGATTCACAAACACAACAATATTTCTTAAATATCATGAAACTTACACAACGTGGCTTTTATATTAAGAGGCACAACTTAGGCCGTAAAAATTTTACTAAGGGTGCATACTTAAGGTGGCCCTCATACAAAAGAATTTTTTAATTAGAAAGGTTTTTTGGTCAAAATCAAATTCATCATATCTCATCAACTGCTGAACGCAGATGAATGGGATTTGATTTAAAAGGCACTGGCAAAAGTAAGTTTCAAAGGAAAAAATGGGCGGCACTACGCCACCCATATGCGAATAAAACAATATTTTGTATATATCAGCAACTATTGAACCAACATTATGTGAAAAAGTTATACAAAATTTTGGTTAAACATTTACAACCTGACGAGCTAGAAGAGGAGGTTACTTGAACGACATTCTTTTTGATTATTAACAGGAACTAATGTACTATAATTTCTAATAAAAATAAATATAAATTTCTCACAATTTATGTATTTTACGTATTATGGCAGAAGTTCTGATTCCCTGTTCCTCCCATCTAAATCAATTAAATCGCGAGTTGCATTCTCCATACAAAACAATATATCGGTTTTACACGAACCTCCAAATTTGTTTCGAATTTTTTCAATTTTTTTTACTAAAACCTTCTACAGCCAATAACGAACAAAATAAATTAAACAAACGTGGACTCGAATGAACATCATTTCATTTTTATATTATATAGGTAGATTCAATTATTGTAATTTTTTTTTTAAAATATTTCCTCGGACAATATGGAAGATATTAGCTGCCACCTATCGGAGATCACGATCAGACGTAGCTGTTTGTGTACACTCCGGTGGATACAGCTTTCATCTGAAATCGATGAGGTTTCATATTAACTTTGAGGACATGTCTCTCTAATGGACAGCATATTTATGCTATGCTTTCTCCATAAAAATTTCTTCTTAGGGTGGTTCTTATTTGGTTTTTTTGCGAAAATCATATGCGACGCCCCCTGAATTGGTTCCAAATAGAATAAAAAAATTTTAGGATTTTTTTCAAATAATTTGCTTTAGCCCTTACTGACCCTATTTCAATGTGATTTTATTGACGAATATCGCGAAAAATCAACGAATGCCAATAAAGAAACAATTATGGATATATTTTAAATTAAATGATTTTTTCGATGTAAGCATATTTTTAAAATCTTACATTTAATAGTTAATTATATATATAAATAAATTTCTTACAAAAAATAAATTATAAAAGAAAAGTTAGTATTAAGTGACGTATTGAGTTATAGGCAATTAACTGGGGCTTCTGAATATGTCAATAAAATTACAGATTAGTAATATTATTTTAAAAGAAAATCACGGTTAATTAAAACAAAACTAATGCAAGTTTTTAAAAAACCTCAAAATATATGATACCGATATCAAACTTTCATGCACCAATCTTATAGACTATAAAATTACCTTTCATATGAGATCAATACATTTAAAATCTATTCAGGAGTTCCCAACTTATGTTGATTTTTGGAAAAGCCATATACGCAACTTTTCATGATTTTTCTTGGAAATTGAATTCGTGCGACATTTTCTTTTAATATATTCTTTTTTTTTAAATTAAAAATCATGTAAGAAAAAATAGTTTTAAAAAATGGCGGCATAATCCAAATTTAATATTGAAAATGGGCCAGTGAGGGGTACAGTTATAAATTTGAAAAAAACTTCTAAGATTTTGTTACCCTATTCCGAACCAGTTAAGGGGGCTTCCTCAATTTTTTTTTGCTTAAAAAGCGATAGCTAAAAGTGGCGCAATAGCTGAAATTTCACATTGAAATAAGGTCGTAGGAGTTGAAGAGAGTGTCTCCAAGTTTTTCCCTAAGAACTATAAGAATTTATAAAGATACCTCAAATTTAAACACCCTACAAAAAGGCGATCCTATGTTTTGCAATAGTTAGTAACCACTCTGTTTAATACAAGGTCCTGTCTAACTAAGCAAGCAAATTTTTAGTTTTTTTTTTTCTCTCTCTGTACTAAGAAGCAGGAGAACCAACACATTTTTAACATCTCTCATTTTATAGTGCGAAATTCTCGTTGGTTGTGAAAGCTCCCCCAAACAAAAAGCTTCAACTCATTTGAGTGAAGCCGAGAGGAAAATGATTTTTTTCCATTACTTTGTTTTTTTGTGTGTGTTATTTTGTGAAGTTATACACACGGAAAATGGCAATCATTCATACAATTATGCCAAAACGACGACAGACGACATTTACACACATTTTTCTGCTCTTGGTGGTGGTGCTATACTTTTAACGCGTTTAAAATTGTGAAAAATTAAAGAGAAAGAAAAAAAAGATTTTTCTTTTGATTCAAAATTAAATGGAAATAATAGAAAAGTTAAATATTAAATTATGTTACTGATATAACAAAAATGATTTATTGATTATAATGTGTACGTGTTGTATATAAAGTTAAAATTCAACAATGAAAAGTTAAAAAAAAGGGTGAAGTTACGCGTGAAAATACAAAAAACAAAAAAATAATAAAAAAATTTATTGGAAAATGTGTAAAAAGGTAGAAAAATTCATTAAAAAATGGAATCATTAGATTTTAAGCATAAATTAGCAACACGTAAAATGAAAATATTCAACATTTATGAGTAAAACTGTTGAATATCGTAATATGACGCTGGTGATGGTCCATATATAAGTTAAAATTACATAGTTACATATATCCTACAATTAGCAAAACATAAAGAAAAACAAACAGAAAGCAAAACAACCCAGCTATAAAGGAATAAAAGGTTTTTTTCACGAAATAATTTTTTTTGTTGCACTTAACACAAAATCATTTAATAAGAAAGAAAATTAGTACACCAAAAAGAAAGGAACACAGCATCGATACCAACATGAAACCTTCAGATTTTCTTCAACTTAGAGAAAGAGTAAGTCATTTTGTGCCGTAATATATGTACATTTATAAATATATGTACATACATATATATTTTTAATTTTTATTTTTGCCATTGACTCACTCGAAAGGTACATAATTTTTATACAAACAAAAAAAGAAGAAAAAAAACGAGAAAGGACAAAAAACCACGATTTGTGTATAGAGTATACATAAATGCTGTCTCCTGCACTCACTGCTGACAACACTTTGGCCGACTTCACCCTCTATCTAGACGCCTCTACCTAGACTTTTTTACGTTCTACTTCACTCTACACACCGCGCAGCGCTACATGGTTCTGTTCTATATATAAGTGCATATGTATGTATATAGATAATGTCGCTATTGCAAAGGAAGGACATGGTTTTATTCTTTATCAACAGCTTACAAGAGTTTCCTAATACAAAACGACCCGACACACACGCACACACTCAGAGATCCACACAAACCTAGGCAAATACTACAGACACACACAAACGAAAGCTACTACACTCGTACATATGTATGCATGATATTGAAAGCTAGAACAATTATGCTGAATGCAGGAAAGCAGGGCAGCACCGAACGGAATAAAAAACATTCAATTAAATATGCAATTTCGAGATGATGTTAAAAAAGTGATTGTTATTCGATAGCACTTGATGGAAATATTGAAAATTAGATATTTCTACAAGTGCAGTACATGTTACACTGTCCGACACTGTTACTCGGAAGCTAATGCATTGTGCGGAATCTCACGACAGAGCTTATGAATTGACTTTTTGATTCCTTTGTCCATTAACCAATTCCAAGGAATTGAAATTCGAAATCGACATTGTCAAACTCATGCAGTGGCATACCGTGCACCTTGGCTGCCACCTACCGGAAGAAAATTTTGTTTTTTTTTGCAACATAGAAAGATCCGAAACCCTACAAAAATGAGACATTACATTAAATCTCCAATTATTTTCTTTTACTATAAAAATATGCTCTAAAAATAAAATTTTAATAATACTCATGTCGATTTTATTACACGAATCAAAATTTAGAATAAAAAAAAATTATATTCCATTCCAAGATATTGTGATAACAAATTTCCAAAAAAACATATATGTTACTAACCAAACTAGTTACCGCTAAGCCTAAGGATATGCAATGAAATCTTAATGCAAAAGCACTGTAACTACTGAGGACTTAGACTTATACTTTGATAAAACTTATCAATTTCATTTTATGCTTGACAAGTGGTAGGTGAGGGTAAGTGGGCCGGTTCAGGATTTACATCCTCCAATGTGTCCAATACGATCTTCGCGGCGGCCTTCGGCCGCGGTTTAGTCTATAGTGTGAACAACACGTGCTTCGGTATCCACAGTGGCTTTTGCATTTAAAATAAATTACATACTTTTAGGCACACAAATAAACTAGTTTAGCCTAGGATAAACTTGTTTAGCCTAACTAAAAACTAGTTTATCTAGTTTATCTTAAAAACTAGTTTAACATATATATGCTACCGGCCAAACTAGTTACCGTTAAGCCTAATGCTATGCAATGAAATCTTAATGGAAAAGCACTGTGGTTAGTGAAGACTAAGACAGTGGCGAAGTAAGACAGTAAAACTTATCAATTTCATTTTAAATAAGTTGGTTAGTTGGCAGCCTTCGGCCGCGGCTCTGGATTTATATCCTCCAATATGTCTAACATCGGCTTCGCAAGCAAAATTGATCATCTAAAAAAAATAAAATTTTGTGGTTTTGACAGTAAGTATACAAATTTTGATTCATAATGTTAAGAGGGTGCAAACATAATTATAAGATTAATTTTCGTTACCCACTAATTATTTTTTAGCAGATAGTCAATTATGCTTGTAAGCCGACGATATATACATGCATGTTACCGGCCAAACTAGTGTTTAGGACAAGCTAGTTTTTCCTAGGCCAAACTAGTTGATTTTCATGCCTCAAAGTATGCAATATGACTTTAATGCAAAAGCACTGTGAACAGCGATGCCAGTGTTGGACATATTATGGACTAAACTGCGGCCGATGGCCTCCGAGAAGTCGGTGTTGGACATATTGAAAGATCTAAATCCTGGACAGCGACGAAAATCCGCCACTTTCTCTAATGTACTACTAGCCAAACATACAATAAAATTGATAAGTTTTATCGCCTTACTAGCTAGCCACTTTGGCTTTTGCTTGGAAATAAATTTTTAAAATTGGGATGATTTTTAATTTTAACAAATAAATGCTGAGGAAAACGGCTCAAAGTTTACTTTTTTATTTCAGTTGAAATTCAAGGTTCCAATGCCGCCTGGCGTTTCAACAACAACCCTTATACCTAAATTGATTCGAACAAAAGATGTTAAACAGCTGCAAGATGGCAATGCTCAGCCAACAAAACCAAAATTAACGGTAATGCAAATATTTTTACAGTTCTGGTTCTTTGCATCTAACGACTTTGCAAGGGCTAACATTCAAGTAAAAAGAAATGTGACTCCGATTTATTCAGCATTACATGAGTTCTTCCCAGAAGAGAATCATGTTTTTGTTTAAATTGCGGATATAAAAGTAGCATTCGTTTAAAGCAATGAACAAGAACTTAAATGTATTATTCTTAAATTTTATTTACGCTATTTTATCGGCGACATAGCGTAGTCTTCAAAGCTTTGAATTTCCAACTTGGCATGTTCTCGAGCCTCTGCTCAAACAATTTTTTTTTATAAAAATGAAGGAGTTTATAAAGAGTACGTATAATGGAGCAATGAAAGAGTAATCTGCCCAAAAAGCATGAAATGTTAAAAAAGGAGCACAAAATATATGGAGAGTGGAGCAAGTCATTACTTCTCTATAATGGTTTTATTAGTCCAGTGATCAACTCTTTACCAACTGGGCTACTACTACATTTACGTTACAATTGTTTTCGTACTTAAAGAGAGTTATGAAGAGAGTAGGAGCTATATTGCCGGACTTTTACTTTAATAGTGTGGCAAGCGTTTGCCCCATAGTGCTGCTTATAATTATGATGATTTTCGCAAACATTTCCCCAGAGAGAAATAAAATTTTGGGTGCACACTCCTCATGATACATATGTACTCTGAGTCTATTAGAATCAGAATCTCATGATGTGTGCAAAGTTTTGAACTTTTTCAAGGTTAAAGGTCACAAAAAGTAGTTTTTGCTATTGATTCACATCTTATAAAAAAGATTATGCGCAATCGATATTTATCTACGCAAGCTACACTGTTTCTAAGATATTCAGGGTCAAAACATTTAATTTATGTTTGGTAATAGTTAAAGATTATGACCCGCAATGATAGTCGCAAAATTAACTAGTTAAGATGATATCTTCGGCCAGGCCGAAACTCACATACCCGACACCGCATTGAAAGTGTTTTTTAAATAAATGTAAAAAAAATGTTGAAGAGGTCGAATAAGTCCAAAATAATGTAAGAAGTTTCAAAAATATTGAAAAGTGTTGGAAAAAACTGAAAATGTTGAAAAAATATGAAAACCATTGAAGAATGTTGAAAGAAATTCAATAAGTCGACTAATATGAAAAATGCTGAAAAATTGATGAAAAAGTCGAAAGAATAAAGAAAACGTCGAATGAAATTGAATGGGAAAAGGTTGAATATGTCAAAAGAATATGGAAAATCTTGAAAAAAATAGATAAGTGGGCGGAGTCTCTAATTCCGCCCGCTTTTAGTTCTATAAATGATACTCGTGATTGACATGCACCAACCATATTTTAGCACAATAGCTTGTATAGTTTGCGCTATGTGCCGTAATTATTCCTAAAATTTAAAGCGGTGGCACACCCACTGGTACAATCCAGTCCGATTTTGATCCAGAAATAGCTTTCCATAAACAAACCTCCTACACCAATTTTCATTATGATTGCTCATATATTTCGATAGTTATGCCACTTAAGGTACTTTAATTGTATGGGAGGTGCCACGCACACTGTTGCTATTTCGCCAGCTTTTGATTCATATATACCTAATGTCCAGTAAACCACTTACATCAAATTTCAGATCAATTGCTCCAATAGTTCACTTCAAATAGCACGTCCACTGATGCAATCTTGTTAAGTTCAATTTAATTTCGAAGCTTATAGTAACCGACACCTCCGCACAAAATTTTATGAAGATTACTCTCATAGCACACTATCTATAGCATTAAACGTATTTTACTTATATGGGAGGTGCCACACCCACCGGCACTATTGTGCCAAAATTTTGCAAGAAGACACCTTTTAGCAAGTATATCTGCCATATTAAATTTCATAACGACTGCGTTATTAGTTCTCTTTTTATATCTTTTATAAATATTGTAGGCTGTGCCACGCCCTTCAACGAAATTTTCCAGTATATTGACGAAGCTTGTATTGATGACTACTTTCAGTGGTATCATCCCTAAAATTTTTAGGGATGTGCCAATTTGGAGCTACACGAAATACAAATTTTCAATGGTTGAAAAGTGACTCGCCCACTTTTACAATTCCGCCTACTTGTGCACAGTTATAGATTTATTTTGCACAGTTTACGAGCTATGGCGTTATAAACGTCAAAATTTAGGGCTGTGCCACACCTCTTTAAGAGCATTTGCAAACTTAAGACCTAGCCTAATCTTAACTTTGTTTTCATCTTCACCAAATCGCCAAGTTTCATCAAAATCTCAGCAACTTTTTTAAAAATAGACTTGGGTATATTTACATAGAGTATGGGCGGAAGACGTGGGCGTTAACCGATTTCACCCATTTTTATATGCTAGCAGCTTGCAATAAGGTGTGCCAAATTTCATTCAATTAGCTTGATTAGTTTTCTCGTAAACGTGATTTCAAAAGACAGACAGACACACAGACAGACAGACGGACATGGCTATATCAACTCAGGTGGTGACGCTGATCAAGAATATATGTATATACTTTTTCATACCTGCCACGCCTCCTTCTATGCGATACAAACGGAATGACAAAGTGAATATACCCTCTGTGTAGGGTATAATCACAGCTTAAAGTCACATTAAAAAATTTTTTATTTACTAAAATATAAAAAGAGGCCAGAACTTTTCGGGTTCCACAAGATCCTATCAAAATAACATATTTTTCACATTACAAAAAATATGATATAAAGAAGGAACATTAATTCAAATAAAACCTAAAAATCAGTACAAATCAGTACCAATTGGTAAAAATCAGTAGATTGGAAAATCAATATTTTTAAGGAAAATAAGTAAAATTCAGTGCATGTACTCATAGAATCAGTACGTATGATATCTTTAGCCTAAAACCATGTCGATTTATTCAGTTAACATAATTATATATACAAAAACTGTTATCGCACATATAACTGGTGATTTTTTTAGAGTGATAGAACTTTAAATTAAAATACAATAAATTAAGTTTGAATTCAATTTTTTTATTCAATAGACGTTTATTGTTAAAAAATAATTTTCGGCATATGCTCGCCACTAGCTGCAAAGGGATTTTGATAATTTTGAAATGCACTAACAACAGCATAATTACCACCATAGGTTAAGTTAGGTTAGGTAGGAGTGGCAGTCAGTTATGAAAAACCGACTCACTTAGACCAAATGTGATCCATTGTGATACCACAGGGTGTTTGACTATATCCTCTCGTCGAACCAACCAGATTTCATAATGAAACTATATAGCTGACCTATACTGACATGTCTAAGGTCATCCAGATCATCAAATAAAAACGACCCAAGTACTTTATGGCGTTTTCTAGCAAGTGCGGGACAGGAGCAGAGAAGATGTTTAATATTTTTCTCTTCCTCCACATCTCCACAACTTCTACAGAAGTGCAAGGACCTAACATCTAATCTCTCCGCATGTCTGCCGATGAGGCAGTGGCCAGTTATGACTGCGACAACTGACGAGACATTAAATTAGTTCTGACGAACGCTTAGCATCCCATTTCGGCCAGATTTGGCTAGTTATATTACAAGTTGACCCTTCAGTCCATCTTTCATTAGCATTTTTTACCATTTCTTCTTTAAGCAGAAACTTGCAGGTAGCAAGTGTCATTCCAACACCTTCCCTGTACTGAGGAATTTGTGCAGTAGTCCCCTGCCTAGCAAATGCATCCACTTTGCAATTGCCGTCAATGTTCCTATGTCCAGGCACCCAGATGAGGTGACTGTTAAAATGTTGAGCCATCTCGTTTAGAGACGAGCGACATTGTTGGGCCACTAGTGAGTTTAGGAAGACTGATTCTAGAGATTTGATAGCTGCCTGACTATCTGAGAAAATGTTTATATCCTTTTTGGATACAACGTTCCTCTTTAGCCAGGATGCTACTCCCTCTACTGCTATAACCTCCGCCTGAAAAACGCTACAATGATCTGGTAACCTCGCAGCAATTCTTAACTTCAGTTCCTTGGAGTAAATACCATAACCCACTTGGTTATTTAGCTAGGAGCCATCAGTGTAGAAATTAATGTGGCCCCTTCTCCCCGGGAGTCCTCCCTTCCAGTCATTCCTAGATGGAATATGAGTTACGTAGAATTGCCACCATGGTCAAAATAATTTTTAAAAAAAATCTTGATTTAAGCTTTATTTGTGTATTTTATTTAAATACAAAGTTCTATCGCCCTACGAAAATCACCCTTTACATATATTTCACAGAAATGTCTGAATACATTGGACTTAACATCACTTGGAATCGGCTCGTGTTGCGGAACTGGAATGTATTTAGTAGCTGGTATGGTGGCGAAAAATATTGCAGGGCCTGGTGTGATCATTAGTTTTATTATAGCAGCAGTAGCGAGCATCTTTTCAGGTAAATAAAATCAAAACGATAAGTTCTCTGACTATGGCTATGCCAGCATTTGGCAGCAATTCTGTCAAACTTTTGTTCCTTTGATGAAATGTTCGATGACATCGTTGCGTTATTGTGGTTCGTTCGGATGCAAAAGTCCGTTCGTTTTGACAAAGACGTTTATTCCAGCTATTGTGTATTTGCCATACTTTTGCAACAGAATCTGAACGCTCCATTAAGTTCACTAAAGATTTTTAATAAGATATGTTTTTTTAAGGTGCTTGCTATGCCGAATTTGGTGTTCGTGTACCACATACTTCCGGATCAGCGTATATGTATTCGTATGTAGCGGTTGGGGAGTTCGTAGCATTTATTATCGGTTGGAATATGATATTGGAGTATTTAATAGGTATTATTGCTTACGTCATGTAGTTGATTTTTTATGAAATTTCACTTTTTTTAACAGGAACAAGTGCCTGCGCGTGTGCGTTAAGTTCGAGTTTTGATTCGTTGACAGGTGGTGCAATTGCAAATACCATAAGTGAATATATTGGAACATTTCCATTTGGTAAGTAGAGTTTTTGGAGACCCACCTGCTCCAGCAGGAGATAAGAGACGCAGGAGAAGTGCAGTTTTCTTTGTATTTCGAAACTGGTATAATCTCCAATTTTTATCATTCCGTGGAGATCAGGTCGTGCTTTGAAACGAATTTTCGATGATTGTAGCTTTTATTTATCTTTGCGGCTTCGAGCCCACTCTATATGCAAAGAATGTTCTAATAAGAGAGACTTAGTTTTTGAGTCAAACACTTTAAGTTCGTTCTTGAATTATTTGGACTAATTCGTAAAATGCTGTCAATCCCGAGATGAAATGAAAATTGTGGTCCGTAAAAAACATTTTGGATCACCGCAAAATATTTTGAATCTCCGCATTATGCTCAGTAATAAGTTGTAGCTTATTCGTGCACACTTATGACTTCAAAAAACTCTAAAGGAAAAGTCGTATGGTGTCAAAATTACACGATCTTGGTGGCAAAATTTGATCCGCATTTCTAGAGATTACACGAGCATACATTTTTTTCGTAAAGCAATCCTCGTTTTTGTTTCAAGCATATTCAGCCTTCTTTTGCCTACATTAAAATACATAAAATATTTACTTTTTTTATTGTTAAGGTAAACCTCCGGATTTTATAGCATTTGGAATAACTCTGATTATGACCTGTATCTTGGCAATGGGTGCTAGTAAATCTGTAATATTCAATCACTCTTTAAACGCAATCAACTTAGCATCATGGGCATTTGTTATGGCAGCCGGTTTATTTTACGTTGATACAAGTACATGGACAGAACATCATGGATTCTTACCATTTGGTTGGAGCGGAGTATGTTGAAAATTTAATGTTTTTATATTTGATCACAATTAATTTATTATGTATCTGCAAATTGTATTTAGGTGTTTTCTGGTGCAGCAACCTGTTTTTATGCCTTTATTGGATTTGATATAATAGCAACAACTGGTGAAGAAGCTCATAATCCTCAAAAAAGTATACCAAAAGCAATAGTCGGTTCGCTGGTAGTTGTTCTTATGGCATATGTAACTGTTAGTCTTGTCTTAACATTAGTAGGTAAGTAATAAATAACACTGATTCCGAAGAAAACAAAGATTAATTTAAGAGTGGCACTTTGTCTAAAACTGATTCACTAAAATCAAATGTTGGCCGCGTCTGATACCACGAAATAGACTTTTAATCTCTTTCATTGAATCAATCGATTCCTGAATAAAACTAAGATTTTTTTTTTAAATAATCGACTTTTTTGTAACTATAGTATTAAAGAAAATGTTTTATATTTTCCTCCTTCACAACATTCACACAACATCCACAGAAATTAATTGATAACTGCTGAAAAGCGCTTGTAGTCCCATTTCGACAAGAATTACGTTCTTATACTCCTTGTTAACCCATAAATGCATCTTGCCTTAACTTTTCTCGCCATATCCTTTTATACAACACATTACAAGTGGCATGACTACATTTTCATTATCTAGAAAAATTTGTGAAGTATTCCCTTCTAACCAATATCCCTTTGAGAGTAAAAATCTATATATCGCCATACGCAACGAGTCAAACTCGATTCGTTCGACTCAACTTATGTTCAGTTCTTTCGTTGTTCGTTTCATATGATTGCAACTCATGAGTTTCGAGGTGACCGTTTGATCGAGTTTCGAGTTACCGCAAGTTTAATTTCTTTTTTCGAACGACTTATACACAGGCACAAATAGAAGCAAAATATCAAGATGTGAGCGAACACATCGAACTAAACGAACTGAGTTGAGTCGAGTTAAAAAAATTTTACTCGGTGCTGAAATTTTTTGAAAAGCTCGTAAGTTTTGAGTTTGTTCGAACGAATTCGGCTCGTCGCACAGCCTTAATATATAATCAGTTGCAAAGCAGTTCCATCCCTTAACTGCCACAACACGACATATCCCCTAAGCTAATGAAATGAACCGATTTCATGAAATTTAGTACAGAAATAAATTGAACCCTTAGGAAAGGTACTCTTTTCAAAGTAGACTGTGCCAAGCTCCCTATAAGAAAACCTGTTTTCACAGCTAAACTAATGATCCGATTTTGATGGAATTTGGTATAGAGATAGATTAAACCTTCAGAAAATGAATTTGTCTTTAAGTGGGTGGCGCCACGCCTCTAACAAGAAAATATGTGTTCATAGTATGAGTATATGTACCTATTTACTTATATTGAACTCTAAGGAAGTTAAGTTACATCTTTATGTAATTGAAAAATTTTAGTATCAATTTCATAATAAACGCTCTCCTCGTAGATATGGTGTATTAATCTTTAATCCTGTTTGAGAGGTTTCGTAACTACTTGCTAGAACCTACTCAATCTCTGTCAATTATATAGATTATTATGTATCGATATGACGTCCTACGCTATTATGGGAGTATGGGAGGTTCAATATCAAATTACCCGCCCACTTTAGGTTCAGTATTGTGTAACTGTGTATCCATGCGTTCCTATAATAAGTTACATTACATATTTACATTGTTGTGTTGTCCAAAACTCCTGCACCATATTTTATTCAAAAGGTTACCATGTTTTGAACTTCTATATTCCTCATATAGCACGTTGCAACTTTAGAATAGGTCGAAGAACTGAATCATTTTAAAATCACACACAAAATTTGACCGGTGCTCATGCGGAAACTTTTAACTCCTTTTGCGATAGCTTGCCCCTTTGAACTGACATTTTCATCTATGAGTAATAGCATATTTTTATTTATTTTAGTTCCATATGATCATATCAACTCGGATGCTGCTCTTGTACAAATGTGGTCTTACGTGGGTGCACCAAAATGTCGTGCCATAGTTGCTATTGGTGCTACAGCTGGTTTATCAGTGGCCATGTTTGGCTCTATGTTCCCAATGCCAAGAGTTATCTACGCCATGGCACAAGATGGTCTCATTTTTAGGTCAGTTATATAATTCTAATCAATGATAATTGACTCACTATTAAGGAGTTATTAGTTATAACATTTCCGCATTACAGGCAACTCGCACAACTATGGCAACGTACAAATGTACCTGGTTTGGCCACTATTGGCAGCGGTATTGCAGCCGCGCTGGTTGCTCTTACAGTGCGCCTGGAGATACTCGTCGAAATGATGTCGATCGGCACACTACTCGCTTATACTTTAGTTTCAACCTGCGTGCTTGTGTTACGTTATCAACCGCACAGTACTTCCCTGGTGGAGTTGCTGCCTGCACAGTTGCGTACACCAATGGCTCCCGGACCAGCAACCAATCCAAATGCCATGACTGCTGAAGTGCTACAATCGAATAAATTGACCATAAAGCGTGTTACACGTGGAATGTCTGATTCTGATGACTCATTTATTGATGAAAGCCCTGAAGGATATTTAGGTGGACGTGATGATCAGTTTTTAGTTTCGGACAGGTCAGAAAACAAATTTTATGGTAGTGTTCATGGAGCACCGACCGGACCAACAGGCAGTGCTAATGCATTCGATACGATGGGTCTAAATTTTATTTCTCGTAAAATACATGATTATGCATATTTATGTCCTGGATTTTTTCCATGGGTGATTCCTGGCCAAGCGACAACTGAGAGTGGTAAGAATTATGTTAAGGGTATCCCATTAAGGCGCAAAATTTAGTTTATGAATTCAACACGTCATTTATTCGAAAAGGGACAGTATGTATTTTCATATCATTGCAAAGCATGAATGTTGGGATTAAGTATGGAGTAAAATGTCAGACAAATGCTTGCCGCGGTTCTTCGATGACATCGTTGCATAATTGAGGTTTGACTGTAGCAAAAGCTCGTTAGATCTCTGCCTTAAGCTCTGGAATGGTTTGTGGCTTATTGGTATACACTCAGTGTCGTCAATTCAGTAGGGTTGGTTATGACATTGGCCACCTCTAAGGATCTGATTCTAGTTATTTTTCAATACATTAATTCAATAAACCATCTAATACTGGTGGAATTATAATTCTGGCCTCCCCTCCAAGATTTGGTGAAGTGACGCGACTGTATACACTTCTGACTTTAAAAAAAGTGAAAATTAGCATGGTCTTAAACCACACGAGATTGAGGGCCAATTCTGGTGAGCACCTCTTGAGATTACATGACCTGAAAGGTTGGGCAGTCATATCTTCAAGATCCAAATAAATCAATTCCGGTAAAAAAATTAGCTCAAAAGCTACACGAAACAGTTGCGTACCCAATCCAGCATTCTATATATTAGGACACCCTATATCTTAAGCTAAAGTTAACAAAATATGGTATTTAGTGTGGCAAATAAAGCATTTTCGGTGTGTATTTAAAATAATTGCAAAGTTGAACTTAAGATAAATCCTCAATTATAAACCAGAAAGTGATATATCATACGATAAGGTTACCTTCGTGTTTCCGGAATGCTTATAGAGGTTAAATGTGGGTTCTTAATCATTTATATGAAAAGTATGCCTTGAAAAATAAAAGACCATTTTCGTTAAAGTTTCCCAAAACATTTACAATAATGACCTCGCAAATAAGAATAATAATCTCGGGAAGCTTAAATTTAAATTTTGGATATCATTTCAGGCATGTATGTTACAAAACTAGTCGGCATAATGTTCGGTTTAGTTTTTTTCTTGGATCTTTTTGCGGCGATTGGCTGGTCCGGTGGTTTCCCTGTCTTCATGTACATTTGTTTATTCATTGGAATATTTGTGATATTATTAATTATATCAAGACAGCCGCAAAACAGGTGTGAAGATACAATCAATAATTTATATTTCAAATGCGTATATACCTACTAATTTATCATTTATTTCTTACAGATATGCTCTTGCATTCCTTACACCCGGACTTCCATTTATTCCTGCTATCGCAATTACCGTTAATGTTTACCTTATATTTAAGTTAAGCATATTGACATTAGTTAGATTTACAATTTGGATGACGCTAGGTTTTATTATGTACTTCTATTATGGAATAACTCACAGTTCACTAGAGCAAACTACAGATGAAATGGAATTACGTGTCGACAAAGTTCATGTTAGTGTAGTGGTTATAAGCATATTTTTTTTTATGAGCTTCAATATTTAAGTAATATATATAATTTTTTAGAACAAAAATGAAGAAGAAAAAGCTGTATGGGATCAACAGTCTTATATGAATCAAAGCAATGAACCAGTTTGGGCCAAGGACACCAGTAAACATTCTTCAAGTAAGCTCTAATGTTTATTTTGATTTTTAAAAAATATATTCGCGGAAAATGGAATCGGTAATTATACATTTTTTTTATGCTAAATTGCTTTCCGTGCCACCAGGAAAGGTCGCAAGGCTTCGGTGTTAGTTACGGAATACTAGCTAAAGCAATAAAGCTCATCATCATGGTTTGTCGGAACATTTTCTCCACCGTATTTTGTACGATATTTGCTTCTAACTTCTGAATAACTTTTACCATATTTAAAATAAGTTTAAATAATGAAAACACCGCATTGTTTTAACGAACCGGAATGCATTTAATTCATACTTCAAAAAATCATCGGTGTAGCCTAGTAACTGTAAGAAAATTACGCATTTGAAATGTAATAGGCACAGCCACTTCTTCGGACATTCCCGATTCAATTTTTAAGCAATATAAAAATATTTTGTTCCACGGCATGTAATGATTTTCAATTTCAGAGCAACGTTCCAATTTTAACACAAAAACAACTAATCAAAGCAATTCAAAAAATCAACCAAATCATCCCGAAAATCCTACAACAGAAACGAATTCTACTAGTGAAGGCACATTTAGAATGTTTGTGGATGAAACACAATTTCCAAAGTGGGATGATTAAATTATAACACAAAAGATTAAAGGACTTAATATATAGCTAAACTATGTATATACATAGATGAAAATACAGAGCAATGCTTATTGATATTTAAAGCAACTATGATATTAGCCACAAAACTAGAAAAAAAAACAAACAAAAAAATATTAATTAAACACTAAAGAAAGTTATTTATAAAATCCATGTAAATATATTTAATATAACAAAAAAACATACATATTTTAATTATATACTTACAAAACAAACCGCATTATTATGTATAAATATCTAGTTAAAGATTATATAGAATAAATTTTAATGAATTTAAACTATGTGTAATCAACTTATATTATAAATTTATTGTTTCTTAAAAAAACATCGTTCACACATTTGTCATGCTCGTTTTGCATTTAAAAAATATTTAATTTTAACTTTAAGAAAGTATAAAAATTGTTACACATAAAACTACACAAAAGCTTTTGTTTCAAGTTGGAAGTGCAAAAAAAGAACGAAAAATCTTATTCAATTATGCGGTTTTTTACCGATTACGCTGTTAGTATCTAAGTTATTGACGATTACCTAACAACATTACTAGTTTAAAAATATAAAAACTCTTTTAGCTCTGAATGGTGCAGAAGCTATGAACATGAGGAAACAGTACAAACGGTGAAAGCACTGCACTTCAAAATAAACATTATCGTTGAGAGAATGCGTTATGATCTGCTTATGGTCTCAAATGCACCATGTACTAGACAGATTCCATTTAAAAATAAGTTTTTATCTCTTCGGAGTTTTTAATTTTGATTCCAAGAAGGTACTCATTAATTTTTATAAAGCGATCATTGTATGAAGTTAAATTTTTTTAAAGATTTATTTAAAAAGTTTCGCCTACCTTAACTAGTTTTTGAGTTAGGCTTGAAAATGGCTTACATATTTTCTTCCAATATCAGTTGAACCGTTGACTTAAACAAAAATATGTACCTGAATTGTTCACAAGAAGTCCTAGTTTGCGTGCAAAAACGATATTTTGATACCAAGGCGCTCACAAGTTATTTGCTGCATTTTGTGATTGTGCAATAACATAGGCGCATGTGGTTAATTCCAGTACTTTTAAGTAATATCGAGAAAAGTTGGACAACATCTGAGCCGCATTTATATGTACACGGTTAGAAATTTTGGAATAAATTTCATTATTTTGGGTTTACATATATGACCACACCAGAATTGTATTAAAATTAAATACTGCCTAAATATTAAAATTCAGTTTTAATACAAAATTGTATTAAAATGAAATACTCGTTTTTATTAAGATTTAAAAACAAATTTTTACCACATACATATTATATACATCTTCGAATTCTTCTATATATACTTGCAAGTGTTGGCTATTTGTTTGTGTTGCATTTTAAAAACTTGAAAGGAAAATTTAAATTGTTTTACCTGTCATCTATCAGATTTGAACCTAGGTCGCCGTCATGCCACTTGTTCAAATATGATCATCTTTATCAACTGAGCTACTATCATTATTTCTACGATCGACTGAAACTTAAATACTTTTCCATGAAAATCAAATATTGAATTTTCATTTTACGTAGTTGTCAATTGATAGTTCAAATATATTTTAAGCCAACCAAAAAAAAAATTACTTCCTTGGCTGATGTCGTTAAACCGCGCACGCAACCATTGTATTAAAAGGGAACCAGGTTCGAGTCCCACTGGATAAGACATAATTTTTATTTAATTTAATATATAAAGTATTAAAATATAATACAGCATGGCATAAAAGTTAGATATAATACTTGCGATAGCATGAAATTGATTCCAATTGGTATAAAACATCGATTTTATGTTTGAACTGTATTAAAATTTAATATGAAATGTATTACAAAATCTTGTAATCTGTTCAAAAGTTATCCAAATTGTATTGAAAATCTTTGTAATACTTCGCTTGCATTAAAATACATTCCAAGAATTTTAACCATGTAGATATGTTGATTCATGATAAAACATTGATTTTCAAGACCTATAACTTCGAAACTGTTAGAGCTAAAGGCACTTTTAAAGAAAAATAAATTATTAACAAATGATACTAAGCGTAGCGTTGTATCTAAAAAATCGGCTTTGTTTTCCAATTTTCTTGGCCAACAATGAGAGATATTCCTTAAATTTTTATATGCAAAAGCTTAATTAACCTAGAGTACCTTTAAATATTTAAATTCGAAAATTTTCTTGAGAGTCGATTACATTTTTTAAATACACTAAAAATTATCATATGAATTTTAGAAAAAAAAACCCTTATGGTAATATAATATCAACAGCATAATTAGGTACGAACTCTTGCATCGGTAGCAAACCGTTTTCATAATGTAGTTTATTAAAGCGCTTGGACAACACACAGAGGCACACACTTAAAAAACAATATAGATTTTTTTTATAAATCGTGCATTTAATTCTTGTATCATATATGCATATAAATTATTAAATTTTACCAACTCTTACAAAAACTACATTTATTAAAAATTTTTGAAATTTATACATAAATTAAAATTATAAATATATATATTCTTCTTAAAGACCTAAAAAACAAAACAAAATAATTTATTAACATGCAACATAGCTAAACCAAAGAAAACTCTTCTGAATTTGTTTGACCCCAGATATACCTCCTTGATATAAACGAAAATAAAGCTTCAAAAACACATAGGGCATCTTATAAAAGACAAAAATATTAAAAGCATATATTAACATTGAAAAAGAAAATGGTCAATATATTTATTAAAGTATTATTTTTTCCGAAAATAATCCGGGGAATAAAGACAGCAAAATTTCGGAGTAGTTCCGGGAAAGCTGAATTTTCGTAAGAACTTCCTTTTTGTGACTCTAAACAAAATCCCAAAAGTCCCCATCGATACTAAAATACAGTACTAAACTTGGACAGAATCCTTTTGTGGCTTCTGAAGGCACAAAACTTTTTCTATTTGTTCTCTAGTGGAACAACTGAAACGTAAATATCCTTGCAAATTCTTGAATTTATTTTCAAGTTTGTAATTTTATATGCTGTCCCATTTTTAATGTTTTAAAAGTATAAATATTTTTGGCCCATATTTCAAAATTTTCGACTCTTCGTAATGTATATTATTTTCTATACTAATTGCATATGTAAGCCGTTTTATTCTACATATATTAAGTATACAATATTTCTTATAAGTTCACGTAGTTAAAATATACAAATTTAATATATATTTGCAAAAATTTTACTGTTGTTATGCAAAGTTTTAGATACAAATTGTTAAATAGCAAAAATATATACAAAAAGACAAAATAAATATTTCCGAAATCACTAAAATATTCAAGAGTTGCAACTGCAACTGGATTTACCTTAGAAAAAAAAACATCTTCTTTTGTGGAGAATTAAATGTTCAAATTGAAATTAAATATGGATTAAACCAGTGTCAGCAAAAACTAGCATGTTGAAGGGGTTTTTTTTTGCTGTTCTCAATAGCAAAAGAAGCATATATTTATATATGATATATGTCATGTGTTAAATAAAGTAAAGTCTAATGAAAAATGATCAAAAACCAATTTTTAACTACCAAAACCATATTTAACTAATTATGGCGCACTCAGTAGATATAAAAAAAATACATTTGATGGAACAAGGTCGATTTTTCCATCTGTTATAAAGTTCGAAATGCTCTTATGACCAATCCACCTTTAACTTTTTTTTCGATAAAACCCCTAGACTGATGATCCTAAGAAAATAATGATTACACTGTGTACAAAAATGATAACTATATTTTGTAGGGACATCGATTGACATCAACATAAGTTGATTTGGTGTCACTGAGCTCGAATCTGCTATCTGATGCCATTGGCCTACACGTCAGCGTTTCGAGATAATGGTAAACTATGCTGCTCCTTAACCTAGCTATGAAGCACTGTAGTGAAATTATTTTAAAAATTTTACGTACAGACAAACGACTGAGAACTTTTTCATACACTTAAAATTATAAATAATATTGTATGGAGAAGTATAAGGAAAAACACATAAAAATTTTTTTTTAAACTTAACTACCGCACAGATGAGCATTTAAAAGTTTTGTTGTTTGAGGACCTCCCTTAATTTCTTATGAGAAATATTATTTGCCTAAGACTGCTTGAAAAAGTTCACAATCGTTTATACCGCATATACATTTTTTCTGAAAAATTAACTAAAATGCTCCATAGTGGAGTTAAGTAGTGGTGCTGGAGCGGTAGTCAAATGAAAATTTTTTTTTTTCATGAGGAACAGACTTGAAATAAAAATGTCATAGAAGAACGTTTGTAGCAGTGTTAATTTACCGTTATCGAGAAACGCCGACGTGTAAACCGAATCCGATGGCAGATTCGAGGCCAGCGACCCAAATTACCCCTGCTTGACGACATTAGTAGCTGTTACTCAAATTCATAGCAGACAGTGTTATATGTACTTATGTAGGTCTTTGTACATCATTGAAAAGTGAAATTATGTATTTTTCAAATAACTTACAATTAGCGAAAGTTCAATTCAAGAAAAACTCAGCCTTAGCCAGGGCGTCCAAGTGAATTTTTCAATACGTGGTGTTAAAAGTCGCCAACAGTATCATTGAAGGTTAAAAGTTCTTGTGAATACTTTTCGAACTACTGGTATTGCGCGGTACATTTCACACGTCACGTACTTTTATTTTAATTTTTGTATAACAATTTATCTGAACAATTCGGCTGTTTTTCTTTATGTCCTGGGTCTTAATACGTTTTTTGCAGTGCATACGTACTTACATAGGCAAAAGCTCATCTAATTGTGTTGACATGAAGTATTACGATCCATTCAAATGGTTAATAACGCAAAAGTGTTGTGAATGCACTGAATGACATCTCCTCACCGTTTTCGGGTGCGGCGTGCTTCTGATTGTGCATATTGTGTTGCCCAACTCCGGAAACGAAAACGGCGATAGGAAAGTTCTTTCAGTACTTCCGCAACACTTTAAGATTTTTTACTTCTTGAAATGAGCTATGTATTTCGCTAGTTGCATACATGAGAAGAGCAAGCTTTTTGAACTTTCATAGATATTCTCGCATTTTCACTAAATCAAGGAAAAGGGATTTTAGACATTTATATGTATGATTGGATGGCACTGATTTAAACATTTATAACGAAACTTAAAAAGTAGGAAAAGTTTTCGAAACAAAGAGTGGATTAAAGGAGACATATTTTAAGTTGCTCTGAGCAAGAAGCTCTGAGAATAGAAATATTTATTTTACAATACAAAAATATAAATAGAAAACAAACATACAAAAGCATTTTGAATAAGATATAGACAGTTTACAAAGATAAATAACTCACAAAGCAACCTGCAACTACGACATATCTTAAATAAAAATAAAAACTATGTATGTATATAAATATGTATGTAAGTACTTCAAGTACTGCAAATAAAGAAGAAAATTTGTTTTGTACATATTGATGCAAAAAATAGAAACTATCTGAAAAGAAACAAGCCCACAAAAGCAGTAAAACCATGGTCCGAACTGACCTCATTTCTCTTCGAGCACCGAAAAATTTTATCAAACTCTAAAGGCATTTGGCACAGCAAGAAACTTAAATTTTAAATTTTTGAAAAGGCCTAAACTAGAAAACAAAGGCTCATATTCATACAATAGGCAAGCTTTTATATTGCGATGTTTAATATTAACTCGCTGTCTTCTATAACAGAAAATGTATTTTTTAAGTTGTTTTTATTAGAGTTCTCTCAGAAAAAGTTTCTGACACGAGTCAAAATAAAAACGTATTTGTGAATAAAGCTGTGTTCCGCTTACGTCTAAAGCTGTTTCTAACTTCAGACTACAGCTTACATAGACTTACGCTTGGAAATACATAAGTATGAATATGAGTCAATGTGCTTTAAATTATTTTTTGCTCTCAATCCACTACAGCTTTTGAAAACAGCCCACGCGGCATGTACTGTTTCAGAAACAGTACGTAACGTACCAGAAATGTTTAGTTTGAAATATTGCAAACAGAACATTACATAAATCTTTCTTATGTATGTATATCATGTGTAATGCATCACATGCAATCACCCTGAAATGTTTCTGAAAGGTTTCAGATTCAATGTTTCCAGAACCTTTCAAATTATATTTTTCTAACGTGTCAAAATCGTTCTGAATTGTTTTTGAAATGTTAAGGTTTACTGAATTTTTCTAATGAAATCTAATTAATGTTTAATGATTCTCTGTTTCAATTATATACTAAGAAACTTCACAAAAAAATTGCTAATTAACTTAATAAAAATAAAAAAATTATTATTAAGTATCAACGCAATAACAAAACATGTTTTTTCCCTTTAATCTTACCTGTTTTCTGTTACGCTTAAGAAACGTTTCAAATGAAATCAAAAGTGGAAATGGAAATGAAAGATTTCTGATCGTAACTGAAACTTTGTACCATATCATGTGAAAGATTTCTGCAAGGTATACAAAACGGTACATGCCGAGTGGGAGTGGAATCAGAATTTGTTGGACTCACTAATTTTAGGATTCTGATGCTTTACTATATAGCAAATTTTTATGTTTTTTGAATAGTAAAGCTTAGAGGATACATTATTTTTGATTTAGTGAAATATTTGCTTTTTAAGAGTAAGATGACGAACCTTATTTTTATGTGACCTATATTTTTTCAGAACTGCCCCACAACAAAATTTGGCCGAAAACCTCAAACTTACGCTATTTCTTTCCCATTCCCTTAGGCCCCACGCATACATGCGATAAATAGTTGACACAGACATCATTTCATGAACCCTTTTTACTTATTTTAAGAAAAAATGCATTAGCAGTAGGGTGGTTTGGTAATTTTTTATTACCAACAATTAGTTTTTTGCTCTTTTAACTTTAGTTTTCGGTGCTTAAAGAGCGGTATAGACGGGCAAAACATTGCAATGAAATACTTTAGGGTCTCGCTTAGTTTGTTCTTCCACCTAAAAAGTTCTAATTCTCTGGGAGCTCTAATTTGGTACCACCTTAACAGTACTTTTTTATTTTTGAAAATAACTGTTCGCCGCAATTTTAAAAAAGAACAGCTAAAAAGGACATAAGGAAGCTACTCAATGGCAACTATTTTGAATACTTTATTTCCTGCTGAAAATAATGTACCTAAGTTTTTTATTTGTTTGAAAAGACTGAATTATTAAATTGCTTTGAATTTTTAAAAAAAATCTAAATATATAAATACAAATGTTTGTGTATATATTGTCCTACAAATTTTAATTGAAATTAATATATAATACAAAAGAATTGCCAATAACATCTATTAAAAACTTATAGCATATATTAAATACAAAATCAAAAAAAAAAACTAACTAAAAATACATTCGATGAATTCTTCTAATTTATTTTCTGTGTTATTCACTTCAAATATTTCAATAAACATTTGTTTGTTAAAAGATATTTCATACTTGTTTTATTTGGCAAATTTCAACATGAGATATTAAAGGTAATAGGTTCATTTCTGGATTTGTTTGTCACCAAATCGGCAATGGAGTGGAATTAATGGAAACTAAGGCGTTTTAATTGCCACAAAGCAGTTTTATTTAAATTTTCATATTAGGAAACTGCACTTATTGCAAAAACTTGCTAGGATGGGTTTCACTGCAGAAGTTTTGTCAAACACTGTCATGACTCCTACTGGTCAGTAGCAGAATTACAAAGGGTTAAACTTAAGCGTTTTCTTCACTTTAAGGCTTAACCAAAGCGAATAAAACGCGGCATTTATATAGTATGAAAATTATTTGACTCGCAATTACTTTGCTATATACCATATATCAAGGGAGAACTGTAATTCATGATGGTTTCTTCAATTTTAAACACTTCCTAATATAGTCCCACACAGCTGTCAATTAAGTTCATTACTAAACACAGCTCATATAATCGGTATTCGCTGAAAGTGAAAAATTTTGTGAGAATCAAGAAAAATAAATTTTACCAAAAAACCTAGTAAGATATTTTGTAATAAGTATAAAACAATGCTTTAATTACGCATTTTTATCAAATATATAAAGTTCAAAGTTATTTCAAAGCGTTCAGTGTAAATATGTTATGTGTAAAAGTGAAAATACGCCCCGTAAATTTTGAGGCTTCGCTGGCCGAGTAGTGACGAATGCATTGCTGTCACATTAAAATTATCAATAATTTATTTTAATATGTAATGTTTATGATTTTATTTAAAATTCTTTTCTATATATAGATCAACGCCAATTGCAAAGATGACAGACTCCAAATATTTTACAACAACCAAAAAAGGTGAAATATTTGAGCTTAAATCAGAACTCAATAACGATAAGAAAGAAAAGAAAAAGGAAGCTGTAAAAAAGGTCTTGCATTATCTACATTTACATGTCTATAATATTTTTAATCGATTTAAGAAATTTTTTTCAAATTTAAGGTAATTGCAAGCATGACCGTGGGCAAAGATGTTTCGGCATTGTTTCCTGATGTCGTTAATTGTATGCAAACTGACAACTTGGAGTTAAAGAAACTTGTATATTTGTATCTAATGAACTATGCAAAATCCCAACCGGATATGGCTATAATGGCAGTTAACACATTTGTAAAGGTAAATCTAGTGTGTGTTTGCTTAGTAAAGTCAATTAGCAACCTGCCTTTCAGGTAATATTTTAAGTGCAACAAACAGTTATGTTGCCCGTAAAATTTGTTGCAAAAAACGTATTTTCTCGCACTGTCAAATAATTCTTGCAATTCGCAATCCACAAAATAGATTTTAAGTATGAAAGAATATGATTTTGTTTTGTCTACACAGTGCGACAATTTTTCACCCAGACTTTCCTCGTGAAACTAAAGAAATTCAATATTTTTCAAACCTCTTCATTTGTAAGTCAAAGTACTCTCCTATTGCCCCGCTTTGGCAAGTACTAGACTAAAATACTTCGGGCAGAAAATCTATATACATATCTCTCAAGAAACTAAGTAAAAGCCAGCTGATTGAAATCAAAAGATTCGCTGTAACAACAGGCACCTTCATGTTGAACGTGCACCACAATAAAAGGACCAGAATTTACTAATTAGACTGTAGCAGACATTTTGTGGTAAAATTATGGACCCATGTGGTCTATGTGAGGCTATGTTAAAGGCCGCCACCAAAACCTAACCTACGGTCAAAATAATAGCACCAAGAGCGTGATAAACATCATTGACGAAAAATCTCGAAAACTTCGTGGACTAAGAGAAATTTTATTTTAATTAAATAAGATGTAATATACTAAAGTTAATTCTAACCCATTGATCTGATTGTATGGTACCATTTTTTTATTCTTTTTGATTGTATACTTTGGATGTTGCAGGGTCCAAACTATCATCACATCCTGTATGATATTCATGTGCACGTGCTGAACCATTGCAGTTTTAATGCATGGATTGCACCATCGTCGTACTATGAAAAACATGTCCACACCACAACACTACTAACGCCGAACTTTACAGATTTTGTAGTAAAATTTGGTTTGTATTCCGTATTAGATGGTAAGCAAGCACGATCCTCTGTTACCAAACAAAACAATTTTACCTTCATCCGTCCGCAAGATATTCCTCGTTAACATAAAAATAAATCACATAAGAACACATGTTCCCTCCGTGGTGCTATTTTTATCCACATATTCAATGGGTTGAGGCAGTTTTTGAAGTTGGAGTTCTGGTCCTTTAATTTTTACGCGTTGACGACTTTGACAATATAAGTATTCTATTCAAAAATGAATAGAAATTAAAAACGTAACGTCTTCTTTATTTATGTAATCTTTTTTTTACGCTTAAAATCAAAAAACTCCTGTTCCTCTCAATTTTTTCAAAATGAAACAAACTTAATATTTATTTTAATGATGGTTTTTCAAAAGAAAAATTTATAACGCGGCTTTTTTAATTGCTGAAAAAACATATGTAGATTTTATCCAGCTAAGTGTATATATATATTTTTAGTTTTTTTCAAAAAAAAAAAACGTTTTAACGGCTATTAGATCGGTTCTGCATACGGTGCCAGCAACTAGACTGAGCTTCAAACCAAAGTTTGAAGCAGTCGCTGATTATTAGCAAACTTTCGACTAATATTACTATACCGAGAATCAAAATAAAATATTCTTTCGATTTTAAATATTTTTGTGTAAACTAAAATCCAAATTTTGCTTATACTCCACAGGACTGTGAAGATTCTAACCCACTGATACGTGCTTTAGCAGTGCGCACCATGGGTTGCATACGCGTTGATAAAATAACTGAATATCTTTGTGAACCTTTGCGCAAATGCTTAAAGGATGAGGATCCTTATGTACGTAAAACTGCAGCAGTGTGTGTAGCTAAACTGTATGATATTTCTTCGTCAATGGTAATTTTACACTTTTAATAAGCTGAATCTTTCGTGGTAATACATCCATATTTTTTACTAGGTTGAAGATCAAGGATTTTTGGACCAATTAAAAGACCTGCTATCTGATTCAAATCCCATGGTGGTTGCAAACGCTGTTGCTGCTTTGAGTGAAATTAATGAAGCTAGCCAATCTGGTCAACCACTGGTTGAAATGAATTCAGTTACAATTAATAAATTGCTTACTGCTCTAAATGAGTGCACTGAATGGGGACAAGTGTTTATACTTGATTCTCTCGCCAACTACAGCCCAAAAGATGAACGTGAAGCACAATCCATTTGTGAACGTATTACACCACGCTTAGCACATGCAAATGCTGCTGTTGTCCTTAGTGCAGTCAAAGTTCTAATGAAACTTTTAGAAATGCTTTCAAGTGATAGTGATTTTTGTGCTACTCTCACAAAAAAATTGGCACCACCACTTGTTACTTTACTTTCATCTGAGCCGGAGGTGCAATATGTTGCATTGCGCAATATAAATTTGATTGTACAAAAGCGTCCCGATATTTTGAAGCATGAAATGAAAGTATTTTTTGTAAAATATAATGATCCAATTTATGTTAAATTAGAGAAATTGGATATTATGATACGCTTGGCCAATCAAAGCAATATTGCGCAGGTATTAAGTGAATTAAAGGAATATGCTACTGAAGTTGATGTTGATTTTGTACGAAAAGCTGTGCGTGCTATTGGACGATGTGCTATTAAGGTGATACAATATTATTTACTAACTCATATATCGTATTACAAGTAAAATTTCTTTCTTGTAGGTTGAACCTTCAGCTGAACGCTGCGTTTCTACACTCTTAGACTTGATTCAAACAAAAGTTAACTACGTCGTACAAGAAGCCATTGTTGTCATCAAAGATATCTTTCGTAAATATCCTAATAAATACGAGAGCATTATAAGCACACTTTGCGAAAACTTAGATACACTGGATGAACCAGAAGCACGCGCATCTATGGTTTGGATAATTGGCGAATACGCTGAGCGTATTGATAACGCTGATGAGTTATTGGATAGCTTCTTAGAGGGATTCCAAGATGAAAACGCTCAAGTACAATTGCAGTTACTCACCGCTGTTGTAAAACTATTTCTCAAGCGTCCATCAGATACACAAGAGTTGGTACAACATGTTCTTTCATTGGCTACACAAGATTCTGACAATCCAGACTTGCGTGATCGTGGATTTATATATTGGCGTCTATTATCAACTGATCCTGCTGCTGCAAAAGAAGTTGTTCTTGCTGATAAGCCATTGATTTCTGAAGAAACTGATTTGCTGGAACCAACTTTGCTAGATGAACTAATTTGCCATATCAGCTCATTGGCTAGCGTATATCATAAGCCACCTACAGCATTTGTGGAGGGACGTGGTGCTGGCGTACGAAAATCTTTGCCTAATCGTGTTGCTCCCACTACTAACAATGAGGTTGAAGTAAGCAGCGAAGCAATGGTTATTCCAAATCAAGAATCATTAATTGGCGATTTGCTTTCAATGGACATAAATGCACCTGCTGCACCAGTAGCAGCAGCAACAACCAGTAACGTTGATTTATTAGGTGGTGGTTTAGATATTTTGGTAAGTTTTTTAAACTAAAAATGTTTTATAATGGTCACTCAATGTTTCGTTGTGTTAGAAAAGTATCAAGCAGTGTCGAAAAGTCACAAAATTTCAAACACTATTTAAAAAGTTGAGAAGTATCGAAAACTATCGCAAATTTGCAAATCCTTATAAGCAGATAAAAGTCTTAAATGTAACACTAGCGTAACCGTTATCGTTAGGCTTCTCAGTCAATTCATTACATTTGTTCATATCCGCCATTACAGATAATGACACATCAAAAACTAACAAAATTAAAAATAGAAACGCGCAATGTTTTAGATAAACCTAACATTTATCTGTCTATTTTTAGCTTGGTGGTGGACCAACTGAACCTGCTGCTGGTGGTGGTGCGTCAAGTCTTTTAGGTGATATCTTTGGACTTTCAGGCGCATCACTCACTACTGGCGTGACAATTCCCAAAATTACATGGTTGCCAGCTGAAAAAGGAAAAGGTCTGGAAATACAGGGTACATTCTCGCGTCGTAATGGACAAATTTCAATGGACTTGACATTGATAAACAAGGCAATGCAGCCAATGAGCGCTTTTGCCATACAACTTAATAAAAATAGTTTCGGTTTGATACCAGCATCTCCGCTACAAGCTGCACCATTACCACCGAACCAAAGTGCCGAAGTTAGCTTATCGCTTGGTACGCATGGTCCAGTACAGCGCATGGAGCCGTTGAATAATCTCCAAATCGCTGTCAAAAATAATATTGATATTTTCTATTTTGCCTGTTTGGTCCATGGTAATGTGCTATTTGCTGAAGATGGGCAATTGGACAAACGTGTATTCCTCACAACGTGGAAAGAAATTCCGGCAGCCAATGAGGTTCAATACAGTCTTAGTGGTGTGATTGGTACCACAGATGGTATAGCATCAAAAATGACAACCAATAATGTGTTTACAATTGCAAAACGTAACGTAGAGGGCCAGGATATGTTATATCAATCCCTAAAACTAACCAATAATATTTGGGTATTGCTCGAATTGAAATTGCAACCAGGAAATCCGGATGCAACGCTCAGTCTAAAATCACGTTCAGTCGAGGTTGCAGCTATGATCTTTGCTGCCTATGAAGCAATAATTCGATCACCATAAGCTGTTGCATAAAAAAGTCATTACATTTAGAAAATGTTTGAATTATGTATGAAATATATTGTATAACCGATATCAATGCAGATATCAGCACTTTGTGCTAATTATTATAAAATGTTACGAAACCATTTAATCAAGTTATGAATTCAGAATATGCATACTCTATCATATAAATTTAATCTATAAAAAATCATAAAAGTTTATTGAATTTATCCATTCAACTGAATCTTACGTTAATACATTCCTTAATGGTTTTTTTTAATAATATAATACAATTTATTTCTTTTAAGCACAATTTTTCGTATTCTAACTAAACAAAATTCGAATTCATATAATAAAATTTAAAAACAAACTAAGCTTTATTTTTTAGACTATGATTCGTAATTTGGCACAAGGCTTATATCTGATCTACTGTCATATAAAGTAATATCTAAAGACTTTATTTATTTACTGGTTGTATGCCAGAAATAGTTCAGTAAAGATTAGCATGTTCACTCACCTCAATGGTAGTACCAAAATTATCTGTGGTACTTTGCGGCAGCTTGAAATTGTACAATTTTTAGATGTCAACTTTTCGTAAGTACATATGTATATTGATGAAAACAATAAAATGATGGGCTTAAGTTTACTTTAGGGACACTTCTCCATTTTTCTTGTTGTTTAGTTTTCGAAACGAGGAATTTTGAAAAATGTTAACCTTTTTTTTATAAAAGTGTTTTTTCCAAAAATAATTATTAAATATAATTTTTTTACCATTTTAAAAAAACTCAATCCTTTTTTTTAAAAAATTATGCTTCATTTGTACCACATATTTTAATAACCAATGTAAAAATGTATTAATTTTTTTCAAAACTATATAATATTAATGGCCAACATCGACTAAAACAACAACTAATACTACAAAAACAACTATAGCTGAATCTAAATAGGAAGATTACATAAATTTACTAACTTTTATGCAGAATTACTAGGGTTAGCAACGCCAATGTTGGATATTTTACAGACATAGCCGCGGTCTAATACCGCCGCGAAATAAAAAGATTTTATTTTGTACTTGCAATACATAACTTTATAGGAAATTAGGCTTTCTTGAGATCATAAAAAAGTTGCACGTTAATAATAGATTTTCTGCAACAAATAATGGTTCCTTTGGTTTGGGTCAACTTGATTGTTTTATTAGTTTTTTTAAAAAAATTTCTTTTTGGAGGATTATTGACCAGTATTTTGAAATTGCACTTAAGTTAAGTCAATTTTTACCCGACGTTTCGTCGCTTTTTTGGCCGCCAAAAAAGCGACGAAACGTCGGGTAAAAATTGACTTAACTTAAGTGCAATTTCAAAATACTGGTCAATAATCCTCCAAAAAGAAATTTTTTTAAAAAAACTAATAAAATAATGGTTATGAAATAAAAATTGGTCAAGTTGTACAAAAATCGTCATGTCTCGAAAACTCTAAAACGGATTTCAAATAGTCAATATACCTCATAAAATTATATTTCATACGATATCCATAATTTTTAAATCTGTCCAGGGGTTCTCAACCTATAGCATTTTTTTTAAAGCAATTTCCTGTGGCTACATCTCCTAAGCCTAAATAAATAAATAATCGGAGAGTTGTCCCTTAAGTAAACCTGTTCCTTGTACTGCAAAGCCGGTTTGGACACATTCAAAAATTGTATGTCATTTCATTCTTGGCACCTTTCGAAATTTTCATAGAAAAATCTCACTTATAATAAATGTACACTTCACATTAATTTTAACAATTTCGGTATTTTTTCTTTGTAAGCAAAGAATCTAAGCTTCTTATTAAAAGTCGCGAGAAACCACATCTTTCGAAATTATTTACATATAAAAATAAAAACCACGTTATAAACTATTTAAAAACAAAAAACCATTAAACTTGCATTTAAAAAAGAAAAGTGGAAAAGTTTCCGTCGAAATTATAACGTTCCAACAAAGATGGCAGTTATCGCGCACATGCAGGGCGCGATAACTGTAGTTTTGTAATGTCAAAGCTATCGCTTTTTGTTTTGGTTTATTAATTGTGACATTTAAAAATTTATGAGGAAGAAGCAGCAGTTTGGTATCGGACTCACTATTATAATTGAACCTGAGCAAAACGAAGAAAAAATCCAACTATTTTTGTTTAATAATGAACGAAAACTAACAAACAAAAATCAGATGCGAGTTCTCGTTGATGCAATGAAAGCAAATAAAGACTGCCAGAGGTACTTGTTTAAAGAATTTCGCAGATATCCATGCATTTTGGTGTGGGCTTAAGCTATAACTCAATAAGCACGGACCACCTTTGAAGCTATTATCTGGATGAAAGAAGGTAAGTTTAGGAAAGTAAGCAATATATTGGCAATCGATATTACATACATATAGTTTGCATGCCTTCCAATTAAGATTCAATACCGAAAAATAACCTTTTTGGCATGATACCACAAAGCACATCACAGCGTCAGAAACATTTTTTACTCTAGACTTCGGCAGAGATTTTCCAATTACCCCGCTCGCGAAAACATTAGCTTTCACCATCTATGTGGGTGAAGTCTTACTCAAAAAATGTATGTGATTTGTCGAGGCTAATCTTATCGGCAACTGGCGTTACTGTAAAAGTCTGACAAACTTGATTTTGGCAAAAAAAAAACGTATTGTAGTGGGAAGGATTAAAGGAGAAAGCCATGTTAGGCTGCTTAGCTAGAGTGTGGGTATTAAAAGAATCCGAATTCAAAGCACACAGGATTTAGAGGCTTCCTGATAAAAGACAGTTTAGTAAGATCTTATTACCGGCTCTTAAAGAAATTTATAAAACTATGCAAAAGAAAAGATTATTCTATTTTTCAATAAAATTTTGCTTTTAATGGTAATATCACTGGCCTTAAACTTATTCAATAAATCTTACATCGAATATGTGAACCAAATGTAAATATTGGCTCCATAACATACATATGTATATGGGTTACCTTGTTGAATGCCGTCCCAAACATGCCATTTGTTTTTTGGGCCAACTTTTTTTAATAAAAAGCTTATGGTGGAAGATTCCAGATTCCAATGATGTTTTATTTGTTTAATTATAAACTATAATTAATTATAAATTACATGTTTTTATCCTATTCCCCACAGTTTTTAACTTATTTAGTCTCGAAAATGTTCTAGAAATTAAAAGAAAAACAGTTTACCGTTATATAAAGAATGCCCGAATGACCTTTACGATAACATAGTAAACAATGTTTAAAAACAATTAGTGTCCCAAAAATGTTCTATAAAAAAGTTGCTATTCTAGTTGCAAAAATCAATTTTTTTTCTTATGTAAAAAATGTTACGCTCTTTCCAATGGCTTGGACCCGTTCATGTAAGATTTTTCTTTCAAACTAGGCAAATCTATTATGTCATTCTTCAATAAATATTCAGATTGTATATGCTCTCAAACCGTTATTCCCGACATAAATTTGGAAAATATCATACAATTAATACAATTAGAATGGTGCACTAAAAAAATCATATTTTCAAAGTTATGCCGAGAATTTCAATTTGAAAGCAGATACATTTTGGATTTATTAAGGAATAACATTACAAAAAATTAAAAAAAAAAAAATATTTTCAGAAACATGTTTATAAATAAACCAATTAATTTTAAGTTGTCTTATCATATTTCCCTTAGTTTTTGAGATATTTAATTTAAAAAAATGTTAAAAGTCAAAAAAAAATAACAAAAGTGTGCAGATATTTAAAGAATGACCGATGTATATAAGACCGACACAACTTCCTAATCTTTCTATTATATCATAATATCCTCGACTACCAAAACTTAAAGTAGTTTTCTAACAACCAGTTTATTTTTGTAGCATGGAGGCTACTCTATGTTAGCATAAGCTCCATAACACTGGATCAAAAGTTGTTTTGTTCAATAAATACCAAGTAGTTTTCACGTCCTGCTGATAGTCATCAGAGTCTAAAATTTAATTAGAATCCAATACATCAATAAAAACTGATAATTTCATTTGCAGGTATGGTGAGATTATAAAGTGAAAGTAAGGAAAAAAATTATTGGAAGTCTTGCGCCTGATTGGGATCCATGCAAGGCGGTTCCACTAAGCGACTTGGAGGAAGAAGTTAACCAATTGTTAGGTATAGAAAGCACCGTTGTAAAAGAACTCAATGATTTTTCTATTGTGCTACCAACTTATGATTCAGAAGATGACAATATTGTTGCTACAGAAAGTTCCTCCGAAGATGTTTATTCTTTAGAAAATTTGAGAAACGGACAGAAAATTCAACTGAAGTACCCGTTGAAGCGGTTAGACTCTATGATTTACAGATTGATCTGTTAAAAAAAAAATTACAAGATTGGGAAAGCTTTAATAAAAAAAAATAGACGTATCGAGCTCAAATTCAAACACTATAAATTCGCCACCAACACCAATTGCAGACACTACTCTAATGAAAACTGAAATTGAAGATATTGAAATTGCTTTCTCAGACAATAAAATGCTGATAAAAAAACGATTGTTAAATACAAATGCTTCATCGAAAAAGAAAAAAGGCGATATTGAGCGTGTAAATTATTATGGTTAAAGGATTAAAAGTGAAATCATTGACGAGAGCAGAATTGACTTGGAAGTCTATGATAAATGCCTTACTAATAACGGTATTTTTATAATTGATACAGCTACAATTAATACAGCTGTATCAACACTGCCACCACTCGCAGCAGCGCGGACTCCACCTACACTCTCAAAGGTTTCACCATATACTCCTGCAGCGCTACCTCCTGCGCTTCAATCGGCACCAAATTTAGTTAAACGTAAATTTGATGCTTCCACAAATACTGATTTACCTGAAAATCATTCAAATTTCAATGAATCTATTCTAATTAACATTTCAAATGCTTTGCAAGAAATACGAGAAACAAATACCAATTTTATGTACTATCTAGAAAAATTCGCTATTATACTGAGGAGAAAAAAGTTGTAATAATGCAAGATGCAAATAATGAACAAAAAAGGCATAATCAACAAATGGAAAAATTTTCAAGAATTTCGTTTTAATAAAAAATTATGTTATAAAAAAACCAAAATAGGCCAGTCGACGATTCGTATAAAATTATGAAAAAAAATAAGTCGAAACAAAATCTTTTTATTGAAAAATGATTTCTTTATACCTCAGTAAGAAACAAGTCTTTAAATGTTCCCCATCAACAGAGGTACGAATTGCCTCAAAATGGTCGCAGAGAGTGCCTTAAAAACTATTTATCTTAAGCTAATCGTCGTATGAAAAAGGAGTCCAGTTAGTTTTTGAACAAAGTTCCGACTTTTTGTTGCCATTTTCACGCAAATTGTGTTCCAAATTTGTACACTTACCTACGTATATGAAAAAGAAAATTTGATATTAAAAAAGTTCACAATATTTGATTTTGAATCAAAAAATGTTTTAATACAAATTAATGGTTCGCAAACACTTTTTCAACTTAATAAAAAAATTAGTCCAGTTTTAAGACTTGTATTTTAATTTTGTTTTTGATGCTGTATCAGTACCAAATATCGCCAAATTTTGTTCATCTAAGTTGAAATACTGTTTTGGAAGGTTTTTGGTTTAATTTATTGGTATAAACTTCTGTTTGTTGTAATTGCTGTTGCCTTGAATCATAATTATTGACTACGATTAGTTGTCAATATTTTTAATTGACTTCAAATCTTGCAACACCACTGATAACAATATGATTTTTCCTTATAAATATTAAAAACTCAGTTTAAGAAAATCATTTTTAAAAGTATGCATGTAGCTATACTTAACGAACGATACTGGCTCATATTCTTATTATTTGGTTTAAGATTGCTTCACAACATATACACATATATCTAAGGCAAGTTCTTGGCCATAAAGTATACGGTTAGAGAACGAACGAAAATAAACGAAAATTACTTACATATCAGAGTACACACAGTAAAGAAGGAAGACTTAAATCGGAAGTATTGAAATCGGAAGATAATTAAGATATTTTTCATGTGAAATGGAAAATGTGAATTTTGAAAAAAAATTATGATAAGCAGAATGTATGGCAGCAACCTGGGGTTCTTGAAATCTGAAAATAATTAGGAAATATTTTAATAAAAAAATCGGTCTCCGATGAAATCTTTTTGGGAGGTTTTCGAAAAACACGTTCGTAGATTCCTTAAAAACTGTTGGTTTTGTTTAAATTTTTGTGCTAAACTGTTGGTTTTGTTTAAATTTTTGTGCTTAAAAACGAAATCGTTTCGGCAAAAAAGCAAAAATAAAATAGATTTTCCATTTAATTTAAAAATTAGCCTTGAAACATATTTTTGAATAGACGTTAGAATATAAATTTTATTTTAAAGCACAATCAAACTAAAAGCCATAATTTTTGTAATTATTTTGAGCCAAGCTATTTTTTGAACCGAACTTGTGATTTAAGGCTCTGGATGAGCCGGTATCCAAAGCATCACGTTCTAGTTGAAAAATCAGCAGACAATCTGGTTCTTTGACATCTGAATGCTTACTCTTAGTTCTTAACTCAGGCTACAGGATTGAATAAAAATTGTCTGTAATCTCATTATAAACAATTTAACAACATATTACTTCAATTTTCTATGAAGTTGGGCCACTTCTCGTCTCAGAGTGCAGGAGTGAAGAAAGCATAATCGTCGCCATATTTAAAACCAAAATATAATTGTAGTCGTGAAACACTGCAGGACTTTTGGGGGACTAACAAACACTCGTCTATTAATTTCTATTTAAATTGGCTTGTAAGTCGTGAGCTTCTTTAGGTCGTCATTCGAGATTGTGTTGGTCACGCAATTCTTGATATCCTTCGCAGGCATTTGTAAATGAACACCTTGGGTCCTTCTACATTTCGCGAGTCCTTCACTTTATTTAAGTTGTGGTAATCTTGTGGAGCATCCGTCGATGCCGAGATAACAAAATTCTGCAACGTCTTCGGTGTGTTGCATTTACCTATTTCGGAATATCACTAAGCTATTCCGAATGATTGGTTGTAGAGTTGAGGCTAACAAATTCAATCCGTACTTGAGTAGTTTTGGAGCAGTGGGGCTTTGGTATACTAGTTAAAATTTCGCTATTGATATCTTTACCATTACGACTTTTTACCGTAAACATAGATATGCAGAACCACTATAAAAGACAGCAATTTTTAAAAAAGCTAGTTTTGATTCTAAGTACATAATACTTTTTAATGAATGTCCTGAATTTATTTTTAAAGTTTTCAATAAAGTTATTTATTTTTAAAATATGATAAAGCAATTAAAAAAACATTTGTTCCACAAACATTAAGGCCACACTTAAACAAAATAGTAATTGAGAAACTAATGCTAAAATCAAAGCATTTCTTTCTACATGCATTCACATATGCATATACATGTGTGCATATACGTAGCGTTGAAATTAAAACACAAATTTATTTAATTATACGAGATTCTTAGTTGTTTGTTCAAAAATTGATTTGTTTCTTTTGGATAGACTTAAATTTTTATGGATCATTTAGTTTATGAATATGATTTGATGAAAGCATAAAAATTTTAAATCTCAGATGATAACTTATATTAGTAAAATCGTACGTTAATCTTAAGAACTTAAAAAAAATAGTTTAAAATTTGAGTACGATAATGTCATGTTTATACTTATACTAAAATAGTTGTGTTTATAATTCTCTTCTTACTTTAATTTTATAAAATACCATTTAATAGGAAGCTGTTACATTAGTTATTTGCATAACCATATCAAACTCGTAAGAACAATGATACATAGATTAAAACAATGTTAGCTACCAACTTTATAGTTTACATAATTTTCAAATGGATATTAAAAATCCTTCATTTAGGTTTCGAAATTGTGTTTAGTGCGCAATTCCAAAAATGATATATTTTTTAAAGTACTAACTGATTGATTATAAATGAGTAAGGGATAGCAAATGCCTAGTTCTTTGCATGGTGTTGTATTGTGATACGTACATATTTGCTAAATGGTTAAAAGTGATACTTTTTTTAAAAACGAAACAAAAAAATATTTGACATAATACAAACGTGATATTTATTTGTATTGAAAAATTTGAATCCACTGAAGCAGTTGGGAATGCACTGAAAAACGTTGGTAATAATTGAGGCTTTTTAATAACATGATAACAAAATGCTTCAAGTAGGTCAGATAGGAGAGACAGTAAGGTAAAGAACTGACTCACTTGGACTAAATGAAGATCCCTTGTGTTACCACTGGATATTTAAACTATTTAGTTTTATGATGCTCACTTAAACAGAAAGGTTCCTTTTATTTTATTACTTTTTTCTTAAGAAAAACTGAAAAATCGATATTGTATAGATACGCAAACAGATACTTAGCTTGCTTAAGTACGTCAATATCATTTTCGGAATAAGCGATACATTCAAATTTTGAAGACATTAAATTTTGTCTGCCTTTCAAAACCACGAAATTTCTTAAGAAGCAATACTATGGCGAACAGTAAAATTTAGCATTTAAGTAAAATGGTGCTGACCAAATGCTGTTAGATCTCGCTGCGTAACATAGCCAGATATAAGAGAAGGGTTAGCATTTCCAGCATCTTCAATTGCTTCAGCATCTTCTTGCTGTGGTGTGTTCACAGTCCGTTTACCCAATTCATCCAAAGTGGTATATCCATTATTAAAACAGGCATCGGAACAATTAATATTTCCAACTATATTTGTTCTATTGGATGGAGGAAAGCTCTTTTGTATTGCTTGTGGTTGCACATAACCATTAGCGTTGAGCGGAGCTAAACCTATACTTCCTAGTGAAACATAGCCCCCACAATGTGATGTGGTTGGAAGTTCTTCAGGTGTTTGCCAATGATTTATTTTATTCGGCTTAATATATGCATTGCTAACTGGTAAAATATGTATTGATTGATTTTCATTGCAACCATCTTTTCCTGACTTTTGTAAATTTGTCATATTTAGATGTTCTGTATTTTCTTCTATATGAGGTTCAACACTAAGTGTGCTACTTCCTACCATGCTATCAGTAGAACTTTCAGAAGTCGTACGCATGTAGTCTAAAATTTTATCGGCACCACCATTAGTTAATGTTTTGGCATCACCCAAATAGCCGGAATCATTACATACAGACGCCAGCAAATGATGTTTCTCATTGTGAAATATTAATTCTTTGCTGCGATGATGTTCGAGTTCACGCTTATCCAATGTTTCATTATCAATACCAATTTTAGTTGGATAATTTTCAAGTCCCGGTGGTAATGTACAATCAATATTTGCCATTTTATTATATTTTTTACGTGCAAAATATACAGCGGTCATCAGACACAATGCAAATACCACAACCATCAGTGCAATTATGGTAATTTTACTTAAGCGATTTGCCGAGCAACCATAGGTTGGACCATGTTGCCAGGGTGACTTGAAAAGTTTAAAATGGGACTGATTTCGGTAACTATGTATGCGTTCACTGTGAATTTCACCACCAACACAGCTTAGATCATCGTTGTAATCATAATATTCTGGAGATTCATCAAGATCCATAAAAACGGAATCATAATAGTCATCTGGAGCAACTTCGTGCGGCTTTTCAGCAGCGTTAACAGCACGTACCTTTAAAATAGTTTTATATTCGTGATCTATACAAATTGGAATTTTTACTGCACATGATGTAGCACCCATTACAATCGAAATACGTTTACGTATTAATTCATCATTACGATTAACAATTACGGCGACTTCATAGAAATCCACACGACCAGAGGCTATTACTGGCTTAGACCATTGAATAATGGTATTGTTGCTAGTATCTCGTATTGGAACAGCACTGCCAGGCATAGATGGGTCTGTAAATAAAAATTTTTATTGGAAAATTTCAGTCAAATTTAAAGATTTAAAATAGTTTCAAGAGATTTTGAATTTGATTACAAGTATTTTAACACAAAATAAGCATCTATAAAAATAAGTTTATTTTGGAATTTCCGGAGGGGTAAACTGCACTAAAAATGTACACATGCTTTCTTCGACAAAGTTCCTAAAACTATTTTACCGAACTAGGCAGGTAACAAAAGTTGACCCGCCTTAATATACATATAATGTATTGTTAATGTGTTACTTACATCCGATTAATGTAGTGAAATGAATATCGTTGCTCGTGGGTGAACTATTGATTGTTTCTGCTGTTACAAAAACTTTATACGCTGTATAGCTGCTCAAGTTCCTTAACTCATATACAATTTTTGCACCAGGATCTCTATCATCATCATTAGGTTTGACAATACGTCGCTCGTTATTCAAATTAACAATATAACGACGTAAATTTCCATTTGGTTGACTAGGTGGCAACCAAGAAATTATAGCGCTTGTATTAACAACATTTGAATACTGCAAATGGCGTGGTTCCGTTGGAGCAGCCTCTTGTGTTCGAATAAAAATGGGATCACTTGGTTTGCCAACTTTCATTCGTGAATACATAAACATATCTATTTTGTAAACTGTGTAAGGTTTTAATTTGTCCAAAGTGTATTTTTTTGCATATTTATCTGTAATTTGAATGACAATTGGTTTGACAATGCATATTGCTTGCTCGGTGGGAACATTGCTATCCACTTCACAGTACGTTAGATTGTAACCATCAAGTATGGACGGACAAACACTTTCTGAACTCCATTGAACGCGTATGGAATGATTATGTATTGGTTGTATTTCCGGTTCCATTTTGACCAAATCACTATTAACATCTATAGTGCATGCCGTCCAATGCATTCCAGCATTATAGTTCAGATAATTGGCAGAAACAGCTAAGTTAAGTGTATGTTCTTGTTGTGCTGGCTGAGGATCAGTGGTAAATTTTCTGGAATCTTTGTTCAGATGTTTAAAATGTATGGAGCCCTAAGATTAATAAATTTGCATTAGTTAAAAAATTATTAATAAATTTATAATATATGTAAACATACGCCAAGTATATACATGACTGGCATAACTTTGAGGGATAGTAGGCGGGTGGGTTCAGTTTAAAACTACGGAGCGCGATCAAAGTTGCTACTAAAAAACACAACTTTTTACCATCTTGCAAAAAGAAGAAATTTTTTGTTTGTTTTAAAGTTTTTGTTGTTACAAATGATATGAAGAATAAAAATTTCATGCAAAATACGTTGAAGCTACTGCGCTGTATAAAGTTCTTAATCATTGCACAGAAAATCATATAAGATAAATAAATAAGTGGTAAGTGATTCTTCGAAAATTCGATAAATTACCATTTCTGCGAAAATTAAGCATTAAGTCTTTTCACTGATTTGTCAAATGCTACACTTTATTCTAGACAAAGGCTGATCTAGAATTCAGTGTTGGAGTTGATGAAGTCTGAATACAATTCAAGAGTTCGACGAAGTCAGACATTTGTTTATAATCCTCATTTTCGCTCTAGATCTACTGACTCTTTAACTCTAGAGGTGCTCAGAAATTGAAATGAATTTTCTGGCTTATTTTCTGTCAGACCTTCGGGAGGGATGATCGCGTCCCCAAAAATGCTCACCAAGATGCGGCAGAGCGCCAGGCATTACGTTGAGATTTATATAAAGGTTTCATCATCTTCAAGGCATAGTCTGCAGGTAAGATAATTAGAAAAATACTTTCTATTAGGGTTTTCGAAATTATATATAACGCAACCTTGTTCCTACAGTATTTAACCAGAATGTATTTGATTCAATTAAGGTTTTGGGTCGAATTAAGTTTTAGAAGATAATTTGCTAACTCCACAGAAGGGTTATGATCCAATAAATTGTTTTGAAACGTCATCTTAGGACAAGAGAATCAGCCATTTCATTACCAACTTGTGGACGCTGCTTATATTTGAATTAAACTGAAAACACTGCTCAAAATTGAATGGAAAAGTACAAGGCTATCGAAAGGATTAGGAGCTTACTTATTTGAAAGACAAATGCTTTGCCCACCAGTGTTATCAATAAATAAATTATTCAATAAGTAATAAATAAATTTTCAAATATTTAAAAAAAAATTATTAAAAATATTTAAATTTTAAAAAAATTTTTTTAATTATTAATAAACAGTTTTATTAAACATAAAAATAGTAGAAGAAGAAAATAATGTATAACAAAACACTTATTTACCTCACATTCATTTTGCAGCGCACGCTTCGAATAACACCAAAAAACAGTAAAATCTTGTAAGTTCTCCGTAGAAAGAGGCGGTAGCCAAGTTAGAGTATAAGTTCGATTCGTTGCATGATATACGTTGTGTATAACACGCGGTATGTGTGTCTTTAAGTTTCTATCAGTCATTGGAAATATTTGTATGAGACTCTCTTCAAGGGATTCCCCGATATGATTGCAACTTTTAATTATAAATTCATAATATGCATCCCTCTGCCATGGAAATTTAGCTGAATTCAGTTCCAACTGAAGTGGTTGTAATTGACTTAATAGATATAAAGATAAAAATACAAAATTACCTTCATTATTGTTGTGCAACATGATCTAAAGTTAAAATAAACACATTTCTAAGAAATAAAGTGCATGAATTAAAAAAAAATATTTAGATAATATTTCGGAGGCTAAATAATAGAATTTCAACCAATTTTTATTAAGCGATTTTTGTTTTTTCTGTTTATTTACTCCATTAAACACGGATATTTTAAAAGCGGTTCGATTTTGAAGAGGATTTTGACGTATCAATTTTGGAAAGCTTTTTTCGGTAGCACCGCCGAATGTATGTTTGTGTGAACGAGAGCCGTTTTGATGAAACGGCATATAAAGTAGGCCTCAAAACAAAAAGTGGCAAAAAAATTCGTAAACATTTAATTATGTACCGTCAAAATATTAACCAGAACTTTATTTTACTTCATGCATGTCGAAAGAATTAGGAAAAACAAACCAGAAACATATCTTCGATTTCAATTCATTTTTATAGACACACAAAAACAACATACCTACATACATACACACAAGCGATAATAAATTTTTCGGCTCAAAAACTACAAAATAGTACATATAGCATTTAATGAACAATATTTTAACAGTGCAAAAAATGTTTTTTTTTTTGTAACATGCTACTAACTAGCGGGTAAGGAAGAAATCTATATTGGTGTGAGCTGGCGGAAAAGTACCGCTCACGCAACGCTAGTTCTACAGTTTGGACTTTATAAACATTTTTCGACATTTCCAAAATTTATGACCTTTTAAGCATTTTGCAACTTTATCAACGTTTTTCGACTTCTTCAGCATTTAAAACTTGCTAAACACTTATCATCTTTTCCAATATTTTTTAACTTTTCACAAATTTTTTAACTTCTTCAATAACTTTTTCAATTTTCCAACTTTTTTATCGTTTTTCGACTTCTTTAACATTTTTTCTGTGTAAAAAAAAGGTTTATCCTTTTTTGCTTTTAATGTAATGCCGGTAGTAGCACTGTTTTACAAAATGATATTTTACTTTTCTTTTCGCTGAATTCGGAAATTAAAATTAAAATTTTTTTTTCGCGATTTGGCGAAGAAGCTACGGTGAGATGTTGCAGGCAAAAATAATCATGTACTGCTTTTTGTCGTGCCACAGTTGTTTGTTATTTAACTGATCAATAAAAAAACAGTAAATGTGGAGTTAAAAAAAAGCTCTAAGGATTTATTTTGTTTTACGAGTATTATAAATCGACTCTAAATATCATACCAAATAATCCCCAAGTATTTTTTTTTTTGTAACTCACATTTATCTAAAGACAGTGTTGTAACTCACATTTATTAAAAGACAAACAAACTTGATTGATTTTGTAAATAGTTCAGCGGTTGAAAAGATATAAATGACAAAAGATTAGATTTAAAAAAAATTAAATTTTACAGTTGATTATATGACCACGAAAAAAAATAAATGTGGGTTTTTGGATCTAGTTCCTTTTCCACAGTAACTAACTAACAGAGCTATCGGAGCTTTTAAACAAACTTAATCTAATAATACGAACACACCAAAAAACATAGAGAATTGCAAACGATTAAACTCAAAAAATTGACGAAAAAATTAATATATTAAAATAATGTGGGACTTGGAGTTATTCATACAATCGATTCCAACTTTGTCGTTTTACGGTCGATTTTCTTCTGGTATATTCCGTCTTAAGCAACGTTTTTTCGACTTTTCAAAAATGTTTGACTGCTTAACATTTTTGAGATTTGTGAATATTTTTTAGCTTTTTCAACATTTTTTCGACTTTTCCAACATTTTCTATAAAAACCTAAAGAATCGCAACACCTCAAGAGCTTGCATTCAACGATGATCTTTTTGAAAATTTAACGAAAACCTGAAATTACACTCTGGATATATTTCATTATCATTTAACAAAAATTTTTATTTGTTTTTGCCGTTTCATTATATGTATTTGAATATTTTTTTTAGAATATTCAATTAAAATTAATCATTTAACGATATAAACTTCTAGGTAGGTATAGAGTTTTGTAAACAAACTCATTTTTAAATAAAAATTGTGCTTACATGAATTTGCCATTTTGCTTGATCTCACTTATGACATAGCTAAAATTTGCACCATTTTCTCTATAAACTGGCAACTGTTCCCAATAAAGACGTACTTGTGTCTCTGTTGAATCCACATAAAAACTACCCACGTCAGTGCGCGGTGCCTGTTCTGGCCTTGAAGCAGCTGTTCGAAAACGATAAACAAATGCTTCGCTCCACATAGAATCACCAACCAGCGATGCATAACGAACGCGCACACGTATACTTAACTCATACCAATAATAAGCATACTTTAGCATAGTCAAACGCAAACGTAATTCGTTTCTTGAAAAAAACACCAATACATCATCGCTTAGATTTTGCGCAGTAAAACCATCAGGCTTTAAGATGATTTCCCACTGCAATGTTGATTCTCCGCGACGTCTATAAAAATCATACTTAGGCATTTGCCAAGCCAATTCCAATGTATCAGTTAAAAGTTCCACAACACGAAAGTTTGCACCAGGTGGCGCTGGTATCATGTTATTCCAATTATTCACTTCGTAGGAAAACTCACGTGTTTCTAACGGATTGCTGCCTGTTAGTCTAAAATGATAGTGCTCTACTTTGGGCTTGTAAATCTGTGATTGTGTAGTTGCATTGCAAACTATCAATGGCTTCTCATCAGTATTACATGACATCGGATATATATAGTCTTCTGATTGTGTATAAAAGGTCAGATTGTATGGAGTAAGTATCGTGTTGTGCGGTTGCGTGAAGTTGCAAACCATGTATTCAAAATCATAAGAACGACATGAAAAATCACGTACTGGCTTTGGAGGTGTACCCACATAAACTTTTGTTTCCATAATTGCATCTGATTCAATCTTGCAGATATAATTTTTTTGTTGTTCTGCTGCGTTGCGCAGCATGAATACGATTGTAGATTCATTCCATATTGCTATATCTTTTCTTGGTACCGCTTCCTGGGTTTCTGAATCGAAGAAATAAAGATCATTACTATTCCTGTTAGGGAACATGGCTAAGTTCATGCGACAACTTATGTTCGCGTTATCGCCAATTTCGATTTCCACTTTATCCGGGAATGTCTCACCAGGTGTACGATCATAGGCTGAATTACTTGTAAACGAATCCACAGTTATTAAGAGTAGACCGCAAATGACTAAGAATTTCAACAGAATGCTGTTTAAGGAACAATAATCCATTGTAGCTACGATTTAATTTGTTTTCACTTCCGTGGGTTATCTTATTTTGCAAAGTTTGGTTTAGGCTCAATTGTTCTGTCCGGTAAATTTCCGAGAATTCCGTTTAAAATTAGACGCTTTTCTTGGAATTATGATGATTATCTTTTACATAAAGGTTCAATTATTTATCCCTTGTTTTTAATGGAATTTACTTATCAATTTTAAAATACCCTACGACGTTCCACTATTTTATTATTTACTTCATTTTGTTGCAACTTTAATTTAAAACTGAATTTTCAAATTTCTTGGAAATTTGTATTTCACTCTAAGTTTTTTTAAGTTGTGTTTCTGAGAAACACAACAAAGCACAATTAACTGACAGCTACGCTGTTAGTGGCGTTGAAACCATCAAATTGTTTGTCGTACAATATTACTGCTCCTAAAAGGGCCGTACACACCATCATTCATGCTGTCCATCATGCTTGACAAACTTCACTATTTGATCATGTGAACGGTTTGACCAGCCGCTTGACACTCATGTTGGATGGATGGATGGATGGATTTCAAATTTTTGTTTTCTCTGCTGGCTTGTCCGTCCGTACAACGCTGGCTGCGAAGCCTAGTGCAAATTTTTCATTTCAAATAAGATTTCATGGAGTGAACATCGACGGTGTGCATGAATAATAGCACTAGCTTACAAAATGAATTTATTTTTATGTTCTATGAATACTTCTTTTATGTAGTTTTTGTTGCTGAGTTCGAATATGAAAAAAAAAATTGTTTGAATGGTACAATTTTCGTAATATTGTGTGTTTTTAATTTTTTCGACCGTCATTCACTTTAAAATTAATATCTTGAACTATGACACACAAACTTGTGTGATTACATCTTTCATTGAATAAGTGGTTCAAAATATATGGATGAAAATAAGCCAGATTTAAAAAAAAAAAAATCAGATTTTGCATTTGCAAAAAACAATTTCACTCCATACACATAGAACGGATACTTTTACAGAAAAATTAAGATGAACTAGAAGAAAATCTACTTTAATATGACAACGTTAGGAGCGATTGAATGAGTGAACCTAATGCCATATTTTTTCACACTTTAGGTTTCTTAAGAGACATATCTTCGTTTTTAGGGAGCTGAAAACAATTATTTTTTATTTTTACAGGAAGCAGCACCTCCGTAAAATAAAAAACAAAGAAGAAAAGTGAGTAATGCGAGTGATGTGTACGCCTCAAAATTTTTCTCCAAATGATGTTTGATGGCATGCTGTATGATGTGAACGCAAAACGAAATTTACAGCTATTCAAGTACGTCAAGCATGATGGACAGAATGAAGGATGGTGTGTACGGCCCTAAACGTGCACATGATAAAATTTTCTGTCAAATTTTAGTTTTGTTCCGACCACCAAAGAGAAATCATTTACGTGGCGGACAAATCATTATGTTATTGAAAAAAGACGTGTTGATGGAAAAGGAACTTAATTTTAGCTATATTTAAACCTTATGTCCTTTTCAAGACCACTATATCAATCGGTCATTTTAGGTCCATAATACCAATTCAACAAAGAGAAACTGTTAATGATTACGCATCGTGTAAACAAGCATAGCAGTTGATGCATCCTGCTTTTCCCTGACAATAAACAAACCCATTAATTTATACATCCCTGTACGTAAATGACGGCAAAGACAAAGAAGAAAACAGAACAATTTGAATTTCAGTAGAGCAACGGCCGTACGAGCGTACAGGAAAATACAAGATTGAAACATCCATACATGACATCATTCAAAAAACAAACCACGTAGAAACTAAAACGAAAAACGCATAATAACTCACATCCAATTTTATACAAATTTAAACATTTACTTTTAACTAATTATTCATTACAAATAAACTGAATTCGTTTAATTTTAAACTTTTGGGTTTTAATAACGACACGCCGGTTAAGTTTTGCCTCACAGAAACTTCTCTGATAATCGAACCAATTATAAGTAAATTTCATTTTTTTAATATTACCAAAATTGGCTCTTCTAAGCACTGTTGAAAACAAAACAGTATAATCACCCTTCTAATATATAAAATAAATGATACACACCTACCATTTCATTATTCGCACTATGTGCTCTCGTTGAAATCTTTTAATTGACATATATGTACTAGCAAACTTGACGAGCAGAAGATCAAAATCTTTTTTTTTCACCAAACAATTTGACCAACAATTTGATGGGCGCTGACATGTTCAAGTTCTCATCAAATTCCATATATTTATTTTGTTGGTCAAATTGCAATTTGATTAAGTTTTGGTATTCCATCAAACAATCTGACCAACAATTTGATGAACCGTTCATATCTTCAAATTCTCATCAAACTCCATATATATTTGGCTGTTTGACAACAATTTAATAAAAAAATTCACACACTGAATTTGAGCGCCGGCGCACGGCGAAATACGTCGGTGTAGTTGTTCGGTATTTCTACGGCTCGGTTCACACGAGCGTTAGCTTTCGAAGACGCAAAAGTATCCGTGAACACGAAAAATTTGTTGACGTAAGATAGCCCAAATAGTCAGGGAGGTAGCGTTGCATTTTTCAAAATCATTTCACCCCGCTTCATTTTTTTCCAATTGAGAGTGATAATCGAAAAACTCAACAGTCGTGGTGGGGCTCGTTGAGAGGCCGACAAAACAAAATTTCGTTCAAAGGGTAAGCAACAGGTAGAAAAATATGTTAGGTCCAATGTTGTTGATAAAAAAAGCATATCGCCATCTTTCACCGTTTTAAAGTTTCCGATAAATACTTTAATTTTGATCAGAAATAGTTACTTTGGGCAAAACGTTCGATTTTGAGGTTTGAACGATCCCTCAATAAGTTTTGTTATCTAGGCACGATACCCGGCTTTCTAAATTTGCATATTCTGTTCTTGAATACTCAAAGATTAATACTTCCTACTTTTAAATAAAACAGATATAAATTTCAGCATTTTATACAAAAATGTAAATGTATGTAATTTAAATGATTTTTATCTAAAGGAATATATCAATTTTTTCGAAATGAATAAGGAAATATATATACCGAAAATTCAATGAAATGCAAGTAGATATTAAAAATGTTGGTGCATGTAAATATTACTAATTTACTATTACATACAAAAATAAACGTATAAAACTAAAGAGATAAAATGTTGAATGAAATGCAAAATATACAATTTGGACTCGTATTTTTCCTAAAATTCAAATTAATTTTATAAGCCGTTCTTCATGAAATGTGATTTTTAAAATATTTTGACAATATTTCTATAAAATATAATGCTTTTTTTGTAATACGTAGGCTTTACAACAGAATCGGTAAAATTACTTTTACGAAACTCATGTTTTACCATAGTCCAGATGAAAAGCCACCAGGTGGAACGCGATTTTTATTAATAACATGATTCGTACCATTAATCGATACATCTTTTCCAGTTATAGAATTGCCAACAGTCTTTGATATCCCCCCATTAATTTTCAGATTTTCGCTAGATGATGAAACTGATGAAGATGCGGATGACATTGATCCATTTCTATCACGTAAATGAACACGGTGTCCATTATCACCAGGTGTAGACACAGGCAGTATACTGCTTTTCATATGATTCTTTGCGGCGGTTGGTGGCTGTGAGTTGCTTTCGCCAAAGAGACGCGTATGAGAATCGGCATTTTTTTGCATGCAACGTGGCTGATCCCCATTTTTTTCAGTTGAAAATATATTAGATTGCATATGATTTTTAACTGTACGCGTTGTTTGTGCTTGCTCATCACCAAATATGATACTTGAGCCGCCGCCTGGCTGTCTTAAAACTCTGGAAGATGGCTTCTCAGTAATACCAATGCCGACAAAGTTTTTTGTGCTGCTCATATTGCCACAATTTTTTCGAATCTACAATATAAACAATTTTATAAATTAGAATTAAAGTTTTTCTTTCAAAATCTTGAGCGATTTTTTACCTTTTAGTTTTTTAAATTAATACGAACGACGACGATACGCTTTTACGAAAGAAAAATGCACTAAACAGCAACAAAAAAAGATGGCAGCAAATATTTTCGTACCCTTTTGTTTTATAAAACTAAAATAAGTTAATCAACATAGATGAAGCGATGCCTTATGCCTCCTCTATTATTACCTTCTTCGCGAATTGTCAAAATCGAGTACAACAAAACGTGATATTTGTTTGAGAAGAAAAAAAGTTTTGTGCAGTATAATGAATAAACTTCGAATAAAAGTAGAATTGTGTAGTATGGTGCTCACTTTTTGTCAGAAAATTCTAGTCAAAACGATATTTGGTCCTAATTGTGGACTTTCTGAATTTTTCCGTGCTTATAATTATGTTTTTTTTTTCATTTAATACTTGAATAAAATGGGATTTTGAAATTTGTTCATGTTCGGGTTAGTTGTAAAGAAAAGAATTATGTAAGGAAGAACGAGAGTCCGAGCTTTTCCCTATATTAGATTATTTCAGCCCGTGCGAAGCCTAGAATAAATGGGACTAACGAACCAAAATCCCATTGGATTTTATTTCTAAAAATTTTTGGCTTTTACAGCGAAGCAAAAATTCAGAATGCTAAATTGAGACCAAACAAACAGTTCTTGTTGATTGAAATCAGATTTAGGCAATTCGTGAGGTCTCCTAAAGTCATATGTCATAAGTACTGCGTTGAACAGAATTGGGACGGGTTCGGGAAAGCGGCAACGATTGTTCGCTGTCAAAAAATATAACACACTTGATCGTATGAAATTGAACTGAACTGCGGCGTACGACTGGTAACCTGATGACGGGTATCCGTCCATTTAGATTTAATTCTATTTTCATTGTTGGCTGGGGGCGTTCAGTGTATCATTTCCAATCAGCTTATGTGAATATTTTTGTTTACATTTGAAATGTAAATGAAAACAAATTGGCAGCAGAATTTTCCGTCGATCATCACCCGACGCAATTGTGTTTATTCGAACTATTTCCCGAAGAGGCTTTTTTTTGACAGTGAGTAATCGTTGCCGCTTTCCCGACCCCGTCCCAATTCTGTTCAACACATAATGCGTTGAAATGAATTGGGACGGAGTAGGGAAATCGGCAACGATTACTCGCTGTCAAAAATTATAGCACACTAGATCGTATGAAATGGAACAGAATTGCGACGTACAACCGGAAAACTGCCGACGGATACACGTCAATTTAAGGTCCAACTAAACCATGCATGCCTTGACAGAATTCAGCTTTTGCAACTGCGCGAATGCACACATATCGTATATTAAATCATGATTACTATTATTCAATCATTGGACGCAGATTTGTGTTGTCTTATTTTATTTTTATACTCGCACAGTTGCATAAGCTGACTTCAGTCAAGGCATGCATGGCTTAGCTGTGCCTTTAGACTAACTAGACAGTGAGGTCGAACGTCTGCCGGGCTATAAGACTCTGTATTTTTTTTCCATCTGGTGTTTTTTGACCAACCAAAAAATATGGTAACTTGTAACCAACCACGTACGTCAAAATTTTTTTTACTGCATACATATTTATTTTATTTGAAAGGGAAATAAATAATTTTAATAACTAATATAAAATAACAATATAATAAATATCTAGTTGTTCTACAAAACACATATTAGTTTATAAAGAAGAAAATAGAATGGACAGAAGCATCCTAAACAAAACTGATGTCGAAAAATGGAGCTTTCCACTGCAAGAACTTTATCGATTGGCATTAACTTTTTATAAACGTACATATGATGTGTCCTTAAAAAATACTTAACTTATTTTATATACTTTAGAAAATTCTGGCAAAGCCATACATCTTTCATATGAGGACAACCTAAAATTGATTGCTTTTAAGCAACAGGCAACAATGGGTCCTTTTAATGCTAAGCGTGCCACAGATTTAGGAGTACTCGATGTCATCGGTCGTGATAGACGCATACATTGGCAAACGCTGGGCGACATTAGCAAAGAGCAGGCAATGGAGGGATTTATTGATCTGCTTGACGCTATGTGTAGCGCTTTTCGTCCATACATCGAAGCTGTGAAACAGAATCGCAATGACACTCTTACAGCCGAACTGCAAAAAATGGAAGAGGAAAAGTTGGAACGAGAAAAACGTGAAAAAGAGCAGCGCGAACTATTAGAGGAAGGCTACAAGGAAGAAATTCAACGTAGACAATTGCAGGATGCTCTCAACAAGCAAACATATCATCAGTTTAAGGTAAAATGTTTTTTCTCGTATACTTATGCCGAAACTTAAAATTTAGAAGGAAAGATAAGAAAATTTTGGAAAATAAAGTTATAAAATATAAATGAATAACATCGGGCTTCATATAAAAACGTAATTAAAGCTACAATGAAGCCTTTGAAAAGCGCCTAGTTCATTTAGATTTATTAAAATTAATAGAAACTTTATTGCATGTAGAAGTACATACAGTTAGCGACAAAAGTCTACATACACCCCCACTTTCTGCTATATCGATAATCCAAAAATATAAGGATTGAAATAGATAAGCGCACATTGTACACCTCAAGGTCATGTTCCCAACAGCTCAAGTGTTAAGAGCGGCCGTCAAAAATAAAATTGCAATTCATGAACAGTCAGGGGTTCGAGTCCAAGTACAACATTAACCAAAAACTTGTCTGATGAGGCTATGTATATATGTATAAGAATATGTATATATGTGATAATAGCCGAAACATATGTCACCAATTACCAGGTTAAATTGTTCCATTTGTTATCTTTGTCATGTTTGTTGAATAAAAAGCATTGATAAATTAAGTAAAAATTTTACGATCATATTGTTCTTTGCTGAATGACTGTAAGTTCAAATGTTTAATAAAATAAATAATCAGTCGCTAAAAGCAATTTTCTTAAACATAAAGAGAACACGCCGATTTCGGTAAAAAATACATAATTAGTTTAACGTGCTGTAAGTCGCAACAAATCTTCAGGACCTGATGGCAAAGCAGTCCAGTTCTACTCAATTTGCAATAATTTCTGAATGGTTCTACTTAAGAGTTTGAACTGAACCACACAAAACATTCTGAATGTGAAACTAAGAAGGGCTATGTTATGTTTTTATGTATTAGCAATTTATATATACGAGTTTTATACTTTTGTAGAACTATGCTGAGAAACAATTTCCTGGGAACCCAGAGCAACAAGCTGTATTAATTCATCAATTACAACAGGAGCACTATCATCAGTATATGCAGCAACTTCACATACAAAATCAAATATCAACAACGACAATTAACAATAACACAACAAACACTGTTGATGGAAAATTGCAACAACTAAACATAGCAACCGAAGATAAAATTGAGAATGCAAACAAAGAAACTCCATTTAAAACATTCATTACATCAACAAATGTAGAAGCTTCTAGCGATAATCAAGTGCTGGAAAATCAGCAACAATCTGATGATGATGATTATGTTTTAATACGACCTGCAAAAATATGGACACGATCTGACATTGAAGAATTCAAAGCAGAAGTCTCAGCTGGTGATGGTGATGGTGTTATAACAATTGGACATGGTGATACTGTTACGGTATGTAACGCTCAATTTCTGTACTTACTTAAAAAACATATTGTTTTCCATTTCCTTACTTTTTAGGTGCGTGTACCAACCAATGCAAATGGTAAATGCATATTTTGGGAATTCGCAACCGATAACTATGATATTGGATTTGGTATATATTTTGAATGGAGTAAACCAGTTACGAATGAAGTTACTGTTCATATCAGCGACAGCGATGATGATGAAGATTTCGTCGATGAGGATTATTTATCAACAACCGATGATTTAGAATGTGGCTCAATGGCAAATGATCGCAACGTGCTTGGTAATAACTCTACAGCTATTAAGCCCCCAATTTCGATAATCGTTCCAATTTATCGACGTGAATGTAATAATGAAGTTTACGTTGGCTCGCACGCTTATCCCGGCGAAGGAGTTTATCTATTAAAATTTGACAATAGCTACAGCATTTGGCGGTCGAAAACTTTGTACTATAGGGTGTATTATGAACGTTAGTAGCTTTTGATCTTTTGTCGATTTGGTATACATGACATTTATTTTTTTTTTGCAAATAAATCATGGAACGTTGAAACTTAAATAGAGTTTATTTAGTGTCATTGAAAAAGGTAAAAAACACCTATTTGTATGTATTATATGTTTATTGAGGGTATTCATACAAACTCATAAAACAGTTTTTGTATAGCTTTGTTTTAAAAAGAAATTATATTTAAAAAATAGCTTAGTATACAAAAGTATATTATTTTTTCGTTTTTGCTTATTACAAACAAACTTACAATTAAAAACGAAAAACAAATATTACTTTGACACATGAAAACCAGGAGACAAAAATGCAAAGCAGGACTTGTTGCATTAAAAAAATTGTTAAGTCAATCCGTGCTATCAACAGAACATTCTCAATGCAGTTTTAAATTTAAAAATCAATGCAGAGCTCGCTCTGTGCGCTCGAGCTTTTGATAAGGAATCTTAGATAAAAAGAAAAACGCCTGAGTTTTTAAAGATTTTTTTAAAATCACTGTCATGATATTGTTCATTTTCATTTCAATGGGGCTCCTTTGTGTATGAATCTGCGGTTTTTGTACTTTAAACAATTATTTTTATTTTCCTAAAAGTTTAAAATAGATTTGCATTTGATTTAGGAGCACATCTGAAACATATACATACGTTCTCTTCAAAATAAACTTCATGGGAGCTCTAATTGCAGATGATTTGGTGCATTAATAAATTGTTGTGGCAATGTGCGATTGTAGTCTCAGCGTATCTGTGCTATCAACAGAACATTATCTTTTCTGTTGGTTTGGTATTGTCGTGGGTGATGCACTTTTAAATTTAAGATACATTATAAAATAAAAAATCAATTCTGAGTATGCTCTGTGTGTTCGAGTTCTTAGATAAGGGATCTGAGCTAAAAAAATCGCCTATGTGCTGTCATATTTTTTAATTGTTGATTTTCATTTTAATGGAACACCTTTCTATATAAGTCAGCTGTTTTTGTATAGAAGACGTTTACATGAGGAAACTCTTGAGAAAAAGTTTTCCTGTTTGTTGGCAAGAAGGGAAAATCGAAAGGGTGGTGTACAGAATTTGTCGTACCCGCAAACTCTCTTTTGTTCTATTCGTTAGCTGATATTATGCTTTGAATTTACGTTTGTTGTGGCGGGTTGACGCAGTAATTGCTTTGAAATTTTCTTACACAAATAAATTCTAGTTTTCGTGTGTAAACGTAAAGTAAATTCACAAAAGAGAATAGACAAGAATTTGTCTGACCGAATTTCTTCGTATAAACGTTGACAAATTGAGCTCGTGTATTATGTTTAGTGATGTGTCAACTCGGAAATATTCCAAACCGAGTTGAAAATCCACCCAAGCCGAGCTCAACCGAGTTGGTCGAGTTGAAAACTCAGCGAAACAGAGTTAAGCCGAGTTAACTCGAGTTACCTTAATCGAGTTGACCTAGCCGATTTTGTAAGAAAAATATGAGTATTAATTTCATTTAAAACAATGATATAAATTTTAAATTCAGGAGAATTTACATAAAAATAAAAATTTAATAGGCAAGAAATAATAAATATGTAGTATATTGAATGTAAATAGATTAGAGGCAGTTAGTGTAAAGCCTGTTTTTCTTTTTTGATTTTTAAATATCTTTCGAATAATACACATCGTATTAAAATTACCTTAGGGACTTTGAAAATATATATACAGAACTTCCAACATATGTATGTGCATCCAATTGATCAGCATTAACTTCTTTACTATATGTGTGTCTGAGGTGAAGTCCTTAAATTAAACAATGTCTGAACCAAATCTTACAAAATTCAAATAAGCCAAAAAAAAAGTATGGTGTGAAGTATTGCGTATGGTATAATGTCAAAATTAGTAATGTGTCAACTCGGAAATATTCCAAACCGAGCGAGTTGAAAATCCACCCAAACCGAGTTGACAGACTGAACAAAGAATTATATATTTAAAGAACGTTGGCTATCTCAACTCGATTTGACTCGAGTTAATTTCAACTCTAGTTGAACCGAATTAGCAAACCGAGTTCGCCATCACTAATTATATTAATTCTTTTCGTAATGCATTTTAAAATAGATTTGCTAAAGATTCATTTTATTAAAAAGAGTTTTGTATTTTTAATTAAGAGAAATCTCAGTGTTTTAGGCATTGAAACTTCTTGTGATGACACCGGCATTGCAATCGTCGATGCGGAGAGTAATGTGCGTGCAAACATTTTGGATTCACAACAAAACTTTCACACCAGGTAGGATTATAACTTTCAAAGTACATGCTGCTTATATTAATTTTTATTTTTATAGGTATGGTGGTATCATACCGCCCAGAGCTCAAGATCTACACAGAGCAAGAATTGCCGATGTTTTTGAGCGCTGCATGGAAGCATCGCAGATGACACCCAATCAGTTAGATGCAATAGCTGTGACAGTACAGCCTGGTAAATACATTTATACATATGTTGAACATTCTTATTTTTTGACCCAAAAATCCAAAGTATATCCGGTGCTAATGACCATTTGATTAAAAAAAAATTTAAGTTAATATCAAATTCATCTGCAAACAAATAAGTTATACTTTTTAAGGTTTGCCTTTAAGTCTTCTTATTGGTTTACGCTTTGCCAAACATGTGGCCCGCACGTACAATAAACCCTTGGTAGCAATACATCATATGGAAGCACATGCACTACAGGCTCGTATGGAGAACCCCATACCTTATCCATTTCTCTGCCTTCTTATAAGTGGTGGCCATTGTCAGTTAGCATTTGTACGTGGACCACAACAGTTTAATTTACTGGGCGAGTCATTAGACGATGCACCAGGTGAAGCATTCGATAAAATTGCACGTCGCCTACGCTTGTATATTATGCCGAAGTATCGCAATTGGAGTGGCGGACAGGCGATTGAAGAAGCAGCGTTACAAGCGCATAATCCGTACGCCTTTGAGTTTTGCTTGCCATTGTCCCATCAACGTAATTGCAACTTTAGTTTTGCAGGTATTAAGAACAATGCATTTCGTGCCATAAGAGCTGAAGAAATTAAGCAGCGTAAGAAATTTTATGTAGCGCAGTCTTATATTGTTGATAGATTTTCTTTTTAGGTACCCCACCAGATTGTCTCATTTCAAACTATAGTGATTTTTGTGCTTCATTACTATATGCTTGTAGTCGTCATCTGATGAACCGCACGCAACGTGCTCTAGAATATTGTATTTCACGCGATTTGTTCGGTAAGGCCGAACGTTATCTTATTGTTTCTGGTGGTGTAGCAAACAATGATTATATTTTTGAAGACATCACGCATGTGGCCGCACAATTTGATTGTCATACGTACAGACCTTCAAAAAAATATTGTTCTGACAATGGTGTCATGATTGCATGGAATGGCATTGAGCAGATTCTACAAAATAAAAGCTGCTTGCGTTGGGACTACGATAATATCTATATACAAGGCAAAACCAGACTTGGAGACTTATTAATCGATGATGTGGCGCGAGCAAACTTAAAATGTAAATGGATTCAGGCAAGAAAAAGACAACTTGCACAATAAAAGTACGAACGAATCTTTTTAATTAGCTATGAAAAATACTATAATAAAATAAAATTAATTTAAACTTACTATACAAAAGAGTTTTTAAATATATTTTTTATATAAATTAGCTGTTTATTTCTTTAAAAAAAATATAGTTACACTTCGTAGAGGCAAGTCTATACACATAGCAGGGGTCGACAAGAAATTTTAAGTGGGGTGCGGATACTGTTGAGCATTTTTATCAAGGTCCAGAAAAAAACCTCATATTCCCTAATTTTTTTTAATTTTTACTCAAAATAATATGAAGCACACTAGATACTCGTATGTAGGTAGGTTTGTACTCAGAAATCAATAGGAAAAACTACATTTGCTGACTTGAGCCAGTTTTTTAAAGTTGGGCTCACGCGGTCAGCAGCTTATGCGAAGAGTGTCTTCAAGGTGGGTGGCCGATAATCTTGAGCGGCATTGGTTATTCAAAAAATTCATTTTTGAAAATGAAGTTTCAGAAACACTTGTCTAAGGTAGACGAGGTTCGTTCTTCTTTTATTTGCCAAATGCACTAAGTCATTGAAAGTTTTAACTTAACATTGCTTTCCGAGATATTGTGCAAAGTTTTTTTTGTCAGCCTCTTACAATTGCAAAAAAAAAATTTTGCGAGAGGAAACGAAAGTGAAAAATGCATCGCTGCCTCCCGGAATATTTGTTAATGCTGCCGCTATGCTTTAACAAACGAAACTTCACAAAAACAACAACAAAATTTAAGTTCTGTATGCAAAGTCTCGTGTGGTTACAAACATAGTAAGGGAATGCGGGGAGTAAGGAGTAAGTTTTAACACTCAAATTCTGAGAAAACCAAATAGCTCAGAATACGTTTTTTGGCTTCTGCGCTTTCTCTCTACACTGTGTATTGTAGGCAATATCATCATCTGGCGTTGTAAGATAAAGTTATGAGTGCCAAAAAATTCAAATGAAATTGTTTTGTTCATAAGAAACAGTGATGGGGTAAATATTAAAGCGATGGGATGTAATTGGCTTACAAAGTGAAGTTAATTTTCCAAAAAGTGTTAAAATCAGAATACACCTACACCTCCTCTACACGCCTACTAATTCAAAATACGAAAAAATTCACATTTGAATTATTGATATTCTTGTAAGCAAAGTTTCATATGTGGGGCATTTCACGTGAAAGTAACAACGAAATAAATATGTTCATATTCGGCCTAATTAAACTTGTAGAAGGGTGTAAAAACATAATTTTGTTTTTTTATAAGGCTTAATTGTCAAGATATGGGCTTCTAAAAATTGAAGAAATGTGAAGAACGTATTTTCGGAAACAGTTTTTCAAATTTAACAAATTTTCAATAAAACATTGTGGTTATTATACGAAATTTACTGCTCTTTTCAATTATAAAATCAGATTCAAACTTTGATTTTTTTTTTATTATAGAAAACTGGAAGTAAACATCTCAAATCAGAATTTCAACAATTTCGACCTTTTTTACAGTTTTTATTTTAACTTTGAAATATGTATAGCTAAAAATTTTTACACAATACAGTGGAAGTCCAATATAACGTATAATTAAACAACAAATTTCCTTTTTAATGAACAGTTTTTGAATTAGGAACGCTAAAAATGTTCACTATTCCAAATAACGAACATTGTTTAATTCAACAATAACTGTTGAACTGAAATAACTTTTTTACCAGTAAAGGTACGAGTTAATATATGCGTTAATAAAATTCAGTTTCTTTAACAAAAAACACTTCGATCTAACGAGCTTTACGATATTACGACTGACCCGTGCATTAACTAGTTCGATGTATTGGACGTCTACTGTATACTAAAAATTTCAAAATCGGACTTGCATTAGTTAAGTATATGTGTATATGAATTGAAGTACATACGTGACACACTTAGCATGGTACCTGGCCCTTTATCTGGCCATAAATGGCATAAATATACTTCATGTGAAGTTATAAAATTATTAGGCCGCCAATTTGAATTTAAAAAGTTGTGCATGAGCTGAGCCGAATTCCTCTCTCCAACTCTTGTGCTCTATCTCTCCTCACGAATCGTAGGGCCTCCCACAAAACTCTTCCAACGTGCACGATCAGTAGCGAGTGCCTTCAATTCTCTTCAACATTTACCAAACTCACGCATTTCCTGATATTGCGAACTTTTACACTATAACTTAGGACGGCCGTGTTTTCATAAACCCTGAGGGATCCACCCCAATGCTTACCGACAGACTTCAGTTGGTGATTTTCGCAACGTGTCCCCATTCTGTTTCCACTTTTGCCGTTCGATTTGAATGGAAATCGGACCATGACTTCATCTGGTGGAAATGGTCCTTTTTTAAATTTTGGTGAAGACAATTGCTGGTTAACCAGTTTTCACAGCCGTATAAAAGTCGAATTTAGTAACACAAACAATTTAAATATATCAAATTTAATGAAATTGGACACGTGACAAATTCCTGTCCATACATTCACCTGAATCTACCACTGCAAGACGGCTTATATTCTTACTAAGATTATTACCTAAAAAATATTTTATGACTGACCTATTATCATTTTTACTAAAAACTGGATAAATTGTTAATTGAAAATGCTACAAACATGTTATCAATCAATGAAAACCAACGGTCAGATTTTGATAAAAACTTCGCTACTGCATAATTTCAATGCGAAAAAATTTTTCAACCAAAGCAGAAATTAAAGAAAAACATACATGAGAGCTAAAACAAAACTTATTTACTCGAAACAAATTTTAGATCTTAGTTGGCTAAATTCAAATATAATGATAGTTTTTGCACGCACCTGTTTTAAATCTCATTTAGAACTGTTCCAATAAAAGAAAATTAAGAAAAGGACAGACTAAGATTTTTTATAAAGTAGAAAGTTCTAACAAAAACTATTCATGTGCTCATTTACCGCTTAAATTAACAAGAAAGAATAAAGTTGAACAATAAATATAAATAGCAATACCTATTATTTTTATGTTATATTTTATTATAATAACTGCAATCAATAATTACAATGTCTATAACTAAAATAATGTAAAAATTGATAATGTATATATAAAAATATTAAAAATGCATATTAGTTCAGTATGAAGAACTATAATCATTTTTATGTTATACTTTTTCATTTCGTTTCTATTTTTTCTTCAATCTTAATCATTTCCTTTATTTTATCATTTATAATATATTAGCAAATTGGTACTGGTTATTTTTGCAAATCAAATAAATTAAAAATAAAAACATTAGTTGCTTAATTTGTTAAACAGTATTTGTTGCTTATTTTTTGTGTTTTGATAATTTCCAATGGAATACAGAAATTTTAATGTTATATTTAAGTTTCTTGAATTATTTTTTTTTTTCAATTTATTATCAAATCGTATTGTATATTATAAAGATTGAAATAATATATTTTAATATATAAATTACATAAAATTATAAGAATTTGCACTTCCTTTTCTTTGATGGTTCTGGTGGCTCCAGTGCAGCCAAAATAGCTTCATCGAAAACATTTTTTAAGCCTTTCTGCAATAAACAAATTAATAATTTTTATGCCTTTGCTATGAAAAGTATGAGTATGTTCTTACTTGTGTTAAAGCAGAGCACTCAACGTATTTTACTGCTTTTAATTCTTTAGCCAATTTTTCACCTTGCTCCATAGTTATTGGCTTTTGTTTATTTTTGGCCAATTTCTCCAAAGTGCTACTTTCATCGCGTAAATCAATTTGAGTGCCTACCAATAGGAATGGCGTTTTCTGGCAATGGTGCGTTATTTCTGGTACCCACTGCAATATATAGTTAAGAGTTCACTTATACTTATTTTCAATTATTTATTATATTTGATTGGAACTTACCTTTTCCTTAACGTTCTCAAATGAACTAGGACTAACAACAGAAAAACAAACCAAAAATACATCTGTTTGCGGATATGATAATGGACGCAAACGATCATAATCCTCTTGACCAGCAGTATCAAAAAGACCAAGTGTGTAGGGCTCACCGCCAATCATAACTGTTACAGCATAATTATCGAATACGGTTGGAACGTACTCTGATGGAAATTTATTGGTTGTATAGGAGATAAGAAGGCATGTTTTACCGACAGCACCATCACCAACAACAACGCACTTAATCGTTTGCATTGTAGCTGCTTTGACTAAAATAGTAAGGAATACATTTATGGTCAATGACTTTAATATAATTTATCTATGATAGCTTGAAGGCTGAAAAATATTAGTAACTGAAATTCAAAAACGAAAACAAAAATGCGTCGCACCTTGGAAACATTCCCACCATTTATTTTGTTTGATAAATATACCTTTAATATTTTAAAGTTACGAATAAGTTCTGTACCTGATTTCTATAACTTGAGCATAAGTTTACTTTAGAAGCGAATATGGAATTAGAATTTGGTGACGCGCATCTACTTTCAGAGATATAGGCATCGGATGTTGGGATAAAGCTTTTCAAAAAATCGTCATACGTTGAAAATCTCCGGATCGATTTTCAAAATTAAGGTTTCAGACGAAAGTTTATTTAACGTGTAACATTTTTCGAATAATTACCAATATTTTACTAAAAATTCTAGATCTTGTTCATTTGCTTTCCTTAAAAAACTAAAATGTGTATATGAGTAATTTCCAATGACTATATATTCGAAAGTAGATCGGAGCTACAATTTTTGGGTTTTTAAGGAATTTATTTTACACCAAATTTTTTTGTTCAAACAAAGATTTAATTTCGATGGGATTGTAAAAAATAATAAAAAATGGGGTAACTTTGATTAAGCTACATTTCCAATCTCTTATTTTAGAGCTGTACGCATCGAAAACAATATTTTAGAAATAACTATTCGGTTGACTATCGTACAATCATTTTGGTAACATTAAATTTTACGATTCCTTTTTAATCAAAAATCGCTCAACTATTTATTTGAATAAATGAGCATTCACCAAAACATGTTTTGATTTCAAGCTTTTTGTTATATTGCTCCTTCTTAACACAACCCACGGTGAGCCTTAACCATAATTTAATGATGTTTTGGGTGCAAAAAAAATCCTTTGGGGGTTTGATAGTATACTGTTTCTAGATCATTAAAACCAAAAATCAAAATCATCGGTGTAGAGCTGCCTGAGAAAACTCGATTTGAACATTTCTCGTCTAAAATACGAAATTTCTCATACGGCGGTGCGAACTTATTCACATTTTGTTACTATGAAAATTGTTAATGAGAATCTTGTAACAATTATTATGTTTAATTAATAGATATAATTACTATGAATAATAACACCATTATAATTACAACAATAATCAATTGTTTATTAATATTTTTATACATCTACGTACGGAATACAATAAATACATTTTAACAGGTACTTTAATGGTTACAGTTTGAGTATAAATAAGATAGTAAAACTAAACATGAAAAGAATTGTAACAGTATACAACATGTAATAATTTCTGAGAATAATTTGGATGATTTATACCAACTTTTGTTTGATTCCACGCTAACTTAAAATCATGATGCACTGACTCCATGGCCTGCTCGCCAAAAAATGCCAATCCCATACCGTTCTTTTCACAAAACTGCGCGACATGAAAAAAAAACTGCATGAACTTTAGGTGTAATGTTGACACTTAAAGCTATTTAGCTTTTGTTGAATGCCTCTATGCAAATTTTGTAATTCTCGTGTAGATGACTCTCAAAACAAGCAGATACGACTTTCTCAAAATCTTGGAATACTTAAAGATATTTAAGTGTAGCAAGATTAGTTGATCTTCGTAATAGGTCCACTTTTTTCAGAAGAATTCTACATGCATTACCCTTGAAACCAGAACATCCGTGTGTAATTTCTCGTGAAACGTGACAAGCGGCAGCCCAAGCCAGAGCTTCTTTTTCGCAGTCTTTCAGCAGGTGATTGAAAACAGTGTTAACAACCCCTAGCATAAGATGCAATTCTGGTGGCGGAATAACATCGAGAAACGTTTTGCCTTCAGTTGCCGTTATGAGCGGGGCATGGACGCAATTAAAATAGTCCTTCGCCAAGTCCTTTGATCCTTTTCCTTCGTCCATCCATTTTTGATAGTTATTCAAAACGTTCGCCGAAGTCGAAGTGCATTCTACTAGATATTGAACTCGCGTGGTTGAAATGCAATGATGTGGTTTTCCTCTTCCGATAATCGTTTTGAAGAAGATGGTGTTTTTGTGCTATCTGCAATGATAATGAATAATATTAAAAATACATTTTTACTTGAAGCAAAAAAATTCATAATTAGAAAATTTACCATTTTGAGTTTTAGAGCTTTTACCATAGAAATTATCATGTCGATTACGAGCAATTTCGCAGATCTTACAGTCACATTTTGCTCTAGTCTGCTTAACCGGTCCAAATGACGAGAAGTCTGGTGTTTTCAATTTTTTCCCTTCTTTTTCTGCCTTTTGTACAGTTCTTCTGCATGCCGAACATAAAGCTGCAGGCAGCCTATTTTCATCAAGATAGTTGTCGAGTACACTTTCTACATCACTTTTAAGCTTTTTTTGTATGACGAACATTTGTTTTTTTTTTCAAACAGAAATAACAAACTTTAAACCGATTTTCATCGTGAGTCAATGCTGTAGTCGGCATATTCAATTTTTTTTAATACCAACGCTTTATACAAAGATACTGTTAAATGAATTCAAATATGTTCAACCACTGTATTTCAGACGAAAAATGTTCAAATCGGGATTTCTCAGGTAGCTCTACACCGATGATTTTAATTTTTGGTTTTTAATGATCTAGAAACAGTATACTATCAAACCCCCAAAGGATTTTTTTTTGCACCCAAAACATCATTAAATTATGGTTAAGGCTCACCGTGAACCAAATGAGAAAAAAATAAAGTGCTTTACGATTCCTTTTGAATCAAAAATCGCTTAACTATTTAATTGAATAAATGAGCATTCACCAAAAAATGTTTTGATTTTAAGCTTTTTGTTATGTTGCTCCTTCTTAACACAAACAAATGAAAAAAAAATAAAGTGCTGAAAAATATTTTAAGGCAAGTATTGGACAGATAAAATTTGAGACATGAAACTCTTTTTCCCCTCGCTTGTCAAAAGTGAGTCTCTAGTCTTGTTACTTACGATTTTGACAGTCTTCAAGTTTTAGCCACAAGAAATTTGTCTGGGTGAAAAATTGAATTTTTTTTCGTAGGAGAAGTGATCAGCTGTTTTTTACTCTCATTATTTCTCTCTCAACCACCACCTTTTTTCCGGATGATACGTGTTTGTTTTAAAACTTTATAAATATTTACCTACTTTTTTCGGCTGATACAGACCTTAGTTAAGAATAATAATGAAACACTATAGACAGTTAGTTGGCAGTCATGATTATTTATCAGTCGCAGTTGGTTTCTTCAGTAGCAGTGGTTTTTCTATACAGCAGTTGTTTTTATAAATTCAAGAATTAATTAATGAAACATTTACAAATGTTCCATTATGCCTTTATATTTCATTACATACATATGTGATATATTTATATTTCAAAAAATATATGTGTATTTAAATTTCAAAAAAGGTTATGAGTATTTTAAAATTTTTGTTTAAGAATGCTTTATTTTATATGAAAAATAAGTTGCAAATCTTAATTTAAATATTTACTCGGGGGTGGGTTTCGGTATTTTTTTTTTTTGCTTTTTTTTAATTCTTTTAATTGAATGCATAATATCTCAAGAATATTGTGTCAAAATATCAAGTTGATTGGAGCAAAATTGACGAAGCTATGAGTATTTTTATACCTGTCGGATTGCTGTACCTTATAAACGTTTCATACCGGATTTTTTAGCCGATTTTTTCGCAAATAATTGTGTTTTTCCCTTCAAAGTGTTCGAAAAAATTCAAAAATTGGAATTTCGAAAAACCCTCCCAGTTACCTGGGGAAAACTATTATCTAACGAATGAACTTTAATTTTTTGATTTCAGATGATCCAGCACCAAGTTATGAGGGGCACCGCAATTCTACTTTTTTCCGAGACACGTCTGAACAATTGCTGCCATTGCCGTATTTTCTAATATTTCTTCGTGAAAATTTGATAAGATATTCTTCGAATGTCATACTTTAATGTACCATTGGTTGGGTAAAGATATTTTAACTGTGTCGTCACAAAAACAACATTTCAACAATAATTTTTTTGTTAATAAAATTATTATTTCATTATTCATAAAATGTTTTTCAAATTATCCTGCAATATGAATTTTTTATGAAGGCGCGCACGAATCTAATTGTATATTTTCCAAATTTATGTCGGGAATTTCGATTTGAAAACATACATTCACACATTTAGCATTGGTTAAAGAATAACACATAAAAAAAGATGATAAGCAAAAAAGTTAATGCTTAAACGAATTAATTTAGTTTTGGGACGGGATTCCACAAGGCAAAACCCTATATACTATATTCTATTAAACACTTCGAGCTCATTTCTAGCTGCAATCTTTGTTAAAAAATTTACCCAAATACCGCTGGCAACTTATCAGCCAATGTAATCTTAAACTTTTAACAACAAAAAACTGACCTAAATTCAGGCATTTTCAAGAATCGAAACGGGCTTTGAGAAGGCAACCCTGTTGGTTATTTTCGTCAAAATGCATCAAAATCTTTCTTGTACATCACATCTATAATCTTATACACTAGAATTTTCTACTGGGATCCCGAAAGTCAAAAAATCAATTGCGTAAATTTGAATAAATTTTGAATGAAAGCATGACAAAAATACCTATTCTAAATAATGATACTATTATATTTCTTCTTTGATACTTTGTTTTTTTAGCTGCTAATTAGTTAACAATAAAAGTAAAACAAATTGTGTAGATTTTTTTAAGGTTCGTGCTACAAAATTATAAGAAAATTACAAAAAATTTTTTAATATTCCTTAAAGGTTGAGGTATGTATTTTTGGACTAACAGGACAATGTAGTGAACTAATATTTGTATGCAATATTTATCTTAATCGTTAGAAAATATGACACGTGTCCAAGTAATTTGCGAAAAAATTAGCTGTCAGTTTTTGCCTCATCATTTTGTTTGCTGCTTTTAAGAGTAATGCTCATTCCAAAACGCGAATTATTTAATGTTTGGCGTAATGAGAGAGATTCAACAACAAACTCTTTAATTTTAAACTACGTTTTTACTAAAAAGAGGCTCTGTGGCTATAGAAATTCAGATAAGAGATAAAGATATGAGTAAGAATAAGATAAAGCCACTTTTGCTTAATTTTATTATCAAACTCAACAAAAAATTAAAAATTGCAATAGACCGCTGGAGTCTTTCGATTCTGCGCAACAAAGAATGATTGGATTCGAATATAATATAGCATGAGCTTTATTAACAATGATAGACGGTAAAACATTTAATGTCATTGCCACTCCGAAAGTCATCAACAATTTCGAAGTTTTAAGACGAAGTGTAAATGAAAATAACTGTTAAGATTTTACAAAGTCATTGTTGAAGAGAACACAAGTAAAACAATTCACGAAATAAAATTGAAAATGGACTTGCTTGTAGACACATCTAAGCAAAGCTTTTTATGGAGCTGTATTCGTGGTTAAAGTTTATGCAAGCCATACGTTACAACCGCTAAATGTACAAATAGTAATCTCTCTCCGTTATATGTAAACGTTATTTGAAAAGAAAGTCTCAATAAAGAATTCAAGTCAAAAAATTCCCGCCCAAATTTAACACGACTCATTCATTGAGTTGTTCACAAGTGTACAAGAACCTGTACTGGTAGTAAATATTACAATATGATTGCATCATATTTGGACAGGAAGTCAATTGTGACTATCGTAAGCAACTGAATAAAATTTTCGGCTATTGTGCCATAGATCGTTACAATGGTACTGACAGCGTAGAAGACGATGGGGGGGGGGAGGGGTCTAAAAGAGGTTTTACAAAGATTTCTTCCAGTGTTTCGAAACTAAATATGGTTATTTGGCTTTTTTTACGTTACCGCCGGCAACTTACCGGAATGTTTTTTTTTAATGTGTTTGAGGTAACACTGGCGTGCTCTGGCATAGAGTTGAGTGTTTTATGTATTATTCAGAAAAGCTAATATTGTCGGTTAAAAAGTAAAATTCACTAAGAAACGTTTTTTTTTTAGGTAAGTTAGTGCAAGTTTCATGTTAAAAAAAAATTGTTTGCTTTGAAGAATTCGTACAAAATATACAATTTCTTTTAACACTCTTGGCTGTAATGGGCTAAATATTTCAAAATCTATGATAGATCAATTATTTGGATTTAGATCAGCATTTCCTAAGGGAGCTAAAAATCAAGAAACAGATATAACAACGACATTTTGTTTACATTAGTGTTTTCATTTATATGGTTTGGTGCCTTAGACGCGTAAGCCCGCTTATAAAAGAATGTTTGTATGAAAAATTATTCTGCAATCAAGTTTAAAACCAATGGCAAGGTAACATTTTTAAATATTTGCGTTTGATATCTAAAGATGGAAATTTGTGTTACCAACACGGGGGCTATGTACGTGTTATTATGATCGCGGTGATAACAGGATGTTTTATATAGCGTTTATTAGCGTTTACATGCGTCTAAAGAAGGCTTAAGTTTACTTTAGCACAAGTCCTAAAATTTTTTTAATATATTTGCAAAAAAGTGTCGGTCGGTGTGATCGCAACTTGAGAATATAGCTTTTATAAAAAGCGGTATAAGTTGGGAACTTCTGGATAGATTTCCAAAATATTGGTATCATATAAAAGGCAATTAATTAAATAAAGCATATAATCGGCAATATTAGAAATTTGTTTTTTTAGTTTTCGAAACATAACGATTTTTGTAAAATTTTTACTTGTTTTTCTAAAAAACTTTATTTTTTTCAAAAAATGTATTAACTCATAATTTTTTAACATCACAAGAAAGCACAATTCATTTGCTTGAAAATGATGTATCACTTGTAGCATTGTTTTTACATTAACCTATTTTTTGTTGGAACGTAAAAATATTAATTAATAAAATTTATTTGGAAACTATTTATGGACAACTACAACAACATTGACGTGAACAACAACAATTACAACTGACTCGCGGCTGAAGGCCACCCACTTACCCATACTCTTATGTAGAAGTACTGCGGCTAGCAAACCAGGTGTTGGATATATCATAGACTAATCCGCGGCGCAAGGCCTTCTAGAAGCCAGTGTGAGATTTTCGGGAGTTCTAAATCCTAAGCCGCGGCCGAAGACCGCCCACTTACCCTTACTCTTATGTAAAATTATTGTCCTGCCAGTGTTGGATATACTATAGAATTTAAAGGTGAGCTCGTATCAATATGAAGGAGCTCCGACAAAGTAATAGTTGCTGTTGTTGTTTAAGTCGCTGTTGTTGTAATTGGCCATACGGGGTGATTTTTTGCTACATGTTTCTTCAATGCAAGTTTTTTGACACCTCACGTGTGATTCGCAACATGTGTCAACGCCCATACGCAGTCATTGGACCGTTCTTTTTCAAAAATATTGAAAATCGCAACATTACAGTCCATTGAGTAAGGTACCGTGTGATGATTACCGACCTTTTTTTTGCCCAAGATAGAAGAATTGGACTTGGTTGATACATGGTTTGAACAATACGGTACCGCACGGCACGCGATACCATGAACTAATTGAGAGGCGAGTTTGGTGACCATTTTATCTCACGTTTTGGAGCAGTCCATTAGACGCAAAGATCATGCGATTCGACCCCACTATACTATTTTTTGTGGGGCTGCGTCAAGTTTCTCGTGTACAGGGACAAGCCAGCCACAGTTGCAGGGTTGGAAGACAACATTACAGCTGCCATTGGGGAGATACCTTCCGAAATGCGGGAAATAGCATGCCAAAATTGGAGCTTACCGATGAACCACCGGCGTAGCCGCGGGTAACATTTACATGAAATAATCTTTAAAAAGCAAATGGGAGGAATTGATGTATCGCTCCAAATGAATATTTGATTCACTATTGCAAACTTTTTGTTATTTTTTCAATTTAAAAAAAATCACCAACCAGAGTTTCAAAAAAAAATCAATTAATTTTTGGCGTTTTGGTAATAAATAGGTTAATATAAGTCCATATGATACACCATTGTGAAGCAAAAGAATTGAGCTTCTTGTGATGCTTAATAAATTACGAATTAATAATACATACAAAAATAACGGTTTTTAAAAAAAAATATTTCAAAATTTTACAAAAATCGTCATTTCTCGAAAACTATACAACGAATTTCCAACATTTATGTGTCGATTTTATACCTTATTTAATTACCTTTCATATGAGCTGATATTGTGGAAAACTACCCTGAACTCCCAACTTATATAGCTTTTTATAAAAGCTATATCCGCTACTTCTGCTGTCTCCGAAACTAAATCCGAACGACAGTTTTTTATTCTTATAGCGATACTTCCCACAAAAATTTGGAGGATTTGTGCAAAACTTGTTCCCAAAAGAAATAAAGTCCTAAGACACCATGGCGTTTATCAGGATTTCTTTTTGAAAAATACATTAATAATTCAATATCGCAGAAAATAGGTTAATTTTCACATGGACGTTGTTTTGTGATCATGTAATCTAATTGCCGTTGCCTATATGTACATATTGTCGTCGCAATATGCAACTTTTACCCTACATGTGGTGACTCAAAATGCTACATAAACTTTGATAAGATCGTCCCGAGCCTTCTCTGCAGACGTCGTTGCTGCTGTGGTAAAACACTGCAGTCATAACAATTTTTATCAGCTTCAACAGAATCGTATTTGTAAATTCAATTTCTTTTACAAATCCAACAGCAAACTGGTTTAAAATGCTTATAAGTTCTTTTCATCTTGTCTGTCTGTTAGTTTGTCCGTCCGATTATAAGCCAAGAATGTAAATGAAGGCGACATTTTGCTTGTGAAAATTTTTTAACTTCTGATTTATATTTTCTTTCGTTGCAGCTTCTGCCGCTGCTACTTACATTTGACGACGTCTCTTCACTAAGAATTTTTTTTTCGGAATAATGTCGCAATATTATGCTACGACTTTATTTTTAAAATCTATGTAATTTCTTTATGCAGCCTTTATTTCATACATTTTTCAGTAATTTTACATTTAACTTACATTTTCAACTGCAAGATTTTTGGGTTGGGCACTAGAAATAATTTTCGCCTTTCTTATATACGATTTTACTCTATACACGAACGATGAATGATGGCCGATTGGTGATGGAAGATGACAAAGAATTCATTTCCACATTTCGCTGTGTTCAGTATTTGACAATTTTATTTTTATAGCAACCGGCCTAGTGGCAAAAATGAAAACTAGACGTGAATGCCAGGTATAAATTATGTAAAAATTTAATTCGACATTAAGAACATTTGAGTAAGCAGGAGAGCTATATTACTCTCCTAGCGCTTTTAAGAGCAAAGTCAACGCTTACACGAGGAAACTCTTGAGAAAAAGTTTTCCTGTATACGGAATTTGTCGTACCCGCAAATTTCCTTTCATTCTATTCGTTACCTGATATTATGCTTTGACATCGTTTACACTAGGAAACTCTTCAAAGAAAGTTATCCTGTTTGTAGGCAAGAAGGGAAAAACGAAAGGGTGGTGTACAGAATTTGTCGTACACGCGAAATCCCTTTCGTTCTATTCGTTAGCTGATATTATGCTTTGAATTTACGTTTGTTATGGCGGGTTGACGCAGTAATTGCTTTGAAATTTTCTTGCACAAACAAATTCTAGTTTCCGTGTGTAAACGCAAAAGAAATTCACAAAAGAGAATAGAGAAGAATTTCTCAGACCGAATTTGCTCGTGTAAACGTTGACTTTGAATGTACGTTTGTTGTGGCGGGTTGACGAGGTAATTACTTTGGAATTTTCTTACACAAAGAATTTATAGTTTTCGTGTGTAAAAGCAAAACAAATATACAAAAGAGAATAGACAAGAATTTGTTTGAGTTTGTTTCACCGGATTTCCTCGTGTAAACGTTGACTATGAAAATTTTATGGTGAATGTCGGTGCGTATATTTTTCCATTTACTCTATAGGAATAAAATAAATCAAAAATATGTAAAGTGCAAAGAGAAAATACATAGATATACGTGACCTGCTCTATGAAAATTTTGTGAACCGAGATGTTTACCTTTATTAGCTGGTTTCTCAAAAACTTCTTTCCGCACGTAAGTCCTCTTTTCATTGAACAGGGCACATATGTGTATCTTCTATAGTCAACGTTTACGCGTAAACGTTGACTAAGTACAATTGGAAAGAGACGCGATAGTGAGATAAACAATACGAAACAACATGATTCTTCCTATAGGTAAGATGCGCAATTGAAGATCAAAAAAGCTCTATCGCGTGTGTTGCATAGAAAAACACATAGAAAAAAAAATGTCACGTTTTATTTTTTCTCGCTATCGCATTTCGTTCCACTTGTGCTTATAGCTTTATTTCGCCTTTATTCAACTCCTGATGAGAGGGAAATAGAAATAATTTTAGCGAACTCAGCGAGGTCTTAAGTATGCCTCATGAAATCTCCTGGCTTGTTTATCTGTACAACTTGTATGAACGTATGCTGTGAAGCCTAGTGCAAATTTATTATTTCAAATATGATTTCATGGAGTGAACATCAATGGGTTCTCTGAATAATAATCAATTTTGGCAAGATTTTATTGAGCTTTAGAAAAGTTCCAGAAATTTGGAGGACAAAATTCGAAAAATGCAAAAACCGGAATGCAAAATATAAGTAATATGAATAGCTTTCGGAAAAATCGAAGGATATGGAGCAAATATTACGGTTGAAGCATTAAAAAATAGATCAACACTTTACGACTTTGCTAACGTAGATATCTTAAAAAAATTAAGAATAGTGAAGATCAGGCTCGGGCGCTGACGACATCTACGTTCCGAACCTTCAATATTTTTACAATTTGGGTTTCTTTCCTAATTTTAAGGGAGTTAAAAACAATTTATTTTTATATTACAAGAAGCTACACCTCTACCAAATAAAAAGTAAAGAAAGGAAGTGAGTGATGTGTACGCCTCAAAATTTTTCTGCAAATGATGTTTGACAGCATGTTGTATGATGTGAACGCCCAACGAAAATTACAGTTATTCGTGTTTGTCAATCCAAGTTGGACAGCATGAAGGATCATGTGAACGCTCCTAATGAGCCACACATGATGATGTTGGCTAACGCGCGTAGAAAAAACGCTCAGTTGCACAACTTTCGGTATGAAAACGCTATAACAAATGCCGTTGACTGATTTTCATTTACGTTACGTAGTTTTAATTAGATTTTTCTGGGACAAAATTGCAAAAAAAATGATGCAAAATTTTTAGTCCAGTTGGAAGCTTTTTTCAAACTTCACACCACACTACTTTTTTTCGATCGATATTGCGAAATAGTTTAATTTTCTATTGATATTGCAATTGTCAGATTTGCACTTTTCTGCCGGAGCCAAAGAATATATATCATATTCTTTGCTTATAGTTTGTTTAGCTAACATTCTCCAATTTTATTTATTTTTGTAGGAGTGAAAAATAACTTTTAAATTTCAGTTTTTAAAGATTCTGCGTATTGCTATAATTCCTTACGATAGATAATCATTTGCAACAAAGTTTTTGTAGACTAAACACAGCAACCTAATTTGTTGGAAATTAGAAATTTTTAAGGTTTTTCTTAAACTCCGGCCGGACCATTACGGCCAGTATGTCAGTAAAGGAGCACTACGATAAGGCGATCAAAAGTGCACGTAGTAATTGTAATATAATGAAAATGCTGACGTCTGTAAAGAGTGGTCTTTCACCCAAGGTTGCCTTAAACTTCTACAGGGCTTTTGTTAGATCGAAACTGGAATATGCACGCACGTCCACTTCACATGCACCTCATTCAATCAATCAAAAAATTAGGTCTTTTCAAAATTCTACACTGCGTAGATGTATGGGGCTTACTCCGTCCACTCCAGTGCACATTATTTATGCCTTAGCCGGTGAGATGCCTCCTTTCGAGAGGAGCAGATTTCTGACGGCTAAGGAGCTAATCAGATTGAAATTTGCAAATCCTGTCTTATTTTCTAAAGTTAAGGCGGAAGCTGACTTAAATTGCAGCTACAATTGCACCTATAAGGATTTCAAATCAATTTTTGATAATCTTAACAGTAATATTGATTACAAGATTCCTTCATACTTTCATGTAAATCGCATTTTCTTGGGAGATAGGAAATCTAATGTGTCGACTGAAGTGGCTAGGTCTGAGTTTTTAGTTAAACTGAATGAATACAAAACCAGGAATTTTGTTATTTTTGCCACTGATGCTTCACTGGGGCCAGTGGTTGTGGAGTCTTTAATGTCACTTTAAATCAGAAATATTATTTTAAAATAAACAGAAAGACGTCATCAGTTTTTGGTGAACTAGTTGCCATCAAAAAAGCTATTCAAATAGCAATTGAGGATAATGTCCCTAAATTGGTGGTTTTCACGGACAGTTTGGGGTCTTGTAGTCTACTTTCTGAGAGTGGTTCAGACAACTTCTGTGTTGCGGAAATTCACAATTCTATTATAAATTCATGTCTTAAGGAAGTTCACATTGTGTGGATTCCAAGTCATATGGGGATAGCTATAAATGAGACTGTTGACGAAATTGCCAAAAAGGCTGTTGAGGTGGGTGCCTGTCTAAACATTGACCTAACTCCTGGAGAGGCTCTTGATAGGATAGGTGATGAAATCTGGAAAAAGTGTAATGATATTTATGTTTCAGCGTCACAGCTTAAAGGAAAATTCTTCTTTAATTTTTTTCCTAGGCTACCAGATAAGCCCTGGTATGTGAATGGTGAGCTGAAACCTAAAGAGACTAAAATAATAAATAGACTCTTGTCTGGTCATACCTTTGATAAGGTATACTTACACAGGATTCGGGCTGTAGAAAGTAACTTATGTGACCATTGTGGTGCTGTTGAATCTGCGGAACATCTGATCTTTCAGTGCACTCAATTCACCGACTTACGAAAAAAATTTAAAATTTTTAAGCTTTTTGCAAATACTAAATGTTTACTGATGACTATGAACCTAAAATTTTTCAAGTCTTTAACATTCTTTTTATATCGAGCTAAAATTAATATATAGTGAACCTTTTTGTTTTTGGGTTCGACTATACTTCAACCAAACTCTTGACGTTTTGTCGCGTCGCGTTTTTTGTTTTACTTATAAAATTTTTGTTATATCATTAATGTTCAACATATAACTATGCATTCGTAAAGTATATCTAGTAGTTCTAGACGCAAGCAAAAGATATTCAACTTTAAGTTGCTTCATAACTGAGCAGCTATCACTCAACTTTTTTCACACAACTTTATTGTGCAACACTCAAGCAAACGAAATTCAACTTTAAGTTGCGTCTTTGAGAGCAACTATCGTTCAACCTCTAATACACAACTTTAAGCAAGAAAAAGAGACTCATTCAAGCTAAAAGAAATTCATCTCTAAGTTGCTTACGAGCAACGTTCGCTCATCCGTTTAATCCATGATTTTTCATAAGAAGACATGATGTATTAGAAAAGGAAACTTACAATTGCTGTGATATCATCTGGAAAAATTTTATTCATTCGATATATACTACTACTTTTTTCGTCGTGGGATACCCTGGCATTTTGAGAGACATTTCTCCGCCAAACATATGGTAGATTATTGGCATATCACAGAATCAAAAAAAAAAAAAAAAAATAAGGTTTTTCTTAAACTCTAACAAAAGCAACTTAAAATGCCAACATAATGTCAAAATTCATTGATAAAAGGTAAAGGTCTTTCTGTCTATAAACAGTTACAATTAAATTAAGTTAATTTTTCGTTCCTTTGTAGAAAACGAAGCCGTGAAGACGATTTGTTTTGCGAGTCTACTCCTTTGTCAAAACGCATTAACAATTTGCATTTAACAAATTTCGACGAGTCACAGCAAGAAGCAACGCAAATAATTCCTAATAAGACGCTATTTCCCAATGACTTCACAGTACAAATACCAAATAAACATGACATTCAGCAGAGCCCCGGAGGTTCAAGTAGTAGTGCCGTGTGCATGGGATTGGAGGAGCATATGTATAATCCAGAGTTGAGTGAATCTCAAAATCCCTTTTATTATGTTAAGAATAAGCTATTGCACGATTTGCACTTAGAACGAATGAAGCGTTGTACTGTTTAATTTAGATTTTTCAAAATTACCTTAATTTATGATAAATATATACCTTTACAAACGCATTTGTAACCCTTATAAAGGGAATTGAAATCGTCAAGAGCAGTTACCATTAAATACAGGGTTCGACAAAAATTAACCCGTTTAATTTACATGGTTTTTATACTTTAAGCTTTCTCGATTGTTAACTTGGCCATATGTTTTATCTAATATTTTAAAATAGTGTGTCGTTCATTTCCAAAATTAAACTTAGTGCCACGATTCGTTCCAAGAGCAAGTGAACTTTGTGCTTCGGGTCTGTCATAAGAGGTACTGAAAGTGGGTCCGAAAAATTTGTATGTGGCAAACAAAAATTAATTTTCAGCTTTTTCCCTTCACGTCAAATGCATTAAAACGCTGTTTGAGGCGTTGAAAGAACCTTTGAACTCGGCATTTGACCCAAAATATTTTGTGCTATGAGTAATTCCAAGAGCATCTGGTTTCTGAACTGCAGCTCATTCCATGAATGACTTGCTTTTTTTGTTTGTTTAAAGCTGAAGAGTGGGCGTGTCGAAATGGGTGGTGGCATTATAAGTGGATGATAGGGTATGAATGGATGAAATGTCAAATGATATTTCCATTCGATCACTTGACACACTTGGTCTTCTGGGTACAAAAAAAAAACTACGAAGCTTTGTTAGAAAGATTGGGAGGGTTAATGGATCAAAAAGACCAAAATCTTTATGCTATCGTAACGCTACATTTTAGCTTCTAAGCCCCAGCATTTGCGGTGCACATCACTGGCTACACATTTGTGTAAAATTTCACCTAAAAAATTACAACAGGGAGAAAAAATATAAAAGTTAGCACTTCAAATGGAAACTCAAAGCTAAAAAAAAATAAAAATCGAAAATTCAAGCTAGAAGAAAAAAAAAATTGTTCAAGGTAAAATTTTTGCATAGCCGAAACGCTAATGAGCGTCAATCCCCTGTAAATAAAAGTTTACTAACTTGGAGTTAGTCCTAAGTGGATTAAGGGTTATTATTCTGAGAAATCTTGAGTTAAATTTAACATGTTTTCCAGCACATTTTGAAGAGCTCAGTAAATTGATTTTTGTCCAAATTTGTTGTCAATAGTCTTACTAAGATAGGTATCTGAAAAAGAATTCATGCATTTCCTTAAATAAATTCGTAGTGGAAGTGAATTACAAAAAAAAATTCGCCCTATCAATTTGCGAAACTTTACAATCTCAAAATCACCGTTACTCTACCTCATATCACATATATTTTTGTGAGCTTGGACTTATGTTTCCACAGTCTCACAAATTTATAGATTCTAAAAAATAATAAAATTTATTTGTTAACTGCAAAATAAAGCAGAGAACAACATTAGTCATAACTATAGGAATGCTCTCAGTAGTTGTACCAGTGGCGGCTCTAAGATTTTACCATCGTATGATTTCGTACTAATAGGTCGATCCGCTATTTCACTGAACGTTTGTCATACCACTGATCTTCATTAAATGGAGTAACAGTTTGGACTTGTGGCTTGTTTGAACCGTATTCCCCCAGTAGATCTGACACTAATTTGTTCATACATACGTACACCATTTGAAAGATAAATGCTAGTGCTTCAACTTTTAATATGGGGTCAATATCATAGATTAAGTGTAAAAGAAGATCGTTTTCTTTTCCAACTTAAAGCTTTTGTCAAGAGTTGAAACATTTGACAATTCCTACTAAGTTGTGTAATTAAATAGCATTTGAAATTTTTATTAAGATATTGTTTTAAGTACATTTTGTTATCTTAAGTCGAATGAATCTTGTTCACGTACCCGAAATCTTAGCCAAATATATATATTATATATATTACACTCCAAAAAATAGTTAAAATGGTACAATTAATAATTGTACCATGATACATGGCAGAATTTAGAAAGAAAATCGCATTATTTTGATAATTCCTAGATTGATGTTAGCAATATGGATTAAGAATCAGACAATGATACAAATCGGCAATAAAAAGAAAAGAATGTTGTACCAACATCAACCTTAGTTACAGTGTAGTATTGTAAAGAGTCTCTATCTTGTGTTATTTTTTAGTGTTTCAAAAAAGTTTAACTAAACAAAATTATGTTTAAAGTAAGATATTTATTTTTTTTTAAATAATGTATGTGTGTATTTAAATGTATATATTTGAGTATTAAGCCAATCAATAAAAAATTGACAAGGCCCAGAAGAAGCTTAAGTCCAATAAGCAAAACGTCGGTTAAAAACAATGAATATTCAGTAGCTTTATTAATTTCAAAGAAGAAGTGACCATCAAGGCTATTTTCACGGAAAAAGTTATAACTAGAAAATTGGTTGCAGTTGATAGGTTTAATATGCTGTAAAATTAATTTTCAACGGTTATAAATCGTTCAAACATTTTTCGAGCTTAAACAGTTATGAATATAATTAAAGTAGAGGTAAGACAAAAAGAAGAATCGGCATGGGTTAATCGAATTATTTACTGTCTAGAAAGTAAAAATGTATGTTCATTTTATTGAGTCTATTGAACAAATATCTTTACAGACTAGCAATTTAAACAGAAATCACTAGTTTTGTTAGCATAAATCAATCCTATTAAATTCAACTAAATCTCTGTTCAACGGTTTATTTACGGCATAATTAGTTCTATGAACCTTATTACACTACATAAAAAACGGTTGCTTTTAAATAACTTTTATTTAAATACTTTCTGAAATTTTACGAATGGAATGCACAGCATAAAAAGGGTGCCAGATGAACACAGCATATTCAAGCTTAGGCCTAACAAAGGAGGCCCAATATTAATATATAGAATGAGAAGTAAAGGCCCAAGTATACTGTCTTGCACTACCCCAGAACAGACAATGATTTTATGTCATTTCAAAAAAGAAAATCTTTCATACATATACGATTTTACCCGTGCAAGAAAATTTGATCCTAGCTTAGCCAGTTCGCTATCGCTATGTTATGCGATACGCTATCAGAAGCCTTAGATATATTGCTACTAATACTGTCCACTTGAAATCCATTTTCATACGCGTCAATGCCAAAATTTGAAAAGGCTGCAATACTTGACGTAGTTCTGCCAGGAACAAATCCATGCTGGTAAGTGTTAATACAATTTTTCATTGCAATATAAGCTTCGCAATAAATAAACTTTTAACAATAGTCTCCAAGACTTCAGAAATTGTAGATTATTTCGAAATTGGTCCAATTGGTTTCAACATAGTTTTGGAACAGGTTTACTTTAGTGCCAATCTCCGATTTTTTTTTTAGAGGAAGTAACTTTTTAGGAATAAATCTACAAAAAAGTGTCCCTCGAATATAGTTTCGGAGATATTGTTGCGGTTAAAGCTTTAATAAGAAACGGTATGAGTTAGAAAAAACTAGACAGATTTCTAAAATACAGGTATCGTATGAAAGGTAATTTAATAACGTTTAGAATTGATACATAAATATTTGAAATTTATTAAACTTTATCTTTTTTTAAAAAAAGCCGTAATTTTTTTTAGGATCTCAAGAAAGTTCAAATTTTTCCCTTAAAAAGATTGTGTATCACTTGTACCAAACTTTTTGATATTAACCCATTTTTTAACGGAAACCGAAAAAATTAGTCCATTAAATTAATTAAAATTTGAATACCATGTATTTATGCAAAACAACGACTACTACAACAATATGTACATACATATGTATAGAGTGCGTTCAGGCCTCCTTTATTGGTGTATTCGAGCCTGAAAATCGGTTCAGACTATAGTATATCCAACTCCAGCTCATGGTTTACATATCCAGGTGCTTAAGTGATGCTTTGTTGTTTTTGTTATTGTAGTAGTTGTTACTGTAGTCTATATACATACATATTTATAGATTTTCAAAAAAATTTAACTAACTTTTTTGCTAGTATGAATAAAATTGGTATAATTGATACATAGTTTTTAGGGAATACAATAAATATTTTTTGAGATCCAAATAAAAATATTAAACTTCAATTTTTTTTGGAAAATATAACGGTTTTTTGAAAAAAAGGTTTGAATTTTAGAAAAATCTTTATATCTCGAAAGCTACACAAAAAATTTTAAATATTATGTGTCGATTTCATAACTTCTTTAAAGTACTTTTGGTATGGTACCCATATTTTGGAAATCTGTCCAGGGGTTTTCAACTTAAATACTTTTGATGGCTGTCTCCGAAACTTAACACGATTGACACTTTCTGATTACATATTCTTTTTTAGGATGAAAAACTACGCAAGGAAATGTTGGTTTAAGGAAAAAGGATTGTCCCTAAAGTAAACATAAGTTAACAAGGATCTCTTCAAAAGAAACGGATATATACTGTCATTAGGTTCCGGGTTATATTTTAAACTTGGGATGACATTATTTGACTTGATGCACTATGGTGGCTCTGAACGCTTCACATGCTCTCACGTGCATATTATGGTTAATAGTTTAAACTCATCAAAATCCATTTTCTGCTTGGCACGCAAAATAAACTCTTTTTAGACAAACACAAGAAGAACTGACGATCTGACATTGTAGTGACTACAGATTCACGTCTTTTGCCGCATCCTTTCATACTTTTCTATATGCAACCCTGTGTATTCATAAGAGGCTAAGTTTTCGCATGATTCAATTAACATGGTACTACACTGCCTGCTCAAATCTCTTTAAAATGTCAAAATCGAACAAGACAAAACGTGATAGATTGGTTAAGAAAAAACCATGGTTTAATGATAAAAACCATGGAAAAAACTATTTTATGTTTCGTGTGTTAGTTTTTCTTAAAAAGTTTTAATTTTGTTGAATTACTATGCCGTATTTTGTGGATTATACCACGTCGTTTCCACGAAGGAAAATATTTCGTATTGTTCTGTTTCTATCCGGTGACGGTACATCGAAAGCCGCTGCATAGCTCTCTTTTGCTTTTTCTTACACTTGAACATCCAACTCACATTCAGAATTGATGTCTTAATTTTTCTTTAAGTTTTCGATTGCATTGTGAATTTTTGCGAAATTAATATCAGTGTAAAATTTTTGTTTTGTTGTGACTATGATTTTGACATTTACTGAGGAAGCTCTCTCATTGTTGCATTTTCAAATTTTGACAATTTGCTTTTACCTTTATAATTGTATCATGCGTTTTAGTAGTTCAACGATATTTTCATCACATTTTTTGATATTTCCGAATGATTATTCACAAAATTATTGCATTGTCAGAAACAATACAATTTGTATATTAAATTCGAACCAATTACAAATGCTGTAATTATTGGAGCGGTTTTAATTCATTTAAAATTAAAGCGAAAAGAAGGAAAGTAAAGCCAGCCGCACCATAAAGTTAGCACAGTTTTTTAGGGTACGAAAAAAAAAATAGAATTTTTAAATTGAAATGTTAAAAGGTTCATATACACATATGTTTTTTGAAATTTTTGTGAAAATATCTTAATACAGGAATATGGAGCAACATGGCACAGTCGCTGCTTTGGCGGAGGAACTGGCTCAGGCGGTTGAACTCATAATGCATCCACAGACACTGCAGCAGGCCCGCATGGATGCATATATTGCATGTGAACGATTCAAAGAAGCATCACCACTTTGTGCACAAGTTGGATTATTTTTGGCAAGTAGTCAATATAGTCATAATGTAAAACACTTTGGACTGCAACTTATGGAATACACCATTAAATTCAAGTGGAATTGTATTTCCCACGAGGAGAAACTTTTTATCAAAGAAAACGCAATGAAACTTTTGCTGTTGGGTGTTGGTCCAGCAGAAGATACAAGTTTATCGCATTTAAAAGACGCATTATCACGCATTATAGTCGAGATGATAAAACGCGAGTGGCCACAACAATGGACAACACTTTTAGCGGAACTCTCCGATGCATGCTCTAAGGGTGAGGCACAGACTGAACTAGTTCTGCTTATATTCCTACGTCTTGTGGAAGATGTAGCACTTTTACAGACTATTGAATCGAATCAGCGGCGCAAGGATATGTATCAAGCGCTCACAAATAATATGAATGACATATTTGATTTTTTCCTGCGTTTAGTCGAACTGCATGTGACCTCATTTCGTGAGGCAACTGCACGTGGAAATTTTCAAAAAGCCAATGCCCATAGCCGCGTCGTAGAAGTTGTGTTACTTACACTCACCGGCTTTGTGGAATGGGTATCCATAAATCATATAACTTGTAGCAATGGCAAACTCTTACATATTCTATGCATTCTACTTAACGATAAAGCATTCCAAAATAATGCCGCTGAGTGTTTGTCACAAATAACAAATCGTAAGGGCCAAGTTAAGGAGCGAAAACCATTGCTTGCGCTATTTAGTGAGGAACCAATGCGTTATATATATAGCGCTAGTCAGACGGTGATCTCCGAGCTATCGACTATAGAACATCAGCATATTTTCCTAAAGAAGCTCGCCCAAGTGCTCAGTGGTATGGCGCAACAACTTACGGTATTGTGGGGCAAAGAGGATGCTGAGGGCACGATACAGCGTCCAGTTAATTTTGAAATATTCCTAGAATGTATTTTAACATTGACACGTCATCCCAGTTTAACAGTTGCGCATGGTGGTGCGCTTATTTGGAATGTGCTTTTAAAGCATGATTTAATTTCAAAGGACGCACTGGTCAACAGCTACATTCCGAAAGTAATTGAGGTGATTGCACCGAAAATTATTAAAATTCCGTACCCCTCGTCGCGTACATTGCCGACGGGTTGTGGCAGCGTCAGCACAGCTACTTACGTTTGCATGGAATACGACAGTGAAGAGGAATTTGCTGTTTTTTTTTATCGCTGTCGTACGGATTTCTTGGAGATATTTCGTCAGGGAACATTAATAGCACCACTAGTAACGTTTTCCTACTGTGAGCAATGGTTAAATGTGCGACTATCGAAAGCGCATTGTGAACGTGACAATGAAACGTGCAGCGTGCATGATCCCACGTATTTGGAATGGGAAGCGCTAGTTTCAGTAATTGATGGTGTGTTGAGCCGTATACTGTTGGTAGCAGAGCGTCCCTCCGTACAATCGGGACTTCGCTTGCTAGAGGAATGTTTAAAATTGGAGACCAGTAATCCCTTGATTCTATCTATACTTCTTTCTTGCATTTCTGCGCTGTTTGTTTTTCTCAGCATGTCGTCGTGTCAAATTACGCCTAACAATTGTGTTGCAATGAGTAGTATTTCATTATTACCACGTGTACTTGAAAAAATTTTCTCTGCTTTGGTTTTTAAAGATCCAAATGAACCACAAGCACAAACGCCACCAACTACACGTTCAGAAGCTTGCAAGAATTTACGTCGTCATGCTGCATCGTTAATGGTGAAGCTGGGGCACAAATATCCATTGCTTTTGTTACCAGTATTTGAACAAATCAATGCACATGTAAAGGGTCTATTTAATCAACAACAACCAGTTTTAAGTAAAATGGAACGCATCACCTTACAAGAGGCACTCATTTTAATCTCCAATCATTTTTGTGATTACGAAAGACAATCAGCATTCGTTGCTGATATTCTGAAAGATGGACTACAGCATTGGACTACATTTTCGCAAGCATTTAAGTCTTCATTTGATTTTATTAGTTTTGTCGGCTTGGATAAACCTCCCTTTCATCCTACTGAAGATGATCCCAACGGTACCAATCGTGGACGCATTATAGAAGCACTTTATGTTGTGCTCGGTGTAATTAAACGCTGCACTTGGCCAGACGATCCTGATCGTGCATCCCGTGGTGGATTTGTTATGGGCTTCACCGAATTAGGTAATCCAATTTGCCGTAATCCTGCCACACCACATGTTATACCGCTACTTCCACATATATTGTCGCTGCTGCGTGTATTAAATGAATTATTCAAACCTGAAGCGCTGGCCGCTCTCTCAGAGGGTTATAAAAATATACACACAATGTTGGAGCACGAGAAAAAAATGTTAATGGGTGTGACTGCAGTTCCTACAGATCCATTGGATCCATCAATAAAGAAAATACCAACACCGTTTGACAGAATGCAACAATTTATGACGCTGCTTTACGAGGGATGCTACCACATGATGGGCTCTGCTGGACCTTCGTTAGGTCGTGACTTGTATCAACTGTGTGGCATTGCTGATGCTTTGATCAATAGCACTTTCGTTTGTTTGGATGATGTACCCGATTATCGTTTGCGGCCCATCATTCGTGTATTCTTGAAGCCATTTGTGTATTCATGCCCGCCTGCATTTTATGATTCTGTTTTGCTGCCAATATTTACGCATATTTCACCAGTAATGTTTCATCGTTTGACTGCTAGATGGCTATATATATCATCTTTATATGAATCTGGACAATTGAGCGAAGAAGTGAACGATACGCAAGAAGTCACGGAAGATATGCTTAATCGCTCACTTACGCGTGAATATCTCGACGTGCTTAAAATTGCGCTGGTTGGCGGTCAAATTGGCTCTGAAAATGTAGCTACAGGTGGAAACATCGATGTGACGATGGAACCTGAAGAGCATTCTATGGATGGTGTCACACATTCACGAGCGGCACAATCGGCTCTGTTATCAGACATCATTAGCGATTTAGGGGCAAAACTTTTACGTAACACAATGACCAGCAATTACATTCTTATGACACTGTTAAATGCGCTCTCCTGGAATGATGGAACCTGTAGTCTTAAGGCTATAAATGTTGCTGCTCCAGTTATGCGTTTTCTAGCTGCTGAGCAATTGATGGATTCTAATAAGGCAGTTAGCGCATTCACATCAGTTTTACAAGGCCTACAGGTCCATGGACAACATGAGGCAAATCAGGCTGGACTTATTACATTAGGTGTTCAATTTTATGAGTTGTTACGCCCCAAGTTTAGCTTATTATCGGAGGTTTTAAAGAGCATCCCAAATGTTAGCGCAGCTGATATACAAAAGTTTGATGAGAAAATTTCGGTAACTCCCATTAAAGGCAATAAGGTGGATAAAGCTAAAAAGGACATATTTAAAAAGTTAACAGCGCAGCTTATTGGCCGAAGCATCAATCAGTTATTTCGTCATGAAATACAAATTGCAAACCTACCCCCCATGATTGCACATATTCCAAAGCAGCCCACGGATATAATTGATACTAATGAAAATGCTGGATTATCGAAACTCTTTCGAAATGAAAAATGACAAAAATGAATACATAGGTAAATAAACAATTCATTTAAAGACTGTATAATTTAATGGCCTAGTAACCTGATAAATGATTGCATCTAGCGGAAACATCTCATCTCTTTACCTCAAGTGTAATTTAATGGGTTCTCCGATGTTTCCGCAAGATAATTATTCCTTGAAGATATTAATGGTTATTTTAATTTTTAGTTTAAAAAAGGAAATTCAACAACTTTTATTGTTCAGCCGCTCTGATGTTTGGAAGGAAGGCGGAAAGAAATGAAGACAAATAAATTTATTGCAAAATATTTATATATATATATACATATATGTATATATTTATCACGAAAATTGTAATTGCAGATTCAAAAATGAATTTGTTTTTGAAATTTATTACGTAAATTAAGTTTTTTATGAATTTAAATAAAGAATTACACGATATAAAAAATATTTAATATTTTGTAAACATAAAGTGATGAAATTGAGCTGGAATGACTAGCCGTGTCTTTAATATTAAGTGAATCAAGTACATCTCTCTGACGATAACTTTAATCGATATCCCTATAAGTCTACCACGAATGCATACCGTTGTGTTTGGTGATTTATTTCTAATCATTTTGAACTTGATCAACGATGAAAAGTGGAATAGGACACAAATAAATGTGAAAGTGCTCATATGGGATGAAACTGAGCGAGGCAGAGGTTCAAAGGCTTATTAGCGTCAAGTTTGATCAAACATTTGCGATAACATGTATCAACTCATGAACTTTAAGATTTCACTATTGTTAAATTTTGGACTTGTTTCTCTTATATAATGAATATTTTCTGAGCACCAGTGAATAAATACTTTATTTGTTTTTTGCGGAAAACCGCATGCAATAATAGTTCACATAACTTTTAGAAAATGATGAGCCTTTCAGTTATCACATATGCCTTATTCATGTACACGTGCTGATCCATTGCAGTTTCAATCCATGGATTGGACCATCGGTGTAATATCAAAAACATGCCCACACCATAACGCTAGTACCAACAGGTTTTAAGTTTTTGTTGCAAAATTTGGTCTGTATTTCGTGTTTGCTGGTCGCCTTGCATACGAGCGAGATCCTCTGCCACTAAGCAAAACAATTTTCATTTCTTCCGCCCGAAAGATATTCCTCATAAATAAATTACATAAGAACAAACGTTCGTTCTGCGGTGTTATCATTTGGCCGGTTACCATACAATTTAATACTTATTATCATAATGCATATTCCAAAGTTCACGAAAGTAATCAATTCTATTTGTTCGATAGAAATGAAAAAATTTTACCAGTGAAACATCATTTTAAAGGAAGAGGATTAAGCTTTCTTTACATCATAAAAAAATTATAGGCTATTAATACTTGGAGGAAAGGGTTTTCCCATAAAATGGGTCAAAATTTCAGTAAAATTATATCGAACTCTTCAAAAATGTTGATCAAATTTTAAAGATTTATTACTCATTGTTGTAGTCCGTTGAATAATCTTCTTATCAAACCCATATTTTTGACATCCATTGAAAGGTTCCCAACTTATATACTTTTTACAACGCTATATTCGCAGCTTCCGATGGCTATATCTCCTAAACTAGATCCAAGCGACTTTTTTTAATGTTTTTTTTATAGTTGTTTTCAACCCCCTACTACACCCTCAACTACACCTTAAACAAAAAGCAAAATATTGGGCTAAAGGAGGTAAAAAAACCTATTCCTTTCTATTTTCACATTTCAAATGTTTGCATATATTTTAAACAATATACATTTCTTATTCAAGCGCTGCTCAGGATATGTGTCCGACATGTCCAACACTAGCTTCGCTAGCCAGAGCGCTTGCATATTGGCCGCTATTTTTATTGATGGTTTGTAATTTTCTTTAAATAGCACTTTTCAAAGAACACCCTGTTCGTCAAAATGGAATAGGGTACTTTAGCACAAATCCTTAAAATTTTTAGGGGTAAAAGGAGGTTGAAGGAAATAGGTTAAAAAATTCTCTGGGATCTAGTTTCGGAGATATAGATATCGGAAGTTGGAAACCCCGCATGAATATCAGAAGTAAGGCTGTCATAAGAAAGAAAATTTAATGGTCTACAATAACGGTGAGCAGAGTTTTGAAATTGAACTTATAATTTTGAAGGTATGACAATTTTTCTGAAATTTTGACCAACATTTTTATAAAATCTGTTATTTATTCCAAAAGATGTGTTAATAACCTACACATTTTAAGAATGGCAAGAAAGCTCATAGTTTTTTCTTATTTTACCTATTTTAATCGAAAAAGGTAATATCACTTTGGTGAATTTGACATTAAAATATATGGTAATTATGTACTTTACCGGCCTCACTCCCAATTTTCTTGAATTTTTAGTAAGCTATATATATATATATATATATATATATATATATATAAGCTATATTTATATATATATATATATGCTTATCAAGAATATATGTGTAAGTCTTTTGGGCGGAAACGCCTCCTTCTTATTTTGTTTCAGCTAGAAAATCGTTTACAACCTATGGTATATCCAACACCGACTTCGCTAGCCACAGTAATTTCATGTAACAGTAAGGGTAAGTAGGTGGCCTTCGGCCGTGGCTCAGGATTTACATCCTCCATGTGTCCAACACCGGCTTCGCGGTTTTATTAAAAATCGCGAACGTGCGTTATATAATGAGAATTGTCTTATAATAATTGTTATTGTTGCTTTAGGGTTTTTTTTATTGTTTTTGTTTATAAATACATACTATTCATAAGAAATCATTGATTAATTTTTTGGTGTTCCGGTAAATATGCAAAAATTTAGAGCAAAGTACATACTATTTTAAAGGGCATAAATTAAGCTTTTTTAACATGCTAAAAAAGTTATACGTCTTTACATATTTTGGAAAAAAGTATTTAAAAAAAAAATTGGTCAAATTTTCAGAAAAATCGTTATGTCTCCAAAACTATAGGTGAAATTCCAAAAAATAAATAAATTAAAAAATTTAGAGCATTTGTGCCATCAAAATTGGTGCAGGCTTTCGTAACTTATAATGATTTTTGGAAAAGATATACAATATACATATGTATATAGCCGCCGATGGCTACATCTCAGAGACCAGATCCAACCGACACTTCTTAATTACTCTTTCCACTCTTATTATCCTTTCTTTATATATTATTTTGATGAAGCAATGCAATAGGCTCGCTGACCCGCAAAATAATATATGTACTACAAACAATAATATGTAAACATTATTTAGGAGCAGAGATTTATACAAAAATTTTCGATAATTTTAAGGATTACAATCTGAATAAATAGGTATATTTTACAAAGCCAAAAAATCTTCTCAGTGCAAATTATGTGTAGTCCCGATTTGATTTGGCGCTAAAAGCACGATGTATTTCAGTGCAACTTTCTAAAATGCAAGTGCAAGCCTTGGTTGATTTCACTTTTCCGCACGAAGAGGATCCAGAAAACTAACGTGGTAAAAAGATTTAGGACGGGGTCGGGAAATCGCTGTCAAAAACTATAACACATTTGAAATGAAACAGATTTGCGGCGCACAACTAGAAACCTGCCAACGGGTACCCATCGATTTAGACTTAATTCTATTCTCACGTTCGGCAGGCGACAATCAGTGTTGCATTTCAAATCAGCTTGCGCCAATTTTTTTGTTTTCTTTTGAGAAAACACAATGGCAGCTGAACTTTCTGTCGCTCGTTGTCCGCCGCAATTGAGTTTACTCCAACGATTTTCTGACGAGATATTTTTCCCAACGCCGTCCCAATTTTGATTAACGCATAATGAAGAAAGTCTTGCCAGGAAAAGTTACGGTATCGAGTTATTGGTTGTGGGTGTAAATACAAATATCTGGCACCACTAAGCGGTAAAACTGTTCTGTGTCTTAAATATCTGGTGCAGTTCACATGATCAAAGTACAAAATTTTCATTTGATATAAGATTTCATGCAGTAATTTTCTATGACGTGCGCTGCGAACATTATTTAGAGCAGGTTTACTTTAGGAACCCCTTCACAATTTTTTGAGTGGTTCTCAAATGCACGAAACGCATCTAGTTTCGAAGATATAGCCATTGGAAGTCGCTAATATAAGCCAAGCAATATATTTCGATGAAATTTAGCACACAGATCACACCTTCTCACAAGCTGCTAGCATATAAAATGGGCTAAGTCGGTTCACGGACACGACAACCGCCCATACTCTATGTACATAGGGCCAAGCCTATTTCAAAAATAGTTTGGACGATTTTAGATTTTATAACACCATAACTCGTAAGCCGTGTAATATATTTTGATAAAATTTAGTCCACGCATGCAGATCATATCTACCTTAAATTCTACTCAAAGTAGGTGAGATTGGACAAGCGGGCGTGGCACTTTTGACAATTGAAAATTTTGCTTCCGTACAATCCAAAAGTGGTACATACGATTTTCATAAATGTTTCAGACATGATACCACTGAAAGCAGTCATAAATGCAAGCTATGTCAGTATACTGGAAAAATATATAGCCTCATTAGACCAGTTTTTGGATAATGTTGTACTTAGACTCGAACCCCTAACCGTTCAATGCATTGCAATCTTATTTTTGACGGCAGCTCTTAACATTTAAGCTGTTGGGGGCATTGCATCGAGCTGTACAACGTTCGCTTATATTTTTCAATCCGCGCACAATGTTCCATTTTTTGTTATCAATATACTTTTCACTTACTCGCTTGTTTTCATAGCCGTTAATCCATTGGCTAAAAGTTATGCTATGGTTTTTATTTTTCGAAATTGTGGCATTGCCATTCATATATTATATCATATATACTTTAAGCCAATGGCTTAACGGCTATGCAAACAAGCGAGAAAAAGCTTAAAATGTACTTTCAATGCAGTGTAGAGTGTTTGAGTTTCGGGCTGGCCGAAGCTGACACGTTTACTATTTTTTTTTTCAAACCAATTGTTTCCAAAAAACAAATTAAGGAACTCAAGTAACTTTCTTGAAACTTTGGGTTTGTCGACGATTACAACAGCAAATTTTGTCTCCGATGGTAAATTTATGCCAATGAGAGAAATCAATGGTCAACCTATTGCCGCAGAGAAATTCCATAAGGTTGTTTCAAAATGTTGCTGTAAATGATGTTTATGTACAAGTAATGTAAGCGAACAGCAATATTGACTGTCACATATGTTGTCAACGTTGACGAATCATGTGAACTGCCCTGTGGACAAATCAAAAAGATTAAGTCAACGTTTACACGAACAAATTGAGTCTGAGAAATTCTAGTCTATTCTCTTTTGTGAATTTCTTTTGCATTTACGGAAACTAGAATTTGTTTGTGCAAGAAAATTTCAAAGCAATTACTGCGTCAACCCGCCATAACAAACGTAAATTCAAAGCATAATATCAGCTAAAGAATAGAACGAAAGGGATTTCGCGTGTACGACAAATTCTGTACACCACCCTTTCGTTTTTCCCTTCTTGCCAATAGACAGGGAAACTTTCTTTGAAGAGTTTCCTCGTGTAAACGCTGTCTAAGTAAAAAACTTTTTTCTTCGAACGTATTCGGAATACTCATCTTGGGTTTTTTTTACTGTTTCAATTTGACAATTCACAAAAGTCATTTTTTTTTGTGTTCCAATTTATTTGAAGTAAAGTGAAAATTATTAAAAAAATTAGCCGGAAATAAACAGCGTCGCCATTCTAATCAATATTGTGGAAAAAGTTTGGTTTTAAACTCGTCGTAAATAAGTGAAAATGTAAAATGAAAAAAGTGTAAGAAATGTAAACAAACTCGGACGGACAAATTCAGAATTCCACATTTTGGAATAAATGCCGTTCATTTACGTTACGTAGTTTTAATTAGAATTTTAATTAGAGTTTTCTGGGACAAACTTGCAAAAAAATCCTGTAAAATTTTCAGTCCAGTTGGAAGTTTTTTTCTTGAGACACAGCACACAAAATTGAATTAATTTGGAATAAAAGAAAAAATTTTAATTTCGTCACGTCGCCATTGTGACGACGAGTAATTTTGACATTTTCAACGTCCCGTTGGCTCGTCATCATTGTAATTGGGGCTTCTAACAAATAAGAGAATGGATTCGAAATTGTTGTCACTTAAATATTTTCCCAAAAGTTGTCGTGCCTGTATGTGCCAAGAGAAGGAAAGTGAGCTAGGGCTTCAATCTATTTTTGATTTTCTCGAAGAAAATCGAGATTTGAGTATTGCAGAGATGCTAAGAAGTACGGCACCTCAAGTTATTATCCAAGAGACAGATGACCTGCCTAAACAAATCTGCACGCATTGCTTAAGCCGACTGCTAAGTGCCCATGACTTTCAGCAAATGTGCTTGCGCTCCGACTATCATATGCGTAGTCTATTGGAGTATAGTAGTGTTGAACCAAAATACTCGCAATCTGCTGGAGAAGCCGCTGCCACTTTGAAGGTTCCCACCGTAGATCCGTTGCAAGCTGAATGTGCAGCAGAAGACATAGATATTGCTGGAGAACTGAGGCATTGTCTGAAGTTGGAATTGCACGAGGAGGAAGTGCCTTACAACTATAATTTTGCTGACTGTTCTAACATTGAAGGCAAAACTCAAGAAAACGAAGATGTTATTCTGGTAAACCCTACTATAAATAATGAAATTACAGCAAATGCAGACACAAACTCTGACTTTAGTGACAACAGATCAGAGAAAGGAGACGATCTTAGTGGCTCAGATTGGGAAAAAGAAGAGATTGAAAAAAAGTATTTTAATCAAGATATATTTTTTTACGATCATTAAATTGCTTGTTTTTAGAAAAATCTCAAAGTTGAAATCTACATTGGATGCCGAATCAGAAAAGGACGATATCAATGATATTGAACTAGAGAAGTAAGAAACCGTTAATTAAGCATATAAAAATATTGCCTTGAACCTCTATTTCAAATTTAATAACAAAATGCTAAAAGAAATAGACTAATTCTGTATCCAACGACTGACTGATTTTCACACATTCTTACCTCTGTTTGAAACTGATAATTTTGAAATTGCTTCCTTAAATAAATAATCTAATTTTTTAAATAAAGTAATTGATTAATATTGCATTAGATTTATTCTCAGTGATATAGATATAAAAAAAATTAATACATAATTTTGCGAAAAATATGCGAAAAAATGATTTTTATTAACTTTCTAGTTCCTACACTCCTTAAATGGAAGAGTTTCGGAAAGAATATATTCCTTTTAAGGGTCTCTGCAATAAATGTTTAAATAATATTTTCTCTAATCCTCATTAAACTCCTACAATTTGTGTTCAAAGTGGAGTAATTTACGTAAAGACATCAAAATCGAAACAACTTGATGAAAATCAATCACTTTTTAGAATGATTTTAATAGTTTCTTTGTATAAACCCCCTATCAGTCAATTATAAATTATTATGCTAGACTGTAGACCACAAAGTTCGTTGCATACATTTAAATTTATACCACTTATAATTTATTACACAAAACAGACCCAATGCTTCATGTAGACGGACTATTTCTGTGCCATGCCCTGAGTGTGGTAAAATCTTCGATCGCTCTTATAGTTTAAGTCGCCATATGAACGTACATAATCCGACAGGAAAACCATTCTCATGTATAAAATGTAAATATCGATTTGCAACAACAGCCTTACTTAAACGTCATGAAGTCACACATAACATAAGTTGGACCAAAGCAAATGAAGCCACTAACTTCAATCCCGAAGGATACAAATGTATTGATTGCCCAAGACGTTTTGCAAAACGTGAATCGCTTTCAGCTCATTTACAGTCTCATAAAAAGTCAAAGATAATAAAAGAAACGTCGAAGGAAACTTGTTATGCCACATCAACAGAAAAGTTTTCTTGTGACTTGTGTCCAAAACAATTTCAAAAGCTCAAACAAATCAAGAGACATTCACGCACTCATGATAAGAATAAACAATTCAAATGTAATATCTGCGATAAGGCTTACAGTTCGAATGCACATTTGCAAGATCATCTAAATAAGCACAATGGCGTAAAGCCTTACGTCTGTAAATATTGCAGTAAATGTAAGTTGTATGCTTCTATTTGAAATATATTTTACGTCTATCAAATATTTCTTTTAAGCTTTTCAACAATCCTGCACACTGAAGGATCATGTTCGCATTCATACAGGTGAACAACCTTATTTGTGTTCGGAGTGCGGTAGGGCATTCAACAGCTCAAGCAATATGAAACAACATTTGTTACGACATGCTGGTGTAAGGCGTTACGAATGTCCTGAATGTCCAAAAAAATTCCCCTGCCTTAGTGATCTTGGTTCCCATATGGCCGTACATAAAAAAATTAAGCCTCATATCTGTGATGTTTGTGGGGCTGCCTTTGGGAAACCATTTCAGCTTAAAAAACATAAAATGTATCACAATGGAGACAAACCGCATAAGTGTGAATATTGCGAAATGAGGCAAGTGTCTTAAGCTCAAAGTACTAAATTCACTTCGAATTATTTTGCTCTATTAACAGGTTCGTCTGTGCCGATCACATGCGTCGTCATATGCGTACGCATACTGGTGAAAAACCGTACAAGTGCAAATATTGTGAACGCGCTTTTGCGCAAAGCAACGATTTAATTAAACATCTCCGTTCGCATATCGGTGAAAATGTTTACGAATGTGAATTATGTCCGAAAGCTTTTCGCCTTGCCGCAGAGTTGCGCGAACATTTTTCGCTACATAAAAACGATGATGATGAAATGCGGACTAAAAATGCACAGGAACTCTCGGAAAAAATTGCGCGTAACGCTATGTCCTACGTAAATACGATGTGTGCGATTTTGAAAAAAGAACATTAAAAGCAACATTGGAAACTGCTCAAAACTTCTATTTCATTTGAACCACCGCAAAAAACTGCGAGAGAAGTCCAATTATTTGATATTTGTGTGATGCGAAGACTCACGTAGGACACGGCGTACGAGCTTTCTTGCTCTAGCAACACTTGCATTGAAAGAAAAAAAAATGTTCCACCAGATAAAGATGCTTATTTCGACATACGACAAGCTGTGAAATGCCAATAGGGTCGGCACGATAGAAATACTATTGTTTGAAAGACAAAAATCCTAACGGTTTCATATGAAAATAGGAATTGAGCATGTTGTCTTTTCGACGAAACTTTTTTGTTTTTATAATGACGTAAAGTAATCTTCAGACGGCATTTTCTTGGTGGAATGACAACGGTTCATTAATATTTCCAGGATTGCTCAGGAAATAAATTCGCTGAATCTGACTAGACATTCGCTAAATACTCCTACAGATCTATGCTACCTCCGAAAGCGAATTTGAGAAGGTTCTCACTGTAAATTTTTAAATTTAGTCGATTCTAGAAATACTTTTTTAATTGGCTATAACAAAACTACTAAGGTCAACCACTTCTCATTGGATTTTTTAGTCTCCTGAAGTCAATGCAATAAAAAACAGATAGCTGTGCAGTGAACATTTATCCATACAAACCTTCGAGGTAAGCAATTACTCGTACATGTTTGATTGACTAATACAATTTTATGTCTAAAAATGTTGATAATTTTTGAAACATATTGGAAACTAAGAGGATAGTTTTATTTATTATTAGTTTAAATTTCAATTTCGTCGATGTACCTAATATAATAAAAAATAATTTCTTCCTTTGAAACTTCACAGTTCGATTCAGAGTAATTTATAAAATTATTAATGAAAGCTTAAAACTTCTCTTAGATGAGTCTATGATTTTACTCTATCTTGCAAAAATTTGGAATTTTCAATAAGTTTAAAAGTTTATATTAAGTTTATAAAAATTTCTATATATGAAGTTTAAAAAAAACAATAATTTATTTAATTTTTTATTAAGTTGATTATGTATTAGCGAAGGCGATGTTGGATATAATAAAGTATTCAATCTCTGAGCTGTTGCAAATTTATCATGCCTGGAAACCCCAAGGAACTTAAATCCGTGGAAAGAAGTACCGAATCATAATCATTTTAGAAATAATGGTGAAGATAATGCTTCGCGCGGTCCAACGGCGCAATTACACGAATAAAATATTGCAATATTCACAAATTCCATTTCAATTTCGAACAGGATTTTTTTTACTAAAAAGTTGTATCTCAAAAGCAGGATTGCCAAGTTGAAAAGAATGAACTCTCGGCTTTGCCAAAAAAAAAAAACAAATAATTCTTCCTTGAAATGGTAAAAAATAAAGTTTTTTTAGAAAGAATGTTGACATTTTTTTTAGTCGCTACTATTAAAAAAGTAAAATATTTTTGTGGGGGAGAATCCGGATGACCATTGGTTTTGTAATTACAAAAAAACAAAAATCATCCAGTTACCAAATTTTTCACAAAATTTTTGAACTCCTACAGGGCCCACGGCTTTGACATGATGGCTGCTATTTTAGTTTCAAAGTTAAGCATTCTTATTGAATAATATTTTTTGTAACATTTTATTCTAAGTAATTTAAATAAAGTTAAGAGTTGATTAAACTTGAGAACATCGAAGTTTTACTACAGTAAATACCAAAATTGCATTATTTGAAATTGAAAATTGAGTATATTAGATCGTCGTTAGGATAATTTTTACAAAAGATAATTTTACACAATTATTAAAAAATTTGTAAATATTTTATATGACACAGCGTACCATTAGTGATATTTATTTCATATCACTATGGACAGTTCGGAAAATATATTGCAGCAGATGTGCAGCGCACGCATATGTGCAAATCAATTTTTCCACTAAATATACGGAAGGCCGGTAGCCAACCTGTGAAATGTTTGCCAAAACTTTGTGATTTTACCCATTCACAGCAATTAATATCTGCCCAATAATATTTGTTTATTATATATCTATAAATTCCAATAAATGTGCGTTGCCTCGGCCACATGCATATGAAGTGCTCTGCCACTTCTGTAAATTTGTCATCATTTTTGAAAAATAACATTTTCATTAGAACAAATATGTATGTTTTTATGTTCAATTTTAAAAAAATGTATTGAACATGAAATTTAAAAAATTCATTTATAAAATAATATTGATATTCGCCAATACATATTGGCGAATATCAATCATCTATTCATTGAAGGTGGCGCTTTAATTTAGAGCTACTAATTATTTCCGAAATTTTTAGATATGTATAATAGTGTCGAAAATAAGTGAAAATATATTTACTAAATTCATGCAACAATTTGCTTTAACGAATTGTTACTGTTGCAGTCATTTTGAGAACATGACAGAAGTTTTACTCTAATTTATATTATGCAAAATTTTTTGATTGATCATTTTAACATTGAAAACAACAAAGGCAAAAACTAACAATTGTGATGGTTGCTGTTGAAAGTGTTAGATATAGTGTTCTATTTGTTCACTATACTGTTCCAAAAACTAAAAGTTTCATGTTGAATTTATGCATATCCAAATTTGGATGAAAATCTTTTCAAACCAAAGTTATACTTATTAAGGTTGATCATCATTTAAAATATATGACAAGTTTAATATTTTCGGAAAAAAAAATTACACGATCTTTTTCCTTGACCTGTTATTAACAAGAGAATAGAGATCATATTTGCTTGTATACCCTAAACACAGAATATATTCACTTTATCATTCCGTTTCTAATGCATATAAGGGGCGTGGCAGATATAGAAAAGTATACATGTTCTTGATCAGCGTCATCATCTGAAACGATTTCGCCATGTCAGCCATTTTGTCTGTCTTAAAATCACGATTAGGGAAAACCAAAGCAAGATAATTAAATGAAATTGGGCACACAGGCTACACCTTCGAACAAGCTTCTTGGGATTAGAAAATGCCGAAATCGATTTACGGACACGCCTACCGACAATACAAGTATAATATTTAAAACGCTATATTGAGAGCGCGATTTGATGTAGTGTAAACGAATTTTTCAAAAATATTACGAAAAACTTAAACAAGCTCTGGACAAAAAGTGGACGAATTTCAATTAGAGGGTGTGGGTGGCACTTCCCATGGAAGTGAAAACTTAAAACACTATACTGAAAGATTTACTCAAGGTAGTGAAACCAAATTTCACACAAATACAACAAATGGTTTGGCCTTGCATCAAACGAAAAGTGGACAAGATACCATTTTAATAACAATTTTCGACTTTGCCATATGCCATATCTAAGTACAATCCGCAATTTCCACATGGCCAACTTTTAGCGTATTTCAGTTCTCGTACAAATTTTGACAGTTCATATACATACGTCATAAACAGTTTTACCCATATACGTCTCATACGGGGACATACATATATATACGTCATTGCATGAATACCATAATAAAATCTTAAGCAGAGTATCTTTGATCTTAAGCCTCAACAACTAGCCTGGTAATCAGTGTTGCCACAGTGAATAAAACTTAAAAGTATTTCTAATACGTGTACCGATTGTTCTTAAAACAACGAATACAAATATCAGTTTCAGATCTTAACATGGATATTACATATGCACCTACATAAAATGTTTTACATCGTTATAATTAGTATGGATATTCATATGAAAACGTTATTGGTGTAATTTTACTTCTAAGGGATATTCGACTCAGCTGAAAATGTGACGCAAATCCAAGACGTCGTGCTTGACCGTTCTTCCTTGACGTAAAAAGGGCGAAATAGATCATCTTGTATACATTTACGCTTCTCTATAAGTTCCCATATTAAAAATTTAATTTTATATTTTTTTGATTTAACTGCATGTCGTTTCCGATATTTTACACAAAGTTTCACTTGGCTTTAGAACAAATCTATATAAAACATATGTAGCTCCAATATCAACAGTGGCACCACATTGAAAGATCCAGGAATGTCATTCTTATAAGTTAGTTCAAAAAAAATTTAAAATTTTAATTTTTAGTCTATTTCTTTGCTTGCGCTAAAAATTCTTTAAACTTCTACATTACTTACTGATATTAAAACTTTAAAACAAAATCTGCTAAAAGCGTAAACGGATACTCCCCAGCCGAAAAATTTTACGGTACTTATTGTCCTTCGAAATAAGTGGAAGTTCTTTCCTTTGGATTTCCAACTGTGATATTTCTTCTACACTAAAATATTTTTTTTTGCTTTGTGAGTGAGAAAATATGTATTGTTTTATTAATTTTGAAGAATTGCCAACAGGAGAAAAATCACATTCTTTACGTCGGTGGCGCGGTTGCTGAATTAAATAACACAAAAAAATTCAACAAGTTTTGGGAATGGACTCCATTGTCGTCTCGTTATCATTGTGATTGAGACTTTATGAACGATTCCAATCATAGACAATTAGTCTATGATTCCAATTTGATACTGCAACCCAATGGCAGTACCATATTTTCAAACCACCAGCGCTTGAGAAACTAATGTCATCCATAATCCATTTATACAGCTGATTTTTTTTGTTATTGTATACTTTTTTTTTGTGTCAATCAACAACAAAAATTAAAATTGGAGAATAATTCTAACAAAATAATTTAAAAAAACAATGATCAATTCTCAACGAATATTGGAGCATATGTGCCGTGCCTGCATGTGCAAAAATCAAATATTCCATTCACTTTGCGAAGAAGCGGCGGGCACACCTTTTACAATCTATGAAATGTTTGCAACAACGATACCCCAAGTGCCCATTCATAGCAATGACGAACTAACCAAAAAAATTTGTGTAGCATGCTTAAGTACATTGATTATCGTCCACAGATTTCAGCAAATGTGCATCACGTCGGATACATATATGCGAAGCCTTTTGGTCAGCAATAGACTTGCAAGTCATAGTAGCACTACGGAGAAACACTTAGTAATAACACAACAAACTGAAGAATCCAATGTCCCGCTTGTAACACAGGGCTTACTCAAATCGACAAGCTCTATAAAAGTTGAGAAGAATAATGAAGCGGTGAGTGAATCAATTATATTAGAACCACGTGAAGAATATCAAGATAATGTCATGGACTTAGAGTGGAGTGACGGTGATGACATGTAAACTACTTTTTCTAGACAATATTGCCAACAAAATTTTTACTTCAATTTTTTCAAGTAGACCACTTAAGACACGTAAGCTGAAGCTTGATCCACAAGTAACTGAGGAGTTTCAAAACTGTATGAAATATGAAGTCAATGATGCAGAAGTGCTAGAAAGTAATTTGAACGAAATATTTATCACAAAAACCAAATTGGAATGTAATGAGGCGAACGATGACAATGAATTTACCACTGAGTCGGATGCTGATAATTACAGGCAAGTTTCATCAGAGACTGTAAAATTACTAGACTGCATTCTCAGTGCAATCGGATAATTCCGCGGAATGCAAACTTTTATTGAAATAAAAGCCTCCTAAATGTATGCAAAAAAATTGCACAGAGCATTTAGCGATGTCTTAAATGCATTTTAAAAAGTGGTCCGAAAAGCGTTTTTATGCAATGGTATAAAAAAACTAAACAAGAACAATTTTACTTACAATAGCAAAACAGATTGGACCAAAATAATTTGACACAAAATTTAAATTTTCAATGCAATCAACAACACCGTTTTAGGAATATTTTTTTTTTCAATCTCTAAGCGCATAAAATCCCAAAACTTTACATATTGGGGTTATCTCTGCAGTGTTATCCTTGCGCGTTCAGGTACCCATATAATTTTTATTTTTTGGAGTATAGCATAAAAGCAATTGAAATCAACAATGGATACCATATCAGAAAAAGACTTCAATCACCAATGATTTCACTCATTCATAACATCTATTTCAAACTGTTCATTTTGAACTTGCTTCCATAAATAACCGAATTTATAAATTAGAATGTAATTTATCAAAATTGCATTTAAATATCTCTGTCATTGACTATAATTTAAAAATTTATCACCTCAAAAATGTGAAGATCTTCTCTTAAATTTGTATCAAAATGACAAAAATGGACTTAATATAGTGATATTAATCTATATAAATAAAATGATAGCCGTTTTCGATGTTCGCGCGTCACGCAGTAACTACTGAATCAAGTTTGTTTAGTTCTATTCCTTAGACGCTCAATTCTTCAATAGAAATAATCACGATATTCCTATTAAATATCGAAATTTTAAAGATTTCAAACTTCTCAAAATTAACATTTACACAAAGAAACAAGCATGCATTCATAAGAATTGCATAGACAGCGTTTACACGAGGAAACTCTTGATAGAAAGTTTTCCTGTTTGTAGGCAAGAACGGAAAAACGAAAGGGTGGTGTACAGAATTTGTCGTACACGCGAAATCCCTTCCGTTCTATTCTTTAGCTGATATTATGCTTTGAATTTACGTTTGTTGTGGCGGGTTGACGCAGTAATTGCTTTAAAATTTTCTTGCACAAACAAATTCTACTTTCCGTGTGTAAACGCAAAAGAAATTCACAAAAGAGAATAGACAAGAATTTCTCAGACCGAATTTGCTCGTGTAAACGTTGATATATCGACTTAAGTCGTTTAATGGGAATTTAATGTGTTTGTGTGTGTTTTCATGGAAAATAAACAAGGGAATATTCAAATTTTACTCTCGCTCATGTTCTCAATTTGTCGATTTACGTTGCAAACAACAACAACGCGGGATTTGTGAAGAATGGTCAAAAACTACAGTAGGTCTACTAAAAAGTTTAAATTGGTTGCCTTCGCATAAAAAACTATAAACAGCCTACGCGTAGAAAGGCGAGGGCATCAGATAGTTTTACTAAGTCAACGTTTACACGAGCAAATTCAGTCTGAGAAATTCTTGTCTATTCTCTTTTGTGAATTTCTTTTGCGTTTACACACGGAAACTAGAATTTGTATGTGCAAGAAAATTTCAAAGCAATTACTGCGTCAACCCGCCACAACAAACGTAAATTCAAAGCATAATATCAGCTAAAGAATAGAACGAAAGGGATTTCGCGTGTACGACAAATTCTGTACACCACCCTTTCGTTTTTCCCTTCTTGCCTACAAACAGGAAAACTTTGTTTCAAGAGTTTCCACGTGTAAACGCTGTCTAATAAAGAAGGGTATGCGCAATAAATTAATAATTTTTTTCCCTAATCTTCACCAAACTTCTACAGCTGTCGTACAAATTGATTTTCAAAATAATTTACATAATGACATGTCAAAATTGAATTTGAAGACTGTTAGTCAATTATAAATCTTATTATGAGTAAAGTTGTACATAGACCATAAATCCCGATGCATTAATTATAATTTATACCACATATAATTGTAGACGAAATATTTCTGTGCCATGCCCTGAGTGTGGTAAAATCTTCGATCGCTCTTATAGCTTAAGTCGCCATATGAACGTACATAATCCAAAAGGAAAACCGTTTGAATGTATAAAATGTAAATATCGATTTGCAACAACAGCCTTACTTAAACGTCATGAACTCACACATAACGTAGATTGGGCTAGAGCAGACGAAGCCACTAACTTCAATCCCGAAGGATATAAATGTAATGACTGCCCAAAACGTTTTGCAAAACGTGAATCGCTTTCAGCTCATTTGCAGTCTCATAAAAAGTCAAGGGTAATAAGAGAAACATCGAAAAAAACTGATTATGCCACATCAACAGACATGTTTCCCTGTACCCTGTGTCCAAAACAATTCCAAAAGCACATACAACTCAAGAGACATTCACGCACTCATGCTGACAATAAAAAATTCAAATGTAATCTCTGCGATAAAGCTTATAGTTCGAATGCAAATTTGCAAGATCATATAAATAAACACAATGGTGTAAAGGGTTCTTATGTCTGTAAATATTGCAGTAAATGTAAGTTATATAGCTCTATCTGAAATACTTTTTATGTCTATCAAATATTTATTTCAAGCTTTCCAACAATCCCGCACACTAAAGGATCATGTTCGCATTCATACAGGTGAGCAACAACCCTATTTGTGTTCCGAGTGCGGTAGGGCATTCAACAGCTTAAGCAATTTGAAACAACATTTGCTACGACATGCTAGTATAAGGCGTTACGAATGTCTAGAATGTCCAAAAAAATTCCGATGCCTTAGTGATCTTGCTTCCCATATGGCCGTACATAAAAAAAATCAGCCACATATATGTGATGTTTGTGGTGCTGCTTTTGGGAAACCATTTCATCTAAAAAAACATAAAATGCATCACAACGGAGAAAAACCGCACAAGTGTGAATATTGCGAAATGAGGCAAGTGTCTTAAGCTTAAAGTATTAAATTAATTTTGAGTTGTTTTGTTCTTTTAACAGGTTCGTCTGTGCCGATCGCATGCGTCGTCATATGCGTACGCATACTGGTGAAAAACCGTACAAATGCAAATATTGTGAATGCGCTTTTGCGCAAAGCAACAATTTGGTTAAACATCTCCGTTCGCATATCGGTAAATAAGTTTACGAATGGGCATTATGTCCTAAAGTCTTTCGCATAGCTGCGCGAACATTTTTTGCTACATGAAAATGATGATGAAAGGCGAACTTAAAATGCACAGGAACTTATGGAAAATTTTATTATATATATTTATTTAAGTTCCAATTTCACCGATAAAATATTATAAAAAATTATTTATTCCTTTGAAACTTCACAGTTCGATGCAAAGTAGCTTAAGGATTTATTAATGAAAGCTTGAAACGTTTCTGTCTGATTAAAGTCTCTGAGCTAAGCTTGTGGTAGTGGGAAATGAGTCTATGATTTTACCCATTTTACAAGTATGTAAAAATTTTGAAGATCTTTGAAGTTTAATAAAACCAACAATTTATTTAAGGTTTTATTAAGTAATCAATATCGTTAGATATTGGCTAACTTAGTTACGTTATTTAACCCTCTTGTCTGGTCATTGAAATGTTCACTAACAATTTATTTAAGGTTTTATTAAGTAATCAATATCGTTAGATATTGGCTAACTTAGTCTCTTGCCTGGTCATTGAAATGTTCACTACCGTAAGCATTTTTTTATACGTCAGAGTTGTGGCCAAATCCTGCCATTTCACATTTTCTTGAATTGTGTCTACATATTTGTTTTTTCAAATGTACTCTGCACGGTTAATTTAATCTGAAACACTCTTATGTCATACGTAACTGAGTTAAAAATGAAAAAGGGAAACAACTTCAAACTACTCTCTATCAATATTTAAATATTTAAATTATCTAAAATTTCATATAAATAACTTAAAGTGGTGTAGAATTTAAGATCTAAAAATGTCCTGCCTCAGAAGATTAGAGAACATCTTTAAACTGAAAAATTATCGAATATTTCACTAAGAATGAAAAAATTTGTTTTCTTTCTAGGTTTTCAAAATTTTGAGCCTTAAAATGTCGGCTATTCGATAAATGCCTATGTGAACGAAAGTAACAATGAGCCAATAGTTGATCATTGAACGGTGAAAAACTTTTTTTGAGCATGAAAGAATTTAAATTAGTATTCAAACCCTGAACTGTTGCTAAATGGGCCAACTTATCCAGACTTGAATTAAATTAAACTAGTGAAACTCAATGCTAACGATTTGTCGTGCAAGTTTTTTACCACTCAATACTCGAACTACTTTGTTGCTGGTTGAAATTGCATTAAGAAACGTACACAATTATCAGCTTTGTCACCACTTCATAAAGTTTTTGGCATTGAAAGTTATATAATGCACATTTCAAAATATAATTATAAATTGAATAAAATGCCGGAAAAATTTGTATGAAGTGCCGCTCACACAGCTCACCGAACAAAACTTACCGCCAATAAAAATTAAATAAAATCATCAGAATATTTAAATTTAAAGTTTTCGAACTAAAATAACACAATTAACTAACCTTTTTTATTGGGTCCATCGGATTTTCAAATAGCTATTTGACGAAAACCAAAAATTTTTAAAACTCAATGCTTCGAAAAATTTTCCTTCAAGTGCAATTGCGATTCATGAAATTGAAACGAAAAGAAGAAAGAAATCTGATAACCAAAGTTATTGTGAAATACAAAAAATACTGAACGTAAATTTTTAAACAAAGCCGTGTTGCTTCCTCTTTAGTAAATTAAACGATCGGAATGAAACTTGAGCATATTATTTTTTGAGAATTTATTTTTTCTGCGCATTTTAAATATCTGAAACAAATTTTACTATACCTGGAAGCCCCCGTTGAAAGAAGTAACGGTTCGTAATACTTTAGAAATTAAGGTGAAGATAATGCTTCGCGGTGTGGTCCACCGGTATACGAGATAATATTCACTAATTCCAACCAACAAATTTCGAACAGGATTTTTTGTACAAAAAAGTTGTATTTTCCTGGATTAAAAGTGTTTCTAGTGTTTTCCTTTTTTAAAAAATTTAATATTAGAGTAGTTTCCAACCGCAGTTTAAAGCGAACGGAGAAAAACCTGATTTTTTTACTAATCATACTTTAAACTACTTTCTGAAATTTTAATAGCTCAAAAGTGACTAACAACCTTTTGGGTGCTATTTTAATTTCAAGTTTCAAACTGAATTGATTTAGAATTTTTTGTAACATTTATTTCTAAGTTTTACTACAGTAAATACAAAAATTATCAAATTATTTGAAACACTTTGAGTATATCAAATCGGTTTTTGGATAATTTTTACAATAAATAATTTTACACAATTACTAAGATGGTTTCTATAAAGATTTGTAAATACTTTAAGCGACACAGCATACAATTAATAATATTTATTTCATACCACAATGCTGCCCTCAGTAGTGCGAAATTCGTATCTCAAAAAATGCTTATTCTGGATTCATATGCCATCGGATAGCTTAAGAAATTACGCATCCAATGAACTACGCCAAATGCCAGTATCTTAGTTCAAATCTGTAAAAAATCGCCTAAGAGAATTTCCTTAAATTGAAGTTGCTAGGTGTCTCAGCATATTTTATTAATTTGATTCAGTCTTACCTGAGTAAACGTTAATACCAGGTATTGTGTTGTGTTGTGTTGTGTTCTCTTATGTTTATTTTGTCCATAAATTACGTAGTTTATATTATTAAGAATCCCTCCATATTGATATACGCTGGCGATATGATAATTTACAAAAAAAATCATAGATCTGAATGACTGCCGTTTACTCTAAGAGGACTTTAGATCATTCGAAATTTTGTGGCCTAACGATAACCTTATTTTAAATGTGAAAAAATGTCATATTTTATCTTTTGAACCGCTTACTCAATGACTCAATTTTATTGCCTTTAATTTGGTAAAAACTGTAAGATAACCGAGATAAAACATAAGAAAAGTTACCTCTCAGCAAAGGAACAAAAAAAAAAGACATTTTGTAAACTAGTGTAATTAGTTATATAATTGTTATTTTAATTAGAAAATTATAATACATTAGACATTGTGTCTAAGTTATGCTTATTATTTGACAAATCATTGTTTATTTTTCATAAATGAATAATTTTAAAAAATGAATGTCAATCTTTCATAGATTTTGAATATACATAAATTTTAAATTGTATTTCTAATTAAAAATTGGCTTTGAGTATGACGGCAACATTGCGGCTACGTTTTGATGATCTTGGCGATTCGGAGTTACTCAGGTACCAACAACCATATATGGGCATTTCCACCGAAAGGTACACCATGACAAAAAAATTAAAAGTTATTAAAAAAGCGTTAATATCTGATGTTATCTAAGAAAAATATTCAAATTTTATTAATTCAAACAATTTATACTTGAATTCATTCGCAACATTGGGCAAACCGACTTCAAAATGCAGTTTCTCTTTTTTGTAATTTTAAAGAGTATTTTGTCTTACATATTTAAATATATAAGAGAGATGATACATGATGATAATCATTCCGAATAATCTTTCTCCCAACATCAATAAGCTTTAAAAAATGTAAAGACATCAAACTATTCTCTATTAACTGTAAATTTTTAATTTGCTTAAGCTCATGTTCTAATGTCCCGTCCGACATCAATAAACTTCATTTGTTCTCATTTCGTGGTTAAGAACAGCAGCAAATATGTCAAAATATTTGTTTAAACAGAGATTTATGAATACAATTAAAAAAAAAACAACGAGTGTGAAAACGTAAAATTTAAAATTTTTAGAGCTGTTTGAAGATTGTCCCGTCCGAAAAATTTTTGTAAAACTTTTGTAATTTAAAGTAAATATATACCATATAAATATATAATACACACATATTATATATTTATAAATAATAAAGTAAATATATACTATATAAATATATAATACACACTTATTATATATTTACTTTAAATTACAAGTTCATTACATCTCTTCAAAGCAAATTAAGCAGTTTTCACTACAATTAGTAGACAAAAGGAAGGATGTGTCAAGCATCCCTGGTACCCATAAACTACATAGCTTTTCTTGTGATGGTCACCAAATTAAAGCAGCTCGGACTGTATATTCTTTTAAGAAAAATATTTAATTACATACGTTTATTACTGTTTCCAATTTTCTTGCTTAAAATTGATCTCGAACATTTAATTTGACTTTGAATAATATTAAATTTGATTTTTAATTACTATATAAATCTTAAATATTGTTACGTACATAAATATCAAGAAATCTTATGAATACATGAAAAATTTGCCAAGTAAACCATAATGGAAAAATATGTCCCATTCGCAATGTCCCGTCACGACTCATATTATACTTTGTAAGAAAAAAAATAAAAAAGATTTTTCAATTGAACGAAATTTAATAAAAAGTGCTATTATTCCATAACATTTTAAAATTAGTTGCGTTAAAAAATGTTGGTAGGTTTCGCTGACTTATGCTTTTCTATAAATAGCCATGAAAAACACTTCCATTTTTTGTCCCATTCGAATGGCTCTTTTATTGCGTTTATCTTGGAACCGGTAGTACGTCTGCACTCGAATTTACCACTAAATATAGTGCTACCAAAGGGCTATTCCTATGAGTAACACAAGAAAAAAAAAAGTGTTTTACTTTGACTTTTATTCCACTTTAAAAGTGTACGACGGTCCCATTCGACAGTATGGGAATGCCAATATGTACACTTGCAACACATGAATATCTCCAACTTGTTTTTATAATATTATCGTATCTACTGCAAATGATGCCACAACAACAACAACATTTACGTTGACTACATACATTAGCAACAATATCAATGCCCGATGATCAACTAAAGCTTCTAGAAACAGTTCAAATGCTTCTTCTACGTCCACAACTGCTGCAATCCTAACTTTTCCATTAGAAGCAGCACTAGTAGTAGCATCAACATTATGTCTACTATATTTGCAAGAGCCATCAACTTGAACACCTCAATGATTGTAAGTTCTATGCAACTCCACTAGATTCCTTTCGAGACATTGCCAACACCTTAAAAACACATATTTACAATCAATATTCAGTCTTATAATTCAGTACATGAGTGTCATTAACTTGCTGAGATGATTTGTGGCATTTATTTTTTATTGGGCTGGCTCTAAGGTTAATTATCATGTCAGCAACATCTTGCATGCATCAAAATCAATCTGAATTCTCCCCGAGATCATCATTCAAATTGTATACACATTCTAAGATGTAAACTATGATTTATTACTATATTAAGATTATTGTTTAAGAACTATTGCATTAATAAAGAAAAAAAAAACTAGTAAAGGTGATATCTTCGGCCAGGCCGAAACTCACATACTCCACACTGCATTGAAAGTACTTTTTAAATAAATGTTAAAAAACTGTTGAAGAGGTTGAATAAGTTGAAAATAATGTAAAAAGGTTCAAAAATGTTGAAAAGTGTTGGAAAAAACTGAAAATGTTGAAAAAATATGAAAACCATTAAAGAAAGTTGAAAGAAATTGAATAAGTCGACACATACGAAAAATGCTGTAAATAAATAAAGAAAATGTCGAATGAAATTGAAAGAGAAAAGTAAAAGATTGAAAATGTCAAAAGAATATGGGAAATGTTGAAAAAATGGAATAGAAATGAAAGACACAAAATATGCCACGCCCACTTCTCCGATTCCGCCCACTTTTGGTTCAATAAACAAACCAAATTTTAGCACAATAGCTTGCGATATGTGACGTAATTATCCCTAAAATTTAGGGCGGTGACACACCCACTGATGCAATCCAGTCCGATTTTGATCCAGAAATAGCTTTTTATAAACAAACCTCTTGCACCAAATTTCAGTATGATTGCTCACGCCCACTGCTGCTATTTCGCCAGCTTTTGATTCATATGTACCTAATAACCAGTAAGCCACTTACATCAAATTACAGATCAATTGCTTCAATAGTTCACTTAAAATAGCACTTACAACTTTATGTTAATGAGGGAGGTGCCACGCCCACTGATGCAATCTTGTCAAGTGTCATTTAATTCCGAAGCTTATAGTAACCGACACCTCTACACAAAATTTTATGAAGATTACTCTCATAGCACACTTTCTATAGCATTAAACGTATTTCGCTTATATGGGAGATGCCACACCCACCGGCGCAATTGTGCAAAAATTTTGCAAGAAGACACCTTTTAGCAAGTATATCCGCCTTATTAAATTTCATAACGATTGCGTTGTTAGTTCGCTTTTTATAACGTTTATAAATATTGTAGGCTGTGCCACGCCCTTAAAAGAAATTTTTCAGTATATTGACGTAGCTTGTATTGTTGACTACTTTCAGTGGTATCATCCCTAAAATTTTAATGAAAATCGTATGTGCTATTTTGGAGATATATGAAATCCAAATTTTTAATTGTTAAGAAGTGTCACGCCCACTTTTACAATTCCGCCCACTTTATGCGCGAATACAGATTCGTGTACCAAATTTCATCACAATATCTCTCACGGTTTACGAGCTATGGCGTTATTAAAATTCAAATTTAGGGCTGTGCCACGCCCCTTTAAGAGCCTTTGCAAACTTAGAACCTAGCCTAATTGTTCTCATCTTCACCAAATCACCAATTTTTATCAAAATCGCTGCATTTTTTTTTTCAAAATGAACTTGGGTATATTTACATAGAGTATGGGCGGAAGGCGTGGAAGTGAACCAATTTCGCCCATTTTTATATGCTATTAGCTTGCAAGAAGGTGCGACCTTTGTGCCAAATTTCATTGAATTAGCTTGCTTAGTTTCCCGTAAACTTGATTTCAACAGACAGACACACATAATATAAATTATCTTTACTTTTTTTTTTTATTGTTTTTCCCTAAAGAAAACTTGTAACAAAAATTGTATGCTTAATTATAAGATTATTATCTTGAAGCATTATGTAACATTTATTTTTGAAAATAATAATAATAAATAACACACAGACAGACAGACGGACACAGCTATATCGACTCAGGTGGTGACGCTGATCAGGAATATATATACTTTTCCATACCTGCCACGTCTCCTTCTGTGCGTTACAAACGGAATGACAAAGTGAATATACCCTCTGTGTAGGGTATAAAAATTAATACAATAAATATGCAGTGACTAGCATTGTTCATATTATTTTGCCTACGTCTGTTTTATAGGATGTAAGCGATTGAAATACATGTATTTTAATATTTATTATCATACCGAATATGGTGATGATATTGTCGAAGAGAATAAGGGTTTTTTCGGTAGGAGAGGGTTAATATGAAAAAGTCTTATTCAAATGCAACATCATTTTAAAAGGTATGAATTAAGCTTTCTGAATATGTTAATAAAACTTCATGTCTATAAAGCATTTTTAGGAAAAGAAGCGATTTATTGAAAAAAAAAATTATAATACAATGAACGTGAACCCCCGAAAACATGAACATTCCCCAAAACGTGAACACTGCATTTTTTACATTGACTAATCTGAAACGTGAACAAAGCTTGAATCTTTAAAACGTTAATAGAAAGTTATTCAACATTTCTACAGAAAAATGCACGGCCACTTTTTAAACTTCCGGGAATCCCATAATAATGACAATACGTAATATTTGGCATATTAATGATGCTTGTGCGTGTACGTATTACCATCATCCCTTATTCAGTTGCTGTTTTTCGCTTGTATCACATTTTCCGATTTGGAAAACTTAAAAAAACTAGTAAGCGTGACAAACTTATCAAAGAAATATGGTGTTGCTAAGTCAACAATATGAAATATTAACAAGAAAAAAGATTTATTTTTGAAGTGTGTTAGTAATACGTACGCTTGACTCTGTATGTAAAAATATTCATGAACCTGTGCTATTACAATATTACAAGTAAAAACTTCGCAAAAGCAAGAGAGAAATTGACAAATTTACATTCAGAAGTATGAACAACCTCAAAAACGTTAACACCCTCAGTTTTAATTAGGTCACGTTTTCCAATGTGCACTGTAATTTCATATGTTGGTAATCAATACAGAGACTCCCATCTTATGGCTATTTTTACAAAAGATATATCCAAAACTTCCGATGGCTTTATCTCCGACAACTGGTTCCGACCGACGATTTTTTTAAATATTTTATTTTTGTTTAAAATGACTATTTGCTGGCTTGAGGCTCATTATTATTAAAAACACACTAAATTTATGTTTCGTATAAATTATTTTTGTATTGTTTTACTTCAATATTTCGAATCACTCTGGTACTCATTTCAAACACAATTCCTACATTTTGTGCAGTCTTATGACTAATATTCCCTCTGTCTACGGTATTTAGTGTGAAAGTGTGATGCCGAATTTGTCTCTGATTTGTTAAGCTTACGTTGTCATCTGCATAACACTGCATAATCTAACTATTAGAACTAAATAGTTGTAAGATTTGATTCGTACAATGGACCAAAAAAGTGGTGACAAATCTATATAAAGTGGCGGATTTTTTCTGGATTTCACGCTGCATATTCAATTTCATGTTGTTTTGTCAAAACTATTGTTTCGTATGCACCTGCTTTTACTCGTACTATTTTGCAAATGCTTATAATACTTTCGCTGAAATCTTTGACTTACTTTAATCTTTGCGTAGCAATAAAAAGTACGAGTCAACTTTTAAAGGCCCCAGAGGTCAAAATAAACATTATTTATTTCTTATGATACATTTGCAACTAAAGTTAGATTAGCAAGCAACTTATGACCATCTTAACTACTTACTCCATTTCACTTCGAAAATTTAAAATATTTGGAAATATATGCAAAAATTAAAGGAAACTAAAAGTGTGTTCTTGCAAAATATCTTTGAAGAGATTTCTAATTTTGAATAATCTGATAGAAGAGTACATATAAAGATAACCACAAAAAGAGGCAGCAGCAGATATTTTTCCTAAAATATTATTTAAGCAATTTAAAAAGTATTATGTACTTAAATTTAAAATGTTTATTTAGTTATTTTTTCTTGGTATATCAAATAAATTACAAAGAAACACTTTATTGATTATAATATATAACATTATTAAGATCATGCATTTTAAGTTTTTGCAATAATCTTTTTTTAAAAAAATACTTGGCAGATTTTCGTTTGTTAAATCAGTCCGTTATATGTACATACATATGTTTATACTTTTGAAGAATCTTATCTAAAATTTTGTTGTGTAAAAAAATATTCGAATTTGTTAGTAAAACGTTATAAATATGTAAATATTCGCAATTGAATTAAATATACATAATTCACTTCTTAAAAATTTCAATATTTAAATGTTGCAGCTGCATTTCAGTCATAATTTGTTGTTTCATTAAAAAATTTCGTTGTATTATTAAGTTAGATCATATTAAAGCTTAATTTAAGTAGTATAATATCTAAATAAAACTAAAGCCGTAAGCAGCTTCAAATTTGAATATAACTTATTTTAACACTTTTTATGTTAGCGTGCGTCAAGAATATCTGCAAGAAATGTATCGCCAAATAATGTATAGTGCAATTATTAGTTCGCCCATGTATCAAATTATATGCATTTTTCTTTCTGTATTACTTGAGGCAACTATATAATTGGAGACGGATTTTTCCGTTAGCGGGATAATTGGATAGTCTCTACAAATTTCAATTGATCGTCGATTTTATTTATGTGTTTAACATAATTCCATTTCTGGCACATGGGTCATTTCCATGGGCACTACCAAACATAGTTTGAATTTTTCAAAAATAGGCTCTAAGGCTCAAAAACAGTAAACTAAAATTTCAAATTTTGTTCAAAAATTATTCTATTATTCTCCGTTTGGCAGAAGGACTTGATCATCTCATTCTTTTTTAATGTTATTAAAAAATGTTTCTAGTTTAACGGAGGATAAATAAGTATATTTTTCGCCAAGTGAATATTTTAATGAACTACGAATGATATTGATAATTATCCGTATAATTTTATAGTCACTAACTTAATTAAATGAGAAACAATAGCCAATCAAACAGTAAGATTTATGTCTGTGCTTTTATGATAGCATACAAGAATAGTGTATTAAGTAAGGAAATCGTATTTGATATTCACTAAATTAAACTTAACCCGCTAATAACCGACGCCATAGGTACATAGAAACTTCAAATATCATTGTTTCAATTTAATTTTTGACCTTGAGTTATGGTCACTTTTAAGCAAATAAACATTTCAAGTATAGATACGGTTAAGCTTGAAAATAAATAAGAAATGCACATCATTCCTTTACAAACCACACACCAATTTAAACTTGGCATTTTAGAACCATCCCAAATTTTCTTTTAAAATTCCACATACATAAAATTACTACTTGGCATGTATGCATATCAGAATTTTGCTGAAAAAAATTTCGTTTCCAAAATATACACACATGAATTTTGGATAGTTTGCAAGACTTTCTCCAAACTTCTCATACTTGGAATTTATTATCTCCAGTTGTACTGATCGGATTAATGTCTGTTTATTGTTTTTAATACTTTCTTAAGCTACCTTTCGAAGTGTATAAAAAATTCTCAGCAAATGAAAAGTAATAACAATTTAATTGTTCAAATAGTTCTAACATGCTATTCCACCAACTTGAATTAATTGAGAAAAATACCATTTTGATTTTAATCCTTTTATCTACGAAACCCATTTTACGAAAAATTGGGGTCTCTATTAGATCTAGGCGGAGAGCGCGCTCTAGAAAAGTTGAGTGTATAAGAATACAGGATAAGATATACGGAAAAGATAGTAATGCATTTAGGTGAAACTAACGAAACAGGGATACATTCCCAATGAGGTATAATATTATACAGTTTCAATTAAAACAGCAAAATTGGGCGAAATTCGGTAATTTTCGGGTATCGTGGTAACACGATATTTAAATTCTTTAGATAACTAAGGCTCTTTGGCTCTTTTCAATCTTTTGCATAAGAAAAACATAATATATTTTTCCAGTATGCAACGTTTTTTGCTTCTCCTGTATAAAACTAAAAAGTGTGGTTACGGTTTTTTGGATGTTAGGTGACGATATGTATATACTACTTTTAAAGCCCTATAAAATTTTCTAGAAGTTCATCTAAACAAAATTTGTACACAGCGCAAAAAAATTTTAAAATTTTCATTAAGAATAATTTTTGGTATTTTCAATACCAAGTCACGAAAAACGACGTTCATATGGTATATGGAAGGCAATAAAACAATAAAGGCTAGAGTATAAGAAAAAATTATATAAATTGAGATTGGGTCAGTAAACGGCACTTATATTATATGACTTGACGACATTTCTTGCAGTGTAATCGAGTTTAGGTATAAGTAAAAATATAATTTAAAGTTTTGTTTTAAAAAATAAAATAATATAACAAATTTGTTTCGTTGCTTTTCTTCGTTGTTCTAGATATTCAAACAAGTTTTACAAATTAAAAAATAAAATAAAATAATACAAATAACATTAAATAAAAACTTAGAACAAAATTGATTGTACTGTTAATAGTTTCTTTGAATAATACATAATAACTTACATATTATTTATGTAATGAAAGTGATCTGCGTAAAACTTAAATTTTTTTAATTTTAAATTCTAACTCGGCGTTTACACACACAAATTCTTTCCAAAAACTTTTCGTGTTTGTGGGCAAGAGGGAAAAAACCCAAGAGACGAGGTACAAAATATGTCGTTTGCAAAACAAAAAGCACACAAGAGAACACACAAGAATTTATTTCACAGAATTTCTTTGTGTAAACGCTGAGCAATGAATACTTGACGCCATAACCATTTTTTACCTACATACAGATGTACACACATATGTATGTGTAGGTATAAAAAAAATTCATATGGTTTATACTGGCGAATTCAGGTATTCCGCCGCTATAGGCACTGGCAACGAAATTGTGCATGTGGGATAAAAATTTCATAATAATATGCAAGATTTTTCTGTGAGGTTTGAAAGAAAAAGAAAATTGATGATCAAAAAGATTTCAGTTTTTCGAATCTTGAGCTACAGGCCCATGCAATTTTGCCTACAGTTTGAATTCGCCACTGATATATGTATGTGTTCTATGTTTGTTTACGTTAAAAGTTATTCATTATGCGTATTTGTAAGTCACTTTTACCTTAAAATTTAAATAAACTGCCTCGTTTGTTTGTTAATAATAAGTTGTTTAAAAAATAAGGCGCTGCCGTAATTCAATTCTTTTTTGCGATATTTTATCGCACAGCATTTAGCTTACATCATTCCAAAAGGTTTTGCGCTTTGCTTTTTCCATAATTAAATACTGTTGGATTATTTCAATGTTGATTTAAGTTGTCTTCGTCTGCATATTTTGAAACTGCAATAAAAATGTATAGTTTGTAAATCTGATATATACGCAGTAAATTTGAAATATAAAATAGACAACTAAGCTCAATGTGAAAATGATGCAATTAATTTAATAAACGGACTATCAGCATATTTTTGGTGGTAGTGAATGGGTAGGTAATTCGAGTTACCCCGAAAATTAGATAACAGTAGAAATGATTTGTTACCATACCATAAATCGGAAAATACATGGTGAAACCGGTTTTCGCAAAAAACGGTTTATTACAACTGAATCATTGAAATTTCGACTTACCTACTTATTTAAGACCGCCAGGGATTTATTTAAAAAATTATCTTGACAACCTGTCTGGAAATTAAAGTTTATTTTATGACAGTCATATATTATTATTTTACCGGATAAGGAACATTCTGGATTTAAAAGATACATAATTAAGGGAAATAGACGAATTTTTAAAAATAAGCCTCAAATTTGTGCATTTTTTATTTGAGTCGCAAAAAATAGAGTTTTTTATAATACAACGACATATTTTTTTAGTTAAATATTGCAGAATATGATTTCTCGCCACTAGTTACAGCTGTATCTTCACAACCATTAGTTACAAAAGAAATGCCAAATATTAATACGTATTGTCTTATTTTCAAAGTTATTTTTACTCGTGCTACCCGTCATACATTTTTGCCCAGACCGCCACATTTAAAGTCTATACCAAAATATATGTTTTAATAAGCACTTGAGTCTACAGCTACTTACAGCAGACGTTACATTTCCATATGCATAGATGTAATGTGTAGAAAAGTGGACCTTGATTGGGACTCCATCATTAAAACAAACCATCCGAATAAGCAGATGAAATTTTAAAAACCAACTACATAAATAGAAACGTTCTCATGTTTCCGGCAGCAGAAATTCAAGTAAGGGGAATTCCCGATCCGGTTTCTCTTTTTTCTATTTTTTTTTTTTCATCATGACGAATAATTGGTTCAACCCTTTTAAGACTTTGTTCCAAATGTATGATGATACATATGATAACAACAACGAAATGGATCATAATCAAATAACCGTTATATGAAGGATATTTTTAAATACAACATGTTTTACGAGTTTTGCAAGTTTTTTCATATATAAAGCTGAAGACATTGTTTATTTATAAGCATTCAAGTTTCAAACACATACATGTGTATGTATGTATTATATCTTTGAAATCTATTTGAGGGGTGAGATAAAAGTCTTTAACATAGTCACAACATTAAACTTGAAAGGCTCGACAAGTTGGTTTTGTTCTTTTCATTCTACTATATATATCGTCAATAGAAGATAGACAAAAAAATAGCTGTATGGTGAGTTTTGAAGTAATAAATACCATCAATAAAAAACCTATTTCTGAACAATTGGGCTCTTTTATTTTGTTACAGTAAAAATGCTTCTTACGAAAAAATATATAAACTGGAACATTTACGTAAGCAACGCAAGTAAATTAATTAACTAAACCAGATGCCAACGGCTAAAAATGGATTTTAATTCACACTCGAAAAAAAATGTAAACTGGAATAATGTATTGCGAAATAAATAAAAACTTTAAACAAAAAGAGAATGCAAAGAGTTGTGTATGCTCTAAAGTTGTACTTTTTTGGGAAAAATACAAATAAACACCAGCAATTTCTTTTCATGTTTTGCAATACCTATACCTGTTTAAATTTTGTATTGCGCACTGTTGTCGTTTATGAGTGCATGAGCTCTAAAACTTAAGGTCAACACAAACAACTTAAGCGTTTATTGTTGTATGCTTGAAAAGGTTGAGTTTACAACGCACATATTTTTCAAGAGTTTTATTAGTGTTGTTAGTAAAAAATTTTTGCTAACTGTTTTATTGCATGAGCGTCATACTAAGTTGAGAGAAATATCAAACTAATTTTTTTATACTGAAATAGAAATACGACGATCACTTTGGAAGTTGCTTTAGCAATACATTTTTTTTCTCGATTTGAGATGTATTGGAAATTGATGCGGATGTGTTAGCTCTTTTTATAACTAATAAGCGAAATAATAGACGAAGATGAAAAAAAAGAGACAGTATAAAATCAATAAGGATTTTGTTTGTATAATTTTCGTTTTTTGTATACCATCATTATGGAATATTTCTGCGTTTTACGCGAGTGTTAAAAAAATCGCAGAGGTGTCCCTTAAACTAAACTTGCTTACAATAGATTTAGTCTTACGCTCCTACATGGTTTCAATTTCAGCACGCATGACTTTCCCTATTAACTTCACATTATATAATTACACCATGAAAAAAACAACAACAAAACCGAGTCACATAACGCTTTATCGTGTTTACATGCTTGTTTCTATTTGCGCAAGCAATTTACTCAAGCAGTTTTAATACTTTAACTACTTGATATTAAAAGGGAATATCTATCGTGATAATTTTAATTGGAAACTAAGACAAGGCGTCTATGGAATAAAACTAAGAAAATTTATCAAATTCAATTCAGGAGTTCTTGTGTGATGCGCTTACATTGACGGATATCGATATCAATTTATTTAATGGTACTATGTATATGATTTTTAATAGGAACACATTTTAATAACTAAGGTAAATATAATGTGCCATGAATTATCAACGGTTTTTTTTAATTTTAAGCGGTGGAAAATTAAAATATGCGATGAAACATAAAATGGTTAACATTCTATAGTATGTATCTTTTACCAGGACAAGACTTCTTTCTTCTCCGTAAATCAAAAACATTTTTGAGTGTGGTCAGATGTTTCCGCGGAATCAACATTTTTATTGTGATTGGATTGAAGTCTGCTTAATTTACAGTCTGTCGATTTTCTTGCTCAAAGAAAACTAACTTTTTATCTTTTTCCATCAAAAAACATCCTAATTTTTGATTTTTATTATACAAGTAGTTTTTAAGGTTCAGGTTACTAGGCACTTACCTCAACACACTGTTTCCATCGGTAACTTTGTCTGATTAGCAACTGCTTCTCCTACTCCTAAGCTGGTATTCATTGATGTATTTTGCGTTGCTTCATTGCAAGCAGTCAGCGATGGCAGTCCGTGCGATGAACTGGAGTGATGCACACCATTTGTTGTATTTGTAATTTCCTGTCGGGTGCTTGGACAACACATACGTTTTATAGCTGACCAAACTTGCGGCTGACAACCAACTACCAAAAAAATGAAAACCCCTTGTAGTGCATTAATAAGATCAGTAAAGAACCAAGCTGCATGTGGGCCGCCAACAAGCCATGATATAACATCAGCAATCCAAGTAACACCCATAACGATAACCAACTTAAGGCAAACTTTACCCAAAGCAGTTTTCTCCGTAGTAGACTTGACGTCATCACGTTTCCAAAGTCCGCAAGTCAATTGGTGAGTCGTAGAAATGAAAAGTACTATATTGGCGCAAAGCAAAATGCCGACCGGACCAAAGAAATAGGCAAAAATCTCAAGATTGTCACCACTAAACCAACAACTGCGTACGCCAAACCCCGCTTTCAACAAATCAGTATCAGGCAGCTGATCTATGCTAACAGCTATTGAGGCGATTAGCAACGGTATACCCCAGGCATACGCACTGTACAAACGCAAACGAAAGATTTCTTGATTGCGTTCCAGTGAACTTGGACGAAAATCACGAAAAGTCCACCAAATGTTAAAGCACATAGTGTTTAACCAGAAAAACGCAGCCAAAAAGAAGAAATGCATTATGCTAGCAATCATCGTGCAGGCTACCGAACCCAATTGCACATGGCGTGTAAGTTGTGTGTAAGCTAACAACAAATCTCCAATAAAAAGACAAAAAACATAGTAAATCTGACAACGCCAATGTAAAACATGATGCACAGAAGGTAACAAATACCCAGCGACTAAGGTCGCAGCAAGAAATATAACAGAAATCGTTATTCCAATGTTAAGTACGGCGATCTGCAGTTGATCGCTGGTTGAATTTGTATCAAGAATATCTGTGTCTGCTTGAGAAACAGAACCAACATCTTTGTCAAAATGATGTAGACATGTAAAAATTTTGACTGCACTCTTATCAGTTGAATTTTTAAACGTCTTCATGCGTATGTGTTCCAGGCAGTAATCAGCCAACGAAAAATTTTTATGCTGTAGCAGTAAATCGCCAGTTTTATTATCCAATTTAGATTCAGCAAAGTCGCCTGCAATTGCAAGCGACAATGAATCATTTGTGCACTTAGGGAACCCATAGATAGTTTGGAAAATATTATGATTTATAGGCAACGCTTGCATTTCATTGACAGCGTCAAAATGGCAAGTTTTCGTTGTTGTATTGTAGCTGCCATGTGGGCTGCAGCACTTTTTAAGTTTCAATTGTGGCTGCGCTTCTTCATTCTCTTGTTGCTTATTTTCCAGCTGTTGTGGAAAACAAACAAGCGCTGCTTCACGATCGACACAGTAATGACGCGCATCAATGAACTGTGAGCGCTCGCGCAAAAAGAGTGAACCATTCGAGAAGAGAACAATATTGTCAGCACCAGTAAACTGTTCCAAATTGGCAGCATTGCAGCTTATAGTTGGATCCTTTTTCGCTGCATCCTCTGGCCATACGGGCCGCACATTCTCTTCAAAGCTGATGAACTTAGGACTCTCACCTTTGGAACCGAAATACTGACGTTTATTAATGAGAAAAACAAGTGGCACCCAGAGTGGCGAGTTGCCTGGAACACATGACTGAGTTGCGACATCTAGATGCTCAGCAAAGTGACAACATTTGTTCACTTTCACCTTTGGCGGCGGAGGCAACCGAAATGCGGGTGTAGCTCCTATTGTTGTTGTCTCGTTCGTAGCCGTTCCTGCGTTTTGCAAATTACTACTTGCAATTACCAAGAGAATAAGGCAAAAATTTACTTGCAAATTATTTTTAAAAAATAGATTAAGCTTCATTATTTTAAGTTACACTTTTTTGTTACACTATTTTTTTATATTTTCTTTTTTTTCCCCTCCTTTTTAGCAGTTTTCACTTTAAGTATTATGAAAATTATGCATTTTCTTTTTTGCTGTCTTGCTCTTCTGCCGCAATACCAATTATAAAATTCACAACGGCCTGAATTTGCACATCTTAAAAGTTTAAAAATGTGTAAAAAAGAAATTTATAAAACAAGAAACAAAAGAAAGAATAATTTCGCTGACAAACACAATTGAACTGAGTTCAACTTGACTGAACAAAATAATAATGAAATTAGGGCAGTTCACATGGTTCCTCATGTTGCACAGCATGGCATGACGACATGACAGACTATCAATATTGCTTTGGCAAAATTAGAACCTTTTAGGACTAATTTTGTACTTAATTCTTTGTGAGTTATTATTTAGTCCTGACGTAGCAACAACCCCAAATATAATGATGAAATTTTAAGAATCGAAACATACTATATCTATTTATAATCCAGAGTTGTTGTTTTTTCCTTGGATTTCAAAGTTTGATAAATAAAAAGCATTGTATCAACTTGTAAAATTTTATGAAGGGGTTTGTGAAGGGGATCCTGAAGTAAATCGATTCCAAGTCTTGCCAAAACTTCTTTATCGAAGCGGATGTTATAGAGTTTACTCCATGAAATTTTATTTGAAATGAAAAATTTGCACTAGGTTTGAAGGCCAGCGTTCACACAAATTGTATGGTTAGGCAAACCAGTAGAAAAGCCAAAAAAATTTTAAATCAATGTAATTGTTGAATCTAGAGTTCACATTATCATACATTGGTGTTGTCAAGCCATGATTGATCATGTGAACTGTCTCATTGAAATTAAACAACGGAGCTGCCAGGCTTTGAGTAATATCCCCCTTTTTGGTATATTTTAAATCGATTAATTGATTGAGGGATATCAATTGTGCATCATTAATTCCTCTGTTGTGCTTTATTTTTTGTGTATGCACTCACCACTATGCACGGGACTTGTATTATTGTGATTGTTGCATCATTCAGGAAAAAAAATAAACCAAAGCGAGTAAACAAGGAAATAGCAATGCGCACATTGAGGCCAATTTCCCCCCTTCCGTTTTATCAGTGTACTTTTATTTCTACACTTACGTTGTGCTTGCTTGATTATTAGAATTGGCTTTTGGTTTATTGCAGAATTTTGAGTTGAAACTTCTTTTGTGACGGGTGATTTGAAACTCGATTAAACGGAAAACGGATGACACTAAAACAACATCTATAGGATTTAACCTGTGTGAGAGTAAAATAGAATACAGATATACAGCTTAACTCAGACTGTTTTTTTCCTAATTACATCAAACTGTTTTGTGTCTTAACTATTTTTTCATCGATATCCCATGCACAAACCATTCAGCGCTTAATCAATTCTCATAAGCCGAAGCCTATGCAACGAAATTTTTCAGAGTTATTTGATTTCGTTGCTTTGTGATTGTCCGCAATGGACTCAAAAGGCAATGAAAAACAAAGTCAAGGGTGAAGTACTTTTAATACTCAATAATTCGATGAAAGAACAAAGACATATCTTTTTTTTTTTGCTATCGAGAGTGAATTTATGGATTAGTTTTTGTTTTGGTTGTTGTAAGTAGCTCCTGCTTCCAAAATTTCGCCTATTTATGACTTAGATGATGAAACTTAGTTTATAAATTAGCAAAAACCTTGAATTTTTGTGTGGAAGAGCTTGATGCCTTCTTATTTTTATTCGTTAAAAAAATTTTAAATTCTAGAATTCCTACCAGACCCCTAGCTTTGAAATCAAATTCCTGGCGTAGCTGATCTGGTCAACCAATCTCTGACAATTGGAAACCCTGAATACATAAGCAGGTTCGCCGAAGTCTTCACACGCAACACGATTTTAGCACCCGTCCATTGGATTATAAATCATAAATAGCATTGTCACATAGCTGTCACCGCTATGGCTACCAATTGGCCGGGATTGTCCTTGGAATTCCACATTAAAGCGGGGTAGAAATTCAAAAATTAGTTAAAAGCCTGGTATTTGGCGATCAAATGTGAAACTAATTTTATATAAATTTTTTAAAAAAATAGGTCATCAAATTTTTTTCTACACGAAGTTCCACTTTACCACATTACGCAATTTTTTTTTCTCTTAATCTCGGTGGAAAAAACCAAGACACTGGCTTATGGATGCTCCCTTTGCAATTTTCTAGTAATTCAACAAACATGAAAAAGGGTAAAAAAAGGAAATCAATTCGGTCGAGCTGGCATCTGTGGTCAATTCGGTTCAAGGCGAATATCACCATGCAAGTATGCAAAAGATTGATTCATAAAATTCCAAGCAAACTAGATCCGGATTTCAAAATTTTTAGGATGCATAATTATTTTCATATGTGTACCTGGTTTGATAATTATTTTGTTTTCAATATCTTATGATGTATTGATTCAGGGTGATTTTCTCAATACTTTAACTTTAAATTTTATGCCAATCTGTTGGCTAAAATTTAAATTAAAGCTAAACTGGATATTAAAAATTGGATATGGCAAGCACAGCACAAAAATTGTTTGGAACACATGGCATTGGAATTATTTGGAAAATGCTTTTTTTTAAGTAATCACATTGGCGATGTTTACATATATTATTTTTTAGATAAACAAACACTTTATGTATAAAACAATAAATGAGTGTGTGCTTTTGTTAAAGTATGGTATTTCTGCGAATTTCTTGTGGCTTATAAACTTATGTATGTACTTGAAAATATCGGGTGATTCATTGAGAAAATAAAAATAAAATATATTAAATTTTATGGGGTAATCCATTTTTAACGTCCATTTTTTTTAAGATAATGTCCCTAACTGTGGATATCTTGGTCGGTTACGTAATTTCAATTTTCGATGACTCGTTTGAGTATATCGAAAGGTATTTGGCGAATGGCGCAAGTATTGTTGGCTTCCAATTGATTTCATAATTGCAAGAAATCATGTGTATTTTGATTGACTTAATAAATTCCACAATTTGCATGCGATGCTCTGACATCTATTCATTATAAAATGTTAAACGATACCGAATAAAAATACCATGGCAGTTTGACTACTCATGCGTTGAACTGAATACGGACGGGAAACGGGAAATCGCCAACGACTATCTGGAGTCAAAGTATTACCCGTCGGATAGTCGTTCGAGTAAATCAGTGGTCGACAAAAAGCGTAAATCAAATCTATCGTTACTGTGTCAAGTGTATGAATCAAGAGTGCTATAATTTTGACAGCGTGTGATCGTTGACGATATTCCGACAGCCCGTTCGTATTCTGTTCACAACATTATTCGAAGTTTATTCACACTTAGGTCACTTCTGAAAATATTTATTTTGTTTTCCTTTACCAAAACTATCACATGTGATGTGCTCGATTTTGACAATTGGAGAAGAAGCAAATAATACAGGAGACCATCTTGGACATAGACTAATCATTTTGGCATCGCTGCAACCATGTTACTAAATCCTGAATTTTACATTCTTTGTCAACGTTTACACGATGAAATTCGGGCAGACAAATTCTTGTCTATTCTTTTTTGTGAATTTGTTTTGCGTTTACACACGAAAACTAGAATTTGTTTAAGTCAACGTTTACACGAGCAAATTCGGTCTGAGAAATTCTTGTCTATTCTCTTTTGTGAATTTCTTTTGCGTTTTCACACGGAAACTAGAATTTGTTTGTGCAAGAAAATTTCAAAGCAATTACTGCGTCAACTCGCCACAGCAAACGTAAATTCAAAGCATAATATCGGTTAACGAATATAACGAAAGTGATTTCGCATTGTTGTGTGTTTTCTGAGACTATTTTGATGAATTCATGTCTGAAAATTAATGCAGATGCATAAGTTATTGGTTTATATATGGTGTATTTGCACGGCGAACCAAACTTTGCGCGAACTGTTTTGTTTTGCTGTCAAAACGCATACCTGTGTCATCAAAATTGTGATAAATAAAAAAAAACATCTTTTTGAGTTGTATTGTTTTTTAACCGCGTTTAGGGGAAATATTTTTTCAATGTTGGCTAGACTGTCTCCAAAAATCTGGGAAAATTCAATCAAACCTTATTTATTTTATGCTTTACAATTTCAAAGATTTATTTAAGATTCGAGAAAGTATTTAAATCAGCAAACAATGGACATAGCGAAAGGTCGGAAAAGACAGCGTACGGCAGATCCACCATATTGCTTGCAGAGCAAAGTTTATATCAATCAACAATTTGTTGATTGTCGAGATGAGAAAAAAATGAAAAATATATATGGTAATAACAGTCTCATCTGCAAATAGTTCTCAAAATTCTACTTTTCTATCTAGACAAAACAATAGGAATGCTCTTCAAAGGTGCAAAAATATCAAGTGTGGAACTGCTACCCGAAGACCAAAAGGATTTATCGAAATTACTAATTTTATCAGGGAATGGAGAAATAGATTTACTCTACCATGCAAGGGCAAGTATTTGACTTATATTGAGAATGAATTAAAATATTTCACGATAATATAGCTTTTGCTTCAATACCTTACTTTTTGAATATTGGACTCAATCTGAAACACCAATAATACACTTTTGCGTTGTGTTAGTAGACGAGAGCGGGATGCTTTGTTACTTATAACATAGAGGATAGAGTTGTAAAACTCTTAACGTTGACACTAAAATTCTGAAGACAGATAGATGGGCTTTTAACCTTGACTTTAGTAAAAAAACACAAATCAGTATGTTAGCTAACTATTGCTGGTCCGAGGGTAGAACGGGACACTCAACTATCCTCATAGCTTATTCCGTACCCTCCGATTCAGACTACATTGTTCTAGTAATCTCATTCAAGAAGAATTACGTAACTCACATTCCATCTAGGAATGACTGGAAGGGAGGATTCCCATGGAGAAGGGGCCATATTAACTTCTACGCGGGTGGCTCCAAGCTAAATAACCAGGTGGGTTATGATATTTACTCTAAGAACTGAGAATAAAAATTGCTGCGAGGTTACCAGAATAGCGATAGAAGAGGTAACATCCTGGCTGAGGATGAATGTTGTATCCAGAAAAGATATAAACTTTTATTCAGGTAGGCTGCTATGAAATCTCAGTCTTCCTAAACTCACTAGTGGCCCAACAATGCCGCTTGCCTCTAAATGAGATGGCTCAGCCTTTTAACATTCACCTCATCTGAGTGCTATAGCATAGGAACATTGACGGCAATTGCCAAGCTGATGAACTTGCTGGGCAGGGCACTACTGCATAAATTCCTCAAGACAAGGAAGGTGTTGGCATGCCACTTCCAACCTGCAAGATATTGCTTATAGAGAATTGGTAAAAAATGCTAACAAAAGATGGACTCAAGGGTCAACTTCCAATATAACTAGGCAAATCTGGCCGGAACGGGATGCTAAGCGTTCGTCAGAACTGATTTCCTGCACTAGACATAGTGTCAGTTCTTGTAGTCATAACTGGCCACTGCCTCATCGGCAAACATGCGTAGAGATTAGGTGTTAGGTCTTTTGACTTCTGTAGAAGTTGTGGAGGAGGAGGAAATCATTACACATTTTTTCTGATCCTGTCCCGCACTTGCTAGAAAACGCCACAAAACACTTGATTCGTTTTTATTTGCTGACCTTAGACGTGTTAGTATAGCTCAGCTATTTAGTTTTATTGCGAAATCTGGTTGGTTCAACGAAAGGGTATAGTCAGCACCCTGTGGTATAACAATGGATCACATTTAGTCTAAGTTAGTCGGTTCGTAACTGACTGCCAGTCCTACCTAAACTAACCTATTGCTGGTCGTGATACTGACTGTTCGTTTAACAAACAAGATCAAACAGGTAAATTTGACAATTGTAAAAATTCAACGCAAGTATTAAATATGTTAGAAAAAATGCTTCAATCCATTCTCAAAATTGTCCTAAATTTCTTGCAGAGGCCCGATTACTTCGAAATTATTTCCCCAAAAAGTGAAGTCAAAAATTAAAAATCCCAACACTGATTGTTCGATGAATGTGGAACTTTCTTCTCTTGAACAAGTTTCATAATTTCGACAATTTTCAATTGATTTTGATGAACAGTATTCGAGAAATTTAAAATTATTGGGAAATGACCGATGGCTTAGCAAATTTGGCAACCTAAAAACGCTTCTTCAACAATAAATTAGAAATTTTCGAACACAGCTTGTAGTCAAAATTGTGTCTCCCGCAGCGGCAAGATTTAAAGGATCGTATGCCTGGAACAGATGTATTCTATTAAAAATACTAAGTATGTACCCTAAAAAAGAATTGATATTCTTTAGACCATACTACGTTGAGTCTCTTAGCATTTCGTTTTCCCGAAACGCCCTAATGATCACTCCGGTTATTCCTGTATTACATTTTTGGCATAATTGATGAGTCTCTGGTAGATAAATTTTTACTTTATGTTTAATATTTATATTTTATTCAACTTTTTCTTTTTAAATTACAGCAAAGTGATTTATCGTTGGAAAGAAAAAAAACAGAATGCTGTCAGCGTTATGTATTTATAGATGTTCCGTGTACCCATTGTAATGTACATCTATGCGAACATTGCGGATACTCCTGTACTGGTTGCGGGCGTTTTTTGTGTGATAGTTGTATATCATTGTTGTAAGTGTTTTCTTTCAGTTCGCAAGAAGAATAAGTACGGTAACACAACTTTCTTAGCTTGCAAGCTTTATTTATTTATTATGTATATTTAAAGAATTTCATTTATTTGAATTTTAGTGGTTGTGGAACAGTGGACTTTCCAAAATGTGATAGCTGCGCGCTTTTCGAATAATAAATTTTATTTTCATTGGATAAATTGATGTCTCAGCTTGGTGAATTCTATGATATTTTAAATTTTGCTTACTAACATTATACGATTGACCAGAATAAGTGTTTAGGGCCATGAATTGGAAGAAAAAATTGATTTAATGAATGTTTAAAAGAGAAGAAAATATAAGTCTGAAGTAGTCGTGAATAATTTTATACATGTACCGCGTTCCGCGATTTAATGTTTCTGTTTTTTTGTTTTTGTTATTTTCAAGTTTATTAAGTTTCAATAATATTAATGAATTTTGTTAATAAAAGAATTATAAGCATATTTTAATTTTATTTTGTTCGTTTACAGGATGGTCGGTCTTAGAATACAGATAATTTAGGAGCTGATATACTAGCTTATTGTGAGTGAAAAGTTGTGAGGGAGGTTTGTCTTTGAAACCCTCTGAGTTAATAGGTGTTTAAAAAATGTCCTTCATAAGAGTACTTACAAACAAATTACATCTCATAACTTTCAAAGTAACGGAACTAGAGCAGCTGAAAGCGTCAGTTTCATTAGATATTGTCTTTTCCACTTCTGCAAAGATTAAATTGGATTGGTACAGTACATTGGCATACAATATCACCATATCTTAGAGTTTCGAACATGTATGTTTGGAGAGTAATAACATTGGATAAATTGTGAGAACGGATATGAAAAGCGGCACAACATATCAGAGATTATCAACTATTGATATGACAAGAACCATTAATTACTACTTTTCATCATCGTAGAGTAAGACGCTTGTACTTTAAAAGATTTAAGCTTCGCAAAAATTATTTAATAATCAGAAAACGGGACACATTTTTCTTGTTTCGATATGGTACTATATTTTTGATAAAAATTAACGGACCCAGTGAAGTGGATCGAAAAATATGTTACAAACCAATTATTTTTATAAAATGCCGTTAAAATAATGAATAATTAGTTCTATTTTAAAAGAACTCACTTTTTATACCTGTTTTTAGACCAAAGGGATCAATTTTTCCACAATTGTTTTTTAGCCAATAAGATTTATGTAAGAGAAGTGGCATGCCAAACCGATTCTCAACATTTATGAAACAAAAAGGTTTTTCTACTCATTATTAAGCTAAACTAATAAAAAAAAAATAGGACTCACACCAAAAATTCAAGAATTTCAATTACTTTTTTTCAGATGACTTAATTATACGAGCATAGCATATATGACCTTTATTGATGTTTTTACATTTTCCGGGATAATACCTAGACATTTATTTTGATTTTTTTTGCTGTAAATTGATGCTTAAATAGCAGGATTATAAAAGCTATTAATATAAGAATCAGAAAAAAAAATTAATAAATAAATTTTAACAAAAACGGTACATAGCATACGAATGACTTAATCATGTGAGCACAAGTGTAAATATATTATAATATAGAATAGAACTTGACTGCGTTTGAAATTGCATATGCTGATCCATACTGGTGAAACTCTGAAATGTAAGATTTGTGAAATAAGTTATATCCACGTAAAATTGATTTTAGAATTCACATGCGAACCCATGATGCCAATCGTCATGAAGCTTGGTCGTACAACTTTAAATCCACAAAAATACACAAACGGATGTTACCATTACGGTTTATCTATATATGTATATAAAGCTCAGTGTGGCATGTATGTATGTACTTATGTATGTTTGTTGCTTATGGACTCCTAAACCGTTCAACCGATCGCCGAAAGCACATATGTTTCTTACGGTCTCAAGAAGATTCGTAGCATAGTTTGGTTGGGATAAAATAGGCGATGTCATGCCCCTCATATAAAATAAAACTCGTCATATCTTATCAACTATTTGATGCAGGTAAATGAAACTTGGTACATATATAAAAAGTAGAGACAGAAATAAGATTTAATGAAAACATGGGTGGTGCTACGCCTCCATATGAGAAAAAATAAACTTTCTTCCATCTCAGCAACTATTTGACGCAGATAAATAAGAATTGGTACATATGTTTATTATTGTTTGTCAAATGGTATTAGCATAGTTTGGTCTGGAAAAAAGGGCAATGCCACGCCCTCCCATATAAGAGAAGAATTAAACTCATCACATCTTACAAACTATATGACGCAGATAAATGAGACTTGGTGTGTATGCACAAAACTAAGATTCAATGAAAAAATGGATAGTGCCACGCCGAAAAATGAAAAAATACCAAAATTTTTTATATCTCTACAACTATTTGACGCAGATGAATGGGACTCGGTACATACATACATATGTATATAGAAGACAAGAACTATAACCAAATTAAACTTATCCAAAGGTGCTGATTCCACGCATTCTAATGATTCCTACCAAATAAATTGTTGATTTATGCACCATATGGAAAAACCAAAAACATTGTTTATCCACTCGCACTAAGATAAATTTCAATAAAAATAATTTTTACTTCTTTAATCCAACTTAAAAAAACATTACATGTTATTTGTAGAGGCGTAGCAACGCGCGCCGGGATTTGCTAGTAGTTAATAAATTAGAATAAAAGGAGGCAAATGAACACGGCCACGTTTCACAGCATAATTGAACTATTCGAACGCTTTTCACGCGGCAAAGTATAAAAGTAGGTATATTTTACACGCGGCTACAAATCATTCACTGATTTGAATCATATACGGTATTCATGCAATGAAGTAAATGCCTCATATAAAGCGTATAGCGTATATGAAGTGCCAATATTTGTGTGGGAACTGAAATACCCTAAGCCAAGCATACAATGGAATTGATTTCTGAGGAGCTCTGAAACTCGTCTTCAATGCCCATTTATTGCTTCAAAGTTTCAATAAAAATATTTGGTATGTGATGTGTTTTTATAAATTCTCAAAATTTGAAATCTGCCACTGGACACCCAGTCTTTTTTAATTTATTTCATAATTATTTTCCGAAGATAAGTTGAAACAGTGACACAAATTAACCAATTTTTAATTTCAGATTCAGTCGCTTAATATGCGCATACATATATTACTTTTAAACTAGATTTCACTATTATTTTATTTTTTCCAGCTACATTATTTTATATGTTTGTCTTTACAATTCTCAACTGGCGTTTCTTTTAATTTTCGTTTTCCAGACTCCTTCTTAGATGGTTTTAAGGCTGATTTACTTTTTTTTGTACACAATCTAGTGGTTTTTGTATTTAACGGAACGATACAATTTTCCCTGTGCGTATTAAAAAATACAGCTTGGAATGTCTTACCACAATTCTTGCATCGTTTACGTTTTTTTTCTGCAGAATGATTTGAGCGATGAGTGTAAAGATATTTTGAACTAGTAAATGCTTTTCCGCATAAATCGCAAACATAGTCTTTAATGCCCAGGTGAGATTTCTTATGTATTCTTAAGCTGTTATGCGAGTGGTAGGTGCGTTGGCATTCGTCACAATTAAATGTACTTTCGTTATGTCTACGACCAACATGATATCTTAGACTTGCTTTAGTACTATATTTATTGCCACAAAAAGTGCAAAGGAATGACCGTTCATTTAAGTGCACTTTCATGTGGCTCTGTAAATTTTTAAAGGTAGTAAACAGTTTGTGGCAATGTTTACATTCTTTCACAGCATTGCAGCGTTTTTTATGAAGAACAAAACTGCTATCACGTTGAAGGACCTTAGCACAAATATCACAGCGAAAAGGTGGTAAGTGTCCCCGCAGAAATGCCAATGCTTTATAAATACGTGGATAGTAACTGTGAAAAGGCTCATCATTAAAGTTTTCCATACTGAGTCGAATACTTTCTTCTGCCGCATACCATCGATGCATTTGTTCAAGCGCTGTTTCAAATTCCTTTAGAGTAATCGGAACGTAATCTGGATAACTTGACCTTATAAATGTATAGAATTTTTCAAGACAATTTTGATCACTATATTTATCAGAATAATTTGGATGGTTAATATTCCATAAATGAGGTTGCTTTTCATAATATCCTATTATCTGTAGTGTGATCATTTCATTATCCGTCGAATTCCCATTGAATATATTAAGCGGTAGCTGCGTTGCAATCCCTTTGAGTCTTTCAATTTTTTTCTAAAAATTAGATTATGAGTTTAGTTTGCAAATAAAATGTATGTAAAAAATAAATTACCTGCACTTCTATGGCACCATAATCACAGTCAAAAGATTTTAGCCTATTAAAAAACCATAGGTGTGGTACATAATCAATGCCTCGCTCTTTCGTAACTTTAATTTGTTTCAATTCACTTTGATAAGCTGCACGCATAGCGTACATTAAAGCGGAAACATTTTTATACGTGAACTTCAGATGAGGGAATTTTTCATCCAAAGCATCACTTATGCACTTTAATGCAACTTTTCGCTTTCTGAATTGCTGTTCTTTATTCCAAAAAATAAATGGCTTCCTCTTTAACAAATGAATGAAGTTTAAAATAAGTGCACGATTGTTAAGTTCAATTCCTAAGTTTTCTGTTTGCTAAAAGGAAAACAAATTTTATTTAAATGATTTTATTTTGCCTGTAGATCGGCTTAGGCATTATTGATAATAATTTTTTTAAAGATATTTTTATTTGGATTTCATAGGTGAGACATTGCAAACCAAAACTGACACAAAAACTTAAATACCTACATATTCATATTTTTTGAGTTGAGCCTCGCTCAATTTATAGTACCGGTAAAAGAAAATAGCTCATCTAGCTCTATTTGACCTAAACATGGAATGCAGACCTGTCTTACTTGGGCAAATATGGCATATGAAGAGCCATAAAAAACTATGAATTTCAAGTGGACGACTAGAGAAAACTAAAAACTTGATATATTTTTATTTAATTGAAACAGATGGTCCGTTCTGGTTTGCAAAACACTCCAAATAACAATAAGATATATATTCGGTCTATGAGACAGTCAACGCTTCTTTCTTTGGGATTAGGAAGAGCTTAAATACTTTTTTCATTACAATTCGAAAGATAAAAATTTTGTTTGCACTATTTTAAAAAAACTCACCTTATTATTTTCTGTTGTATTGTCTTCGTCATCGCTAGAATTTAAGCTCGATGGACTTTGTGTTTCATAATTATTTTTAAAAGCCACATTCAATTCAGAATCAAAATGCGAATACTGTGTTATTTCGGTTGGTTCTATTTTTAAATAAGACATCAGATTAGATCCATGCTCATTATCTGCCGTTTCAATATAAATATTTTTGTATTGAGGAATTGAGTCCTGTAAATTATATTAAAAATAACTTCAAGGTGGGTTCACAAATGTATATCTGAAAAGTATTCTAAATTTGATGTTATTATTAACGTTCATAAAAACGCAATGAATATCGTATTTCACACATGCAGTCTGGATTCGTATCTCAGAGCTAACAAAACATGAACTCAAAAGGAGTTTTTACCTTTCATAGTGTGGAATGTAGCTCTTTTTGTTCCAAATTCAAATTTAACACCAATTCTCAACATACAAGATATGTAGATCAAAGTAGTGTTCCTTTCTTCAAATAACTTTATCTTATTTGCAAGACTTTAAATTTTACAAACGAGTAATATGTCCATTATTCTTAAAAACTGTTGTAACATATGGCATAAAAACTTTGATTCTATTTTTATTAATGAATTTCGTTTATTTATTGGCATTTCCTTATCGTATCAGTGAAAAAATTTTCACAACGAAAATCCAAAGTGCACCCGATTCCATATTTACATGGAATAGGAAACTTTCTCAGAATGATTGAGTTGGTCGGGTGATCCTTATGTAAAAGGAAAAAAAATTTAATTAATTTTTAATAAAAAAATGCATTTTTAATAAAGGTACTTATTTTCATCAGTGTCGGCAAGAGTGTTGGAGTTATTTCGATTTTTATACCCTACACAGAGGGTATATTCACTTTGTCATTCCGTTTGTAACGCATAGTAGGGGGCGTGGCAGGTATGGAAAAGTATATATATTCTTGATTAGCGTCACCACCAGTGTCGATATAGCTGTGTCCGTCTGTCTGTCTGTGTGTCTGTTTGTTGAAATCAAGTTTACGGGAAAACTAAGCAAGCTAATTCAATGAAATTCGGCACACAGTTCACACCTTCTTGCACGCTGCTAGCATATAAAAATGGGTGAAACACTTCTTAACAATTAAAAATTTGGATTTCGTATAACTCCAAAATGACACATACGATTTTCATTGAAATTTTAGAGATGATACCACTTAAAGTAGTCAACAATATCAGCTACGTCAATATACTAAAAAATTTCTTTTCAGGGCGTGGCACAACCTACAATATTTATAAACTTTATAAAGAGAGCTAACAACGCAATCGTTATGAAATTTAATAAGGCGGATATACTTGCTAAAAGGTGTATTCTTGCAAAATTTTGGCAAAATTGTGCCTTTGGGTGTGGCACCTCCCATATAAGCGAAATACGTTTAATGCTATAGATAGTGTGCTATGAGGGTAATCTCCATAAAATTTTGTGTAGAGGTGTGGGTTACTATAAGCTTCGGAATTAAATGAAACTTGACAAGATTGCATCAGTGGGCGTTGCACCTCCCTCATTAACATAAAGTTATAAGTGCTATTTTAAGTGAACTATTGGAGCAATTGATCTGAAATTTGATGTAAGTGGTTTACTGGGTATTAGGTACATATGAAACAAAAGCTGGCCAAATAGCAACAGTGGGCGTGGCACCTCCCATAGAATTAAAATACCTTAAGTGGCATAACTATCGAAATATATGAGCAATCATACTGAAATTTGATGTAAGAGGTTTGTTTATAAAAAGCTATTTCTAGATCAAAATCAGACTGGGTTGCATCAGTGGGTGTGTCACCGCCCTAAATTTTAGGAATAATTACGGCACATATCGCAAACTATACAAGCTATTGTGCTAAAATTTGATATGTTTATTGAACCAAAAGTGGGCGGAATTGCAAAAGTGGGCGTGACATGTTTTTTCATTTCTATTCCATTTTTTCAACATTTCCCATATTCTTTTGACATTTTCAATCTTTTACTTTTCTCTTTCAATTTCATTCGACATTTTCTTTATTTATTTACAGCATTTTTCGTATATGTCGACTTATTCAATTTCTTTCAACTTTCTTTAATGGTTTTCATATTTTTTCAACATTTTCAGTTTTTTCCAACACTTTCCAACATTTTTGAACCTTTTTACATTATTTTCAACTTATTCAACCTCTTCAACAGTTTTTTAACATTTATTTAAAAAGTACTTTCAATGCAGTGTGGAGTATGTGAGTTTCGGCCTGGCCGAAGATAACACCTTTACAAGTTATTTTTCAAATGTTCGTAATCGTTTACAGTAAAGTTTTGATTTTGTGAAGGGTTGTGCTCATATTCATATTCGGATTTAAGCCTCTGAAAGTATATGCCACTTGGTTTAGCTCTGATAAGTAAATATAGAATATTACACGAGAGAACAAGTCCTTACCATTGTTAAAACGCACTATAAAAATTTAATCGCAATATTTGTACTTTACAACTCAGGGCAAATGTAATTCAGGTTTAGTATATTTCGCGACAACAGATTTTTATATATGTACCTATTTTTTAATATGTAATAAAAAAATCAAGCTACAAAAATATAGGCTTCGCAAATTGCGAATATAGCCTTTTCTAATGAGCGGTATAAGTTGGGAACCCCTATAGAAATTTTCTTAAGCTTAGTGTCATATGCATGGTACATACATGCCTTCTTTAATGGTACTTACGTTTATATTTCTGATATCAGCAACAGCTTCAATCTGATTTTTGATTTTCTGCTTACGTAAATTATCATGTTGCCTTTTAACATGTTCTGAAAATGTGAATAAGTCCAAGCAAATCGTTGAACAGAAGAAACAGTTCAACGTAAAGACTTCCTCATCAATATTATATAAAATATGGCCACATTTCCTGATATGATGATCATCAATCTGACAACTGTAAACGTATATTAAAATTACTTAAGTACTAAATTTTACGTCATTCTTTAAACTCAACTCTTCAAGCGACACTTCCAATTCGTCAGCAGATAGAGACACTTCTAATTCGTCAGCAGATAGAGTCTTTTCATCATCATCAGGACATACCAAAGTAATTGTTTGTTCTTCACCAATGGGATCAACTGTTGGAAAGTCAAATCCATCCATTAAATTTTTTTCAATAAAAGTTTCCAATTTATTTTTATTTCTAGACCAATTCTCTTTAATGTTTAACCCACTAGGTTTGCTAAAAAAAGAATGAAAATATATGTCACATGTCAGCAAATGCAAAATGAAAAAGGAGTCCAACTTACAGGATATGCAAGACATTTGGGGTTTCCTCATCATAAAAAACAGAAGGTACTGCACATGGCAGTAATCGCGCCACTTTGCAAGCTCCTGGTTGATTAATATAGTCCGTTTTCAAGAAGTGCTTATTGCACATTCTGTCACTATTTGTAAAAGTCCTATTACATGCTTTGTTCCAACGTTGTCGCATCCAATCATTCATTGGAATTTTAAATAATGAGATCTTTTCTTTTCTCGGATCCGACGAGCAAATACTGCACGATGGCATTTTGTAATTTATCAGTAATAATTTGTCGATTGTTGTGAGAAATGCTCGAAATGCAATTTTTTTGTGAATACCAACAGTTTTTGATTTTATGCCAGCTGTCAGTTTGGACGTCTTGTTAATGCATTAAACAGAGCTCCGAAGGTTGACGGAAATACCGCATGCGTAAAATACGTTGAACGGTAAATCCGTCGTAAAATCCGTCGTAAAATCCGTTCGAATACACAGAATTGCGACTTACGACGTACGATGAGAAATACAGCTGTAATTTTGTGTTTACAAGGAAGTAGTTTATATATTGGAATATTTTTAAAGAAAGTGAATTTTTATTTTGTGAATGCTGCTAAATTAAAACAAAATATGGGCTTAAGTTTACTTTAGCTGACATTCTCCAATTTTTTTTTCTTTTCTTAGGGGTAAAAGGGGGTCAAAAATAAATAAAAATTATGAAAAAAAAACGGGCCGTTCGGATCCAGTTTCGAAGATATAGCCATCGGAAGTCCCGGATATAGCTTTTGTAAAAATGATCATAAGTTGGGAACCCCTGCAAGTATATCAAAAATTTTGGTGTCATCGCGCGCGCGATTTTTAATAAAAGTTTTTCGCCTAAGGCGCTCTTTTCTTTTATTACAACCTTCAATTTAAAATAATTATTAATTCATGAAACAAAATAATCATTATAACATTTAAAAATTTTTATGAAAAATCGTGGCCACCCTATTCTTATATAAAATTACTATGGCTAGCAAACTAGGTGTTGGATATATTATAGACTGATCCGCGGCCAAAGGTCGCCGTGAAACCGGTATTGGATTTTGGGAGTTTTAAATCTTGAGCTGCGGCCGCAGGCCGCCCACTTCCCCTACTGTTAAATAAAATAGCTGTGGCTAGCTAAGCCGGTTTTTGATATGCTCTAAGATATAAATGATTGAGATATGTTAAAAAGATTATTGGAAAAGGTTTAAAAAAAAAATTGGTCAAAATTTCAAAAAAGGCGTCATATCTCCAAAATTATAGGTTAAATTTCAAAACTTTACTCACCATTGTTGCTGTTGTTGTTTTTGTGGTTGGATTTTTATTGATTTTGTCCATAAATACATACTTTTCATCAGAATTCATTGAATAAAATTTTTTGTTTTCCTGTAAAAAAGGGGGTAAATAATAAAAAATTTGCAACGAACTATGTACCATTTTAAAGGGAACGAACCAGGCTATCTTAATACGCTAAAAAACTCATAAGTTATTAAGACATTTTTAGGGAAAAAAAGGTTTTTTTAAAAAAAAGTTGTTCCAAATTTCAGAAAAGTCGTCATATCTCCAAAATTATAGGTTAAATTTCATATTTTTCTCACCATTATTGAAGGCCATTAAATTATCTTTCTTATGACACCAAAATTATGATCATTATGATCATTTTTACAAAAGCTACATCCGGAACTTCCGATGGCTATATCTTCGAAATTGGATCCGAGCGACCCGTTTTTTTCATAATTTTTATTTAGTTTTGACCCCCTTTTACCCCTAAAAAAAAAAAATTGGAAAATATCAGCTAAGGTAGACCTGTTCCAAAATATGAGCTCCACCATCGTAAGATTAGTGCAAATAGTAAAAATTATTAAAATAATGGACGCAATGTGCGAGCACGTTTGCGAAGAGACTGCCATCGTTTGTTGCAACTTTCGGTGTGGAGCAATTAACAAGGTGGAATTATCTTGACAAACTCATATTAAAGCAACCGTGGAAAGTGCTACCATCGCTGTCAATTTTAACGTAACGAATGGAGACAAAACCTTATTACTTATAAGAATGATTCAATCAAAAAAATGACAAATGTCAGAATCGAGCAAAACAAAGCGTGGAAATTTGGTTCAGGAGAAAATTTTTTTTCATTTTTTCATGTTTCGCGATTGATTTTTTTTTAAAAATTTTGAATTTTATTGAATAACTGTACCGAATTTTTGTGAATTATTATAAGACTTTCAATAATTTTTACATGTGTCCATAACTATTTGAACTTTTCTTAAGTATTTTCATATATTTTGGGAATACCTTTAGTTAATTACTGGTTTTGAGCAAAAAATATCGATTATCGATATATCGAATATGTTCTTGCCGCTATATTTCGATATCGTTTGGGAATATCGATCATAAATAACTTGAAAGTTTTTTTTATTTGCCCAATCCTAACTTGGCTTCATGCTTACTTGATTTCACAATAGGAGGCTTGTCGAACAAGACCAAGTTCCAGACTTATTCTATTCTATATATATATACATATATAATAACAAAGCATATGAAAGACAGGGATACATATAGAATATAGAATAATGAAGAAAAATATGCATAAATAGAAACAGCAATCGTATAATTTAAAATGGCACTTAGAGAAATTAACAATATTATCAATGTAACGTACACTGTAAATAAATTAAATAATCAAACAAGCCGTAAATATGTTGCTACATTTGGAACATCATTAAGTAAGACTTGTGTTCTCAGTAGTCGTATTAAAGTAACTTCATTATCAGGTGGCCTTGAATAAATAAGTAAAAAGCCAACGATAAATTTAAGCCGCTGCATTGGAAACTGAGGTCGGGATTGTTGGTAGTTTTGTAGTTCTTAAAGGTTCCACATAACATTTTGCATTCGCCGGGCTACCGTTACAGTCCAAGCCTACAGTCACCAAGCTTTGTTTGCAGCTATGTTGTTCCATAGATATGTATATTTTCTTCATTATTCTAAACTCAAGAAAAATAATTCATGAGGAATGTGTCCCTAAGTCCACTTAAATTTCATTTCTGTCCTCTTCTCAATCTGATAGGGCAATTTTTATAAATAATTTTCCCTCATATTAAAATAATACGGCATTACTGCAAGCAATTCATCCATCCGTCTCAGTTTTGAATTTACTTCACTATGGCTGTCTTACTTTGTAGTGGTTTATTTTCGCAATTGCGGCTTAATAAGGTGAATTTAATCTAAAGTTGCAGACGGTGATTTGTGTGGAATATTCAACATTAACATTTCTTTGTTATTGTGGGTGATTTTATTGTTTTTTGAGCTATAAATTGGATATTTAAATAATATTTGTAGCTATTAAAAAATTAGCGTATAAATTGTGCAGTTTTCCTAACAAATATTGCAGAGCAAAGTAAGTAGATATTGATCAATTCGCAATGTTTTAAGTTTTCTCTGTAGTTGAATTAATATTTGTGTTAAAGAGGGTCTCAAAGTGGTGTGTTGGGAACATTTCCAAAATGCTCCAAATTAGTGCATATAAACAAATTCGTTGCACGCACATTCTATTGCAACAAATTTACATATGTGTACGTGTGTTCGCGAGAAGCTGGGTTGCATCTGTAGCTCCGAGCTTTGTTCGGTAAAACTAATAATTTTGGTTATAGGGGACTGTTTCATATGCTATTTTATGAAAGCAAATTGAGTGAAGTTTTTTTCTCTAGTGATTAACATTTGTTATTTTTCTGTTTAGGTTGGATTCTTTCAATATAAAAATAATTTAGAGTTTTTAAACTTTTACAGTCTGAAGATATTCCAACCATACTTGTAAAACAATATTCCGAAGAAATTAAATTGTTATACTTCCTTTCATATTTTTGATCTTCCAGGCTGGTGAGACTGCTTTGCTACGTCTGTCTAAAAAACCTGGAAATACATCCAGATTTTTAACATACCTTATTTTTTGTTTGTTTTGCCCAAACTAAATTCTACATTGATGCGCATTCTTACCTATCACGTAATAGCTCTCAGTACAGCGTTTTCAAGCCTTGGCTTGGGTGGTGCTGCTTCCTCTATTTAAAACTCTTCTGTGTTGTCTGATGCTAGAACAAACTATTTCTTATATTTGATTGCAATTTGGTTTTATGACTTCTACATATGTATATCATTTTCAATTGCTTGTTTGTTTTGGAGGTGCCACGCCTTCTCGTCGAAACTTATCCAATTTTTGTCCAAAGCTTATATTCCTAGCGTTAGTGTTGAATTTGGTTGCGCTACCTTAAATAATTTCTTCGGTATGTTTTTAAGTTCTTATTTTATGTTAGACGCTGCACTCTCTATTCAAAATGTTGTTGGGTTGCTTTACCTTTAATAATTCTCTCATTACAGTGTTTTTAGGCTGTTGTTTCTTTAGGGGTTGCCAAGTGTCAGTGAATCAATTTGCCCGTAATCGTAATTTCCATAGACAGACCGACCACTGACAGGCGGACTTGACTAAATCGACTTAGGTGTTGACGCCGATCAAGAACTCATAAACTTTTTTATACCTCCCAGCCAAACATGATTAACCTAATTAAATTATAGACTATCCCGCCGGTTTCACACTATCAAAAACATGTAAATGCCTAAAAACACATTTAAGTCTTTTGAAGCAAGTGTCATGGGTAAGAAAGAGCTAGTAATAGTAAAAAAAAAGAAAACAAAATCAAAACAAACAAAAGTCAAAAAATTCACTAAAATTTTAGAATTTTCAAAATTTTCAAAAATAAATTCTCAAGAAAACAGCTGCAGAAAGTGGTAAGGTTTATATTTAATTCCTCAAAATGATAATAATTCAATATTGTCAATATATTCAGAATCGCTGACGTAAATTTAAGTTTGTAGATGCCAAGAACAGATCAAATATTGCTCGCGTGATGGTGAAATCTGTTATTATGTATTGGCTAGATGCTACCAGTCCTCTACAGTCCCTACTATTTTATAGATTTTAGCAAATTAAATTAAATCAGAACACTTGACTTTTTCATTATGTTTGTTTTTTGCTTTTGAAAAATGTCATAGAAATAAAATAGGTTGAAATGAAAGGGACAGCTGTATTATTTTTTCTTATGCAAGAATTCATGAGCTAGACCAGGGTAAACAATCACATGTATTCTCACACGAATAGGGAATATGCGGTTAATTTTTTTCCGATGCTCTAAGAAAATTAACCGGTAAAATACGAGAACGTTAACAGTCGAATACCAAGTTTTGTAATGGTCATAGGTTTTGCTGTGCTGCAACGCCCTGAACTATACGTTACAGACGAAATAACCAAATGAATATACATAATATAGACACATATAAATTCCACTGTTAAAAATTAGAACACAGTACACGCGGTAGCAGTAATTCTCGAAATAACGATGACAATGGAAATTGTAGTCACGAAGTTCAGAAGGACAACTAAAATCAATTTACAAGATGTATTGTTCTTTTTTTTTAGCCACAACAGACCTGGTTTTTGGATATATAAATTAACCTCTAATATTGAAGGCGAAATAAGACTTCATAGTTTATTAAAATTCAATTCAAAACGTAAATAAAAATTGTTTAACTTAGTTCGCTATCATTTTGTGTTGGACTTTGACAATTATGAAGCCAATGAAAAGGAGTTTCGTTTTGCTTGTTAAAGTGATCAAGCATGCCGCGCTGTTGCGCCGTAAAATCTATACGTAAAATGGAGGCTAAACGGCTACTCACTGTCTTCTTCTAATCTAATCGTAGCATATTGGTCAAATTTAAATTAATATGAATAGAATTCAATAAGTTGACTAAAGCAACACAAGTATCTGAAACGCCAAAATGGCAAAAATAATATAAATTATGACAAGAAAATAAAATACATTATTGAAATTGAAGAGTGTAAGAAAGAACGACCAATATACATGCATAGGTATAAGCTTTTAAAATTACAAACTACAAGAAAATAACTAATAAACAGAAAATATATATTAAGAGAAACATCCTATGACTTATAACGTATTTACATTGCTGCTTTTTTCATATTTACGACTTAATTTCGTAGTGTGGCAATATTTTGTATTAGAATATAGCCCAAATATTGCCACCTTGCGAGGATAATTAACTCAAAAAAACTGCAAAATACATTAATTAAAAAAATCCATTTGTGCATAACACAAATTTGTGTGAATTTTCGTACTAATTGCTGAACCCTCCTAGCTGTAGTCTCTAAATTAGAGTTTCAGCGTCTTTTATCTGTGTTTTTTAAATTCTCTGATGCACATATATTTCATGTGAAGCAACCCGAAATAAGCAACGCTCTGATGCCAGCCTATTCGATTTTTTGAATTTTGGCTGCGTTGACAGCTAATTTTTGATTTTATTGTGTTGATTTTTTTTTGTGCTGTCACAAACAGTAAACATAAACACCACATGACATTTGACGCTGCGCTCCTATATAAAGTTGACGGTCAAACTTTGCTCCGTAGGTACTACAGTAAGGCGGGCACTTGACTTATGGACAGCTCCATAGCTTGCCAACTTGAAAAACAATCATCCAAAAACATAATATCGCCAACAATTTCGAACAAAGCGTGCTTTTTTTTTTATTCTATTTGCTTTTGAAGTGGTGAAAACAGGTAATATATAAAATGTCGACGCGAAAAATTTTGCTTCATTAGTCAGACATCGTATAATTAATTTTTTCAATTTGGAGCCACATAGAATAATTGCGGTAAAAAGTAATTAAATGGATAGTAATGAGCATGAAACGACATTTGGCCGCTTGGGCCCAATATCACCACCAGAAATAAAACCAGACATTTCGTTGTTAAATGAAAATAACACGGAGCACGGATTTTCACCAAAACCATCTGGAAGTCCTGGTCCATTTGTAACACTGAGTGGTCTCCAAGGAGTTGGAATCGGCAGTTCAGCACAAATGCAGCAACAGCAACAACAACTGCAGCAACAGCAGTATCCCCCCAATCATCCACTTAGTGGGTCGAAACATCTATGTTCTATATGTGGCGACCGTGCCAGTGGTAAACATTACGGAGTATACAGTTGTGAGGGTTGTAAGGGCTTTTTCAAGCGCACTGTGCGTAAAGATCTCACCTATGCTTGTCGCGAGGATAAAAATTGTATTATCGATAAAAGACAAAGAAATCGCTGTCAATATTGTCGCTATCAAAAATGTTTATCATGTGGAATGAAACGGGAAGCAGTACAAGAGGAGCGACAACGCGGTGCCAAAGCACCAACAAATCGCAGTGAAGACTTTAATCCTACCAGTTCATTGCGCGATCTAAACATTGAGCGCATTATTGAGGCGGAACAAAAAAGCGAAACGATTTGCGGTGATAAATCCATTATGTTTTTACGTGTCGGACAGAATTCCATGGTACAACCTGAATATAAAGGAGCTGTTTCACATTTATGTCAAATGGTTAATAAACAACTCTATCAAATGATTGAGTATGCACGTCGTGTACCACATTTTTCCCAGTTGCAACGTGAAGATCAAGTGCTGCTACTTAAAGCAGGTTGGAATGAATTGTTAATAGCTAATGTAGCTTGGTGTAGCATTGATTCATTGGATACTGAATATACCAATCTAGAGGGTTCATTTGATCGTCGTTCTCCCGTACGTCAACCACAGCAATTGTTTTTAAATCAAAATTTCTCATATCATCGTAATAGCGCTATTAAAGCAGGTGTTTCACCAATTTTTGATCGTATACTATCAGAATTAAGTGTTAAAATGAAACGTCTCAATATTGATCGGTCAGAGTTGTCTTGTCTGAAGGCTATCATACTATTTAATCCAGATATACGTGGCCTCAAAAGTCGCAACGATGTGGAAATTTGTCGTGAGAAAATTTATGCTTGCTTGGATGATCACTGCCGCACTGAACACCCTGGAGATGATAGTCGTTTTGCACAGCTGTTACTTAGACTGCCAGCTTTGCGTTCCATCAGTCTAAAATGTCTCGATCATCTGTTTTTCTTTCGTATTATTGGTGAGAAACCATTGGAAAATCTCATTGCTGAGCAGTTGGATACTCCATTATGTTGAAATGCTTCTGAAAAATGTTCTATTAATCTAATTTAATATATGTAATAATATGTATACAAATATTATATAGATAATAAGGTGATGCTTATTTAAAAAGTTGTTTTAAGGTGTGTTCAAGATAAAAAATAATGTCCAAAAGTGTTTAATCAGATTGAATGAGGTTTAAAAAATTGAGCACAAAATGGGATCAGTTAAAAGTTTTACACTACGTTGTCCTAAAATTAAAATCAAAAATTGCGAAATATTCAAGAGAAAAGTTCAGAAAACTTCTTTGTCATAAAATCGGATATCTGATAGTTTTATTTTTTGCCAAATGCTTTGCACTTAAATATTCTTAAACAATAACCAATAGTAAATTTAAGACTAAAGTCCGGACGAAATCGTCCAAGACCAAGTTATGAATTTTAGATTTATTATAACTCACAGATGATATTTTTCTTATATGGACTGACTATCGTCCAGGAATTTCTTTCGTGATATTTTTCAAAGTAACTTAAGGTTATAATATCTATTAAAATTTGTCCATTTGGCTAATGACAAAAAAAAATTCTTCAGAATTCAATCGACGCATTTCATTTCTAATTTTTTCAAACAAACAGAATTTTTAGCTTTTCTCTCTTGACATTTTACTTTTTGAAACTGATTCTAATGATAAAAAGGTAAATAATGCTGAAACATATAATTTGGCACATTTATGACATTGAGGAGCTGGAAAAAATAAATGAAGTATATTTTATATCGCATCAGTGTTAAGTGTTGAATCGAAGTAATAATTCTAGGTAAAAGGAAAAAATAGCTTATAAATACAGCTGTTTTGACTTTTTACCACGGAATTGTTTTTTAAACGTTAAAAACAAACTCGATGTTTAACTTGCCGATTGATTGCATTATTTTCAGAATAGATAGTAAATCTATAAACAAATTATGTTTTTTTGCTGAGCTTTAATGTTCTGTGCATTTAGTGCAAAAAAACAAAAAAAAAAATTACAAGCGCAAAATGCATTCAAAGGACAAAAAATGGGCCACTATCTGCTTGTACTAGTTTCAACCACCGATACATGGTATCATCAGTAAGCTTTCTAGCCAACTTTCTGCAAGCATACTATATTTTACTTTCGCATTGACCAGTTAAGAATCAGCAAAAAATATAAACATTGCGCGCCAAGACTTTACATTTTAACTCTTGATATTACACATTTCTTGACGAGCGGTTGTTCCTTGATACATTTCGTACTTTTAATATTTTTTTTTACTTTGTTCCAAAAACTCAAATTAATAAAATAATAAGTTTTCACTCTTTCAAAATGTTACACTGAACCTTTTAGCTTATTTTCCTCAATATTTTTTTGCCATCAGTTCGTCTACGAACTTACAATTTTTTGTATAGAGGAAGGTGTACAAATTAAAATAAAAAATTTAAATAGGTGTCACCCTAACATGTTACTTACAAAGTTAAACTATTCCCTTAGGATTAAAAATGTTGAAATTTTCTCACTTGTTTAGCGACTGTGTAAAAGCTAAGTACTCAATTCAATTTGTTATTGAGTTATTTATAAAATAAAAAAATGCATTTAAGTATGGTTTTAGTTATGTAATAAAATAATTTTTCGTATACATACTCCTTTAATTATTTTTAATAAAATATATTTTATTCTGTTAGAAACAAAAACTAAAAACGCTTTAATTATTATATTCTAACTTTTAATGATATGACATTTATAAAATAAATAAATAAATGGGCTAAATAAAATATACCTGCCATGACCATACTTGTGAAGATACCCAACCATTGAGATTTTATCTGTACATTATAAAAAAAAGTGTTTAGAGGCTTTGTGCGAATTATCCAATATTGTTTATGCTATTTGCTATTATTTTCCAAACAACTCAAATTATGTAAATGCTACCATTACCTTACCTAACTTTGCTGGTCTGCCAAAAAACACCAATCAAACCCGATTTTCTTCAATGAAAAACATTAGGAAAATCTACTTGGGCAATCTTCAAAAGTAGACACTAAAGCGATTTTGCCCATGAAATGAAATAAGATTACACTGGCTAACTATATATTCCTACGAAAGCAAACGCATATGAGATTTAAATAAAAAGTTGGAATAGTTAAACTTTTTGTTAAAGACGATAGCTGTGTGTATCCCGAAATCAGCTAGTTTTAAAGTTTGCGGCCAAGTACTTTTCGAAATAAGGTCCGAAAAGTTCGAAATTGGACATATAATGAAGCGTAATATCAAAACCAAGATGTCAGTTGTTAGAGCTGCAATATGGACTCCAAATATCGAAGCAGTAATCCAAAATACTACGTACCTGAGAAACAAATACCGAGATAATAGTCAAAGAATCTTTGAGGTTTTGAGAATTTCGCTTTATAAATCCAAGCATAGAATTCGATTTGGAAATAATATCGTCATAGTGACACTTAAAACTTAAATTCAAAAATTACTCCTAAATCTTTAATTTCACATTTATTCAAATGTAAATTATTTTGTAAGCACCATGAGTGAAGTTTGGACAAGCGTAGTGTAGATTTTGACTATCTGACTAAAGCGAATTTTTTATGAAAACATTAAACGTTTAGAGGCAAATCGTCGATGAATATTAAAAACAGGGTCAACATCGGAGTATGTGGAGCCAATTTTTACAAAAAATTTTTATGTTTTGACTAAATAGCTTCTAAAAAATTGCAATAATAAATTTGATGAGCCAAAGTTCTTGAGCTTGAGCAGAAATATATTATAGTCTACTTTATCAAATCTCTTGGCCAAATCGGTGTAGATTACATCCAATTGACTTCTATTTTCCATTACAAAATGAGTTTTTTGTCAAAAAGCTATGTTGGCAGTTGACAGTAAAATTCTCAACTTTTTCAAAAGTTTATTTTGAATTATTTTATCAAGTAATTCGGCAAAAAACGGCACAGCTTTATATCGTCTTTTTAGCTGTTAACATCACTTCTAATTCTAGATTTAAATATAGGGTTCAACGAACAAGCCTTACAATAATCCAAAAAACACTTTGAACAAAATTTATTTGGTGTTATAATGTTCTCTGCGCAAAGTTTGAAAAATATAGGAGGAAAGCTTACATTTTCAAATTCAAGGATTGGTTTCAAATTCGAAATTGCCAAAAAAAAACATAATTTTCCAAAATCACGAAGTCATCAATGATTTCACCAACTGGATCATTGCTTAAAAAATTGTTTTCTTCGATAGGGTTAGAGAAATTTTCGTACACATTACATGTTTCCAAGGCACTCGTCTTATTAGATTTTACTCTTTCAACTCCCATACTTGTTGGAAATCCATTAGACTTTCCTTTGGTTTCGATTATCATATATATTGTTTTAGGTACCTTTAATTTGCATTTTCATTATTTTATTCAACCCATCTTTTTTATAAGTGGTATGCGTTTTTAAGTATTAAACATTTATATTTTATAGACACCCGTGGGAATGTAAATCATAAAACCTCATGGTTAAATGCGAATAGTTTTCGACCTCGAATTGTTTTTAGTTTTAATTTTTATGAATGACGTCGATACAACAAAATAAGATGTTGCTTTCAAATTATAGATTGTTTGCGTACATATAACTCAAAAATAATTTTGAAACCGAATTTGCACGCCTACGACAAGACTGAACATTGAAACATTTTCTATAAATCAGGCACTTGTATGAATTGTATATTGATTTTATGTTGAGATTCCTGTAATGGTTTTATAAAACATATATTTAAGAAATAAACAGTTTGTATTTTTCTTTAAAATTTTTTATACTTAAATTATAAAAAAAAATAAGATTTGCACTTAACGTTAAAAAATATAATATGTTGCTAAAATATTCCTTTTTTTCACATATGCGATGAATACATACTCACTATTTGCTCCAAATATTAAATAAATTCGTAAAACACGCAGCTTGTTGTTGTTTGTTTCTATGTCTTAAAATAATTTATTTATTTTTGTTAAATGATTAGCGCGTATTTAATTTTAAAATAGAACTCATAAAAAAATGAATGCCCACGTAACGAAAAGATTTCAAAATCAAGATAAAATCAGCAGTTTTAAAGAAATATTACAAATTTTTTGAGCTATAGGTTGAATATGAACCCTAAAAGTTAATAGAACCAAAGTTGGTAAAGTTTTTTAAAAAGGTAAAATTGATAAAATTTAAATAGAGCCTGTGGTGCTTGGTAGCTTTCAAACTCTACAGACGTATTTTTCTACTCTGTGAAGGTTTAAACCTCGTTTCTCTTTATTTGAGATTTTATTTTTTTTAAATAACTCAAACTAACTGTGCGAATGTGCCCGAACGTCTTTGTGTTTGTTATAAATTCGTTTTTAAAATTTTATCATCTGATTTTTTATTTTTATTATTTTTCAATTTCGGAAAATAAGTGTTTGTGATTTTGTGGTGTTCGACTGTTTTGGTATAGAAATAATAAACATTTTAATAATTTTGAAAGCGTTGCAACTTCATTCCTAGACCTAAAAAACTCTTTATTTTAAAATAAAAATTTTTAAAAATCATTAAATGATAAAATTTGATATACATACATATAGGGCATTCCAGGCGAAGCGGACATTGAAAATAAAGTGAGGTCGTGAAATTTGTTTATATTCCGGTTAATTATACATCTAGCAGACATAAGTGTGTACGCACAATTTTATTTTCGTGTTAGGCTTGATTGCCGAGTTATGGGTTTCTGAAGAATTGCAGAAGTTTAAGGAAGTGCCAGGTACCATACAAAGTGCGGCACGTATGCACTTCAATTCATATACCTCGTAAACTAATGTAGATCACACTAAAAAATTTTTAGCATATTATCGGTATATTTTATGCTACATTTTAAAGTTAAAATAAATAAAATAAAATATGTCGAAATTGTTTAAAAACTAAAATGAAATGTTCACTTCCTGTTTTCAAAAATCAATTTTCCTTGTTATACATAGACATTTCAATTTTGTTGTTGCCTCATAAATTTGTAGCTTTCTACTCAGTATATATATATATTTTAACAATATATTTTCTCTGAAAAATGTTACTTGGAATTTTCCTTGAATTTTGTCCCTTTTTGAGGTGATTTTATTAAGATAGGGTAGTTTGAACATTATTTTCAATTGTAAATTTAATTTTAGCAAGGGATTTTTTTTGATACTATATCTCATTACTTTTTGATCGAAAAGTGGAATCATACCATTTTACAAAAAAAAAAAAATGCCTCAATTGTGTCTTTTTGAAATTTATAAATAAAATAACCATTGTTAGTTCTGAAAGTCACTATCATCGGGTTTTTCCCCCAAAGTAGGGTAAGTATAATCTATATAGAAATAGACGAAGGTAAAACAGTTCCATCCCTTTTTATATGAAGCCTGTGAAGAGGAGCAGTGCCCAACGTATTTTTTTTCCAGTAGTAGGCGGTGCCTGATGAAATTTGTTATGGAGATAGATTGATTTCTAAGCAAAAGGGTATCAAAAAGTTTTTGTTTGTTTAGTGAGCGTGGCGCCGCCAGTAGTTGAAAAGTCCTTGTCGCGACTGAGCCGCTACACCGCTTTTGATGAAATTTGGTATGGACTTAGATTAATTCCTGAGGAAAAAATATTTGTTTTTTAGTGAAAGGTACCACGCCCCTAACGGGAAAATACGTCATCACTTGTAAGCTAATCGACCGATTTTGATGAAATTCGGTACAGCAATATATTGAACCCTGAGGAAAGATATTTGTTTTTAAATGGGATAATATGCATATTTTCACAGCTTAGCTAATGGACCGATTTTGATAAAATTTGGAATGGAAAAGGGTAATGCCATGCCTCTAACAGAAAAATATGTTTTCAGAGCTAAACCGTTTTTAATGAAATTGGGTATGAAGTTAGATTCAACCTTAAGGAAGGGATAGAGATGCCATAAAGTATTTTTTGTTTTTGGTTTTAATGGGAAAACTCTTGTGAATAAAAATTGGAATAAATTTTGTAAGAGGGATTCAGAAATTTTATTTGGGGTCGGTAACGTATAGAACTATCAGAAAACTTAAAAAAAAAAATTTAATTTTTTTTTTAAGTTTTCTGATAAAAAAATATTATTTGTTTTTTTTTCTTAATAATAATTATTTTAATCATTGATTTCATAACTATTTGGCCGCAAATAATTACTATAGAAATTATTTGGGGTCTATGTTGACCCCATGCGTCCACTTAAATAAAAAATCTTTGCACGCCTACTTTCTTTCTTTTGAGCTGTAAGTGGTGCTCCAAATAATGTTCAGTTTCCTTAATCGTGTCTGTTTACTCCAAAATGTAGTTAAATGAGAGCGCGAAAATGAGAGAAGTAAACAGCTGTTCACTATCTTTCAGAAAAATAGTTAACTAAAATTGCCTAAAGAATTTTTCTAAGACATACCTTTGGCGCAGAATTTTAAGGTACAACAAAATTTTCTTTACATTTTTTTTTCACTTGAGCAATGGGTTGCTAGAAGATGAGTACAACTTAAATAAAGTCTACTCTGGGAATTTTAACTCTTATTTTGTTGATGTTCGCCATATTTTCGAGGTTAGAACCTTACGAATCGTAATCTCGCTTCCACCAAGTGCTGAATAAGTTGAATTTCAAAGATATTGGACTTTTGTCTCCAACTTCCTTTGCCTCCAGTTATTAACAATAAAATGATTTCCATGGCTATATATTTGCTAGTTCTGGGACATTGTGTAAAGCACAGTTTGTGCTATTTACATTTTAATGCTAATAAATACTATAATAAAATACAAAGGTGCCGATTGTAATGCATAAACATTCTGTGTTTGAAATCAATGAAAATAAAATGGTGGGTTGGTCAATATTGTGAAATGTTTTCATCACAACAGATTTACTCGTACTACCAACTATATGATTTTGTTTGCTTTTAATGTTTTTAGTACGACTTTCCGTCAACGATACGCGATTCAATTGCAATTTACTTATGGCTTCAATTGGTTTTTAAGCAGAGAACATTTTCGCCATTAGTTTTTGACTTTGAGATTTTTGTGCTCACTCATTTTGATGATGATCTGCTGAAAAATATTCGTATGCGCTGTTTTTCAATGTATGAATGTGAGATGGTCTGCAACAGTTGTCGCCATACTGCAAAGCGATCACACGCACATTCGTCATACAACTAATTGCACGGTAATCAAGTACATTCAGAAATATTATTTGATTTGGGTGTTAATAAAAATATTTGGAGGAGTACTTAAGGACAGCGTTTCTTTTTTTCTCATAAGATTTTTATAATACTACAGGGTGTGTATTTAAACTTGTTTTGTGTCAGTAGAATTTCGAAATAGCTTAACCTAGAAGTGCCGATAGTTCAATTACATAGGCCGACAAAATTTCCCTTAACATCAGACTTAGAAACGAGACTATACTTTTCCCAAGGTTTTTGACGTACTAAATACGAATTTATCCCATCAGGTCTGTTCGAAATATCCTTACCTAAAAGTGCAAAAATGCTGTAGGATAAAACTTTTCGACATGACTCGATGGAATATATTGTAATGATACATATTATTTTCCTCTCAAAATATTTTTTCCTCTTTGAGCTATCGCTTGGGAAAATTTATGATTTTGCCAATCTTTTGCGTCACTCATATGGTGGTAATGGTTGGCAAAACCATAATTTTTCACAAGCTAAAATATCAAACTTTGTTCAAGAAGCACTTAACATTAAAAGTGACTAATTGTGCAAAGCACTGTTTATATGAACTTTAACTTTAAGTACTTTAATATTTCCGATAGAGGCGATTCAGTAACAAAAAATATTTCCGTTTGTTTTCAGTCAAAATTCATATTATGATGTACTAGCGTACTTGACAGACGTTGTTCTGCCCTCACTATACCTATCTCCAGCCCCATACCCGTCTTGGACCGTCAGACGTTTTCCTGCCTAATAGTGTGCGTTCTCAATATCGAATTTCCATACAAAACTCGATATCGGTTTTCCGATCTTTTCAAGCTTTTCCAAACCTGTTTTTGCTAAAAACCTTCTACAGATTATAACGAACAAAATATAAAAAAATTATGCAAATCCGTCATGCCGTTCTTGAGTTAAGTGAACTCGAACGAACAGCATATCATTTTTATATACAAATAAAGATTTTTGTAAATCAATAAAACAAAAAAAAACTACAAATCTGCGGTTATCTGGTGAATAGGTTTTAGACGCACAAAAAGTTCGTTCTTTATCTACTGAGGTGACTAGGCAGTATCAAAACTACATCATTTCACATGAAGAAAAAGGTTTAACGCGGACGTTTCTAAACAAACCTATCTCTTTATCAAATTGTAGGCTTTACGAAATTTTGTTAAAATCTGCTATTTATGAAATTATGGGATAAAGTAAATCTTTTGCCTGGCCTGTTCTGTTTTTTATTTTTTAATGAAAAAATCTGCAGTCAATTTTTGGTCAACGAACATTGCACCTTTATAAAACCAAGTTTCAAATGTGTAGCTACACTCATATAGGAAAGACCTCTTACAATAAATTCGACCCATACTGCTCTTAACAAATTTCGTCGTAAGAACCAAAACTCGATGTGTTTTTTCTCTCCTACATTTTTAATTATATGTTTTTGGATTGCATGCCTACTTTTCGAGTATATACTATAGTTTGATAATAACTGAAAATAATATTTCGATTTTGTTCGAGTCTAACCGGGCCATATGAGATCGAGCGTTTTTTGAACAAAAATCTATAGTTAATCTGTGCACAGCGAACGTTAGATCTTTAGAGCTAGGAAAGTATTTTTGTCATAGGAAATTGATTTTGGCACCACTGTCGCGTAACTGTCAATAGCGCACGCTAACGAAACATGATCACAAGTGAGTTTTGCTCTCGGATTACATTGCATGAATTGAGAGATTATGCATGCCCTACTGTGACCGAAACAATTTTATTGAAGGAAACGTTCGGTGAGCAAATTATCTCCAGAAACGTACGTTTGAATTGGCTTCCAAGATGATGCGATTTAACGGCTACGAATTATTTATTTCGCGTTATTGAAGAGTTACGACCGCCAAAGGTTGAAAAAATGGTCCGAAAATGAACTTCTTAAATTCACTTCCTCAGCTCCAACCGCGTGAATCATTTGGCTGAAAGTATTTTCAAATATTAAATATCATAAAATTATGTTCCAACTAAAGCCAGATTCATGTTCGTCCATCAGTTATTGTGTGGTCATGAACAAATTTTAACTGGTGGCTTCCCAATGTGCCAAACGGATCCGTTTCGGATCCGTTTTTTGCCGTTTTTGAGGTCCGTTTCGGATACGAAAAAGCGGATTCCGGTTTTTTCCGTTTTTGAGGTCCGTTTCGGATCCGTTACGGATCCGCATCCGTTTTTGTGCACATTGGGTTTCTTAAAAATACACCCGTTAGTTGATGCAAGTACTGTTGTAAACATTATTTTTCTCTAAGTGTAGTGTAGCAATAAAACTCAAATAAACATACATATTAACGTGAAAATTTGCGGTGGCGTAGCTCGGCATGCTGCCGTTTACGCTCACAGCGCAAACTGCTAAAGATCGAGCCAGTAGCAACCAACGTCAACGCCAACGGTAGTGCCGCACTAGAAAAGCTTGGACTGACTGCTGCGATGCGAATGCGTTGTTGTTTATTCATGAAAAACCAGACAATTCAACTTCTTGCGCTTGCTCGTTGTTGGCAGCGCTGGCTACTACACACTATTTCTCCTTAGCTTACGGTTTGGTAGTGTGCTTTGCCATGCCATGCCTTTCCTCTTTCCAATTTCTTTCACAATTTCTCGAGCTTATTCAGACGACATTGGTTAGCGCGACATTAGTTTTGAGTTGGCTACCAACGCGAGCGGGTCATTCTCTTTGCAAGCGACACACGTACATTTCAATTTTTTTTCTTTATACTTTATTGTTGTTTAATACTACACTGCTTGTAGTGCTATATATTTGCATATACTATATGTATATACATAATTTTGTATATATATGAAAAAATTTTATTTTTAATATCATTTCGTTACATATTTGCGCTATCGAAGAAAACAGAACTATTTTTAAAATTGTGTTATACAACTTTTAATTTAAATTGTTTTTATGGATACTCTAACAGAGTCTTGACATACAACCACGATTGTTAATATCAAAAATGATTCTCTGCTGGAAAATGTTGGAAAAATAGTGTTGACAGTTGAGAAAGAGTACAAAAAAAAAATTCCGGAAACAAGTTAATTACAAGTTGTATCAAAAAACCAGATAAAAAATTACAATTTTTTGAGAATAATTTTTGATATTGGCCTTGGAACATATCTAGTTGAAATTTGCAAAAAAAAAAATAAAAATAAAAAAATATTGAGCATAAAATACGAGTATATAAAAATTACAAAAACGTTCATAAAGTGTAAAATTTTATTTTGTTATTTTTTCTGCAATATTTCAGATTTAATTTTAAGGATACTCCGAACGAAAAATTAAAATTTCTAAATTTCCTACCTAAAAATCTCTAACATTCTCTTACATGAATTGCTAAAAAACAAAAAAATTTAAAAAAAACTCCTTAAAACGTGAAATAGTAAATAGTTTTTATTTAAAAAAGAAAAACGAATTTTTGCATATAACGTAACGTTTTTTTTGAAATAAACGACTTTAAAATGATGATGGAGAACGGGCTCTCCATGGATTATGGAGAGAGCTACATGGAGCAAGAGGAAGAATGGGAACGTGAAGGACTTTTAGATCCAGCATGGGAGAAGCAACAGAAGAAGGTAAGTGTCTTATTTTTTTCTATTACATTCGGTTTATTTTAAAAATAACATTATTAAATATTAAGGAAAAAGTTTCATCTCAAAGATTTCATCTAACACTCGAAATGAAAGAACATTACTTATTAACTCATATGCACAAGCATTCTTGTGTGTCTACGCCCACTGCCATAAAATTAAGTTCAACACCAACACCCACTGCTAGTGACAAACATCCGTTCTACCTAAAGAAAATTATTGAAAATAGATGAAATTAGAATATAAATGTGAACCAATTCGATTTGACAATTTTTTAAATTTTAAAAAATCAAACTATTTTTCCATGCGAGCCTTGCTGTAATTTTTACTTTTATTATTTAATTCAATTTTTTATGTAAGAAAAATGAAACGAATGCGCGCATAGTTTCTGAGCAAATTTTCCAACAATTCTAAAAATTCCACTCTTGAAGAAAGCTCGGCATATAGGGGGTGATATATTTGGAGTGTCACACATAAAGTTTTGATAGTACATAGTTCAAACAACTTTTTTGTATTTACATGTGAAGAATCTCAAAAGCATATTTTCGCCGGCATGTAAAGGGCTCGGCACTGACTTTGAATCACCCATATGGAATATTTTTTTTTATATTGTCCTTTCGATGAAATTTTACAACACTTCCATACATACTTACATATGTACCTCTTGCAATGCAATATTCTCCATTTTAAAGATATATACAGGTCTTAACAATTAAAGTACGTTCTTGTGTCGAATACCGCTTCATAATACTTATTAATACCAGCTGTCAATTTTTATCTAGCTGCTTATTTTTGACAGGTATTGCCAGACTTTAATTGTAAGCTCCAATTGGATAACACTATATACAATATATAAAACTTAAAATCCTATAATATGTTACGGGTGGTATATTTATTCATATTTATATATATTCATATTTTAAGAGTGAGGTAAAAATCTGATTTTATTTTATAAAAAAAACTAAGCTAGTATGTAGAATAGTCGGCAAAAATAAAAAATAGAACTTGCGTGAAATTTCACAGAAAACTCGCTTGTTCTGCCTCTGAATACATGAGAATATTGAGATAATCTATTAAAAATTTGTACTAAAAACAAATGTGAAAAGTGTTTTGGAAAGTTTGAATATCATCGCAAAAAATGTTTGTTACTTTTAAAAAAAATTGTTTCTTTGGGGCTTAGCATTAATTTCCAAAAGCCTTATTTAATTCTATATTCCTATGTAGAAGCGTACAAATGCAGGCTTGCGTCAGCCTCGACCAACCCATGTTTGACTTAACAGTATTCGACCCAGACATAATTCTCAGGGGATAGCATGTACAGGCTGTCCACCGGGAAGATATACTACTTTGTTTGATTATAAATTTTGGTTACATGAAAGAGACTTTCTCAGAGTCACAATAATCAATGATTGACTTTCAAAAAATGTTTTAACAAATAAAACACGTTCCGTTTTTCCATAATAAACTTGCCACGTCTTTACTTCACGATTGCCAAATGTGAACTGTCAAAACTGATATTTACCAAAATGGTGGCAAAACAAAGTAATATGGCTTGCCAGTATTAGGCCTCTGGTAGCCTTATGTATGGTGCACTAATTTTTGATTATTCCTTATGCATGGGCCAAATCTCGATTAGCCACTATTGGGCAAAGCTTGCATGCTAAGCCTTGAACAAAGCTATCAATTTAGACATATGCGAAGCTTGAGCAAGCATGAAATTGCAGGGCTGTCCCAAAAAAACGTAGCATGTATCAATAAGTAACAAGGGGAGAATGAAGCGCCTGTGTTTATTTTTTTTTTTGTTTATCAACCAGTCAGATATTGAAAAGTGTATTTATTTCTTAAGTTAAAATATAAAAAAAAATCTCTGCGTTTATTCCAGCCGCCTTAAACTTTTTGCCTTGACATCTGTGGGCAAATGAAATATTTCTCCGAACCAGTGTCATTCAATGACCAACATTTTTTTCATAGAGTGCACTGATTCATACCACCCAGTGCAGATCGTCCTTCTGAATTACTGGGTAAAACAAAATGTAAAGAGTGCGGCATACTTCAAGTTTCCAAATTCTCAAGGTCCCATATGTCGCATATGTGAATAGCTGTATATTTATTGGCTAGATAAATACTTTTCAAGTTAAACAACCTGGCATTTTAAACTTTTTAGAGTTTGCATAGCAAAATATTACGTAAATCAAACAATATGTAAAACGTATTACAAACCATTTACTTTAGCAAATCTCTGTGACAACGAGTATTGACGGGTTAAAAAGCATTTAAAATATACAAATGAGAGAATCTTCTTTTCTCGCTCGCTGAGTTCCTAATGATTTTTAAAATTTTTTAAATTTCTTGGTTTTTCTTTTCCTTTGTTTTTTGGTTTTAAGAAACATGATCAAAGTTCTTAAAATAATCATACAAAACATTTATCTATATCACCATACATTTTTTCTTTCAACACCGTTGTTGATATTGATGATAATCCGTGTATGCGTATCGGTGATAATTTATGAGATTTACAAGTGTTGCATTTTGAATTATTTAAAACCCACTGCTTTTTCATATTTTCCAAACCAAATATGCTATATATAATTGGGGAAAAAAAATATTTCACAAATTTTTTATGAATTTGCTAATTTTTTGAGATTTCATAATTTAAATTTTTTTTTATTTTATATAAAGCTCATCTGTGCGATATTTATTTTTAATCGTATGTATGCAAAAAAAGAAAATGGTACGTGAACCATCATCGTTCTTCCTTTCGATAAAGTTTCAATATTTGAGTAAATGAAAAAAATACGAAAAAGCTTTTCTTTTTTTCTCATTTCCTCTAAAAATAGAACATCTACAATATGTGTGTTGTACACGAATCTACGAATAACCATTAACAAAAAAGATTTTACGTAAAATCGAAATATCTTTCTTAAAAAAGTTGCATTAATAATAAACTATGGTCCACATAGTTTGATTTATATTGCTTTTGACAGCACAAAAAAATTAAAATCATTAACGAACGATATACTACATACATACTTGTTCATGTAGATAAAATAATTTAATTTATATAAGTTTTTCTGCAGTCGATAAATTGCGTTTCAATTGATGCCAAACTTAAAACTCTTCTTAAAAATCTCAAAATTGTTACTTTCAGCTTTCAAAAAACAGAAAAAAAATAGTTTCCGATATCTTTATATAATAATATTTATATGTAGTTGTTTACCATACAAATCATTGTATTTTTTATTTACTCATGAAAACTTATTGAAAGCGAAAAGTGTCAATTTTACTCATTACTAATTTTAACTGCGGACAGAAGTGTGATGAGTGGAAAAGTGTGGACCTGAGGCGATTTATCCACGATTCCGAAAAAAGTAAACATCATACAAACAGAAATAAACATTAAATAATATTCGAGGTATAATGATTTTTCTAAAACTTTGACATATGTATGTAGTTTCTTTTTAAAAAACGTCAACTTTTGTAAAAAACTGTGTCAAATATCAAATAATTGAATAATTTATGGTATTTCTTTGTAAAAGCTTAAAATCCGTTTTACAGTTTTCGAGATATTACGATTTTTCTGAAACTATAACTGATTCTCCTCATTCTGGAAATTATTTTTGCACGAAAACTTAAAAATTTTTTTTTTAGGCAGTGGGTTCCAGTTTGGTTCTTCGCCCCCAGCGCCAAATGTGTACGCTACCGCCACTGGCAAACTAGCCAACAGTTTGCGAAATGACGCCTCAAAAGCGAACCTTAACCCAAAGTAAAAAGTAAGGACTGTCCCAGAAAAAACTTAAGTTTTTATTTGTTAAGATTATACTTTACCTGATATGATTTGTTCTATATAAAGTGACGTTGCATATGATGCATAATACTTGAAAAATGTCTCGCAGGCAACGAAAAGTCCACGAACTGATTTTGTCCACATACCTGCAAAGTCCAGAGTTTAAATATTTAGCTAAAGCAAAAATAGTTGCTGCATCAGAAAGAACTGTCCTTATGGTTATTTCTAAACATAAGAAGGGTCTACCTGTTTTCCGAGAAAAAGAGGCAGAAATCCAAAATTTGCTAACCCAAAGGTAGCGGCTAAGTTGAAGCGTCTTTTTAGACAGAGTCCCAACACCTCAGTGCGAGATATGGCGGCTAGAGCAGGTACATCAAAATTTACTGTACAAGGGATAGAGGAGAAATGTAAGCTGAAGACGTATAGAGTAACAGACCGTTCTGATGAAATGCAGTAGATGCGAGCCCGAAAATTGTATGAAAGATTCCTGACTAAATTTGGTTGTTGCGTTATGAACGACGAAACTTACGTTAAAGCAGATTTTAAGCAGCTACCTGGGCACGATTATTATGCGTCATCGAAAAAGGGGCATATGCCTAGTAAATTCAAAGAAATAAAAATTTCGAAATTTCCGAAGCAATATATGATTTGGCCAAAGTTTACATAGACGAGTGCCTCGAAAAACGTGTTCTACCATTTCTTCGTGCACATGAGGGTACAGTGATGCTCTCATTACTGCAAAGCTACGATGGAATGGTATGCAAGTAAAAAGATCAATTTGGTGCCAAAAATTACAAGCCCGTCCAACTTCCTAGAGCTTCGCCCAGTTGAGAGATATTGGGCTCTAACGAAAAGAGATCTTCGAAAGAGCGGTAAGACTGTAAAAAATTTACAAGATTTCAGGGTTACTACGACCCCTTCTATGCGGTACAAACGGAATGACAAAGTGAATGTACCCTCTGTGTAGGGTATAAAAATAGAAGAACGGCCAAAAAATTTAATGGGCATTTCTTATAGCTGAAAAACAAAACGTAAGTTTATTCTGGGACAGTGCTTTAATTTGGTGAAGGCTATGCCTCAATAAGTTTACGAGTGACTTGATCAAGCCAGCGGGCTTAGTTGTATTTCAAGCGGTGGGACCTACTTTGAAAATGACAGAATAAATTTTCGATAAGTTGTGCTTTCAATTGTGCGCTGAATTTTGAGGTCATATATAATTTTAGTTTCATATATATGTTTCAAATAAAAGAAAGACATTAATTGTTTGAATTTTTTTTTTTTTTTTTTGGAAATCAAAGTACATTGATTCTGGTTAATAATGAAAAATAATTTCGTTCAAGTGACCTCCTCTGCTAGCTCTTGTGCTAACTGTATTTTTGTAAGCCTTGAAGCCATGAACATCTTTGTGTAAAATATTGAACAAATTTGTTGGTTTGAGGTTTAACGGCTGTGAAGAAGAAATTGATATCCTTGGCTCTTCAATAACACTTGTGCTAACAGCTGCAATATTTTTACTTGAACGACCACTACGATGATAGATTCTGCTATACTGATCTTGCACTGAACCAGTTTCTTCAAATTTATCAATGATAAGTTTTAATGCTAAGCGTTCGTCAGAACTAATTTCTCGCACTAGACATAGTGTCTCGTAAGTTGTCGCAGTCATAACTGGCCACTGCCTCAGCGGCAGACATGCGGAGAGATTAGATGTTAGGTCCTTTGACTTCTGTAGAAGTTGTGGAGATGTGGAGGAAGAGGAAAATATTAAACATTTTCTCTGCTCCTGTCCCGCCCTTGCTAGAAAACGCCACAAAGTACTTGGGTCGTTTTTATTTGATAATCTGACATTAGACATGTCAGTATAGGTCAGCTTTTTTGTTTCATTATGAAATGTGGTTGGTTCTACGAGAGAGTATTGTCAAACACCCTGTGGTATCACAATGGATCACATTTGGTCTAAGTGAGTCGGTTTTTCATAACTGACTGCCACTCCTACCTAACCTAACCTAAGTTTTAATAGTACGGTTTTTCGGAGCATTTTCTCTACCGTAATTTGAACGAAATTTTTTACAACTTCTGAAAAACTTTCACCATAACGTTCAATTCGAGAATCAGCAAAATTTAAATTACAAACGTTAGCATTTTTTCTTAAATACGAATTGGCTTGAAACATAATTTTTTTTAAAATTCATTTCTATAATATTTTTATATTAAGTACGGGTTTTAAGATCAATGACATCAAAAGACATAGTTCAAAAAATGAAATTGTGAATTTGCACTTTAATATTCAATTAATGGTAAAATGATGTTAACAACTGTTTAGTCAACTTGGTTGTTTTTAAATGGATTTTAAAACGAAAGTTCACAACTTAAGTTTTATGTTCTCCATTTGAACATCACGTTTCGAAATTTTTAATGCCAGGCAAATCGTTTTAAGGGGTCTAACTTTTGACAGTAAATTTATATGTTTTTTTCTCTTCTATCTACGCTAAGAGAAATATTTTTTTAATTTAAAATAATGAAATCTAAAAAAAAGGCAAATACTATATTAGTTAAAAGTTAACCAAATCAGTCACAATTCTGGATTTATTTTCAAATTGAATTTATCTAAAATTTTGTGCATTGTATATATTTCTTTACAAAAAAAAGCTTTATATTTTAGTAAATTTTTTGTTTTGTTGCATTTTGTATGTAGTGTTCATCTTTTGTATGTTTTTTGATTTTGTTTTAGACATATTACCGCAAATTTACATATATTTAAATGATATGGTTATTCTTAACATAGATACCTGTATTTTTATTTTATCTTTGTTTATCAAATCTACATATACATACGTATTTATACTTTTTCTCTTGCATATAGTACATCATTATTTTTATCAGCTGGGAAAAATGAAGCATACAAAAGTTTATATGTAGAGATTGTAAATTATCAGCAGTGTAGGTGGTAAACACTTATCCAAGTGCCCTACTCTTTATTAATTGAAACATTTTTATTTCATAGTTTCATTTTCAACGAAATTGTTAAAAAATAGAAATATCGAAAATTTTGATGTAATACTTAGCATTATCGAAAAATTTTTCATATATATCATTGTAGAAATTTTTCACACTGCTTATATAGGGTGTCCCAATAAGAGTGCATTTTTTAAACATTGTATGATTTTGTTTTCGTGCAAATGGCAACTCTGAAATTTGACAGCTGTAGCCTATGATTGTTACGATTATTAAAAATGGAGCGCTACATAAAAGAATAATGCATTATCAGGGAAGAAAGTGTGCCTAATGTGTCAACAATTTAACGAGTGGATAAAAAATTTGAAGAAACTGGGTCGATTATGGACAGTAAGTCTTCTTTGCGTCGACGTGCCCGTCGGTCTCTTGAAAACATGCTGCTGCTGTAAACGAGAGTGTCACCGAAAACCCGTCATCGTTTTCAACAACTTCAAATTTCTCCAGTCATTTGGCCTGTCAATAGAACCGTGGCCAATTACCGGATATTTAATTCCATACTTAATCGTTACATGTCTACTTTACAAATATAACACAACTCGTTCAAAAAATATGTATTTTTAATATCAATTAAAAAAGTGCATTCTTATTGGGATACTATAGGATGTATATGAAAAATATAAAATATGTGCTGTTATACAAAAAAGTATCCGAAATTTTTGAATAAAACGATATAAAATTTCTTATTCATCAAACTTTATTTTGACATCCCCAATGTACAACTAAGTTAGCGCTTGATCCAGTCCTCCATACATTTTTCGTAGTCTGATTGAGGAATAGCCTACAGCTCCTTCAGCGAATTTGTTTTTTTTTTGACATTAACAGACTCAAAGCGCCTTGATTTAAGTGGTAGTTCGGGAACAGGAAAAAGTCAGACGAGACCATATCAGGTGAATATGCTGCTTGGTCGTTGACATTCGTTAAATTTTTATCAAAAAACTCATACGCAATGATGGCCTTTAAGCGATGGTGTATTGCCGTGGTGCAAAATCCATGAGTTGTTCCACACATTTGACCGATTCAACTTAATTCCGGAATCCCTTTTACACCTATGTTATTGCAACAAAACTTAAAAAAATATGTATTTGAACAAATTCTTTAGCACACTCCTTGCAAAACATAATTTTATAACAAAAAAAAAAGCAGTTTCGGCTACTCCGAGCTATTATTTTAGCCAACATACAAAAACAGAAATTAAATAAAAACTTTAGTTACATAAAATACAATGAAATTAAATTAAATAAAAGTGTAATAAAACTTAATTCATGCGTGAAAATGTTACGCATTAAAGAACTTATTACGATCACATTGTTTCGTAAGTCAACAAATTTTGAGATCTGGGTTCTTACTTAAAATAAAAAAATCTCGCTGTAAATAAATCCAATTAATTTTGGGCATAATTATAGAGCTATAACATTAAAATGAATTATTTTTAATTGCAAATTGATATTATTTTAAACTAAACATTGTTATGGAGAAATGTTTCATCAATCAGATCAATTTGGCTAGCTCCCAACTTGTGGAAATGAACTCTAGCACTGCAACGTTAGCGCCGAGCTGTGGTAACACTGAGCTATTAGGTTAAACAAGCCACCGATGCGTTACTAGAACGCCAACCACGCCCTCTGCCGTCATGATTTCTTAGTTATAGCAGGTAAACCTTTGGTTTGAAGACAAGCTATGTACTCGTACATGAAATTATTTGAGGCTTAGGGCATGTTTTCTCAATTTTGGAGCTCCAACTTTGGTTTATGTTTTTATCGGCAAAATATTTAAGTTCCAATGTTAAAATACCTGGATATCAATAACTCAACACCTATGCGCCTATAAATTTTAAATTGGCATTCAAACATCTGCTTACCAGCGTTGGATATTCAGAAAGGTAATGATTATTGTTGCACCTAGAATCAGAGGAGGTAAAAGTGCATCAAAAGTACTTTTCAGTAAAATAAAGTTAGCATAATATTTTTCAGTAGTAATGGTACTTGTTGGTTAGTTTTTTAAGGGAACACGAGGCTCAAATATTGAGAATACTAATTAATCCAGGCATTCATTTATTTTTTTTGGCTTCTACGCTTTCTCTCCCCACTGGGGGCATTGGATAAGCTTGTTAAGTTCATTCTCCGGCGTTGTAATATAAGCGAGTGTCAAAAATTTGAGCCAAACCACAAAATATCTTGTGCATGTAAGTTTTGATTATTGTGTAAAATTTTAATGTTTCTTTACTATACTTTTTTTAAATGGATGCATAGTTAATCAGTTTAAAGTTTTGATACTTTGGTACCGATCACTCTTTTTGCGTATGAAATTATTAAATTCATAATAAACGATGATGGGGCTGGTGTTTAAACTTATCTCCACACTATTCCAACTTGAGCCCATTTCATTTCCGTGTGCAAAATGCTTAGATATATTCTCAAATAAATGGATAATACAAAATAGTAAAATTGCGTTGCAGTGGCATTGGAAAGTCTCCTTCATGTTAAATTTACCCCAGGTTTCTTAATTTTAGCCCCTAACATTCAATTAGTTTAGTGTCATTGATAACACAGGTCGACAAGTTTGTAAACCAGAGACCAGGCCTATCATACTCGAAAGACTTTGATGCGTTGAATCCGAATCCGAGCTCAGAATTGCTCATTAACGTCAAGTTTTCGAGATATCCTAACCTAAAAGTGCAAAAAACACGGGTTTTGGCTATATTTGAGGTTATTTTACATCGCGAATAAATTTTATTTTTCCAAAACTGGTTGCGGCATCTAAAAGTATTACTCTTAGCCTTCAAAACCCTTTTTGGTTTTTTGAGATATCTTTTTTTTTCTTGAAGATATCGTACAATCGGATACGGATTCAGCGCATCAAAGACCATCGGGTATGCTAGGTCTGGTCTCTGTTTCTGGAATTTCGTTCAATTTTGTCGGCCTGTGTAACTTGTTGGTGGCATGTTCCATTTACAATTTAACCAGTTTTTAGTAAAAATTTGAGTTCTGCACTTGTACCCCTTTGGGGTTCTAGGTCCGTCAATTGAAATTCAATGAAAAATGATATTGATAGCCGAACTCTTCGACACCAGAATACTACAAAGATCCTCTAGACCACTAAAGCGCTCGTAATGTGATGTTACAGATAGTTGCATACTGTAGCCAACAATATTTAATTTTTTTTTTGTTATTTTACTTCCCTTAACTTTCTTTTGAGCAATTATTTACACGCATTGTCATATCACAAAATTTTTACTTGACCAGTTGGCAAAACAGATTTCATTTTACATTCACAACTTATTTATTTGGTATAATCGAAACAAATATTTGATGTTTGTTAGTTAATATATAATAATTGGCTTAACCACATATTTTGTAATAATTATTAAATTATATTTTGGTTGATTCAAATATTAGGTATTAAGCGGAACAAATATTTCTTAACGGCAAACATATAAATATAAATATATTACCCAAAAAACTTAAATTTCATTACTAAAATTAATCCCCATTTTTGACTTCCAAAACATGGCATCACTAATATGAATCTAATGACAAAAACGATCACTACATTTGGTATGGGTTCGGAATGCAGAGGGAAAAAGTTAACGCTCTCATTGAACAGAACTAAATCGAACCATACGATAGAGTTTTTTTTTATTCTCTGGTTGAAACCACATATCATTCAAAAGTATTCTAATCTCCAGAAATATAGGGTGATCCAATACAAGGTCCCTTTTCCAACTGGATTGTTTTGAAAGCTGTCATCTGTCAAATGGCTTGTTGATACTCCTGAACAACGTTTATTAATTGTGGAAACTTGCTACCAAAATCAGTCATCAGTTAAAGAAGTTCTTCAACATAATTTTGGTCGTCCAACTGAGCGCACTATTCATAACACCATCACCGAATTTCGAACCAATTTTACACTATTGGACATTCATCATTCCACCAGAGTGCATACAGCTCGTAATTTTGAGAATATCTCTGCAGTAGCAGAGAGTGTTCGTGAAAACCGTGAACAATCGATTCGTCGCCGATCTCATGCTTTGGGCATCTCTTATAGATCATTGTGGCGTATCTTGAAGAGTGATCTTGGCCTGAAGGCCCATAAAATATAGGTCGTACAAGAATTGAAGCCGGCTGATATTAGTTTACGTTTTAAATTCGCTTTATGGGCCTTACAACAACAAGCAGGAAGGTCTTATTGGAACACCCTTTATATGCCGTTCCCTTGGGTAGAATTTTTTCATGCATATGGTAAACGAGATATTACAATTTAAACTCAATTACAAAACAAAAAACTATAGACGTATTCAAAAGGATCTACTCTACATTTGAAACCTTAAATTTTGCCGCTTACTCTGATGGGGAGGAATTTTGTTAACCTCTTGGAATGTACTGAAAAGATCATGATGCTCCTTTACCTCTAACATAATGATAAGTCCCCTTGTTTTGGGATTTTCACTAGGGTTCTTATGAGCCAGTCTTCAGTTTACTCTTTCAAAATTTGAATAAAAACTGGGTTAATTTGAATATTATAAGAAAATAGTTTTTCTTAAAAAATCGCCAAAAAATTTGTGTAAAAGATATCGTGCAACTTTTGACATGGTTGGTTAGCTGAAAGTAGCCAAGTAGAGACCTCCTGAAGATTTCGTCATTTTCCTCGCATAACATAATGGGAATTTTCAGTGAGTGGAAAATGTGGATGTAGACAATGCGGCTTCAATTTAATCGGCATTTCTCCCACATTATTCATTCTCATAATGAATTCTCATGATTTAAATAAAAAAAATTTTAGCCATGACGGCCCAATGGGTAAAACAATACCCAGTAAACATCTCAGTAGTCCACAGTGATATAAGGCTGAAATTTTTTTGTGATCATGTTGGAGGAATTACACATCGTATATAAAATTTTATTAAAATCGTATGGGCGGAAATAGTATCGGGCCTTAGTGGGGTAATGTATTAATGAGACGTTATTTTATTTTTTTTTGTAGATATCTTCTTAATTTAGAAGACATACCAATAAAAAATTTTACATTAAGTTTAAAGGACTTTTTGTAAGTTTAGTAACATTTTCACGTTCTTGTATTCTGGATCAGATGAATTTATGTACATGCTGAATATATTGACCTCTTCGCCACAACAGACAAACTTAGTAAATCTCAATGAAATATACATACATGCAAATTTAACGAAACGAATCCAACTACATCTAACATATTCAATCAAAAAATGCTGCATTAAATTCTTTCTTGTAAAATGGTCATAAACAAACCCCAAATATAAAATAAAAACAAACACAAAATAATTACTTGTAATAAACAATTTTAATGAGTTCACTTTATAATTTTTACTTAAAATAAACAACATATGCAGTATATATTTTATTTAAAGAATAGCTGACATTTGCACATATTCTCGTAGATTATGCCATAAAAATTTGTATTAATCGTATGAGTTTGGTGTAGAAGGCTAAAAATATGTAATTTAGTTTAATTAATATAAAAGTTTAAAAGTATAAATTGTGGAAAATTCTAGAGTAAAATTTTTGATTTTCTTAATATTAAATTTTGGCTAATGATTTGCTGCAATTCACTAAATATATGTACATAGATTGTCGCATTATAACATTCTCATTCAAATATTAAAACGGGTGAATCATTTAGAAATTTTTTCAAAAATATAAAAACAATAAAAAAATTCAAATTTATGGGGTAATCTTTACTATCATACAAAAGAAGTATTCTTTACATATATTTTTTAAAGATAATTTATTTCTCGTCGTAACTGCGACTAGCATGATCCATTCTGAAGTTCCAATTTTCAATGACGCGTTTGAGCAGTTCGAGTGCTATATCGCGAATGATGCGTGTTGGATTCCAATTCCACAATCGTAGCCGGATTGTCCATGTAAACTTTAAACTTTACTTAACCTCAAAGCAAAAAGTCTATAGGTGTGATACGCCATGATCTAGGCGGCTAATTCATCGGCCCGAAGCGTAAAATTAACTTTTCATAAAATTTTTCTCGCAACAAAGTCGTGATTATCGAGATCACGGGCTTCAATTTTGTGTAGTCCGTTATGACGCGATCCACAGTTACATTCCGACCGGCCCCATTTTTGAAAAATATGCAACAATGAGCTGATAAACCACACAAAGCTGTTGGTTTTGCTGGATGATATTTCTCTTGATCCTCTTCGGGCTACTCTTCAGCCCAAATATGTACGGCAATTCTGCTTATAGACGAAACCATTAAGCCAGAAATGTGGCTTATCGCTGAATAAAATTTTGGTCAAAAACAGTTAACCTTCTTTTTGAGCTACAATTCCCACCGAGATAGGTTAGCAAATATCGTAAGAACATTTTATTGTCTTGCAGTATCTGTTAAAAAATTCACCAATTCTTTGTGAAACTTCATTTTGAAAAATTTGTATTAAAAATGTAAACAAAGATCTTTAAAGCCCTTTATTACGTAAAAAGGAGGTTCCCCTAGGGTGTAACCGATATCAACCATATTCTATACACATCTATTACTCTATTTTTCTAGCATACCTCCCATACAAAAGCATGTAAAAAATTAATATACATAGATACAAGGGATGTCACTCACTAGCGACTGACCGATTTCAACTATTTTTGATATTTTTCTTAAGTAGCTTAAATTAAACAAGCATTTCATTATCATAGCATCACTGTTTCTATTTTTGGCCAACTTTTGTATGGACTCAGTCTACTGTGTGATGGTTTGACACGACTCACGCTTGATCTGTCATAATAACCCTACTGAAAAAGGTGCTTCGAATTGAATCACCCGTTTCTCCCATTTCTTCATCAGTTCAAAAAAAAATCGATGTACTTCTTAAGGATGATATATTTGCGTCTAATAATTTTTAAAGAATATTTGAAAATCCCTTTGAGAACCGTCATTATAATAAAAATAAACTAAGCAAAATAAAAAATAGCTTGTACTCAATAAGTTAATCAGTCATTCCAGTTTAAAAAATATAAAACACTGAATAGGACACATTGTATGACTTTTGATCCTGTTGGAACGACACTGGCCGTAGGTTGAGCTTAGTTCGCCACACAACATTTTCCAACACCACTTGATATTGAGCATCAAATTGATGATCACCGCGGCACAGTTTTCATTTTCGAAGAAATATTCAAATATTTGAAATAAGTGGATGGAGTTGTCGCTTACGAACTGCTCTGGAAGTCTTTGTAGCGAATATCCTGCAGTTTTGCTTATTAACGTTAACGTAGCCATTTCAATGACACTTTGAGTGTGAGCCATATATTAGAACATCGATGATAAAACTTTGGAAAAATAAAATTATAATGTGTTCGTTCGTCTAGGCCGCCACCCTGCACATACATTTTCAGGTGAAACATTTTCTTTATTTTCTTTTTTATTTGCTTGCCTGAGCAGTTTTTTGTTCTCAATGTATTTTAAGAATTAAGTTAATTATTTTCAAAAAAATAACTAAAATCATTTAAAGTAAATGTTTGTTTTTTTAGCTATATTGTGCGAGTATATGCATGTATGTATATGTATAAAAATATTCCAAAACTGCCATATTTTCAAACTTAAACGCAAATACAACCAAGTCTATAAGAGATATTACCACAATTAATATGTCAGTCTTATGAGTGGAATTATTGGTAATAAAATTTGCTCAAATCGAAAAATATTATTTTAAAAATGTTGGAACATTGAGCTAAATGTGGTTAGAAGGAATAAAATTATTTTTTTACAGTCGAAATCAGTTTTGTTTATTATACAACATCACTGCAATAATGGTCCTTATTTTAAAATTTAATAAAAAAATAGCAACGTCTCTGAAATTTTTGTATTTTATTTATAAAAAGCATGCGAATTTGACAAAAAGATAAAGTGACTGGGTTAAGCCCACGTAATGAGAAAAATTTTATTTATTTATAATAAAATATATTTTTGGAGTGACCGCCATAAACATTTTTTCGTTGAAATAAAAAAACCTGTATATTGTGACGTATCGATGTAGCAAAGCAGAAAATGACTAGGCCCGTTGTAATTCAATTGCAACATATGTGCGGTTTTTCAATAATTGAAATTAAAAAAAAAATGATCAGCGTATGCAAAAAAGTTTTTGTTTTTTATATAAATATTTATTCATTTTTTTTTGCTGACAAAATGAAATGCCTCCTCACTCACTCACAGTATTGTTGGAGCACATTTAAATCATCAACATCATCTGTCAACCCCGGCGGACGTCTTAACGAAAGGAGAGTCAAATTACATTCACCCAAAAATGGATAGGCAAAAGATGTTTGCGCCGGCTCGAGCTTTTGAGCTTTTTTTTTGAAATTTTTTTTAAACTGATTTCTTTTGTTTTTTTTTTCTTGTATTATTTCAATTTAAAAGGAGATCATTAAAAATGCTTGTGTACTCTTATATGCGATTATTTTGCGCATGCGCACAAGAAATCCATACATCTATTCATCGATCTATTTGCTTGCTCACGCTTTTAGATTTAAAATTTATTTGCTTAAGTGGATAATCGGAGGAGACTGACCACCAACTTACTTGACTCTCGCTCTCTCTCTCTTTCACAAACACTTGCTTTTTATTTTAATTTTTTTTTTTTGGCGCTCTCGCCAAGTTTGTGCTGTGTTGCCTGACAGCTGTCAGCTGTTCGATTTGTGCTTCCATTCAATTTTTATGCAACGAAAACAACAGAATCAAAAGGAAGGCATAACGTGTCTGAGCTACTTGTGCCAAATTCCTATAGATTCGTATTAAAAAAAAAGAATATCTTCTTATAACCATTTATATTTATATTTCTAGATCTGTATCTAGAGAAATATTTTTTCTTTTTATTTGCACATACATATGTACCACCATAGTCTGTATGTAATGACCATTTTTTTTTCTGTTCTCTGTATCTGATTCATGTACGTGATGGTTATTTATTTATAAATCCTTTTTGGAAATCAAGATCATTTAGCTTTTTTTCTTAATTATTTTCTATTTATGCTCACAATTTTGCAAATACAGGTGGATGCTTTTAAAAATATCGGCGACGAACCAAATAATACACAAGCACTATATATTTTCTAGAACGACAAACGTTCTGAATAATCTTAATGAAAATAAACGACTTAAGATAGAAATTATTAGTCATATGTTAAATATATAACCTTCTCGAGAATTTATATTTATAAGCATAGAGTATGTGGTACAAATATGTTTCGCCATTATTGCTCAACCTTGTCTTGGACTCTATGATACATAGTTTATTTTTTCTATATATGTGCTGTTACACAATATAATTCGGGCACAGAAAAGCTTCTTTTTTTTGCATGAATATTGCAAGGCTAATGGGGTCAGCAGTGGTTGTTTATTTGTTTAGCATTTGTTTTCATAGGTGGGTGGGGTCTGTCAAATTCAATGACAGTTTCACTTATTTTCGCAGCCAAATGATGTAACAAAACTTTACTTTAAATAAACAAATAGACATTGTTTTTGCTCAAATCATAAGTGTTTATTTTTAAGCATCTTAAGAAAAATTCATCAATATTTTTTTAATGTGCATTTGCATAAGCAAAAATTAGCAAACTATCAAATCAAATGACATGAAATCGCAAAGTTTAATAGGTCTGAAAACCAAATTGGGAATTGAACTAATTTCATTAAAGCGCAATTGATAAAAGAAATGTAAATAAATTTGCAAGAAATAACTCCATTAAGTTTTATGCATGTAACCACATGCACACCTATTTATGATTAATCTCTTTATAAACTGAGTCCATTTCAAATCATGAGGTTTTCGTAGAATCTTCAAACTGACGTAATATTATTCTCCATAGAAAATAAGCGAACACGATTAGTTTAATTTTTGGTTTGGCTCGAAATTACGGGCATTTTTGAAGTTTATTTCTTGCAAATCTAATTTTCTAAATATCTGAAACTAAAATTGGGTTTTCCATGCTTGTTTCACCATTTCCTTCGTATAAATAAAAGCTTATGTGAAAGTAGCAAAATCTTGAGAACAATGGCTGTTTTGTGTATTGTGGAATATTTATTTTTATTAGGAATCGAACTTCTCTTTGATCTCACCGAATATGCAAGCAATGTGAGCGGTGTGATAATTCAACAAGGATATACGAGTATAGCCGCTGGTAATTTATACAGATTGTTTGAAGCCAAAAACTTGAGCAGTGAATTTGGTAGCAACCTTGTTTCGTCGTCATCTATAACGAAGTTACGAAACAATTCTGCGACACAGACGTTCTTAATGCTCAAACCAAAATTGCCTTTGGGAGCAGTCTCGGTCAACAGACTAAACTTCAGTGGTTGTTGTTACCTGGACAAAGAAAACAACATAACCTGGCTACTAATACTAATCGACAACGTAGCAACATCTAAAGCAAGAACATTTTTTTTTATCAGCAATATCTCTCTAACGTTTGAATGTTCCATCTCTTGAACTAAAACATAAATTGTATGAAATTTAGGTTTTATAGTTTTTAAATAGAATTTATATTACGACACGGACGTTTTTATATGTACGGCTGAAAGTACAAAATTTATGTCACTAATTTGTTGCTAAGGACCAAGCACTGAAAAATGTACTTCAAATGAGATATGCAAACATCCATCATTGGGGTCAAAAATATAGTTAAAATTTTCCTAGAACACTTATGGACTTATGCTCACATGGAATATCGAAAAAATTTGTCTGGTTGAATTTTCCATTTGTTAATCTTATTTTTATTTGATTTCACTTCTCATGAACTGAAAACTTTGCAATTCACAACATATTCAAGTAAAACACTACTTAAGTATATTCCGCTTGGTACGCAATTTAGGTATTTATGATTGCACAAATAAAAATGACATCCTATATAAGGATATAACGATATTGGATAAATCGTTTTCGGTCATCGATTTTTAGCACAAATCGATTTTAATTAATGTGTACGTTCGCGAAAAGAAAGTATTTTTTTTAGTCAAATAAATGATTTAGTGATTATTAACAATCGAATGATTGCTGCAGCCAAAATATTTGTTTCAACCAAAATATGAATTGGAAATTATTACCAAATATATAATTGATCCAATAATATTATTCAATTCACTGTAATATGCGACATTTTAGTATATATCAAATATTTAATTCGCATATATCAAATATACCATTTGTTAATTATTACCAAATTTTAGTACATGTAATTGAATTGTTTCCTCAGTGTAATAGCTTCTTAACCATTTTTCGAAAAATCAATTTTGTGGCTATCGATTGCTTATTCTTCAAAAGCTCGCCACTATTGCACTAAATTGGGTTGATAAAAACTTCCTACTTCGAATCACATTTCTTTTTGCAGATTCCAAACAAACTGCTTTTAATGACTGCATGTACATACATATAAAATTCTCTATATCATTGTTCCCTCATTCCGTCATTGAATAGATGTCGCAATAATGAATCATTAAAAAATCATTGACAGTTAATAACACAAACGTAATACCAAGCTAAGATCAAAAGATTTCCTTAAGATTTGTTAGAGCAAATCAAATCATAACTAAAGACATATGGAAGTAATACAAATAATGAATCAACTTAGTACCATTTAGAATTATGAACCTCATGAACCATCTGGAATCTAAGAAAACAGCGTCTTTACACATAAAAAGCAAGCAAAAAAAAAAAAACTATCGGTTCTCGCCACAAACATATGCATGCAGATGCAGTTATTTATATCTCTTAACGGTGATAAAAAAAAGAAAAAAGAAAACCAGTTTTCGTATTTTTTTTTTATGATTTAATCTAATTTTAGTGTTAAATTTGTATGTAAATACTTCAAACAATGCATGCTGTTCTTAAGATTTTTCTAAGCTGAAAGAATGTTGCTTTGTTCGGAAAAGCAACAATGAACAAATTTAAATTTTTGAGCTTCAACAGAGTTAATGCGCGTAAATTGCAGCAGCCCACACAGTAGTACCTTGCAACAATGAGTTGTCATTCCTAGTTAATCGGTGGTTTCTCTTTGACGGTTGAAATTTTCAAAGAAATCATTCCAGCTGTCTCTCACTAAATTGAATTATTTGTTGGGGAAAAGTATAATTTTACGAGTATACCATAGGGTAAGGCGGGGCTAGTTGAGCATAGGGCCAAGTTGGGCAATCGAGATATCTCGCAAACTATTCACCGTACGCCTAGGCATCCTGGCGGAAAGAAGGAGTCGCGGGTGGGGTGCTGTACGAACGAGTAAAGCGCCTGTGCGTTTTGTTTATTTTGTGACCAAAAAGTAAAAACGTCGTTTATCGCAAGTTTTCGTCGGTATTAGTCAATTGTTATCTATTTTCAGTCAGGTAAGTGTTAATCTTCCAGAGAATTATTGTACTTTTGATATGTTGAGAGGTTCTGGGTATAATTTTTACAATTTTTTTATAACCTCGCTTTTGCTTTAAAATTTCGGGTTGGGGTTAGTTGAGCACATACAATGGGCACATACAAAATGTGTTCCAGGTGCTGGTCTTTCTTTCGTTTGTGTCAATTGCAACAGTGACAACGACGATTAAGTTGCTAAGATCTTATTAATATATTTTTTTAAGATATTTAAGTCTGATTTTAAACAGAAAGACTGAATCGAATGCTGAAGTTAATCTTAAGAAACGTTAATGTTTTGTTGATTCTAGTTTTGGTTAATTATTCAAAGAAAATTACTTCAAGTTTTGTTGTTCTGTCACTAAACACATATTTTACTTCATCTCTAGTCAACATTGAACCCATGGTTGGCTTAGTGCTCAACTTGCCCCATACTCTTGCTCAACTTACTTACCTATGGGGTACATTGATTGTTACAAAAAAATTACTATGGACACTTTTGCTAAGTGATAAATTACTAATCCATCAAGCCGCATATCAACTCATTAAGACTTATTATTGAGAAGCTATATCCGCTCAAGTGAAAAATTGCTCAACTAGCCCCGCCCTACCCTACGTGTCGTAAATGCGTATGGATTTTGAAGCCTATTTTTGGCAAAGTGTGTCAGTCAAAATTATTTTGAGATCTAAGCTAATGAGAGAATTGTTGAATTTCTTCCTTAATAAAATTAGTTTATAAATAATTTCTTAGATTTCAATAAACTCCATGTTGGTTTTTGACTCAATCAGTCGATTATCCTCAACTGATCGATTTTCTTCAAAATTTTTTGTAAAAAATTGTTATTCATTTACCATAACTTTTTAAGGCAAACGATGGGATCAATTTTTTTCGAATTTTCAATATTTTTGTTTTTAGTTATCCGTGTGGAAAAATATTCAGATGCGGCGTTTTAAGCGTGTTCAAATTTGACATATCTTTTTAAATTTTAAGTAAAAGACATAAATTATGTGAAATCTTTATTTATTTTTATTGGAAATTAAGTAAATAGGTTCCTGTTAATAATGAAAAAGTATGTCGTTCAAGTGACCTCCTCTGCCTTTACCAAAATTTTTAATAACGTTTTCTCATAATGATGCTTAAACTAGTGATATTTGCTCGATGATGTTGCCTTTGAAGTGTTCAATAGTTTGAGGGTTATCCGCATAAACTTTACTCTTCAAGAAACCCCATGAGACGAAATGCAATGATGTTAAATCGCAAGATCTTGGTGGCGTCTGTTCTTCGAGAAATAATTCGATTATTAAACTTCTCTTTCAAAAGCATGTTGTGCACCGTCTTGTTGAAACCACACATTCTGCGCATAAATATCTTCCAATTGACTCCACAAAAAGTTTCTTATCAGGTTTAATTGCTGTGAGCGACGATGAATTGATGTCCTTGGCACTTTGGCAACACTTGTGCTAACAGCTGCAATATTTTCACTTGAACGACCACTTCGATGCTAAATACAGCTCCTCTGATCTTGAACTGAATCCAGTTTCTTCAAATTTGTCAATCACAAGTATTAATAGCACGGCTTGTCGTAGCATTTTCTCTACCGTATTTTGAAAGAAATTTTCTTCCAACTTCTGAATAACTTTCACCATATTTAAAATACAAATTTTAAAAGATACCTCTAATTTGAATACCCTTTATAAACAAACTTTATTAAATGTATCACTGAGGGAAATTTGATCATAAAATTTAGTTATCACTAAGGTGGACGTCTATACCTAAACTGATATATTGGCTCGTGTTTTAAAAAAATTATTTTTATAGGAGCAAACTTTGCAAAAAAGCTGAAAATGGACGTTAATCTTTACAAAAGAGACCCGACGCCTGTGAAGGATGTTTTAGCCTATTTTTAGAAATAAATTTTGCTGCTAATTTATAGGAATAGACCGAAATGGTCATAATATCGTCGACCTCCTAAGCAGGTACTCGCATTGTGAACAAAAAAAATTGTATTTTTTATCGATGCGAAGGCTAAAACAGTAACATAACATGTGTTCTATACCTTCGACACACAATATCCACCAATCGGGTTGTACTAGTCCTCCTTCTAAACCCACAGCACTTAGTTAGGAATACTTTTTTTTTTTTATTTTATTTTTTTTTATTTATTTAAAATTACTTAGTCTATGAACACTTATATTCTTACAGACTAATAAGAAAAGAAAACACTTATATCAAAATCTAGTATTAAAGTAAAAACAAAAATAATTATTAATTATAAACTAAATTGAGCAAATTCAGAAAATAATTCTTTGGAGTGGAGAAATCAATTTCAATTAAATGAGAGACATTATTAAATTCTATTAATGCTCTAGTAAGGGAAGCATTAAGTGCATAATTTGTTCTGTTGAAGCCAACGTAAAATGTATCGAAATGTCGAAGAAGTCTGGCTGGCACATTGAAAGATATCCTTTCTAGTAAGGAAGGACAGTCAACCATACCTCGGAAAGCATCAAAAACAAATGTTAATGATAATATAGTTCTTCTATTTTGTAATGCTTGGCATACCGAATAAAAACTTTCTGAATGCGTTCAATGCGATAGATACGAGTATGACACGCGTGATATGGCATCCAAATAAAAGAAGCGTATTCAAGCCTCGAACGGACAAATGACGTATAAAGGAGCTTAAGAGTGTATGGATTTGAGGATTCAGAACTGTTACGTCTAATAAATACGTCTTTAAATGATTCGTATGCAGTGAGACTCAACAGCTGTTTTCATCTGTTCCGACGTTCTACCTTTTTTTAAATTTGTCTTACATCCATGTTTACCGCTTTAATGTCTGCTGAAGATTGGCTTAGTACTTAGTTAAACAGAAGCAATTGGCAATATCAAAATTAGCTTTTATAAAATTACTTACAAATGGAATAATAACTCCTAAACTCAGTAGTTGCTATATATTGTTCCATTCAAATCGTTTTAAATAAAAACTGGATAGTACAACGATAGCAATATCAAGATATATGTATCTAAATTAAAAGCACATCTGTAAAGTTATTAAAATTGCTAAGGGCAAATTGGACTTAGTTTCTATTAGTCGATTTTCATATTAAAATACAATATGTTACGCGTATCAAAAGTGTCGTAAAGTTAATGTACGACTATATAAAATTAAACTAAGCCATTTGCTACAAAATGGTCCATTTATCAGAAAAATATAGAGAAGTAAAAAAAAGAAGCTAAATGATACCAAGACGACATTTCTAAAAGCAGCAAATTGAGGAGTCAACAGTTTGGTCGCCAAACGGTACCTAATTACTGCTCCAGCATAATCAACTTAAATCTCACAATGAGTACTACATGTTCCTCATTATCAAAGAGTACAGTAAGTGGTGATGTCTTTAAGAAAAGCAAAAAAAGAAAATAAAATAAAAAGCAAATATGAAACTTGTTCGCCGTTAAGTTAAAGCAGTTCTACCGGCTTTTTGCACGCTGCATACTGTGCGTTTTCTGTTGCATTCTGTTGCCGTACTGCTGTCCGTGTGTATTTGCTGTGTGGAAAACCACCTAAGCCGGTGTAATGACATCCATACCATTAGATACGAGCGAAGCAGCGCATATAACAATGTAAGCCAGGCCAGGTTAGGCCAGACGACAAACCAATCAACTCAGCTGCATAAACAATGCCCACCACCACCAGCACCACCAACGTGCCAACTACTTCCACGCAATAATATGGAAAAACAACTAACTTCAGTCAATCCGGTTCCATTGAATTTACCGTTTTCGTGGATAGATTTAGAGCAACAGGTTATTTTTACTCATGCTACATGTAGTATAATTTTCCTATGAATAGAATTTTAAAGATTAGTTTTTAGTGCTCATCTCGCAAGAAAAATGCCAGTAAGAAAAGGAAGGGAATCGTCATATTCAGTATGGACGTATGATGTGTACGAGCACCTTATTAAAATATAACGTTGTTGCAGATACCTTAGTTGATTTAGCAAACGTTCAAGATATTACCGCTGCTTAAAAAATGCAGAAAATTGCAACAATTCAGTTTATGCTCATGTTTCAATGTCCTTATTTTGGCTCAAACATTTAGTTTCCACTTTTGAAATTTGGAAGGACACGATATCAGAGTCAGTAGGAAACGCACAGGTGACTTCTCATTCTTTTATATTTCGATAAACTAACCTAATGTCAAAATTTGAAAGATTTAAGGAGATGACTCAGATCTGAACACGCTTCGGTAATCAGATGGCAATATTTTAGTTTACATTTTGAGTATGTGATGTGTCGCGTCACGGTAAATTTTGAAAAGCTCAATTACCTTGAAAACGTGTATCACAAAAAGTTTTGCTTAAGGCATGCTCCAGCGAAGCAATTCGAACCTTGCACATACCATAGGTATATGGGCTTTAAATGTGCTGACACGTAAATCAATTCTTTTCGTTCAAAAAGTATTTCTGTCATACAGGTGCTTTTGTTTCGAGCTCATATATCGCCCCTGAAAAATCTTATGGGAAAACCCAACTGTCTTTTGTAATTGTATTCCCTTGAAAAACATTTGAAATTTAAAGTTACTTCTATGGCACGTGCCACGCCCAATTGACCACACGATAGTGCTGCTGTCACATTGTACAGAGTTTAAATCCATTCCGCTAGAAAAATCTCTACACACATCTACGAGTGCTGGCACGCCCACTTGCCCAATCCCGCCCAAACTTTGTTAAGCGCACGAATACATCACTTAGCGACTATGTTGTATCACTGCGATTCGTTGTATAGTTTTTTAAAAAGTATGAATTTAGATTTTGTGAGAATTAGAATTCAAGTTTATAAATTGCATCCTTAGTGGATATTGACATTTTATGAGGATCTCATAACCCAAATTTCATGTTTCTGAAACAAACAGTTTTGCGTGTGTGTTTAGTCAGTTTGTCAGGAAAAATACAACTTTTTCATTAAAAAGATGAAATTTTGTATTTTACTATCACGAGGCGATGTTATATTCCAAATTTTATAAATTTTAAGATAAATAGCTTGGTCTGGGCGTTGATTCTCAATTAGTACGTAAGGATTAACAATTTTGTATATTTAGGTTTAAAAAAGTAAATATATTATAACGATTGCACTTTCTTTCACTAGAGAACTCCTCTACATTACAGGTAGCTAAAATGTTGTATGTACAGTGAAATCATTGAATTCTGGCTTTCATTATAGAATACCTCCTATCAAGACTTAATTACAGTTTAGCTCTCACAGTCACCAACTTCAATGAATCCCTTAACATTTTCATATCGACTATTATTAATTTCGTTAAATATTTTTGTTATTTGATATATCCCTTATTAACATATTCAACTTTTCTTTTTTCAGACATTCACAGCATGGTGTAATAGCCATTTACGCAAAGCCGGCACCGGAATTGACAACATTGATGATGACTTTCGCAATGGTCTTAAGTTGATGCTTCTCTTGGAAGTGATTTCAGGAGAAACTCTGCCGAAGCCCGATCGTGGCAAAATGCGTTTCCACAAAATTGCAAATGTCAATAAGGCCCTTGATTTTATTGCATCAAAAGGTGTCCATTTGGTTTCAATTGGTGCTGAAGAAATTGTCGATGGCAACCTTAAGATGACTCTTGGCATGATCTGGACAATTATTTTGCGTTTCGCTATCCAAGATATTTCAGTCGAAGAGATGACCGCCAAGGAAGGCCTGTTGCTTTGGTGCCAACGCAAAACTGCCCCCTACAAGAACGTGAACGTTCAGAACTTCCACCTTTCATTTAAGGTAAATAAATTAAGACAGATATTTTGCAGAATATTGTCTGATGCTAATTAATTTTGTACATTTCCTCAACAGGACGGCTTAGCCTTCTGTGCTTTGATTCATCGTCATAGACCAGACTTGATTGACTATGCCAAGCTCTCCAAAGACAATCCATTGGAAAACTTAAATACTGCCTTCGATGTTGCTGAAAAGTACCTCGATATTCCAAGGATGTTGGATCCTGATGGTAATAATATATTTTTATTGTTTTTATTTTTCTTTTAATTTTACCATTGAATTTCGTAAAATTACAAAATCGTAAAATTACAAAATTTTTATAAAAAATTTTCAACAAAAAAAAAAAATGATTTTAAATATTAGATTTGATCAACACACCCAAACCGGATGAACGTGCCATCATGACCTACGTCTCCTGCTACTATCATGCCTTCCAGGGAGCCCAACAGGTTGGAAATGTGACGCATGTACCCAAACCCACAAGAGAATACACCTACGTCCCGAATAATTACAATGTGACTAAACTTCACATAAATACACTTAATTTCATTTTGTTCTTTTACAGTTTGTTTTTTGGAAATCTATATAGTATCTATATCAACAAATTATGTATTATCTATCAAGCTACAATGCTAGCCCTCCTTGTCTGCTGCTGTTGAATACTTTTTTTATAAATCTGCAGCATAACTGAACTAAACATTTATTTAACTTAAAATTTTAATACAATAATTAATTAATTTACAAAAAGTATTCGCCTATTAAGCGCATGTCAGTGCTGTGCTCCTAATGATGGCTCTTAATTTAACCACGAAAATTGCATCAACTCGTATTAGTTATAAGCATAACTATAGTCTTTTAGCTTCACTTAGGCGTTGATGCTATTGGATGGTTTAGCTAAACCTATAATCTTTTTTGTTGTTTTAACACAACTAAAAAAAAAGTGTTTATCAACACTTGTTTTATTTTCCAAAAGTAGTAAATTTGCCTTCAACGCGTAATAAAGTGACGTGTATAAGATTGTAGGCTGGAATTGTTCAGGATAGATGGTATTATACACATCAAAATTTATTACCAAGGGCGGCCTTACACAGATCTGTCCCAATGCAAAATTTTCATCTACTTGAGGTCACAAAAAACATTTTTGATGTAAAAATAGTCTCACGTAAAATTATAGACAAGACAATTTTCCTGAACAAAGGTTGAGTGCATTAATTTTTTGTAAATATTTCGCCTCATATTGGTCGACCACTCATTTATGTTAAAAAATGTGATACAGTAGACGTCCAATATAACGTATAACGATACAACGAATTTCCATTTTACCGAACAGTTTTTCAAATTGGAATTTTTCCAATGATGTCTCTAAATAACGATCACTAAAAGTGTTCACTATTCCAAATAACGAACGCTGTTAAATTCAAAAATAGCTGTTGAACTGGAATATCTTCTTTTTTACCAGTAAAGCTGATCGCAATTTAATATAGCATTCCAAAATCTAACTTAACTTTTATGACTTGATATGTATATGTATATGAGTAAAGAAAACACAGTTTCTTCAATAAAAAAACTCTTCGATATAACAAATTTGACGATATTACGACTGCACAGATTGAAGGTCTTTTCGTTCAATAGGAAGCGTGACGTTAACAAAAAGCTGTTTTATATAATTTTTGAACTTAAAAATCAATGATAGCGATACTGTCCTTCCTGAGAATTTCATCCTTTAATCTTATACACTCAACATTTCTACCGCCACCTCTCCGCTTAGTATCGCTTCATACCGAATTTTTATCTTGAATAAAATGTCATCGAAGAAAAATCCGCTTAAGCATTTATGCCGACTATAAACACAAGGTCTAGTTGAGCTCTCAAATCAGAGGGATTCGTTATTGATTTGTAATTTAATTTGAGAGTTACAGCATTCTTAATTGATGTAACATTTTAGATCTCCATTGCATTATCATTCATTCATTAAATGATGAATATAAAGTTTAGCAAATGTCAAGGCCGTATCGAAAGTTTGCTTTGAGGCTGATTTGATGCTTGATATGCACTTGAGAGCTACTAGATGACAGAAAGTTATTCCTGTAGCCCTCCAGAAATTTTTGTCGAACATTTTACTCAACTTAAACTTAGCTGTGAAGCACTGTGGAAATAAATAGCAATAAAAGTTTTCAAAATCTAGTTATGAAGTTAATTTTTCCGAAAAGCAAATTAAGTAAATATACACATATACATAAAATTGTATATACGTAAAAAAGTAAAATTAAAATTTGGTTGGAATTAAAGATATGATGACATTGCAAATGTCTATGAAGAGATTTAAAAAATATTTTACTCCAAATGTGCTCACTTTCTACTGTTACTCATCGTTCTTAGCGCACGTTTAATTTTCATTTAAGAACTTCTTACTGTGAAGGGTTCTTGCATCTATGATTGGTGTCACGCTCACTTTTTGAACAAAGCTTGCTCAAAATTTCGACCAACAATTTTTGCAATTTCTAAATTTCTCTATCTAAAAAAATTCGTTTCCACAATTTCAAGAAATAGGAAGCTTCGAAAATTCAGTCTTTGTCTTTCCCATAAATTATAAAAATTTGATGAATTTAACTAAAGAAGAATCACTTTTTTTCGTATTGTTTTTGAATTCAGCTTAAAAAAGTTTCTTCTAAAGATAAAGCGTAGAATATTTGAAATATATGTATGTAGATAAGAAATCAATATTTTTTAACAAGTGCAAAAGCAATGCTCAGTTTTTCACAAAAAAATTTTTATTGATCAATTTGTAATTTTCTTTATCTTTGTGAAAATACCGGCCAATTTTTAATTTTTCCAATTCAGACATGAACAAATCACAAACTCACTCATTACCTACAACACAAACGTTTCAAATTGATATTGATTATTGTTTTGATTATGTATGTATGTGTATTTGTTGTTGTTGTTTCTTAAAAACAATGTCTTAATGCTAACGACGTTCACGACCCCTATCGTTAGAGCTGAATGGGCGCGCCGCCAATAGCTGTTGAAAACTGCTGCATGCAAACATTTAAATCCTGATGCTAAGCTGTTAACTTTTTTTTATAATTACGTTCCATATACTACCATTTTTAATTCAAGTTTCAGTGAAAAATTTAATGCGAAACTGTTTGCTTGCTCCTTACTAACAAATGTATTTTTATCGTTGCTTATTTATTTGCATCTAACAGACTTGCAGAATACCGCAATGCCAGATGAAAGAGCGGTAATGACGTATGTTTCATCTTATTACCATTGCTTCAGTGGCGCCCAAAAGGTCTGTTTTTGTTTTGTTTTCTTTCCCTTTAATCAAATGTTTTTAGCAGTAATATCGTAAACGACAAATATTTCAAAAATGCCCCAATTATATTTTAAAAAAATTGACTTTATTGTAAAATACCAACTAGGATTATTAAACATATCTTTTGTCGCATAAAAATAAATTAAAAATCCATGAAAATAACGTTGTGCTGTGAAATATGCTCAATGCCGTTTACGTTAATATTGCTCAAAACAATCGAAATGTTTCTTTGCGCCTTATTGGAGTTGAGTCCAATTGGAATGCGCTGTGTTGAAGAAAACTAAAGCAATATAACATATTTAAATATTAATATGCATTTTGTTTTAAATTGTTGTTTATGGTTTTAATTAATTTTTTGAAAATAGTATTAAGTATTCACAAATTGCTGTAGAAAATATCACTCAAGATATAAAAAAAAGGAAAACGACAGAAAAATGGGTGTAAATTTACGGAGTTTTTAGGAAAATTCATTGCAAGCATATTTATCTTAATCTATATTTAACTCTGTGCCTTGCAAAAAAAGATAATTCTACTGTTTTGCATAAAAATCATTTTAGTGTATTTATAGATTTTTTGTTACTTTGCTACCACTTCAGAAAGAACAATTGAGAACAACAGGTTTTCAAAAAAAAATCTTTCTGAAATGTATGCAAGTTGGTCCCCTTCTACTCTTTCTGCTCTGCTCGCGGGTTTTGAAAATCTTTTTCCGGCCCTTTCTGCCTGATTCAAATTTTAAATAAGTCAAACAAGTCATTTAGTTCCCGGGAAAACTTTAGTTCCGGGTCGGCATGTTTTGCTCGCTCGTCGTATGGACGACATACAAATTTGCTGTCCAACTATTAAGCCTCTGAGTACTTGAGACATTTGAGACATTATGTAAGTTGTGACTCTTAATTCTTGTAAAACTGATGAATTAAGCAATAAATGTTAAATACAATTTTTTGATGTTTCATTTGGCCTAGTAGATTTTAAATTACAAATCTCAAAAATCAATTAAAAAGTTGTATGTAACACTTATTGTTTGACTCATTAAGTTCTATAAGAATCCAGAGTAAGAACGTTGTCTTGGAAACTATAGTTTACCGGGACCCGAAATATTCAGTCACTTTATCCTTTAAAGTGCATCGTTGCCTAAGAGTGCTTTTTCCGTATACGCCAACTAAGCAATTTCGAAAAATCTAGTTTAAAGTTCAAGGAGCAAATGTTCCCGATAGAAATTTTTATTTTGTTTTTATGCATCAAGATTTGTTATAAAGTAAGATACAAGATCTTTCCGAATGCGTACGACATGATGATTTTAAAAAAAATAAAAGGTAATGGAAACAAAATTGCTCTTACGCGTTCGTACGAAACTACGCAAAATCTGAATTTTGAGATTTTACGATATAGAACCAAATTTGATTATCTAGCTTCAAAATATCCCTAACGTGTCAAGTTTTTGGAATATCCTGTTAATGATGCTCATAGGCCATCTTAACTCTCTAAAATAAAAAATTCTATTGTGTACCTACTATTGATTTACCATGTGTCGTATGCGGCAACGGGACACGCGACGCTGCATACCTCAGAAACTGTAAGAGATAGGGAAAAATGAACTCGGATCAAAAAAGATATCTTTTCGCCTTTCAAATTCTCATTCACATTAAATCTCCAATATTGATCTTCACATCTCTCCAAACAGTTTAGTTAATCAATTCCTCAAAATCAACCTGAGAACTTTCACAAACAAACCAAATAAATTTAAACTATCAAATACGAAAACTTCTAAGTCGAATCCATGACACTATCGAATACCTAACATTCTCAATCTAAAATATCAAATCCATTGCAACCAAACGACAATCCTGCAATCCATTAAAAAATACGAAACCATCATATACAACGAATTCATTGAATCCTTTGAAATCATACAAGCAAACCATTCAAACTTTTTAAAATTCAAATTCATTCCACCCGGTACTAAGTTCGATTTTAGTATCGAAATCGATCGTTTTGGCGAATAGTTTTCTGCTAATTAGTTCAAACGGCCGATTCTTTCGGTTTCATCAAATACGTATGTAGTTTCCATGAAAATCAAAAGATTTATTACAAAATCAAATATTTTCAAGCATTACTAACGCTTCCGTCCTGTAACAATATTCAAAAATTTATTACCGTGATATTTTCTACAGCTGTACAAACTCTTTCATTAAAAATCATAACACTCACTAACGCTTAATTTTTCTTTTGCACAACACTAGGCGGAAACAGCAGCAAATCGTATTTGCAAGGTTTTGAAGGTTAACCAAGAGAATGAGCGCCTTATGGAGGAGTATGAACGTCTTGCGAGTGATGTAAGTATGCTTAGAAATTTTGATGGAGCGTCCGCGCTACTACTTGTAATTTACTTTCTAGCTTTTGGAATGGATTCGCCGCACAATGCCATGGTTGAACTCACGTCAAGCTGATAACTCTCTAGCTGGCGTCCAAAAGAAACTGGAAGAGTATCGCACCTATCGTCGCAAGCATAAGCCACCACGTGTTGAGCAAAAAGCAAAACTCGAAACCAACTTTAACACCTTGCAAACCAAATTGCGTTTGTCTAACCGTCCAGCCTATCTGCCCACCGAAGGAAAAACTGTTTCTGATATTTCCAATTCATGGAAGGGTTTGGAGTTGGCCGAGAAGGCATTTGAAGAATGGCTATTGGCAGAGACCATGCGCTTGGAACGTTTGGAACATTTGGCGCAGAAGTTCAAGCATAAGGTATTACTTTTAATTATTTAATTTTTAAGTTGCTTAATTTGTTTGTTTTTTTTTTTTCTTATAAAAGGCCGACACACATGAAGATTGGACACGCGGCAAAGAGGAAATGTTGCAATCACAAGATTTCCGTCAATGTAAATTGAACGAACTGAAGGCTTTGAAGAAGAAACATGAAGCTTTCGAATCTGACTTGGCTGCTCACCAAGATCGTGTTGAGCAAATTGCAGCCATTGCCCAAGAATTGAAGTAAGCGTAGTTTGAGTCAAATAAAATAACTATGTATGCACTAACAAACTTTTTTTCCAATTGCGGCATTAAATTGAATATCCGTGTACTGCTATTTTATGCAATACTTTGGCATTTAGTGTGAGGTTCGCTTATAAAGTTTCAGTGTTGAATTTTTGATTTAATTTTTAAAGATTTCATTACTTCATTGCCATTATCACACAAATTCATATTATACAGAAAAGAAATATTTCTTAAAAATCGCGAAAAATATACATTCGTTGACCTCAAAAGATTTTATCTAGGATGCTTGTTGATTTTGAGTAAATACATTTATGAATTGTAGGTGCGTGCAATGTAGCATTTCAATAATAACCGATGTTTTTTGTTTATTTTTTTGCTAGACTAACCCTTCAAATATGTTCCTTTTTGTACAAAACAATCGCTTTTTGATTTAAAAAAATAACATTAATAGGTTTCACATAACAGTCTGAACTAAACAAAACTTCTTCACACACTATCTCTAAACTTTTTTTTATAGTTTTGTTTGGTTGCAATACTCGATGATATTACAAAAAGTATTCAAAAACGTCTTTTTGAAATGTTAAACGACCAGTTTGTTTTTAATACTTTCGAAAAAAACTATCATTTCCAATTGATATTTAGCGCGCTTAAAATCGTTTTGCGGGACAGAACGGGAAATGGCTATCTTTTGTATGTGGGAGACCCATAGATTTTAACAATGAATAAGGGACTTATTGGAGTTTTTGGCGCTTGCCAAATAAAATAAATTTTGCTTTGATTCGAATTGCAGCTCATTAATGTCCAACATTTTTCACTCTGATTAAGCTTTTTTTTTACTCATAAGTACGACTTAAAAACCGCTTACGAGTTTATGTGTGTGAAGAGCAGCTAAAGCTCTTGAGATGTGCTAAGAAACTGTCACATGTGCAGAATTTTCTGCCCGGACTCATGTGTCAATTAAAATTTTTGTCGCTTACCATAATTTTGCTTAAATATGTTTTCATGATATTCATCGAAAGTAATAAAGAAGAACTGATTTGAAAAAAAGAAATTATTTAGGATCATTAGCTCTCACTCACTCTCACTCGGATTTCATAGCACATATATTTTATTTTTACATCTAATGATTCCATCTTAAATGTCCTACCTATTACGAAGAAGTTCTGGTTTTATTGACTTTTTAAATAATTTTTAGCATATGTAAATAGTGTGTCTTAGAAGTTAAATTTTTTTTTAAACCTTAGCTGAACTAAGCAAAGAACTTGTGATTGATGGGACATTTGTTTGTACCACCTATTTACTATTTTAATATTTTTTAAACTAATAAATCCATTTTCCCTAAATAATTTTATATTTAATTTTTCCAGCACCTTGGAATACCATGACTGCATTTCTGTCAATGCTCGTTGTCAACGCATTTGTGACCAATGGGATCGTTTGGGTGCTCTCACTCAACGTCGTCGCACAGCCTTGGATGAAGCCGAACGTATCTTGGAGAAGATCGATATACTTCATCTGGAATTCGCTAAGCGTGCAGCACCATTCAACAATTGGTTAGATGGCACCCGTGAAGATCTCGTTGATATGTTCATTGTACACACAATGGAGGAAATTCAAGGTCTCATTCAGGCTCACGATCAATTTAAGGCAACCCTTGGTGAAGCCGATAAGGAATTCAATTTGATTGTCAATTTAGTACGTGAAGTTGAGTCCATTGTTAAGCAACATCAAATACCTGGTGGCTTAGAAAATCCTTACACAACATTGACTGCAAATGAAATGACACGCAAGTGGGGTGATGTTCGTCAATTGGTGCCACAACGCGATCAAACACTCGCTAACGAACTGCGCAAACAGCAAAATAATGAAATGTTGCGCAGACAATTCGCTGAAAAGGCCAACACTGTTGGCCCATGGATCGAACGTCAAATGGATGCTGTCACTGCCATTGGTATGGGCTTGCAAGGTTCGCTTGAAGATCAATTGCATCGTTTGAAAGAATACGAACAAGCTGTATACGCTTATAAGCCAAATATTGAAGAGCTCGAAAAGATCCATCAAGCTGTGCAAGAATCAATGATATTTGAAAATCGTTACACAAACTACACTATGGAAACACTGCGTGTAGGCTGGGAGCAATTGTTGACCTCAATTAATCGCAATATTAATGAAGTTGAAAATCAAATTCTAACTCGTGACTCGAAAGGTATTAGCCAAGAACAATTGAATGAGTTCCGTTCAAGCTTCAATCACTTCGATAAGAATCGTACTGGCCGTCTTTCTCCAGAAGAGTTCAAATCATGTTTGGTCTCTCTCGGCTACTCTATTGGTAAAGATCGTCAAGGTGATATGGACTTCCAACGTATTCTCGCTGTTGTCGATCCTAACTCAACTGGTTATGTTCACTTTGATGCTTTCCTTGACTTTATGACACGCGAGAGCACTGACACAGATACCGCCGAACAAGTTATCGATTCATTTAGAATTCTCGCTGCCGATAAGGTGAGTTTATTTCAAGGATTAATTAATATATAAAGATTTTTAATTGATTTTAAAAAGGGTTATTTAATTGTCAGTGGGAATAATATGATAATAAACCAACGCTTTATGACTAGTTGAAAAATATTAAACTGAAAACTAGTTCTACTATAGTAAACAAAATATATTGGCAAAGCAAAATAAAGTAATTAGTAATCCAAAAAGGCAATATTTTTGAAACTAAGCTCATTACTATTGAAATGAAAAATAGTGATTGAAAAAATTAATAATACTGAAAACTTATTTCATTAGTAAAAAAATGTAATACATTTTAATAAATAACTATTACCTTATTAATCTAAAAAAATAATTAAGTTGAAACTAATTTCAATATTTGTGGACAAAAGAACCAACGATGACAATGAGTATTTATCATTTGAAGTAAATGTAGTTTAACATAGAATTAATTATTAATATGATATAATGTCGAACTTATTTGTTTATTTTTGCCCATTTCCTTTTCAGCCATACATCTTGCCCGATGAACTTCGCCGCGAATTGCCACCAGATCAGGCTGAGTACTGCATTCAAAGGATGCCACCATTCAAGGGCCCAGGCGGTGTTTCTGGTGCTCTAGATTACATGTCTTTCAGCACAGCATTGTATGGTGAAACCGATTTGTAATTTTGAATGTGCCACAGTACAATAATGCAATAGAAAGCACTAATATTATTGAAAATCAAAAAGAAATCTTTCAATCGAACCGTTACTAATATCATGGTCAAGTTAATCCTAACAATTGTTATATAACATACAACATGAGACGATTTTATATTATAAGCCCAAAGTTAAAATCCGTGAAATAATAAAAATAAAATAAAAAACGAAATGAAAGCATACACGCGATAAATGTTGAGTATAAATATTATAAACATATATTATTTTAAATAAAAAGAGAGCGCTAAAATATCCCTAAAAAACAACCACAACAAACATATCGTAATTGGAGCGAAAATAAAAACAAATAAACGAGAGAGCATAATTTAAATTATACATACATAATAAATACATATATATTTTTAAATTATATTAGACGATCGAATATAATTATGTAAAACTCTTTAATATATACATACATACTACACTAAGTCAAGTCAGAGGGCGCAGTTCGAAGGAGCCAGACAGCATTGAGTTGAATCCATTACACTATACAACGCATGCGATCCAACAGCATAGCAAAAATTTCATCTGAGATGAATAATTGTTAACTTTATTTTAATTATATTATTTATTATTTTCGAGATTTATTATAATTATTATATTATTTTTTTAATTTCTTTTTACATATATAATTATTATATTTAACTAAGAATCTTGCATAATATTGATAAAAGAGAGAGTAAATTATGTAATATTTAATGTTAAACAATTTTATTTACATCAACAAACCATTTAAAAGCGATACACTTTTGTATAATTCATCAGTCCTAAATATAAATATTAAATATAATCACAACTAAGAGACAAAAACAAAAAAAAAACTGTAGACTTTTATTTAAAAATTTTAGTTTGCTTCGAATGATTTTTTCAAGAAAACGGAATCATTTATCACACTTAATGTTAACATAGCTGGAAATCCATATAAAAGATATATCGAGCTGTTATCATGATCTAGGCAATGCTCCCCTCTGATTTGCTTTTTTGAAGCCTTCTGCAGGCTTCCAAGTTATTGTTACTGGAAACTTAAATGAGTTCAACTAACAAGCTACTACTTCATACTTTGGTAGAACTTTTCACACCATAAGTTTCGATCAGCGACATATTTTAGGTGTGAATACTTTACTGACACGTAGCAGTACCTGAATCGGCGTAGTAATGAATTACCTGAATCGAGGTTGGATTCAGCGCGTCAAAAACCTTTGGGGAAGTATAGTCTGGCTCATAGACTTTTTGTCTGCTGTTAGTTTCTGTCCGACTAATAGGAAACGGATTCTAATAAAAAAAAACTACTGCTTTGTACCCTTTGGCCTTGATGATTTTAAAATAACGGTTGTTTAATGTTACCAGACAGCATTCCTTATTCAGCAGGTATGAAGGCAACCTATATGTGTTTAAAAATGACAAATGTTAGTCGGTCGTTAGCATTACAGTCTGATAATGTAAATACTTTAATAAAAGAATTATCATTATTCAACCCTTGCCGTAATATCTTGCAACACATATGTCCTCCTATTTGTTTAATTTGAAAAATTAAAGAAGGTAATCTTTCCAAATGTAAATTTCAAATGAATTTCTCACAGGTAAATATCGTTGCAAGTTAATAACATTAGTAATGTTTGGCAAAAAGTGTTACTACACTAATTAGCGGCGCTACAAAACTATGAATGAAATACCTTTCGGAATTTCCAAACAAAACATTTTCGTTGCGACCCTACCTGTACTTAAAAAATTTTACCTACACGTTAACCGTTCGACCAGACACCACTTTAAGATGAATGAAATATTTTGTGGAATTTCCGAATTAATTAAATCATAAAACCGTTTTTACCTGTGCTGTCTGGTAGGATCACGAAACAAACGAACACTCGACAATAAGCTATGGAACTTCCAAAAATGCAAATCAATTAAATCATTACCTCTGAATAGAATAAAAAGAAACTCAACTCAAAGGATTCGAACAGAAATCTCAAAGCAGCCATTGTGATAGCTAACAAATTTTCCATCGCAAATAAGAAAAATGTTGAAAAATCGTGCTACGAGTGTTTTACTCCTATTGGTCATCTGCAATTTCGTTATGCGGACAACATATGCTGCCGCTATAGTAAAAGCTACAACACCCAAAAACCCATCTGTGAACTTTGTGGTGACAAAATGTAGACAACAATGCTTTCTCAAGGTAGTTAATAATGAACCTTTATACTTTGATCATTGAAATTAATATGATTTTCTTTTAATTTATTTTCAGACTTTAAGCAATTTTTCATTTCGTAGCCGCATCAACAACATTAGAAGTCTCTTAATCTGTCAGAAAAGTCCTGATTGTTTCATGTGCTGGGACTATTGTCGTGTACTTAGAATTGCCAAAACAGATCTAGCACAAGCCATGTGTAACGATACATTATTTTGCAGCAAAGGTTGTCGCGTTGCTTGCGAATTTCATCATATTAAATTCTTGGAAACTTTAATCTATGAATTGTCAAATAATGCTTGAATTGGTTGAACCTGGTTTTACATATGTGCCTTTTAGCCAGATCAAGTGATTTGGAATTCATAATCACATGATGGAGATTCGACCTTTCTGGTTTTCTCGAGTCTCAAGAGTATAGGCTGATATTGCCTTCTATTCGATGGACGTGTTCAAGGCAATGCCTGATACATAGTTTCACATATGGAAGCAGCTCGAGGACATCAAGCTTTTTTCATTGAAAAAAAAAAACACGAATCGACAAAGCTATCTCTGCAACTACATATGTATGTATGTATGTTCACCAACTAACTTTTGTTTCTATATTTTTATTTATTTAATTTATAAATATGTATTGATATTAACATTAAAAATTACAAGCTATTTAAAAAAAAAATGTCTTCACATTTTTTAAGTTCCAAGTGGGACATAGGGTTAGCGCACAGTTGTATATGATTTCAGCATTTTTTCTTGTTCCTTTTTATTTTTCCTTTTTACTTAAGAACTTATCACAGTTAGAATTTAAGAAAAAATCGAATTTACACACATTCGTACATATTCTTGAGAATATCCAAAAAATATTTTGTGGTGATCCGACAAGTATTATCAAAATTACAGGCACATGTGTTAGTATTCAAAACCCTGTTTTGAAACTATAAATACATTTTTGCTCAAAACTATGTTTTTGAAATCGGTGATCAATAAATTTCGAGAACAACCTCGGTTTGGTTCAAATTTTAACACAAGATTTGAAACAATATTTTTTAGTTCTTAATCGTAGATTTTGTTTTTCCGATCAATACTATTAGTTTTATAAACAATTTAAGACCAAAATTTTGGGTCGAATATGAAAAATGTTTTTTGAAAGGCCGCCAATTTGTTCAGATTCAATATTTCGCTTATTCCGACGATTAAGGACTAGATTTTACTGTATATTCATTATGTCTTCAATATTTTTTTGATTTCATAAAACCAGTTCAGAGATATGTGATCACCGCAAAACACTTTTTTGAAGATGCTCTCGGAGATCGGCTGCAGCAACTTTATAAGTCAATAATTTTTTGGAAAAAAAAAAATATGAATATACATAACTAGAATATTAATTTAATCAATTTTAAAAAGATTTTTTCAAATAAATGTAAACGTCTTTCCAAAAAATAATTTTAAAAAATTGAATTTTTTCGTCAATCCAACTGGGCATTGAAGTCTCGGAGTGTCTTTCTGGAGAACGTTCGCCATCAATTAACAGGTTCCACTACATTGTTTTTCCCTCCACATTGCATTTTGTTATCTGATTCCTACGAGTATGTATGTGAGTTCGACGAAGACGAGTTATGTTTGTTGTATATCTCGAGAAATATTAAACAATTAATTTATATTATTCGTTGTCGAGGTATATTTATGTTTGAATTTTGAAATGCTTTCCAACGCTATGCACATGGGGAACATTTTAATATCCGGGACGTCAATTTGATTCTTGAATCGTGTATAACTTGATATTCTAAGCAAAAAATATTAACTAAATGCAAGTTTTAGGTATCTCATATTGACTTATCTTTTCCAAAAATGGAAAGGCTCAAAAGAATTGAAATGACGTTACAACAAAGCATCGTTCATCTTTTGACAAATCTTGTCTATTGCGCGGAGCTTGGAGAAATAAGTTTCTGGTGGAATGATGTTAAAATCAATACGACCATTGCACAAATAATTGCTTGCAGCTTACATTTCAGACGCTTACAGAAGATGGCCAGGAACGAAAAATGCATCATGGCTTGATCGGAATCTCCAGAAGATATACTCAACTTAATTTTTGATACGCATTTTCCAGAAAATGCTTCAAGTTATCAAAGTATTCCTGGAACCTAGGCTCAACTATTCTTGACAAAATATTCGAAAAGTATTCTATAAATCTCAAGGGTCTAATAATTCATTCCAGCGACGATGCAAAAAGCTTCCTTGTGATCCTATCTTCCTTCAGAATTGCATAAGGTCAAAGTTTACTCTATTCCGAAAAAATATTTTCAGTCCATCTTCTTTCCTGTTAAAAACATTAGAAATATTACTGAATTATCATTGACTCGATAAAGCAGAGTTATGTAGCCGAAGGTTAGCATGCTTAAATGAAATGAAAGTTAATAGAAACTGCTTTACATGAAGCAGTTAGTGCCAACGAAAATTCCTCTTATTATAAAGAATAAATTCTGACTACCTTTATAAGTGTAGAAGGAGCTTTTAACAATATTCTTCCCTGCCCTTTTATTAAGGCAGTCGCATTGTCACGGATTAATGTGTGAAAGTTGTTGTAAATAGTGTACCTACTGTCATAGGGCCAAGCTCGTCTTGAGGCATGAGAAGACTGGGCATTAGCCGGGGGCCCGTGATCAAGGAGAACCCCAACCAGCGATGAATCAAGGTATTTCCTAGTGATAGAAGTAAGACTATGGCCCGGAATCCGAGATAAGGCAAGAATGTTGTGCGAATTATAGAGTGTGTTAAAAGCCTACTGGCGGCCTCATTCGAACTAATTCCAAATTAATTGTTTTCAATACTCCTGAAAAAAACAAATGTTCGCACCTGAAACAAAAGATATTCATTCAGTGTACATTAAAAAATAGTCCACCCAGAATAAAGGGCTTACAATTGGGTTTGATTTTCATTCCACTTTAATAAAGAAACAATTGACAACACTTATCTTAAAAATAGTACGTAAACACTGAAAATGTGAAATGTATCGAAATCAATGATTCAGCATTTTCTATATACTCATGTATGTAGATTTATATGATATATTATGAACTCACATACGAAAAGTTAAAAAAAAAACAAACAACTTAAATAAAATTATAGAATTATTGTTTTTCTCATTCTTAGTAGCTGCATAAACAATTGAGCATAAGATCGACTTTTAACGAAAATCGATTTTAGTTTTCACATCCCTAGATATCGGCAATTTAAAAATGAATGGTGATATTGCAAAATTGGTGCGCGAAAAAACGTAATAAAAGTGAGTTAAACTCAGTGGAAAATAAACGGAAATGCTTTGAAAAGTTTAAGTTTTAAATATGTTTATAGTTTTGTGTTTTGTTTTTAGGTTTTAGCTATTAATTTATTTAGAAAAAAGTGTTTTAATTTCACTCGGTGGCAAGGCATTGCCGTCGGCAGCGCTGCAACTTTCTAGTTTTTTTTTTACAAACAAAGCATTTAATGTTCCGTTTTTGTGTGTGAAGTCTTTGCTATCAAAAATAAATCAAAAAAGGAAAGTGCGTAAAGGGTTTAGTGCAATGTTTTCATATTTGGAAAAATTAAAAAATAAGATGTCGGTGCTTTGTGTTTTATTCTTTTGGAACCCCACTAGGATTATCGCTGCTGTCGGTGCCTTACTACACACTCTTTTGGAACCCCATTAGGAATATCGCTGCTGCAAGGTTTTTAATTGGTAAGTTTTTTTAAATGTTTTGTGGTGCAAGCCATACAAAAGACGTAATGTAGTGTATGTAAGGGCTTGAGTTTACTTTTGTTCACACTCTACAATTTTTATTACATATCAATACCATATATGGTAGAAGGAATATCAATTTTTACATAAAATTGCACGCCCGCTCCTAATAACATTTTAAGCTTACACATTTTAATAAAAAATTTTAAATTTTCTAAAGATAACCTCTCCATTTCACATAGCAATTAATTAGAGCATTGAATAGGTAGGTAGACTAAAATTGTGTTGTCACTGTCCATAAATGTGACAGTCTGTGAAAGTTTGGATTGGGTTTATTATGTGACGGATTGTGACACAGGGGGGTCAAAATATTTCAGTTTTCGTAAAGTCTTTAGCCGGCGCTGATTTCGTTAAGGAAATTATTTACAAATTGGATATTCTCATTGTTAAGAAAACATGCTGCCCCATTTGTGCTCTGATATAAAATTGATTGCCACCTTAAATGAAACACACTGTTCTTTGTGCTGTTTGAAGCGCCATCTAGCACTGAATATTTATTGGAAATACATTAAGGTTTGTGTCCACACTACTGCTGCATTCCGAAGCAAAGAATTCTATATAAAAGAACTGCACTTCGAGTCTTGTCGGTAATTGAAACGTACCGTACCGTAGCGCAAAGTAAAACCAACGGTCTTAGAATAAGGGTTTTTAATCCTAATAAAATACAAAATGGTAGAGCAGAGGGAGTTTGACGTCATTGTTAAAAACCCAATGCGCGACATAAGCCAAAATCACATTTCCCATGATTCTAAGACCGTTGATTTGATTCTGTGCTACGCTACGTACGTTCCAATTGCCAACAAAGCTCGGAGTATTGTTCTTTAATATATAATTCTTTGCAACAAACAACAAGAGTTTTCGAAGTTAATTTTTGTGCGTAAGCGGGGAATAAACAAATATTTTTAACAGAAAAAAATTAACTTCCCTGTCCTCTTTGTTGTCATCCATTATGTTGTTTACACTCAGCGTCGACTCATAACGCCAAACTCAGAAGTTCGTTTTATTTTAAAATTTACTTATGTTAAATCTTAAAATAAGTTTTAGATAAATCCTGTTTTAAGCCTTTATTTTACTTAAATTTTTTTTAAAGATTTGTGACATTTGAGCGCTGACGTACAAATTCTTATTCACACGAGAGTGAACTTATGCATCGACTCACTAAGCCGACGTAGAAAGATCGTACTACGTCGACTCTTTCGTTCTCAAATCCACGTTCTCAAAATCTACGTTTGTAGACGTGGCGATTTACATATGCCAATGTAATGCTTGCCTGCGCATACGTGTGCAACAAAATGACAGTAGCTATCAATAGGCGTCTTCGCATAATCTCGTTGAAAAAACAACCAACGGGATTTTTTCTACGAGCGTTAGCTAATGCACGTTTCAGCATTCAACATAATTTTATAGAAGTGGTCACACGATTAACGCGCGTTTTTTGAACGTGCGTTGGTCTTATTACCGCTACGTTGACGCGCTAGTTCGTTGTGTTTCACTGTCTTTTCCAGTGTTGGCGAACCTAATCGAATAAAACAGAGTTGCTAGCGCCAAGTTCTTGAAATCAATTTATAATCGCGCATTTTGTGTTTGTCTGTCCGTCTGTCTCCAGCATAGTCGCTATCAGGAAAGGCCAGGAGGAATCGTTCAAGGCGACTCAAAAATATGTAACTTTGTTGTTTGAAATAAAGGCATGACTTGGTCTTTCATCATAGGGTGACAAGATGATGCAAGAAATTGTTAAACTGGGTAGGATTTTTAAAATGCCAAAACTGCATTTTTTTTTGGTATTTCGAGTTGGAAATAGTGGGAACCATTTTATTTCTATTTTGCTAATCATATTGTTTTTTTTTTTTCAACGAAACTATAAAATTTTTTAACTTTATCAAAACAAATGTAAAGTTTTTTTTTCTAAATTTTATGGTATGAAATATTATTGTGCAGCATTCCAGAGCATTGTTTTGTCAATGTAGTTACAGCAAAATTGTCTAAAGCTTAGGTCAGCTTTGTTTTTTAAAATGCATTATGCCTTTTAATAGCATAAATTGTTGCTCACCTGAAGCCTATTTTTTTAATACTCAAACGAAATATCTCAATCATAAACGTAACATGTGTTAAAAGACGCTACAGGATACGGAAAATTTAAATTGGTTTTTTTTTTGAGGCAGAAGTTCATAACATTAAGATAAAAACAAGTAAAAAAATATATGTATCAATATTAAGTAAATTCTCATCAGCAAAAAATATGATAAAGGCGCAAATTTAACAGATGGTCAAACTCAATAAAAAACTCAAAGATCAATCAAGCAATGAAATGAGTAACAGCCCAAAGTGAAAAAAATACCATGTTCATATAATAAAATTGAAACTTCTCAAATTTGTCTTAAATGCAAACATCATTGAATTAAGTTCGTTTTCACAAATATACATATAGTATATTAAATGAATGAATATTTGATCAACGAACTTTTGAAAATTTTTCCTTTGTCCTTGTTTTCTTAAGGCCTAACATTAGTCATGCTAGATATAGAAATGAACATATTTCTTATTAGGTTGTTCCGTCTGTTTGTTCTTTTATGAAAATGCCAAGAGAAAGTCATTCTAATTCAAGTTTTGTACGCTATATCGTTCGCAATAATAAATCTCAATACTGATCTAACCAGACGGCAAATATCAGCTGTTTATTTATGACAGGAAATAAATATTGTCAAACTGATATTATAAACTTCAATTGAATCGCTATTTATTATAATTTATGCGTTAACAGAATTGAGGGGGGGTCTGGAAAGCGGCAACGATTTGTCGCTGTTATCCAGCGTCGGCAGGTTAACAGTCGTACGTCGCAATTCTGTTCGATTCCATACGATCAAATGTGCTATAATTTTTGACAGCGAGCAATCGTTGCCGCTTTCCCGACCCCGTACCAATTCTGTTCAATGCATTAATTGTGTTTTGCAAAGATCATTGGGTTTTATTAAGTGTTTGTACACTTTTACGTAAAGTTTCCAAATTGAATCATTTTCGATGGTTTTTGGTTAAATTAAATCACTGCATGTATCGTTTCAATATACCGAATGACATCAAATGCACACAAGTTCTTGCATAAGCTAGTCGAAACCAATTCGTACCTTAAGTTTCCTTATTTCTTTCACTTAGGTGTCGTAATATTTCAATTATGATATCAAATCTGCGTTAACTTTTAGTTTGCGGGCAGCCGACGTGCACGATTTTTCACAAAATTTATTTAATTTAGAAAACATGGTGTGAGTATATCTTCATCTTAATGTATATTTGCAAAGAAGTCAGCGAGTGTTACGATGCATTCGAATCCAGGCGTTGGATTTTAAAGCCATGCGAAGGCGTATCCAACTTTTATGCCTCTTTTTGTTGTGTTGGTTTTTTTGTCTTTGCAATGGGAAATTGAAGTGGATTTTATGGCGAGGGAAGACACTACAGAAGTAATAATTATTATGTTTCGCGTGGTTATCCTAATTTGCGTCGAAAAGTCAAAAAACATTTTTACACGATCTCTTGGAATATGACGCTCTTGCTGATGCTGTTGTCTTTACATTTCGTCCTCCAGATGCAAAGCGCCGAAAGCGCTCATAATGAGGGCAGCCATTAACCATTTTTTTTTTCTTATGTTCCTGTTCTCTTATTGCGGTTTGATATTTTGCGCTGGTATTTAATGCAGAGAAAAGATTTTGTAAATTGATTTCCCGCCTCTGTGCGCAGATTTCGAGATGATGGCAATTGCATTGATTTATAATAACTAGCATGAGCCTCAGGTTGTGCACAACCGTTATATTTTGAAGTATTTTGTAATTTAATTGGCATGCAAAGCATATTTTAAGAAAGTTTGATATTTGCCAACGTGTTAATGCGTTAACCTTGGTCCAAAAGTCGCATTAAGGACGATCACTTAGTTCGCCAACCTGAGATTTATAATTTTCGTAGAAGGCAATTTCCTCAGAACTGGACAGAAAGCAATACCAGTCATATGTTAAAGTTTTTCCTTCTTAAATTTAGAACAGGTTTACTTAAGGGACAACTCTCCGATTTTATATATTTTGTTTGGAGATGTAGCGTGTCATAAATAAATAATAGATAGGCAAAAAAAAAAATTATCGGTTGGACCTGGCTTAGGAGATATAGTCATCCATTTACAAAAAACGCTATAAGTTGGAAACCCCTAATTGGATTTTCAAAACATAGAATATATATGAAAGGTAATTTAATGAGATATAAAATTGTGTCATTAATAATTGAATTCCGGTAGTAAGTTTTCGAGATATGAAGATTTTTGAAAAAATTCGACATTTTTTTAAAAATATCGTTATTTTTTCCAAAAAATGTATTGGGGGGAGGCCAATGCCCTCCCCAGCCGTACTGAATTGACGCCACTGTATCCTTGACAAAAGTTAAAACAAATAAAATTGAAACATAGCATGATTTTGTTATAATCAATAAAAATAAACTTTCAGTAAAAAGTTTTCAACGTTTAACAAAAATTTTTCCGCTTTTAGTTAAATTTTGCATATTCTGGAATAATACCAATAATAAAATCAAAGTTTGTGCCACTACTAATTTAAAGTAATACATAAATGCAATAAAATATTTTAATAAAGTTGACTAAAACTATCAGTGGATGGGTTTGTATGGAACTATAAATAGTAATAAAAGCGCTCGAAGCTAGCGTACAGATGTTTTTACACCCTACACAGAGTGAATATACATTCACTTTGTCATTCCGTTTGTAACGCATAGAAGGGGGCGTGGCAGGTATATAAATGTATATATATTATTGATCAGCATCACCACCTGAGTCGATATCGCTATGCCCGTCTGTCTGTCTGTCTGTTGAAATCACGGGAAACTAAGCAAGCTAATTCAATGAAATTTGGCACATAGATCACACCTTCGGCCTGGTGGAAGATAACGACTTTACTAGTTTTAGGTGAAAATAAAAAAAATTTGTGAAGATGAATAAAATCGTATAAGGGTATAAGCTTCCTTTGATTTGACAAAGCTGATTTCAAAAAATTTACAAACTTTGCAATATCTTTTATAGTTTTCAAGTTATTGGAGAAAAACTAAATCCGGTGGCAGAAAATAGTAATAATAGGGCTAGGCTCTTGAAATCTTTTACAGATAATTTGTAGGTAAAAAAACAAAAATTTTGGGAACATGGAGAGAGTCCGAACATCGGACACGCCTACCTCCAATACAAAGCTAGGATGTGGTTGAAACTTTCTTTTTATAAAGAGTATCAACGTTGATTTCAATAATGTTAAAAATTATACGATAGCTTTAATAGTTTTCAAGATATTAAAGAAAAACTGTTTTGAAGGTTTATATATTTCTTCTATTTTTAAAAACTATTCGATGTTATATCTTTTATCCCAAGTGGATGAAGCCTGTTATTCTCTCAGGTAACTTCCTTCTGAGTTTAGGTACCTTCCCTCACTGTTAGCTTTTGCAATTGATAACATTATTGTAAAGCGTTGGAAAATTTGAAAACATAAAAGCTGTAAAATCCGAACGCTTGAGCTTTAGATTTTGTTAACTATATTTTATTCATTAATACGTATATTTTTGAAAAAAAAAACATTAAGGAAATCTGAGGATATATATCATATATTCTTTTTACTGTCAAAATTTGTGAAATTTCTCAATTATGACTCTAGTCATGGTGAAACTCGAGTTTTCAAAAAATTAGCATAATTCACATATAAAATATAAAAACTCAAACAAACGTTAAAACAGTAACATCTGGGGAAGACGTCAAATTGTTTCTTAAAGCCTTTCACATTTGGAATTGTCTGATGTTGTAGAAATATTTGTATGAGTTTGACCCGGCATGTGGACGGGATTGGACAATGGAGCGTGTTTCCCTTAAATTGCTACTCTTAGTACTTATACTAATTTCTTAAATTTGCTGCATGGTCCCAATTGCAAGAACTGCGTAAAATGTAAACAGGGTTGAACAACGGAGAGTGAGCGGGCAAGGCCACGGTAACAACTAGTAGTCGAATAAAAATATGAGTTAAGCTGCCTAATCAGATATTAATTTCTTTGGGAGCATCACGCCAATTTTTGACAAATGCTTAACTGTTTCACCAAAAGTTTCCGTGCCAAAATAACTAAATTGCTTACATACTTTATCTTATTATAGCGTTTCAAAGTATTTGTTTGTATGGGAGACGCCACTCCCACTTTTTACCCAGTTCTTGCCTGTTAGTGCATGTTAACACTTATAATATTATCACAGCAATTTAAATTCCTTATACTTTTAAGTTTGTGTCCCAAAGCGGCTTTCTTATTCCCACTGAACTCGCCTGTCTTAAATGCTCGTTGCATAATTTTATGTGCTAGCGCTTGCCTTAGATACCTACTGTAGCTGCAGATTGTAAATTAATATTTATCTTTCAATTTATGGCATCATCAAAATATCAATTCTGTTGTGTTCCTATTTTTCACGCCGTTTACATTTTATTGACCAGTTAAGCAGTTTTATTCATTTATGAAGATGATTTTCTCTTTTTTTACATCGTCAGTTATTTGCTTTAAATTAAACGTGATTATTTCTGACTCAATATCTAAGTCGCTTTTTACGATTTTTATTACTTATATCGCGCTTTAGTTCGCTTCACTCGATTATGATAATTTTTGATTTGTCTTTTCTCTCCTTTTTGTTTTGTTCATATATTTTGCTGCACATTTGTGGTAATGTGTACATATGAAATAATTGACCATAGAACAAAATTTATGCCACATTTTTTAAAAATTTTACAACTGAATAAATAATTATGTCTTGACAAATTGACTAGTGTAACGTTAATTGTTTTATATGTATGTACGTACTTACGAACAGAGTTATTGAGGTGTTTATCACCTCCTGCAGCTCTAAAAATAGGCGCTATGTTTAATATATATATATATATATATCTAAGAAAACCACATAATTGCTTATCATTGTCTTCACAGAAGTCCTGGGTATGAAGATTGCATCTAATGTGAAAATTGACTGGTGCAAGGTAGTTCAAGTGTGTGAACAATTTTGTTTAGAATTGTGAATTACTTTAATCAGTAAATAAAGCAGTTATTCTAAAAGCATTAAAAGATAGGTGTCTGATGTCAAAACATTACAGTCATTGTACTTATAATAAATTGAAGGTCAAATACGTGTAAATTATGTAACTTACAATACTTTTGTGTTATGTATCAAAAATATTTAGGAAGAACTCCCTACCAACACTGGCTTCAGACCCATGAATAATAACTAATAGAAAAACTATTTATACTGCATATGTATGTGTGTATGTATATGCATGTACCTGTTTTGTGCACGGCTTTTGAGCCGGTTGTTAAAAAAAATTAAAGTAGTATTCAATCTTGGAAAAGACTCATCCTCTCCGATTTTCTTCAAGACTTTTGTGCGCTTCTTTAGATGAAAAGTTAAGTCGTGCGAAATTCTTGATCAGTTTAAGGTTACTCGTGGCTTTCATGCAGGGCCGTGTTTATGCATAGGCTGCAGCCTAGGGGCTCACATCACAAAGGGGAACCCGCACCACAAAATTTATAACTTTTGCTTTTTTTTGGTCATCAATGTGATCTTTCATCATTTCATTTTTCATGTGTTGGAAGAAATTTCTTTGCATCTTTTAGGCAAGAAATCTTCAGCCTAAGGGCCTGCACACATTTAGACACGGCTCTATCTTTCTGAACCCCACTTTATAAAAAAAAAAGATTTTTGCAAACTCCACGTAAGACGGTAGAAAAATGATTTCTTATGCCCCAAGTCTGTGGAATGAAGATAATAATTATGTCCCATGATGGTATTTGGATCTATGGTAACGGATATTCTTTTATTTTGCATTGGAAACATTATAAACTAATCTAACTGATACGCCCAAGTTCCGTTTAATTAATAACCCTGTAGAACAATGTTTTGTAGGGTTTTGAAAGGTTTTCGCTGGATTCGAATTTGTCATCCGATTGAATCTGTTAGGTTTAGTCTTCGAGATTTTTGCATCGAACAATATACGTGATGGGACTATAAATGCATTGCTTGGGATAGTTAATCAGTACTAATCAGTAGTATTTCACAATGTGACTGGCGGAGGGGTACGCAGATTTGTGGCAGAGGGTGGTCAAACAACAAAAAAAAAACTGTGACATCATTTATGAATGCTCCCTTACTCAGTAGCGTGTCTAGGGGGATGAAGTGAGCGATCGCTCCAGGCGCAACGACCGTAACGACTATTTAATTAATTTTGTGAACTCTATTTTAGTAAATGAAAATAGTGATATGCAGAGACTCCAAGGTTTTTGCAATGCGAAAAGTGATGACCTTTTATTTTTAAATAAATAAAAATTTTTCACAGTGATATTTTTTAGGTAGGAGGCGGCAAATTGTAACTTCGCCCCGGGCATTGAATGTGCCCGGTATGCACTGCACTTACGATTTCAGTGGCATATGCAAAAGCTTACTTAGCCCACTACAATGTACATTACACAGCTTGTTTTTCATCAGAGCTCGGTTTTCGAGCATATCTACCAGAAATCTGTTTTTTCTTTGATAAAAGCCAGCAATAGTTTCACTGACTTAGGCAAATATTGAACTCACTCGGTTTTTTTTTTCATTTTTTTCCTAAAATATTAAATATTTATCTTTTGATCATAATTTGTGTTCAATTTGCACTTCTGCCTTTGTATCATAAAATTGTATCCATTATGAGTTACCGTGATAATTTGTATCAGAGATATGAAGCTCATTGCCAAAAACTGACAATTTACATAAGTAATTGCTTAAATTAAAATTTTAAAGGACCCATCTACAACAACCCAAGCTACAGTTGATGCTTATGAGTACAAAACGAGCAAAAGTATTCATGCAGGTGATGATGTCCTCAGAATTTAATTTTTGTAATTCATTACCAAGTTTGTAATTAATGAACGAAAACCCCACAGCAGACAAAAGTACTCGTAACTATTTTAATTAATTTTATAATAAAAACAAAATAAAGTAAAATTAAAGAAAAAAAAAAACAACAGAAAATTGTAGGTTATGTTACGTACTCGTACAGAAAATGCGAAAGATCATTAAAATGGATACGCCGCCGTTTATAAAGATGTTTCATTTCTTCACATTAAGGCTCTGCACAACCAACAACAACAATGTCTTTAACTCAAAGTCAGAAGAAGGTGAGAAATTAATGAATCACTCATTCACACCTGCATGAAGGATTGGCTGCATTTTTCAACAAGCAATGGTTTCCTAATTTGCTCGCTTGATGTGTATATACGAATTTATGCTTTGTTCCAGCGAAAACCTGAAAGTCATGCAATGCCCAGCGGTATGAGTACGGAATGCCTTCAAAAATTCTATACGCCTCGAATGTACAACATGCAAAGTATGCATTTTACTAATGGCATTAGTCTACGGATGCACTTTATACTCGTGAATGGAATAGAAATTTGTTATTTGCATCAATTGGTAACACAACAAGACTCTATGTGACGCATATGACATTATGTAGATGAAAGTGATGGCTGTTTTGCCAGTTAAACTGAGTTCTGATTTGAACCTCACGATCGTATAATATATGTAACTGAATCAATAATTTAAATCATTTTGAAAAATATCTTATTGAAGAACATTTTGTTAGAGTGCTGACACAAGCACATAATTCCTCCAGTTAAGCTCACCTCACCACGGTGCATTTACATGCTTTTATTATTCAGACACTTACGATCCAGCGTACGCGATATGAACTTTTTATGAGTACCTCAAATATAATGTTTTGAATTTTAAAGATGAATCAAATTGCTCTACATACCTTTGATTCATTAAATGCCGCAATTTATATAATAGTTAACCTATTTTATTTGCTTCTTGAATGCATAGCATAAAAACTTTCCTCGTATAAAAACTCTCACGCCCATATTTCCAAGCTCCCTAATTTTTTTCAAGGCATACCTTGCACATCGGGCAACCAGGGAAAATAAGTTCTTTGCCGTCCCCTACCGGAAGAATATTTTGACATTCATGCAAAAATTTTATTTACCTTACCAAAACACAAAATCATTTTCGACTTTCAAAAACCAACAATTTACTATTTCCAACTATTTTCATTTACTAAAAAAAACGTCCCTTACTTTTGACTTTAAGAAACCCTAGCAAAATAAAAACATTTCATGACCATTTTTCATTATCATTTGGTCGCCCGCTCCTAAAAACACTACTGATTCTTATTTGAATCGCCAAATGTTGTACCAAGTGGGTAACGTAACACTTGCTCTTATATCTTTTCCAAAGTTGCAATTTAACGTAATGAGTATGTTACGATATCTTACGTAATGGGGTTGGGGAGTATATGGAAATGTACACATGTACATCTATTAAGCTATGTGCTTGTAAAAAATGCTTCTTGTAAAGTGTAATTAAAGTTTGTAAACAATTGTATAAGGACGTGTGAACTATTTTAAATAGTAAACAAAGTCTTAGTTATTAAACATTGTAAAGTGTGTGTTTTGATAGCAACAATTCAGTACCCACTTTTATATCAACATATTTGCTGATCTTCTTCTTGTGTCTCTTATCTCCTCACATAGCTAGAGCCTCCGCAAAACTCTTCCAACGTGCACGGTCTGTAGCGAGTGCCTTCAATTCTCTCCAACATTTCCCCGATTCACTAATTTCCTGCACTAGAAATCTTTTCCACGATGATCCAAGACAGTCACGTTTTCTGCTACCCCAAGCGTTTCACTCCAATGCTGCCGGCAGACTTCAATTGATGGTTTTAGCAACGTGTGCCCAATCCATTTCCTCTTTCGACTTTTGATTTGAATGGAAATTGGATCTTATGAGCAGTTCGATACTAGAAATTATCTTACGACACTAAATTTTCAGAGCTTGGCGAAGCTAATTGTTGGTGAACACTTGCGACTTGTATACCAGGGTGCTGCTTGTCTTCCAAGTTTCACAGCCGTACAAAATAACTGGTTTTACTTTCGACTCAAAGGTTTTGAGCTTCGTTGTCGTTGATAAAAGTTAAGACTTCCAGATATTACGTAGCTGAGCGAAAGTACCATTCGCTTTATTGATACTAGACACCTTGTTGGTATCGCCATAAGGTGTTATTATGCTGCCCAAGTAAGTAAATTTATCCACTTCTTCTATGCTGGATTTGCCTATCATGAAGCTATTGCTGCCACTGGTAGAACGGATAGATATGCTTTCAGTGTTATTGAAGTTGATATTCAGACCTACTTCTCCCGAAGAAGATCTGACGGCAGTGAGCTTTTCTGGCATGTCTGACTGCTTGGTGGCGAGGAGGCATAAGCAAAGTCCATTGAATGCTGCGATGATATATTATTTCGTCTAGAGCTCTGCTGAAAACATCGTCAAGTACTATCCGAAACAATATTGGTGACAGCAAACAACCTTGGCGCACACCTGATCAGTAGCGTACCTAGAGGGGGGTGGCGTGAAAATGGTAATGAAATATATCTTATTTCGCTAGGGTTTTTGAAAGTGAAAAGGATGTAATAAAATTTGCTTTATTCGTATCAGAGACGTCTTGAACTAAAAGCTCAAAATTTACAAATAATCATTCTTCACAAAATATATTGGGCATACAACTACTAATTAAAGGAGTTAGTCAAACATTTTAAGGACTTATTACAAATAAAAAAAAATTAATTTCCGACAATTTTTAGAGCAGTGTAGAATATTAAGTTTTATGCCTAATCAAAGATAGTCCGTACAATTACTAAATAACATTGCTCGCATATTTATTCCACAAAATTGTTTTACTTTGTCATAATCCGAATAAAATAATTCTCATTATTTAAATTAACTCGAATTTATTTACTATCTGCCTACTTATTTAAGTGATTTGTTAACTAAATTATAAATTCATTTGCACCCCAATTAGTGGTAATTTTGCAGCAATAAAGAGGATAAAATCTCGGTTATTGCACTAAACAGCAACAACTCTTGGACGGAACAGCAAACAATTGGTGCCGCCTGTCTTTGTCTGTCGGTAAAAATATTTTAGAATTGCAGAATGCAGGTACTATAAATGAATAGGAATGTGTTTTAAGGCTCGCATACATAAATACCCGCTTGTGTGTTGATGTGCTTTAATTACATACAATTACAACACAGATGCCATTTTTCACTCTGCTCCTCAAAAGTTGTTTAAGCTGCTTTAAATGTCAGTATGTACCCCCATACAACAAGGTACATATGTATTTACTGTGTGTACATGTATGCAAATCAGTCTAGATACTTAGTATCTATGTTGTCTATTCATTAAAGTTATTTTCTTGACTAATTCTTCCGGCCACGCGATATGTCTGTGTCTGTTTCTGGTAAGGAAATTTTCTTTTTGACTAAAAAGATAAAACAGTGAGTGAGCTATTTTTTAATATAGGTACTTATAAAACTTAAGCGATTTTTGGCGATTGTTTTAAGTACTATAGCTTCGTTAGGTTTTTGACATATCACTCCCTATGACTGGGCACGACAATATGCTGGGTCTTCCACGCCATCTTTCTTCCTGCGGGTTTTATCAAAGTGCTGAATGCAAAGTTTCCCTAGCTTCATTCTGATCATGTGGCCTCTTCATTGCCAGATTTCAGTTGGGATTGGAGTAAGGCTAGTAAGGCCAAATGAAGTTCTTATTGCGAGATCTTGCGAAACCTCAAGCAGAAATTTACAAAGATTTGTATTTGTCCCATCAGAGTGCTTGTCAGGGACCATAATTGAACATCTGATCTAATCTTTCGCAGTTTGGTCGGAATTGAGAATATGTTTGGCCCGTCATATTTTATAGAGTTCATCGAAGAAACTTTTCGCATTGTTGACTCTTATAGCTACGTCTTCTACGGTACCGCTTTAAGTACTTAGTTAGAATGCCACCAAAGTTTTGTAACATCGGTTTATATATCAGACGATCTTAATAACAACAGGGTGATATCGTCTGAATAAGACCTATTTTTAAGATCATCTCAATATTTCCATTGAATTCTATGATTTCAAAAAATCCTGCTTGACCCCTGCATTTTTCTCGATTTGCAGTGATACTGCAAACGTGCGAGTGGTCAAAAAAAAAAAGAGTTTTGCCGTTATCACTGCACCTCATCACTGGATCAGTTGAAATCAAAAAAGCAAAAATGAACGATGGACGAAGGGATTTGAAAAATTTATATTTTTCGAAAAATTTTGAAATTCAAAATTGTTTATCTACTCACAAGTCCGGCTAAAAAAAAAATACTATTTGTCCAAAAAAAGAATCTTTCGCTCAACCTGAGGATAGTTATAGATAAGTAAGAAAAATAAGACGTTCTCGAGTTACAGTGAACAAGGACTTCGAAAACATGGTTTCGAGAAAAACGCGTTTAAAGTTTGGTAGTTAATCAGTGCATTGCTTAGAGACGGTACCATCAAAGTTATGTATCTCCGTGAATAATAATTCGTTTTGTCTGTAATTTTCATAGAATTCTTTTAAAATATTCTACTATTAAAAAATGTTGTTTTTTCAAAAGAGAACAAGCACTTTAAGAAGGTACGGGTTCTGAAAAGTATGAAATTCGCATGAACAAAGTAGAAAGGATTCCAGATAACAGAAGCATATTCCAGCCTAGATCGGACGAAAGTGGCTCACAAGATCTTCAATGTGTTCCTGTAAAATCGGAAAAATTTCGCCTAACAATTGAACATTGCTCCTAAGTCCGAAATTTTTTCACACTGACTAAATTAGCACCATCCAGTTGATATGTATATAATAGGACACTAGATTTAGAAAAGGATACATGTAAAGATTTATTAACATTAAGTGAGGAGACATTGCTCGATAAGGATTGAGAGCTTGCTTCAGTATTAGGAGTTACCCGACAAGCGATTTCCAAGCATTTGCATACGTTGGGAATGATTCAAAAGCAAAGAACTTGAGTTCATTAGACGTAGAGCGTCGTTTGTTTTCCTGTGAACAACTACTCGAGAGGCAACAACGAAAGGGTTTCCTTCATCGCGTCGTTACATGTGATGAAAAATGGATTCATTACAGCAACCCAAAGAAACGAAAGTCTTGGGGACTACTCGGCCATGCTTCTACATCGTCAGTTTGGCTAAATATTCACGCTGATAAGGTTATGTTGTGTATTTGGTGGGACCAGGTCGGTGTAATCTATTATGAACTTCTGAAACCGAATGAAACCATCACTGGGGAATGATGCGATTGAGCAGAGCACTGCGTGAAAAACGGCCCCAATACGAACAGAGGCACGGTAAAGTAATCCTATTGCATGACAAAGCTAGGCCTCACGTTGCTAAGTCAGTGAAAACATGCTTGGAAACTCTCGAATGGGAAGTCCTACCCCACCCGCCGTATTCCCCAGATATTGCCCCGTCAGACTACTACTTGTTCCGTTCAATGGCACATGGTCTGGCTGATCAGCAGTTCAACTCCTATGAAGACCTCAAAAAATGGCTTGATTTGTGAATAGCCTCAAGAGACGAACACTTTTACCGTGATGGCATTCGAGCTCTAGCAGAAAGATGCGGAAAAGTGATATCTAGCAATGGGCAATACTTTAATTGATTCATCTCTAACTATTTTTTGACAATAAAGTTGCATTTTCTAACAAAAAACAGCGAGAACTTAGTTGCGCACCCAATATCCAAATTATAGTTTATCTTTTAGCTTCAAGCTATGGACAGGTGCTCGCCACTGTAGGCTTAAAGTGTATTTTACCACAAAGAGATTTCTAAGGGATACATTTTTGAAATCATGAACTGCTTAATTTCCATTTTGATAGCCTAAGAATTGAAACTTTTAAAAATATTGATTTTGATAGAATAATAAAATATCTTTGCTGTTAAAATTCTAACTGTGTTTGAGAAACTGACCAAGTTATCGCTTCATATTAACATATACGCAAGTTATCTTATTTAAAAAACATGTGACCAGAAGATAAACCAATTAAAATAATCTTTAAAATTTGTAATGAATTCATCGATAATGCAAAATCATTTAAATGTTGTAATGCACAAATAATTGCATGCTTGTTAAAGTTATTTAATTATACATTTTTATTTAAAAAATGAAATTATTTTTTTTCCCATTACCAGTACTTGTGTACATTTGTATGTGCAAATAATTTCAATTGGAATGGAATTTAATAATTCATTTTATATGGGGAGGCCTTAAAGCCTACTGCCACATGCCTACTCTGTGAGTTCATGTCTGTTGTTATTGCTCGTATTATTACAATATGACATTTACATTTGCATTAAAATTGTTTCTTGACATGGCACATCAATTTGAAGGCAGTCAAAGAGTTGCACACAGCAAACAGCGATTGCATGCGAACCTTTTACATCAAAAACAATTTGCCTCGCATCTAAAATGTTTAACAAATGACTCTCTTTATATTGAATTGAGTTATAAACTGCAGGCCATTGAACAGAACGACATACCTAGGTATCTACAATGTACATAGGTAATTGCATGTAGACATCTTTATTTCGAGCATGAATGTGGGTTTGCCACAAAATTATGTTAATGAATTTTATTAAAGAAAATTATCTATTTATAATAATAATGTTAATCAATTTGTATCTATTACTTGTGAATGGATGAATTAAATTCTTTTTCAATTGCTTCTGTACGCCGGAAGGAATAACTTTCTCGCATTTTTGTTTTTAATAGCTGTCTGCTATAACATAACTTTAAATAATTAATTTCTTCTAATATGAATTTCCAAAACCATCCCAACATACTCTAGCGGAAACTCTAACATGTTGCGCTATTTGCACTTTAACTTTGTCTTTTCAAGCAATATAAGAACCTAAATATCGAAGCGATGCAATGATCTGAAACTAATTTGGACTACCTACTCATATGATGAAAAAGCGCACAGCTTTTAGCAACTTTTTGACACAGTAAAGTAAAAAAAGTTGAGTTTAATGGCAATGTGTTCCTTTGAGTTTTTGTGCATTTTGAATTATCGGTAATTGAAAAGTTAGGCATCAGAAATAAAAAGTACGAAAAAATTTAATATCTTTGATCCAAAAACTGCGAATTTTAAAATATAAGATGAAATTTTCACAGCATGGGAAACTTTGCTTCACATTTAATTCAAAAACATAGCTATTTTATTGGGCTTACTGTTTAGTATAGTGTGTGATTACAAAAATAAAAAAAAATTATAAAAAACAAAACACAACTAAAGCCAGTCAATCTAGTTTCATCTAATGTTAAATGGAATCATCAGTGACCTTTAAGCCGATTAGTACGAGTTTCTAAGCCTGATATGTTTTTCCGAACTAAAAAGTGAAACAAAGCAAAGCCAAAAGTATTTTTTCTGTTGTGTGTATTTGATTTTGTAACTCATTTGATGCTGCACATTTCTTGCAGACTCTGCGTTGAAAGCTATTTTGGCGAGCCAAAACGAATTAGCAAGCGCTCATATAATAAATCGGTGAGCCCAGCGAAATATAATTTTTATGGTGTTATTACATAATATACTGAAGCCCAAGCCTTAGCTTTGACACAAAATTTTTGGAAAGATAATTGAGTTTTACGCACATACTGTAAAAAACTGTGTAAAAAGAATGTCCATACTATACATGCATATATACTTACTATGCAAAAAATATCCAGAATTATTAAATAAAACGAAACAAAATATTTATTCATTGACATTTATTTTGTCACATTCAAATTAGGCCCCACCACTTGCTATGCAACTATGCCAACGCTTGATTCTGTCCTCCTAACTTTTTTTTGTAGACTGATTGAGTAATAGCCTTCAGTACCTTCAGCGAATTTGGTTTTATGACTTCAACCGACTCAAAATCGCCTTCCTCGAAGTAGTGATTTTAGTTCCGGAAACAGCAAAAAGTCTGACGGGCCTGTATCAGCTGAATACCCTTGATAATTTTGATAAGACTTGGTTGATAGAAGGCTGGATAAACGAAGTTTTGCTGTGTTCGCAATTTTTTTTCTCAGTATTCTGAAATAACGTTGGAAAAAAGATCATAAAAATTATTTCAAGACGCAGCGTCAAATAAGCTTAAAAGCAACAAAGATGCGCAGAAACACTTTTTGTAGGCAGTTTTGCTCACAGTTTTACTAAAGATTCTTTTGTCATAGCACTAGCTTGTTTTCACAAAGCGATGATCGTTTTGGCTACATCTCTGTATAAATGATCGTCGCTTGAAAATTAATTATATAGTTTAACGAATTGCCTACATCTCCATTTACTAGCTACCTACATTTCTATATAAAATGCATACAAAAAATTCTGTTTTCAAAAATTTTCTCAAGAATAAAAAAGGTCGAAATTTTATATAATTTTATATTAAATATTGACGATAGTGTAATAAGTTTATGTTTTTGTTCGTCGGTTGTTAGACGGTTTACTTGGAACACAGCATGCCTGAGTTCAAATCCTGGAAAAATTTTTGTTAAAATGATTTTTACAATAGAACTTGATTCGATTGAGATCTCAACTTGCTTCAATTCTAGAGTACACTTTGAATACGATCTCGTTTCTTATCTAGCTTGGCTATGGAATTATTGTTTTATGAAACAAAATTTAATAGTTAAAATAAAATTGGGAAGTAGATGAATACAAAAATAAATCGCATCGATGAAACACACCATACAAATAAGTTACTTAATTTGAAATTATATCAAACTCATAGGAAACTTTTCAGCTAGTTTCGGTTTGTTTATGTGATATCAGTTAGCATAATTCGTCCTTCAAAAAAAAAAAATGAATTTTTGACCATATGCTTAAAATATATGTATGTACATATGTGAGCAACATTTCTTACAACATACACAAAGAAAGCAACTTCAAAGGATGCTGAGAGTAGTATCACAACGGTTGAATCTTTTTTCTCAAGGGTATAATAAATAAAATCATGCGCATTTTAATCCTAGTCTACTTGACTTTTTCACTTGAATCCAATTAAGTTTCATAAGCAAAGTTGAAATACACAAATGCAGGGATGAAAAATGAGTAGTTTTATTGATAGCTAATCGCATTTATTGACATAATCTATTTAATCGAAATAAACAGAAAATTGATACTTTTAATATGGGGTCCTTGAAGTCTGCTCGTACTTACCGTACGCTCGCAGGTACTTTATGGGTGAACTAAACTTAGTAAGTGAAAACAATCGGAACTTCTTCCCACGCTTGCGTTAGCGTACGGAAGCACCAGCCAATGAGTCAGTTACTGATTTTATTTAACAATTTAACACAGTTCAACAGTATTTCAATCAATCATGAGCTTGAGTTTTCAAAGCGCAATGACAGATTTCGTTTTTTTTTTTCAACTCTTTGTGTAAAGGGTAAAACTAGTGATGCAAAAAATACGAGTAATCATTTATTGAGGTGCTGAACATTTTGGATTTATGATTTTATCGTCGTTGTTATTGATATGCAATGTAGTTCACATTTATGCGAATTACAAAATTTAAGAGTAAAGTGAAGACTGCGCTGCTTTTTTTAAGACGAGTTTTGAAGTTGGAAAAAAAAAATCTATTAAACTATTTTATCGGGTCTGCCTCTGATATATTGTGTTAATGGCATAGAGTAGATAACGAAAATATAAAAGGCAGACATCTACACTGTCGCATTTTTAATAAATTAAATTGTTGATATGTAAAAACAAACTACTTTTATTGAATATTCGTTTCCTTCCAGAATTTCATTCTCTTCTGTTTTGCTCCTAGAAGCTGAAAATACAAAAGGCAGATGTGTAGGTCTCTGCTTATTCAAAATACATACATACATACATATAAGGCATATTCATCAGTAATTTTTAAGTCCTTTTAAGGGACACCCGATTTTTCCGAATATATTGAATTATATTTTTGAAAAGCTGAATCTTTTCCATTCAAACCCCACTTTGAATTGTCTCGATATAATTTTTTTCTCTGAGATATCGTAAGTCTAAATTTTTCAGCTCTGTATGAAGGACCTGCGTAATAAATTACAATTCAAAATATTTCGGAAAAATTAACAAAATTTGAAAAAATTATGAAGGCAAGTCATAACTAGTACTAAAGGGGGGAAAAAACTAACACAAAAATCATAGATGCAAAAACAAAATGGTGTCCGATTTGGTATGGATCCCCACAATAAAATAAAAGCAATAGTATAAATGGCTGAAAAAATTAGAATAGCAAGATTTGGATAGCAATGTCTTAGATCTAAATTTTTTTAAACGTTTGTAATGTTGGAATTTTTAAATAAAGCAATAAATAAGTGGCTATTTCTCTCGTTTCTTATGAAATCATCTATATAATAATCGCAAACCGCCTGATGATAAAATCACTTAAGTTTGTGAATGTTATAAAATTTTGAAAAAAATGTAGTTACTTTAAGTATATGCAGCAACAAAAACGTCTGCCTCTTGCACTTATATGCTGTTGTGTATGGACACATTTATTAAAAAAAAAGGCTGACGCGATAAAATTGCTTACGGTACCTTTTTTTAACATTTTCATAGGGCTCTCTATTAATAACGCACATACAAGGCAATGGCAGCGATTCAGCATATTATTTATCGTATGTTACTTAAAACTTCATGATTTTCAACGCTGCCACACGATAAAAACATATAGAAATTTAGGCCATCACCTCCCTAGCTATCAGTTTTGTTTATCACACATAAAAATATTATTTATGAACGCAACGTCGAAGCGAATATTGAACAAAAAATTTGACTCAACTAGACCTGAAAAATACTATAGCTTTGCCTCTTGATTTCAAGCCACAAAATGAACATTAAGTCAGTGACTGCATACGTGCCCGCTCTGACAAAACACTTTATATCGGGCAAGAGGATTTTTCCATTCTGAGATAAAAAATATGAATTTGTTTGAAACATGAATTCTTAAAATTTTTTTAAATTCATTTGTCAAATGTAATTTTCCACGCAAAAACTAAGTTTAGTATTATTTTTTTTCTATCACTTGTGGTTTTTGAGATATATGTGGTCAAATTTGGGATCCATCAAATATATATATGTATAAATTGACTTTTTAGGGAAGCCTTTAAAGACAGTTAAGTAATCGTAAAAATCGACCAGATTGATTTCTCGAAAAGAGGTCGAAAGCCCTGTGTTACTTAATTTACCAAAATAAAACTGGGACATACAACATGTACCTAAAAGTATTAGTTCAAAAAAACGTCAATGGAGTAAGTTCAACACGCTTGGATCCATAGGCCAAAATATTTCCTTCATTAATTATCATATTTTAGTAGCTCACATTATGTGTTTTATTAAATAAGCCTTAGTAAGTAGATACTATATTCTTATGAATAATATCGGGACTAGTTCACAGGATGCCCTACAGGTCGGTAATCTTTGTAACGAGATATACATACATACATATATAGTATAAAATTACATATCAGAAAATTTGTATCTCTTCTCTGTAACAAAGATCTATCATCGCCGAAGTTGGACCTTGCACAGTCTGGAGCTAAAAACTGGCAATGGCACTTTTCATAAAAAAAAGTTTATTTCTTTTCTATTTCCACAAAACATGATAGGGCCGCCTTGAACTCGGTGCTCGGAGCTGTAGTCCCTTCTAACCCCCTTAATTCATCGCTGATTCTACGTTGTTATTATAGGCGGTTATATTTGCATTCGGTTAATCAAGAAAATTTTAATTTCTAGCAATTGGTTTTTTTGACTAATTTTTTTTTTCTAAAGTTGACTAAAACGACGCGTGTCACGGTGCAAATGTCACACACGACAATTTGTTACAACTTTTTTTTTTCTTTTTTCGTTTAGTTACAAAAAAATTTTACTTTGGCTTGTAATTAGGCCTAATGTTGTTTGAATACATTAAGCATAGAAAAAACGCAAAATGAATATAAAAAAAACTGAAGCAACAAACTGACGAGGCACTAATTAACTTAACGGTGACAATTTTTTTTCCAAATCTTTTCTAATAAAAAATCCCACAGTAATGAGTCGTAAATAGTGTAAAAAACAAAAAAATCACAGCTACACATTTTTTATGTCAATGTTTGGCAGTCCCTTTTTTATTTGTTTTGAAAGCCTTTAGTTTAATTTGGTGGTTGTTTTGTCACCTAAGCGTTTATTTAACAAGGGTGCCTTATTTGCATAGAAAGGTGTTGCTTGTTGTTGTGCGTTTGCCAAACGCCTGCCTTTGCCTTTGACTATTTGGCAGATGACATTTGGTTCCACTTGAGTTTATTTGTTTAACGACCGTTGAAATTAAAAAATAAAAACCAAAAAAAAAAAAAAAAATTTATGATAAGATTAAAAACTTTGGACCCATATCTATTACCAAATCATTAAATAGATTTTTTGGTGTATATATTTACATGTACTTATGCCAAAGTTTCCGTTTTGTTAACCTGATCCATTTCGAATTTGTCTAAATTTTGATAAATCATATTGTGCGAGTGCCATAAATAAACTACCCACATTTTTTTTTTTTATAAATAAATAAAAAATTGGTAAAAAGCCATGAGTTTTCGTGTTTTTGTGTCACTAACCAAAATAAAAAATTTTTTTTTTAAAGAAAAAAAACCGACTTTTAATTTTTCAAATTTTATATCAACTTATAAAGATATCGGTATAAAATCAAAGCAGGTAAAATCACCCTAAGACACACAAAAAAAAGTCTAAAAATTGCTCCCCATTATGTTAGGTTAGGTTAAAACGGTTGCATGCATATAACAAGTTGCACTCGAAGGCAGTTTGCCCATTGTGATACCCTACGTACATAAAAACATTTCCCTCCTTCTCCTTAAATTGCCCCCATTCAAATGGGGGCGAATTACACGGAAGCCTTGGTGAAGTTAAAAATGCTGGTGAGTTCCAACTTGGCTAGTTCCTCAAGGCCAACAAAGAACGCAGAACCAAAATATTTAGTTAGTTACCTCATTAGACGCCGGCATTCGCAGAGCAGTTGTTTGGCCGTCTCATACTCTCTTCATTTCCGCTACTCCTGCAGAAATCTCTGAAAGGGGCGCCATATTTGGTGGCCATAAAGCCAACAACACAGTGCCCTATCAATACTACTACAACAGTCCTAAGCTCTACTCTTCTGAATCTGAAACGACGGGTGCGGAAAATAATCCCAGTAATTGAGTTTTCTCAGCTATCCAAGTCCCATTTACACAGATTTGACGTACTACGACAATCCCGATTTCAACCCCTTTCTGGGGATAGTAAGAGGGCGCTAGGGATTGATGGAAGGGTCGAACTAATTTTTTGCTATCATTTTCGGGCTTAGCATGCCAAGAAACTTAGGAATGTACATCTATTTTAACTTTGTATGCAACGGGAGAACTGGCTATTGAAATAATTCGGTTTCAGCTACCTTGAAAATGTAGAATTAGTAGGGTCTACCCTCTGGATCACGATATTTTATTGTGTTTCTAACGATATATGTATATATTAATGATAAGTAAATCATGACGACTGATAGCATATGCTGGGACTTAAAAAATAACATATATAGACTTGTGTGGCTTATAACTTTAATTCCTGAAGAATTAATTAGATACGTCCATACGTTGTCCATTTAAAGTGGATTACCTGGACAAAATTCAAGTTTATTCACTCAAATAAGATATTCTCCATTATAAAAAGCATTCAATTCTTCAAATTTGAAAGCATCTCAAAAGGATTTCAGAAGCTACTTAAGTGCTAAAATTGTTGAGAGCCTTAAGATTTTTTTTTTGTTTTTCGTAGAACTGATTTATACTTGGTCGCACAAGGTATCACAACAAAGCACCAACGAATTCATTATGATGGAGAGGCACGCAATTTTCAACAAAACCTATGTATATCGCAACATCCAACAGCATGCCCGTTGTATTCAGCGGGTCCAAAAGTGGTGCTGTGATGAATTCACCAAGATTTAATTAACTTCTGACTTTGGATTGGTCTGCTAACTGCTGTTGCTGGACAACAAACAGCGCATAATATTCTCATTTGTTGTATCGTTGTAGTTTGTGGCTACAGTCCATTTATGTGTAGTACACACAAGTGTCCATTGAATTGTGTAAAGCTAAGTAGTTTGATATGAATTTATGTATCGATATTCATTTTGGTTTTGGTTATATGAGAAGCTTATTTTTAGATGTTTTAGATAAAAACAGAAAGTTTGCTTATGATATTTGTACTCTAGATGATTACGATTTTAAAGGCCTGCCATCTGACTATCGGTCATTTCATCAAGACACAGCTTTCAATACCGGTTTACGTGGAATTATTTCCCAATTGCACAGGCCGACAAAGTTTGACGAAACTTCAGCCACAGACGCTAGAGTTTTTGGTGCACTCAATCTGACGTCAACATTGCTTCATCTCGTCAGGCTTTTGAGATATCCTAACCTAAATATTCAAAAATCACGTTTATTTTTCTTATGAAAACTCGTTTCGGTATGGAAAAGTACTACCCTTCCCCTTCCAAATCTATTTTGAATTTTATTTTTGAACATTGAAGTATATTTTTTTCTTTCCCAGCAATCGTCAGTACATAATATATTTTTAAATGAGTCGCTTGTTTCTAAAAAGCGACCTATTCGGTTTTTTTCAAAATTGAGTTAACTACAAATTCTTTGTGTAAAACACCGCAGGAATCCAGTTTTGTCGGTTATTTTGCTCAAAGCCCAGCACAAATACGATATCTACATTGATCGAAATCTGTATAATCTAAATGCCTACAATGGGTGTAACAATAAGACCTTAAGTTGTAATTATTTAATAAATAGAAGACTGGGTCTGTGAGAAAAGCTTTTGAGTTCGTTATTGAATCATTTTATCTGGCTTATGACAGTTATTTGTGACAAGTAATATCTGCTAAACTATCGTTCTGCCGCTTGTCTAAATTTTCGATGACATATCAGTAGATAGAGCTTGGTCCTCTATATCACCAATATCTCTTACTCGTATTATCTGGTGATTCAGCTCCGGAAGTGCTGATGGTCTGTTAACATAGACCTTTTGAGATAGCCCCAAAGAAAGAAATCCAATGGTGTCAAATATCACGATCTAGGCGGCTAAGTATACTGACCAAAAAGATCACCCAGGCAAAAGTCAAAAAGAATGTTAAAAACAGATAAAAAGATAGAGGAACGAGTTCTATATACATATATACTCAAAATATAATCAAAAACTTAGACTAGCGGCAGAAGGCATCAACCAATTTAATTTTTCACAAATAACTGCCAAGATCCAAATATCATGATTCGATAACGAGCTCAAAAACTTTTCTCACAAAAACAGTCTTTTGTTTATTAAATACATATTTACATCTTAAGGTCTTGTTGTTACACCCATTATAAACGATTAGATTATACATATTTTGTTCAATGTAGGTATCGTATTTTGTGTTTAACATCTCTTATTTATAGTATCGCGCTTGATATTCATTGTTGTTGGTGGAAGCAGGTTTTCAGACAATTGACTGCCAGAGGCGAGAAAATCGGTGGCATGTGTAACTTTTAGCGCTTTTAATTAACTTTTCAATTAATAAAAATTGTTACTGTTGAAGAGGGTTACAAATTGAGTTGTATTTTAACCTGATCCAGGTTCAGAGAATAACAAAAAACAAAAATAATAATATTATGAATTTATACACTATGTATGCACCTACTTATATGTTCATAAGCTATGATTAATTGTGAATAATAAAAAAGAAAAAATCAACACCTGAAATATTAATTTTAACTTCATATGGAGAGGCTTTTTATTAATGTTATGTTTATAATAAAATCTTTCAAAAAAATTTCTCGCCTTCGAGTGACATCAAGGATAAAGAATTGCATTGCAAATATAACCTATATTTCATTCCTTATGCTCTTTCAAATTTTTGTTCCTCATAGTTTAAAGCTTCATGATGATTTTTGCATATTCTGAGAGTTCATCGAGTTATGGCATTTTCTGCACTCCCTGAACCCATTTTTGTTAGGTTGGATTAGGTTTGGTTAGGTTAGGTTAGGTTAGGTTAGGTTAGGTTAGGTTAGGTTAGGTTAGGTTAGGATAGGTTGAATTAGGTTAGGTTGGATTAGGCTATGTTAGGTTACTTAAGGTTAGGTTGGATTAGGTTAAGGTACGTTAGGTTTGGTTAGGCTAGGTTAGATAGATTAGGTTAGGTAGATTAGGTTAGATTGGACAAGGTTAGGTTAGATAACGATAGGTAAGTTGTTAGAAAGGTTGCGAGAGATAATTTCAAAAAATATTTAAAAGAAACACACTTTGAAGCAAAGATCTCCTCTTGCCAGCCTTAGACCTATTACGAATATTCTATGCTTAACCTTAACCATCACTGATAACAATGATATCTAACTTTATAATAAACCCATCTAAAATATTTTATCCAGATCCAATGGCTTATCTATAACTATTTTATTATGCTTGTCAATTCATAAGCAGACACATGAAATTTCAGTTAATATCATTATTGACTTACTAAGAGTGAAATCTATTGCCAATGCAGAGCTTGAACTTAGAAACATTTATTTGGTGGGCTACGGCCTATGTTAACCTTATCACTTAGCGCTTTAGTCTGTAACTCATCAATTTTAAGAAATAAAGCCTTAAACATATAAGCTACTCCACAAAATGATGCATTCAATTCATTTTGCTTAGCTCGAAAGTTTGTGGGGCGTTCATCTGTCGTGTAGTTGTCGGCTACCAGCATCAAAAAGAAACCAAATCATTGACCAAATTGAATCGATTGACTTGTAAACGTAAAGCATTCAATTGGAACCGTATCTAACGGCAAGACGACGACGAAGAAGGAACACAAATTGGACACCTGTGTTCGTATGTGTTTCTGCGTTTGTGTGTGAAATTCAGGTGATAATATGCCCGCCATTTTCGTAATGGAAAGTAATTATTGTCTGCGGCAACGAATTACAGTAATCGTCATAAAACGTTTCCCCATGGCTGCCTGAGGTAACGAGTGAGTGAGGTGAACTAACTAAAGGTAACTTACTGAGGCAACAATTGAGGGCCGTACTGCAAAAGAAACGCAAAGCCAATAAAACTACAACAACAACAATGAAAACAACAACAACTGCAACGGCATGCCTATAATCAAGGGAAATAACATTTTCAAGCAGCGTTAAAACTAACATTAATTATGTCGGACGATCGGTCAGCCGTCAGCGTAAATAAAGAGCAAATTTTTGTTGGTATGAACCGCGTCGCATTACATTTCGAGATCCTTTTATTCCGAAAATAGTGTGTTTTCGTTTGAATTTTTGTTCGTTTTGCCATTTTATTAACTGTCTACTTCGCACGGTGGTGTTGGTGCGTGCGCATGCGCAAATTTATTCAACGCGTAGGATGGTATTGCTCAATCACTGGTCGAATAAATCACTTAATTAAGTGAAGATGCTTGAACTTTCTTAGATTATCAAAGATTGTTTATTTTCAAAAACAGTAAGTCTTTATAGATTTTCGACACAAATTGCACTTTTCGGGAGACTCAAAACAAAAGGGAACAATATAGTGTACTGAAGTACAACATGAGAGCAGATCGAACATCAGGAAAGAATTGATTGCACTAAAAATAAAAACAGCTTTTGGGATATATCGTCGCATGACACTTTAACTATCTAATCAAATCTATTTCAGTCTATCAGACTTATTTGTCATATAGCCTCAAGGATTGCTTATTCATGTGATGGTAGCGCTTCCAGTCAAGGCCGCTTCGAGCTTTCTGAACTTGGCTTTCTGTACGAGGCATATTTAAGTTAAAAATATCAACAAAATGAGAATGACTTACAAGGTCCCTCCAAAATATTATTCTGCTAGTACCCAAAATAGTACTCTAAATATCCGGCTTCCATCTCATGAGTATGAAATAGAAGTCCAAGAAGTTTCTAAGCATCATGGTGTTGCAACTTTTCTGGAAATATAATTAAAGGCCGACTATAGAATTCATCAGCTGACAATGATGAACGTCATAACATTTGCGAAAAGTAAATGGCTTTAACTTTGGACAGAGAGTGGAGAATTGAAAAACTATTTATCTCCTGTCAATAATTTTCGTCGTAGTTGATGAAAAAGTAAGCCAGTAATCTGTAGCTCATTACATTTGATGTCGAGATCAGAAGGTTGATAACTTAATATTCTTCTCTCTTTCAAGCAAACATTTTTAAAATATTTGTTACATAACTTATGACATGATGGGCAAAATTTTGGAAGCAAGAACCACTTACTACAAAGTCAATAAAAACAACAACAGAAAAAAATCCCACCCTAAATTTGATCTCGATAACAAAAACAAATCAGTACTGAACCAAAAGCCCATTCCAAGAATCAAACAAGAACAACATGAGTGTATAAATATAACTACACTGATCAAACGAAACGAGACAAACTGTCCTCAATATACGCATTGTTGTTTCCTTGTTCGCTCGTTTCGGCACTACGATAAAAATGTGCGCAGCAATAGTGAGTGCATGTGTTTGTTGTTTTGGTTATTTATCCTGAGAAAAACAAACTGTTTGTTGTAATGAGCACCAAATGGCTAATTTTTTGCTCATCGCAGGCTTATGCTATAATTACTTCTCCAGTGTCTTGCCACCTCCAGAGCAATTGGGTAAGAAGAGGTTAGGAAAGGGAAGGCAAGTTGAGACCAAAATATTTAGACATTGTCCAAAGCAAAATCTATGGCAGAGCGTTGGCAAGAAAAGTGTTGTGTACAGTTTGCACACTTATGTACGTAGGTACAACCTATGCTGAAAGGATAAGTAAAGAAGATACCTCCTTCTTGCATGAGCCACCTCAAATCATTTTCGACATAGCTGAATAGATTTCCACGGGAAGATAAGGCCCTTACATTAATATTATTTTCAGCAAGTAACTTTTTCTTTTATGACATGAAACCACTGTGCGTAGCGATATTAAGTCAGAGCAAAATGTTGTGAACATCGCAAACATTCAAGGCATGTTGAAAAAATGCCAGGTTTTTCAATTCATCAAAGTTTGAGCAACGCCCGAATTTTGAAAGGCTTTAATGGTAGTACACACCATTGGAACTGGTTCACTCCTTAACGTTTGGCGTGTAGACAGTTGCCCTGCGTTTTTATTAAGCCATTTTTTTTTTGCTTGTGATTTTAAAATATTTGAATTCTTTAGCTCGAAAGAAAACAAAAAGTGAATTAAAAAAAATTTAGGAATCGCCCAACAAATGCCGTTTCACTACTTCACTTCCCTGGGCAAACTTCAGTTCTGCTATGCTATTGTGATGCGAGGTGATCGTTTGTGTCCAAACTCATCATTTTGAGTTGAATTAAGCGACAGACATTGGTGACGCCTGCGTTCGACAGAAGGCAAAATTGAAAAACTGTTGCAAAAATAAAGACTTTAGGCACCTCGAGCCAACAACCATTCCATTCCATTCGATTCAGCCAGCCAAAGCACACGTAGGCACGTACATGTGGAGCTTTCGTACTCGTACATTCATAGCCTTGTTGCACGTTATAGCAACGTTAACGTTAATAAGAAATTAATGTCTTGATCATTTTCGATCGTTATGTAAATCAATCAGGCAAATTATACCTCAGGGGCTTGCCACAATAATTAGACCCTATTCGTAATCATACGTAATACATAATACGAAATACGAGAACGTAACATAAAAACAACAATTTCTGAATATTGTATGAAATGTGCATAAAGGTGGACATACATTTTGCTGAGGACAATAAAAGGACATTTGACTTAGAAAATTTACTACTTAGCGTGTCTTAAAGATTAAGTGCAATTCTTCTTTAAGACTCATTGGCTGATTGGTTTCTCAGGGAACGCAGGGGACGAGAATTCGAACAATATTTTCTTATAGATGGCTTGTAACGTCGTCGTCAACTTACAGAGACATATGTAAATACAAGTCATAGCAAATTGAGCTTCTTAGGAACTCCAACGATTTCGGTGCTCCAATAACTCTCTAAGTGTAATGCTATTCCTGGTGCAGTGAGAACGATTATTTATTTTTTTTTTTGAGCGACCAAACTTTTGGTCCAGCAGGTTAACTTGGGCTGGCTATATTTTCTAATACGATCTGTATATTATCTTGGAGTAAGCAAAAAAGCTTACTTCAGGCGTACCGCAAGGCGCGAATAACCGATAATCCTTATCCCGCCCCTAAGCCTCTGCCACACCTGTCGATTGCTCCCTTCGCCTCCCCCTCTAGCTATGCCAGACACATACATACCAAGCAGAAAAACCAAAATCTTGGGTCACATTCCGCGAATAACTTGAGAACACCAGTTAAGTTCCAACGGTATCTACCCAGATATACTGTAGAAGACTGGGAAACAGTAATGCCATGACTGGAGCAATTTAGTCATATCGTTAATGAATGGAAATAGGCAATAGTGATACAAATGACTACAGACCGACTGGCTTATCATAATTTCTTTTAGAAACTATAGGAGGGGCTATTGCTTAACTTGTTTAAGCACAATTACCGTGCACGTAGATAGATCTATCGGCTGTTTATAAATGAAGATTGAGGCAAACATTCTTTGCTATGGTGAACATTGACTGACTCTATGAATGCCAATGGATCAATAATGGTTCGTAGCAGTCTAGAACAAGTGACCAGCGATATGCTTCAACGAAGAGTCATACCTTCTGCTTTTGAATATGTCTACAATTCTTGTCATGATTTCGATGAGATCCAAAGGCTTATGAACCATTACATATGCCGATGACATGGTGATAATGATAACTAGAAAATGCTTTTCAATAATCGGTACATTCTGAACTGCAAAATTGGACAACGATTTGGGTGTGAATCCAAATAACACAAAACTTGTGCTGCGCATACGATGCTATGGATTCTCAGCTTCGTTATTCGTTAAACGAATGGAACGACACTCATACTCTCAAAGGAAACCAAGTCCTGGACCCTAAGCTTTCTTGGAAGAGGAACTCGGAGGAAGGTATGAAGCAAGCGTTAAATGGTCTATACTAACGTGACCATATGATCCGCGTTTTTTGTTTTCTGCTCCGCGTGGTCCGCGTTTTCATCGATGAAAAATTTGGTGAAAAATATCAGGTCACGTTAGTCTATACGTTTTCAAGCTGGCGCTCGCTTAAAGTGAAATTTGCAATATTTTAGCGTCTGTGTCTGATATATCATCATTCGAAAATAAGAGCCACCCTAACGCTGTAATTTGTTGCCACTGCATGCCGCTTGCGGCAGCAACTGCTGACTGACTGTCTTTTTCAACTACGAGTAAATGTCTTTATTGAAACAAAATACTAAGGATGCGGAAAACACGCAAACTGGTTAGAATTTGTAATGGGTCTAGCGGAGCGATTGCAGCCGTACCCCTTGCCCGGCCGCTGCACACTCCACCCTAACACACGGTACTAACAAGATGCGTAAAAATTATTGATTTCTTTGTTATGTTGCATCGCAATTTAATAACAACATTACGTGTATGTTGGCTCAAAAACCGAGGCCGTTCAGGCCAAACCTTTTTCATATTTTCAATTTAGTTATATTATCCACTTATGAAGACATCCACATCTTGATGGCGATAAAATTTGCTTTGGCATAAATAGTCGAATGTCGAAGAAGGAATGCAAACATTTCATTATGTTCGTCTTATTAGAGGACGGCGTTCTTCCAAGCCAAATCTTAAACAGAAAGAAAATGAAAAACAATGAGTCTTATCGGGCTACATTGTGGTTTCATGCTTTAAATTGATTTTGCGAGAATTCCAGACACTTGTTAGAATAAATTGTTTTCTTGGCTTAAGTTTTTATTGATTTTTGAAGTTTTTATTTTGAGGGATTTTTCTTCAGAGAAAATGACTGAAAAATTAATTGAAAAAATTGCATAAATAAAATCGATGGTACGCTTAACGAAATTGTAATTCCTTGAAAATAATTTTTGATGAGTCTTTATGCAATTTTCCCAATTGTTTCCGGTTAGTTTTTATTTAAGGGGAAATCTGCTATTACATTTTTGAGTTTCGTCATGTATAATATATATTAAACATGAACCACTTCCACTTCAAAATATTAAAAAATTTATCAAAAACTTTAGTAGATTTAACTTTTAAAAATAAAGTTGATATTTATTTGAATTGAGAAAACTCCAAGATCTCAACCTTTGCGTACTGAAATGGAAATGCTTAGTACTGATTATAAATGATAACATTTCCAGTTTTCATTGACTTTTTGACATTTAGTCGCTATTAGAAAGTACGGCACTCGCAAATGAAAAACAATCACCTTCTATCAAGCCTAAAATTAAATTGTCAATTCAATGGTTTCAGACTATTCAGCTATTCCATTGCTTTTTTGTTCTTCTTGCATAAATAAAAAAATCCTCTATCCTAGGTACTTATCATGCCTTTTTTAAGCAGCGCTTTTTGCAAGATTTTGATGAGGTAACACTCGTAAATGTAAAACACAATCCACAAATTTCCCACTACCCCCAATCAATGCCACAGAGTGAACGTTATAACCACAAAACAGACGTTTGGTAAACTTAAAGTAAATGAATTTGGAAAAATGTAACCCCAATTTTTTTCCATTTTTTTTTGCATTATTTTTGTCCTTTTTTTTCACTTACTTTCCATTTGAATAAGTAGATCCTTGGTGAGATTCTTATTAGCGGTTTCTTTTGTTTACAAAATTGTTTTGTTAGAAGTTTTTGAATTTGATTAAATCTGATTAGCAAACAAACTTGCAAGCAAATTAAAAAAAAAAGAAAAATAAATAACTAAATTTAATAGAAAAATGTCAAGTAAATAATTAATTCTCATTAAGTCATTAAGAGATTGCTATCAGTGAGATACTTATACTTTGATAACCCTTTCGTTAGAAGTGGGCTATTGGAAAGTTTCAAGTGTAAAATATTACTTGAAAAAAAAAACAATGTTTCAAAAATAATTAGCATTTATAATATTAGCCAAGAGGGATTTCAGAGTGTGGGCATTTAATGAAATAGTAGTTAAATGTATATAAGATAAGTAAAAAATCGGCTTCGCACTCTGGGCTATCAGGAAGCATGCATTTATGTTGTAGCGATTAAAAGCTTCCCCATGTCGCTTCCTGAAAAAATAGGTCTAACGACAGCTGAAGAAACCCAAGAATAAAATAGGGTTCAGGTTACATTTATTCGAAGTTTCTACTATCAAGGAGTGCCTCAGTATACAAACTTAGTAGCCTAATTAAGTCAAGTCGTAACCATCTGGCTACAAGCTTATAGTGATTACCTGTCGCGCAACGCCAGCGTTTTTAAAGGATATTCAATATAATATATACGGAAAATATAAACAGGAAGCATATGCTTTTATACAGTTTCAGATCTTTAAATTTTGAGGAGAGATCATTTTGATCTGAGTAGTCTTCCACTTCGCTACGACCTGACTGGTTTGACTAAATGTACTCACATTGAATTTGGCAACACTTGCTAGCTCTCTGTATAGCGTTTTGAAGCTTAGGCTTGTAAGGGAGGTGTCACGCTCTCTTGTAGATATTCACCAAATTTTTCTTTGATACTGGACCGAACTATTTCTTGAATTTGTATAAAATTTCATAGTTTTCTAAGTATAGCGTTTTGAAGATACGCTTGCATGGGAAGCGGTTTAAGTGTTTTACATGTATCGACAGTAGTATTTTTAATCCCAAGAAGCTGATTTGAAGGTGTAGCTTGTGCGCCGAATTTCATTGAATATATTTTCTTGATTTTCCCAAAATGCTGATTTCCACAGACAGACAGATTTAGCTAAATCGACTCAGGTGGTGTTGCTGATTAATAAGATATGCACTTTCTATACCTGCCACGCCTCATCCTTTTTGAGTTACATACAGTGCTTGATATTCCTTTTATATCTCGTTAGCTCTGAAATTCGTCTGCACGATAAGTTCACTCCTTCCATTTGACAAAAAATTTGCTGCAACACCAATCTGGTGGACATTTGGGTATCGCTAACGAAGAGCAGTATGGAGAAACCTCCCAACAGTGGTATGTAATTATGAACATTTCAGATCCATAAATTTGTTCTTTATGTCTAATTTATGCTTCGAGCTCAATCAATTTTATTGCTGCTCAATACGCATACTAAGTTGACTTCGAAGCTTCGTTTGTTGCTCTGGAATATTATGTTTTCCCTTATAAATTCTATATTCGAATAATTCTCCCAATTAAATATTTAATTTGTGATTTAGGCCGTTAAGGACATTTCTTTTTAACCGAAATAATTTTAATTGCATCAACTGAGCTCTCGAATAACATTTTCATTTGACTTTAGATGAGAGCCAAGGGACTTACCTTCACTACTTATTCGCCTTCAATTTAAATCAACGAAATTCACTTCCACAACATTTAATGATAATGAATATTTTTTTTTCGTTTGCTTCGCTTCTGTGATTTTTGCTTTGCATTTATTTAAATTTACCGTCAACGATGGCCTAAAGTAGCCAATTACATGAGTAGAGAACAATCTCATACAACACTTTGTTTTCATACACTACCGAATATCAGACTACAGATATTACCACAGCCTGTGAGTATGATACCCGGGGAAAAAGTTTAAGTGTGTGTGTGGGTGTGTGTCTGTGTCGTTTTGTGTAGTTTGCCTTTTTTCGATTATTTCGTCTCCATAGACTGAAATCGTTGCTACTCTACATGAAATTATGTAAAACTTAAGTAAAAGATGAGCTCGTCAAGAATTATGACACCCAAGGGATCTAAACTATGCTTGAAGTCAACATACACACACACAACAAATAACAACTACATACAAGTACAACTAATACAATACGAAAAAAAACAACAGGACCAAAACCGCTACACATTCAACTCCCCTAAAGCTTTACACATATACAGCGACTAATGTGTTAGGGTGTTGCAAAAATATAATTGTTATAAATTATAAGACGGATCTATAGAAAAATCACAATTTTCTTGAAAAAATAATGCAAATGATATACAAAAACATATTGAAAAATAAGTTCAAGTTTTGAAGTTTTTGTTTGTATGGAAAAAGTCACGCCCTCCTGTCGACATTCGCCAACTTTATATTCATAGTTTGTCCTAGTTATCCCCAATAGTTGCGGCAAATTTGGTTACGCTTCATAAAATAGCTCTCTCAAAAGCGTTTTAAATGATTTATTTGTGTTAACAAAATGCATTGGTATGAACCGATTTCATCTATTTGCAATCCCTCGAGCAATGTGTTAAGTTTCATCTAATGATCTCTCTTTGCTTTCCTGCAATCGTGATTTCCACAGACAACAGACAACCGGATATGACTAATTGACTCTGGTGCCGTTGATCAAGTATATATGTATATATACTTTCCATGACTGCCGCGCTCTGGCGATAAGTTTCATTCTGTTATAGTCTTTGTCATTTATAAACATTTGTATGTACCAAGTCTCTTTCATCTGCGTCAAATATTTGCATAGATATATAAAACTTTGGTTTTTTTTCAGAAAGCAGGTGAATCTTTTAAGCTGGTATCATGGTATGGGGACCCATTATCGGGCCTAAAACGATTCTTTTCAGGGTTATAAGCCTCCCTTAGTTATGGCCAAAACTGTTTTTCGAGATATTTTGCGTTGGAAAAAACAAAATTTTTTCCCGAAAATGCGTCAAAAACGGGTACCATGGCCTAGGGACCCATTTTCCAGGGTCACGAGTCTCCCTTAGTTATGTCCAAAACTATTTTTCGAGCTATCGTTCGTTTGAAAAAACAAAATTTGTTTCCGAAAATGGGTAAATGCGAAAACGATTCTTTCCAGGGTCCGCAGCCACCCTAATAATGTCCAAAATCCATTTTCGACCTTTACCCATCGATTGGAACAAAAAAGCCTTTGCTTCGCTTTACTAAAGGAAACGAAATGAAACGGCATTCAGTAGAAGTGATTGTGAAACACACTTGCATTCACAGACTTCGCCATTAGACGGAATGGTAGCTAGTTTCATAAAATTTTCTGTGAGCGGTGAATCTGTGTGAATCTGCTGAGAGTTTCAACAGATTCATGAATGGCAAAAATGATGAGTGGCTCACTGCTGTTCTCTGATATGTACTATGTACCAAGTCTCATTACTCTGCGTGAAATAGTTGTTGACACGCTACTCATACATATAAATTTGATTTTTATCTTATATGAATAGCGTGTCAACAAGCATTTTACCAAACTAAACTCTGTTAACTTACCATATGTTCAAAACTTTATCCATCTGTCTCAAAGAGTTACTGAGCTATAAAAAATTTTGATTTGTTCTTTTATGATAGGTGTGGCACCACATGATGAGTCTGATTTTGTCATCGAGCGAAACTGACCCTAAAAACTTTCAATAATTTTGGTAGGTGGAGAGCCCGCTGTAGAAAAGTCGAGTAAATATGATTACAGAATAAGATATACGGGAAAGATAGTAATGCATTTTGGTGAAACTAACGAATCAATGCTGCCTTGCCAAAGCCCTTACCGATGGCCGAAAATTGTCGAAATTTAGCCAATTTGATATTATGTTTTTTACTGAGCTTTTATATTCAGTACTTTGTGCTTGTAATTTTTGTGGTTTTGGCACTAAAAGTACTGAACATAAAAGCTCAGATATTAATTTTTGCTTTGTTAGAAAAACACAAAATTTACCCAAAAAACCAGTGTTTAGGCCTCTTTGAGATCTATCATTAGACATACATTTTGAGGTGTAATATTACACAGTTTTAATGAAAACAACAAAACTGGCTAAGATACGGGCATTTACGGGCATTTGGAAGGGCTTTAGCAGGGCAACCCTGGTTGGTTAGTTTCACTAAAATGCATTAATATCTTTCCCGTTTATCTTATCCTGTAATCCTATACAATCGACTTTTCTACAGCGGGCTCTTGGGGTATGAAGTCATTCGCGAAAGATAAATAAGTCGCGAGATCCGCCTCTAAAATAACAAAAACTCTTAGCTGTGTTAAGCAAAAGCTGTTGCTAACTTTGGACTCGGGTTTAAAAATGTCTATCAAAATCCGACGTTATTAAACGTTGGCAAACTTTAGATCATACTATTAAAAAAAGGAAAATCGCAACACCCTAATCCATACTCATACGTCTCTAAAACTAAAAAAGAAAAACAGAGGGTTGTATGGCAGAGTTCAGCCCTGATTTTGTTCGCTGAGGCGATGCTGAGGGACAGATATGGCCGCTTGTGTTTCTCGATATTGAAACAGATTGCCGCTCTTGGAAAAAATTGTGGTTTACAATTTGGAACAAATGGCAGCGTCAGTTGCTGCTCGTTCGCAGTTCACAGCTCCAGCGGAGGACGGGAGAGGACGACACTGCTTGATGGTTGATGGAGGGCACTTTGTGGGTTGTGGTGGGCAATACACAAGTCACTTACAAGTCGAGTTTTTTTCCGGATCAATGTTTGCCTGTTATACACACTTGAATGTAGAAAATGCAGAATATGGAAAAGACGTTTGGCCCAAAGCGGGGGATTGTTGAACAAGTAATTTGTTGCCTCGACAGGCGTTTATCCTCGTTACAACAACAGCAACAATAGCAACAACTACAACAAGTGTTGTGGGCGGCTTATGGGTGGTTTTTAGTAGTTCGCAATGTGACTTTTGCGAGGGTGTTTTATGTTTTTTGTTGTTGTTTTTCTTGCTAAGGCTGCCTCGCAAATTGGAAAATTGGTGTGATTTTGCGTTTTGTTGTGTTGTTTCGTTTGGATACGGCTGTTGGTTCTCGTTCTAATAAACTTAAATGAAGCCAATATTGCGGGGTGGTTTTAGGTTAATATGGCAACGATAAAATTGAATTGAGCGTTTTAAGGATTCGACAACATTTTATTATGCTGTTGAAATAAACTTTGTTAAGGTTTAATGTTGTCGTCGTAAGCAGATGTATGTATGTACTATATATGCTTTCCCTGCATTTAAAGAAAGATAGAGAAAGGCAGCTTATTATTAGTAAATTTAGTCGTAGCCCAAATATATTTTGAAATTGAAAGAAATTAATTTTTGATTCTTTATCAAGATATATCGCAATATAACTTGACGGAGGACGATTCCAAAAATCAAGAAAAATATGTAAATTCCCATTCCTCAACTCAAAATGTGCTTGAGTATAGCATTCGGAGATATTGTGAGTCAAAACTCAAATTTCGAGCATTAAAAAAATTTTCAGAGTGTCCAGTACAACTGGATTTCAATTGACGTCTTTCTTGGCTTAATATTTACATTTTTTGTACATAATATCTATAGCTATTATGATGTCTGGCTCGTTGGAGTGTCGGTTTGCTTCAATTTTTGATAATTCCAGCGCATAAGTAAACTTGTGAGCAGCCATAAGGTACACTGAAATATCTTTTGATTAAAATATCCGCAGTTTGGTTTGCGTTGATATTATTCTATATTTATTGGAGTTGTGTCAAGAGACTTTCCTCTTGTTAATTCCTTGCTATGACATCTGCGGTACTACCTTTACTACTGAGAACGCTGAACTGATGCTTAATAAATTATTATAGTTCATGTTATAATTTAAAGGAAGCGCTCTTGTCGGCATTGCTTCAGTTTTCACTGTTAAATTTTGTTGCTTATCATTAGCTATCTAAATCTGTTAAGTTCGTCGAATCAATAACAACTCGAGAAAATTCGAATAGCGACATAAGGTACCTAATGAGCACGTTACAATTCCAACAGCCTGCTCTTGGATCGATCCTCAAAGCGATTCAGTAAGACAACAAGCGTGCTAAACGACTCCTCGCGTTGTCAATACAAAAATTCAGTTGTCGAGAAAAACGAGATGCATCTGGTGCAACTTCGATCTTGATGACGTCAGATGATGACCCAACAATGTGTTCCATTTAGAATGCAGATTAGCAGCCTTTGCTCGAACTGACTGACCTGGACAAATAAACAATGCTGTTTCTACCATTTTTACAACAATAAAAATAACAACTAAATTCTAGTCTTTATGGATAGTTCGAAAATGGATGATAAACACTAGAATTAACAAGATATCGGCCATAACTTTCTCCAAGGGCGTATCGCGCGCATCGGGCGCCCAGGACAAACAACCTACCCTACCGCAGCAAATGATATACACAGTGGTCGGCACTAATATTTTTACAAATATGTGTGTTTTAGTGTTCTCTTTGCAATGGTTAACTGTCAAGGCTAAGGGATATGTAAAAAAATATCACATGCTAGGCGCCAAAAAGAACAAAAAATCTGACTATTTTGTGGGTGGCATAAGAATTTTGACAATTTTTATGGCATAAGTTTAGTTTGGGAGTGGCTCTTATTTTTTTATACGAGGCTTTCAATACTGAACACGAACATGGAATCAAAAGTTGACATTTGATTGTGTATCGTAAGGCAAGGTGTGTAATTATTGTTACGATCGCTCCCATCGCATTTAATTTTCCAGATATTTGTCATTTTGGGCTTGCAAATTTATACATTGGCTCTTTTAATCGAGTGATTAGCTATTTTCAGCTCACTTACTCAGTTCTTTTGGCCGTGCCTGCCCCAAAGCAAACGTCATCGCTATCATGGCGATAGAATGTTCGAAGACTTAGGCATGATAGCAAATGCACCATAAAAAGAGCTTGTAAAATTTATTCGTATCCAGTGAGTAGTTTTCATGAATCATGATCTCCAGCATGACTCATGAAAGTGCGGGCCAGATCCTTCGAGAAGAAACAAAATGATATTATGTGAGTCTATAAACGCACCAGAGCTTGAGGTAGTTTCGATCATCCCTGAAATAACATTTGACTAGGAGGCTTACCACACATTTTGCCATCACAAGCGACATTTTTAAGGTCTTCGAGTGTTTTAGCCATTTAGCATCCTGCTTAAACCTACCTAATCTAGTGCGTCTGTCGTAAATGCTTGGACTAAATATTAATTAGTATTAAGCGAACATTATATATTTTTGAAAATATTTTATTATGATTCGATTATTCTGTGTTATTTCTCCTTATTATTCATTGATGCTCTATAGAGGAGGAAGTTTCTTTCTTCTTAAAGTTTCCGAAACAAAGAAAGACTTAGTTCCATTTAATCGAACGATAGGAAGAAAAAAACTTTATTTAATTATGGCTTATTAAAATGTTCCTGCTCTAAAGTAGAACATTAATTACTTAAAACTGAAAATTGCTCATATCCGGCGCAAAGAAACAGCTCCACTGCCTAACATCGCAAACAAAACTAAGAATTTTACCTGCAAACTGAAAACCCAAGAATCTTCATATCCAAAACCATCAACAACAACTTTCAGTTACAAATAAACGTTGTTGCATAGATTTTTTGAGCTACAAATTAACTTGTTACAAAAAAGCAAAAGAAAGAAAAACACAAAATTTATCAATCTGCTCACAAGAATGCAAGAGTGTTTCTTTGAGCGCCTGCGCCTCCACACGCCCATTAAATGTTAAATATATTGACGAGAAAGAGAGCAGTGCAGGAAATTAGCTCCCATTAGTCATTTTTATTATTTGTATAACATTTTCTTCTCCAGAAAAACAAAAAAAAAAAACAAAAACAATTTGGGACGTCGATTTTCATTTGGAATAAAAAATTATCATTTTTGGGTAGCTACTTGCTCTGAGGAAGCTGATTTCTAACTACTTGTACATCAGCCAACACATCAAATTGAGTTGCACGTTCGAACGTTTCGCCCAACTAACATTTCCATTGTCGTCTACGAGTATTGTTGATTGTCGAAATCGTATACGTGTAGCTGCGGCCACTTAGGTCGGTGGTGCGTCATTTTAATTAACTTTTCTTCAGTTTCGTCTTTAAACTGCCTCCTTCGCCTGCAATCAAGTAGTTTGTCCGACCGTACAAAGAATGGCCGTCCGTCAGTCATCACATTCCAAAAATTGGTATTTTCTCAATTCGTTTGTCTTTCTTTCTAATGATTCTTTTTTTTGTTAATTTTCTGGACTGCGTTGGGGCAATGATGTATTATTTAATTGTTTACATTTTTTTACATTCACAAGCGTTGCCCATGTGTAGAAAATAAATTGGATTAGACAAAGTCATGTGAAGTTTTTCATTTCAATCAAGATAACTTCAGAGATAGTTATGTTTTCAACAACTACAAATGTATCCAGCAAAGTGTACTCAAAAAGTAATTGGGAAATTTTGCTTCAAAGTTGATAAAAAAAACTTGTTTTAAAGAAAATATTTTTCTTTTTAAATGATATCGTTCAATATAGAAAACGAGTGAAAAAGTTCTAATGAAATATTAAGAATAAGTTAAAAATTTTACCCTAAAAGGGTTGGACAATAGGGTATGACTCGACCCATAAGACGAAACAGTTAAATTGCTATTCATATTTCAAGTTGTGAAATTTGGTGTATGGGCCCAATTGTCTGCGTAACGTTTAGGTGAGATACAACGGGAAGTGCACGGGCAGGGCTGCAGGTTGATCTTGTGCTAAATAGCTAAACATTTTAATTTTTTCATTTAAATTTTACTGAACAAAAACAAGTCATCAGTTCGTTAAAAGTAAAATTAAGAACATTCCAGGTGCCAAACGTAAAATCAAGGACGTTTTGTGGGCTTCGAGTACGCAAAAACATCCGAAGCAATTTCATCTGAATCGGAGACATTTTGAGGACATATGGTCACCACAGGTCAGTAATAAAGTCATTGGCATATACATACATAAATAATGTAGCCATCTCAAACTCTGACATTAAGCTACCCTTAGAAAAATACCACTTAATAACACTAATTTTGAAGGGCCTTAGTGGATTAATTGCATTATTATTGGGATAAATTAGATTACAAAAATATTATAGTACACGAAAAAAGTTTATTAAGTTTTTTTTTCACAAATATCTTACATAAACTTATTTGAGTAGGCATCTCAAAATTGATATTTCTGCAACAGATTTTTATACCACCATTTAGATAATTCTAATCAGTACCGAAGTATTCAGTGGGTCCGTGTGGAACCCAAAAAAGTTCTAGTCCATAGAATTCATGTGTACACATACTTGCTTTTATTTCGATTGAAGTTGGCTTTTGTAAAACTCTCAAATATTCTCGTGCAATCTGGAAATTGATCGAAACTTCTGTTTGGCAATGCTCAAATGTTTCGTAAAATAAATTTTCGGTCTTTCATTTGATATAACATGAATTTTTAGCTCTTATATCAATATTTGACGCTTCCTTTTACGCACAATGCTTACTTTACTTTTGCTCTAGAGTTTAGTCGCTCTTAATCTGGCCAGCTTCATATTAGTCTTTGCTTTCTTTTATCAGTGTTTTTTTTGAAGTGTTTTTTTTATTTTGGAAAATTATGTTTGGAAAATTCTGGAACATCGTAGTATTTATGTTTGACAAAATATGTTAAAGTTGTTTATGGCAGAATTGAATTATTTCAGGGAATTGTAATGTTGGCTCATGACAACAGTGAGAAACTTTTCCTATTTTCTTCATTACCAAAATCTGGCATGCGTAGGTGATGATGATAGATATAATTTTGTCCACTACATTGGCGCTAGAGCGGTGATAACACAGATGTCTTCTTGAACAAGTGATTCTCACCAGTTGGAGCATTTAGTTTCGGAGTATTTTAAATATCATTGATCATGGCATTAATTTATTTTCGATGTGCTTCTTACCCTGGTCTACAGTAGATATTATACAATAAAAATAAATTTTTATCTATGAGAACTTACAGGTTGGCTTAAACTGACTTGATTAATGATTGATGATATTTGGATAGATACATTTCTATGGTACTTCGAACATTTTTTAATTATCCCAAAGGTTTTTTTTATAACATCTTAAATGCATTGCTATTTACATTTGTAAGATATCTGACACAACACTGGTCTTTCACAGAAACAACAAAAAGAGTTTGTTTTCTTTAGGCCAAAATAATAAATGATTGTCTTAACTGACGTACAAGCCAAGTGCCGGTCTCCACACGATCGCCTTATTATTTTTATGTTTTTATTACAGATCGACGTGCTTACTATTATTGCCAGAAAAGGAAAAAAGAAGAGAAGGAGTAGCAGGAAAAGTGGTTCCGAAACTCCAATTAAATAGTAAAAAATCAGTAAAATTATAATTGCTGTAATTGTATAGCATCAGGCAGCAGCATTTGAGAGAAGCATTACGCCGCGGGACAATAACTACCGTAAGATCATTACGAAGGGCTAACAATGGGTATCAGCACCTCGGATGCTCTACTTAATGACTCTATTTGGATTTTGTGGTTGAAATATAGAAATTAATATGAACAGATACATATGAACGTTTAACGCAAAGTACAGTGAACTTGAAATTACGATTGAATTTAATCAATTTGTAGCCTCCACAAAATTACGCTGCAGACGGCTCCTACATTTCCAGGACTATTACGATTTTAAACTTTATTAATATACCAGCTTCAAAAGGCTATTGTAAAACCTAATGTTCATGTATTGCACGAACAAAAATATTTAGCCATGTAAAGTAGGCTCCTGACTGCGTAAAATCAAAATATTATCTGAGCTGAAATAAAATAAATTCTAACTGCGCCAAAAAGTAAACAAGTAAAAAATTTTATTAAATTTGTTTGTTTTGCCCCAGACTTTAAGTGTGATGCCAGATATTTTTTTTACGACATTGTCATTTCCTGAGCTATTTTTGAATTTATTTCTGATTTATGTGATACCCACAAACTTGTTATAAAGTTATCTCTTCATTCGCAAGCCTAGACATAAGCTTACATGGCGTTTACCCAGCGACACAGAGATGTGAATTCATAATTTCGCACTGGCAAATCTTGGTGAAATAGTTTTTTCGCACAATGAGAAGCGCAATCTCCGTTTTGTTCACTTTCGTGCTGTGGCTAAAGTTAAAGTACGAGCGATGGAATACGCAAAGGCTCCAGCCACCTATATCAGCGTCTTGTAATTGAACCATACAAAGACTAAACCGAATTTATTTATAATAGTGCCATCGATTCCGGCTCATCAGATGACATCAACCATGAATGGGCAAACCTAACGAGATACTTGGTCTACTATGCCAACAGTACTAGTACTGCTGCTGCTTATTCAACCTGATTGAGCTTTTTGTTTTTTTGCTTGTATGCAATAAGCTTGCCGTAGCTAGTTAAAAAGCTACCGTCAAAACTTTTTTCTGATTTCGCTTAAATTTTTTGAGCTTATACCCAATCTTATGTTGTTGTTACCAGTTCCCGACGCAAATTTTTGTGTGCATCTCTGCTTTAGAGTATTGACTACTGTTATCTTTAATCGTATTCAAAGCAAACCTGTGAAATCATTACGTTAACACACTGGCGTCAGTTCGGTAGGGCTGGGGAGGCCATTGCACTCCCCCAAGAATCTGATACTAGATGAAATTCAGTACATGAATTCAAGAAAATAATCTAATAGTGGTGGAATTATAACTCGTGCCCCCTCCCCTCCCCCCCCACGTTTTGATGCAGTAACGCCACTGCGTTCACAGCAGTGGCTCTTATATGGATACTCTTTTCCATATATGCGAACGACTTCTCAACTGCCTTTGATAGCATATATAAAAAGTCAATTTGGAATGCACTGGAAACATACAAGGTCGTTTTATATAGCCAATTTTATTTCTACAAGTGCTAAGTCGCACTCTTACTGGGAATTAGGGGATTCAATTCTTATGGTATCGTCATGTTGTTATGATATACAAACCAACTTAGAGATCAGGCAGCCTTAACATTCATCAGGATTTTCTAAACTTAGCAATATCAAGAAGGGCAATATCCATCAAGCTCTGAATGTTTAAATCAAATGTTCAATCCTTGTGCTTTTCAAGTCAGGGTCACTCAAAAGCAAACTGACGCTACGATTAGAAATCTTTGTAAATTTCTACCTGAGACGGATATTGAGGATTTCTGGGCTTACACGATCTCGAATCATGAACTTAATTTGGCTGCCAACCATACTCCTATCTTAACTTAAGCTGAGAGAAAACGTAGCAATGGATATACCACACGATCAGGAAGGACGACGGGGAAATTCATTGATCAGTGGTGTGGTGAGACCCGACCCAGTATATAGTCGTGCTTAATCTTAGAGACTATAAAATATGGCAAAAAATTAAATTGACTGGACAGTATAACACAAACAACCAGGCATCAAAATAGCCACAGAAATGTTGTTCTAGACCTCCGCTCCTAAAGGCGTTATAGGTTAGCAGTAGGGAAACGCGGGGCTGATTTTGGCACTCTAATTCTGAGAATAGTAACTAGTCCAGACATTATTTTTTTTGTCTTCTAAGCTTTCTCTCTCCACTGTGCATTGGCTGAGCTTGTTGAGTTCATCCTCCAGCGTTGTTAAAAAAAGTAATGAGTGAGTGTTAAAAATGCAAAGGCGGCATTAAAAAAACTGTAAATTATTTGGATCTAAGTCTCTTGCACACCTTAACTAAAACATGTAAGTATCATATGGAAAGACAAATTCGTAAAAATATTTGTTGGCTTACAAACTAGAGTCAATTTTCTAAAAAGTGTTAAAATCAGCCCCACCGTCCCCTAGTATTAACTTTTTTTTGTAAATTTTATCTGAATGAGCAAACAAGTCGCAATTCTTGCGCTTAGTGTTTTTAATGAAAGCTTGCAGTGTGGAGCTATTAATTTTTGGCAATATGTATTGCCAATAATATTGCCGAAGCATTTTTGTTGACAACCTATCTGGACTCGCAATTCTTCCGGATAACTTTAATATCTCGTAGTCGGGAGCCTACTTGAAGCAGCTCATTTATATGTACACACATATATGTATAATTACATACACATATAACTGCGCAAATGCACACCATTGGGGCGAAATTTTAATTTGGGAATTGATTAAAATTGTGTGATTTCAACTTTATTGGTAAATTGAAAATCAGCAAAATTTTATTAAAGTTTATTGTGCAGACAAAATTATACGCGTTGTTTATTGATTCTGAACAATAGTTTGTGCATGCGTTTATTGCATGAATTTATAATAAAGTTATTATTTTATAGAAATCAATAATTTCAATTTAATTCAACTGGTTAGTTTTCAATATAATGAAGCAAATGCGGTATTGTAAAGAAAATATGCTAATTGCATGGTGGCGGTTGATTAAAAAAAAAAAATTCGAGGGTGTAAGCATGCAAATTTTCCGTCTGGCAATATTGGTAATTTGATTTTAATTGCTGCTGGTTTTTGTAAAACTCGAAAAATTAAAGTTTTTTAACTTTACTTACATAGGTAATTGGCGTATATCAAGTTAAGAGATGATGTATGTCCGTATAAATTTCAAATTTCTAGAACCGTGCATATCTGCAGATCAGACGAATTTAAAGATCGTTTAATGCTGGTTCGATGGTCGCAAAAGTTTGAATATCTTATTCGAGAGATTGAGTGCTAAATATCACCCTCAATAAGTTTTAGTGCAAGTGGAAACGAAATCTATCACTACTTAGCTTCCAGTGGTAATAGGATTCAAACTCCGCTATGACTAAAAATTTAGAGGAAATTCTAATTGCAATTTTTCTTAGTTACTTAGATACTGAGTTTTTGAAATTTATATTACTTATCCGGCTAACCGGCAAGTCGTTAAAAATTATAAAATAAAGGGTAAACAAAAATTTGCTTATGAATTATAGAGAAGAGTATCAAGTTACTGATATTGAAGACGAATTTTAAATTGCTGGGTGATTTATTTGGAATATTAAAGTTTTGAAATCATTATAAGGGAAAACAACCTCTGCTTGCGCCGTTCATAGGTTTGATCTTCGAAGCTGAAATTTTGTGTGAACTATTTTTAATCCCAATGCAACAAAATTTTTCAAAATAAACAGTCTAGTTCATATACATATATTTTACTGGCCAAACTAGTTTTCCTAGGCCAAAGTCGTATGCAATTTAATTTTAATACAAAAGCACTGTGAATAGCGAAGCCAATGTTGCATGTAATATAGACCGAATGCCGTCACGAAGCCGGTATATGACATATTGGAGAATGTAAATCCTGAGCCGCGGCCGAAGGCCGCCCAGTTACCCTCATTTATCACATGCATACAATACATACTTTGCTACTGAAATCTGAAGTAGGTGTCAGGGCCAAGCGCATCAAAGATAGGTGAGAGACGGTACAGCATTCAGCATTCAAACTTGGAGACAGTGGTGTCAATTCAGTAGGGCTGGGGAGGGCATTGTCCTCCCCAAGGAATTGATACTAGCTATTATTCAATAATTCAATTCAATAAACGCATCTAATAGTGGTGGAATTATAACTCTCGCTCCCCCCCCCCCAAGGTTTTGGTGAAGTGACGCCACTGCTTGGATATGAAGATGGAGAAAGACATTGGTCCCAATCTTGGAGCCTGAATAGAGGGCAAGCACGGAGTAGTCTCAGCACAAAGAAAACACAGGTACATATGTACCTTAAACAATTGTCACCCCAAACCTCAATAAATGCCCAGAACCATTTTGCCGTCGCCGAATCCTTTGCGCCTGAAAAGTAGTCTTCTGTATTTATTGAGATGGAATATTAGATTATAAATGTATATTGATCATGGGGTTATCAGTGCCCAAAGGTGTTCAGGTAATTTCAAATTAGAAGTAAATATTAAATTGTACTTGTACTGTACTTGGGTCGTTGTACTATGTACCTTTAGCCTTGTACCTACTGTGTGTACTCTTATTTAATACTAAGCCTGACCAAAGGTGATGTCATCAATCTGGTACCACGGGTTGTCAGGAGCTACTAGGACGTCAGTCCTTGCCTGGCATATGCCAGGTGTCCTCTGGGGGTGCATCGTAATGTCTGTGATTGAAATACAAATTGCGGGGAGAGCAAAATGTTACGCTCAGTGTGGAGTTACATTTTCTCAACCTGGTGGCCTAGCCCAAAGACGGCAAGAAATGCAGATAGATATTGACACAAACCAAGGGTGAAGTTAAAGCCTCAACTGCAACTTTACTTGGTGACTGTTTTAATCGCAGTCGTCCTTAATTAAGGACGTATGTGTGTATAATAATTCGAGTGTGGCACTGCACATCATGGCCTTAAGCCTTTTATGACAGGCAGTCACGTAAAAACACAAAACAGCTAATTTCTCTTTTTTTATTGGATACATTTTAATCTTTTTATGAAATTTCAATTGTTGAGGGTATGTATATGGCTAAAAATTCACTTGCACTCCAAAAAATACGTGTCCGGTAGGTTTGACTTCGTCCCGGGCGAAAATTGGGTAAATATATGGCTGTCAGGATTCAGCCCTAATCGACTCGAAATTTTTTTTTAAATACCTAAGACAATGTAATAGCGTAATAACAGGTGGGAAAGGGGGTTTTATTGTAATTGGCAGTCTACGGCTGCGGCTCAGGGTATGTATATGTTGACGGCCAAACTAGTTTTAGGTCAAACTAGTTACCGTTAAGCTTAAATATATGCAATGAAATCTTAATTCAAAAGCACTGAGGCTAGTGAAAGTTAAGGCAATAGCAAAGTAAGACAATAAGACTTATCAATTCATTTTATGCATGGCAAGTGTAAGTAGGCGGCTTTCAGCCGCAACTCAGGATTTATATCCTCCAATATGTCCAATACCGGCATCGCGGAGGCTTTTGGTCGCGGTTTAGTCCATAATATGTGCAACACCGGCTTCGCTATCCACGGTGGATTTTGCATTAAAATATAAAGTGCATACTTTAAGGCATACAAATCAACTAGTTTGGCTTAGGATAAACTAGTATATACTAAAAACTAGTTTGGCCCGTAACATATGCACTTAGTTATATTTCAAGTCAAACATCCTGAATCCATATTATCTTCTTCGGAACTGAGAATGATTTTTCTTGTGAGAACTTTACTAAAATACGATTGCTCGAAGCTTAACTTAAATGATATATTTTGTATCATAACATAACTTAACTTATTATATCTTAGCTCACATTAAGTACAAAACTTAAATTTAGAATCAATATATGAAACATTAAAACATAATTACAATTTGATACTAAGTGATTGTTGTTGTTGTTGTTGTTAAATAGTGTGTTGCCGAGAGCGAAAGGATTTCTCAAAGCGATGCAATCTTTTGAGTTCTTTTTTAAAATATCTATTTTAAGAAAAATGTTTTCTCATTTTGGTACTGTTAAAATACTGATCGAAAACTTAAGCGAAACTATTCCAAGCTTGAGAGATGAATTCACAGTGATTTGGAACGATATTGATAAAGAAAGGCTTTCCGTAGGCATTGAACTTACACAAGACAAATGCAAAAGAAAAGTTTCAAAAAAGTTATATGTTTCGAAAAATAATGCTGAAGATTGTTTTCAAATCCACGACGAAAAATTCAAAAGTCAATAGTTTTGTTTGTTTTTTGTTATTGAAAGTTTTTTATTATTGAAAGTAAGGTTCGACACGAAAGTTTTCACTTTTCTTAGCAAGGCGGAAAAGTTCGTTTTTGGATGACAAATTTCAGAAGGAAGTAAAGGAAGTTTTTTGGTTCAGATATTGACATGGATCGACTAATTTTACATAGAATGCTCTTAGATATTTTGCGAGCTAAAAGACTACTGTACATTTTTTGAAAAGTGATAGATTTGTTACCAGAATTAATGAAATTTGTCAAATCGATGCAGTGGCGTCACTTCACTAAAATTATAAGTACACCACTATTAGATGGGTTTATTGAATTAATGTTTTGAATAATTACTAGTATCAGATACTTTAGCAATGCCCTCCCCAGCCCTACTGAATTGACGTCACTGAATCGATGGTAACGTTGTTTATGACGAAATGCGCATCCGAAAGATCGTTTTCGATCTTTTGAAGATTGTCAATTTATTTAAGGAGTGCTATGACCAAACACGGCCTAACACTTTAAGTTTTGAGCTATAAATTATGATAACAATTGTGAATTTGTTGTGTTCATGTGATTTCATCATATACTTTTAGATTTTCATACTTTTTGATGATTATGAATCTACCCCCCCATCGCATGGAATGTCAATTGAAAACATTTTTAAAGTTATGCCCACCAGTATTTTTTATAAGTCACCGCCTCTGCGACTTTACATGAAAACTTCATTTGTTTATAACATTTACTTTGTTGAGAGAAAAAGTTAAGAATATTTCAACAAAAAATTTTTTCAAATGTCGTCCCCCATCATGAATTTAATGTTTGTAGAAACAGGAAAGTACCCTGTTGGCTAAAAAAAAATTGTTGGAGCCGATTAGGGCTGGAGGCAGACCACTGAATATTTACCGAAAATTACTCAAGGTATGCCACTGCATGCTAGTGACTTTAACCTGCCAAGCTTCTGTTCCATTTGCAGTTGGAAATTTTTTTGTTTCTCATACTATTGGCAACTCCAACTTTTTTTTTGGATAGTATTTGTGCGCGAGTGAAAAAATAAGGCAATCTTACAAGCCCGCATTCTTTAAATGCTCTCCGAGATATGGCTTAGAACACTATTCTTTCACTTCCATGTCAGCTCTGAAGCTCATAAGCAAAGAAAAATCTACTAACTCGATAAGTTGATAACTAATTTATTAGAACGACGTCAGTTGGTCTGCCGTCGGCTGCTTATTTTTGACACCAAATGTCTTTAAAGTCAATGCCATGAGAAGTCAGCAGTAGCAGGCTCTTGCTGACCACATGTACTACATGTTTATGCCTTTCGTTTGCGTACGCGGTTTTATTTAACTGACGTTTCGATTAAATGTGGCTGCTTTATCATTGGAGTGCACAGTAGTTAAAAGAGCATGGAAATAAAAAAACTTTCGCTTATACTGAAAGATGGCTAGAGTGTTAGATTGATAATTTGATATATTGAATGTTGAATTATATTGTTAAATTGATATATGAATAACATAATAATTGAAAAATTTATAGATTGACAAATTAATAAATTGTGAGATTGATAAATTAATAGATTAGAAAATTGATTCATTAGTATTATTTTCAATATATCCAAGCCACAGTGCGGAGCACTCAGTTCAATTTTAAGTGATGCCCCGACACAACAACAACAACGTTAAAGAAAATGTATCCAACAACAAGTGATATCGAGCCACTTTTCTTCTTCTCATACGCGCCGAACTACCATACTTCAAAGCAACCAGCAGGGTTGCCAACATGGTTAACACTACAAAGGCGTAAATGAGACAACAACAATAAACATAAAACCTACTACATTACCGAACGAACGTCACCTGTGGTGAGCGCTGCGGCGGCAACACAATACGACGCAAAGTCGTTAACGAACGAAAACGTAAAAGATGAGAGCAAACAGCAAAACTTTGAATGCTCTTCAACTCGACGCAGCGTTGCGCACCTGGTGGTGCAACTGCAAGGGAAAATCATTAACGTCAGTTTTACGTGCGTGTAAGTGAAAAGCGGTATGGAAGAAATAAATAAAAATGGTCTCATTTAACGTAACTTCCCTGTTACCCTGCCGCTGTTACCATTTCTTAGGAAACATCGCATTGGAGTGCACCAAAAAATATGAGCGAATAGTGTGGAAATTTCAATTAACTTTTTAATATGCGACCGACACATTTGCGCTACAAAGTGAATGAAGTGAAAAAGAGATGGCTGGCGCTAACGATAAATATATGGTACGTACAACAAATAAGGCGTGGTCACAGCAAATCATTGCTGGCTGTTGCTATACATAAAATAGTGGGAAATTTTGAGAGCCTTTTGCATAGGGCGCAAGTGCGAACTCTTAGTGACGCAGTAAAGACAGTGCCTGCTGTCTGCCGTATGCCTCTCATCCTAGTGGTCAAATCATTGAAGTTGAAGATGAAATTATTACGATTATTGCCAATTTGCGACAAAATACAACAACATTTAATACAGCACAGCATATAGGCAGCATATTTACAACAGATACGCGCCGTGTTATTCGGGAATGGTGATTTTTCATCATCATTGATTGTTTTATGTGATTTTAATGCTTCGTTGGCTCTTTTAAAAAAATGAATAATGCGCCCACTGGGAAGAAAATGAAAAACACCGCAGCAGCATCAGCATCAGCCAAAGAAGTAGAAGAAGGTGGGCCATTTTGCAATTGTAACGTAAAAGAGTCACATATAACGTATCGTTTTGTTTCGTTCAATTTTATCATCATCGCCATCATCATCATCATCATCGTCGTCATAGTCGCCGTTTGCTTCTTTGAGCTACAATTTGATTGGCGCAATAATTCGTCGTGTTGTTGCAGCGCAGCGCAGCGGCTGCTCCTTGATGCTACAAAATTTACCTTCTTTTGCTCTTACGTCCAAACATTATTAATGTATATACAATTTACATACACATCTATATGCATTTCTGCTATGTGTTCTGTCTGTGTTCCACGTCGTCTAAAGGAAACTTTTTAGCCCACGGTGAAATGTTGCGTCCGTACACAACCGTAGAAAATAATTTTTTTTACTATCAACGTGAAGAATCTATGAGAGCAACACTCAATTCAATTAATTTTCACTTGGCTTCCTACTTTTCGTGCTGCAATGTCTTGCGACGCGGGCAAGTGGAACCACCTCACCCACCTCTGCCCTATTCGTAGTCAGTCGTCGTCTATTCAAAATTCAACGTTCATGCATTTTTTCTATTTCTCAAATTGTTGATAAAATCTTTCAATATTTGTGGAAACCATTTTATATTTCTTTTTTCGATTTTTGTTTTGTGAAGCTTTCTCGCGTATGTTTATTGGTATGTGTGTATGTATTGATGCGTTTGTGTGTTTGGTATGCAATATTTCAATGTATTGGGTTACAGGGTGCTAAGCGTTATGTAGGTAGTTTTTTGTTTATTTTTAAACTTTGAATACCTAGTTAATTAACCACAGACCCTTAGAGCCCTGCCATAAGAATAAGTCAGAAATATTTTATGCAGTGGCATAACTAAGGGGGGCGGGCCTAAATGATGTTTGTTTTTCGGTACACTTTTATTTCTTTATGAGAATTCGAAAACTTTTTTTAAGGCAGGGTTCGACAGATTGTTTCTTCGCCCCGGGCAACAAATTTTCAAGTTACGCCATAGTTACGTATAGGTTCGCGGGAAACGCCAAGTCAAAATTTTTTAATTTTGCTAGTGGCAAGTCAGTAAATGGTTTATGGTAATCGATGCAAGAAATATTTTATATTTTGCAAGTGTTTTTCAGATGGGAAATGTGAAAAATACAATACTTATCCTCAATATTTTGTTCTCAAAATTGGCGCTTTCATCTGGCGAGCTCATTTGTCAATATGTCGTATGAGTAGCGTGTATTTGCACAGAGGCAACAATTTATTAAATCGATATTTGCTAACAATTCCCTATGAAATATTAGATGTAGGCAAGAGAGGATATTGTCTTTTTTATAAGACTTCAGATAAAAGTTTATTACTTCCCCCGAAAAAACAGTAATTTTAATATCAGTGCTGACATTCAGATTAATTAGTAGCTATTGCTGACCAAAAAAAAAAAACAACAACCTCAAAATTTTGCGCTCCTCCATAACGTTTTGCACCCCCTTATAATAGATATTGAGTATAAGTTAACGGGCCAAATATCCAGCAGAATTGAATTATATTGTTGGATTAACATGTACTTGTACGTATGTATGTATGTATGCCTGGTAAAAAGTACCAAATTGCATTTTGTTGCAAAAAAAAAAAAATTTTTTTTTGTTAACGTGCACTTATTAATAATTACCTAGCCATTTATTTGGCGTAAGAAAATATTGATTGGTCGCAAACATATTTTATTAATATCGATTAAAGAATATCTATTGATAAGTAATCGATATTTTGCAATGTCGTTACATCCTTATTACATTGGGGCGAAGAGGCAATCTGCTAGACACTGCCTTAGAAAAGATTTTCAAAATTTCATATAAAATGTATAAATGTACTAAGAAAATAAGATCAATTGATTGACAGCTCCTCCCCCTCCCCATATAACCCCCTTAACACTTCACTGTTTTCATTACTAAAAAAACAGATCCTAACACCATATTGCCGTCCCCCATGCCGTTGCACCTGGGGCCTACCACCACCTTCGTCCACCTAAGTACGCTAATGGTTTTCATGAAGATATCAAATTAGATCGCATAGGTATTTGACATCAACAAATCTTTTCGATTCACTCTAAAGGCAAAATAATATTTATCTAAATTTGTTTATTGTTAATAAATATTTTCAGAACACTCGTATATCAACCCAATACATTTATTTGGAGGAAAAATATTCATTCTCGGTGTGCATCTAACTTCTATACTACTCGGATACTTTTCTTCTCAGTCTGCAGGAATGAATAAGATTTTGATCCGAAAACTTTTATGAGCCATTTGAAATATCCCGCTTGTAAAATTTACCATATTTTCAAATTTTAAAATATCTTTGTTTGTAAAATCGTGAAACTTTAGTACCTAAGTATTTTCGGGGACTGACATAGTGATTTTTTTTATTGAATTAATACGACACTCATCATGAGGATATCTCGTTTAGGAGCTGCAACACAGTTTCTATAATGAATTCGCAACTCTATTTATGTACATACATATAAGCAATAAGCAGCTTTTGCAAACGGGTTAATTTGAGGGGACTTTCAGTTTCCAAAAGTTTAAATTTACGATTTTTGTTTTGCACAAAAAAAGTTCCTTCTTATCTCAGAAAAACGGTTCTGTTTAAAGAAATTCGAATAAGATAAAAAGTTATACCTATAATTGTAACGGTACCTATGCGCGCTTGAAATCCAAAAACTTTAAACACGTTTGAGAATTGGCTTCACACTTTTCTCGAAAACTACTCAACGGATTTCAATAAATCTAAATCCAAACTCCATTCGATTCGTTTTAAAATATAAAAGTAACTAAATCTCTAAAAATATTATGTTTTACCCTCCTATTTTTTATGCAGGGGTAGTTTGCCCTAAAAAACCAAATTTTTTTCCAGACTTTTCAGAAAACTGTTCATAAAATGTTAAAAATATAATTTTTAGAGTGAAATTTCACAAACCGGTCAATGCTTTTTTAACAAACATGACAGAGACAACAAATGGAACAATTTAACCTGGTAATTGGTGACATATGTTTCGGCTATTACCACGTATATACATATTCACATACATAGCCTCATCAGACCAGTTTTTGGTTAATTTGTACACGGATTTGTACCCCGACCATTCCATGAATTATGTTTGGACAGCCGCTCTTAACACTTGAGCCATGAAGGGAGTTCTCCAAGACGTGTACAAAGTGCAGCTTTGCATTTAAGCACACAATGCGCCACCTGTCATCTCTTGTCATTTCTGGTTTGTCATTTCTTGTCGATCAAAAATATTGTTCAATTAATTAATAATAACAGTCGATTAATAACAAATAAAATATAATTTTTATTAAGCTAGTATTAAGTCTTATGGATAAAATTCCGTTGCAATTTTTATTCTATATGTTTCCAAATCCCCAAAAACTGTGAAGCCAATTAAAATATATATTTGGGAAAGCGCCCTCTGCAGTGGTCAAGATGTAATATAAATGAAAAGAAAGTTCGATAGAAAAATTCGAAAAATATAATAGTCTTTTCACAAAAAGAATTTAAAAAGTGTTTATTTTTTTATTTGTGTTTTTGAAATAAAGCAAAATTTAATATGTACATTGCAGAGCTTTATGTTGAGTTTGTTTAGTGCAAAAACAACAAACAAATTACAAGCGCAAAGTGTATTAATTGTTACAAAATAATTCCAACAATTGTAAAGGAACATATAATGGGCAACCAGCTGCTTATACTAGTTTCAATGACAGCTACGTCATATCCTCAGTAAGCTTTGTTAGCCGATGTTAAAGAGTCTGCAAGCACACTATATTTAATTTTTCGCATTGACCAGTTAAGAATCATAGCAAAAAACACAAACACAGTGCGACAAAACTCTACATTCTTTCCCCATTCACATGCAATTGCTCCTGCAACTCTTTTGATATTACACATTACTTGACGAGCGCTCCGTTGAGAGCTTTTTGGCGATACGAACGATGTTGCAAGTGCTATATGTAAATATCGGCGAGCTCACCGAGAAGTAATTTCCTTATTTGTGTTTTTGGAACAAAGCAAGTATTATTTTTACAAAGTTATAGCTCTGTTTAAAAATTAATTACTGTGCATTTGAAGTGATTGCTGTCGTATACGCCATTTTTGATTCGCATTATTTCCATGGCAAATTTTAGACCATATTTGTACATATGCCTCTTGCCATCCAACAAATTTACACTAAGACTTACACTTGGATCTTGTGAAATCAATACTTAAATATGAACTGAATTTTCCCTCTGTTGACTTCACATAAGAGTACATACGTCACTTCCGGTTTTTTATTCACCTTTGTGTGCCTGTCGGATTCACAGAGCTTCGGATGAAATTAAATTTATTATCCGATAAACTTTTCCCGCGCAGTTGAATGGCATTTTAGTATGCGTTTTGAATGTTAAATTAACTTCTTAAATAAATTTTAAATTCGCGTTTAACAAAATTTTATGGTGGAGATGTTAAGAAATATGTATTGTATATAGGTATGTATGTAGGTGGGCTTAAAGCTATTGGTTGTGAATAAAAATAAGCTGACTTAGCATACTTATATTTAAGACGATTTCTATAATAAAAATCACTTAATAGTTAACTGATAATTTTGATAATTGTGCAATGATTCGCAGTACTTGTACCTTCAAAAGTTATACATATACAGTGGGGATGTACCCTGTGAATGTATCCGCTGGAATACAAAGTTTTACAGAAACAATTCTGTTTTTGACCTTTATTTTGGTCAGTAAAATATTTCAATTAAATTGTAAATTGGTAAAAAGCGAATTTTTATTCAAAGTTTTAGAATGAATTTTGAGACTTCCCCCAAAAAGTAATGAAGTGATGAGTCTGTGCGCACCTCTAAAACAAAACTTTATATTTTTACAAGCAAAAACACTTTTAGTGCATATTGTTGCTATTTGTCACACAAATAGTGCACAGAGTGCTGCATTAAGGAAGATAATTTTCTGGGGACATACTCTTCAATTTATACAGAACAGCTATTTCAAGAAATTATGCAACTTGATCTCTTTTAAAGCACACTTCCCCTTCGCGTTAGTGTTGAAATAAGTTTCAAATTCTGTTGATAATGACGACGATGACGATGAGATAAATATCGTCAGATACTATTTGCGGTCTGTCAAAAATCAGTGAACGACGTTGCAAACTCGCTGTCATCTCATTGTGCAGCAACTTCAATCTCAACCCTCCCCTAAGTGAGAATTTGATTGAACACTGCAACGTGTTACAAGGGGTCGCTTAAGATGTATCGTATATAATTTGGGAATATGAGGCGTTATGCCAACATACCAGAATGACACCATCAAATACCAGTAGACAAGAGGCCAAGGTCCAAGTTTTGTTTCTCACCCTACGCTGACTGTTTTGTCACATTTATCGTAGACATACTACATATATTTACTCGTATTATTGTATTATAATAACACCAAATAATTAAATGTCGATTCTGACAATGAGTACAAAGCCAGCCAACAAATGCGGTGCGAAGGGGATTCGGGCACACGTGTGCGACAGTGGCATTAGGACTTAATTTAAGTGTTATCTGTAAACAAAAATCTCAGATAAACGAAACAGATTTTGATGTGCGCGTACAAATGAATTCATTTGCTTTTTTTATTCGGGCTATTTCTTTGGTGGGGTTTGATGTGAAATACCAATTAAAAAATCGGTTTGTTTTCAACCGACTATTTTGATGGCATATTTTGGATTTTAAAATAAGAAAGTAATCGGCAAAAAAAAGAAGATATTCGTTCAAAATAACTTCATGCAAAGGACCTCGCAAAGTTTGTGCGAAAACAGTTCTTGTTTCAAAATTAAAAACTTCGCAATTATTTAGTTCAGGGTAATACTGTTAAAAAACTGTATGGACAGAAAAAACTTTGTGTCCAGTCTTTAAGATATATAGCATCAAAATTTTAAAATATGATCCTTAGGTTGAGCTAATCTCAGTAGCGGACTTAAGAGAAAGTGTTTAAGTTATAACATTTGTAAGGTGTCCAGAAAATAATTATTTGTCGTAACTTTATAAAGTGATTTTTTTTATTATTGAATATAATGAAAGCTTAGGTTAGGTTGGGGTAAAGTGGAGGCCTAGCAAACGTAGCACTGGATGTGCCGTCTAATACATACGTGACCCGCAAAGACTGGTAAAGAGGGTTGTCAAAAGAATCCATATAGCCTTAGCAGAGACTGAAGCTATATCCAGTTAGTCCTTTTCAGGTAGTAAAGCAGCGATAATGAAAACTAAATACATATCTTTTCTTGAATAGGGTAATTTGAGCCAAGACAGCAATTGCAATATTTCCTCTATTAGCTTATGTTTAGGACACATGAATACTTTGAAGATATGACACATTGCTTTAAAGGCGGGATTAAATAAGTAGGCGTGGCAACTCTCATTTAAACAAATAAAAACAGACAACATATCTTGGGAGTTTAAAATGCAAGTGTAGTTATTATTTCATTCAGCATTTTAATGCATTTTCATTTCATAGTATCAAGCTGCCACACCCACTTTGTCAATCTCATTCGCTATTTGTTCAATACCACATTTCATTGTTTTGCATATCAGTACAAAGATTAATATTGATAAGAAATCATAACAACTGCAATATCTCTTCTGTAGAAACTCTATGATTTGGACATATCGGACAGTGTACAACTAATAGGGTACCTGTAGTCTACCTTGACAATGATATGCTTCATTTTGTCGTTTTTCAGGAGTATTTGCCATAATTAAGGCCATGGAATATGCCATATGGAACAGATGGAAAAATTGTTTAATTTAAGTCTGTAAAGCGTCAACACTTAAATACCTGAACAATCCGCACACAAAATTTGGTACTATTCTGTAAGTCAGAGTTTGATATCGTCGGTCAAAAGTATAACTTGTCATTTATCTGCGTGCACACGAGGACAGAGGGCAAGTAAACCCTTTAAATATACCTTTCACACATGATATATTTATTTAGTCGTTAAGTTTGTCAAGAGCAAGTGGCTTGAATGAAAAAGTTTTTACTAAAGGGCGTGACAACTCACATTTAAATAAAATTTTAAAATTTCTATACTGAGAGCTATTTAAGTAAAATTCTAAAATAGTTAATAAATGTAACACTTTGAACCCTGTACGAAAACATTTGATGATACAAGCTAGCATTAAGAAAAAGTGTTCTGCCATCCTGCTCATCTGCATATCTTCAATTTAATGCCAAAAATAATCGGCCATTCTACGCCTATATCACTCACCATTGACTGTTGCAGTTTGAACTTCATCGTTTCGAAAAGTGACGCCTCCTGATTATAATTCGTAATTAGTTTGTGGGCATATTATGAGGATTTTCCTTGGCCTTGTTCTACATGTATCAGTTTTGCTTATTAACATATCCAAGAGGTGGTATTAGGCCTCATCAGAGAAGAATTTTTTTATATTCCGAAAATCTACATCAACTTTCTGCTGCTCCAACACCCAATCTGCTGAAGTTCTTCGTTATCCATGCTCTCTATTTCGTAAATGTGTTGCTGCAAATTGCTGATTTACAGCGCTGTTAATGTTAGGAAATTATAAATACATAGTTCACCGCATGCTGTTCGGAACTTGATCAGCATATTTTGTAACAACATTCATTTTGATAAGTCAGTGCAACTTTGTAACAGTGCAACTTTTCAAATTTTTATATCTTATCATTCATGCTAAGCAAAACGCTAATACATTGTTTGCTGAAGATATGCTATTTTCAATTTCAACAGTCATTTTTTTTTGTTTTTGAAAAGTAACCAATAACAAAAAACCGTTTGCTAATTCACATCTCTAATTTGATTACATTTTTGTTATTTTGATGGAAATTTCAGTTTGGTCAAAAACGACATATTAACGGGGCGTTCTTTTGACAGGGTGTCATTGCTACAAAATGAAGTTATTAAAATTATTACAGGTTCGGTGCAGCAAACTGACAATGAAACGAACAACAAAATGACAATTCAATTGCTTCATTATTTACTAATAATTTGTTAATAATAAATATTTTATCATTGTTGCTATTGTTGTCATAGATTAAAAACAAATTAGTTATTTGAGTAGTAGAGACAGCCAGACGGACAGACAGACGGAAAATACCTACGTAAATTTTGATTTTTTGGTTTATTAACTTCGACATTTTGATATTAAATTGGTTTTAATCAACTCATATGTTATTGATCACCAAATTTGTTTTCGTACAAAACATATTTTTGATGTTTTTACTTCATTATATTAATTTCGGTATTGGTATCTATATACATCTAAATGCAATCAATATTAATTTCACATTAACCATAAGTATTGTATTAAATTATTTATGTAATTAATTTGTAATTAAGTTTTTATATTTTTAGCGGAAGTATAAGTTAATTATTTTTAAAGTGCAACGATTAAGACAAAGTTAAAAAAACATAAAAATTCACACGTGTACTTTAGATACTTAAAAATAAAAATATTGAAAGGTTGTTTTCGCTGCGAAATTGCTCTAACTTAGGAAAAAAGTTTTGAAAAATGTTTGGCCTTAAACCAAAATGGTTTTCTCTTCGAAATTCCTTTATATTGGTTGCCAACTTCAGGTTGTCATGCATAGATTTCTTACAGTTTTTATTAGCCGTATTTCAACACAAGAGTGCATAGTTCGAAGCCCCTTTGGCTCTTCCAGCTCTAACAACAGTAACAAAAAATATTCAACTGGAGCTCTTTAAAATATAGGAACTAAATCATTTCGATTTGCCACCACCGCATGCTTTTTGTTTGTGTAATTTTTGTCTTCAACGCACTTACTCAAGTATTTCGGTTTGCAATCGCTAAATGCTTTTTATTTGTGTGATTTTATTTTTAAGTCACTTTTCACTCTTTCAGCTTTGGGTATAAATTTTTAGCTTTAGCTTTTTTGTTTTTTATTTAAAGTTTTTGTCAACACTAGTTTTTTTTCGCAAAATATTTTTGAGTTTTTTACCCAGCGCCGAATTTAAATTTTTGGTGCCCTAAGTTTTTAAAGAGAATGGTGCCCTAGTTGTCATATGGGTGCCGACCACTGGTTTACAGGCATGACAAATATACTGATTTCATAATTTTTTTCGTTGTAAATAAGATGTTGCATTGCACGAATCCTGAAAACTCAGTTCAGTTAAATTGAGTACTTTTTATAAGCCAGTTAAGATTTTCTAACAATTTTGGACAATTTAATTTCAACTTTTTTAATTGTAATTTTAAGCATCTTATACAAAACATGAAGTAGGTACTATTTTCTTTTGACTATCAGCTTAGATCAGCGGTGGGTATGGAAATCTAACAAAAGGACGCAACAACAAAATCAAACAACGAAAATTGAAATTTTAAAGTTTTTTGCTTTCATTTTCAAATTCGCCAACAGCACAAAAAAAACCGAAATGCACTACAAACAAAAACAATTGCTACACTCGTCGAGACCTTTGTGTGTTGTTTTGCTTGTTCGTGCGTCGTATAACGGTTCGAGCCATGAGGGCGGAAAGTGCCACTACCAGCCCATCGTTGGTGTAAAGTTTCAGTAAAAATCTAAATTGCAATTGCTTAATACATTCTATACCCTACACTCGGTATATTTACTTAGTCATTCCGTTTGTAACGCACAAGGGCGGACCCACGAGGGTAAATAGGGGTGATCCCCCCAACGACTTCAACAATACACTACACCTTTTTTTATACAAACTTTAATTTAATCGCCTGTTAAATTTTCTACCAGCCACTTTGGCACTTTTAGTTCCACACAGAAACGTGAGTGTGCGTCCACAGTACAAGCTCAAAGCGCCATAGTGAACGCGAGAAACTGCGCTGAAATTTTGTTTGTCGTTCGTATTTTGCTGATAACCATATATAGCTAAGTATATAGACCTTTGAGTCTCGGCATTCATTTGTGATTATGAAGTTATAAACTTGACTTCCATAATTTTTCTACCAAAAATCTGTTATGGTAGCACTTATTTTCGTGGTCCCTGAAATTATTCACTCACAAATGCTCATTACATATACTAAGGGGACGAAAATTCACTTGAAACATAATTGTTGGGAGAAAAAGAAAGATATCGACATAATTCAAAGTGTATTTTTAAGCGAAAGAGTAGTTCTTTTGGATGCAATTAATAGTTTCATAAATAAAAATTACCTGTCAATGTAATATAACCTCAAATACCTTGAAAATTTGTGATATTCGGACTTTTAGGTTAGAATATCTAGAAAACCGAAACCATCAGTGAAATTCTGACATCGGATTCGAATTCAACGCGTCAAAAACCTTCGGAGAGTATATTTGGGTCTCAGATACTGAGATTTGTCGACCTATGCAAAATTTTAGAAATAACCATTAAGAATAAAAGAAAAATAAAATGATTTAATCAGTATTAACCATATGGTTCTTATTTTTATTTATAAAATTTGATATTTAATAACCTTTCTAAGAAACCTTCATTCATGATTATCGATTTTTATCGGTTTCTTTTATATGATATTGCGTTAATTCGTTATTTAAAAACGATAGCTCTGATCATAGAAAAACTGCAGAAATCGATTAAAGAAAATCTGCAGTGCTGGAGAAAAACTACGTGACGAATTCCATTGCTGAACGCTCATTTTCTTCTCTTCGGCGCAGCTTCAAAGATTAGTTGGCTTAATGTTGCGTCATATTCACCAGGATATCGCAATACAACCCAAATAAATTGTTAAGAGATTTGCAAAACTTAGATATCACAGGATTACATTGTAAAACTGTACGAACATTATAATAAAACAATATTCGTTGCCAGCACATATCTATAGTAAACTTTCTTTGGACATAAATTTAATATAACCAATTTCCTCCGCCCCCCAAACCTTTTGCGCCAGATTCGCGCCTGATAACGCATAGAAGGGAGCGTGACTGGTATACAAAAATATATTACAACATATTCTTGATCAGAGTCACCACCTTATAAGGACTTAGCCATGTTCATCTGGCTGTCTGTCTGTAGACCTGAATATCTTCAAATATATCTCGTGCGATTGAAAATGACCGAGTACGTCGGTATGGACACGCCTACCAACTATGCAAATAAAATATTTAAAACGCTATATTGAAAGCTGGACAAAAAGTTGTCATATTTCGATAAGAGGGCGGGGAAACTCCCATACAAAATTTTATAACCCCTAGACTGTGTGAATTATAAAAGGCAATGTAGTCTACTTGGACACAAATATGAGACATAGTTCGGCCTGTCACCAGACTAAAAGTGGGAGTGCAGTGCAAGTTATGTAAGTTTAGGCCTAGCTGAAGTTAATATCTTTACGGATTTTTTCTCTTAAAACTAACATCCTAAACGGGAACACTATGAAAAAAAAACCAACTACAAGGTTGAGTGCAACTTTTACCGTAGTAAGACTTACAGAAGGGTTCCCACTGGTGGTAATGGTAGTGCTCTTGCTTACGCATAACTTTGCTTTTGGTGCATTTCACAATATTTTTTCTAAACTTTCGTCGAAAGTGAGTTTTAAGAGCAAAAAAAAATTATCAATGGCGTAGCTAGGACTATAGGCGCCTGGGGCTAAACAACACATTTGCCATCCCCTTCTGTGGAAAAAATTTTTGGAATGCAGCAAAATAGAAGGGCATCAAATTTTTTACAGATTTTTCATCAAATATTCAAAACTGCATCCGGAGGAGCATTTTGTCGCTCCTTTCACCCCCTCCCTATTTTTCGCTAGTACCCGCTGTTTTCTGGCACTTACTTTATATTCCGAAACGACTTTTCACCGCCACTGATCGCCAAAAAAAAGTTTTCGCTTTCAACCAAGAACGCCATAAAATTGTCATGGTCATTTTTAGTGTGTTGCTGGCTAAAATAGCTTTTAGGAAACTGAGCCAAATTAGTTCATTCGAAGCACGTTAAGACAGAGTAGTTTTTAGATTAATATAAAATCAGACGAATTGGTTTTTGATGTGTGGACAACTTTTCAGGCGAATAAGATAGAAAGTCTCTACTGGAGTGGATTGACGGAAAAGTGGCACATACTTACGTTCGAGTGACGCATTGCTTTATTTATTCTTCAGCACTTTTCCGATATATCAACTTTTTGACTTTTGACATTACTTCTCCATAATTTTTCAACTTTATTCATATTTGTCAACAATTTGTGGGGTTTTGTCTTCACAGAAATGCTGTACATATAACATATTATATTTAGAGAGCTAAACTTAACCTCTTCGAGGATAACTCTCCAGTTTCACTGTCGATGCGAAAAGAAGTATTTTTTTTTTGCAAGAGAAATAATATTAGTCATTGAACCGGCTTCGCTAAGCCACTTCGATCTTCTCAACATTTGTCGCATTTTTAACATTTTCCATTCTAACATTGCGAATCATTACTTAGTTCTCATACCACGATGCAGCACTCTCCTGCTTTTTTTTCTAATTTTAAGGTGTTAACACAAAATATTTTCTGTACTTAAAATGATTTACGTATTCGAATACAAGTAGCGTTAAATTGCAACAAATGAGATATTGTGCATTAATATACGCGCACAAGGAGAACATTCATCTGGCATTGCTACGTGACAAAAACGGTAGTCAGTGCGATAGTGCATTGAATACCCACTCCTCCGAAATCCCAGCTCACTTCATGACATCTACCTATAGTACACAATTTATTGAGCATCATTCAAAAAATGTAGCATTTCATGTCGTGTCCGAGCAGAAACCGAATATAAACGTCATAAATGACAATCGATAAGCATACGATATGATGCGAATATTTTTGGACTTTTTTTTTGGCAGTTTTTTTCGCATAGCACTTGGTGCATTTATTACTTGGGTGTCAGTGTAAAATGGACATCATTTGGCCGGAAACGTCCGCTACATATTATTAATATGTTCGCTCGTTATCAAATTGCTGTTTCGTGCGAAATGGGCATGATTTTATTTTAGCCTTGTTCAGTACACAAATGTATCGCTATGAAAATTGCAATTTTATGGATGAGAGCAACAGTAAAATAACAAAGTTTGTAAGAATTGGCATAATATTTCATAGCCGAAAAATTGTGTGTTGGACTTAAAGCATACATAAATCTGCATCGGAGTGTGCCGAAAAGCAGAATTTTTTGGAAAAAATAACTAATTTTTTAAAAAAAAATGTTTGCACCATTTGATGGGGAATATTCACAAATATTGAGGGCATTCATGCAAAGGCGAAAAAGCCTCGAAAACGTTTCTTCAAAATTAAATGGAATTAAAATTTTACCTTCCAAGGAATCGGAATCGAAACGCATTCGAATGAAAAAATGGTTAAAAGGCAAAAATTTTAGATACATATTTCGAACTGTGGGGCCTTAATAATTAAGAAAATTTTGTAGTTTGTAAAAATACTTTTCCTATGACGTACATATCAATGGAGTTTGCCAGCATCGTGTAAATCACATTTTTACCAAAAAAATATTTGATTTCTACAGCTCTTTAACATATGGGTCTATTGTTATAGGAAGAATACATTAAAAAAACTCTTTTTCGGATCACCCTTATATATGCACATATCCTGACTTGCTTGAATTGGTGGGCAGTGTGCTGTATGAATTTTATTGTAGCTGGGCAACAAAGTGTTGAAGAGCACAGCCGTAAATATTAGCTAATAAGATATTTTATATTTTATTTTATGTGCACTTAAAATACATTTTATTGCCGATCTCTTTTATTACCAAATTCTGAATAAATAATCTTTTCACAAGTCAAAAATTTAACGGATTTGCTAAGCAACTAACTCATTATCATACATACTATATGGTCGGGCAGTGTACTTCTTGTACGAAATCGTTGATTTTCCATAGATATGAGTATTCAAAATATAGTCAATTTCCGCTGACCCGAATTTAATTTATTTGAATTGATAATCTCAGCAATATGGCTTATCAATATTTATTTATTTCTTGCTCTCGAACTAACCAACTGAGCGAAACAATAACTCAAAGATCCAATTAACTAATTTGTCTCATGTCAAAATGAGATTTCTAAACAAAAATACAATCGGTTTCATTAATTTATTCATTTCGCTCGTTGATCTCTGTCAGGGATCAGTTCATGAGATGCTTGTGATGATTTCGAATTTGTGTAGAAAAATTAACTTAACAATTTGATGTGTTTTCCTCTGGAGAGTTTCCGACAAGCACTCATATTAATTATTATAAAAGCGATTACAAGGATTCCATTCATTGGCTGGTTAGCTGATTATTTTCTTATCAGTGACTTAACATATTTCTGTAGTAAATCAAGCCCGAAAAGTTAACGTTTCCCATAATAAATCAATCTGAACTAATTGGCTTTAGTTGGGATAATGTTTTTAAATGGAATTCTATTTTTGTTGGAAGTTTTTATTAAAGTAAACTAAATTATGAAACATAACAACAAAAGCTTTATTGAGGAAGGAGGCACAATAGACGGACAGATTCATCATAGACAGTGCATTTTGTTTCGAACTATCGAAATTCGAGTGAAATTGAAAAGTTTACGATCTAAAGTTCTAAGCACAATTGGAACGAGATACAATAGCGAGATTAAAACAAAATGAGATATCATGATTTTTCTATGTGTTAGAGCAAGAAGCGCAATGGAAGCTCAAAAAAGCTATATTGCGTATCTTGATTTAACGTATAGGAAAAATCATGTCGGCTCGTTTCAGTTGTATTTGGAGCTTAACACAATTATTGCGTTATGTCGCAAATGTGTCACAATAGTGATGTTAGGATCAAGCTTTTTTTTTCTTCTACTATGTGATCTCCTCACTAAACTTATGGACTCCACCAATTCCTTCCAACGCGCACGATCAATGGCTAGTGCCTTCGATTCTCTTCAACATTTTCCCGTATCACGGAATGCTGGAACAGCGATCCTTTCTACGATGATTTATGACGTCTGCAACCTTCAGGGTTCAACTGCAATTCTTGCCGGCAAACTTCAGTTCATTTCCATTATCACTGATTTATTTAAAAGGAATTGGGATCTTTTCGGCGCTTGATGAGCAATTCGGTTCTGGGTCACCAAGTTTTCAAAATTCGGCGAAGACAATTCATTCCACTGATTGTTTTTGCATAGGTGGCTCATATTTTTCACTAACACTGTTGATGCTTGGATTCTGGTGAGATTCTTGAGAGGCACTGAATAGATCATAATATTTCTGTAATTTTGATATAGCGATAAGCCCAGACACGGCGGAAGACGTGTCCGTGGTGTAGAGTACTTGAGACGCCAAAATTTTGAGAGTGTCGAAATCCCAATCCAAACTTTATAAAAGGCTTTATCAACATGCCATTTAGTTTGTTTAAACATAAAAAAAAATCATTTCCAATATGTAATAGATCGTAGCGATTAAAAATGTATATTAATTGAATTTGAATATCAAGAACGCCAGGTGACGCAGCATCGATATGCCATATATTTTTGCCAGGGGCCAGTCCCGTGCTTCGGCTTTCGAGCCCATGCGGTCAGATTACGCGTTGATCCCAGCAACACACGCTTTTTGCGCTGTTCGTTAAGTCAGCCCGCAAATTTCGAGCCATCTGTAAAGTCCGTGCGAATCTGAGTCATCGAAATCAATCGTTTCAAATATTTTAATAATTCACATTTTATAGCGTTTTCGAGTGACACGCTCTGGAGCACTTTTGGAGTCTGTCTGTCTCTTCATTTTAATGCAATAAAAGGTAACAGAAACGTTCTGAGGGTGCTACAGAGCATTTAACCTGAAACCACTATTAATCTTTCATGCTGAATCAGATATTTTAACAGCCCCACCCCCTTCCTTGACTACCGTCGTCACTCGCCATCCGAGTTTTATATGTTTTGGCAGCCCTGAATAAATCTCATTATTTTGGAATATTTGCCAATGTTCCTATTAGCCAACCTTCAGGTAAGCGTTTAAGGGTAAACTAGGGCACTAAGCAACTCGGCAACTATACGATTGTAGAAATTGAAGAATTTCGGACAAAGCCGTTCATTGGATGATTTTTGTTACATTGTGTACTCAAACCTATTTGTATTTAACGAGCAAAAACAAAAAAGGTCACTCACCGAAAAATTTTATTTTGCCATTGGTGACTAAAAAAAAATATTACCAACTTTTCCAAAACAAAAGTTTTTATACTCTTAAGAAAAACAAAAAAAAATTTTTTTTGGGAAAGCCGTTAATTCGTTGATTTCAACTTGGCCACTCTGGTTCAGATCCAATGCAAAAATATAATCTCAAGAGTTTTTACCAATTCCAGCAGCTCATATTCTAAGGAAAGCTCTTGAATAATACTTGATCTTGTGAAAACTATAATAATTTAAACACCCGATATTGATTTTGAGGAAAAAAAATTCTCTTAAGATACGCTCAATTCAAATCTACTGATTCTCTGTATTTGATTTCTCAGAATTTTTATGTATATTGGGTACAATTTTTGAAAAAAATTATTTAAACTCTACGCAAGCTAGCGAGGATATGGTCGATTTTGTTGGGTCATGGGTTTGTGTCATAACATCAACGAACCACAGCTCGAAGCTCTTTTAGCTCTTCCAGCTCTTACAACAATAACAAAAAATATCGAGCTCTGCTCGAGCTCTTTCCATTATTTGAGCTAAATCATTTTGATCCGTAATCATCGCATGCATTATGTTCTCTTAAATTTTTTCTTTAACGCTCCTTGCCGTTACTAAAGTTAAATAATTTTGGTTCGCTATCATCGCATGAGTTTTGTTGGTGTAATTTTTTCTGTGACAAAGTCCTTTGTTTGGGTTTATTTTTTTTTTCAAGTCATTTGCCCCTTTAGCTCTTGTTTATTTAATTTTTTATACGTAATCAGCTTGCCGCAACTAATTAAGAAATTTTCGTTAACTTGCACAATTTTTTGAGCTGTTCACTCAAACCGATGTTGTTGTAACCAGGGTTGCATTTCGTTGTGGGCACTCGAAGTTTTTGCAAAGTAAAAGGGCAGATACGTTGCAGACTTACTACACATATAATTTGATTTTTTTTAAGAGAAAATCTGCGTCTCTGCCCACTTGCCACGTAAACTGTTATGGATCATGAATACCGCTAGTATACCTTATACTGAATATCAGGGAATATAAATTTTGTCATTAATAATAACATAACAATTATTAAAGCATAGAGGGAGGTGTGACGGACATAGAAAAATATATTTATTCCTGATAATCCACTTGCAATTCAATTTGGATCTGCTAACCCCCTAGGTTGAAAACACTTAATTGGTGGGATATTAGAACGAAAAGTATCGTAGGCTTATTATTCAATTCCTGAATGCAATGCGTTGTAAAAATTATACATTACTCATACGTCATGTTGACAAACCGATATCTGGGAGAAATCACACTACCTTAATTCCTGCGGAATGCACATTTTTACAGCCCTGCCATTTATTTACGATAATATTTGTATTCGCAGGACAATAAATGTAATCATTGAAACTTTGGCAATTGACTTTGGAACTTCATATGTAAAACATGCAAGACAAAAGAAAATTATGGCGCATCTATGGTACTTAAATGGGTGTAAAATAAACAAAACCATAAGAATTACAATAAAAAAAGTGTAAAATCAAAACGAACTTTGATTCCAAACCCTTAAAGAATTTAACCGTAAAAAAATTTACCATTTTTTGCCTTTTTGAAGTAAATAAAAGGAAGCGAAGCGCTTAACCCTTCGTGCGTATTTTATGCAAGAATTATCCAGTGTGCGTGTGTGTGTTATGGGTAATTTGACTTTTTACTTTCACTCGCAAACACTTTCGTACGGTTTTTCATAAAAACAAAAACAAATTTCCAATTCGAGCAGAAAAATAACACCTTTGAGAGCAACAAGAACAACAAGAACATGTCATACAATAAACAAAACTCAAATTGACTTATAAAAGCACAAAATCAGCACAAAATTTGCATTTCAATAAACCATTATGGGTAGCATTTTAGTGCCCGAATAAAAACTGAAACTGTATAATATGGTATGGGGTATCCTTGCGCAAAAAGTATGGAGCTTTGGGAGTTTGGGTCTATTCAAGCAAAAAAATGCTTGTACATACGTGTTGATGGCTTCGATTTATGCGGGCAAATAAAAAAAATTTATATTTTTAAACGAAGTCATTCCAATCAACTTAAATTGGCATATTGCAATCATTATTTTTTGTATTGTATGCAGTTCAATTCCAGATTTATGGTCAACTCGTTCAAATTGTAACAAAATTTTTCAACCGGAAAGCATCAAATTCCAGTGCAATTGTAGGTGCGAACTTTCATCTTTGGCTGATATGAGAATTTGGGTAAATCTTAAATTGAATAATTTTTAAAACGAGTTTTGAGTAACATTCAATAAGCCTTGCAAAAGTTATCACATTTTTAAACTTAAGCTGCTGAAGACATAAAAAATATTTCCATGACGTTCATGTCACAAAAATCATTTACTTCATTTCATTTGAAATGAAATACCAAACTTGGCCGGCTCAATTCCGGTCACTTGGCAACCCTGATAGTCGCGTTTGTGTCTATATTGAAAAAAGGACTAAGCTTCAAGGAAAATTTTATTTATTATTATTATATATTATTTTTAAATTATTTGTTTAAGAAACGCATTGATTTGTTAATTTGCAAGAATGTCGGTCTTTATTAATAACTCTAAGCCAGCTTCCACACTTAGCGATTTCAGTGCGATATTTATCTTATTTTGTAGGCGAGTGGTATAGAAGCAAGGCCGTGTCTAGGCATAAACTGTAGCCTAGGGGCCCACACCAAAAAATTGATGACTTTTTTTTGGTTTTTTTTTTTGGTCAGCAATATTATATATACTATTATATAAAGAGATAAAGTTTGTTTTCTTGTTTTTTTGTATGTAATGGGTAATCTCTGGAACTACTGCTCCGATTCTAAAAAATCTCCAACCAATAGAAAACAACAAAATGCAACAAAAATACTTAAAACGCTATATCTTCGTACCTATAATAGCTAGAGTCTTAAAATTTGCTGAAAGGATGCAAATAATATATGCCAATCACGTCAAATATGGACGGGATTAGAGAACGGGGCGTGGCATCTTCCATGCAACAAAAACACTTAAAACGCTTAGCTCCTATGCTGTCGATAGTTTTGTAATTTGGTGTTAAGATGTATATAGTTTATTTTTAGTACCTCGCGAAATATGGACGGGAATCTTCAACGGGGCGTGGCACTTTTCACACGATAAAAACACTTAAACCGTTATATCTTGGCATCTATAACAGTTACAGTTGTGAAACTTGATACATGGATTTACATTGATTGTGCCAAGCTACTCGCAAAATGTGAACGGCATCGCGTATTGGGACGTGGCTCCACCCATACAACCAAAACACTTAAATTGCCATTCTTTGTACTTTTACCAAGTTGTGAAATTTAGTGCATGGACCCAATTGTCTGCAGTAACGACTGCGTAAAACGCAAGCGAGATTGTACAGCGGGAAGTGAGCGGGCAAAGCCGCGGGATTGACTGGTAATTAATATAATCGTAAAAATATCATTTTTGTGTGTAGAAAACTTTGATGATCTTTGATCTTTATTTTTCTTTCCTGTTCGAAAAAAATTACTTGCATCATTTTGCCAAAACTCCTCCCGGTAAGGAGTCCGCGGATCCTAGACATGACCCTTTTTACTTGTTTTTACTAATCTAATTGTTTTTTAAAAGAAAATTTAAGTTTTTTCTGGGTATATGGCCAAAAATACATTCGCTATTCACAAAAAAATGGGGGGCGGCAGATTGTTCTTCGTCCCGGTCGAAATTTGTTTAAGGTGTGCCTTGGGTAGAGGCATTGCTTCTTATGAAAGCCGAAAAATTGAAACAAAAAATTTAATTTTGTTGTTGTTGTTGTTTGTTCTATCATTAATTCAATATTAACGTAAGTATAAATGTTACAAATTTTGAGATTTAATTCTTTTGATCTTACAAAAAATAAATTCTAATTTAAGAATAAAGAGAATCACTTAAAATAAAATATTACTTTATAGGAAAATGATAGTGAAAAACCTATATTAATATCACAATATGTCTATATCCGCTATAGAAATAGTGGAAGAAGACCCATGTCAAACTCCGTATGAGGGCGTAAGTTGATAATCTGCATCTATTGATGAATGACAGACTTAAATCGTTAATAACATTTAAGGTCAATTTTTCTTGCGCTAGAGTATGTAATTCTGACGTCGAAATCCTTTTCGGTAACCCAAAAATTATTTTCAGATTCTTAATTTTGATAATTTGAAGTCTTTTTCAGTGCGTATTTGCAAAATTTTTCCAAACGGGTCAGGCATAAGTCAGAATTGGCCTAATACACAATTTGTACAGCATCATTATTTTATTTTTTATGTTTAGCTTAGATTTTTTATTCATAAAAATCATACTGCACTTACTTTAATACAGATGTTTTCTATTTGCTATTTAAATAATAATTTCTCGTCAAGAATTACTCCCAAGTACTTAACTGACTTTGAAAGCGGTATTAAGTTACCGTGAAATGAACTCTCTTTAAAAATACAAATTTTTTTTTAAACAAAAATGTATAAAAATTTACCATTTCAAGTGATAGCGTTTATTTTTGAGCCACCAGTTTTGAAACTTCGAGGTTGACAGTTTCAACTCCATGTTACATCTTTTTCTTCTTACACTTATTCGACTACTCAAAGTGAATTTTTCGACTGTGGAAATGCCTTTTCTAACGCTTTACCTCGTTTTTAACATGATAAGTGTGAAACTACAACTATTCTGACAAACAGAGCCAAACTTACACTTTATTGAAGTATAGAATGAAAAATATTTTCGCCCACAGGAAGAAATTTGACAAGAATTAGCAAAGTAAAAGGTTATTCATTGATGAGTAAAAACAATCCTATTACAAGCCTTAATTTTGAGCCAGGTAGAAAGGTAATATTAATTTTCTGAAGGCACACCGTATTAATATTTGTCAAATTTGTTCCTAATTTAGACGACAGAAAGAGTGAGTGTTCGTTCTTCATCTTTTTCGTAGAATTAAAGCTGATCTGAACATTAGTGGAGCTGAGAGGCGGCAGAGGACCCGGGCGAAATTGTTTGGAAGCGGCAAAATAGTAACATCTTATGATGAGCTTTTTTTTGAAAATTCTTCACGGAGGCGAGAGATGGGTCTTTGCTCCAGGCGCCAAAATCCCTAGCTCTGCCACTGCTTATAAATCAATTTTATTTGAGTTACAGCTTTGCTAACATAGGAAACTCCAATTGAATCACCATGCGGCTGCTGCCTTAGAATTCCTCGATGTCAAACTTCCAGCCGAATTAAGGTGAGGGTAGTGGTGACCCCAAAAATCCTTAATCCGGCGCTGACTAGCACTAAACAATACAGTTAACTTAAGCAATTTCAGTAACACGGGAAATTTGTTGCTTAGTTGGCTTTATTAAAGACTTAAGCAACAAACTTTTCTGCAACATAATGCAAATTAGTTGCAAATTTTAGCTACAAAAAGCCAAAAAAAAAAATACCGCATACTGCACAAATTACAAATTTTAATATGATACTTTGCTCGAGCTAATAACTATAGGTATTATTGTGTAAGCTGAGCTTGTCGTTTATATTCACGTTTGTTTGTAAATCCAAAATTATGCCACTAATCCAAGTAGTTGTCTTCTTCCCGACAAGTTTAACTTTTTATTGCATTAATAAATTGTTACCCATTAATAACAATAAAAATAGAGATAATCTGCGTATAACAAATTAATGATGTACCATAGCGCATACCTACGCAACCTATAAAGCACTTGCTGTCTGTCATCGATGCTTATGAAAGGATGAGGGGTTAACTATTGCCTTTTTGACATCTTCTCGTTATACACATATTATTGTTACTTTTATTGTTGTTGTTTGTTGTTGTTGTTACACACAATAATAAGTAAGTACTTGCTGTTGTTGTTGTTGTTGCTATTATATTACTGACGCCTTGTAACCCTCAGGGGTATTAAGTTGTGGTAAGGTTTGAAGTAAATTAAAAGTCACTCACCCCAAGTATCGTTATTATGAGCTGATGATACACTGCCAGTCGATGTTTTTGGTTGGAGTTTTACTCCAGAGAAGAATTTTCGAAATGAGGCGGTCAGGGAAAACTCAATTATAACAATCTGTTCAGATTTTTGTGTACATCATTGAACATGGATTTCAACAGTAGATAGTAGAGAGATTCATCCCCAATTTTTCTATACATTCTCAAGGAATTTGCAATCACGCACCATGCGCGGCATATTTATTGTAAGGATGTTCTGGTATAGCACTCGAATTGAATATTCTTGTCGTTTAAAATTTGACATAAGAAAATTTATTATGATATTTTCGTTTTATCATTTTAGAAAAAAAAAAAAGATTTTGGTTAACAAAGAACAAGCCCAATACTTATGATTTATGATATACAACTTTTTGATTAATTTTTCTTAATCCTCAATAAACCTAATATTCCTAGCTAACAAGTCAAAGTTCTGCTTTGCGTGGCACACGCACATCATTTCGTTTCGATTTTTTAATTTTAAAATTTTTAATTATCTCAGAAGGTTATAAGTTTATAAAAAAAAATACATATTAATTAAGAGGAAAAAATCAATTATTACGGCATGATTTTTATGGTCAAAGCTCAAGCCTATGGAAAGCATCAAACTAAAGGCGTTGCACGCGTAAGAGCCAATAAACAATAACATCATTATAATAAAAACTATCATCATCATCATCATCATTATCATCATCACCATTATCATTACTAAAGCAAATCAAATCAAACTTTATTAAATTGTTAATCCGCTCCAAATTTAACAACACTTAAAAATCAATACGTGGAGCAACCAGATGGCTTCTTAATCGAATTATTAAAAAAGTAAAGGAAAACAGAAAATTTTGAGAAACAACAAAATGTAAACGAAAACATGCTGTATTACAAAAACAACAGGCATAATAAAAGTTATTGAATATTCGCGTTATAAACAGGTACCAATCGGCGGGTATATATTGGATTAAAGTTCGACAGAGCTATGTGCATCTGTGCGGATGCTGTGATTTCTATGGTAGCAGGAGATAATAATGCCCAAAGAGTCGATAAAAGAATCGACAATTTTAAAAATTATTTGAAATTATCGACAAATTTCGAAAATTGTTAATAAGTGTCGATGCGTATCAAAAAGTATCGCTAAATATCTAAAAATAATGTGCAAGTCGAATTAAAGCCAAAAGTATAGGAGAGCATCAAAAAAGTCTATAAGAGTTTAAAGTTTCGAATAGTAATGCAAATGATATGTTTCAAAAAATGTTAAAAAAATTGAAGAATTTCTAAATGTAGCGGCTAATGTCAAAAATGTTGACAAAATCGCAAACTATCGATGAAAGACTAAAATTGTCGAGAAAGTCAATTATATGTAGTGGAAAAGTATCAACAAATTGAATATTATTGGAAACTGTCGATAATTTCGAAAAGTGATTGCCTTAAAATCGAAGTGTTTCAAAGTGCTGAAAGTATCGAAAAGTCGTTATAAGCCTGAAGTATAGAAAGTGTTGCAAATATAGGTTACTGTCGAAACAATCGATAAAATTAGTATAGTATCAAATAGTATCGAAAAAGTAGAAAACTACTAAAAAATTTTACTAAAAATTAATAGCGTCGAACAGTGTAAAAAATGTTCATAAGAACCAAAAAGTATCGATGGAAATCAAGGATAATGTCGTTTAAGTCTATGAAAGCTTACAAGTATTCAATAGTATCGCAAAACTTGATATACAAAAGCCGAGAGAGGCTTACGGCCATCAAAAAAATAACGAAAAATTGGAAAATTATCAAAATTTTCCTAAAAATTTACTTATTGACAAGGGCGGAAAGTGTTGGCTGGTTTTATTAGAAACAGAAACAATCGAAAATTATTTAAAAAGATCATAAAAGTCTAAGAGCATAGAATAATATAGTAAAGTTCGAAAAGTATCGATCAAAGTCTATAAGCATCGAACCAGTCATGAAATTTGAATAGCATCGTTAAATATCGAAAAAGTCAACAGAAGTTGCAAGTATCGCAAATGTGGAAAAGTATCTTAAAATAACAAACAAATCGACTTAAGCTTAAGTATCGAATAAGTATGAAAAAATCGAGAATTATCGATACTCTTTAGAAAGCCTTCAAGTTTTGAAAAAGTCGAACATTTACGACTGATATTAAAAATCATTGTGAAGTTCTATTAAAGAAGAAAATTATTGAATAGAATAGAAAAGTATGGTAAGTTTTGGAACAAGGTTATAATCACCAAATAAATCAAAAAATTCAGTAAAAGTTGATTGTTGCCGCCAAGTATCGAAAAAAAAACATAAGCTAAGAGATATCGAAGACGACGATGAAAGTACAAAAACATCGAACAGCATGGGAAATTTTAAAAATTTCCCAAGATTGCAAAATCGAATATTGATATCAAGTTTCTGGTTTTGAGATACAGTATTAATTCAATTAAGCGCACCGTACATTGATTTGTAAAATTTTTGGCTATTTTCGTAGGAGCTATGGGCAGTTTCAGAGAAAAAACAATTTTCGAAGACCCTTAAAATTAATAAGGTTTCATAAGAATTAGATAAAGAATACGAGACTCAAAGTGAGACGATACCCTTTTAAGTTTGAGCAGCAAAATGGATTTCCCATAGCTGTCCAGAATCAAGAAAATGTTACAACGTTAATAAAAAAATCGAAATACGGAGCAACTTTGTAGCTTCAGATAACGGTTTTGAGGAACTTGTTACCTTGAAATCTTAATTTCTTCTTAGCATTAGGACTAAGTATACTGCTATATGAACAGCAGTTTAAATTTTTTTCAAGAATAATCATCAGTTCTCGTCACCATTTTAATGAGTTTTAAGTTGTGATTCGGTATTATGAAAAAATTTTAAGAAAACCTATATTTTTGGTCGAAATGAGAGACTTAACACACACTAAGGTTAAATTTCAATTTCTCATCAAACTTTGGCCCACTTACCTACCAATACCTCATCTGTCAATGTGTGAACATAATACATGTTGACGTGCGGATGCGCGTTAACAAAATGCGCTACAAGCGCGCAACTGTTTTATGATTTATGAACTGGCAGCGGTTGTTATCATAATAAAATTTAAAAATATCTTCATTTTCTTGTTAATTATTTTCGGTTATCGCGCTTTAGTAGCCACAACCACAACCGCGGCCGCTGTCCCAATCAGATTCGTAACGGCCAGAGGAGAAAAAAAAGAAAGAATTGAGCCGCATTTAATGCAGTTCTCCAGTCAAAACCTCAAATTGAGTCAAACAGAGCGAAGCAGCGCAGAGCTTCTTGATAATCCTTTTATTTATGAATATTCGAGCGTTCAACTTTCGGAAACGAGTTGAAGGAATAAAAATTATGTTGATAATAAAGATGAAAATGATGATGACGATGCTTGCTGCGCTTGAATCATGTTCACAGCAGCTCAGCGCGGCTTAGAGCAGCTCTGTTCAGCTTAAATGCCATAAAGTAGTTCAAAATTTTTATAGTTTATAGTTGATGATTATTAATATATCGCTGCTCGTATTTTGTGTGCTCGTCTGTATTTTTACGTCTTTTTTTAATTTTTAATTTTTGACTTTTGATTTCTTTGTCTCCTGTGCAGTTCGTGCTTACCTTAAGATCCTACGCTGTAAAGTAGTGGCGAAAAGTATACATACATACATTCTAATAGGTTTTCATCAAGCTAACAATATATGTTAAGTAGTTGTAAATAGTGGTTAATGTACTTGCATATTGTAGCTAAAGGCTCGAGTAGCGCAAACGGCTTCAGCGATGTTGATGAAAATTAAGATTGGGCTAACTTTGAAGTTTTTTTTGACTCTTACAGGGACGTGGCACAGCCGTAAGCTTAGTAATTTTTGTAACGACATATTTTGCAAACTGGGCAAGATATTGAGATGATAATTGGGTGGACGGATGAAGATCATAAGCATCTAAACTGTTTCCGAAAGTAGGCGGAATTGCAAAAGTAGTCGTGGCACTTTTCAAAAATATACAATATTGATTTAATATTACTTGAAAAGGCTTGCACAAAATTTTTAGAAATGTTACCACTGAATGCTGTCATCATTACAAGCCAAGTCACTATACTGGAAAAACTCGTTGAAGGGCGTAGCATAGCCCACAATATCTGTAAACATTATAATTAGAGAACTAGCAACGTAGTCGCTATGGTACCTTAAAGCAAAAATAGGGCACAATAGTACATGTGGGCGTGGCACCTCTCATAAAAGCAAAAAACGATCAATGATATATTTGGTGTGCTATGAGAGTAATCTTTGTAAAATTTGTTGTAGAGATGTCGGTTATCATAAACTTTGATAGTAAATCAAATTCGACGGGTTTGCATCAGTAACCGTGGCATCTTTAATGTTGATAAAAATTTGTAAGCGTGGCATTTTTTGACTTTCCTTAAAAACATTTTTGCTTATATAAACTTTTTTCAACATTTTTCCGATTTTCCTTTCGACTTTTTCAACTTGAGTTTACCAAGATTTTTCAACATTTCAACCTTACTTTTTCAACCTGTTTAAATTTTTTTCGAGATTTCCAACCTCTTTTAACTTTTTCGTCATTTTCCATTTTTTATCGACGCAATCAGCCTTCTTCCATCGTTTTAACCTCCTTCAACTTTTTTCAATCTCATTCAAATTTTTAGTCATTTTCCATATTTTAGCGGCCTTTCCGACCTTTTAAAACCTTTTCCATATTTTTTCGACTTGTTAACGTTTTCAATTTTCTCCATTAGTTTCATATTTTTTCGACTTTTTCAGCGATTTTAAGCTATGTACAATGTATTTCAACCACATTCAACTTTTTCAACATTTTCCATGTTTTATCGACATTTTCAACCTCATTCAACTCTTTTGGAGCTTTTCTATATCTTCAACTGTGACAACCTCTTTCAACTTTTTTTAAACTTTTCCATGTTTTTTCGACTCTTTCAGCATTTTCATCTGTTTTAAAATGTTTTAAGCCTCTTTCAACTTTTTTCAACTCTTTTCAACTTATTCATCCTCACTTAACTTTTTTCAGCACTTTACATATTTTTTCGACTTTATCAATCAACCTCAAAACCAAGAACCGAACTATGATCGGTCTCCTGGAACTGTTATACTAGACAGCGTGAGGAGTTTACTCTTTGACTACTATAGCAGCTGTAGACTTTCTGTGGCCCGGGCGAAAAATTGACCAACGAGCCCTTTTTCATCCAAAAATTACATTCCTTACTAAAAAAGGTAATTTCAGTGAACTTTTTGGAAAATGGGGGTGTCAAAGAGGCATTCAGTGGACTTTTGTGATGTCTACTGGCAGTCTACTACTGATAATAAAACTAATTTTTGGTTTCCCCAAAAAGCATAATGTGTAGGTCATATATTCAGTCACATTATGATATCTAGTTGGTTCAACGAGGCAGTTCCTCCTCCTACCAAACTTATCTCAGGCTACATTGACTTAGAATGCAAACATCATAACATCAAATGATTCGCAAATATCGTTTCGGCACGTACATTGGATCTTATGAAAATTTGTCGGATTATTATATTTTAGAAAACTTTGCATAAAAAATATAAATTTGGAACATACAATTTTAACCCATACTGTATGTTGTTTTGCTGTCAGCAGCTGTTGCTGCTGCTTCTGCTGTAAGGAACCGCTTTGTTGTTGCTGGCTCGCTCGCTTGCTTGATGTGCACAGCATGATATTCACGAGATTCATGGGAATATTAATTTCATGGCAATTTTATTGCTTATTAATTTTTCAACATTCCCAATGGAGAGCCCCCAATATCAGGCTATTGTTGGTGTCAGTGTTGTCGGTGTTTTTTCGATGTTGTTGCTGTTGTTATTGTTGGGTCGTGTTTCTGTTTATTGGATTTGAACTGGTTATACTAATAGCGTTATGATATGATTATGTATTTTAATAATTGTGAATGATTTGGCCTTTTTTGTGTCCGATCTTGGATTTTGGTCTCAATTACTTTTGAATGCAAATGAAATCGATTTTTTTTGTATTCGTATTCTTTGTATTGTTCACACGTTTTTTGCTTTCTTTCTACTCTTCTTGTTTTCTCTTCAGTTCCTTGATTCTGTTTAGTATGAAACAAATTAAAATCTGTTTTCATATTCAATAATGAAGACATCTTCATCGCTTTCTTCTCACTTTTCGTCGATGAATTGTGGAATTAGATGGACAATCATGGACGGATTCAAACAAGTGTGATAAGTTTAATCAAAGTGTTTATCGTGATGTTAAATTTATTCACGCAGTTGTGGAGAAAATTTATGATTTTTTCGTTGAGGCAACAATGAGACTAAATTATTTGATTGTTCGTTTCGTTTATTCGAAAACACTCGTAATTCTCACAGTCGATTTTGATGAAACGCAAAATGTGGGCTGCTTTAATGGGTTTCCATTCTTGGTTTAGTTGTAAATTTACACACTTCCAATAGAAAATTTGACAGCAGGCGAACGAATGCGGCAATTAACAATGCATTAAATTAACAATTATCAAATTGGAAAAATATCGGTGTGAATTCACAAATATTTCTTAGCAAACTAAGGAAAATCCAGTCTTATCGTTATATTTTTTAATGAGACCGCAATTATAATGGATTCGACAAGTGTAAATCGATTTCAAAAAAAGATATTTTGCTTATCATACATTTTAACAAAACTTAAATATATTTAAAACTTGGCATTTAACAAAAAATTTTTGAAAATGATCATTTGATGTTGAATTGCCATCAACGGGATGCGCAGAGAAAGTGGTCCAATGAAATTATTGTAAAGTTAAGCTTAGGCAGTGTCGACGCAAGGCCAAGTTGTATCCTGCATTAAAAAATGTTTTGCTTCCTATCAATCCTGCCTTTTTGTTCAACCATTCATTTCCACGTCACCTAACGGGATATAATAAGTAGCGTACCTAGGTTGGGGTCGAAACTGCTTGGGGGGCGGCAAAATGGTCCTCGTAATATGAAACGAAAATTTAAATTTTAGCATAAAGCAACTTCAAAACATTTCAATTTTGGTGTATACTATTGAAAGACCGATTTCGGAATGGCTGCTGTTTTGCAAATAATCTTTGGTGAGGTTGGGATGCTATTTGGTTTGAAAATCGCAAGGATGCTTATCACCTACAACTTAGTAGAAGTATAGTAGAGTAGCTCAGTTGCTTTAGATGTGCGCATCTCTGAACAGTGGCATAACGTAGGAGACATAGGTTCAAATTTCATCGGTGACATATAAAAATCTTTAGTTCTCTTTTAAGTTTTTAAAATTCAACATAAACATATTAAGATCCAATTAATAAGCAGTAATGGGGGAATTTGATAAAAAAGCAATGAAAAAATTCGGGTTCGTATTTTGAGGAAATTCTGTAGATAACTTGATTCACAGGTCAGTTAAACTTAACAACAAAGGCCATCTGACTGCATGTAGTTAATTTTTGTGGACCTTATTTTTATAGTAAATGAAAACAATGGATTACACTGTGTAGAGGCCCCATAAGGCTTCATAATATCAAATAGATCCAAATTTACTAAGGTTTTTGGAATGTGAAATGGTGGACCTTTTTATTAAATAAAATTTTTGTAGGTGCATTTTGTAGGTAGGGGCGGCAAATTTGAATTTTGGCACAGGCGCTGAAGATCGATGATACGCCACTTTATATATTGTTCTACATATATTAGGTTGTATTGCCTAATTATTTGTTAAATCGGTTCTACTTAGGTTTTCGCATTTCTGACATTTCAGAGATTCTATGGCAAAATTTTTCAAGCCGACGTTTTATTTTTCCCAATAAGTTTTCGAATGGATATGAAGAAATATTTTGCAACGAACAGTTCATACATTCATCGTCGTCGGCAATATGAAGAAGATTATGGACAATTCCAACAACGAATTTTTTTTATATTCAGATGTTTGTGTGGATCCCGGAGTGTCAGCATTTCGTTAATACTCCTTCATCCTCCGAACGGATGCATTTCCAAATTGATCGTCAAATTCATTATTGCCAGTTTTTTCAAGCGTGTCATCTATTTCCACTTCATAATTTTCACTGATTTCAGTGAGAGCACTGCTCACGCGAAAACGGTAAGCTACGGCGAGCAACGCGGAACCTTTGAATTCGAATTCTAGCGTTTTCTTGGTACCAATTTATGCGAACCGAGGGGTACGCAAACGATAGAGTCGACAATTGGTGGCGATTTTTGTCAATTGCTTCGTTTACTTACTTGCTGCATGGCAGAACAAATAGCATCATTCCTAAGCTAACTAAAAAAGCAAAAGATGTGTTGAAACGCTTTTAGCGACAGAAAATAATTCAAAAGGATAATACGCAAAAATCGTTCGTAATGTTGCCGTGTGTAAACCAAGTTCTCTTTGCATCTGTTATACGGTCATTACTGACAATTTAGGAGTAATTTCGAACTTTGTCACGAACTTTGTTCCGAAGATTTACCGAATTTAGACATTTCTTAGGTTATTACCATGACCAACCCATTAGGCTAATATAACAGGGGCATGCCTTTTACTACCCGTAGGAAGGCCTAAGCTAAAATTTTTTGTAAGTCATAGGTCGGCAAAGATATTTCAGGAATAAAACTTACTAGAAGTTATTGACTTGGTACTAAGAAGTAAGAACCCAAGATCCAATATCCATGTACTTGATTAGGGTTTTTCCAGCGGTCGTGTAAACAGGTTGTGTAATGAATAGAATATAATTATAGTGTACCTCAAATTGAAAAATGTGATAAGCACAAAATTAAATAAAAGCACATAAATCGAGCACATAAATCTTAACCGAGTAACGCGGCTTACAAATTTCATTTATGTATAAACAAAATTTTTAGTCAAAACATCCACTGTTTCAGTATTTTTGCAAAATAGTTCTATTGGTAACATTATTGAAATTATAGGCTTCTCGTTAGTAAAATTGGCAAGTTGGGAATAACGAACAGAACACAAAGGCATTTTTATGAGCTATGTAATGTGGGTACTTTTGTAGATTATAGTGGCATCATCGGGTGTAATCTGAGGCAAAATTTTGGTGAATCTCACGATAAAACAGAATCCTTTACATGAAAAAAATAGTGAAATAATTAAATTGATTCAATTTATTGAAGAAAATACCATAAACAATTTCCTTATTAATTTTTGTGTATTACTTATACAAATAAAATAATTTCTTTCTCACTATTAAGACTTCATCCTTATTTAAAAATCGTATTGTTAAATTCATTCCAAAAAAGAATTTCAAATTAGCAGCTAATTGTTTCCATACACGGAAACACTTTTTCACTTTCCGACTTTTAGAGGCTCATCAAATTTGACTCGAAAATTTTCGAGGGTTGCGTAAGCTTCGCTCCATACAAATTTTTTTCGAGACTCGAAAATGTCCTCAGCTTACACAGTTTTCGAGGGATTTTCGTGTTTGAAGGAATTCCCATTACTATTAAGCCACGTTTCAGTGAGAATAAAAACATCAAATTCATATAGTGAAGTTACAGCATAGATTAAGTTTGATTTGGTTCTCAAAACAGTTATGGATATATTGGTTGTTTCCCTTTTTTTTTTTTTGAAAAAAACTGAAATTTTTAATGCTTATAAAGTGCAGGTCAAAGAGTGCATCAACGATTATTTTATGGGGAGATGATGAAAGTCCAAGTTTAAAATTCACACTTTTTAATGTATCATTCTGGACGTATCTTTTTATCAATTTATAATATGTACTATTTCTTGCAATCTTAGCATGATTTACTACGTAGTCAATATCATTATCTGCAGTCACCCAAGGTTTAAAATAAGATAAATGAAGTCATCTCTTACGGAAGGTTGAACCACCCTTTGAAATAATAGCTCTACTTAGCCTCTGATTGAAAAGTGTGGTAATGATAAAGCATTATTTAACTTCAGTTCCATAGAGTAAATATTATAGCTCGAAGCCATCCGCAAAGAAATTGAGATAGTTTCATCTTCTCGGGACGCCTCCATTACAGTCATCTCTAGCTAGGATATAAACAAACTGAACTGAACAAAACTTAAACTTTTAAGGATAGTCGTATGCTTTGTTATTCCGATGGAACACAATATGTTTCCCAAAGTCAATGGCAATGTAAGCTGGCAAGTACTCGCTTATCAAGTCAAAAGAAACAGAATTGAAGAAATCCCCTAACATATTAGTACACGCGGCTCTAAAGACGTTTGTGCACAAAAATGAAGTAGTGTACACGATCCATTTGATTTATTTATTGTCTCCCATGAATTCTAAGATCCGTTCCAAATTTTTCGATAAATTAAATGAAAAAAACCCGAAGAAGAAATGTCCGATAACCAGATGATACGTTTCTTGCAAATCGAACTTCCCAACAACTATAGAAGATCAGCTTATCCGCGTGAGAGAAATTTTTTGGCTACCAACAACCGAGCATCTCTACCTGATAACGCATATTAAACCAGAATTCCTCTAGAAACCGTTAATTAACAGATGCTAACTTACACCCCTAAAATACGGACAACCTCTTCGAAGCTCATTACATCATTTATGTATCCTATCCTTAACCAAATATGGGTAGAAGAATGCATTCCTGAGGAAATCTTTAAGAAACTTTGGTAAAAATCCACAAAAATGTGTACCATCCAAGAAACTGATAAAAATCCAGTGAGAGACTATTATAACTAATTCGGAAGCATCTCACTAATTTTTCATCTGCAAACTTCGTCTATTCCACAGTTAGACATACTTCGAATTTTTGTGTACTTGAGTACCAGACCTAGTAGCATTTAAACTTTTGTGAGCGAACCAATGCAGTTTAATGAAATAAGGTGAAAAAAATTTAATGAAATTTACAGAAATGGTACTCCTGTATGTTCTGAAAATTTTGAGCCAAAAAAGACTGAACTCAATTCAAATTTTATTCTCTCGGACTCATTCTCAATGTTTCAATTCATATTGCAAATCATAAATCTCAACTTTAAATGCTTGTAAAATCAAATAAGGTGAAAAAACATGGGTAAAACTTTCAGAGATAGTACTCCTGTATGTTCTGAAAATTTTAAGCCTAAAATCGATGATGGAGTATTTGGGAAATTCATGTTTTCTTGGATAGTCAATTTTTTATCTTTTACCACATAGAAACCGTTCAGGACTTCATTTATTCAGATTTGTAATTAATATAAAAGCTAATATGAATTGTGTTGATTCATCAATGAATTTTTTCGTTTTACTTGCGAGCTTTTTTTAACACAATTTAGAACTTTTTTTTTAAACAATAACATTGGTAAAAAAAGTGTTATCGAATTTTTTTATGTCTTCTACATGACAGACCAATCACTGAAAAAAGTTTCAGCCTATTTAAAAAACATGAGGGAAATGAGAGGCCCATTATAGATGGAATGACCCAAATTCATTGTGCATTCTAAACTTTATCAACGTCAACAACCACAAATTAATTGTACATCTTAATGTTCATCATCGTCACAAAAAAGTAAACAACTACAGATTTATTGTGCATTATATTTCCTTGTCGCATAAAAGTGCATGCAAATGCTGTATTATTTCGTTGAGGTATTGAAACCTTTTGAAATTTTGGAAACAACTATGTGCACGCTTTAATTTAATAAGCGTTTCTACATTTGTGGAGTGGCATAGTTGCCGATAGCTACAATACTTAGCAACTAACATAATAAGGAATTTGAGGAAAAATGATATTTGCCTTAGGCAACGCTCCAGTTAAGAGATTAATTGATTTGTAAATGCCATGTTCGATGAGAAAATACAGGCTATAACTTCGATAAAGAGATCTGGTGGTCGCCGATATTTCTCGTCCAAAGTTACGAAATTTGGTGTGCAGAGCCACTAGCCAAATAAATAGATAAGTAGCTCTACCTGATTGTACATCAGAGGCAGAATTCCTTTTGTACATTTCAGAACTTACTTAAAATTCCCTCTCTAATTGAAATAAATTAATAAAACTCTATTCGTATATTTTTGATTTAATTTATTTTGTTTAACTTACGATTCTTTATTTCTTTCACTAAAGTTATTTTTAATATTATTACAGTTATTATTATGTATATGTATACAATCTTATTAATCGTACAATAAAATATAATCATAACCAGCATACATAGGAAAACATACCATGAAAGTCATAAAAGTAATGAAATGAACTTTAACATAAATTACCAGGCATTAATAAAATTACAATATTACCCTACCCTACCCTACGCTTCGCCAATGCGTGTTGCATGAATTAGATATGAAGTATTCGTTAGTCCCTTGCTGTGCGTAAAACGAAACAAATGCCCCAATTATGCATATTGGGGCTAATTTACTCGTCGAAAGCAAAATCATAATTGAATACATCACAAATTACTCATCATTAACTCATAAGTAGTTACGGAAATAAACCTGTTATACCAAATAAGCAGCAGACCCACTAAATCCAGGTTATTGTTGCGCAAGTGCAAAATGCACATTAACCAGCTAACAGCTAAGTGACCGAACAACGCGAGAGGGCAGCCATTTTTTTGTGGGCGTGGTCAATGTAGACATGTTTGCATTAAAGCGAGACCAGCTTAAAGGTTTTTTTTTTTGTATTTTAGCCGCTGCTACCAACATCAATTTGACACTCTGTAGGGTAATCAGTGGACACCACTGAATCGCATCGACTGAACTACGTGGTGCTTTAATTAAGATTACCTTTTTATTATAATACATCGATTACTCTAATATTGCGCAATTTGTTCTCAGCTCTTTTACATTATAGTCATTTTGTTTTGTTTGTTCGCTTTCTGTATGTACTAGAGTGGACCGTATTTTTTGAGAATTTTCAATTATGTGGCATTTCATTTCTTTAAAATTTATGAAGGAAAAAATCTATAGTATCGTCAAATGTTTTCAGTTCTTAAAAACTGTTTTTTCTTATCAAATTGACTTCTTTTGTTCTAAATTATTACTATTGTTCAAAATGGCGACTACATATGTGTATTTCAAGGTACAAAAAAGGTTCTTTAAAATAATGCTGCGAATTCGTGATTTAGAATAACCTATCAAAACATCAAATTATTTCACCTCCATTTTGTATCACCTCAAGGTTGAAATGTTATATATGTTCAGAATTTTTGCTTTTATTTTAGGAAACAATTTGCATTCCTGTATCTGATTTAAACTTAATCGTCTCCGAGTTCAGAGCCTTAATGGCTGTCTGGGTGTCGGAGAAAATTGCTAGCTTTCCCATATTAGCATTGCCTACTAACATGCAGGCTTCTAGAAATGCAAAGACTTATGCTTGGAAGAAGTTAGCTAAGCTAGGCAAGCGGAAAGATTGAAAAATTGCTCTGTCTTTTGAATAGTCTCCCACACCTATCCCGCAGTCCATCTTTGACTCATCGGTGTATGGTGTATGTTAAGGTGGTTTGCAATTTAAGATTGATAGTGCCCTACTCCCATTGAACTCTCTCCGAAACTTCATCCGTAAGTTGTTCTCTTGAGTGTAAGGCAGATGTAATCGATTGGAAGATTAGTCGGTTCGTTTGGCAGTGTGTTGAGAATGGAGTAGTGCTCGTATTGCTTCGCTATCCAACAGCCAGCTTCACTGAGTTGGATTGTACAACAGAACGTTGGTACTTTAGTGAATGTATAAGGTTTCACCAAGTGTAAGAAGAAGTAGAGAGTTTCTGTCGGGCAAGCTCTCATTGCCCCCGTAACGCCCACACAATCAGTCCTTTCCACCCTTGTTACCTTTTACTACCCTTGGTAGTCATTGCTAATGACCGGCCACCAGCTACACACGCTTTCTTTGCTCTCTGTTTGATGCTGTCTTTCGAATTAAAGTTTGGATCTAGAATGACTCCTAGGTATTTAGCTTTTTTAGAAAGCGAAAGAGTTTGCCCTTTAAGCCGGGAAAGACCTAATTGTATTGTGGAAGTTTGGTTTATGTAGGGAACGGCATCAGGCCAGTTTTAGCTGGGCTTACCCTATACCTGGTGGCCCAAGAGCTTAGCCGAAGCATGATTGCTATCCAGGTGATGATAAAACCTTTTGCCACCAGCCCAACAAGGCCGTCCTGGATAGCTCCGGTGCGTATGTACATTGTTAAAAGCTCTTTCTTTATCAAGAAAGGCTGCAAGTGTGTACAGACGAAAGTGTTATGACCTCTCATTCGCTCCAACAACCTCGTGCAGAGTAGTTTCGGTTGATTTTCCTTTGAGGTAGACATGTTGTGAAGTGAATAGAGTGTTGCTGTTTAGTAGTTCTCTATTGTAAACGTCTATTGTTCTTTCTAGTATTTTTAGTACAAAGGACTAAATTGTCTGAAGTCCTTAAAAGATTCATGACCATTTCTTCCCACCTTTAATATGAAAATTTCTATGACTTTTCCTCAGCTAGACATAATCTGGTTCCAGGTAATATTTGCTTCAAAAATTTTATATGGGTATGGAGTCACCGTGGCAAAATGCCACCTGAGCCTAGCAACTTAAAATGCGAGAAACTATTTAGTGACTGTAATATTCAATTCTTAGTTATTAACGAATCCATGGATTCTGGTATGAAATTCTCAATAATATTTGTAACACTGGGTATTTCTTGAACATTTTTGTTACCAGAAAAACAATTTTTAATAAGAAGCTCTTGTGCTTCTTGCGTGGACTCTGTCAATGTCCCATCTGATTTCTTGACGAATGATGGGCTAGAGTGTCATTTGGAGAGAGTTCTGCCAAGCTTAGCTGAATCCATAATGTTCTCTAGAGACTGTCAACAACGGAAGAAACACTACCCTTTATTTTCCTCCTGGTGCTCCTGTTTTACCTTTCCATATAAATTCCGAAAACCACATCATGATCCGCGAGTTGCGCAATAGTCTGAGCTCCGTAGCATAAAGCTCTTAATTTTTTTATCAGATAAGGTCCACCCCATTACATACGCACGCACATAAATTTTTAAGTCCTACTTGTATTTCTCTAATTTTAACTGTACAGTAGCTCTCATTCGAAAACACTTCAACTCTATTACTACTACAGCTGTCTGTCCTTCTCTCTCTCTTACTATAACTCTCATGTGTTGTTGAACAGCAGCGACTCTATGCTAAACGGGTTGCTTCTTCGAATACTGATCGGCGAAGTTTGATGATGATGATGATGATTCGGAGGTGAGTTTTGAATATTTAGATGAAAATTTGGTAGTTTTGATTTGGCTGGAAAAATAAATGTTTTACTATTACAGCCTTCGATTTCCTCATCAGTAGCACGTTCGTTTGCCGCTGGACTACCGATTCCAATGGGACTGCCAGTTGGCGAAAAACTATTTGTAGCAATATCACTGTTACGTGGACTTTGAAATGAAGAATCCTCAGCGTCATCATCACTATCCGTACCACCAACAACGTCAATCTGTATACCATCATCCTCCAGATCGGAATCTGAAAATGATCCATTAGCCTTATGTTGTGATATGTATTCCGCTTTAAGGGCTTCCAAGTCAACAGTGATACCCTTTGCTTGCAGTTTTCTAGCCTGTCTATCAATGGCTTTGGCCAATTTTTTCCTCCGTCTCGCTCTGGAAAGAAAATGATGAGAAAAAAGTTTGGAATTTTAAAATAAAGGCAAAAATGTAGCAATCAAACAAAAAGTGATTTTTCAATTTCGTAATGATCCAAATCAACTAATGGTCACTTACCTCTCCTTAGCTTTCAGTTCGTTGGGCGGAATTGGTTCACCAGAACATGTTTGTGGCTGTGCATTATGCGCAGGTCGACCAGGTCCCTTTTTCGTGTGCTCTCGTTTTCTAACTTTTGCTCGTCGATTCTGGAACCATACCTATCTGGAACAAAGTGCATAATTTAAGAAATGATGCATTCAGTTGTTAAGTTTTATACATTTTCAACTGTCGGAGATATAGTTTTTACTTCGATTAGTATGTGCATAAACTTGTGAAGGGTCTTCCAATAATAGCACGAAAATTCCCCATTTCTGTATTGAACTTCGATAATTATATTAATAGCGGCAATAAATGACACGTAATTCAAATGAATCGCTCTTATTGGAACATCCTTTATAAAGTTGTCATTTAAAATTGAACTTACCGCAACTCTACTTTCTTTAAGGTCCAGCCTCATTGCAAGCGCTTCACGCATAAAAATATCTGGATAATGACTTGCTGAAAATGCTCTCTCTAATTCTTCCAATTGCCATGAATTGAAATTCGTTCGAGATCGTCTTCTTTTTGCAGAGCCACTGTCATCATCACCATCGCCGGGGAAGCCTGAAATTAAATAAGAGTCACAATTTAGTGTAGAAGAATTAGTTGAAATCGGAAAACCGCACTTTTCTTATGATTTTGGGTTTACAGTATGCCATCCAGTCAGGGATTTGAGGTTTTTAATTTTTGAGTGCAGAAAATCTGTTTATTCATAGTCTGTAATACTATAATAGTGGCGCCAAGCTTATTGTCTCGTGCGAGAAATTTTTTATCTGTATCGTTCTCGTCTTGTTATCGCCGATTCTTTTCGGCTATTATCGTTTACTTTTATATATTTAATACCAACTGGACTAGCGGCTTTGCCCAGGCACTGCCCGTTGTTCAACCTCACCTACATTTTACGCATTTTTTGACAATTCGGGTCATGTACAAAATTTCACAACTTGGTTTAACTACCAAAATTAGCATTATGAGGGTTTTTGTAATATGGGACGAACTACGGCCCATTGTCCAACCCTGTTCACATTTAGCGAGCTGTTTGGCACACACGATTTGCATTAACATTTGTAAATGTTCCAAATATTTAATTCGTATTTTCAAGGAATTCTTTCTATCAATCTTTGATTCAACAAAATCATTTTATGCTTCAATTAGTTTTTTGGTTTTACTAAAGAACTTTGATTAGAAAAATTATTTACAGATTTGGAAAATTCAACAAATAACTATTCTGGCTTTCGCGAATTTTTTTTGGCAGTTAATTAGTAAACAAACTTTCGTGCAAACATAGAATATTTACAAAAAGAATTTCTAAACTTATTATGAATTATTAAAAACTTTTCTCGTAGGCTACGACGTCATAAAGAGCTCATTAGAGTGGAAAGTATGATTTCAAAAATCTTATTATTATTGATAAAATTTAAACAAACATGAGCTGGCTAAAAATTCCAAAGTTTGAATTGATTTACTAATTCCGTAAAATATTTTGTTGTAAAATCTGATAATTTGAATTTGAAAATCTAAAAAACCTAGTATTTTGGCTTTGAAAATTTTTTCTTAAATTTAAAGTAATAAATAATTGAACTCCAGAAATTTTATTCATAGAATTGCAATTATTTCATTTACCAATTCTGATTTTTCTGTGTAGTATCAGATCGTTGGGGGGAGGTGGGGGGGGGGGGCGTTGCCCTCCCCAGCCCTACCGAATTGACGCCACTGCTTGCTTCCGAGTATTATGCCAAAAACCGGCACTTTTAGATCCCCAAAAACGACGATAAGGCAAGATACAATATCCTTAACGGAACATTTTTTGTTGAAATACTCATTTTTTCATAGAACTACATATAAAAATTAATTTTTTACAGCAAAATGTTGTTGCTGAAACAGTAGCGTCACTTCACCAAAACCTTGAGGGGGCCGAGAATTACAATTTCACCACAATAAGATGGTTTTATTGAATTGATGTATTGAATAATAACTAAGTAGTATCAGATCCTTGGGAGGCTATTGACGCCACTGTGCTGAAATAGAAAAGACAGCGTGACAGCAGACAGTCTAGGTTTATTAAAAATACAGGACTACACGAAACTGAACTCTCTCTCTCTTTGGAAATGGTGCAAAGTTCAAAACATTCCTGAATTTTGGAATACCCTGTACACATAACAAGCAACCCATATTTACAAAGGCGCCGACAAACTTTTGTACCAAACTTTTAATGATTCTTAGTACGGTACGAAAAAGATCTTTACATTTGACATGACATAATTATGGCCAAAATAAGTTTGATTTATGAAGTGAAATTAACATACATAAGACAAAGGTACTCGTTAATTAAGAAATTAACTCATATCAGCTGCAAGGATAACAGTGCCAACTAAAAAAATACCACTAAATGAAGTTCACAAAACTACTCGCACATAGTAATTATTGGACTCAAAAGAACTGGGACCCTGTGATTAAATGAAACATTTAAATAACACAAAAGCAGCGCATAAATATTCATAATAATATATTTCAATTAATCGGGCACTGTGCACCACTGAAGTACCATGCACGGATACGTACAATACCATGCACATGTGCCTGGAGGGGATTGAAGAAACTAAAAAATATAGAAGTGAGAAAAAGACCAATAAAAAGATGAGGGAGTGGAAGTGAACAATTTAATTACGTATCATTTGTATCCGCACCATAATTGGGGCAAGCCAACCTTTAAGTGCGGCAAACAGATTCGAGAATCAACAAGAGAATTTTCCGATTCATGGGACTTCTTTCTGTGTTTTATTTTTCTATTTTTCTTCTTCTGTGTTTCGTTTCGGCTAGAGATATATAATGGCCGATTGCGTTACGTACGGAGCTATCAACGGACAGACAGACAGACATATGTACACGGTAGTAGCCACTTACATAGGATTACAATGAATGAGTAAAATTTACGTGTAGATTACAACTGAAAACATACAGAAAACAACAGAAATGACCAGTTGGTACCCTAATATTTTAAATTACACGTAGTTACCAACAAGCTGGACAGGTTGTTTATTGTTATTATTGTTGTTGTAGCTTTTCATATTACATATAATTTTTTGTTTTTACTATTGTTGTTGTTGTTGTTGTTACTGCTGCTGCCCGCTGCAGTACCGCTGGCTACTGTGTGCGTCGCACAGTGGGTAAGTGAAATCTAAAAATGATAAACGAACAGAAGTTCTCACATTCGGTGGGTAGAGTTAAAGCAAATTACAAATTGTTCATAATAATACCACAACAGCTCATATAGGCCCTCCCCAAAGTTACGTCTCACCGCCCCACAATGTGGAACTTTGCTTGTTCTTTGTTTGAACTTCAAATACCTAATTAAGAAAGAACTCAAATCAAAGTTCTATATGATGGAGTCACGTCAGGGGCCTCATATTTTTTCCACTTCTCCGGAGGGAGGGTATCGTTGCATGGCGTCACGGTTATACTATTTGTGTGCTTCCTCATACATACATTTGGTAAAATTCTGTAAAAAATTTAATTCTCGGCGTATGATGTCCCCTAGAACCATCCGATTTTCCGCCCGTCCATATGTCTGACAAAAGTGTGTGGCACCTCTCATACAAGCAAATATCTTACAGCCTTATACTGAAAAATTGGTTTAAGATAATGCCACTTAATTCCATACATATGCTAGGAAATATCCAGATAATCACTAAATAAAAAGTAGACAGATTCTACGATATGAGATATATTTCACTAAATTTACTACATCGAACTATTTTCATTTACAAAAACAAAATGTCCACACTTTTTACTTTCAAAAACCCTAGCAAACTGAAATATATTTCACTACCATTTTGCCGCACCCAAGTCTTGCGTCCCATCCTCTTCGCTCCCCCCTTGGTACGCTACTGATTAGAGCGTGAAAAAAATGGCTCAAACTTTAAAATTAAAAATCATCAAGAAAAATTTTTCTTTAAAAAAAACTACTATGTTAATTGATGCCAATTTTTTGTAAAGAAATATAGATTTATATACTTCAATTGATATGCCCTTTTCCGAGGTGTAGGAGAAATGAACCAAATTATAATCGGCCAACAATAAACAAATTAAAAGAAAAATTTTTTAAGAAATTTGTGTGAAGTCTCATATAAATCCCCTCAAAACTTTGTACACCATTTATTTGCCTTTTATCTAGTTTGATTTATCTGTAAGGGAGGGTAGGGTTGGTCTTAACACTTTTTCGAAAATTAACTCTAGCTCATAAGTCAATTATTATTTTTACGAATATCTATACGATAGCTACATATTTTAGTTAGTGTGTGGAAAAAATTTGGGTCCAAATATTTTACAGTTTTTTTTAAGACGTTAACAGACCTATATCCTTCGAGAATTGTAAGCAACATTTTAAACAAGAATGCAATTACATTCTATTTTGCGTATTTCATTTATTTGAGAACATATCTTAGCATTTCAAAATAGAATGGAGACAAGTTTTAACAGTATGGAGGCAAGCTTTAACAATTTGGGGCAAGTTTTAATAGTTGTAATAGCGTGTATCAGTGTTAAAACTTACTCCATCGCTTTGTTAATACTTGCCGCATCACCGTTTCTTATGAATATTTTCATAAATAACTCAACAAAGTATCAACTTTAAACTGAGTCTTTAAGCTACCATTTAAAAAATAAGTACACACACACCAACACTTTACACAATAATCAAAATTTAAATACACAAGAAATTTGTGATTTGGCTCAATTTTTTGACACTCACTCATACTCGTAACTTTCTTCTACAACGGCGAAAGAAAAATTTAATAAGCTCACCCAATGCGCAGTGGAGAGAGGAAGCGTAGAAGCCAAAAAAATAATTTCTGAGTTGTTTGGTATTCTCAGAATTTGAGTGTTAAAACTTACCCCTGTTGAAGCCAGCCCCGCATTCCCCTATATGATTTTGGTTTTTTTTATTTATATTTTTCCTAAGAAAAACTTTCCAGGCGATTATGTTTTGCTTAAGCTTTAATTTCTTAAAATAAAACTGCAGACAGACATTCTTCCCAAATTTTGTACGCAATTTCATAACATTTTTTGGACGATTATCCTTTTTTGGCTCACTTTTTTTTGCCAGCCATGAATAAGCAAGTTTATTTTCAGCAATTAACAAAATAATACCCACTGTATTTAACCACATAAACCAATGTCTTTTCCCTCCCACGCCCTTAGCGCGCCAAGTCCATTACAAGGGTGTCAGCCTGAACACACTAATAACTCAATGCAGCACATAATAGAGCCATTGAGGTGCCTACTGCTATGGTTGTCAGGACGCTTTCGAACACTCCTGAGACAAATGTAGCCTTGTAGTTTAAATTAAGGGGTGTCCGGGTGGTGTGGTGGCGTCGGCGGTAGTAGTGGTGGTGGCGGTACTCATGGTCGTGTCAGCAGCGCCTTTATGCACAAATATGCAAAACATGTTCAAATTTGAAATGACTTAATAATAGCGAATGCATTCGAAGAGTAACGACAACAGCAGGACTCGTTTTTGCTGCAGTCACTCAGTCACCGGTGCAGCAGCAGGTCATAATTCTCATCCAGTGTGTGTCGAAGAAAAAAAGTAATTGAAATTTATTATGATTATTGCGACGGCTATGTTGCTGTTCAACTAAGTTCAATGCAATTCGTATGTTGCACATATGCAAGCATGCAATTTCTACTCATTCTACTTCTACACCTTCCCATTTCAATAGCCCCGGAATGCCATTTGGATTTAGTATAGTAATCCAACCAAAGCCAACTAATTTCCTTCTTTTTAATTTTTGGTTTTTCTCATTGCAAGCAAGTTTGCATGACAAAGTGTCAAACGGCGTAAAGGCAAGCAAATGAGTTGTTTTACATAACAGGGTTGCCAAGACTTGAGTTTTTTTTTGCGCTGACACCTTCAAGACTTCTTAGACATTAGAAATTTATTTTGGGAGTTTGACTACAACTTTATTGGATTTTTACTGAATAAAACATTTAAAAAAAGACAAAAAAAAAATTGAAGAAATGCGAGACGAAGTGAATGACTTAGCGGTAAAACGAAATTATTGGGATGTATGAAAATTTTGTTGAGTTGCTAATTATCGTCTTCTTTTATATCTATTTATTTTGATCAGAGTACAATGGGCACATTTTGAAATAAAATTAGTTTTTTTCGCCTGGGGCATCTACAGGCACACTAAGCGTCAATTTTTGGGATGTTGTTAGAGCAAATTGTTTGCTTCAATCGATAGATTTAGGTCAAACGAATTCTTGACACGCAGTTTTTGGCAATATTGAATCCAGTTTTGCAAAATTTTTGGCTTTGGTCCGTTCAATAAAGAAAGGTCAACAATTAATTTCGAACATCAATAGCGAGCTATCTGGGTACCATTCGGGTCCAAATCCAAAATAAATTTTTCACATAGAAACTGAGCTACATTTTCGTCAAATCTTTTTTGTCGACCATCTTAAGGAATGTAAACCATATTCTGGTGATGTGAAAGCAATCGAAATTTCCTTCGACTTTACATGCAACAAAAGATACTACGAGCTTTACTGCAAACTTTTATTCGTATTTAAAATGTTATCCCAATTTTTTTGATAGTTTTCCGATCCCATAATGAAGAAGAACTACTCCTGGAATAGTATACATACAACCCAGGACATAACTTTGTGGGGTGAACTTGTATATAGTATTATGGTGCACTAGAATTTGTTTAAGAATACTGTATTTCATTGAGGGACTTTTGCAAAAAACTTCAATTTAAAAAAAAAACTGAACTGAAGACATGGCTAGTAATATTGATATTACTAAAAGATATGTGAGTTAATAACCTAATGAAACTCACCCTCAGCCCTAGCTCAATTACATAGAAAGTTATAAGATAATCTTTGTTTGTAAGTACTACTCTAGAGGACTTCGTGAACCTCTTTCAACTCTTAGGATGTTTAATATAGACCCACGCTCCCACAAAATTTTTTTCTCACAATGAATTATGGAACTATAATTTTTTCGGATGGTATATGCGATCTGAACAACCCTGCATATGGGAGAAAAACAAAGGAGAATTTATGTGAGAGCATAGCCTCCCGGCAAGAAGTTGTAGTAGAGAATTGTTAAAAATTGTTCGAAGTAGCGTAAAAATTCTCCAAAAATAATAATTTGTTCCATTTCAACTCAAAAAACAAAAGATCGTGGCAACCCTATTAGCATGCAAAAACAACATTGACATACCTGGACAGCAATGGCGTGCATGAGAGACCCAAATCGCAGGAGTGAAGTTTTTAATCATTTCCAATTACTGCTACGCTTATCTGATGTAAAAATTGTTACAGACTTCAAACGAGTTTACAGTAGAGCTGTTTTACAGACGGCTTAAAGCAAAGCGCCGAATTTCAATTAATAAAATTTAAAAAAAAAAGTTTTATTTAAACACAACAAATAATTGAAACCGCTGTTCTTTTTACAACTATAAAAAGTTGCTGTTGAAAATCTTTCAATCTTTCCCCGCCCCCACCCGAAAATTAAAAGCAAAATAAAACACTGATTCTACTTTTTGCTACTTCCAACAGAATCATAATTTGAAGAAAAAAATTTGCCAAATGATGAATGAGTCCGATCAAAAAATGACAGTTTTTCATTTCCGCTAAGAAAATGTTTTTTCGTTCATCCACCTTCATGAGAGGCGCTTGAGACGCCCATTGCCATTCATATCAAAAGTATGATGAATGGAATTGCACAACGTACAGCGGAAGAAAGAGATTTCATTTGCTGGTTATAACAAAGTTCACCGGAAAACGCATGGCAAAAATTACTCCCATCAGAAGAAGAAGGGCTCAAGTTCAGCGCAAATCTCTTTTTGAAATCGTCATCATCGCATCGCTGCTGACTTCAATGGTTTTGTTTTGTGTCGCATTCTTTTTTTTTTGTAATTTTTCCAACAAGGTTCGGTTCGCAAGTCATGTCGCAGTGGCAACACGCTCCGTTGCGTAGGTATATGAACAGCTGGACGGACGGACGGACAAACGCCATGAGTGCCATACGTTAATAGGTAAATTTTTGCCTCTTTTGCTTTTTGCAATGATTAATGGGTTTTGTTGTCAACAACTCAACTCGACTCAACTTTCGCGCGCTGCCTTTGCATGCTGCTCCATTCTAGAAAAGTTATTAATCTACAAATTAAATTCATTATCTTCAATCAAATCGCATTATTGGTAACGCCGTGCTTCACTATGCTTTGATCCCATCAGTTCCCCCCTATTAATTCGGTTTAACTCCCATGAAGAGCGTTGTTTGTTGACAACGCTAAAATTAGAAAATTAAAAGATGTAGGCATTGAAATTTCATTAATTCACTGATTGTTTGCAAATTATATTGCAAAAAGGTTGGAATAGTAAATGTAATGTGTTTTGGGTTTAGTAATCTCTCAAACTGTGCTTCTTTGTTTAACACATCTTGAAGTCAAACAAATTTTATTACAGATATTTTTAATAAATTTCAATCAATGCGTTTTACGTTACGTTATACGAAATTCTCCAATTTGAATGAAATTTTACATGGGCTCGAAAAAAAGTAATATGTACATTAGTTACAGCCAGGGCCGTATCTAGGGGGGGATGCTAGGGGATAGAACCCCCCTCCCCGAAATATTTTGACGGACACTATATAGAAACAATTTTGCAAAGAATATACACTACGTAGAAAAAAATCTCATATCCAAAACCCCCCCCGAAATAAATCCTGGATACGTCACTGGTTACAGCTAAAAAATTTCTAAGACTTTGAGAATATCAAGGTCGTAGAGACAATACTTTTGGCTTTAAGAAACTGTTTTGTATTATTCAATACCTTTATATTCACAATATATAGTAAATATTATTCATATGACCCGTTATCAGTAATAACTTTGAGCGTTGGACCAAATGGCACTTTTCAAATGGTTTCGGGTGTTAAAATCCGGAATCATTTTATGTCGGAATTGCTGAAATTTTATTTTTTTTCTCTTATTGTAAATCATATAACTCAACTGCAAAACATTCTTTCATATAAAAATACCAAAGACACTCCACTTTTATCTTTACAAGAAGATGCTATTTCTAATAAAATAGTAGATATTACTCATATGACTCGTTGAATGGCAATTTATATCTAGCGGTTGGCCAAACACCATCTACATATATCCGGCAGCCTAATTACGCTATCATATAAGAATTTAAAAAAAGTTTAACATACAGTTATTAAGATGTTTGAAATAGTTTTTTAAATGCCAAAAGCATCACTTCTGGCTTTTTAATCAACAAATTCTAGAAAAAAGTTTAAGTTTTTCCATACACAACTGGAACCTATTTGGGGTCCCCATACAGTGATGCGAGTTCATACAAATTGAGGAAAAGATAGAAGGAATCACCGTGGAACAACGGTTCAAGAATAGAAAAATGGGCGCATAAGACTAACTGCCACGCCTATATCCATAGTAAGCGGATTTTCAAAACGATTCTAAAAATGATAATAAAGCAATGAGTTTCTCGCTATTAAGTATAAGAAATTTTGAAAAGATTTTGAAAAGTTCAACTGCCACGGCTACTTCTGAGAAAAATTTAAAAAGGGTCTAATATGATAATAAAGGAACTAATTTTAGTACAGAAAAACAAAGAGAGTTAAGAAAAACAAAATTTATTTATAAATAGGCATGATAATGGAAATATTAAAATTTTTGTAAAATTATAAACGGGCAACGAGTTTTGGTAACTCTCTAAGGTGATTTGACTGTTTCAAATTTGTCCAAGAACCTTCCCTAGTAGCATCAGGTTATGAAGACAGATATACAGCTTACAAAACAGTGATGTATTTAAAATAGCTTTGTATCAAAATCAATAAGTTACTTCGTCTTTATAGCGAATTTCAGTTTCATATTATCTTGCTAGAATAAGATATAAAATCATGATAAAGAGACCGCATGTCTCGTATGCCTTAATACTGTAGCCATATAAGTCACTTGAAAGATAGGGCACATTATTGTCCATTTTTTGTCGCTTTACAAAACAAATGTGAGAAAGATGTGATTCGCCTTTGACATGTACCATAATATATGACAGGTAGCCTAGTAGGTGGCGCGCAGGATTATGAATCGTTGGGTCTTGGGTACGAGACTTACTTTGCAAATTTGTAAATCGTAAGTAAAAATTAAATTAATAATAAAATAAAATTGAACATAATAAAGCCTTAGAATTTTATATACTAATTAAATAAATTAATAATAAAATAAAATTAAATATAAGTTTCTACAAAACACGCGGATGTCTTTTAAACCCCTCAGAAAGATATTTTACCGAGTCTCTTGAAAGATAACAAAGAGGAGAAAATATTTTTATACTTCATACGCCAAATGGCTCTTGTAAGCCTCTATAAAGAATTTATAAATAAAACATGTTGTCTTAATACTTGTCTTTAAAAGACCTGTAAAAGAAGCTTAAAAGCCTTTTTTTGCTACTAAGGTTATACTTAGTATGGAATAATACTGTCAAGTAAAGTATAACTTACTCTTAATATGGAAAAATGTAAGAAAGTTACAGTGAAGATTTCTGTATCATTTCACTAAATTTTAAATGTATACATTACTTTAGAGAGCTAACAAATAGCTCATGCATATGATTGTAAAAATTACGAAATTAATTTTTCTCCGTGTATAGTTTAGCTTTAATTTTTTAGTCAAAGAATGTAGCTACACTGAGAAAACGATATGTTTGAATAGAACAAACGTACATTTCATATAGAGCAATCAAATATTTATTGGAGCCAAACATATTGTATTTTGATTGAATAATGGTAAGTGTTAGTTGAATCGTTTTACGTTTGACTCAATCAAATACTTAATTGCTCTATACAAAATAAATGTTTGTTATATTTAAACAAATCGTTTTCTCCGTGTAGATGTAGGTAACTGGGTAATTTTACGGGGAAAATTGCAAACGCTGCATTTAAAAGAGCCGTTTTGATTTGAAGATATACATACATATTATAAGCAATTTATGAAATTCAGATATGCAATTGTTTTCTTTAATTAATTAACCATATACATATGTTCAATTAAAATTGCATCATATGTATATGGTTAGAAGAAAAATATTTCATATAAATACACCACTGAAATGAAAAAGTGCATGGAAAAGTAAATCAGTTTCCCAAGTACAATCTTTAAGTGACTTTGGTTCATTATTTCGTAGACAAAAAATCATTTTTTTAGAAAAAAAATAATGGTCTCCATTTAGAAAAACATTTCCCTATAAAACGGCATCATTAGATTTTGGAAATTTCGTATATGTATCGATTTGTTGCTCAATTGTATATTGGCAGTGTTACTGCAGGCATTTAGTTTTCACTACGTAACAGTTGTAAGTGGCGCCCCCATTGATCTAACGCGCTTGCACCATGGCTTAATCCGGCCCTGCTTCCCACTTTAAGTCTGGACTTTTTCTGCACTTATTTAATAGACGTTATAAAATGGTCTAAAATTGATTTGCATTTGTTACTGTAGGTTGATTTTTGAGAAAATAGACCCCTCCTAGACCCTACGTATACTAGATCCGTTTCTGTGTAAACGTTTATCTTAGTTAGCCTATTTCTAAATAAATATTTATAAAAAAATTGCTATTAAAAAAAGACATGTGGACACTAAAACATTATGTATATTCCTAAGGGTCTGATTCACCGCTTTCTGATGTCAATCTGGTAGATAAGGTACCCAGCAGCTAAATCCTTCTGAAAATTTTTTTCTGCTTCACTAGCAATGTCAAATTTGTTATACAAATTTTAAACGTAAGATTTCCTGTGTAAGACTTTGCCTTACACTGAAGAAATATCAAGTATACCCTAGGCGTCTAAAATTTGAATTTTATTAACTTTCAAGTCAATTTTATTTATTATTTTTTTTGTATTTCTTATTTACTAATAATACTTTTTTCGTATATGTATGTAGTACCATTATTAGTAAAAGCAATTTAGCATCAGAAACACCCAAAATCAATTTAAAAATATTGATTAAATCATTTTTTATTTTCTTTCCAGGGGCAAATAAGCTGAGTAAGTGAATATCAAGTAATGTATTTATTTTAGTTTTAATGAACTTCCCGGCATTCTGTAGCCGAGCTAGCTAAGAAACGATGTAGTTTCAATCTCAATCGAATCAAGTATAAGTTTCAAAATAAATGAAAATAACATAATATGAAATTTAAATCAATTTTCACTCTGTTCAAGGATTTCATCCCGTGCAGCGTTCCCATCAACGTTCTAACAAGCGATAATAATATAAATCGCAAATCGGTTAATCTTTTACAAACCGCACGGATGTCAGGGGAGAAAAATCGACATTTTTTAAGTGCGATAAAAAATTTTTTCTGCATCTTTTAACATATAAACTTGATACGTATATTTACCATGATTTTGCTGAAAATTTTTTTTCTAAAATACCATTTATGAAAATACCCATTTATGATAATTTTCAGGATTTTCTCCAATCTTATCATACTTGAAGTCTATTATCTTCAGTTGTGCTTATCACATTACTGTCGCTTTTTTTTATTTAATACATTTTTTATGTAGTACTTTATTACATTGTACATGATCCATCTGAAGCTTTTAATATATTTTTAATTAAATTACAGTTTCATATATCTATTGCAGTCAGATTGCAAAAAAAAATAATAAAAAGCTTAAGCAATGGATATATTTTCCTTTGTTAAGAAAAATTAAAAAGAATGGGCAGTTGTGTGTAAGTGTTAAAAAACATCCTAACAATCTCAGGTTTAAGAGTTGCTATGAAAAGCTATGTCGTGATCTTAAAAAGGAGATTTTTAGATGTAGAGATAACTACGAGTACTATCGTAGTAAATTATCTGTAAGCGCTGGCTGCTCAAAAAATTAAATTTTTTTCAAATATCTGCTCGCTTTAAGATTCGATAACGAATAACTTTGCAAATCAATATGATAGCACGCTGACACAAATAAGCATTCAAACAAAAAGTTTTTTCTTTGCACCATTTACTCCTTTTGAAATACATAAAATCATATCGTCACTTAAAATATCCAGTTCTACTTCCTTTGATAAAGTGTCTGGCCTTGTGTTTCATATTTCCAATGTCTTATGTTCTATTTTTAACCTAAGTGTACAACTAGGAATTTTTCCAGATCTCCTTAAAACAGCAGTGTTCACATCGTGAACTAATGTGCGGCAGTCCTAACTAAATAATGCATGGCAGCCATATTTGCAGTGCTGCCAGTTTGATCTTGGTATTCTATTACCTTTCTGTTTTTTGATATGCTTTCTTCTTAATCGCTTTCCAAGCAGAGCAGCTGCAACTCTTTTCTTCTTATTAAATATATTAAAAGTTAAACTTAAAATAACTTAAACTAAACTTAAAATAACTTAAAGTAAACTTAGAAATAGTGTAAAACTAAAGCAAATAAAGTGTTGCTGATTAAAATCAAGCTCCGGTTGTTTTTCTTAAAAATATTTCAAAGGCCGCAACGCAAGCAGTGCCAGCGAGCACCAGGTGCTTCACCCCATTTCCCGGCTGTGGCAGAGCAAAAAATAAAAAGGTGTTACCAGGACTAGCTAACAACAGCAGCTTCACCACGGTAACAAGCAGTAATAATTCCACTACACAAAAAGAGCGATGCTTCACTATTAACCAAGTATCGACCTATGTATCTCCCTTTTATCTGTTAAGAAAGATATTAAATCAAAAATAATATCGTTCTTAGACAGAACTCGATTCTTCAGTGTCTCTTCGGTTTGGGCTTAGAAGTGGCCAATATACCGATGGTGCACTATTAAAACTGACTGGCGAAATTTACAACAGTTTAAATGTATCAGAAATTGCAGCAATACGTTTCATCGATATCACTAAAGCTTTTGATATGATAAATCACACAGCATTACTAAACAAACTGTTTAAGGTAGGTTTTAGAGGCTCTATTTATAACTGGTTTGCTTCTTATTTAGAAAATAGAAAGCACATAGTAAGAATAACGAGTTGTTTAAGCTCTCTAAATTATACCAACTTTGGCGTTCCACAAGGTTCTGTCTTAGGTCCGGTCCTGTCCTTAGTACATGTAAATTAATTGGTTTTACAACCTTTTAAAGGCGAAATTACTGCGTTTGCAGATGAGATATTCTAAGGAGATGGTTTTGAATATTAAAACTACACTATGCGTAAACTTACCGTTGTTTTATTCCCAAATTGCCCAAGAATTGTTTTGAGTGTTTCTGGTGAAGGTAAATAAATACTTTAATAATGATGCAAGCTGTTGCGATAAATGTTTTAAAATTGAGGCAGTGGACAATTTCAAACATTTGGGAATTACATGAGATTAAAAGCTAAACTGGAAACTCCACACACTGTACTTAAAACAATATACTAACAAAGTAGTAAGACAAATCTACCATCTTAGCCTTTATTGTAATCGATCTGTTTTGAAAGTAGTTTATGATGGTCTACTTAAGTCCAAACTGCAGTATGGATTATCTGGCTGGGGTAGTGCTTATCTTAATAAAATAGAACCCTTGTTAGTTAAACAAAAAAATTCAATAAGAATCATTTCTAAAGTAAATCGTACAACGCCTTGTTTTGATTTGTGCAAATGTCTAAAGATTCTTCCATTGAGATATCTTTACTGTTAGAAGGTTCTTAAAATATTTTTTGATAAATGTGGGTTTTATTCGGTAAGACTACATGATAATTAGAATATACGAATTAACACTGCACATTTTGTATCAATCTCTACAGTTTATAAAACTCACTTTGAACGGTTCTACTTTGTCTCAGCACCTTAATTTTTTCCCAGAAAATATTAGACGTAAAGGAGTGAAAATTATATTCCTCTATAATGTTAAAAAAATGACTGTTTTCTTTTGACCGTCGGATATTAATAATATTATTGGTCCTGTGGTCTTGCTTGAATATTGTTAATTATTTTATTTTTTACTTTTTGAACATTGTTAGTTGCATTTCATTTTTAAATATTTTCATTTGATGTGTATTTAATTTATGTCTTTTTGCTGAAGATTTTTAGTTTACATTCCAAATTTATTTAATTTCAATTAATTGTATTTCCCCATCATGTGTTTTTAAGCATGAATTTTTATTTCTTTGCGCAAAAACTTTAGCTTTCGAAATGCACTAAGAAATGTTTTGTTTACTATCAACAAATGAAAAATAGTAGAAATTTAATTGTTTAAATAGTTCTAACATGCTGTATAATGCTGTGAATTAATTTAACAAAATATCATTTGGGTTTTTGCCCTTCTATCAACAAAACCCATTTTATGAAAAATTGAGTCTCTATTAGATCGGAAATTACACATTTTTGAAACAAAAACTATTAAAAACATTTTTGTTTTGTCCCTTTAACTTGAAACAAAATCCTTTTTTTTAAAACTCGAGCTTCGAGTTTGTTGGCATTTTTGTTAGGTTTAATTTAGCTATTTTGAGCCGAAAACGCGCTGGGAGCAGTCAGAGATCTCATCTATGTTTCGACTCATCGCACATGAGTCACAACCTCTGTTGGTGAACTTAACACAAAGCGCCCATCTCTTTGTAAAAATAAGCTAAAGTTATGACTGGAGTCAGGGCATTACTGTCTACAAAGGGAGTTATTGACTTATGACATACATATCTATTTGGCGCTGGATTGATTCGATTTCGTACTCTGCGATCAAAATTTCTTTAAAATTTCTTAGTTTGGCGATAAAGTGATAGACCCGAAGTTATAAACAAATTAGAAGCAGGTTTTTACGACTTAGAGTGCCTTTTAAAATTAACACTGGATATATAATTTAAATCCAAATTAAATATCTATGAAGGTTTTATTAATTTTTATAACGAAGAAAAACGTTATATCAATTTTTATTCTTAACAAATTTTCGCATATTAACTTTTCTTATGACAATTACAAAATTAAGTAATGTAATTTTAGCAGACAAATCAGTAGTAGGTTAGGTAGGAGTGGTAGTCAGTTACGAAGAACCGACTCACTTAGACCAAATGTGATCCATTGTGATACCACAGGGTATCTGACTATACCCTCTCGTTGAACCACAAAGCTTTCGTAATGAAACTAAAAAGCTGACCTATACTAACATGTCTAAGGTCATCCAGGTCATCAAATAAAAACGAACCAAGTGTCTTGTGGCGTTTTCTAGCAAGTGCGGGGCAGGAGCAGAGAAGATGTTTAGTATTTTCCTCTTCTTCCACATCTCCACAACTTCTATAGAAGTCAAAGGACCTAACACCTAATCTCTCCGCATGTCTGCCGATGAGACAATGTCCAGTTATGACTGCAACAACTGACGAGACACTATGTCTAGTGCGAGAAATTAGTTCTGACGAACGCTTAGCATCCCATTTCGACCAGATTTGCCTAGTTATATTACAAGTTGACCCTTCAGTTCATCTTTTATTAACATTTTTTACCATTTCTTCTCTAAGCAGAAATTTGCAGGTAGCAAGTGGCATGCTAACACCTTCCTTGTCCTCAGGAATTTGTGCAGTAGTCCCCTGCCTAGCAAGTTCATCCGCTTTGCAATTGCCGTCAAAGTTCCTATGCCCAGGCACCCAGATGAGGTGAATGTTAAAATGTTGAGCTATCTCGTTTAGAGACCAGCGACATTGTTGGGCCACTAGTGAACTTAGGAAGGCTGAATCTAGAGATTTGATAACAGCCTGACTATCTGAATAAATGTTTATATCCTTTTTGGATACAACATTCATCTTCAGCCAGGATGCTACCCCTCTATCGCTATGACCTCCGTCTGAAAAACGCTACAATGATCTGGTAGCCTCGCAGCAATTCTTATCTTCAGTTCCTTAGAGTAAATACCATAACCCACTTGGTTATTTAGCTTGGAGCCATCAGAGTAGAAATTAATATGGCGCCTTATCTCCGGTGTCCTCCCTTCCAGTCATCCCTATATGGAATGTGAGATACGTAATTCCAGTTGAATGAGATTACTGGAACAATATAGTCCAATAGACTATATAGCATAAGCTGCCATCCGTAGTAAGTCAGTAGTAAGTGCCTCCACATTACCCCCTTCCGAAGATTCAAACATTCGTTTGTAAGCCAACAGTTTTCAAATCTCTATTATTGTCGATTTAAAACCTGCTTTTACTCTAAAAGCGCATTTTAAATTTAAAAGCAGAAAAATGTGCTTTTAAATATTTACAAGTAAGCTTTAAAGTGACATTTTGTATGAAAATATTGTGATTAATTATTTTTTTGATACAGAAAATGTTCAGAGCAAGTAAAAAAAGTCCAAAAATTTATTTTCATTAATATCGATGAGTTAAATAATTTCATTGCATTTAAAATATATTTACCCATAATTATGTTATTATATTTCGACATTTATACTTGATCAATCATATTTTGATTGAAACAAATATTTCTTTGTTGCAATTATTCGGTAGTTAACAATCACCAAATATTATTTGTTGTAAAAACCGGTCACCAAAAACGATACTTGAACGTTTCGATTCAAATATAAATCGATGCATCAATATTATCACATCCGTATTTTGTTTATCTGTCACATATCTATTTGATAGCATCTTTTATCGGAGACTTTATTAAAATATGTATAATATATGTACATTAAAAATAAAATCAAGAATTCATCAAACCACTTAAAAAAATAAATTTTTGTTAAAAATCATTCAGTACATGAGTGAATTTTTTTCAATTTCAAATTTTTACGATCGCCTTTTAAAATTCAATCTTAATACAAAAAAAACACAACTTGACCGATTATATTTAATGTTCAACACGATGTTAACGTGTTTAAGCTTTTTGCTCATATTTAATTGGAATAAATTTGCCAATAAATAATTTTTAATTTTAATTAACAAAACACTACTGACGACAGATGCTATTCGGTTCATAATGAAAATATTTGTAGGTAAAAACTTAATAATTTTAATCAGTGAAATGATCAAAATACGAGTAGCATAGCGACTAATTCCAATTAATGGATTTATTGACAAACAAAAGTTAGACTTTGAGTTGATTAAATTGTATTTCATATCAATTCTTCGGGTTTGCATATTAAAATGCTTATCTTAAGAGATCATGTCTAAGCTTTGTATTTGCATATAAATTGATTAAAGACAAAAATCAATATTATGTATTAAATTTGCTATTTTTGTGGCAATTAAACTATATGTTTTGTATTAAAAAAATTGTATACACTGAGAAAAGTGTACATTCCGTATAAAAAGTGTCCAGAACTGTTAAATAAAACGAATTTATTTGTTCAACAAAATTTATTTTGTCGCCTTTGGGCCCCACCGTTTGGATTACAACTACGCCGGCGCTTGACCCAGTCCTACATACAATTTTCATTGGCTGATTGAGGAAAAGCCTTTAGCTTAACGTGACCAGATATTTTTCACCGAAGCGCGGAGCAGGAAAAACCTGATGAAACTTTTTTTTAAACGAAACTATTCCAAGCTTGAGAAATGAATTCGCAGTGATTTGGAACCAAATTGATGAAGAAAGAGTTTCCGTTGGCATTGAACTACCAGAAGAAAAATTCAAAAGGAAAGTTCCAAAAATGTTAGTAGATTTGAATAATAATGCTAAAGATTGTTTCCAAAACCAGAAAGTAACATTCAGAAGTCAATACTATGAAATTATTGCTAATATTGCGAATTGTTTGAAAATGAGGATTGATACGAAAGTTTTCACTTTTCTTAGCCATGCGGAAAGTTTCCTTTTTGGAAATGACAAATTTCGAAAAAAAGTAATCATGTTTTTTGGCTCAGACATTAACAAGGATCGACTTATTTTATAATAGCAAATTTTCAAAAAAAAAAATTCGACGATTATGTATGTTTTCTGAAGTCTTAGATTTGTTACCAAAATTAATGAAATTTGTCAAATCGATGGTAACGTTGCTTATGACGAAATGCACAGGCGAAATATTGTTTTCGACCTTGAGAAGATTAACTTATTTAAGGAGTACTATGTTACAAACTCGGCTTAACTCCTTAAGCATTTTACATGTACATTCCGACGATGCATTGAATGTGGATTTAAACGAAATCGCGAATAAATTCATAACACGGTGCGAAAGTAGACGTAGAACATATGCATTGTCAAGGAAAATTAGGAAATGTGGAAAGTATTACCATGCCTGAACCGAGAATCGAACGCGGGACCCCTGGGATGTAAGCGCAGTACATTAACACTGCGCCACAAGGCAGGCTTTTACAATGTACTTTTACAATGTTCTTTTTGATGATTATCACTCTACAAATCACTTGAAAAAATTTTAAAAGTTGTGGCCCGCCCCCCCTATATTTTTTACAAGTTTCCGTCCCTGCGAAAGATTCCGAATCATTCCAAGGATTTGAAAAAGGAGTACAAATGGTTTTCGCAGAAGGGAGAAGTGATCGATTTGAGTTTTAGAGTAGTAAGTATAAGCAATGATATTGTGGCTAGGGAATTTGACGACCGTTTTCGGGTAAAAGATGGAATGATTTTCATGTGTAGAATTCACCACCCGCCTTTTTTCAAGTGGTGACTATTTCTCGCACATACTATATATAGAAAAAACAAAAAGCACACTCAGAAAAAAAAAATCAGGTATGTCTAACCAAAAATTTACCAAAACTCAGGTTAAAATTTTCGAACCTGATGCTACAGGTTGTCCTTCATGAAAACTGATTAAGTAGTGCAGTGTTAATTTAAATCTGTTTTATGGTTGTAAATACTATAGAGCAATGTTCCATAGTAAATTTTCTAATTATATATATTTATTTTATGGATATGTATTTTTTATTAATTTATTTCAATAAATAAACGCAAACGATGCTTAAAAATGAAAACTCACTGCAAGTGCTGGGAAAACTTTCGATTTACTTAAATTTTTTGACAGAACCTGGTAAACTTAAAAAAACTAATGTCAAAGGCTACTTTGATAAATTTGTAAATTTTGTTTTGTTTCCGTAGAAAACTTTTCAGGTTAACATGTTATCTGTCGCAGGTTAGACATTTTTCGTCTGAGTGCAGAGATACGAATATCAGTTTTTTTTTCTTTTTCCATATGAATTGTAGTTGGAAACAAACTGTTTGCGCCGTTCGCAGGATTAATCTACGAAGCTGTAATTTCGGATGAATTTTCTTCAAACCCGATTCTATAATATAGGCCTACAAGACCGCAAAAAAAAAATTTTTTTTGGTGTATTTTGTCGGCAACACGAAAAATGTGGGCGTGGTTTGACAACAGTAGGTGGCATCTCCGATACAAATAAAATGCCTAAAACGATATATCTCGGCACCTAACGCAGACTTTTTCTTAGTCGGTTTTTTCGTAAAATTTTAACTAACTAAACTAAAATTATCAAAATAAGCACCCTAGTGCACGTATATAGGTATGTACAAGTATGTTCGAGTATTGTTGGCAACAACAACAACCAACAAACGTTGGTACGAACTTGCATAAATGCTTTTCATATAATTGAATTCTAAACAGTTGTTTATTGTTGTGATCAATTATCTTTAATCCATTGTGATCTTTCAAAAAACAGCCAATAAATAAAAATGCAGACAATTACACAGAGAAATTTATACACAATGGCGTTGCAACAACTTCGGGAGCCCAGAGCTGAGAAAAGAGTAATTATTTTGCCTATTTCATAGCTGAGAAATTATTGTCATGTTTTTTTGAAATAACTCATAAGCACGAAAAACAATGAAAAGATTGTCAAATTTAGTTTGGCAATCTTAAAGACAGTTAACTTATTCAAATAAATTTTTTCTAATGTGGTAATTTAATATTTTTAAGAAACTATTTAGATTTTTAGGAAAAAAGTTATATATTTTATTTCAAAATTAAATTTTATGGTTATATATAAAGCGCCCCTTTCAAGGTTTTAACCCTGGGTCTCGCGAACCCAGAAATTATTTTTCAATAATAAATGTCATAAATTAAATATTCTAAGATTTATGTTTGTCGCTCAATTATTGCGTGTTTTGGTCAAGTAAAGTAACGTTCCAAAAGAAAGTAAATACCTGTTAGTATTACGCTGTATATAGTATTTCTATCCAGAGATGAACCTTGCACATCGGGCGCCCGGAGCAAAGAAGATATTTGCCACCCTCTACCAAAAGAAAATTTGGACATTCAAGCAAAAGTTTTATTTACCTTACCAAACAAAAAAAAAAAAGGTTGTCACTTTTTAATTTTAAGAACCTTAGCAAAATTAAATATATTTTGCTTTAAATTCCAAACATTGCAATTTACTATATCTAACTATTTTCATTTAACTAAAAAAAGGTCCCTTACTTTTGACTTTCAAAAACCCTAGTAAAATGAGATGCATTTCACGATCATTCTGCCGCCCCCCAAGCGTTACGCCCGGGCGACCGCCCCCTCGACCCCCCATAGATACGCTACTGTTTCTATCCTGCCTATTCTTTATTTACTCGTAAATAATTCCTTAAGCCAAAAGTCCAAAGTTGTACAAAGGATCTCAATATGATAAAATTTTTCTCACTTAATATTTACAGGGGTAAGGATAGGTCCTTTGGGTTCCAAGTAAATGTGTTTTATTTCTTCTCAAACTTTTGATTTCTTATATATTTTGATTCAAACATTTGTTTCTAAATAATGAGCAAACATTTTTGGATTTGTTTACTAGGGTGAACTATGGCTCCCGACCCCAACCTTACGGGGACACTATCAGCAAGTCCTTGTGTTTTACAGTACTAGCGATAAGGAAAAGTCATTGTGAACATATTGGTGTCTAATCTTTTAAGAAAAATATCCTCTTAAGTCGTTGGAATTAGTCCTGCCGGATCTTATTCAACCGCTGCCTAATCGAGTTCGATAAATTGCTCCCCAAACTTACCGCCATCTTCATTGGAACCTTCACTGGGTGGACCGGCAGGTTGCAGGCTTCGATTTCCAATCATCAGTCGATGCTGTATGGCAACTGTTGCGACTGCCGCCGCAGCTGTGGTCTGCGCAGCAGAAACATTACGCATAGCAGCGCTGAGACCGGTTAAATTGGCAAAAGCATTCGACGCATTCACAGCGAGTTGTGAAGCGGCAGCGGCGGCATTTTGCGGATTACCATCGAAGCGTGAACGGCCCAAAAACGGACCGCCACCAAAGACGCCAGGCACACCGAATTGCAAAAACGAACCCCATGGAGGGACACGAACGCCACCAGGTGCAAGTTGAGCGGCGGCGGCATAAAGTTGCAATGCAGCAGTAGGATGCAAACCTTCCGACGGCATAAGCGATAAATTGTTGCTGCTGTTGTTGGTGTTGCCAACAGCGCTAAGAGAGAGTGATGTAACGAGGCTGTTGTTGTTGTTGTTGTGGTTACTGCTGCTGCTACTGCTAACGCTGCTATTGCTGCCACCGCCGCCGCCGCTGCCAGAAAGAATGGCGTTTGGACTACGATTGCTATTGTTGTTGCTATTGTTAGAATTCAGGTGTTGTAACGGCAATTGTGGTTTGTGCTCCAAGACCATTTTTCTTGTTGTTGGCGATTGGTGGCGGCGCTGGCAACATACAATGCCGACATTAATTTCTTAATTGAAATCCCGATTTTTATTTCTTTATTTTGAAATTCTTAATTAATTTTCACAGATTTGTTTTAAAACTTTTTAAAAAATTTATTTGCTATTTCGTTTAACTTATAGCATAACGCACACGCACGCACAGCACTACACTATTGTTGTTGTTGTCACTGCTGCAGTAACTCTCTTGCGTTTGTTGTTGCTACTGCGCTAATTGATTAATTTATTTTATATTTTCAATTTCAATTCATTTAACAATAAACATTTAATTAAAGCGCGCGCACACGAACACACACTGCGTTTGAACAACGAACGAACGACTACGGAAAGGGAGGGAGCAAGTAGGAGGTGGTGGTGCATGTGTGTGTTTAATTTTAATCAATATCCGGTTTTTCAAATTGCTACCGCCGACGATAATAACGACGAAGTCACAAGCGCTCACAACGAGTTTTCAATTTGAACTGAGCGCAGCGAATGTTGCCGCAACACAAGTAACCGAACCGACAAAGTTGCTGTTCCTGCTGGTCTGACTCTTGCTGCAGTTTGTATTGTTTTCGTCGTTTACAGATTGTTGCCATTGTTGTTGCTATTGACTTCTCCGACTTATTTTCGGCCAATGGTTCGGTAGTATGTTGATCATTTCAATAGCGGGCGCAGTGCGAAAGAGATGGAAATTCATCAACTAGCAACCACTTAATTTTATTTCTTTAGGCGTTGTGGAGCACACACACACACGCAGGGCTTGTTTTTGTATTCAATTGTTATTTGTTGTTGTTTTTCATCTTTTCATTACTCAGCACCATCGCACAATGGAACAAGTTAGAAAAAAATCATAAATATTTTGTTCGTGAACGTGTAAACAATGCAACACAGTGTATTCCATCTTTGATTTTCAATTCAAAATTCGACATAAATTAGCTTCAACGCAACATGCTGTTATATTTTACCAAAAATAAGGGTAAATTCTTAAGATAAAAGTGTTTCTCGTATCTGACTTTCGAGGTGTAGCCATTACTACGAATAATAAACAAGAGAGGGTATTTCTTCTAAGGAATAAAGGGCTATTTATTATAATTGTTATTTTTATACTACACTAGTCTCAGAAGCGGAAAATTAATATTCGTGATATTTATGGCATTGGATAGCTTAAGATATAACGTATCCAATGAACTACGCCAAATGACGGTATCTAAGTTCAAACTTATAAAAATCTCCTAAGAAAATGTCCTCTATCTCAATTTTACATGTATTTCAACAAACTGACTTAAATCAAACATCAATCATCTCGGAACGCATTTTTTTGAAACACGCTCTTTCCGCATCTGAGGGTGATCAATATTGATTATATAGCCAAAGAAAACTGCATGTATCATTTATCATGCACTTTAGAAGTGGGTGTTGATACACAAAATGGAGGATCTAAAATTTAATTTCCGTGGATAAAATGTTTTGCAAAAAAGTACTTGCTTCCGTCCCGAGGTCTCAAATGTGATCGTAGGCCACTGCTGAAGGAATCAGATTTCTTCAAATAAAAAATCTAAGGTGTTTAATTTTCGAAATGTGCTTTATTCTATAACAGAATTTAACTAAAACCTATGCATTATTTTTTCGTTTTTGGCACTAAATGCACTCCTACTAACACATTTTTTCCTGGACTATTAATATAACAATTTTATAGTAACTTTGACATTATCCTTCGGCTTAATGATTTTTCTTCTGTGGAGGCTGTTCAAGCAACCCTTCTTGAGTGCTTAAGTTTTTCATACCATGCTTCTTAAATAAAATTATCATAGAAAAAGTGATTTTTTACAAAGAGTCAAAAGTCTTAAGAAACAAAGCTCTCCTTAAATATTCTACAATTTTCCTAAAAAAACAAACTTCAATTGAGAATTCTATGTAGGAAGTTTTTAATAACATTTTCTTTAAACAAAATGTTCCCTCAGCTTAAGGCAAAATGCGTTTGAATTAAAAAGAAGTCTTCAAAAATTTTTGATTAGTACCAATTTTCTCAAAACACTAAGTTTATGCGTAAGGAAGAATTACATCTTGTCTTAATAAAGCATAAAATCATTTCAAATAACTTTTAATATCAAGGAAGTTTTTATTTTTTTGAACTAAAAGGAAATAAGTCATTGAAGAGTTGTGGAACTGAAAAAGTATTTCAAACATAAACTATGTATATTATACATCTTGACGATAGGTATTGAATTGTGTTTTAACACTCGAATAATTCTATTAATTTTATAGTATAGAGCGCCTCAGAAATTCCAAAGATTTTAAATTAGAAAATAAGCAACCATTTTGCCGTTATTGAAATCAATTCACAAAAAAAATATCTAATTCTTTAAATCAACGAGCTGTTTTGTGTATTTCAATGAATTACATTTTTGTCCTTTTTCAATTAAAATACCACCTTACACTTTTACCCACTGCACAGTGTGCGCCCAACTCCACCCACCCATCTAAAGAGATGTAGCTAGCACTAACACTGCTAGCCAAACGTTTGAGCGACCGTAATTATTCATTAAACCACAACAAACTATTAAAATGAATGAAATAGCAGTATCAACAAACCCAAAAACAACAACTGTGATGATTTTCAATATGGACGTCAAAAGGCTTACCCGTTATCTTTTATTTGTTTTCACACTAAGGGGAATGTTTCTTTGCTTAACGTATTCAATGTACGCGCGCAAGTGAGTACGCTATTTTCATTGCGTGCTCTTTTCAAAATAATGGGAATTTATTTTTAATTTTGTGCTCTGAGGGAAATTTTTCAATTTTCCTTTTATCTTGGATTCTGCAGTTGGAATTTTGTTGCTGTATTACTGCTACTACACCATGTAGTAGTAGGGCGGAGTTTTTTGGTGTTTTTCAATTTGCACTCATAAAATTATTATTTCTACAACTACAGCTCTAATATTGTTGTTTTTTGTTGTTGTTGCTCTCTTTATGAAAAATATGTACGAGGCGTACAACGCGTTGGTTGCTGTGTTTGTGTTTGCTGATAACACGAGTTCGTGTGTTTGTTCAATGTTGTAATTTGTTGTCGTTCGTTGTCGTCTTTTATATATAGTTCGTTTCTTTCGGTTCGTTCACTTATTTGTACGATGGGTTGTTTTCTTTTTGTTGTTGTTATTGTTGTTGCAGGCTTATGGTTTCTTGTGCTGCAGCGCTGTTGCTTGTTTCGTGCAATCCACAGCTTATGTTGTTAGTAGTGGAGTTGTTATTATTATTCTTGGGTTGCTCATTTATCTTTCCCTGCAATTGTAAGTGTTGCCAGTCAAAAAATCACTTTTTCTTTGCCAAAATCCTGATATTTTAGTTTGAGTCAAAAATATGAGAAAATTCCCTCTCCAGTAATAGTAATTTAATCGTTGTAGTAGGTATTTAAAGTCAGTAAGTGAAGAAAAGCCATTTTTTTTTAAAAATCCTTATTTTTGTAAAAAATATGTCACTAACCTATTAAGTAAAGATTGCACTGTGCACTTTTTGCGCAAATACATTATAACAGATGATTTAATCGGCGAGACCAAAAAAATTTTTTGTGAAATGTATGTACATGTAAAGAATTTTGTGTAAGCTAATAAAAAATCGAACAAAAAAAAACTTATCGACACTTCTAGGGGAACGAGTGTGACTGCTTAAGACTTCTTTCCATTCATAACTTTTTAGACAAGTGTGAGAATGCAATTTCATAAACTATAGTACATTCCGATATTTATTAAATACATACACAAAAATTTGATAACTACATATGTGTAATTAATTCAGAAAATTGTTTTAAAATTTTTGAGTTTGAATTCAAACTGCCTAAAATTTTGCAGGAATGAGTGATAAGCTTATATCATTTTAGTTAATGCTTCATATGTTCCTTATTAGAATCATGAGTAACTTTTATCATTTAAGTAAAAGATACAAAGTAACTCCAAAAATGTAACGCGTGTGACATAATATAATAATTTTGTAGTAAAATATAAAGCAGAATAAAGTTTTATTAAAAAAAAAAAATAAAAAAACGGATATTCAATATGTGATGAAGACTTTTTATCTGTAACTATTTTTAAAGCTTCATAGCTACATGAAATGGATCTATTAATTTTCTAAATGTTATATATATGTATATCTCTACAATTATTTGTTTCGAAAAGTTGTCAGTTCAGCTGGAAGTGTCGTTATGTTAAATTTTTGAATCCATTTTCGAACACAATTCCCTTGGACACCTGGCACTTTGAATGTTAGTATCAACAGAAAAATCTTTGAAATATAATTGATGCTTGGGTCCAACTTCTATGAATCTGAAATTATTTAAGACTTCATTGATCTAATTAGTAGCGAAGCTAAAGTGGGCAGAGAAGGTGACAGTTGCCCTGGGCGCAGTGGCTTTTATGCGGAAAAATTTTATCGTTATTCATGGAAGGTGGTAGGAAATGTATCGTTTAGTTCCAAGCGTCAGTAATCCTAGGTCTGCCACTGGCTTTAATTAAGGCCTAAAAGTAAATTAATGGAGAATTGTTTACAATTTAAATGAAATTAACTATGAAATTTGCCACACTCTAAGTTTCTGAGTCGTAAATTCCGAAAAGGGTATTTTTTCGAACATACTGCATAGTAGCTTGATTGATTTTACAAAATTTTCTGAAATAGCTCTCTGGGCAGCGATTTGAATTTATGCTTGTATGGGAGGGGTCATGCCCATTTTGGAAAATCGCCAAATTTTTGTCTGACGCTTGGCCAAATCATTTTTTGTATTCATGTAAGCGTCATAAATCTACCGCAGCCTTCCGCATACCTTTTTTTAAATTTAAACTCTCTCTGATATATACTGAGCTTCGCATATTTGGCGTTGAATATCATTTTTGCTGAGCACGATATAGTGTCTAGAGTTTCTTCATAAGATTTCCCTTGTTTTCTCAACTTCAAAACTAATTTTCGCTGATCAGTTGTGCAGTATTTGGCGCACCCCATTGTGGCCAAAAAAGTTACTCAACTTACTTTTATTAAAATTTTCGGGTAAAATTTCACTTCTATCAATAAAACTCAAAGAAGATAATCACACTGCTATTTTAATGTTTCAAGAAAAAACGAGATTACATACTGTAAAACCCTTTATCTACAGAGTTGAGACTTTGTATCAAAAGATTTTAACTCCTCCATAAGCCCACAATCCCTAGCAATTCATTAGTGTTAAAATTGATATTCAGAGCTTCAAGCTTTATAATTCCTTGAGATAGTTTGAATAATTTGTGTAATTTTAATTTGTCCGGCAACACTGACTTTGTTGTTTTTGTTACACTCATAGTTTCCTTCACTCTTTTCTACTACTGCTGCTGCCATTGTTATTGCTGTTGTTTTTGTTGATATTGTTGCTCTCTGCTTGGTGCGGTTCAAAGTGGGCGCAATGGGAGACTTTGTGGCGACCAATTTGCTTTTAATTTGTTAACATAAACGCCTCGCTTAAAGAAAATGCGCATGAATCATTTTGCTATTATTATATCTTCTTGTTGCCGTTGTTGTTGTTGCTCTTTCTGCTTTCTTTATCCTTAATTTCATTGGATTTTTTTTAAGTTTGTTGTTTATTTTTATTTATTTTGTCTTGTTTATTTTATTTTTTTTCTTTCTTAACGTTGTCGTCATTTTATTGTTTTTGTCATTCTCTTTATTTACTTACATGCAGCTCTCAAGTTAAGTCTCCGACGGCATGGATTTGTGTTGTTGTTTATGATGCATTCAAGAGAAGTCAACGATAACCACATCTTTTAAGAGGGGGAAGTTCTTCGAGGTTTTTTGAGAACTTTTGGGATTTTCGAATTTTCTACTTATTCTCAACCACATTAGTCAAAAAACATTTTCCTTTCATATTTTAAATTTTCTCCTTTCTCGGATGCCAAAATCTCGGATGTTACATAAAGTTTTCCTAAATTAAAATTCTTATTTAATATGCGGTTTTACTCCGGGGGCGGATACTGGCAATGGTTTTGTGAATTCAAACCACCATCCCCAAACTCGAAATCTAAAAATAATTTAGTAATTACAATTAAGAGTAGAGTATCAATTTTAATTTAAGATGTAAACAGTAAAAATGCATTAGAGCTTTTTAAATTTTTTAAAATATAGTCATTTTGCTGCAGTGTTTGAAATGTGAAAAGTGATAACCTTTTTTTTAAAGAAAAATGGAAAAATCCTAATTGGGGCGACAAATTACCACATCGCACGGTGCATAATATGGCCATAATATGTTTTCCTTGACATATAAGTACGAAGAGTTGACTTCCGGAAATAAAAACTACTGATTGAGCTCAAATTTTACTCAGAGCATCGTATGCGGCCCTGCCTGAAATTTAATTTTTAATGTCTTAATGGTTTTAAAGGGCCATCATTGCAAAGCCAAGTTGATTTATAGGTAAAATCAAACAGAGTCGTCGTTTTTTCTCCACTGTAAAAAATCCAAGACACCTACCCACTCTGGATCTACACCTCTTCCCTCAGCATTTCCCTCTCTTTCAGGTTGCTCATATTTTAGTGCATATCTCACTGCTATGTTTCACTTTATGACGCCTTCTTTATTTATTTACTATGTGGAAAATCGTTGAGTGGTGCTGCTGCAACCAGAGGATGTCCCTTTGGTCCCTTTGCTCCTGAGCTGAAGCAAATTTTTGGCTGTGCTGTCACTGTGACAGTCGCTGGTGTTCAAATGTTTGTTACGTTGGCAGGTTTTTTAATTGGTGTGCGCCGTGGTGATAATTTTATTAATGACAAAAAGAAAAGTTTCTGTCGTCATTGCTGTTGTTGCTGTGGAAAAAGTTTTGAACTCTCGTTTTTATCTCGCTTCCGCCATGTTGTTTATCTCTTTTGCACTCTTTTTTCTGTGTCCTGCTTTTGAGCCAGATTTGCGCCATTTGATTTCTGTCTCTTGTATGTTTGTTTTTGGGGGGCTGAAAACGAACATGGATGACAAAGCATCCTTGGGTAGCTTGTGCATCCCCATGAAACTTAATTAAATTTTGCTTCAGCAAAAGCTTTTTTTTTTGGGGAAAAATTTCGCCCCGACGAGTTCAATTTGCAAGTATTTAATATTTTGTTTTTGTTTTCTCGATGACTTTTGACCTTAACTCACTCAAAAGCTGTTTGAGTCTGGGGATATTATTGCTTAATGAAATATTTTTTTAATTTGATAAAATTATTGTTGGGGGTTCCCATCACCGGCTGCTGCTTATATGAATATTTGAGCGTTTTTGGAAAGGGAAATGTTAATGTAATGTTCCACATGAAAGAAAGAGATTCGATGCGATTCCAGATGAGAGTTATGTCACAAATAAAATTAAAGCCATGACATCAACATACAGTGGTCCAGTCCTCTCTGAATTAGAGATAAACCAGATCAAAACAAACTTCTTAGACATCCACAATCTCCACCAGTTCAAGGTTTGCGGTCTACAGAGGTTGTCTGCTACTTAGACTCCGCCACGATAAGTACTCAAGTGTCATAGTCGGAGTAAGAATTCTGTGATTTGGTTCTTTCAGTTTGAGAGGAATTTCTCCCAGTGGCGTGAATTGGGTAGGGCTGGGGGAATTGAAAAAAAATTGTTGGAACGAACCTTCTAGGTGAACTAATGCACATAATACGAGTGTATGTGATTGTGCATAACAGCTGTCGTCTACTCTAATTCCTATTGATTGAATTTTTATACCCTACACAGAGGGTATATTCACTTTGTCATTCCGTTTGTAACGCATCAGCATCACCACCTGAGTCGATATAGCTATGTCCGTCTGTCTGTCTGTCTGTCTGTGAGTCTGTGTGTCTGGCTGTTGAAATCAGGTTTACAAAAAAACTAAGCAAGCTAACTTAATGAAATTTGGCACACAGGTCAAACCTTCTTGCAAGCTGCTAGCATATAAAAATTGGCGAAATCGGTTCACGGCCCGCCTTTCGCCCATACTCTAGTAAAGATACCTAAGTCTATTTTGAAAGAAAGTTGCAGCGATTTTGATGAAACTTGATGATTTGGTGAAGATGAGAACAAAATTAAGATCAGGCTATGTTTGAAGTTTGCAAAGGCTCTTAAAGGGGCGTGGCACAGCCGTAAAGTTTAACTTTTATAACGCCATAGCTCGTAAACCGTTCAAGATATTGTGATGAAATTTTCTACACGAATACAGATCTTATAAATTTTGAATTTCGCATAAAGTGGGCGGAATTGTAAAAGTGGGCGTGGCGCTTTTTAGCAATTGAAAATTTGGATTTTGTATAGCTCCAAGTTGGCACATACGATTTTCATAAAAAATTTAGGGATGCGAAGCATTACGTTTTTCGTGTTCACTCGTGTACCGTGAGCTGAATGTGCAAAAATGTGCTGCTCATGTGTGTACAAATAGCAGCGCTGCTTGTGACATCAATAGAGCAGTTGTGTTTTCAATTATAATTTTAATAGCTTTGATTCTTCATATCAATTCATGTGGCCATCGCGATCTCAAAATAACAATAACATATGCGCTGTAACGATGCGACAATTATCACATTAGATGATTAACAAATTTCATTTGGTTATTACTTGTCAACATACAAAATCTGCATGGGCCACATGTTCTAGATGCAGAAACTTCTAACAGATGTGACACGCCCACCGCAATCAAAACGTTAATGATTAACCATAAAATAATAAAATAACATAGACACACATAAATACGGGTAAAAGCTATGAACAAGCGACATCATCCCTATAAGAATATGTTGTCTAATGTTTACATTTCGTTGTATAATTTTATGCTTAAGTGAACAATGCTACATTCAAGATGTGCTCCTCAAATCAACATTATTTTAGCGAATTTGAAACTTGTTTTCAATATAATTTTAAATGAAATTAAGTCAAGTAAAACCACACATTCGCTATTTAAGAGGCGGTAAATGATTTCCGATTTCTCTTTTGTTCGAATCCTTCCACCAAGTGTAAATTCGTCATTAGGCCTCTATAAAGTAGCTGAAGAAATGAGCTCAAGCACAGTATCGAACATGACAAATGATGGCAAAACATAGTAATGCCGTCGACGCTGCCCTTCACGTACAAACGTTAGACAGAACGGCAAATATCCAAGCGATTTCGAGCTCAAGTGGCGCACGTAAGAGAGCCCTAAACGTATGTTGGTTGCTTTCATTGTTGTTGCAGCAGACCAATTCGATCCAATTGGAATTCATTTGCTGCCGGATTTACGAGCGATAAAGAATTGCCTTCCTTTTTTCTGATTTTTTTTTGTTCTTCCCATGGTTATGTGACTTTTGGTGAGGGTGCGATTTTGTTTATTAAGTTTGCTTGTTGTTGTGTTTGCTTGTTGTTGTGTGGTACGGCGCTTGCGATTGATTTTCTGGTGGGATACCTCTGCCACAGTCTTTTATTACTGCTGATCCCGGAATAAATGACGTGTAATTTGTGTCGCCGTGTTATTGTTGTTGGTGGCACAATAGTGGTAGGAAGTGCAGTACGTAGAAGGAATGATGAGGGAACTTATAATCCGTAATTTAGCTTTGAGTGGTTTTGTGGTTGGATGCTCTCTTGAAAACTATATCTATTCTATCGAACGCACAGTTGTGGAGTTTGTTAATTTAAAGAGACATCAGCTAAACCGTGCCTCTCACGAATATCTGCGTCACTAAGTCTTTTAACGCAAACGGAAATGTAAAATCGGGACTCTTCAGCCCAAAAGAGTCACTGAATCTAAAAAAAATCTTGTATACACTGAAGAGTTATTAGTAGAAGGACATGATTTAGGAAAATCTTTTAAAAAACGAGGACATACAGTTGATGCAGAACCAGAATATTTTCAGAGAACGTGGATTATTTTGCTTTTTTTGAATGTCTTCCCTAGAGAACTTCTTCATACTGCCAAATCGACCATATACTCGTCGAGCCAAGAAACTCATGTCACATTTTTCCTAATTATTACGCGTTTCACAACTAGTATTACAAGTTCTAATATTTACACTACTACCTAGCACGCATATATAATATTTAAGTCGTCGTCTTACTATACATGGATCTTGTGTAATATTCAGACTAACCGGTTGCTTGGACATTGCTCTAGCTAAGAATGCTGACGCAACATTCATAGTGAAGTTTGATTTGGATAATTGGACCCGTGCTCGTCTTTTGTATTCGTAGGAAATTTTCTTCCTGTGAGCCTGTAACGTCTATACAGTCTGCTCATGGCTGTATTCTCATTGCTGCCTTTGTTTCTGCTATAGCACAGAAATTAGCCAGAATTCAACCACAGTTAGAGATATCTCCTGTCGTGATATCTAAGGGATTGCACAGCGTCCGAGCCTGATGATTTCTCAGAGCAATGCTTTAGAAGCTGCTTGAGATTCCTGCCGTTGCAACGCGGAAGGTACAGAGCTGTAGCGTTCTTTAGCTAATTATTGTGTCTCACAAAAGATTTCTGTGTTGTCCTTAAGATGGTGAAATCCCAATACTGTGTATGATAGCATTAGAAATGGAAACATTGTTCATTTGATGTTTGATGGTGTGTAAAAAAATGTGCACAGATTGTTATGTAATTGGGTTTTACATTCCGATTTGTTGTCTAAATGTGACCGACCCGACGATGAGCGCTGCTCCGTCACTTCCGCATGCCAAACAAAGCGTTCGTACATATGTGGTTTGTGGTGACAATTTCCCACTTACTACTGTAGTTAACTTAATCGCATTAACTTGTTGTGTGACCCTTATTGTGTAGCCTTCATCGTCATCATCATCAAAATCACTGGCATTATCATAAGGTATCACTGTATTGTGACCAAGCAGAAAAGGTATCCAATGTTTGGATTTTATACATCATCCATCCAGATCCATTGCAATTAGCGCAGATTACGCACAATTTTGAAATAAATAAAGCCAATTAAAATCACTATGGAAAATAAAACCTTTTTTTATAATTAATTTAGCACAACCAGTGACAGACGGACGAACGAAGTTGCCGACGAGTTGAACCTCTCAAAAATTTATTTCTATTACAACTTAATCTTCCCGCGGCGCTGTAGCATTTACCAATTAATTTTCGAAAAGTGTTGGTCTTGCGACTACAATTAAGTTCATACTACTCGCTCTACCAACGGGTGGATTGACTGACTGTGTGAATCGGTCTGTCCGTCCAACTGTGTACGACTATATATCGTATTTATTGAGATCTCAAGATTTTAAGTGCTGCGTTAGCCACGCAGTGGGGCGCACAAGGTGTGAAAACCCTGCTGGCTTTTAAATGCAGTTAATAAGAAGCGCACGCGGTTCCCTCTGTGTAGTCATTTTTGGCCTGATATACGATGGCCCAAATGGATGATGTACGAGTACGAGTGTAATTGGCTTCGAGGCAGAACTGAAATGATTTAAAATAAAAGGATATTCATTGCCATTGACGGAATTACAAACGCAGTCGGTGTTAAGGTTGAACTGTGAGTGTAACCAAATATGTGCATCGCCAGGAGCGGATTTTTGAAGGTAAACGTAGGCCAGTTAAATAGCGTTATAAATAGCACGTTCGAATCGACGCGTCGGTGGTAACAGTTGCATTTAATTTGGTTCAATGCGAGTTCACGCTTGAAAGAGTTTAATATTTTATATAAACTCCTCGGCTAATGTTGGTAAACAATTTTCTACCTTAATTGTCGGTGATTGTCCTCAGCTGAGATTAAATATGTATATATATATCAGCTGAGATATAATATATATCTAATAATATCAAAAATAATTGAACAACGTAATAAACGATGCATAATACCGCAGTTTATCGATAAACATTGAAGCAGTCTATAAATGTCGAAAAGAATCGACAAAAATCGCATCAAAAACTTTTAAAAAGTCAAACCCATGAAATATGGCCAAAAAAGTCATTTAGTCAAATAGTATCAACTGTTATCGAAAAACAAATCATCGAATTGCTTCAAAGAACAGAAATGTATGAAAAAACCGAAAAGAGTAAATAAAAGCCATATAATATAGGAAAACATTGGAAAAGCTGATAACAACCCAGAAATTTCGAACAATTGGTGGTCGCAAAAAAGAAGATTACTAGGATAGTTGTGTCCAGTCGCGTGGCTAGGGAGGCGAAGGGGGCGTCGCCTCAATCGCAAAGGCTGGTTGCTGCAAAATGGTACTCACCTAATATTAAATTTAAATTTGCTTTTGATCAATAACTTTAGAGTTGTATTCAAGTGGATGGCCTTCTTTTTAATTTTTTCCAATTCAGAGGACGGTACATTAGCGTCTTGGTAAATCAGATGGGCTTGTTGAAAGTTGCGAAAATGTTGACTGTTTTTAAACAGCAGTTTTCCAATACATGATCATCTCATAGTGCCCTAATGCTGCGAAGTACCACCTCATGGAAAAAGCAACTCAGCCTAACTGAATTACCATAAAAGATAGATAGTTCAATTTAGAGTTTAGTTCATTAATCGTATACAGCTCTAAGCAGATATAGCAGACCGAGTTTAGTATAATTAAGTTAAGCGCGGGCAATTTTGGAGTAAAACTAGCTCAACGCAAAAAAGTGTACAAATGGGTAGAACCCTTTAAATACTTACTGGTAAGCCCCTTGGAACAGTAATTCCAATAAACCAACATTTTTTAGCTTTCACACCCAATTGTGATATATGTGCACAAAACATATAAATATAAAACATATATAAATGTAATAGAGACTTCGTACACGTAGACTCGAGTTGCTTGGCTCTTGTAGTTATAACAACAAAAGAAACATGCGTTCTTGCGCAAATACAAATTTAATTTTTTCTCTTTGATGTATTCTACTTGGGCCTCAAGGCCTTAATTTTCAATTTAAATCCAGCCCTGTATTGCGCGGTATATCATGCAACAGCGAACGAATACACGGACTAAAACATTGACTTCATCTTTATTATTTCCATTCTCATCATTATCCACGTCAGTTTCCTTTTTCCTTTTTCCTTTTTTTGAATTTGCAGCTCGCAATTCATGCAAGTTGATCGGTTTATTAGACACAACCGTAGCGCAAGCTCAACAGCTAAGGCAACAGACGTACAGCAACATGAAAGGTGATCTTGATACCTGTGCCGACCAACCGATTTACCGAACGTTGCTTTGTTAAATCATTTGCGGTTCCTGGAATTGTGTAGGCGCCTTCATTAATTAAAACTAATTTTTTTTTTCATCCATTTAAAATAATTAATTTTTACACTTGTGGTTCATTTAAATGAAAAAACGATTTGATTAATTACTTTTTGGTTTAATCAAAAAAAAAAAAAAGGACAATGCTCACTTGCAGACAGGATATATATGTTTGTTATTGAGACGGCATATTAACACTTTGCTACTGAAAATGATCTCTTTAATTTTGAATTGGAAGGGTCAAAGTGTTTTTCAGCTAGAGTACTTGAGATAGTAACGAAGAAAGATTTTGTCAAATAAAACCGGAAAATGTTTTCCAATATTTTGTTGCGACCACTATGTTGGTTGGGTTGGACGATAAGAAATCGATGCATCAGACGATAACTAGCATTTTTGAATTTTCAAACAAAAACTGGCACGATTCAAATTTTAGACGAAAATAATAAGTTTGCGTGCTTTGTAGTTGGAAACCGACACTTTTTAGGTGATAGTTATAGTCTGTACACTTGAAAAGTGCCAGACAGTGCAAGTGTATTGAACAAAGAGTTACTTGCTTAGCTTTATTGTATTTCTGCGAGTGCAATTTAGGAAAATCATAAGCATTCGGTCGCACTACAATGCATTTACCAGATTAGATATGTTCCAGTTAGTGAAGTATTCTTCCAAACAGTAACATAAGCCGATGTTAGGTCGACATTAGATATTGCGGCTTAAAAATTTTTTCTGGATCTACTGCTCAATAATATTTATAACATCTAGGGTTGATCTGTGGAGGTGTTATCTTTCCCGAACCTGGCCTGTTCTCCAGAGCAGACTTGTTCTAGCGAAGGTGTAAGATGCTTTTAAATTATTCATTAGCAAAAGTGCAATCGACCGGAAATTAAATTTTACAAGTACTCGTGTTCCCGACTTTAGATGGGAGATTTCGTTAGGTTTTTTAAATGCGTGGCCATTGGACATTGAGATTGAGTGTTTTAAAAGTTCCGTATAAGCTCCATCTATCCCAGTGGTATTATTACTTCTCAGTTGTGGTGGGGCATAGGCAGCTTCTTGTGTGCACTTATTTAAATTGGGGAGTAGCGCACACTTTTTCGCTAGTATAACTTCTGAATGTATATATATGTTGATATTGATTGAACTATAAATTGTCCAGTTTTGAGCAAATAACATGAGAAATGTAAAAACACTCATTCAAAGGTAAACTGTACCATTATACCATAGATATTTAATCTTATACCATAGGAAAAAGAGAACTCAATCCAAGTCTTACAGAATTTCATAAAAAATCTCAAATTAAGATTCTAATTCTCCTTAGCCAAGTGACGACCTCGCATTAATTTTTATTAACACTTAAAAAATTAAATTTGTGTTGCATTCATATCATATCTACTCATTCAAATGGCTAACACTTGGCACAAATAAAATCTGCACCCGAGGCAACTCATTCCAGTGAACTTTGATATGATTCGCGTTTGTTGTGCTTAACGAACGAACGAACGAGCGAACGACATAAGCCAAAGATGGACGGCATTCAGCGAACGAGTCAACCAAGCACCGAACCAGCATACAAACGGTCAATGTAAATTGCTATTCAAAGGATTCGACGGATGATTAGCTTTGCCCGCGTCTAAATTTTTTATCGCGGTTCCACAAAGATTCACTTATACGACCGAAGCAGTTTGTTCATGCTTAGCTCATAAACATACAGATACTGCAATATACCTGTACACAAATCCTACTTAAAATAAAGTCTTTATACCATATAAAGTGGCTTACAAGACACCGAAAGCCAACAATAATGCCGCAGCAGTATTCTGCCATTGACTCTCCCAATAAACCATTTCAAAGATTCAATACGATTTTCTACAGCTGGTTAAAGGAACGTAGTGGTGAGCTATACGAGATTTCATACATTTAGCGGGACTATTTAGCCTTATTCAAAACTACAATCAAAATGTTTAATTGTATGAAACTATAGAGTAAGTTGCGTAAGGACCTTAAAAGCTCTGCGATATCATTCATTACATTTGAATATCTTTCAAAATCATAGAAACTTTGTGAAATGTCCCAATCGAATGCTGAAACTCAACAACTTACGGCATCGTTATTGCAGCTCAAGTAATTCTTCTACTGCTGCCATGGTGTATAATAACACACCTACCGAGATATGAGGACTCCATCACGAATTCGTATGCTGCAATCTCAAGTCAGTCACTTTGCCAATTCGACAAAGCAACAGCAGCAGTGGTCAACTTAAGTGGAAGTTAGGACAGATAGTTGGACTTACAGTCAGACAGACAGAAGAGCTGCGCATCGGATTGTTATATCTTCACTAAAATGTTCTTTGGATCATCGACGTCGTCGTAGGAGCTCCTCTACCGCTTAAGCGAAATTCTCGTGTTATTATTAGTATTATGATGTTCGTATGCACAGAGATCAGATAACTCAATTATCCGCGGCGTAAACAAATGCGCTTTTACTTTGCGGTTTGCCGTTTTGTCGAGTGGGCTATTAGCCCGGCATAAATGGATTGTAAACGTGATTTTTATAGTCATTTAGCATAATAATGCATTTTATGGGTGAAAAACTGATGTGAGCAAATTAAGCATCGGTTGGACTTAGTGTGGTTTGCTTTTGCTTGGCATTTAGAACGGGCGTATAGAATGAAGATGTGAGCGGGCATTTGATGCTTGTGCCACTAAAGGTGAAATTAGTAATTGGTATAGAGATGGTAATGGACAGTGACGGTGTTGGAAAGAGGCTTTCGTAGTGAGGCTACTTTTCACTTTGTCAACTAAAAATGTATCAAAACGCAATTGAGAAAGAAGGGAGGAGAAAACAAATTTCCCACCTACTCGATGGCATTTGTTACTAATCGAAACAATGCGATAATATCCGAAATTATTCAATTCAATTGAACACCATATACTACTTGAATACTATCCTACAACATCAGATGATTATCTATCTACGCCTTTGATATCACCAGTACAAACTGATATGAATTATAATACGATACTGCCTAAATACCCAATAACATAATTTAAGTCTTTGCAAGACCCAGTGCTAAAAATGTAAATAAATCATGTAAAGAATGGCAAAATCTGTTGATTACAATACTTTCAGATATTTTCCCTAAACCAGCAACTGCAAATGGTAGAGATATGCAACCGTACGCATAGCCCTTGCATAATATCAGGCTTAATATAAATTGCTGTGGAAAAGCCAGACTTGTTGCTAAAGCTTGACATTTATCTACATATACCGATATCAAAGATCTCAGAGGTGTTAACTTTTCTAGCTCCATAATGTGTGGCTACACCTTTCTCCCAGTGGCCCTGAGTATCACCGCTACACCTTTCTCCCAGTGGCCCTGAGTATCACCTATCACCATTCAACAGAACTCAAATCTATTCAATTTGATCAGCACGATCCCATCCAATAACATCCGTAAGGAAATTAACCTTAATTTTTGATTTTTCGTGAACCATTTCCCACATAAATTGAATATCGAAATAGGGTCCTATCAACACATCATTTGGGTCTCGTTCTACTTCCTGCACTAGCGCCTAAATATATCGATACTGCAGTATATTATTTCGTTACCACTCAATTTTGTCCGATATCAACTGCTATCAACACATCTCGTGAGTGGAAGTGACTGTAAATTACGAAGACGTGACTCTACGTGCACTTAACATTCAACCATTTCTAATTTAGTTCGATGTGGTTGCACCCCTGCTGTCTATTCCTGTTGTTGTTACCTACGCTCTTTACAACACTTCACTTCACTTCATTTCATTTTACATTTAAAATGACTGGAAATTGAGCTCAAATCAGCTTGGTTGGTGTTAACTCACTGGTTGGTTTTCTGGCATAAAAGGAGGAGCTCAAAATTTTGATGCCTTACCGCCGCGCGCCACAAGCAAGTGTTGGCAAAATCGTGCCTACAATCGGCATGAAGGTGTTATAATTCTCCATTATGTCCAACTGACGAGTCGCGCTCGTTCGCAAGTCGGTCATTTTATTGTTTGTCTTCTTTATTACAAGTTTTAGCGGTGCCGGACGCATAATGTTACTTCTACTCCACAACCGATACGTGGAAAATTGAAGCGATTTACAATATTTCAACCAATATTTAAATCAATCATTGAATTTGCTTTGCAATGATCAAAGCAATAATGCGCCATGGGAGTTGAGGAAAATTTAATAAATGAAAGAAATTTTTAAATTAAGGATATTTAATCAAATCATTTATTTTGAAATGGTTCTAAGTTGAAAGAAATTACAGTTCTTATACTTACTTACAATTAGTATGTATGCTAATGCTCTATCACTTGTTCGTTATAATTCGTAGTAACTTTTTCAGATTCTTCAACATAATATACAGTCCTCGAAAATAAGTCTTAAAAAGTATAAAACGTTAGGGGCAATGAAATTTTTACAAGGGCGCACAGTTTTACATTACATTCAGCAGAGAATATCATTGATATCGTTTTATGATTGAAAGTCTGTGTATATATGTGATGCTCTTTGATAAAACCCATCCACAACCCCTAGCAATTTTTCCTGTGCTTGAGAAAAATGCGTCGTTCTGTGTTCACCCTAACACCATTTTTTTCACACTAGGTGGGTATTATAAGAAAGGGTCACATATAAGGTCAAACGTAACGAAAGCCTTGAATTCAAGCGGAAAAAAAATAGATAAAAAACATAAATACCGGCCGAAAGTTATCAAATCGATATCGTAGGTAAATACTGCCTGGATCCTCGTTCTGAGGTTTAGGTCATTCCTCGATCAAAATTTCTTAAAAATTCGTGGGACTTTCCAGAAGTATGAGATGATATACTTAGTTTTCCTAATTTTTTTGTAAATAACACGAAAAGCTATTTGAAAAGTTACGGAAGAAGATACGACACAAAACGTATTGCTTAAACTATCGTGTGTTTTGAAAACTACAATGAAGTAGTGGGGACGTTTAAGTGTAAGTTTAGTTTGCGCATGCGCGCCTGTACAAAAATTATTACTATAGGTAGGCGAATTTGATGTACCATTTTTATTTTTTGAATTTTGAATCATACTTAGTTTGGTAACATTAAATTAACATTAAAACAGAATATGCTTACCAAATCGATATCGTAGGTAAAAACTGCCTGGATCCTCGTTCTGAGGTTCCTGTTTTTTTTTTGCAAAATACGGGATTCTTATAAAGAAAACCTTGTATATATGTACAGATTGAATGTCTAAGAGTTAATGTGTCAAAATTCATTCAACTCAAAATAAAATTCAAAACATTAACTCAATTGCTTATAACAAGTAAGACTACCTAGCAATAAACTTTTGTTAAAAAATTCGTACGCTTTGAAAATTCACAATTCATTCATTCCTTTGTATCAAATATTCACAAGATATTTTTTTTTTGTTTTTTATGAATTAAATCATGAAGCTAAAATAAAATTAACTGGCTTGTTACAATTTTATTGCAACGATAGGTGAGCAATTTACGAGCCATAATTTTTATGTATCCTCACGGGTAATGATAACAGATATTCATCCCTAAACTCTTTTCCTCAGTTTTGTTGTTTTTTCAACATGTTTCATTTACAATTTTTTTTGCTTTTTTCCTTTCTTTCGTCTAAACAATGATTTTCAACAATTTAATAGAAACGTCCTTTGGCCTAACAAATCCCATAAATCTGTCAGTTATGTTTGAGTAGCTGCTATTTTAAAAGGAATTTAATTTTTCGGTCAAATGCATTTGAAATTTTGAAAGTTTCATATATTTTTGCACTTCGATGAGCACACTCTCCCATATATATTTTTTTTTCATTGATGTAATAGCTTATGGTTTTGCATGATATGAGCTTGTGCTCAAAAACTTTTCTATAATAGTTTTTGTAGAACTAAACGACCAATATAAGTAGCAATTTATGTATCGAATAAAAAAACATCTTACCTTAACTTAGGTGGCACAATTGAAGCCTTTCTTCATTCTTTGTGCCATGCAAGATATTCGTTAGGACAAATCTGTTCCAAATAGCGCCTCTAGGAGAACGAAAGTTTTGGAAATGTTTATTCCAAAAACTATGCTTTTGTAGAAATCAGTACAAAAATTAAATTGATCTTAAACAATTTCCGTAACAGGAATGAATTGTACAACAGAAAACCATCTAAATCAAGTTTCATAAATATTTATTAAGTTACATCTCATATTCCATTTATAATGTCAACTTACAAAGGAAAAAGCATAACAAATAACAAGCATTCATTTAAATTCGTATTCATAATCCTGAAACAAGCGTTATTACCAAAATCCGCATTTTATTTATTTGTTTATCAAAGATCAAACCACACGCGACCTTCGTAAAAATTTGAAAGTAATTTTCAAATTATTTCCACCAGCTCATTTTATAATAGAAATACGAGAGCTTATCACTGGCAGCAAATCGGAATGTTGCACAGCAATAGGGTACGCTTCAACAGGATTAGTAATAACTCTCTAAAGGGGGCAGGAGCAGCTTCCAGCTTGCGACAACGCGTGCAAATCGCTTGCTCGAAAAGCTATAAAGTTACTTGGTCTACAATCATGGTATTTGCCACTTCAGAATCAATGGGGAAGACAACACAATATGATGCATCAGCCTAGGAATTGTTCGTTTCATTTGAGGCATCAGCAGGAGGGTGAAATATTGTGGTCTGTTTTGACGGGACTTCATAAAAAGAGCAATGACAACAAATTTCGTGTCTACTCAAGTATTAAGCACCATGTAACATAATCATAATCAGTTTTAGACCCGGGTCTAAGGTAAGCAAATATGTATCGAGTCTAAAAATGACGATTAATATGTTAGAGTTGGTAACTATGTGGGTTTACTTAAAAATCTCGTTTTTCTTATATGTTACTTGCTCATGCGAAAGATAATAAAATTAGTGATTCAATATATTGATCCTCCAAATGATTGGATTATATAAAGCTCATTCTAAAGTCCAAAAATTAAAAACAAAATCAGAAGAATGGGCATCCTAGTACTCATCACCAACAGCATTGAAATCAATGCAATTGGAAAGCAGCCACTTGTTTGGCGATAATGCATGAAATTTTACAATACGAGTTATAGCAAAAAAGCCAATACTTAACTAAGGATACATGATATCTTCCAATACGTGTTGTGGCAAAAAAGTAGACAGTTCCGGCTACATGGTGTTTTCAAGCACGAGTTGTTAGAAATAATTAAAAAGATATTCTCCATTACATTAACAAATACGGGTACTTGGTAAGTATATTCCAATGCGAATTGTGAAGTAAAGTAGATATCTACGAAACGATGTAATTTCCGGCCATCTCATAAAAAAAAACTTTTCAATTCCCGGCTATTTCAAAAACGATTTAAATTCTACCGCGCTCCCTGCTTTGACATGAAATTGGGTCAATTTCGGTTACTTAGTAACCCTGGGTACATAGTGTTTTCAAACAAGGATTGTCGTAGAACTACAAAAAACACAGGGTACATCATATTTTGAGTTACACAATTTCATCAAAAAGTAAACAGCTATCAGCATTTGGTATTTTCCAATACGAGTTTAAGCAAATAAGTAAATAAGTGACAGTAGTTGTCGAATAAAATCATACAACTTCGGATAAATAGTAATTGCAAACAAGAATTATGGTTAAAACGTTAACGATTGCAGATACAAAACTACGAGTAGATGGCATTTTCTAAGCATGAATTATACCAAAAAAGTAAACAGATGCGAGTACTTGGAATATTTAATATGGATCGCTACAAAGCAAAAGGAATAGGATACTTTCTATCACTAATCATGGCAGAAAAGTAGACAGCTAAGGATACTTGTTATTTGCCAATACATATTATGATACATAAGTAAACAGCTTCTGTTTTTTTACTTTATACGAGTATGAAAAAATATTTTTTAAGATGATTGTTAAATTTTTTTTTGGAAGTTGGTTAAAGGTTCCACAATCTTAGGCGATACTTTTAAAGGAAATAAAGATTTTTTATAAGTAAATCGCTTAAGATCCTAGATTTACTTCTTACAGAAGCTTTTTAGAAAAAATCACCAAAAGCCTGAATGAAAAAGTGACCTAAATTTGTGTCTTACTTCACATAAAACCGAATGTCTTTGAGTATTCAAATTTTTGTGCATTGGACCGTAAGTTTACTTAAAAAAATTAATAACGCTTGGACACAGCTTAATGAAGGATTGAAAGCCTTAAGTGAACACAAGCAATGGCTAGATAAACTACTTAATGGAATATCCGGTATATTGAAAACTACATCACTGTGCAAAATAGTATCAACGGCCTATTATCAGGCCCATTCACCCTGAGCGACATAAACAAGCAAACGCACTCAGTGTAGAATGCCAACTCACCACCCTTTTTTTTTGCACCCAACTTCGGCAGTCAAGTGATCCAGATCCTTTTGTTTTGAGGCAAGCGAATTGAGATTTTTATCGAATCTATGGAACAAAGGAAAATAAATACAAAATGATAAACGACTACAATAATAGCAAAAATAGTAGACTACAGAAGAGGGCAGGGGCTGGGTATGCCAACATGCCGAGCACAAAAGTAACATGTTAAGCCGACAAATCGGTTTCGATTGATTAAAGTGTGTCTAATGCAACTTTATCCAGCAATGACGCCAAAAAGAGGACACTTTTTTTCCAGTTGCTTCAGTTGCTTCAGTTGCTTGGGAATTGCTTAAAATTGCGTCGTCGCTGTTATTGTTGTCGGTGTTGCCTTCGACGCACTGATTTCAAAAAGATTACGCTGAAATCCCGACAGCGTGTTAAATTTATGTAACTAAAGATTTCTGCATTAGTTTGCATTGCTTATCGAAATTCTTATCCTGCAATCGCCTGAAACGTGGTTACGGCTTCGCAGGACGAACACTTTAAGGCGATAGCGAACATTAGTGAAGCATGCGGAAAATCTGTGCAGCGGTGAAAATCCTTGACACGCACCGTTGTATTTCCACAACGTCGTGGTACCTTGCACGTGAGAAAAGCTCTGCGTGCGGTGAATTTGTTTGTATTTTGTTGGTGTTGCGAGGTTTTCAGTGTCGCATTAATTTTCACAAGCAAAATTTCCGCTAGAAAATTGGTTAAATGCTGATTTCGTAGTTAGTAATGGATTTGGATTTTTTTTTTCTTTTTTGGTAGAAGGATATTTGGATCATGTGGAGATTTTTGTTTTAAACTCAATTCAAAGGGTAGTCATTTCTGACGTTCGTTGACCTTTGGTATCAATTAGAAAAACGCCTAAGTTTTGTATGTACTTTCTCTGTAGAAATTCTTATTTTTCTATAAAAGGACGAGGGTCAATACTCCATAATCGCTCATTGTGTGGAACTCCAGCGTATAGCAATAATACTTGGTAGAAATTACGGAGCCTGGAGAGGTTTTGTTATTATCTATAGACTCAGCGTCAAAACCTACCAGACGGAAAAAGTATAGATGAAGAAATATCATGGGCCAATTTTTGTGAAGACCTGGAGAACACCAGTCAAGCTGCTAGGCTCCGCAAAATATTCGCTAAGGATCTCTGTGTTGCAGGGCTACTAACCAGGTCTTTGAAAGCACTAGAAACACAGACGCATACCCCATTTGCCAAAAGATCTCACCGACAAGATCATTACAAGAGAGAAGATATTGCCAAGGTGCCGGTTAAGCCATTGAAATCAACGGAATCTTTTGTAGATCTTAGGCATCTCAATTTCATTTCGGACTACATGGCTCTAGTGATAGAGTTCAAACAGTCTTATAAAATGCATTTTCCCACCAAAGAGTAATGGATTATTGGCTTCATTATTGATGATAAAAGTGTTTTATTTTGCACCGATGTTTGTCGAGTCATTTAAACTACATAGCTAGCCATTGCAGCGGAGATATATGTTGTTAAACAGGTCGCGCATTGGATTGCTGTAAGGAATACCGCATTTTCCAATATTATCATTAGTGCTTGACAGTCTGTATCGGAAACAAGACCATTGAATTTAAAATAATCGATAGTAATCCAAACAATCGATTCTTGATTCTTAGCTCTCCTACATGTGACAGTGTATATACGAAAGACATTCTATACAAAGAACTATATTTAAAAGAACAACACTCCGAGATTTGTCGGTAATTGGAACGTACTGTTTTTTTCTATATACATTCATAAGTCTTGCGATAAGAAAATATCGATAAATCAATATATTGGCATTTTTACGGATCGATTTTTTTAATTAATTTATATTAATAAATAATATTTCTTTGTATAAATAAAAATTTTTTACTCCTAACGCTTGGTTTGGAAATCATCAAGTAAATGTTTGCCGCAAAGAAATATTTGTTCAACCAAAATATGATTTGGTAATGTTTAACAAATAGGTGATTGATCGATAAAATTGTTCAAATATGTGTTAGCTTATATAAAATATTTATTTCGCCGTATCGAATAAACCATTCAGTTAACAAATTTTGATATCTACAATTAAATCGGTTTGTCTGTGCACTGAACCGATTTCGACAAATGAAGTGTATTTTTTTATAATATTAAGAGGATGGATACTGGTTTTTTGAAAAATTTTGTCCTTAGGAGACGCTACTTATGACAATATCTCTGAAATTTATTATTCAACTTAAATAAAATTCTATACTGGGGTAGCTTAAAAACAAATTGTTAATACTCCACCTTGAAAAGCTTCAAATAGCGCTCGGGCGCTATAGTAAATTCAATGTGACCTAAGTAATATTTTCTGAAATTATTTTTGGACTTTGACAGAAATTCAATACAATTTATCACTTCCATATGACTTTATTAAATCGATGATTTAACATATAAATTGCTGGTCAGCCGAATTATTGCCTTCATTTTGGATTTTTTAAGTTAAACATTGGTAAACTAGTCAAGATTTCGTTATTTAAATATAGTTTATCTCAAGACACTACATATATTAAATACCTATGTATGTACACACGTATGTAAATAACATTAAAAACTAAACGAAGAATTATCAACTGTGAATTTGTTTAATTTGTTGCATCATTAAGAAAGGCGCCGCTAACCCTGCGGGTATTTCCGCTCTAGATTAATAGTAGTTTGTTGCTCGATATAAAAAAGTCAACTTAATCACCTTTGCGAAACGTTAAGTATTTTTTTTTCACTCCTCAAACAAAACAGTGATGACATTGAAGACGTTTACAGCATGAGAAAAAAAAATATTTCATTATTTCAACAGTGGGTATTTATTTATTGAATTGCGGAAAAATTATAATTTTGTTTAAAAAGTTTGCACTTTTTGCAAAGAAGTAGAAGGGTTCAAACGAAGAAATTAATAACTCACAAAAGGAAGAGAACGCTTCAGCTAAGTGAATCTGCATCGCGAAACCGACAGTTTCCAGAAAAAAATGAAGATCAAACATTCGTTTCATAGGAGATTAGGTATCAACTAAAATTTGATTACGCTGTCTAGTAAACTGACTGCAAACATCTTGGCTTCAAGGATGTGATGGGCATACGCAACTTATTGGGCAATAAATTGATTTTATCATTCAAACACGTTTACATGGGTGGTCATGATTCCCTTCCTCCAAGAATGAGCCTTTCGTAGAATTTTTGCAAAATATATGAAGAATAAATCGAAAAGTACATAAGTGACCCTTCGCGAAGAAGTACTACATACATAGGTACGTACAAAGTACATACATATATATATATATATTGTTGGAGATGTATTTATATTACCTAATTAATTATAAAGAGGCCAATGCTGCAAGTCGTGTTGGACAGGCTCGAAATGTCGAATTTTGTTGAAATAATACATTTTTTTTTAAAATACATACTTTAGTATTCAAATTTGATTTATCGTTTTAAATTTGCTGCCGCCTTTTTAAAATAAAACTTATTTTAAATATGGTGAAAGTTATTCAGAAGTTGGAAGAAAATCCGTCAAACCGTTTTTACTGTCAATGCCTCAACAAGATTAATCGTTCAGGTCATACTGACTACATCAATGACATTTTGCAAAAAGATTTATAAAAATTGCTAGCACACCAAGTAATGCGAGCAAGGTTTATTCTGTCAGAAAACCAATATAGGGACTCTTTATATAGGACATTTGCGATATTAGGTGGCGGGAGAAAAGCTGCCTTCATACGCTAGTTCCTTGTTCCACAGTACATTGTACACTTTTTAAGTAGCACGATGTGGTCATTAAATTAAAATGAAGCTATAAATGTAGTAAATGAGACTCAATGGTCTCAGCACCTTCAGAAAATAAAAAACAAGATGGCTACTTGTGTTTACTTACTATGTACAAGTGCACATGCATCAAAACAAAAGTACTACGTGCAGTAGGTATGGAAAGACGATTAATAAAAACGTCACCTTAATTTGATTTATGCAGATATTGCAGTTCTAAATATTTCTGTTTATGAGTATATTTCACGTGTAGATATGTAAGTACGTTCAGAAGCTTAATGATGGGAAAAGTTCAATGATAATGAAGGCAACTTGTATTCACAAAAACACAAAAACTTGGCTTTTTGTTCGAATGGGCCAAATGGATAATTGCCATGGTAATTAGGACGACCAAGTTGCGGCTGTGTCTGATGATGAGTGTGTCGTTCTCAACACTTGTTGTATTATTCAGTTTGAATAAATTTACATATAAAATTGCAATTAAAAAATAATTCAGAACAAGTCATTAGAGTAGCAGCATCCTAAAAAAACAAACAGAATATTTTAGACCATATTCTTTGCTTAAATTTCAAGAATAGCGGATGGGAGTTGGAGAATGCTGCTTATCGGATATCATGCTGTGCTAAATTAAAAAGAAAAAAATACTAAAAATGTGCACCAATTTGTGGTAAAGCCAATTTATTAAAATGATTACATTAATGTGTGAAATGACGTGCCGTCATCATCATTATTTAAAGCATTAAGTGATGGCTTTGTCAGAGTACTTGACGTATAAAGTACCTACTTATAAATACAAATAACATTTCATTTATTATAGAGTTTTTGTTTCCTTGTAGTATATGTATGTAAATAAGTATATATTGGAATGGCATCGCAAGATACATACAATTTAACAACAAAACTTGTGGGTTTTGAGAACATTCAGTTGTGATAGTGATGATAGGTTGTCAATAGTTCTTACGGACACGAAAAATAACCAGGAATAATTTTCTATAAAGTACAATTCTTATCTCATGTCGATTAAATTACTACTTTAGCTTTACTTGCTAAGACCGGAAGATTTCGATCGTAGACTGTCAACAATCGCGTGTATTTGCCATAAACTGCAATGGATTAAAGTCAATAAAAGTGCGAACACTTCACGTGGCTGACATTTTCGCCGCGTTTCTGATATTTCAAGAAATTCTGCTCTGATAGCTCGAGCCGAATTGGTATAGAAGCTGAGGCAACTTGATTTGCTTTAATGTCTTCAGACCTATTTTGTACATTACCTTGACATACCATTCGATGGGAACCAAATCAATCGCCAACAGATTTTGAAATCCAGTTGAATGTATTATCAAAAGTTCCTCAGCATGTTAGTTCAGCGGATAGTACAAACTAATTATGTTTTAAAGGTTTCTTTGTTGAGATATTCAACCCAGAAGGTTAAGTCGAGTCAGAGTGGTAGCGACAAAATGGACTCACGACCCCTAGTTAGTAAAAGAAGACCTCTATCCAAAACCCTAGCCGAAGTGCCGAGCCTAATTAAATATAATATTTCAAAGCTTTTCCACCTTGATGTAAATTTTAAACCAACTTATCCTTTTTGAATATATATATATGGTAACTCGCTCGAATTCTAATGCACAGTCGCTGTATTTGAGTCTTGACGTTGAACCGAATGTCGGTTGAGTAAAGTTCCATGACACTGAAATAGACTGCCAAACTTCAAATTTGTTGCTGCGTTATATCCTCTTCGTTCGTAATCGATTACTTTGGTAATCGGCTACTTCTCACTGGGTTGCTTCGTTTTTTTTCGTATTAAATTTTCCCAATTTTTTTGTAAAATTTGTGTTAGTTTGATGCAGTAACACGCTCTTTCATGCAACAAAAATTTATTAAATGAGAAACGTAAATAACGGTACTTTAATTGTTTATCTGCAGATCTGCTGCGTATGTGACAACGTAACGTGCTGTTGAACATATACATATGTTTCTTTTTGCAGCAATGAACAATGTTTTGTTGCTATATTGTTTAAAACGTGTTACTATTGCGATACCGGCAAGACTCGTTCAACATCTTTAAAAATATTGACTGAATTGCTAGTAAGGTGTCTTAAACTTATGTAGGATTTCTATTTTTGTCGTGTATATACTCCAATTTGAATAAATTGAAATCATCACAAAAGCTTAGCATGTTGCTAAAAGTCAAGCTCAATTTTTTTTTTTTGAATTCTGCTCTCCTGGATTTTATCGACGTCAGAGTCTACGGTAGAACCTCGATTATCCGTCACCTCCGTTAACCGTCACAATCCATTTCATAATCTGTTTTAATATTGTTGTCGTCTTAGCTAAATAAATAAAATGGGATTCATTCCCTGGTATTTATTCGACGGATTGTTTTCGTTTCGTCTGTGTTTAGATCCTCTTAGCTCATTTTTAGGGAAGATAAAAATTAGCTTTTATGAATTATCCTGAGTTCCTAAAAATATGTCACAAGAAATTTATTACACCCAATGTGTTTTAAAGAAGGCAACATAAATAACGCCTTCATCAGAATGTCCAGAGTCTTCATCACAATTAACAAACTCAACTGTTTGGGTTTGAGGATATTTCGAAAATTACTTGTTCGTTGGGCGTTCAATTTTAAACTGACATTCTTTTGCGTATTTCAATACATATTGACAACGAAAAAATTCTCAGAATTTAGGATATAAGATCTGAAACTTATGTGTTTTCTATTAACCGTCTTTTAAGTCGTCCGTCGTGCGGTCATCACCATGCCAGACGGATAATTGAGATTCTACTGCACATAGACTATGCGCCACATGAGGTTTTGAGCTAAAGTGCGACTGCCATACCTTCGATGAAGGGATGCTTTTACGTTCTCGGAAAACTGTTAATGTCTTCTATTTAAGTTGTCTTCTCCTGTAAATGTAATCTAAATTTTCCAAAGGTAGAACATTACCTCTACGCACTTGTTGACATTTTTTTTGACATCTCTAGATGTTTCTTACCTAAAGGAGTACAAAATTTGTACCAAGGTCACAACCTATTTGAAATTAACTTTAAAGTCCTAGTCGGTTTGCAAACCTAGCCATATTTTTACAATTTTCTGGATTCCTCTCACTTCAAGCTACATATATAAGTTAATAAAACTTCAGCGGAAAACCATGATTTATGCTTTGAACACCAAAGCGGTTGCAAAATTTGTTGTATTTCTGCTATTTTCTATACAATTTTCACATTAAAGAGTGAAAACCCTGAAATTTCATATTTAAAACAAATTATATTAATCAATATCTTGTTTAACATTTATTTCGCCATATTAATCAATTGATATGAAATCGTATTAAAAATCGTTTTCTGCATTCGTGCCTTAAAAATATATGGTTTTCTCGTCACAAAGATGAAGATGATTAACATCTACATAGCTTTCATAGAATTCTGTAAAAATTGTATTTTGAGATTTATTTAAACATACATTTCTTTATTTTTTTATAGAACCAAGCCAAGAAATTAATCATTTCATATAATATAAAGTTCTGAAAGTTAAGTTAAAAAAAATACATTTACAAAAAATGTTCTAAAAATAGAGTCGATACTTCATGTGTTAACCTACAAATTACCAAAGTCTTAAACTCCTTCCAATGCAACTTCCATTGAGCTGTTCACGTAAAATGGACCCTCGTTGATATACCTTTGTAATTGCAAATGCGTTTGGACATCAAAGATAGTACTGTCAGCAAGAAGTTTAAGAACATCAAATTTGGCATATTTAGCTTCTTTATCAAATTCAATATTTCTGTCAAGCAAATATTCAATAAATCCTGCTGTATCTTTCAATGCTGCGATACCCCAATCAAAATGACAGATTGCCTTTATAAAAGATAAGCAGGCAACTTTAATATCAGGAAAAGGATTGCGGCAAAAGTCCATTAATGATTGCATATTAGGACCATCAGCTAAGTATTTAAACCACTTATGCAATACACCACTGAAAATTTAAAAAAGGTCTTGAGTAGCAAATCAAAATACATAATTAAAGAAGTAAATAAATTTACCTAACTTCTTCGGTATGCGCACCTTCCACGGAAAATATAACCTCCAGTGTATTGAATACTCTATTTTTAAGATCTGTAGATAAGTTACGTAGATGTGATGCATATTCCTTAAATACTTCTTTTAATTCGCTGGAATAGTTAGCATCCAGTAACAGTTTCCCTTGTTGAGTTTGGGCCAAGTTCGCTGTAAATATAGATTAGTTTCAGCTTTTTCTTATAAAGTTGACCAAGCTACCCACCTAAGGTATCTAATGATGCGGGTAAAATTGAAACATCACGCGAGTGAATACATTCAAATAAGCAATGTATCATATGTGGATAACCGGTAATGATTTTTTGTGGTTGCAAACATGCAATTTTTCCAAAGAATTTCATAATGCCAGGCACCAACAGCCTATCTAAGGGATTTTGCTCTAGCGACTCAACACGCTTGCTAATCACTTCGAAAACTTGCCGTCTCTCTAAAAATAGCAGACCATGGTTTTGCCCAGCGAGTGAGACAAGAATTTCCATAATGTTAACTTGAACCATTATGTCATCATTATCCAATTCAGATAGCGCACGATCTAATATAAACTCAACTTTCTGTAGCGTTGAAGATGACCGTTTTGCCAAATTGACTGCCAATTCGAAAACTCGACATTTAATTGTTTCGTTTTTATTGAGTGCTTGCGTCAGTGATTCTTTAACATTATCTTGATCCAATCTACTTTCGAGCACTATCGAAAGTATCCCTATAGCTGGTACACCAACGGCAGTTTCATCTTCTTGTAATGCCTGTAGCACATGTAGAAGTAAATTATCTTCAATGGCAGCACCAATATTGGGTATGGAGTGTAATTGCAGCTCTCGAAGTATGGTGTTCAGTGCCAGAGCACGTATTTTCGGTTTCGGATGAGTAATGGAACGTTCCAACAAGCGAGGTAGATCAGTTTGACTAATGGTTAAAGTAGACATACATATGGAAAGTATGTCGGTAGCCAAATCTAATTCTTCGCTGTAAAAAAAAAACTAAGTTACATTATTTTTATTATTATTATTAATTTAATATTACAAAGTAATTAATTACTTCACAATGGTTGGTTAAGAGCACTAGCAGCCAGGCCATCGACTCTACAATATTTTTTTCGAGTGTTTTACAAAGGAAGCGAAACAACAAAGTCAGAGGTTTTTAATTAATACAAAAGCCTTGCAATTTCAATCTACTAGATATATCCGTTAAAATTTGCGAATATAGCTCTAAACAAAATCGGTGTAAATCGGGAACCCATTGATCGATATTCAAATGATATGTTTCATATGATATGTAATTTAGTAAGCTACGATACATATTATATATTTTATAAATAAAAATTTAAGACCAACTTTTTCTCATGTTATATGCATTTAACTACATATATCGCTTGCTCTACAAATTTATTTTTTAAGTCCACCTAAACTGAAAAAAGATTTTTTTTTAATTTTTTGCTCAAATTATCATCAAGAATTTTCTTCTGAGATTAATCGGTAAATTCATTACTTCTATTTAAAATTGCACGAATTTTTGTAAACATTTATAAAAAATGCAGACAAACGTGGTGGTTCTGCTGTCGTTGTCGACCAAATCCAATACTTCGGAGAATTTCTTAAATTCGTTTTTGTCAAATTATCTTTCATATAACAGCCATTCTGTGATAATCAAATAAGGGGTTTCCAATTTAAAACGATTTTTAGAAAAACTACGCGACTTTCAATGCCTAAGTATCCAAAGCTACTTCCACTTAGTAAGAGCGTTATAAGAAAAATGGAATTTTATAAAATAAAATAAAAATAAAACTACCATTGACCACTGCTTGTTGTGCAGTCTTCCAGACATTCGTAAATTTCAGGTGCACTCAGCAGTCTGTTGGTTATTACGGATTCCAAGTTTGGTGCCTCAGTTAAATGCCCTCGAATTTCTTGCAATGTACTGGTACGGTTTTCTTTGATTTTAAGTTTTTCCAACTTTTCACAGCACCACTCTTCAGTCATTTTGTAAAATTTTTGAGTTATGTCTAAAAACCGGTAACAAAACAAATCTCTTTTGTGAAAATAACAAATCACTTAATTTGACGTTTGAAGTTTTGTTGTCAAGTGTTACAGAAAATACTTTTTTCATTTATGTGTCAAAGCTATGTCAAAGTTAGCTGAAAATCAGCAAAACATTAACTCTATCTCCTTCATACAACGACTTGGTGAGAAAAGATAGCACTATCTCCCTTGCTCATATGTTTTTTTGTTCGAATTAAGTTTTTATATACAAGCATCTATCACCTTCAAACGACGTCTACTTATTATTTTTGCCACTAGTTGCAACGATTACATTTCACTAAAAATTACGCATGGCAATACTCCTCTGGTTTGCCACAAAGTCTGTATTTAGTCTTTTTGACTGTCATATTTCAGTTTGACATTTCGGTAAGGCTACGCCATTTTTATTATTCGCGACGCCGAAGAGATTAAAAACTAAATTTTCGAGTTGATAATAAAAATGTCACAAAGGTTTGCGACTGCACCACCTGGCCCACCTGCAGTACCAGGACAACCACGCTATCAACCACCGCCTCCACCACAAACGACTGCGATGCGACCCTATGCGGCAGGCAGCAACTTCCCAGTAAGTAGTACTCTAGATGATGCAAAAACTAAAAATTACGTGTGTCGATTTTCAGCAAAGGGGCTTTCCAATGCATCAAACTCCACAGCCGCCAGTTGTTGGCGGTCCGGGCAGCACGAACTCGCCAGTTGGTGCAGGCGGTGGAGGACCACCGCTTCATCAGCGTGCTGCACAGCCCGGCTTTCAAAGTGGACTACGTGGTAGCGGCACTGGTGGTGGCAGTAAACGTGCAACAGCCGAATCGCGTAACATCACCGGTACCCCAAAGGCAGGTGGCGGCGGTGATTACGTTGCGGCGAAAAAGAAAAAAAAATTGGCTGATAAAATTTTGCCACAAAAAGTGCGTGACTTGGTGCCTGAATCACAGGCCTACATGGATTTGTTAACATTCGAGCGTAAATTAGACGCAACAATAATGCGCAAGCGATTAGACATTCAGGAAGCGCTAAAGCGTCCAATGAAACAGAAACGCAAGTTGAGAATTTTTATCTCAAATACTTTTTATCCAAGCAAGGAACCAAGCGGTGATGTTGAAGAGGGTTCTGTCGCTTCTTGGGAACTGCGTGTCGAAGGCCGTCTATTAGAAGATGGCAAGGGTGATCCAAATACTAAGATAAAGCGTAAATTTTCATCATTTTTCAAATCGCTGGTTATTGAATTAGACAAGGAGCTCTATGGACCCGACAATCATTTGGTTGAGTGGCATCGCACTCATACTACTCAAGAAACAGATGGTTTTCAAGTAAAGCGACCTGGTGATCGCAATGTTCGCTGTACTATCTTGCTGTTGTTGGACTATCAGCCGCTGCAGTTTAAATTGGATCCACGTTTGGCGCGTCTTCTAGGTGTTCACACCCAGACGCGACCAGTAATTATCTCAGCACTTTGGCAGTATATTAAAACACATAAGTTACAGGTATTTTAAGTGGATCAGTTTCCAAGTCTTTTGAGATATTATTTTTAATTTCCTCACAGGATGCTCACGAACGTGAGTATATCAATTGCGATAAGTATTTGGAGCAGATATTTGGTTGTCAGCGTATGAAGTTTGCGGAGATACCACAGCGTCTCAATCCATTATTGCATCCCCCAGATCCAATCGTCATTAATCATTTCATCGAAAGTGGTGCTGAAAATAAGCAGACCGCTTGTTATGATATCGATGTTGAAGTCGATGATACGCTGAAAAATCAAATGAACAATTTTCTTATGAGTACAGCTAGTCAACAGGAAATACAGCTACTGGATACAAAAATTCATGAAACTGTTGATACTATTAATCAAATGAAAACTAATCGTGAATTCTTTTTGAGTTTTGCTAAGGATCCGCAAACGTTTATACATCGTTGGATTGTTAGTCAGACACGGGACTTAAAAGTAAGTTCAGTTTGAATTAAAATTTTATGGCCAATAATTGTATTTTATGGGTGTGTTTTCACAGACCATGACTGATGTGGTTGGCAATCCAGAAGAAGAACGTCGCGCTGAATTTTACTATCAACCTTGGACACATGAGGCAGTTTCGCGATATTTTTTTACCAAGGTTAATCAAAAGCGGGCGGAACTCGAACAGGCACTAGGCATACGCAGTGGCTGAAATGTATGCAAATAGTGAAACAATTTCAGTTGTAACTTAATTACTTTTATTATAATAACCTAAAATTCAAAATATATTTTAATTTATACCTATTTCTAGTATATAAAACATCAAACAAAATAGTAATAAATCCATTATTTTTTTTCAAAAAATTTTAATTAATAAGTACACAAATCTATCACAATTAATTAATACCTTATCACGTGAGCTACTTGATATTAAATCAAAAATCTCAGTTTTGGAGGCAAATAAATCTAATGAACATAATATGTTTTGTTTTGTGACCAACGAGTAAAAACGTAAATTATACTTTTCTAATTTTATTATATATGCATCTGCTCAAAATAATAGTTACGCTTTTGAGTTTTTAGTTTAAGCTTTATTACAAAAATGCTTTAGCAATTTATAGAAAAAATCCAAGTGGTAATGCGACTTACTCAATTTGGTAGCGCGATCATGTAATTCCCCCAAGTTTTGAGCGTTTTTATTTACTGTGCATAGTTTGAAAATTTGCCTGTTCAAAATAATAGGTAACTTTGTAGTTAAATTATGGTTACACCTAAAAGTCGGTTCAAATTTTTGTTTGATAATTTTTTTTTTAAAATCTTTTTTGTCAGGTATAATTATTATTTGCATTGAATAGAAGTACGCAATAACGTATAAGTTTTGCTTGTCTTGTCAAGGCAGCATTTAGTTTTGGGGAAAAATAAAAGTTGATTCCTATACGATTCAGTCAATTATTAACGATCTAAAAAAAATTTAAGGCCCTGTAATGCAAACTATCCATTGATTGTAGTTCTTGTCTCGAAATGGTTTCCGGGAAGAAGTTTTTTGGAGCGTATGTGAGTAAATTATAATTGGAGGAGTTAAAACTATCTCCAGGTCAGAAAGTGCTACGTAAATAATAATTTTTTGGAAAAATAAGGAAATTAAATTTTTAACTGGCACCACAAGAGCTAAATTTTATGTTGCCACATAGTTTCTATTGACAGTTGAAGTTGACAGTTTAATTTTCCAAATGGTGAAACTCTATAATCGTAACTTGGCAGCATTTACTGTTAAGCCTTCAACGCTGATTAAAGTGATGAGCTGGACTGATTGTGATTAATTTAACAGTGACTACAGATCCGAGGCTTTTCTTTTAAATTTAGGAAGTTTTTATTTTCAGTGGCATTTAAGCCGACACGGGATATTTTTTTTTAACTATCATTGTCGTCATTGGGTAATCATTTCGAAAAGCTCAGAAACTAGAAACTTGTCTGTGCATATATGTATGTGCATATGTACGTATATACTTTGATGCAACTACCCTAGTAGCAAAAATAGGTTTTACAGGCCTTTTAAAGGCAAGTAGAAAGACAACATATCATATTTATACATTCAACAAAAAATAATGTGCCCTATCTCATGTGCCTCTGAAAACATGAAGCTTCATGTTTATCAAATGACTTATATGGCCATAGTATTAAGACATAAGAGACATGCGATCTCTTTATCATGATTTTATATCTTGTTCCAGCAAGATATTATAAAACCAAATTACGCTACAAAGTCAAAGTATCTTATTAATTGCAATACAAATCAGTTTCACACATTTATGTGAACTTTTTCGAACGAATTATTGTCTTGGTGTCAATTTTGGATATGACCACAATTCAAAGCATTCGTGAGTAGGCGTTTAGGCTCTTGTCTTAATCATGTCAAACCAAGTCAAAAATACCCATTTTTTCAACACATGTAAAACTAGTGTTTCAGTTCATCTTTTTTTCAATGTTTGGCATTAATACTTAAATTTCGTTTGTAAAAGACGCCTGGTCAAAACTTTGTTATATCTGCTTTTCGAGCTTTGCCTGTAATACGAAAAACTTTTTTGTCGATGCTTTAGCTAATTTTTGCAGGTAAGGTAGAACTAAAATAAAAAGGTAGAACCATCATTTAAAAATACTGCTGCCACGTTAAGTGTACCATGTCTTAAATTTAATATTATGATAACTATTGCCTTCGATACAAATGTTGTACATTTAGGGGAAAATGGGATAATCATCTGGTGATCTGGGGAAAAAGTGCTATTAGTCTGGTACCATTGTGTTTTAATTACCGGCTGATTGAATGAAGTTTGTTTGTTGGGAGCAATAATTTGTTTTAAGTTTTTGTTTGATAAATGAATTAAATTCGTGTAAATAACGCAAAAATGTACATTCCCTCAATAACGACCATATTGTCGTGTGTTTTTTTAGCCTATATTACGCATTCAATATGGATTATGGCACAACTTTTCACGACACTAAAGTGCACTTCGGTGCCCTGCTATAAGTCATATCTGGATGCCAAGCCCAAAATGCAATTAGCGCTTTTCACGTCGGTGAACAATAATCCTATCTCGAGTGAAGTGTCCAAAGTGTATAGCAACAAAAATTTTGACTATTGGCAGGAATTTCAGAAGTAAGTAATTTACACCATGTGGGTCTTACTCTATTAAACACAATGGAAACTTTATTTTTAGAGATTTTGAGCTTGACATTCCACTGAAGACCAGACGAAATGGTTCACTTCATATGCAGGTAGTATTGGCATTGGAAGGAGAACCTTTGGAGTGGAAAAGCCTCCGACGCGATGGACCTACAATAATTCATACACTAAGTATTACAGAGTACATGGTACCAAAGGCGGAGACATTTATACTACTGGGTGATACGGTGAGTTGCGAAATATTCTCAATATTTTAGTAAACGCTCGAGTAGTAATTCTTATGGCCCTCAAAAGAAATGCATTTTAAACTAATGCTAATTCTCATTTATGGTGGAAACCTGTATTTACTTAGAGCCATCACTCGAATGAACCGCAATTTTGCATTGATTGGTATTGAAAAACTTTCATTTGATTTGAGTAATCGGACTTTGCATATTTAAAGCACAAGAAGTTGTTCTGTTTTTTTGTTTCCCAATAAAACAGCGGATATTTTTCCTGTATAAGTTATACCTCCTCAATACCAAGTTCTTTTACCCAGGTGTCTTTCATTGAAAAAACAAAAACTCCATACAAAGGTCTTTAGTATATTTGTATGAATAAGAAAGATTATTTCTGTCTTACTGCATAACATCAAACAACTTCGTATATATTTTCAACTCCTAAAAACCTTTGATGCCTATATATGTACATAGCCTGACCTCAAATAACAAAGAAATTTTAAATGAGGCCTTGATTCGTCTTTTCTTAAAAAAAAAACCAAAAACATTTAATGTTCTACGCTACGTACAATTTTTGTTGCTTCACCGAAACTTATTATTTTTTCAATCGCAGAAGTTGAAAAAATGAAGTATGATAAAAACTCTATTAACTTTGATTAGTCAATTAGTTCATAAACATGTAACCACACAGTTTCTACTACTCGGCGAAAAGTAATGGTCTGTGTATCTATCGTAATAATTTTCAATTTTAATTCTTGCTTTCAGAAAGAAAAAGTTGTTCCGCCTACAACAAATGTCAAGTCAAAATCTTCCACAACTGAACTAAATTCCAAACCGGCTTCTCATATAATGTCTCAGGTGCATGTTGCTCTCTTAACTGATAGCATTTCATTGTCACACCAAGATGTCCCACCAGAAATGGCAAATCTTATACATGTCAACAAGAACCAACAAATTCTACCAATTATGAAAACGGACTTTTTTAATACACGCATGGCAGATCTCGTACAAATCACAAAAAATACAACAGAATTTACTATTAATTTTCAATATAAACCTATTGGTATTGGCAAGTTACGTTTTATGTTGATGATTGAGCACGCAATGAAAATGATTACAACAATGGGATTTTCTAACAAGGATGTAGATGAGGTGAAGGGTATCTTTTCCGATACTAATGTTTATTTACTCTGCGGCACCTTTTTTGTTGGAAGTATACATGTACGTATGACAAAACAGCTATCGTAGTTTTTGAATGACATACATTTTTTTAATCATTATTGTTCTCCAGATTTTATTTGACTTTCTCTCATTTAAAAATGATGTTGCATTTTGGCGTAAAAAGAAAACATACGAAGGACTTTCTACACGCACCACCTTATGGCGAGCTTTTTCGCAATTAGTAATATTTTTTTATTTACTAGACGAGAATACATCTTTTCTTGTACTCATTCCAGCTGGTCTGGCAGCATTAATTGAATTATGGAAATGTAAAAAAATTTTAAAATTAAAAGTTGGCCTTAGAGGTGTTTCTAAGCGTGAAGAAATTGCAACAAAAGCAATTGGAACGGCAGAGAAAAAAACTGAAGAGTTTGATAAGGAGGGTATGAGATACCTTAGTTACTTATTGTATCCGCTTTGTCTTGCTGGAGCAGTATATTCGCTAATTTATCAGCCACATAAAAGCTGGTATTCATGGACATTGAATTCGTTAGTAAATGGCGTATATGCATTTGGTTTTCTGTTTATGCTGCCGCAGTTATTTGTCAATTATAAATTGAAATCAGTAGCAGCGCTACCATGGCGTGCATTTATGTATAAAGCTTTTAACACATTTATTGATGATGTCTTTGCATTTATTATAACCATGCCGACGGCACATCGTGTGGCATGTCTGCGTGATGATGTAGTTTTTATTATATATCTATATCAACGTTGGCTTTACCCAGTTGACAAGAATCGCTTAGATACAGGAGCAGCAATTGAAGAAAATTGTGAGACTGAACCATTGGAGCAAAAAGATGAAGGTGTTAAGAAGAATCAGTGATCATTAAATGAAGCTATGCAGGGGGAAAATCCACACAGAATTAGTTGATATTTTTAAAATAAACTCCGTCTATTGTGTAGTGTAAGTAGTTGGAATAAATGTAAAAGTTCGCAATAAATTTTTGTTTATGCAACATAGTTTGATTTTAAATTTGTATATTTTCTTAAGTCCCTTTTTGGCAAATTTCGACATTTAAAATGCTTGATGATACTAAATAATGCGAAATGAGCTTAAATTCATAGTTGGAATCAAAGTCAAGCCACATTACTGCATATGCGTTCGATTTGAAATTAAGTTGAACCATTTTATTGTGCATATACATGTTATAAGTGCGTAGTAATATTTGGCGAACACATTCTCATTTTCCTTTTATGCTCGGTGTGAAATAAGCATGGCCTGAAAAATGCTTCGTTGGACTTAGCTTATAGAAAAAGAATTTTTAACGTTGAAGCCAACGCTAAGCGCTCTAAATGATGAATAAATTTAGTAAGAAAAGAGGCTGATTTCTGACTGTTTAAAGATCGTTTATGAGCATTGTATGAATTCTATAAGGATGAGTCACGAACTTGGACCACTCTTCAAAGGCTGATATCTGAAATCTATGAATATATGTAAATAATCAGTAAATAAAACATAAACTAATAAATTATAGGCAGTTTATTTCGATTATACCCGTTTTGATTTAAGCGAGTAGTACTTGCATTCGCAGATACGAGTGCGAGTGCAGTAACTATTTGAATTTGTAGGTTGTGAATTAGAAACAAATAATAGGCACATAAGATTGAAACTTTTACTGTTTTTTTAAATTTTTATTTTTTACTAACTTATAAAATAAAAAATATACATTAAATACAAAGTACATTTGTGAAAGTTTATAGGTGCACAATGTTATAAACTGTAATTTTGTACTTCAAACATTTTCTAGTATTTTCACTTTTCATATTCAGTGCAAATTTGTGGAAGTAATGAAAGAAATGGTATAAATCATTTAAATTGTGCATATTTAAAATATATATATGAATATTTTCATTTAATTTGTCATGTGTCGTTTTTCGGCTTTTTCTCACTTTTTCCGAATAACATTACTTCAGAGCATAACTTGGGAATTCTTTGTGTAATATGCTTTGGAATAGATTACATTCATAATTAACGAATTATACATGTGTGAATAATGGTAGAAAAATATCATTCTTTTTTTATCAAATGAAAATTTAAAAACTTAACAATTTTCTTTATATCGCTTATGTTAAATGTGATGATTGATAAATAAATTTACAAATTAAACAAAATGTTCTTTAAAATAATAATAAAAAATGTGTAAAGTTTTGTATATAGTCGATTTGTTATATACTCGCAATATTATGTACAGAAGTGATCAATTAGTGATTCGATGTTTTGTTAAGCGATGCGCTTTTTCCGACTAGGCGATAAAATTTTTAACATGGTTACGACAGGCGCTTCAAATGAAATTGAAACTACGAATGACAGTAGATAGGAGCTTACGACCAGGCCAAAGAATGTTACCGTCTGAAAGAACATGTTATTTAACCACTTTAAGAGATTTGTATATGTCAAGAACTTACCATTGAGTCTCCTCCTAAGTGCATCGGAGCATCCGAATTCAGCGCCATGGAACGTATCACAATAGGATGCACCAGATAGGCGCAGTAGGTAACACGTGAAAAGGGATATAAACATGGTGCCGACAGTAGTGTATTAATGTAGCCACCATAACCCGTTGAACAGGCTATCGTTATCCAAGCTAACGACAATGCCCAGGCAGAGTGACTTAGTGAGCTATAAGCAGCTGCTGTTATTTGAGATAATTCCGCACGATACAGTCCAAAAACCAGCACAAATAAATTTAAAATTGCTAATATCCATGCAATGACTACGGTTAGACGCGGTAACCTGATTTTGCAATTCGTGCGGAAGAGTATCCAACCAACCGCCATACCAATTAGATATGGTCCCAGGCGAGTCCATGGCTTATCATAGATTTTGTCAAATAATGCCAGAGGATCATCAGTATTTGGACGATGATTGTTGTTGAACGCAATTGTAGCGGTAGTAATCCATGATGCGATCAGAAAGACACCCGTTGCCCAGGCAGATACTTTGAAGTGACGAACACCAATGATTAAAATGATAGCACCGATAATGTAGAATTGTGTATCATTTGCCAGATACCAGCTCCACAGCATACACTGTAAGGAAAATAATATTAAATGAAATGAATCCTTAAAATCTTATTCCTTAAAAATTGCTGTGGTAATGCTACCGCGCTCTACCACAGTAAGTTGTAGTTCCAAAGTTTTTTGTTTGGTTAAAAAGAGCCCAATGTCAGATTTACATTTTTATTTGTAAATAACTCAGAGGACACGCGCAACAAATATTTTTAACCTGATTTGAATACCGCGTGTATGCAGCAATATGTTGGAAAAAGTGTGAAGATTGCGTTTCTTAAGCCAAAATATTTGCCTTACTTAGTAATGTGAGGGTTATCTATATATTTAGGTGCTTAAAGGTGCTCTGTAAACGTCATAAGACAGTCCGAGAAAGTCTTTTAAAATATATATAAGCTCGATCCTCTTTTAGGGATTTCAGTGCATTGCGCAACCATTAGAAACGGGACTACTGAATCTTCAATTAATGTCCTGATACTGAATATTGGCGTCAGCAAGAAGCAGTCCCAATAAAAAACAGGTACTGCAGTGACAGATAAAACGCACACTAGGACAAAATTAATTAAAATAACAAGCAAGAGGCCAAATAATAAGAAATCAATTTTGTTTTTGTTCAGGCTTTTACGGTTTGTTGAAATTTTGATTAGATTTAATTAAAAAAAAAATATGCCCCTAAATATGGCTTATAATGTTTTGCGCCAATGCTTGTGGTGATACGCCCACTTCACTAATTGCGTCTATTAAATGTTTATTGCCTAACGAACTGGTCGTGGTGCATTTTAAAAATTGTAATAAAATTTGCTTCAAATAAAATTATTAAGTATCATGCCTTTATTTTAAAACAGTTTTTACTATTCACTTGCTTGGAAGAACTTAACCCTTTGACTGTCCTATTCATCACATATGATGCACAGACGTCTAAATTTATACGCTTGCGTATCATATTTGCGTTATTTACTTTTAATAAAATTTAGCTTGAGACGTATCTAATCATATTTATATCCATTCTGAGCGTATAGAGAATGTTTTTTTGATTGATATTTCTTAGACGTAAGGTGGTATAAAAAAACTTCTATGGGAACAGGCAAAGGGTCAAGCATACGAGCACAATTAAACCAAACCAGAAATCTACCATTTATGAAACTCAACCCTTATAGTGAAATTCAAAAAATTACTTTTTGGAATTTAAAAACTGACACAAAAAGTAACTTAGTATTTTTTGTCATCTTCCCAAAAAAAAGAATCATGGTATTATGTTACCCAAGCAGACTATATCCGACCCTTCCGACGTCAACACGACCACGGTATAACTCAATGTTGGAAAAAAACATTTTATTACAAGTGTGTACTTTGCCGACTTCCACTTTTCTGACCAAAAATGGACTAGTTATGACCCGACTCATTGCGACTAAATACGAGGATAGTTGTGAATGATTTAAGGCTCGCCGAAAAATGTAGGATATGTTTCATTATTACAATTCTTTTCCATTTTCAAGACTAATTTGATTCTAAAATTAGTCTGATGACATTTCTACACATAATATCTATTTATTTTCTTTTGCTAAGCTTAGCATTTTTTAAATGAAATGAAAATTTTATTGATAAATTTATATGCATATATATGTATATGTATCTGCAATCTCAAATCACGATTCATTATTATGAGTCTCACGCTGATTCATACTTACGCAGCGCCCATACGCATACTCTTATCAACTCAAAATCTTGAAGCACTTTTACTACTCTCAGTCTTTATGATTGTGTTGCTAACGGCTGGTTGCAGATATAAGTCTTTACTGCGTACGACTCGTAAGTATAACGGTATAGCATTGTGGTGTCAATTTTAATTCTATGAAAAGTTACGAATTATTGAGATTTTCGGGCTAATGGGGTACGAATTATCGGAATTTTACTGTATTTAGATACCTTATACTCTTGAGAAAAAAATTTTAGTTTACTTAATTTAGAATAGCGAAAATTTCATTTGATTTGCTTTTATGGCCCTTGCTATTGCCGTTTAAAAAGCTTATTTCATAGTTCCGATAAAAAAGGTGGCCACTCTAATCAAAGCCCACACACACGCACAACTCAGTTTTAATTTAATTTACAAAGCGCGGGCTTATTCCTTCAGAAAAATCTAGGAAATTCGACATAAATACTCTTTATAAAATTAAAAGGAGCTAGTTGACTTTACGTTCACGAGTTTTCAGTGATAAATTCAATAAAATACTTCCATAAAATTGAATGTAAAACCTTATTTAATGTGGCGCAGTCGCCAGAGCCGCTAGTGCAAAGGAGTGTTTTGTTGTTAAAAAAATGCCATTTTCTTGAAAGTGTTTTCACATGCTTCAAAAAAAAAAGCAAAAAGTGTTTGAAATCTCATTTTATTATTATATTTCTGGAATTTCGCGAGTGTCGTTTTATTTATGCAAAATTACTCATTGCAAATCTTTTCATAGTGTAAGTGAAGCATTTTGCTGTCAGCTTTTCAGTGCTTTGGAAATGTTCTGTCAGAGAATTTTGAATAGTGCTTTTTCAACTGTGTGTGGAAAAGTTTATGGCAACAATGGGTAAGCAATTCTTTTTTGGTTTTTATTATTTACTTTGACTACAAAGCAGTTTAGTAAAAACAAATTTTAAATTGCTTCATTAAATAAGAACCAACTTTTATGGAGGTAGTGCATTAAACATAAAAAACCGGTTGCAGAAAAGGGTTGTAATGTTAAGATTAAGCACTCAGGAATTGTTCACATGGACCTGCGGGGAATATAGAGGACACTTAGTTGCAGAAACTATTTTAAACTAGCTTATATGACATTATTCAGCCCATCCTTCTCTAACAATGAATCCTACCACCAGTGGTCCCTTGAACGGCGCTTGTAAATTTTTAAAACTGAAATCACGCCATTCATATCTTTAGAATGGGAGAAAACTATGTGGTACTAATTTTCTGGAAATCGATCTTATGATTTTTGAGAAATAGATTCGTTAAAAATGAACACAAATTTAAAAACAAAATAGATGCTATAGATGATAAGTAAGACTGAACAGTATCATTACTTTTTCGAAAACCGCATTTATTTTATGAATAAACTAGTAGACCTGGCTGACATTGCTTTGCCTTTATCGGTAGATGAGACCATGAGTTTTTTTTGATCATTCAACTGCGTCGTTGATGAGTGATGATGAATTTGGTTTGTTTCTTATATGAAAGGGCATTGGATTGCCTGTTTTTCAAAACTAAACTATGCTTAGAATTTTTCACAACCATAGGAAACATATGTACGAAATTTTATCCAACTGCCTCAAATAGTAACAGAGAAACATTTTCCAAAGACTACATCAAATTTGGCACTAATTTTTTAAAAATCAGTTTTTTGGTATTGTACTCTAAAAAAATGTCGTCGTCAGCTTTTCGTTGTTTCAATAAAATTATAAAAACTCCTTCATTGGCTATACTAAGAATTTTGTTGGAGAACCTGACAAGCGCATGGCATGATTTCAATAGATTTGTCACTTTCGAACAGAGACTGTGGTGTGTTTCCCGTTCTTATCAAATAATTAATTATAATAATTTCAATTACAAGCACCTTACCATTTGGTCCACTGGGAACAAAGTGTTGATGTAGAGTACATTACGCCACCAATACTCTGGACAAGTCAAATGATCCATTGTCGGTGGATCAAAAATAGAATATGCAGCCAAATATTTCATAGAAACTTGTACTACACCCAACACGAACATGTACGGTGCAGTTAATCTGAAAAAATTGTAATTAAGGACCCAATATTATAGTAGTTCATTTTTAATAAAATGAGCTTGTAATGATTTCCATTTGCAGACCTCATAAATCTATAAGCTACCAAACCGAAGAAATGTGCTGCTCCAGCGGTGAATTCGTTAGTTCCTTTGGTCAGCTTATTAAGTTTACCCTTTGCATTCGTTCTGAAGTAGAGATATGAAATCAAAAATCCACTTAAAAAGAAAAATGTGTCCACACTAAATGCGCCATTCGTAATCGCTTGAAAGAAAAAGTTCTTCTCGACATCCTTACGCATTTCCATATTATCTGAATATTTGAATACTACTATACACGTGTGACCAAGTATCACCCAGGCCATAGAGAAGGCACGTAATCCATGTATAGACGGTATAGTATCGGAGCCAACATTACGATCACAGATGGCGTTGAAGTTTGTTATTATCGAAAATGATAGCAGTAACTCTGAGAAAACGCTCAATTTTTCTGGTTCATGTAAATGACCTTCCAAATGCTCATCAGATGAGTGACTATCGGGAATGTTATTGTTGTTGCTGACAACAGTATGCGGTGGCAAATTAAGCACAATATTAAGATCCTGCAGTGCTTCCTTCTTAATAGAATCATTTGTCATTGAATCGCTATAGTCCGATGCGGCACAACCAATACCAGATGATGTTTCACTGTTATTCATCATTTCTTTGTCTTGCTGGCGCAGAGCCTCCTTCAATTGGCGTGTCAAATAGATCTCGTAAGATGTGCCGAACAGCATTAGAATCAGGACAATAGCTGAAATGATGCTGAATCCAATTTGAATTATATCGTCAAAGTAATGTAGAGTTGTAAAAAGTTAAATGTATGTGGTACTATCTCCCAAAATTGTATTTGTATAATCAAATACAATACTGCCTTAGTTTGAAAATTATGCACATAAAAGTGGATCGCTAACTAATGCAGTTTGGTAGAGAAGTTCTAAATGATACTGCTAGCAATTCAGATCATTAGTTAGTTCATCTGCTCGTGTTCAAAAAAATAATAATTAGCTGGATGAAAGAGTGTATCCGTTTAAAATTGATTTTTCTACTGAAGGACTTAGACCTATGAACATATTTTTAATGACGTAAGAATTCAAGAAATCCCAGTTAAATAACTCAATACTTAAACATTTGAATATCGATACGAATTCAATAAAATGGTCTGAAAATTAAACCAAATTTTCAATTTCTCAGTCGATCGATCAGAAACTTAAATTTTAGAATTTCTCGAGCCTCGAGCCGATTTAAGCCACTGGCCAATGATTTAAGGTTTAAATTAACCATGAAAAATAAATTTATTAACTTACATTAAAATCCAAAAGGTCTTATCTTTGAATATGTTGAATTCCTTATCTGTTGGAACGCGTATATCCAGAACTTGTATTTCTCGATTTCCTAGTTGGTGCTGTGCCAGAGTTGTCAATTTATTTACATCCTTTATGGAGCATATTGATGGAAGACAAAGTCCAACATAGATTGTTCTGGTCTTAAAATAAAAGAAAAAAGTATTGAGATGGCAACACATGTGCGATGTTTCATCGAAAATATGTTTGGTTAAATTGTTGGTTTGTGTTATTTATGATTGTTTGTATATTGATTTGAAAATTAATTTTGCACTTCGAAATCCATAATAATTAAATTGCTAAAAAAGAATTCTTTTGGTGCCACATGTGCAGACAAAGAAGTTCATGTGTCAACCCACCATTTTTCGATAGAATTGAATATTTAATAAATCTTATAATAACTTTACTGAAGAAATATTGAAGAAAATTAATAATAATTGAAGAAGTAAATATCTATAGCAATAGAGAAATACAGCGAAAAACATTTCATTAGTTTTTGGTGAAATTAGTCTTTTTTTAAGTAAAATTAAAATAAATTCTTGAACTGGTGGAAGATCTGATCCATTCGATTTCAAGAAATTGTGAAATGAATCGGAAACACTTTTTATAAAAAAAAATTTAATAAGATATACAAATCGTCATTTGAACTGAAAAACCATGAATTATTTTTGGCACTATCTCATTTTTCACTCTTCTTATTTTTGACACTTTTGCCACATACAGTGCGACCTTGGTTAACGCAACCCTCAATAAATGCATCTCCTTGATTATCGCAACAAGTAGATTCATTTCATTACAGACTCAGTAATTGCAATTTTTTAAATAAATTTTACCTCGCTTGGTGCAACGTATGTCGTATGAATATTCTCTGTAACATTTCCGTTATTAAATCGAGTTTGTGAAATCCCGATGCTGGAGAAATGTTCGCACAATTGGTTTCTTTAGCAAATAAAAGATGAATTTTTGATGAATTTACTTTGTTTTATAAGATTTTTTGACTCCATCATTGCATATTGCAACAGGCTTTGTTTTTAGTAGTTGCATTGACCGAGGCCACACAGTACATGTTGCAATACATTGCAACAGGCCTATGTGTAGCTTTGCAGTTAGAATGACAATATGAAATACGAGTGTAATGAGATTTAAAACTTACCACAATTGTTGGGAATGATTCATTTAAAAGCATTTTCACAATGTAAAAACCAGGAACAAATGGTGGATTATCACTGTATACTGTGCTGTAAATTTGCTGATGAGCTTTTGCAAATGGTAGTCCAGTATTTTTATTAGTATTCTTCTGTGCACTAACTTCCTTACCATCAGGATGATAAATCGCATCACATAAGGACATTGAACCCATCCAGTAATTGTTGCCATAAAAAAATCCAGACGCATAATGACCAGATGCATCATCCACTAAAAAATTATAAAAATAATACTTGTTAGATAAATTCATATTAATATAAAATAGCAATGCTTTGCTGAATTTAGTTTTATCAAAGTTTTCACAAATTTTCGATACTTTTAGACATCAATCGATTTTTTTCGATGACATTCGACATTTTGACATTGGCATTTTTGTCAATTCATGCATACATTCATACATTGCGACTTTGTCGATGTTTTTTTTATACTTTCTGACCTTTATTAACTTCTGTGATACATATTAGAGGTCTGCGCAAGTGCACTTGAAACGGACATCAAGTCAGGATTGCAAGTCCACCAAGCTGTTGTGCACGCAATTCACAAATCAAATCCAAACAAAACAAAAGGCAAAGTAAGCGTGGTGAGCGCTGCAACCGCAAATTAAATGTTCTACAAGTTCAAGTGTTCGTATGAGCGCAAGTCAACGTTTTCATGCTTTCTTTCACTCTTAATACGCATTTTGTCTGTTAAGAAGCAAACATGTGTACTGTGAAAATGGCAACAGCTCCAAATTTTTATAAAATGAAACTTTTCTTATGTACTTAATATTAAATTTTAAGAATGAATATGTACCCAAAAAATGTCGATCATATTTAGTTTCGGAGATAGAACTGTCGAAAGTTGCGGATATAGCTTTTGTAAAAAGTAATTTAAGTTGGATACCCCTAGAGTTATAACCAAATTATGGGAGTCGTATGAAAGATAATTTACTGACCTACAATATCGTTGGACAAATCATTCAAATTTGACTTATAGTTTTGGAGATGTGATAATTTTTCTGAAATATTTACAAACATTTTTTCAAAAAACTGTTATATTTCTTTAGAATTGTGTTGTTTACCTGTATTTTTTAAAGTCTAAAAAGCCTAGTTCTTTTGCTTTAAAATGATGTATCGTTTGTTTTAAATTTTTGCGCACTTGCTCATCATAACATACATATAAACAATCTTTAAAAATCAATAAACCAAAAGCCAATTCCAAGAATTTAGAAACATATAAGGCTGGCATCAACGTGCGTTTTTTGGTTGCTTGTGCGTCGCTTCTTTTTTTTTTCAAAAAAACGACGTTTTTGTTGAACATGTTTCGTTGGAGTTGAACAACGTTCACAGTGGACTACAAGTCACAAGCAAACGAAGCTAAGCTATACTAGTATGTACTTTACTGAGCTTTATGTTCAGTACTTTTAGTGCAAAAACAACAAAAAAATTACAAGCGCAAAATGCATTAATTGTTATTTTATTTCTTGCATTGACCAGTTAAGAGTTATAGCAAAAAACATAAGCACAGTGCGCCAAAAACTCCACATTCTTTCCCCCTTTACATGCATTCTGGATTGTGCTGCTGGTATCGATGAGTTTGCACAATTTCTCCTATGGACTGACGTTACAGCAAGTGCGCTTGTGTAGACATCTATTAGACACCTGCTCTGCGAATGTCCGGGGCTAATGAGGAAACGAAGCAGGTTCTACATTCTTTGTTGGTCTTGAAGAACAAGCCGAGTTGGATCTCATCAACATTCTCAACTTCACCAAGGCTTCTGGGTGGTTTGCCCACATTCAAATAGATAATTTAAGGAAAAGGAGGGGAATATATGTATATGAATGAAAGGCGAGCCCCTGCATATATGTGGCTTTAAATTGTAATATCAAATTGCTGCAGGTATTTACTGCTATTATTGTAGTCTGATTCCAAGTTGCAAATATTTCGCTCATTGCTTTATATGATTTGTTATGCCAAAACTCATATTTTTTAAGTCTTAAGATCGATTAATTATTTGGATTACACTTATTAACATATATGTAGAGTAACTGCTAAAGGTGCCAAAGTAAATAATTCAATTGAGGAAAGACAACATACTTCAGAATCCAGTGTTAAAAATGTGTACCTTATTTGAAAATTAGTGTCATGTTCGTTAGCTCAACAATACAAAAAGTATTTTGCAACAGAATATTTAATTTGTGTCTTAAAAATCGACAAAGTCCTTCAAAAGGTTTTTCAACCTATTGGCAAATCTTCAAGTTTTAAAATCTTCAGATCTTAATTAGCCATATCTTCGAGCTACTAACATCAAAAATCAACACTAACCCAGTTGAATGCATATAAAATGTATAGTTTATAGTGCATTGCATAACACCAGCGCTCGTATTGGTGTACAGACCAGTTTAGCCAATTTTTCGTATTTTGTGGGTCACTTTATCGTTGGTGCATGGTGCATGCAATCAGCATTGTGTTCAACTCCAGTAACTCACTTGCATTCAGTCGTTCCGTTCATGTTTGCGGTCATTTGCTTGGCTTTGAGGAAAACCATTCCATTCATTTTCAAGTTTTCCGGACCGGATTTCGGACAAGTTAATGCTGATGCAGTTGAAACTTTCAATTTATTTCCTAGCATAGAGACCTTGGCCAACGAATTGTCAAAGCAGAAACTTAATTTAATTTAGTTATTTATAGTTTGTGGACACATTTGCACGGTAGTTTGGTGTACACGCCATTTATACACCAATCAATGTCTTGTGGTTTTTTTTAAAGCAATAAAGAAGATATTGATGTGAGTATGGAAAATTCGTTACGACTAGTATATCAGGAAAAATTTGAATATAAGCTATTTGATACAAGTTCATAGTACTTAGAACAGAATGAATGTAGAAAGCTTTAACGACTTCTCTGTTGAACTGATAGTAGCTTGTAAAGGGTGTGTTCATCAGGCTGTCCTTTTTATTATTCCATATTTTCCGTTTGGCCTTCCGTATTATAAAGGGTGTTTTTTTAGAGGTATAGAGCTTTGAATTGAAATAAAACACAAGAAAATCGTTTTAATGTCCATCAATTTAGCTTTATTGGAAGGATAATTTTATGCCATTAATGTTTAAATATGATTTCGGGCATGTGACCGCCGCGGCTGGCTCGAATAAAGCCAATTCTACAGGTCCAATTTTGAACCACTTTTTCGAGCATATGGGGCCGTATGTCGGCAATAACGCCACGAATGTTGGCTTCCAAGTCCCCTAACGTTTCTGGTTTGTTGGCGTAGACGAGCGACTTCACATATCCCCAAAGAAAATAATCCAATGGTGTCAAATCACACGATCTTGGTGGCCAATTGACAGGTCCATTCCGCGAAATTATGCGCTCATCGAATGTTTCCTTCAATAAATCGATTGTGACGTGCGCTGTGTGGCATGTTGTTGGAACCACAACTCATCCACATTCATGCCATCCAATTCGGGAACAAAATAGTCGGTTATCATGGCTCTATACCGGTCTCCATTAACGGTAACTGACTCTCCAGCATTATTTCGGAAGAAGTATGGCCCAATGACTCCACCAGCCCATAGAGCACACCAAACAGTCAGTTTTTGTGGATGTAATGGCGTCTCAAGGGTCTCATGTGGATTCTCTTCACTCCAAATGTGGCAATTTTGCTTGTTGACGTAGCCATTCAACCAAAAATGAGCCTCATCACTGAACAAAATTTTGCGATGAAAATCAGCATCGAGATCAATCTCATTTTCGGCCCATACACCAAAATCACGACGCATTGCATGGTCTCGCGGCTTTAATTCTTGCACAAGCTGGATCTTGTAAGGTCGCAAGCCAAGATCTTTGCGCAAAATCTTCCATAAAGTTGATGGACAAAGCTCCAATTGCTGTGCACGGTGGCGAATCGATTCATTCGGGTCCTCTTCAACATTTTGCTCTACAGCGGCAATTGTTTCTTCGGTGCGCACTGTTCGACATCTCTGCGGATGCGTATTATCACATAGAGTAAACGTAGTGCGAAAACGATCCATGGTTAACCGAATTAATTGCTCTGATGGACGATTATGTCGACCATAAAATGGACGGAGCTTGCGGTAAACTTCGCGAACTGAACCATTATTTTCGAAATAAATTTGCACGATTTGCAAGCGTTGTTCTTTTGTCAACCTGTTCATGATGAAATGGCAAACCAAACTGAACATAAATGACATTAGAGTTGCCAGATTTGACCATAAAATGCCTCTATTCGAAAAACAAACTTCTAAAAAAAACACCCTGTACATATGTGCTTAATCTCTTTGTTTTGTTCGAAAGTCTCCATCCGCTGTTGAATTGGTGTTGTTGGTCGCTTAGGCCAGATGAACGGTCAAAACTTAAGTAAATCTTCTCTGAGGATTGCATGCTTTTTTGGCGGGTTAAAACGAAGTAACAAACGAAAAATGCATAAGCTAACGACGAGCTCCAGAAGCTAATTTTTATTGTTTGAAGGAGAGGAATTCTTTGCTTTGCTTTTACTATGGTTCCCGTCATTGAGGAAAGCGAAATAAAGCAACTTTTGAAGCTCTTTACTATATCAACTTAAGTTGACTGATGATAATTCTCTAACCGATAAATAGTCTTATTTGTTTTGCTTCTTTCCCGAAATTATTAATAAATCAATTTTCAGGTCTATCAGTATGCACCGAAGTCATGTGACCACCAAAAGTTAAATCTGTTACAGAATAGAAAAAAATCGTTACAAAAACAAATAATCTATAGTATATATATTTCTTTAACTCTGAACAAGAAGCTTCCAAAGTTAAAGCAACGGTAAATTGTTAGCTGAATTGGTTATTCCTATTTAACAAAAATACCAAACATTATCTTTGCTAACAAAAAGTGACAACCACAAAAGAAATTTGCACTAAATTAAACGATAGTATCACATGAAACGACCTTATAGTAATAGTCAAAAATTCATGCATGAATACATAGTTTGTATGAACTATAAGGCCTTAAAGAACAAGTTCAGCATGGGTGTAGATTTACGAAGACAGCTTCTGTTAGACTATAACATAATAGCTTACCTACAATTTAGGAAGGCTTTTGTTGACAAGACTTATTTTTTGTGTAGGTCGTTAAATTTGATGCCACTGTTCGCTTCTATTACCTCGGTCACATAACGTAATTAGTCAGTGACTTTGCTAATCATCTTAGCCGTAGTTCGAAAAAAAAACCCCAATGACAATGAGTTTTAGTTTTCATTGTCAGCAGATTTTGCTGCTCCTAGCACATCTGATGACAAGTGAGTCTGTATCATTGTTATATATGCAAGTAAAAAAAAATAAATAGAAAATAATAAGCAAAAATGTGCAATAAGGAAAACATTAAACTGTCTAACAAATGCAGTGCAAAAAATTAATAGATAGTTTTAAAAAATAGCAATAGATCATGGAGATATTAAAAAAAATGAATGAATCGCTTTCGCTTTCCAAAGATAATAAGTTTGTTACTTGAGTCTTTTCGAAACGTTTTTAAATGGGGGAGGGGGGGAGGGATGTAACTTTATCTCTTTTTGCTGAATCATATTATTTTAAAGGTGGACCTATTGAAACTGCCTTTCATTCTCTATATTAAAGAGCGTCCACTATGCACGATAATAACTTCAAATTCTGGGAATTATTAGGTGAATATGATTACTGATCGAAAAAGCTGCTGAGATACAGGCTCATTTTGTGGAAGCTTGGAAACTCTAATACAAATAGGTTCGATTTTGTTGATGGCACTGTTAGCTAGTAAGATGACTTTAACTTTGAGCAATAGTATGATTGGTCTATTGCAATTCCTTTTTGTGGCATCCTCATACATTTTCTTTATGCAACATTTTTCTTAAATATTTTAACTATATTCTTTGGACTACTAGTTCACAAGTGCAGTTATTATTATTCTCTATCTCTTATATGTACATTTTAGGATTTTAACTGGCTCCGTTTCCATAAGTTCTTTCATATTTTGAACTGTTGATCAAAATAGGTAATTTTTTCGAAAAACTCTCAAAAATTTGCAAAACAATATAAAATTCGATATTGATGACCAAAAAAGGTATTCCTGTATCGTTTCCCACAAAACATTCACAACATCTTGCTTTGTTGGGATTGCTCTAGTCCTATGTGGCTTAAGCACGCCCTGGTTGGAGGACATTTGAGCTAGGGGCTGCCCAATCTAGCATTGCTTAACTACAAACATCATCCGTTCCAAGCGCCATGTAATTCGAATGCTTGTATGGACCTGTACCTACCTATAGATGATCTTATTTCGATTTTGTAGCTTTTTACTAAAATTCATATTTGGAGTGTTATAAATGGCTTAAATCGTTGGGCAATGAACCGATCTACCCATCTACTCAACAACTCCAATGTCAATTCATTTTGAAATTTTCTTCTGAATAATGGGGTCAAAATGATCTTGGTTACTTTTTGTCATGAAATCGTTCTATTTTGTTTCAATTGAATCGAATTTTATAAACTTTTTAGAGTTATTCGATGTTTTTCGTTACTCTTCGTTTTTCTAATACTTCCCTTCCAAAGGTTTGTTCGATGTATTACGATGATACGCTATTTTTTTTTGCAGCAAAGTTTGTAGAAGTAAAAAATATCGTATTTCTTTAAAAAAGATGTTTTTCAATTTTGAAGTTAATTGATATCATTCGTGGTTTTTCGACCCTTATCGATTGCTTCGATGATCGATTGTTGTACTCTTTGGCTTTTGTTAATTTTTTTCGATTCTTTCTATTTTCAATGACTTAATCAATTTCTTTTGAGCCTCTTCTGTACTCTTCGACTCTTTCGATACTATTCCTTACTTTACGGTGGACTTTTTGATATTTTTCTATACCATTCGATACTTGTCTAAGTCTCGATGTTTTTGTCGACAATAAATTATTTTTTTTACTTTACTCACACAAATTTGTGCATCCGTACTTAATAAAAATGTGTATTTTTATATGGGCAAACAAAATATATTAAGGGCTTTCATAGAATTAATAGAAAAGTTTCGAATTTCATTTGGACTATACAGTAAAAGAGCAAACATTTTTTTCTAAATATGTACCCAAAAATGTTAAGACTTAACAATTTTTAAATTATGCAAAAAAAATAGGTTTTTCAGTCTGGACCCCTCTGCGATCAACGGCAAAACAAAGGTTTTTCTGTTATTTTTTCGATCTTGGAGGACTAAATTGCATTTTTATTGATAGGACAAAACCGGCCGACTTACAGGACGTTGAAGGTAACCATTTCAGCAAATATTTAAACAATTTAAATGCAATAGGGTTTTTTTAATAAAATCTTAGTGTTAACTTCTTACTTAGCTAATTAAAAGCTCAGGCAGTTCTAAACATTTAAAAATTAGTTAATGATAAGCAGAGAATTGATACTGAAACCAGTGAATTTTTTTTGAATTTTATTGGAAATTTTTTGCTAAATATTAAATTGCTTGAATGATTTTCAAACAAAAACTTCTTGTACAAAAATGATTTCAGGTCCCTCTATAAGGTTGCAAAATGCAAAACAATATACAGGATTCCGATTTGAAACCTAAATACACGCAACATATTTTCATTAAAGAATGGATGCACGAATTTGTGAGAGTAAATTTTCTCTTTTTTCTAGACTAATAGCTTTCGATACTTTCCGACCTCTATCGACTTTTTCCCTGTTTTCGATGCTATTGGATATTCGAGCTGTGATACTATTCCATAAGCTTACGAATTCATTAGATTTTTTTTTGTTTTGCTTCATAACTTTGTTTAAGCTCTTCTTTTAGTTAAAAACTAAACTATTTATTAAAGAAGCCTACATAAAATATTTTGAAGTAAAAATAAAACTTTTTTTGCAACAAGATCACCATCTGATTGAGAAAGAAATATAATTTATCGCAGCATAACTACAGAAAAACCCTTCCGATGTTACTTTAATGTGGAATTTCGGGAAATATCGCACACTCTACTTCCCCACCGTGCTGACAGTATACGCACAGGTAAGACCCCTGGACCCATTGATAAAATAATTTTTAAATTGAGTTATTACATGCTTGAACTTTATTTAATAATGATACCTTCACCACTCCCATATCAAAGACATTTCATAAATTAAAAATATGCTGAAATGCATATTAACAAATATTTTTCTTGGCATTTATTGCCTGTTGCACAGTGTAAATAATTAAGAAAGAAAGAAAAAATTTATAGATAAATTATTTCGTTCCATTGAATTGCGCGTTACAATTAACTGTGGCCAAAGCCAAAAGTCATTCAGCTTAATGTTTACGCGCTCAACGCCATAAGGCACAGGTAGGCAACACATTTAATTATAATGTTGTAAGTAGGGACCTAGGTAGATACTCGTACGTATGTATGCGTACGCCAAATTTCTGTAATTTTTTAATATTTTTTCTAAAGCTGTTGTTGTGTGCCATTTCAGTTGCTAAAATATTGCATAAGGTTTTTTCATCTTCATCATATTGTATTTTTCAAAAAACAAAACCTACAAAATTGCTTCATGAGCAAGAAATCACATATTACATGTAGTACGGGCCCAGTTAAGATGAAATTCGGCAGTGATCTTCGTGACAAGTGTGAAGAAATGTTGCCTTGGTTCGATTGCTCATTGTTGTTGGTGTTGTTGGTGTTGTTGTTGGTGCAATAAACACGCATTTAAACACGTTCAATTACGGTGATTACGGCAACTGTTTATAGACGATAATTTTGTCGCAACATTTTAAGCGTACAAAAGAAAACATTTAAATATGAAAAAATAATAATTTTGTTAAAATTTAAAACATGACCTCCATAATTATATTTTTATTGCAGTCAAAACTACTCCACTTATTATTTTATTAAATAAATTGCCATTATCTGTTTATTGCGAAATAATATTACTCACATTGCCATCATCATACAGAGATTTTCGTTTATTTTAAACGGCGATCATGGTGCGGTGGTAAAAGCATCCAAGTAGAACATTGAAAATAAACGCGTAAGCCTTCTAGTAAATAAATCTTGTGTTCAATGAAAATAGCCGTAGTCCGAAGCGTTAGCTATATGACTCCTACTGCAGTTATTTTAAATGTTTGAACATCTCTACCGGCGGATATAAATGAAAATCTTTACGGCGTTACTTGTACGCGTTTTCGAACATTTTTCAGTTTTTAAACTTTTTTCAAATTTGATTGACCTTTTAAACCCTTTTCAGTTTTATTGACTTTTTTAACCTTTTGTGTACAACTCTTTCGAATTTTCGAAACTTGGCAATTTTTAAATTTTTTTCGACAATTATTTCACTTTTTATCGACTTTTCAAATTACGAAAAGAAAACAGCAAAGCAGTTTCAGTTCTTGCAGCGAAATCAGACTCAGCACCTAAACTTGTGCTGCTATAGCGAAGAGTTTCCAAGCCTACTTCATTTTCCCTTTTGCATCGTGCTTGTGAGTTTTAAATACAAAACCATAAAGTGTTCAAGAATGATACCCCGCTTTAACAATATTCACAGAAACATCGAATAATGCAATAGAATTATATTTTAGACAACAGGAATTGTTGGGGGCCAAGGCATAGAGATAGAAGTAGATATACATATGTATATATGTAGCCACATGAATCTGGTCAATAGGAACTTCCAACACCAAAAGATCAAGTGATGACTTGCGGTGCCTCAAAAGCGACAGTTTTGTTTGTTGATGGCGCCTGAGAGTGTGAAATGAACCTCTTCGGTTACCAAAACTCACTCCGAAAAATCTGACTCAGCTGCAACTATTTGAATGACGCTACTCGCGTAAAGCAAGCGATGCAGCTTATCTGTTTCCAGAAATCTATGACTATGGGAACATGTGAAGATCTTGGTTCAAAATATCAATATCAAGTTAACTGCGTGACAAAAGATTCAATGCTGATGTGAAAATTGCCAAGGCGCAGTGTCTTCTCTGATACCACACTTTTTTTGCAGATGCTTGGACGGATTTCACCAGAGCTTTATTTCATTTTCAATATGACTGAAAACAAATTCAGCCAAAAGACAAAATCAAATAAGCTTGAAGGTCCCTGAACATGATGCTGTTGCAGTATCCAAAACCTTTTTGTTCTGAATGTGCTGTACTGAAATAAATTAATTTTCAGACTAAATATTCAGTCATGCACAAATAGTTTGTTGGCCAACTTTAAACGAAATTTTATGTAAGGTTAAGGCCAAATAAAATAAATTATAATAAACATTAATGTTTTTATGACGTCCTTTTATAGGAGACTTTTTGCAAACAAACAAATCGTGGGTTTTCTTCATTGTCCCCTCCCTCGCCCAAATTTTCAATTGCTCAGATTGAACTTGAAAATGTTGCGTTTCAATTGAACCATTACCCACACAAAAAACTTTACATCGCGAGTGCATGTTACTCGTAATGGATCAATATACTCTCGATGGTTTCATTGCCAATGTTCAAATCAAATTCAATTACATACTCGTATTTATAATTTTATTGCAGAGTTCGATTTAATTGATTGAATACTTCAATAGCTGCGACAAATCTAAATCTGTGTAAGTTTTTTTTTTTTTTTGACTGCTGGACAAGGAGTTTGCGGCGGGTATAATTGAGCACAAGGTCGATAGTGACATTTAATTACACAGTGCGTAATACAACATTTTTGAATATATATTTTACTTCATTGGTCTTTTTGTCTTTACAAACTATTTATATATCTTTTTGTTTTGTTTATTTCACTGCGATTATCGAAATGCTTTTAATAGCACTTTGTGTTTTTTTTGAGTAGGTACCTAGCAAATCGTCTATATGCATGTAGTTGTACTACTACGTCAGTAATAGGACCGGCAAACATAGTACGCTTTGGCAAAAGAAACACAATCATCATCATATTTGGAGTGCTTAAATGAAAGGTGATGACTTTAGCCAGGGGCTATTCATTGTAAACAATAATTCAATTTAATGTTGACATTTAAAAGCGCTAGCGTGTCTTTACGATCAAATTAATCGTTGTTTTATGCTGAAAACACCGAAAGAAAAACTAAAATAAAATTCAAGTTTGTCATAAAAAAACAAAATTCATATTTATAGTCCAGTAGCTTAAGACACAAAATTTTTCAATCGATATATAGTATATGGTCTTTCCAATATGTGCTCATTTTCAGTTTTAGTGGTATTTGGGTACGAAACCTTACGAAGACAATTGATTTTTACATATTATATCTGGAACGAATAGAAAAATTAATATATTCTTGATCAGCGTCACCACCTGAGTCGATTTAGCCATGTCTGTCAGTGTGCGTGCCTGTGGAAGGAACGTTGACGGGAATATGAAGCAAGTTCATTGAATTGAATTTAGGTCACAAAAATGAAAATGAGCGAAATCGGTTAACGGACACGCCTACCCCCCCATGCGGCTAACACATTTAAAGCTCTATATTAGGAGAGTTATTTGATGTAGCGCAACCAAATTTCTCAAAAATACTAGGATATACATAGACCCGCTCTGACGAATTTCGTTGAGTGGGCGTGACATTTCCCATGCAAGCGAAAACTTCAAAATGCAAAACAGAAAAAATTTTTTATGGTAATGGAACCAAATTTCCCGCAAATAGCAAGAAAGATTCGAAAAAGCTCTGGCGCCCTCCATAGAAACCTAATGAATCGATTTGGTTGAAAATCGGTAAAAGACTTACAGTCATTAGCAAATAACTCTATACTTTTTCTTAAACAAACTTGAAAACTTGATATTTGATTGCTGATTGGAAGTGTTTTGTAGAACTTTATCTTGGTCTTTCGTTTATAAGTTATAACCAATTATTTGAGAAGTTTTTTTAGTCAAAAAATCGCTATGCTTTGATTTAAATTCGTCACAAAGAAAGCCCAATTAACTTGTTATTTAATGATGTGCTTTATGATACATTTGCATTTAATAGTAATTTTTCTGTAAAAAAAATCGCAGTTTACACCGTCGATATCAAATAGCCGAACCAAAAAGGTTTTTTTTTTTTTTGAAAGAGATACCAAATATTAGGTGCTATTATCTTATAAAAATTTGCCCAAAAATTGTTTTTAGGTAATTTTTTTTAAAACTAAATCATCTGCTTACATTATATATACAAATACATCGATTGAACTTTTTAAATTTTTAGAACCGAGTGATTACTGTGTGGTCGGATAGCACTTATTTATACATAGTACAGGAAAACCTCAATAACGAATCTTAACACTATTCGTAATTTTTTGCATGTGTCAATTAAGATACATTTTAACAGATCGTTTCACAAAATATAAACTTTATTGAAGTCTTGCTTATAATTTTCTCAAATTTTTTGAAAGTTATGTTCTGCGATGCAGTAGTCATTTTAGTAAACAAATTTTTTCGAAAACCAATAGATTCAACTTTTTTTCTCTCTACACTGACTACAATGGCATGAATGAAATTCACTGAATTTTATTGCATGATAAGTAAAATGGAAAATGACGCATCGCTTACACAACGTCTCAAATTCTATGTAATGCGCTCGCTGCCAAGTAGGATACCAAGCCGTTACTGGAATGCAAATGAAAAAATTTTTCAATTTGAAACACTAAACTGCATTTCGGTTTGGAATGGTAACTGGTGTGGAATGTAAAGTGGCTACTTGTGGGCTTCACGAATACGGAAGAGCTTAACGATACGCATTCAAAATATAGGCAGTATCTTTATTGTTGCTAATTAAAGTTTTTGTTTAAATAAAAGTTAAATTATTGCGGTGCAGTTCGACAGATCTACCTGAAACTTTGACTTATAACAGCGGTAGCGCTCTAAAAGTATCAGATCGACTCTAAAATTTTGATTAAGATGCGCTGTATTTCCAATTTCATAAATTATGTTACCGAAGTAATTTCAATTCTGGGGTTCACTTTAAAGTGAACTCTCATTTCAAAAACAGAAATTAATATTTTAGCTTAAATTTTTTAAAAGTTCGTACCTAAAGTAAAACAAAACGTGCGTGAGTGCGTATGCAAAACGCATATTCCACATTAAAACCAAAATTGTTCGCTTAGCTATAAAACAATAATTTTGTTTTAGTTCACGATTAGTTTTGTATAATTTTTCATTTCTTTTTTTGTTTTGATTTCAGTTTTTGTCATTGTTTACAGTGAAAAAATGCAACATTTTATTGCCTGCAATCAGCGCTTAGCGCGTTATTTGCTGCTAGGCCAAGACAACTCGTTAAATCTACACAAATTGCAGTTGACTTATATGTAATCAAATTGTAATGTTTGACTGACATGATGAATGCATTACCATTATTTATGAAAAGTGCTGTCAAGATTTCAAAATTTTCCTATTACAAAACTAGGTAAAGTTAAGAAGAATCTAATCTAATGAAAATCCGAGTGCCTTTCTGGTTTTGGTTACTGAAACATTTAGTGACAGCTGGAGCTTCATCGAGAATCGATAACTATAACGAGACGATATCAAAATAATGATTTCTCGTATGACCGAGGACGAAACCGAGAAGGGTCTGGCCGATATCTCGTTCTCGGCGATAAAGTAAAGTGTATCGTACAAGAGACACTAAGTTATCGCCGAGAACGAGATTCAGCCAGAGCTTCCATAAAACAAAAACAATTAAAACGTAATACCTTGGCACCTATGGTAGCAGGCTCTTTAAAATTCGGTGCTTGAATGTATATTGTCTATATTTAGTACCTAACGAAATTTGGACGAGATTAGACAAAGGGGCATGGCACCTTTATAGAACTAAAACACTTTAAACGCCATATCTTGACATCTATCGCAGCTATAGTTGCGAAACCTGGGTTGGATAATGGGTCATAGCTCTCCCACTCAACAAAAACCCTTATATTGCTATTCTTGGAGCTTATTTCGTGCATGGATCCAATTTTCTGCAGTAAGGACTACGTTGGAAAACGGACAGTGCGCAGAAAAGCCACTAGTATTATATATATATAAATGTTAACAAGGATAACCAAGAAATATCGGCGATAACGAGACGAGAACGATACAGGTCAAAAACTTCTCTTGCGAGAGCGAGTATGATACGATATGCTTGGTGCCACTACAAGCACGATACGATAATTTTAGTGACATCTATTGTGTTATTGAAACTTTTCAGGAAGTAATAGTTGCGTGCACGTACAATAATGTATTAAGTCAATAAATAAGATTTAGTCCGAAAAAAACAGAAACATTTCGAATTAACCTGACTAAATCCTGTAAACTGAACTAAAGGATTATTATACGGAAACAGGCATTATGCAGTTTTTAAGTTGTTTTAAAGATTATTACCAGGTGATATGGAATATATAATTGGACTTACAGTTGACATATGATTTGAAGTCGTACACAGGTGGCTTCTCCTAGGATCAAAATATGTGCTGACATAACGATATTTGGACCATTTTTGGACTTTGTCTTAACTAATAGTGCTATTTATGTACAATTTACGACATTGTTTTTTATAAAAGTATACTGTCTCATGATTTACACGTCGTACACATTTTTCTTTATATAAATGGGGTTCAGGGCACCCCTGGTCATCTCGACCTTTCTCTATCGATTTATGCATTAATGTTTTCTTACATAAATGCGGTCAAACGACTCTTTTAAGGGGGGTTCGGTGGGTCATATCCGAAAGTTTTTTTTTTCAACCTCTACTGATCCATTGTTGCAATGAAATTTTTGTTTTCATAAAATGTTTTGTTCCACCTTTCTCTATTGAAAGGGGCTCAGAAGATCCGTTGGTCATGTTGAAAAGTTATTTCAAACTTTTTCCATCAATTGAATGAATTTATTTGCATAAATTGGGTTAAAACACTCCATGTTATGTTATGCACTCTACCGCCAATTCACTTTATCATAGATTTTCTTTCATACTCGCCAGCAAAAATGTTCACTCATCAAAAAGAACCGAAACACAGAATTCAACATCACTATCGCAGTGCATTAATTCTCTACGTCATTGAATCGAACCAATGTATACAAAAGACTGTGGAAAAGAGTTTTTTGTATGGAAAAAGAAAAACAAAAAATTCGCACATAACACTGCAATTCGATGTTGATCAAATACGAGGCCAATTGCATTGTTATATTAACGTAGTACTTTGAAGCCAGCAAAACGTCACGCAACATAATTTCTTTTTCTCCCCACATTCATTGTGGTTTTCGTTGCACATTTTCAACGATAGCCCATAAGGCGACATTACATAACGTGCAATCACTGTTATGCAATTAACTTTTGGCTTAATTACTGTAGTAATACGAGTATGTGCAATACTCAATTGCTGGTCTTGCACAATTGTAACTTATTACGTCTTTATTTTAGTAAAAATCACTGAAAAACTCCATGTGAAAAATTATTATAACCAAGCGAAACAAGTTCTAGTAAATATTAAATTATTTCGTTTATTAAAGAAACTTTAGTATCGTACAAGGTGGTGCAAAAGTCATCACACTATCGAGAAATGCTTTCATTTTCAAAAATAACGTCTTATCTCACCACGATTTTGATATTTGTGAGGTAAATAGAATCGTAATATACGTTGACAATAGTAATACTCCTTGAGAACGCGGAATAATTGTGTTAATGGTTTTGGCAAATAATGGGTTTTGACACAACGTGAGTTTCGTCGTGTGGCACTAACTGGGCTAACAATGCTGCATTTAGCATCTTGCTTCAAAGAAACTGGCTCAACCAACCCTCAAACATAAACTAGACGACGTGCTACACAACTAAGCACCACCATCAAGAGGGATTACGTAACTCGCACTCCTTCTAGCGATGACTGGAAGGGAGGACTCCCGGCGACAAGGTGCCCTATTTATTTCTATACGGATGGCTCCAAGCTAAATAACCAGATGGGTTATGGTACTAACTCTAAGGAACTGAAGATAAGAAATGCTGCGATTTTCAGGCAAAGGCTATAGCGATAGACGAGGTAGCATCCTGGCTGAGGATGAAGGATATAAACATTTATTCAGATAGTCAGGCTGCCATCAAATCTCTTGAATCGGTGTTCCTAAACTTACTAGTGGCCCAGAAATGCCGCTCGTCTGTAAATGAGATGGCCTAGCATTTTAACATTCACATCATCTGGGTGCATGGTCATAGGAACATTGACAGCAATTACAAAGCTGATGAACTTGCTAGGCAGAGGACTACTGCATAAATTCTTCAAAACAAGGAAGGTGTTGGCATGCCGCTTGCAATCTGCAAGTTGCTACTTAAAGAAGAAATGCCAAAAAATGCTAACAAAAGATGGACTCAAGCGATTTCTTGCAATATGCTAGGAAAATCTGCCCGATATGGGATGCTAAGGGTTCATCAGAAATGATTTCCCGCACTAGACACAGTGTCTCGTGAGTTGTTGCAGTCATAACTGGCCACTGCTTCATCGCCAGACATGCGGAGAGATTAGATGTTAGGTCCTTTGACTTCTGTAGAAGTTGTGGAGATGTGGAGGAAGAGGAAAATATTAAACATCTTCTCTGTTCCTGTCCCGCAAACACCCTGTAGTGTCACAATGGATCACATTTGGCCTAAGTGAGTCGGTTCGTAACTGACTGCCACTCCAGTATTTGTAGCGATTTTAGGTGAAAGATATGAAGATGTTTGCGTAAAAAGTGCAAACAGTGTATCAGCTATTGTCTGCAGAAGCTCTTCCATGAATAACGTAAAATATCGCCTCTGGAGTAATGAAAACCCGAAAACCCGCTATCCGTGCTATCATATAATAACTATAATACCTAATATATATATAAAAACTACTGTAAGATAACCCCTAATATGCATCAACATTGGAAGCGGATACTTGACCGATGTTGCCATCGTGACTTAAAGGAAAAAATTATTGAATTCAAATTTAATATTTTTATTTAGAAACAAATAGTCACAGCCTTAAGAAAATAAGTGAGCAAGTGACGCCATCTTGTATTAGAATAAAGGCCGAGAGGCGATCTTTCTTTTTTGATTCTCTCTAGAGCAAGATGAAGCAACTTTCATGGGTACCTATGTATGTACCTTTAATTCACCGATTCGTATTATCTATCATGGTCTCCAATTATCAATTAGATTCATTTAATTTTGTCATTTGCATGATGATTCAAAACTTTTTAAAAGAAATTAATAATTTTTTCAGTGTCAAAAGCGCAAATTTCAAGTTTATTAGCGAATATTCAACTTTTTTTGTTGCTGAATAGACAACCTTTTTTCGTAAACAAAAAATTACAAAATAGACAGTGAATATGTCAATTATTAATTGAAATAAGTATTAAATATCATTTCTGAAGTTTGAAGTGGGCATATTAGATGACTTCAAATGGAAATATGTAGTTTGCTCAAGTTGAAGCATTGTAGAAATGTCGCCTAGTAAACTTAATTTATAATTAGGTGTGTAGGCAACAACCAGAAAGCCAAGCGTTAAAATGGCGCTGTTTTGGGAAGAAATTTGAAGGGCAATTTTTCATCATTTATCTTGACCATGTTAAAGTATTTAATAAATGGAAAAAACACCTTAACTACTATTAAGTTCTTTTCCTTTTTAATTAATTTTTAATAAACTACATGATGCTTGAAATTAAATGTAAATATGTCGATTTGTAAACAAGCTGACGGTTTGATTTATTGCGCATGAATACGTTCAGACAGTTTTAACAAAATGCTGACCAAAAAAGTTTGACCAGGTCTATAGATAGAATAGATAACATATACGTGTATGTACACTATAAGACTGTTCGTTAATTTCCTTAATCGAGGAACGAAATTAGCCCAGCAAAGCGTGCCACCGACTTTTTAACGTTTTTCTATTTGATTATTTTTACTTGAAAGCTGGTAGAATTACTACAAAAAAGATTTATTTGATATCCCATGAGCTCTAAGGAAAAATTTGCAACTTTTTTACAAATTATTTTTTTCAGTATTTTATGATTTTCTTAAAAGCTTTAAAATAAGTGAACAAAAAATGTGCAACTATATTTTTTGTAACTTTATTAGCTTTCCAACGAAAAAAAAATTAGGATGATCAAAAAGTTAAGTGCTCGGTGGCAAGCTAAACTGAGATAAGATAAACTTTTGTTTTAGGTAAAAAAAATGTGTGTTTTTTCAAAAAAATTATTGAACATTTTGCTCTGTTCGATTCTATCCATCGAAATCGAAGGTTTTCACGAATAATTTACGAAGAATCCTATCTGGAATTTCTAAACGACTCAAAAATGATCCATTTTTACCGAATTCGTTGCTCTTCTTTTAAAATATCCAATCCGGTCACCTCCGGTGATATCCGAAATTCCCGCACTGCCTTTCTTCATAGGAAAGTCGCGATTATCCCAGGCTAAGGGGCCGTCCCTTGTAAAGTCTAAAATATAATTACTTCCGAACAATCTAAAATCGATTAGCGCGAAGAAGAAAAAATATCTTTAAGGATAGGCCTTAAACGAGGTCCCGGTGATTTTAAGTTTCATTTTTGATCTTTCCCTTTCAAATAAATCCAATTTCAACCTTTCCTAATTGATTTTGATACAAAGTAAAATTGCTATTAACTCATTATGACTACATGTTACTCCTTTGAAATAAAGAGAAGTTTCTTCAATTTAATGGCGAAATACAATAACAAACGGTATAGGCTGTGCGACATTTTTCGCGCTCTTGAATGCTTCCCTCTGACGAGATAAGGTAGTCTTTCACAGATCGCATGTGGGAAAGGTATATCAATTTTCATAAATAGGCACCCAGGTTAATAATTCTAAACTGATTTTTTGCTTACAAGTATGATATGAGTTTTAAAAATCAAACTTTAAATAAATTGGAAATGCAGTTGAATATAAATAAAAACGCACGTTCTTTGCAGTTCAGAAGCAACAAATTTCCGTTTGCATTTTGAGGTTAAAATTAGAAAAAATGTCATGACCTGTTGTGTGCTTTTGTAGCGAGCTTTCTTTTTTGAGATTCTGAGTTCGATTCCTTTCATGATCAAACTTTTTTTTAATAACATCTTTTTTAGCTGGATTTGGATTAAAATATTCATATTTGAAGCCGACGCCAAAATATACCAATTATCCAATAACATTAATTTCAGCCCATATTTTTTTTTAAGTGTAAGTCAAAACATAAAATAGTAAGAATTCTTAAAAGACCATGACAAGAAAAAGGCGAGTCCTTCCAGTTTAAACTGGAGAAAGGTATCCAAGAATTTATACTAAAATCTTGTTTTTAAGATAAGATTTACAGCTCAGCAAAGAAGAGTAAGAATCATGTGTGCCGACCGAAACTGAAGTATCGAAAAAAATAAACGGTTATGGTTTTTCGCTCATACTCAAAATTTCACATGGACATCAAATCAGGTTCTATTCATTTTATTTGCTTTCATATGGAATAACTGAGTTACAAATTTATACAAAATATAAAAATCACTGAAACGAACATAAATCTTACTGACTTCTACAATAAAGTTAATTAACGAAATTACTTATATGGAATCGGTTTGAAAATATTTATTTATTTTATTAGCTATTAGTTAATTTGTAAACAATGTATTAGCGAACAATAAGTGTTTTTAAATGCTGTTTTGTTGTAAAATTTAATTATTCTTAATGCTTTTAAAAAAGTTTCTCACCCGTAAAGTGTCATCAATTTGGAGCATTACAACAGTGAATTAACAAAAATTTACTCAATGTATTTTCACTAACATTCTCAAGTCAAGCCTGACCGAATATCGAATCAACTTAAAGTGTAATTTTACATTCTATTGAATGCAGCTAATTATACCATAAATCGTTTAACATATTTAATGAATTTCAACAATTCAGAAATGACACTTCACCATGAGGGGCACATTTTTTTTTTAAATGCTAAGATTTTAAACGACTAATTGCTGTGCAAAATGTCACGTTTAGCATTGAACGAAAGTTGGGACAAACTCGTGTTAGTGAGATTAATACATTGCACATATGAATTGATCCAATCTTTAATATCTCTCAATAGCTTTCTCTCCACACATTTCCGTTAAAAATTGGGAAAAAGCAAACAAAATCATGTGTTATGGAAATCTTATAGTCACAAATGGCTGGCATAGAGAAAACGTGATTTCATAGAAGTCACAGCAATTTTCATTCTGAAAATTTGGCTTCAAGTAAAACATTTAATTAATTAACAGTTAGGGTTCATTTCAAAATTCGGTGAAAACATAGGTTCAGCTTCAATGAGCACCTTTACTAATCATTTCATATCATATATTCTACTTTATCATTATCCATAATCCATTGGATTTGTATGTTTCGGTTTTAATTCAGCTTCAAGAATAAAAACCCCACCATGAAAATTGCCGAATGAAATCGAAAGTGTTCAAATATTAATTTTTAAGTCAATTCAATATTTTGATTAATTTTTAAAATTTTGTAAACTAAAATTTAACGCCCCTAAAATCTCACTGCTTAAGGCTGGTACCGTATTGACAACACTGCTTCAAATTATGTATCATTTTATAATTAAAGCAATTTGTTCGCTTCAGGTAAATTTTTTTCATTAGGCAATACAATTTTTGTGAGTTAAATTTGATTTCTTTAGCAAAGAATTATAATAAAAATGGAAAGTTGCTCCATTAACGCAATATGCTACGAAGTTTTGTATAAATGCACATAAAGAAACTTACTCGAATTTCACAATTATATTAATCGCTTTACGTACGTATAGAATTCAAATAGTCAAAATCGCAATTCGTATATTGTTGTTTACTTTTTGCAACCATGGAAAATATTGAAGTTTGTGATCAGTTGATTAGTTTCCTGTGACGAGGATAAGTATTAGAATTCGCTATGAATTTGTAATTGCTATTTTCCTACAAATAGGAGTGCATCCAGAGAGAAGCTTTGATAAATATATAATTGGATTTATAAAGAAAGTTGGATATACAGATGCATAGAGGGATAAATAGATAGAGAGGTATAGTACAACGAAAACAAATAACTTGATAGATAAGCAAACAGATGGAAAGATATATAAATAAAATGAAAGACAAATAACTTGATAAGTAGACACATAGAAAGACACATAGATAGATAGCTATTGATTGAATTGATAGATAGCTATATAGCAAAATTGAAAGGTAGCTATATAGCCAGATTGATAGATAGATATATAGACGAACAAATGGATAGATAGATAGATAGATAGATAGATAGATAGATAGATAGATAGATAGATAGATAGATAGATAGATAGATAGATAGATAGAAAGATAGATAGATAGATAGATAGATAGATAGATAGATAGATAGATAGATAGATAGATAGATAGATAGATAGATAGATAGATAGATAGATAGATAGATAGATAGATAGATAGATAGATAGATAGATAGATAGATAGATAGATAGATAGATAGATAGATAGATAGATAGATAGATAGATAGATAGATAGATAGATAGATAGATAGATAGATAGATAGATAGATAGATAGATAGATAGATAGATAGATAGATAGATAGATAGATAGATAGATAGATAGATAGATAGATAGATAGATAGATAGATAGATAGATAGATAGATAGATAGATAGATAGATAGATAGATAGATAGATAGATAGATAGATAGATAGATAGATAGATAGATAGATAGATAGATAGATAGATAGATAGATAGATAGATAGATAGATAGATAGATAGATAGATAGATAGATAGATAGATAGATAGATAGATAGATAGATAGATAGATAGATAGATAGATAGATAGATAGATAGATAGATAGATAGATAGATAGATAGATAGATAGATAGATAGATAGATAGATAGATAGATAGATAGATAGATAGATAGACAGAGATACCGATGAATGCATATACAGACAAATAAATAGAAAGATAGTTACATACATATATAGAGAGTTAGATAGGTATATAGATAGATAGATATGTAGATAGAACAATAAATAGACGGGTAGATGAAAATATAGAATGGTACATGTATAGTTAGATAAATAGATTCAAACGATTTTATGTAAAAATTTAAAATATTTTAAGATTACTTTAAATCTCGGACAGAACTTGAAGGTTTCTATGCAGTCGCTTGCCCCTATCGGAATTACAAAATATTTACTTAATTGACATTATTAAGTCAATTTGTCAAGGTTATATAGCTATTAGAAATTAATTTCGTACAAAACACGTTTTTGATACATAGACGATTTCAAATATTGAAGCATTTCTCATTTCATAAATCGTTTAATTATCAGGAATATTTCAAAACTATGGACTTCACCGCTACGTCTAGAGTTGATAGTAAGAAATTTTTATTGTTTGGTGTGAGAAGAAAATATATACTGGAGGGCATTGACGCAAAAATTCAGTAACGCTATTTTGGACCTTCATGGACTTTTGCAAGATATCTTAGCTATTAAAATGTTTTTTTTTCAAGATTATAAAAAACAAATGTTTCTTTTACACCATAACGTCTCGAGCTCCAAAACGATTTGCTTTACCATTGTTGAGACATGCTCTCACATATCTCGAAAAAAAAACAAAATTAATTCTGGAATAATAGGTAAATCTCACACCTGGAAACATTTTTTTTTTTTGCAAAAATCACTCTGCACGTCTAACCGATGGCATCAAAAACCCCTAGAAAAATAATGCAACACCACAAATACGATGACTGATGAATGTTGAACGGCAAGCAACTCATACGTTATTTTATCCAGCAGATACCTACTCCATAATATTTTAATTAGTTACGTCCAATAATTTTTATCGATGCAAATTTGATAACGACACTTGTGTTTTCGCTTTAAGATCAACTTCTCTGTAGTCATTGATCTTGGAACCATGGCGCTGACATTTACATAAATATGAGTAAGAAACAATGACTCCGATGTCGTCGTGCTCTTGATCATTGGCAACAGCGATGAATAAAAAAATCGAAAATAAAAAAAAAAATTAAATGAAAATAAGAGCTACAACAATAACGAACCCGTATCTGTTTGACACACATTTTGGTTAATTAAAAGTGCAATAAACCAAAACAAGTTTATAAGTAAAAATGGAATTCCGTGGTAACGTAAGTTACAGCATCGGCATCACCAACCACTACCACTACCACCAGCAGCAGCAGCAGCAGTGGCGGTTAAGACTTGCGTAATCAGCCAGCTTGTGTGTAGTCGTTTGGGCAGCGCATTCGTCGGTCAAATATTTAATAAATCACTAAGTTTACATAAATTGCGTATAAAAGTCGAAAGTACAATACATCGACATATGCATATGTATACCAAATATGAATACACCATAATTCGATTATTGGTGATTATAGTTAAATGGTAGACTGAATTGGTGCAGTTGGGCTGTTGCACCAGTTATCAATAATTTTACTATCCAATTATTTGAAGGCCTCAATTTGAGAGCAATCTATGATAATGGGGTATTTTTGCGAAATTTCTCATTTGATAACGATGGAGCAGATAGTTGAATCATCAGTAGATTGGTTTTTCTCAAAAAATAATATATTGTATTTAGAGCACAGTATTTCAACATTTTTGAGCTGAATTTCAGTCGTAGTTACAAAATGAATCATCTGTGCGTGTATTCATAGTGTCATATGTTAAGGCCGTCTATCTTACAAATTGTACTCAAGTGGTTTACTAGATATTAAATAAACTTTTAATATACCACTCATATATATAAATGCGAGGGTATGAATACTTGAATGTTTATTACCCAATCGCACCCTAACAGCTGAATAGATTTGTGATATGATAGTCTATCTCATAGATTAGCGCTTAGGCTAATTTTTACCTTTAGGGAACATCCGAAGAACCTCCCAACTACCATACAAAAAAAAAATAAACATATTAAATGATGTGACAAATGTATGTAGTGCGTCTACTTCTAGAATTTTCCAAAATATATACAGCAATAGGCAATGGAGCGTGACACCTCAAATGCAATAAAAAATTCTACAATACGCTATATTTTGGCAGCCATAGCTCTAAAATTTGCTGCATGGATACATAAGGATTGCGCAAACCATCTGTTTGTGCGGGATAAAACAACGGGGCGTGACACCACTATTAAGAGAAAAATACTTAAAAATTAATTGATACACTAAGAAAACGATTTGTTTGAATATGACAAATCTATATTTCATATAGAGCGATCAAATATTTATTTGAGTCAAACATATTGTATTTGGATCAAATAGTGGTATAAGTTGGTTGAAGCATATTGTGTTTGACTCAATTAAATATTTAATTGCTCTATATGAGAAGTGACAACGAGACGCGAAAAAAGAAATTTTTCATTTTCCCTATCGTTTAACTTAATCCAGACACGCTTATTGCCTGGAAAACTGATACTTATGACCTTAGATAACTTGGAAACCGAAATGAACATAATATAATATTGACAAATGCAAAACTTGTGTTTCTGACAAAGGCGGAGGTCTACTTAAATTTTTGAAGCATATCGTCGGGAAAAATTTGATTATGTAGTAGGCCTTAAGTCGGCGCAGAACCAATTTAAAATAGAAAGTTTTGTCACTTACTATTCTATTGCTGAATCTTGTTAAGCTGAGTAAGAATTAGAGTTATTCTTGGAAAAAATGGGTTCAATAATGGCACATATCAAAATATGAAACATGGTTTTATGTTAAAATAAATTTCTACTGCCACAATTTTTACTTAGACACTGAGGCGGCTAAGCGTGTAACTACAAATTGCGATACATAAGTCAAAATATGACCCTTCCTTAGACAATAAATGTTGTGCAAATTATTATTATATTTTTGATCTGAATGATTTGTAATGAGGTTAGACAGAAGAATTTCTATACAATTTTTAATAGGATTCTTCCTTCCCAACTATTGTTCATAAAAAACTGTTTTTAGACTCTTTTTTTTTATACAGAGCTGTCCTAGATACCAGTGGTTGAATTAATTTCTCCAAATAAAAGTCTCATACGCAGAGAAAAGCGGTTTGGTTGAATATATCATTATTTGATAATAGTTAACAAATGTTATATTTGATGTAGTAGGAAAAAATGTTTGATAGATATTACCATGCCACATATTTAAATAGTGCTAATTGGATTAAGTTGATAGCAATTACCAAATCCTGTGATGGTTGGCACAGATATCTGTTTGTTGATTACTATATTTTTATGTATTGGGCGAAGGAATATTTCTTTGCCACAATCCTTTGTATATATGTATTTTAATCAACTTATAACGCTTTCAGATTGACAAAAAAAAAAAACAGTTCAGTTTTTCATTTATTTCAATGTTAAGCCAAAAATTATTCGCTATCCATACAAATTAACCAAAGGTAAAGATTGATAGATTTTAAACTACACTGAGAAAATAGTATGTTCCTTCAAATAAATGTATTTGGTTGATAGATTTTTAAAATATTTATAAGCAGTCAACAAATTTTGGTAGATATTGCCCTTGATAGAAAGTTAACGCTTTGTTTGTTGGGCCAAACACATTATCTGCTTGGGTGGATTGAATATATATAATTGAGTCGAATATATTTTGGTAATCCTTTATTTATTTAATTTCATTACACATTAATATGAGTGCTAAACAAATCTCAACATATTTAAGTAAAACACTACGACTACTTAGTTACCTACTGCTTGGTACGCAATTTAGGTACACATTTATGATTGCATAAATACCAACGACATCCTATATAAAGATTGACGATGTTGGAAAATATCGATATTTTAATATATTGGTTTGTAGCTCAATCGTTTTTACCTAAATCGATATTTATAAATGTATACATGAGTGACAAAACAATATGTCTTCCTTCAAATACATAATTTGGTGATTATTAACAAAATATTACCAAATCTTGATATATTTAACTAAATCGTTTTCTCTGTGTACTAAGCCGATTTTTAAATAAAGTGTCTTCTATTTTGATTACTTAGAAAAATTAGCAATAGCACATTAAAGATTCAAACACCTTGTCCAAATTGGCTGCTGTGTGCCATCTTTGGATGTAATCAATCAATTTTAAAGAAATCTTTTGAGAAGGTTCAATTCGAAATTGCTGCATCTACAATGATTAAAATTTGGGCGTAGAATGGGCGCTACATTCAATCGAAATTTTCGTTTGCATCTCATAAGCGGTAAATCTAATTTTCAAGATTATTCTTTGCTGAAGACAATTTTCAACATTTTAGTTGTCTTGAAACTTCTTTCGGCTTTCTCAATTATTTTTTTTCCCTACTTTTTGACTTTTATTGATTTCGATACTATTTCACACATTTCCTTGATCCAATAATTTTCAATTTCCATTCGACAGTTTCGATCTCTATCAACTTTTCGAAACGTTCCAATATTTTTTGCTACACTAATTAAAATCGAATTTTTTCTTACGTTTTGATATTCATCTAAAAGATATTTATTACTATTGTATTCATCGTGTTGTGATATATATTATGTTCCAATACACTCCATCGGGTGTCATGGTTTTGTTATTAATATTATATATATTTATACATGAAAAGCACTTTAGTATATACATAGAAATTGCCGCGGATCTAAATGGGTGGCTATAAGGGCTAGGGGCGAAGATCCCCGTGGTCAGTGCTCTTAAACTATATATTATCGAAATTATTAAAAAGAATATTCGGTTCATGCAGTTACTAACCTCAGTCCCCCCACATGACTGTATTCTAGATTCGCAACTGCAATTATATCGTTACTGCACCGTCGTGCACAGGCTCTACTGGTTGGAGTTTGTCAAAATAATATCTTTTTAAGGTTCGCGAACAAACAATATCGAAAAATTCTGCTTATGGTCAATACAACTTCGGGCTCCTTTTTTACTATTGTGGCGCTAAAAAAGTGACCTTTGATATAGAACATATGACATTATTCGCTTAGAAAATGTTGTGTTGTTAAATGTACTTCTTAAATGAGATCATTGATTTTTTCATATGGAAGGGAACATTTTCGAGTTTTTATCTTGAAAAAATGTCTATGGGTTTTTCAAAAAAGTTTTTTTTATACTTATTATAGCTTCAAATTTTAATTACTTGAACCTTTTAAAAATAGTTTGTCTGTATCTTTTTTTAAACTCAAACAACAAACGTGTAATATTGTATGAGGGTTAAAAAGAATAAGTTGGGACATCTTTCGATGGCAGTCTCAAAACTTTATGAGGGAAGCAATTTAAAATAATGAAATGTCCCAACAAAAGATAATCAACCTTTAAGCGATTCCTTGATCATATCTAAAGAAAATTCGTACAGTTACAATTAAATCCTTTGTAAAGATGATAAGGAACAACATAAGAGCCAATTTAAGATCATGTCCCGCTTGAAAATTTTCTAATGCTACAAATCGCGAAAAAGAAATGTTCGTGAAAAATTTAGGACCCGACTAAGACCTGCATGGGCATGCATTGGGAAACTCACGATATGAAATTTGTTGACCTTGACTTGCTGAAGGGAATAAAAAGTCCCACAAAGCGAGAGGCACTTAGGATTGTGATGTGATTGTTTGATCCTTTTTGAGTGGCAGTGGATTACTCCTTGACGGCGAAATTATTGTATAGACACTCTGGCGTTATCAAATATGTTGGGATGACGATATACCGAAAGAGTAATCAAAGTGGGGTTGAAATGGTTCCATATGGTATAAGATATATCTACGAAAATTGAAAAAATTTCACAAGAACCCACATAAATATTGTCTCAAGGATAAAAAGAGGCTGAAATCTTTGTCATTAACTTAAATGAAAGATTAATCTAATTAAATGATTTAAGGACAAAGAAATCAAAAAATATGTTCAATTTAAGCTAAGGAATTTATTCCATGAACTTGGGCGAGTTTAATATTCGCTATGTAGACTTTTTTTAAGCAAAAATTTGTGGAAAATCTAATTATTTTTTGAAAAGTTTTGCTTCAGAATGTTGAAATTTAATTAGTTGAAAAGAGCTTGAACTCGTTTGAAATGAACAAATGATTGGACTTATATATTTATTTTTAAAAAATGAAAAATACTTATGATTCGAAGTGGATTTCCAATAATATCCCTTGGCAAATTTCAAATTGATGCAAGACTTATGTGCTTATTGAAAGATATTGAAATTTCTGAAAAACGATTTAAGCAATTTTAATATTTGTACACTAATTTATCCAATCAAACTAAATATTGAATGAAACATGTTTTGTTTTAAAAAAATTGTTCAATAGAACTAGATCTAAATAAAAAAAACTTCGCATTTGATGACCAAATAACTTTTTTCATAAGTTTTACTTTGATCCTTTTTGCGTTTTCAATATATTTTTCTGTACTATACTTCATTTATCACATAAGTACATAAACCACTTCGCTTACTTTTTATGGCCCATAATTCAGCAGCACTTAAGCCACGTAAATACTCCTTCAAATCCTTTGTACAATTGGCAGCAATCTCATGCTGTACGCTGGCCCAATTGGTGGCAATTAGCTCGATATCGAAAACATTTAGCATATCCTTCAGACGCATTATTTTTGAAATATCCACAGAATCATCATCAACACTACTTTCGTTCACATTATTTACACTCATATCATTCAATTTTAAATTGATGCCACTTAAGGTATCCCCGGACATCAGATTAGTTACATTAATTGTGGGTAGATCACCATTACTGATCGCAGCTTGGACCATAACGTGGCCCAATAGTGCTACCCACAAGCCCAGGCGAAACACATCCATTTTTTGTATTTGAGAAAATTTTCTTCCTCTTTTTTGTTTATTAACGTAGATGAGGGAATATTTTTATTATTTTTTAATTTTTTGCTTTCACTGTACTCAATTGATTGAATAAATGCGGAAATTAAATGCGTTAATTAATCGATCATCTCGTTCAACCGCGAATATCAAATTCCGATCTGTAACACTGGAACGCTTAGACAGAAGATCGCGTGAGTTCTTCGCCAGCGTCTTATATTTTTCGAATATATACGCAAAGCTCACACTTTCTTCACAACTTTTGATGCATCGATCTTGATTTTGCTGATCTGCGAACCGACTTGTCGATCGTACGAATGCGAATTGCGGCTGCGCGACCTACTCAGTCCAAAGATAAGTCAAAAAAAGTACGTATTAAAGGTACGCAGTCGACGCTGTGTATGCTGTTGCGGACGAACGTTGGGTCATACCCAAAACATACAATCTTGCGGTCTTGCTCTTCGCTTACTGAATGAAAGCGCAAGCAAGCTGCGAACTTCTTTGGATATCGGTCTGTAGAGTGACTGTTAACTTGACCGATTGTTGTTGATAGCTGTTGATTATGACTTAACGGCCTGACTAACGAAAGTGAACTAAAAATCGGTTTTCTTCTTTCGCTGGCGCAATGCAACTCTCGGCGTATTTCAAACCTCTGCTCGAACCAAAGTTCGTTTGGGCCAATGTGGCGGCAATGTATGTGGTGGTAGTAAACACATTATGTGGTAATGGCAAACATTTTTTGGTGGCAATGATGCAAAAGTGGTGTATCGTTTTCTGTTGTTGATATATGCGCTGGTGTTGGTTCGTTATTTGGTTTTCGATCTCGACATATTGCAATACCCATGGTACCTATGTGTGTGGGTAGTGGTAACAACTGTTACTTTTGGCCAAATGACTTACTGTGACTTTTAACCATGTTAAAATCAACCAAAATATATGAAAGAAAAGAAATATCAAACAAAACAGCAATAAACGAATAACCACTCTGTCTGTTAAAATTGTGCAACTTTTGGCGGCAGCAGCATAAAAGTGACGCGATCGTTTGGCCCAAAAAAAAAAATTATAAAGATGCTGCAGTAGCAATGCCTTGGCTGCTGTTTCGAATTCCGCATTGTAATTCAGTTTTATTGCACTCTAATAATTTTGCATCGATTTTCAATGCAAAAATCATGAAAGAAGTTTATCTGGTTTTTTCTTTTATACGATGCCTTTCAATAATGAAAAAATATGTTTTCCTTGCCCTATGCTGAACGATTTATTGCAAAAACACTTTTAGTTTTTAACAATAATAAAATCAGATAAAATATTTATACTTGACAATGGATGGTTTCAAAACAAGAAAGGAAATTTTCTCTGCGTTACCAAGCTTTAGTAATAAACTGCTTTTAGTATTTGAGATGTTTCAAAAGATTTCCAATGCCAAGAAAGGTTTTTTTAAACTATATTTAAAAAGTATTAAATGATTTCTGCTGAAAATCTTAAATTTTTCTGACAAAAACTGGACAAAATTAATTACAACTAGTAAAGGTGTTATCTTCGGCCAGGCCGAAACTCACATACCCTACACTGCATTGAAAGTACTTTTTAAATAAATGTTAAAAAAATGTTGAAGAGGTTGAATAAGTCGAAAATAATGTAAAAAAGTTCAAAAATGTTGAAAAGTGTTGGAAAAAACTGAAAATGTTGAAAAACTATGAAAACCATTAAAGTTGTAAGAAATTGAATAAGTCGAAATATATAAAAAATGCTGTAAATTAATAAAGAAAATGTCGAATGAATTTGAAGGAGAAAATGTCAAAAGAATATGGGAAATGTTGAAAAAAAATAGAATAGAAATGAAAAAAAACACGAAATATGCCACGCCCACTTCTCCAAATCCACCCAAATTTTGGTTAAATAAACAAATCAAATTTTAGCACGATAGCTTGTATAGTTTGCGGTATGTGCCGTAATTATTCCTAAAATTTAGGGCGGTGACACACGCACTGATGCAATCCAGTCCGATTTTGATCCTGAAATAGCTTTTTATAAACACACCTCTTATACCGAATTTCAGAATGATTGCTCATATATTTCGATAGTTATGCCACTTATTTCAATTGTATGGGAGGTGCCACGCCCACTGTTGCTATTTCGCCAGCTTTTCATTCATAGTATGTACCTAATGCCCAGTAAGCCACTTACATCAAATTTCAGATTAATTGCTCCAATAATTCACTTAAAATAACATTTACAACTTTATGTTAATGAGGGAGGTGCCACGCCCACTCATGCAATCTTGTCAAATTTCATTGAATACCGAAGCTTTTAGTAACCGACACTTCTACACAAAATTTTATAAAGATTACTCTCATAGCACATATTAAACGTATTAAACGTATAATAGCAAAACTCGGAGCGTGTTGCTACGCCTCAACAAATAAAATATAGTGATTTTTATTTTAGTTGGATAAAATACGTAAAAGTTATTTTAATTGATATTTTGTCTTAATGCGAGTGTATAAATTATTGTTTTGGATTTCCCCTTTGGTGCATAACTAAACAATTTGTTGTTAGTCTTTTCTCATTTTGCCTCTTTTTTATATATAGACACCAAGTTTCATTTATTTGCGTCCCATAGCTTATGAGCTATGATGAATTAAATTCTTCTTTTATACCATATAAGAGGGCGTGGCATTGCCCACTTTTTTCCAAACCAAACTATGCTAAGAATATTTGACAAACTATAGTAAACTTTTGTACCAAACCTTATTCATCTGGGATGTAAAATTTTGATTTTTTTCAAATGGAGGCGTGGCATCACCCATTTTTTCATTAAATCTTATTCGTGAGAGACTTTTTATTGTGTACCAAGTTTCATTTATCTGTATCAAATATTTGATAAGATATGATGAATTTTATTTTTATTTTATATGGAGGGGCGCGGCATTGCCTATTTTATTAAAACTACACTATGGAACGAACCTTCACTAGACCATAAGAAACATGTGTGCCAAATCTTTCGGCGATCGGTTGAACGGCATACGCAAGCATAAGAGGCTGACTTACACACAAACATTCATTTTTTTATATATAGATTTTACATAAGATAAGATAAGGATAATAGCAGGAAAATTAGAAAAATATGAATTATAAGAAAATAGCATATAAATTAAAATAGAAAAAAAATTAACAATAACACAAAAAAAGTCGTGAAGATCGGGAATATCTACATATAAAAAGGCTAATAAAAACACAAAAAACTCAAAAAAAGGAAAAATATGGACCAAAAATTAAAAGAATACTGACATATGTACATACATAAAAAAAAGACAAATAATAATTCAAAAAAAAATCATAAAAAAATTGCAATATAGATAGAAAATCAACAAAAAAAATTAAATTTCAGCAAATAAAAAACAAATTTGACACAAAACGTACAACAAAATACATAACGTTTGAAGTACAAATAAGTTATGGGCTAAAAATAAAAAAAAAACTGACAAAAATTTATAAGGAATGGAAAAAAGTACAAACAAAATATGAAAGCAGAATGAAAACGAACAAAAATTCGCTATAATAAGCAGTAGAAGCGTGAGAAAAATAAACATTTTTATTAAGTTTCAAAAAGTTGCCTTTTTATCGTGCTCGTTCTCGTACGAAACATTTTTAAACTGCATGTTATCGTTTCGTTCTCGTCTCGCTATCGCCGATAATTCTCGGTTATTCTCGTTCACATTTTTATATATATAAAACTAGCTGAACCAGCGGCTTTCCCGCGCACTGTCCGTTGTATAACCTCGTCTACATTTAACGCAGTCTTTACTGCAGACAATTGAGTCCATGTACGAATTTTTACAACTTGGCATAAGTTCCAAGAATTGCAACGCAAGAGTTCTTGTTGAATGGGAGGAGGTATGATTCAACAGCCAACCTTGTTTACATTTAGCGAGTTGTTTAGCACAAACAATTTTCATTTAAGATTCAGGTTTCACAGCTGTAGTTTTAAGTAATCTTGTTTTACAAAGGTGCCACGCCCGTTTGTCTAATCTCGATTTAATTCGTGAGGTACTTAACATAGACAATATATATAAATAAAACGCCTACTACCATAGGTGCCAAGATATTGCGTTTTATATGTTCTTGTATTGTGGAAGTTCTTGCTGAATATCGTTCTTGGCGATAATTCAGTGCCTATCGTACGAAAAATACTGCATTATCACTGAGAACGAGATATCGGCCAGACTCTTCTCGTTCTCGGTCTTACGAAAAATAATTTTTTTGATATCGGTTTGTTATCGATATCGATAGCGAGAGCGATATCGATAACAAACCGATATCAAAAAAATTATTTTTCGCAAGACCGATCGATATCGCTCTCGCTACCGATAACGAGAACGATATCGATATTTTTTGGTCCTCGGTGAAGTACTATTGATATCAAATCTGCCGTCTGATTTAAACTCACGTCAGCGTTTCGAGATAACAATAAACTAACCGGTAAAACAAAAATCGGACGAGAAACGGACAAAAAACTGATGTTTTTGCTTAACATTTACGTTTATGGGGCAGGTTGCAATTTCAGTTAAAAGTGGAACATTTGTGAATTTTTTATCAATTGACGTAGCTCCCAGAGTGTTGCATAAAGTTGAAGGGAAAATGAATTGATTTTGAAATAAGTCTATATTATATAAATTTTATATAATTAACCCTCCGTTCATGGCGGACATTTGATACCCCCGTGGGCTACGGCACTAGCACTAATTTGTTATGCTTTTCATTATATCGTTAATTTCAGCTAAGCCCATGTAAGCAACACTTCGAAAATATCACTAGAAATAGAGCACATATTTAGTTAAAATTTCTACTTCATAAGCGTTTTAAAGGTTAAGTCAGTTCAAGGCATACTCCACACACCAATAAAAATATTATGCTCCCACATTCACTAGAATCTTTCTACAAAAGTATAAACATTTGGTGGATGTTTAAATTTCTAATTAAAGTAATTTGAGGATTTAAAAAAAACTCATTCTTTAACTCAAAAGATGAGCTTGATTTATTTGTTTTAACAAATCGAAATGAGAAACGCAAATATACAAGTACGGCGTTTTATTACCAGTCGCCTATAATAATTGCAAACATGCCAAGCACATTCAATCACAGTGGCATACACTCACATACAAAATCAATTCTAAAGTCTCTTACCCAAACTAACATAGAATGTGTCTGGAATCTTCTGTTTATCTAACTGACATAACTTCAAAATCATCTTGCTATTTCTTCCAACTTTATTTTTTTGTAATAATCATCAAAAATAATAATGCTACCTAGCTTCATTAATAAAAAGTTAACACCCGATACCCATAGATCAGTGTCTCTCAAGCAAATCGGAATTCTCGGCGAGTCATTATTACATACATTAATGCTAAAATCTTTATATAAAAAAAAGTAGTGTGCGTTTGTTTGTGATCGCGTAACCTTTGAACGACTGGACCGATTGAGGCGATGCTTTTTTTAAATGTTTCATTTTGTCCTGGGATGGTTCCTAGCATAGGTTTTTTTTTTTTAAAATAAGGGATATGACACGCCTCCCATATAAATCATCATATCTCATCAGCTATTTGACGCAGATGAATGAAACTTGGTACATATATAATAGATATGAGCAAAACTAAGTTTTAATAAATAAAAACGGGCGGTGCCACACCTCCCATTTACAAAAGCCGAAAACCGTTTCTCTGTCACATATAAGCTCGCGAACTACTTAACGGGTTTTCATAATTGTTTTTTTAATGCTTCTTATGTCCTTTGCAATCTTCTCAAGTTGGAAGTATTTGTTACAGTAGCAACAAAAAAAGCGTGTGCGTCATAAAGAACTAAAAAAAAGTTTGCAAATCACTGCTATTGCCAATACGAAATTCCGTAATTACACTTTTACATGAGCTTTTTAATTTGCCAAAATAACGCAAAAAAAATAAAGTAAACAGGATTTTGGTCATTATATAATATTCATCTAGACTCTAAGAAAAAATTTAACAAAAAAACACATTCTCATTAATTTAGCAACTTCAAAAGGTACAGCAGGTGATGGGGAATTAAGCTTCTTCTGAGTATTGCTGGCAAACTGTACTTTTTTTTTTATATGCGCGATTTTCAAAAAAAAAGTGCAAAATTCGCAAAACGTTGTCTATAGTGTTTTGTGTGCGCGGAATTCGAGTGAATGTAATTTGAGGCTTTTAACCAGAGAATGAAAAAAAACTCTATCGCATGGTTCGATTTAGTTCTGTTCTATGAGCGTTAACTTTTTCCCTCTGCATTCCGTATTTCACTCATTGATTGAAACACTAACACAAACCATATCAAGCGAGATGAGAGAGCGCAACAGAATGGTAACGTTCTGTCCTAAGTACCAAAAATTGTATTCGCTTTGTTGTGGATTTGACTCACGATTGATATCCGAACCCGTACCAAATGTAGTGATCGTTTTTGTCATTAGACTCGTAGGAGGGGAAAACAGAATTTTTTCAGTATTCGGTACGTTTGGACTATTGCTAATAATTACCTATTTTTTTTTTAAAAATCGAATATTTTTTTTGTAAAAATAAATATTGGTGTCCATAAAAAAAAAATACATTCGCCCTCTAAAGAGTACATTCCAAGTTTCGATTCGGTACAGTTTTACAAATCCCAAATGCCATCCCTGCTTTACGTACATATGTACATGTGTAACCAGCTACATTTAACTTCGTCACAAATCTCTTATGTTTGATTGAAAAGGTATTTTAGAGTATACATATGTATGTACATTGCAATATTTATCAAAGGATCGAAAGTACAATTTATAAGTGGCGTGCTCTATAGCAGCAATGGGCACTTTCCACCCATATGGCCCGAACTGTTAATCGACGCACAAGCAACCAAAAAACAATTCAGAATTTCAGAATTTCTACGATATTGACGCACAGCGTTGACTTGAGTTCAAATGAACACAAAAACAACACATAAAGGCATTGGCGACGGTGCCGCATTGTGTCTCGACGAATGTAGCAATTGTTTTTGTTTGTAGTGCTATTTGGTTTTTTATGCTAGATTTCCATGCCCACCGCTGCTATAGAGCTTAACGTTTGTGTAAATGTCTGGATATATTCTACTTACTGAATCCCAAAACAGTTTACAGCTCATATGTAAATGGTGACATGATTTTATTTGCTGGATACTATAATTTTCATTTGGCAACTGAAATTGTAGGTCTTATATATGAGACTCCATGGCTCAGAATATGATTAAATGTATCCCAAATTGAAATTTTAATACTAAATACTAAATACATCTACATATGTATGTATGTGAAGGATAAAATTAAGTTTTAATGTGTCACAAGTTGAAATGCGTCACATACATAACTGTGGGCAAAAGCATGCTTAACTCATCAGAGGAACCCAAATGTTGTATATCGTTTCAAAGATCTATCTTCGCATCATAATTTTCATTCAGAGATAGATTCAATAATTTGTACATGATACAACATGTTGTTATATTGCTTAAAGCCCTTCATTGTGGACAAATTTATGTTAACAATTTCATTAATACTTCATGTTGTATATCGTTTAAAAGGTCTACCTGAGCATAATAGCTGTTATTAAAAAAAACCATACATTTCATTTTTTCCACTTATTTTACCGTAGTAAAGGTATATTTCTGGACTTTTGTTCAAGCATCTAATACTGTTCGGCTTTTGAACCTTTTCAGTTCAGTCCGATGATTTCTGTATTTGCGTCGTATGTAGAACAAAACTGCTTCTTTAGTTCTTGTCAAGATGTCATGAGTTTCAAGATGTGTTAAGCCTGGGTACCTAACTCGACAGCTAAGTTTTTGCCCCTAGTAATACTCCTACAATCAACGACATTGATTCTTTTTAAGCTCTTGTTGAACCCTCATGCTGAAAAATACATTTTGTTAAGAAGAAGAGCAAACATCTTTGAAACCAAAAATGCTTAGAACTTTTATCAATTCATTGAATCCTTAAGATAAAGTTATATCCGAACGTGTACTATGTCCTCAAAGAAATAAGAAGTTAATAAAAGATGAAGAATTTTGTTTACTCGTGTAAGAAATTTAAGTTTAAGCTTTACAAACATACTCGTAGATCAGCCACACTGGCCGTAATCTGTTAATCTGATTTTGCGTGCCATAATGCTAGAGATGTCCAAAGATGATGAAATGCAATGAACATGACCATAATTGAAAAAAGAAAAAAAAAATACAATTCGCAAAATACTGCAATAAAAGAAACATGTTAAAAAATAAATCTGAAAATCGTTGCATGTATCTTTATTTTAACTGTGGTAGCATGCGAGTCTGCGCACAATTGAGTATCTATCATATGTGAGTGCGCTTGTGGACATGACATAATCTAAAACATAAAATTATATACATAAATATAAGCACGCTGTTGAAGTTACAGCTGCAGCTTACTTAACCCAAACGCAGCCGAGTGTTCACATTTATGACGGCAGCTTATTGCGGATATTTATTGGTGAATAATTCTTCGTTAAATAACTTATGGTATAATTAAGTAGGAAATATAGAAAAGGCTTCAAAAGAAACTGAGTTGAGAAAGCCTATCAGTATCGAAAAATCGCTGGATAAGATCTCTTCATGAATTCTTACTCTAAATAACACTACTCGTAACTCTTTTTAGGGACAAGGAGAGCTCAGTAGTAAAGTTTAGGCATTATCGATAAAATCATCACAGAAACCAAATCTGTTATACGCAGTCCTCAGTGTATGATTGGCACCGTTCTGTACACTTATATTGTATACCTGTTTGAAAAGTTATAGCTAGCTCTGTCGAGAGAACTCATCAGCTTCCTTATAGATTTAAGCCATTTGAGCCCAATTATCTTCATATCTATGTGGGTATGTTACCGGCTAGCTTATACTACTTCCTGCTAGACAAAAAAGTTAACTTTAATGCCTTATACGAAATAATTCTTTTAAAAATAGGTAAGAAATATTTCCTGGTGAATTTGGGAAAGTCCATTATCCAACTATTCACAATAATTTGCTCGATAAAATAGTTTCGGGGAACTAAAGCATAGTCTTCCTCTTCATCTTGGACCTCATTCTATCAATTAATGCGATAATTTTTTTTATTAAAAAGGTCCAAAACCCCGAAATATCTGTGCTGTACTAAGCAATGTACAAACAATTTTTATCAGCCTCTCCTCTCTGATTTATGTAAGAAACATTTTATCACAGGGTCTCTATAGACGGATCGGAGGCACCTTCGTTTATATAGTATTTGTAATGGGGCGTTTTCGACTGAATTTTCTTAATATTGGCAAAGAGTCGAAGTTCAACGCCATCGACTCCACATAATGGGTGTCTTATGTGAATGTTTTACAAAAAGCTCTGTGGCATTATTAAATGATTTATGTAATTTCGATATCACCTCGGGCTGCCCTAAGATAGTAATTTTCTGACCGGTTTTTCAATATTTTAGTATAACAGTAATTGATGTAAAAATGTACAAAATAAATCGGTTAAAAACAGGCATAAAACAGTGATCATGTAGTGACCTATATTTGGACTTTTACTGTTGAACCACAATGGGTTAAGTTAAGGCGCGTTCCAAAGTATGCCAAACTCATTAACGGGCTTCGAAAAGATTTCAACTAAATATTGAGGTGTTTCTTTTTCTACTTCTTTCTGTTTTCCTCATTTTTTTCTGTTTCTTTTCTTTCTTTCTCTCTTTCATTCACTCAGCATACAAAAGGGCAGCAGTGTGATCCATTTACAGGTGTGCTGGTGTTTTCAACTTTTGCTTTTTATTTCTCGTTATTCAGATAAATTTCAAGATACAAACGTATGTACGTATGGGTTTTGTTTGTTTTTATCTATCGAATATAAAAAAGACATAACAGATTTAAAATAAAAGAGTAAAAAAGAAAGGTCATCGGTAATTGCATAATACTTCGTAGTAAATTTGAATACTCGTATGTAGATTTTTTTCTTTTTTTTGTGTCAAATCTTACAATTTTTTGTTTTTTCGGGCTACATTTGTATCTGACACCGTTTGGTTGTAGTTTCCTTTTTCTATTCATTTTAGTTAGTTTTCTTTTTTATGGCCTGTTTTTTTCTTTATGGCAAAGATTGTGCAAATTTACTGGATGGATTTAAGTGTTGATTTTTTGAATTTGTTTTAATGCTTACAAGTGTGTGAATTGCATAGTTTTAATACACTGAAAGATATACTTTCCGATAAAATGCGCATTTGAGTTAGAAGCGTGAGCAGTTAAGTGATTAAATTATGCTTCAAAGCATAATGGCTGATACTAACAAATCGTATCGAAAAATATCGAACAATTTTATGAACTCCAATTAAATAGCAAAAGACGACAAGTTTCGAACAATTTGGAAAGTATCAAAAAATTCTTTGAAATTTGAAGTGTTGAATATTTTTTAAAAATTCGACAAAAGTAAACAAGAATCGAAAGTTATTGTAAGGTTGATGAAAATCTAAAAGAATGTAAAAGTATTATATCAAGTAACATTCGTTAAGTATCGAATAGTATCGATAAAGTCTCAAAGTGCCAAAAAAAGTTTATAAAAGTTTGCAAATGATATCGATAATAGTCTTAAAGTGTCGAACATTATTGCAAATATTAAAAAATCGATTATAAATGTCTATAGAAGTCAAAGTTCGAATAGTATTAAAAAACATTGAAAAAGTTGATATGGTTCTGAAGAAATCGAAGCCTATCGAAAGTTATGTAAGCAGTGTGTCATTGTCCTAACATCTTTAAAAAGCATCAAAAAAGTTAATGGAGTCTTAAAGAAACGAATAGCATCGAAAATGTTTATACAAGTATTAAAGTACCGAGTACAAACAAAAAAGTCTGAAATTGTCGGATAGTATCGAAAAATTCGATACAAGTCTATAAGTCGATAAGTATAAAAACAAAGGCAATCCAAGAACATCTTATAGTATCGGAAAAGCGTGTAAAAGTATCGAAAAAGTCGAAAAGTCTGAAAAATGTTAAAAATTAATAGATTATCGAAGTTTAATGACCTTGTAGTAATTTTCCTGAGGATAACAAATCATTTGTTAGAGATGGTAGACCGCCGCGCTTCTACATATTATCTGACCTCATCAAATTATTGTATAACATATACTCAAACTTTATCCTCATCTCCCTAACAATGATCCCTAGATCTGCCACTGTATGTTATGTAAACTTTTTTACAGTGTAACCTTTCGCGTAAAAAAACGCAGACCTTTCAGCAAATATGTTAACACAATAAAATAAACCCATTCTGCTATTATCAAATTGTAAGGCATTAAAATTTTTTATGTTTCTTTTTTGCAAATTTTTTTGTAACAAAGCATCCGGTGTTGAAAACTTAATCTCACGAAATAAATTGAATCATAAACCATTGTTAAAATTAACTTTACATGTCAAATATACATACAATAAAAAGATAAAAAAAACAGTTGCAGTTTAGTGTTAAGTTTTTTGGAGAAAAACATAAACTTTTGCGATATAATTAATAGTGGGCTCCCTAAACAATTAGCTAACCTGAATTCTATGAGATGAAGTGAACAGACCGATAGATGTCTTTTTTTAGTGTTTTTTGAAGGAAATGATGTAATGAAATGCTACAAAATCATCGCTAGCAAAATGCTTCAAACCGACAACTTGCTTCAATGCCTCATCATCTGGTCAGCAATTTATTCATCAGCTGCGTCTTCAGATTCGCTTATCACTGGAGTGGTGCATTGAATTTCAAACTGCACTTCAATCAGTTAATAAACTTTGATCGATCGACCAGAATGAACTAAAAAATCCAACTCTACTCAACGCTTTTGACATAAATGAGCACATTCGCATTATTAGGGGAACCACCGAATTTGTTGCTTTCAAAGCAAAAACGAATTAGAATTTGTAACAAGGGGAAGTAGCACGGATACTGATTCCTTGACTGTTCAAAACACTATCTCAATATGATATTTATTGTATTTTAATTAATTACTGTGTCGAGTCGTGATAACTAAATTGGAACCTAAATTTCAACGTCTCTTAATTTGGCAGTTAAATGATATAAGAGTAATTTTATGATTTTTTACAAATCGATGAGGTATTATATTAAAAATTATTGTTGCAGTGTAAATTCGTCTCAACACACTTTGAAACATTACTTATTTAGTCTACCAACTTTCACTTCCGAAAAGGGACACACTCATGTGGGTTATATGGGCATACATATATCCGGAGTGTCGGTTATAACGTATAGGTACACATATCGTTGGAAAGTTAATTTTGTAGTGTATTAATAGTTTAGAGTGTTTCTTAGGAAAAAAATTTGAAGACGCCCCTCAATTGGTTCGAAATAGAATAAAAAACCTTAGTTTTTTTTTCAAATTTGTATCTTTAACCCTCACTGACCCTATTTTAATGTAAAATTTTGCCTAAGCCGCCACTTTTTAATACTATTTTTCTAACGTGGTTTTAATTTTAAAAGGGAATACATTAAAAGAAAATGTCTTTCGCATCTAATTTCTAAGATAAAGGCATGACAAGTTGCAGATATGGCTTTGCTATTAATCAATATTAGTTGTAAGTTCCTGAATAGATTTTAAAGATATCGATGTCTTATGGAAGGTTATAGGCAACAGTCTATAGGATGGCGCATAAAACTTTGAAATCAGATCCACGTATTTTGAGGTATGGAGGTTTAACGTGCATCATTTTTTTATTTTCTTTTAAAATTATATGTATTAGAAACTTTGGTTGTTTGTTGTATTGGCTTTCAATAATAATAATTAAATGATAATTGAACTTAATTCATTTAGTTTGTTTAGTAAAATAAAGCATTGTATTATCAACTTGGAAAATTTTATTTTAAAGTTGATCGCTGTTAAGTGGCTGAAGTTCAATTATTATAATATTTATTGTTAATCTGTAATTTGATTGGCATATTAAGAACCTCCAGTTAGTTTTCCTTTATTCAAAACGTTATTTGATGCTAACTTTTCTTTTCTAAATATGATATATACAAAAATAATGAACAAGCTCACGGTGGGCCTTAACGAAGTTTAAATGACGAGTTGAGTTGCTAGAAAATCTTGAATGGGGAATAATTTGGGATATCATTTATATACGATACACATCAAAACCAAAAGAATCCCTAGAATTTTTTTTTTAATTCTATATATACTGACTTTTAATGATATATCATGCGAATGAAAATACGTATAACATACTTATAAAATTTAAAATGCATCCAATTTTGCTCGAATTTTCACACGTCAAAGAACCTTCAAAGATAATTTCACAGCACAAATTGTTGGCTTGCTAACGCAATTTTTACGTAAACAGCCGAATTCAATGTCTAATATCTCTGAACTTGGTCAACTATTACATCTCATTTTGAAAAATATAAAAATGTTAATAATATAAAGTATAATTTAAGTTTCATAAGTAACACCTCGATTTGGCAGACTACTTTCAAAGTTGTCATATTTTACAAAGGCCTTTTTCACTTAATCAGGTCGCAAATAAGGGTCTTAAGGTCTGGAAGTTGAAAGTAATTTTTTCTGTATTGAAGACGACATAAAAAAAAATGATATCCTTAACTTAAAATTTAGATTTTTGGGCTTTTAGAACATTTTTAAAACGGACTAAATAATGTTATTTTCAGACCAAAATTCGGCTCTTTTTCTAGACCCCAACCTCCTAGAGAGTTGAAATTTAGACTGTGGTGCCATATATTGAAGTACTTTGTTGTGTCAAAATTGGAGCAAACTCGGAATATTTTTAAATTTCATACGTATGTTTTGTTTAATATCATTGAAAAACAATAAATATAGAATTAAGAAAAAAGCTCTAAGCCTTATAGCTTAGAGTCTAAGGATTTCTTTTGATTTTCATATGAATATCGATTCCAAATTACATCCTGAAAAATTCCCAATTAATGTTTTTGGAGTACCTCACACTTTTATTAAAAGTTGGTTAAAGACCACCGTGGTTTTTTCAATTCACTATTAAATAACATATAAGATCTCGCAACATAAAGAAATCGAGCACTATTGGCTAATAAGGTAAAAATTAATTAATTTTCAACATTTCCATAATTGTTGCTTTGTTTGCATTCGTAAATTTTTCACAATATTTATCAATAACTGAAAGTGGCGGCTTAGACCAAATTTCACATTTAAATAAGGTCAGTAAAGGTTTAAGAGAAAAATTTGAAAAAGTTCCTAAAATATTTTTAGGCTGTTTGGAATTCAAGGGGCGTCGCATTTGATTTTCGCAAAAAAAAAGCAAATAAGAACCACCCCAATATATCTTTTATTACAAAATTGTGTCTCTGATATTTTGACTTTTCGGAACTCTGTTGTAGAACTTACATATAACATTGCATGCTAAGTACATATATGTTGAATGACATACTAGTAAATATATTTCAAAAGTGCAACATATTGAAGGTATTCCAATTATTTATTGAATGGTCTATTAGTTTTATTTATTTTAATGTAATTTATTTAGTTTAAAGCTTGCAAGTCCTACAAAAATATTATTGTCGCAAATTGATTTTGATATCGATATTTTCGTAAAATTTAAAAATTATTTAAAAAAACAAAATAAAAGACGAGGATATTTTTTCAGAATTGTCTATTTTTTATAAAAAAAAAAAAAAACAAAAACACCACGCATGAAATTTAAAGTTCATAAAAAAGCAAAGCAGTTTTTTTTTTCAATTCAATTAAATTGCAATTGTTACATATTAAATTTAAGGTTTAAAAATATAAACTTCTCTTGAAATATAGCTCGTAAACAGAAGCTGTCTACAATTCTTACATGATTTTCTCATATTGACAAAAACAATTTCAGTGAATTTTTCAATCAATAAGATATGTAGTCTGTAGATCAGCTGAAAAAGCACAAATTTAAATATAAAAAAGTAAATGAACTACATACATACATAGATATAACTATTTCAGATTGATTTTATTTAACTTTTAACTTTACATTGAGCTGTTAAATTTTAGCTATAGTTACTCAAAAATACACGTTCAAGAAATTAATACGTGCTCTGTGTTATTTATCTTAAATATTCCCCCATCTTATACCGTAGGCCTATCATTCCAAGCTAATATTTTGCAGCATCTCGTGTCTGGGCTTCATTTGCATCGCTCACCTCAATGCGACATCACTTTTGTCATGTACTTGAGTAATGCCAGTGAACAAATGAATCAATGGCTGAATGGTAAAAAGTGAAAGTGTCAAAATCCATGCGTCTGTCTGTTGCCTTTAAGTTGGCCAATCTGCAATGTGAAAAAAAACCATTTGCGCATCTTTTTCTCCTTTATAGTCTCGGTTGATGTTGTTGTCAGTATTAACAAAGTGCGATTTAGTAAATACATATGAGTAAGCTAAAGGTTTTGCGATTTCCTCACCTTATATACCTATGCACATATGTATGTACATGTATGTATGTGATGTGCACCCAACCACTTGCAATAAAGCTGTTTACGCTTTATATAGGATACTCTTATGCGAGCTATTTCAATTGCCAGACAATAGATGTTCTGTTAAATTAAATAAAAAACGAAATATCAGTTTGGGAAATTTTACAACCTTAAACACGGCTCTTTAGCGTTATGTTAAACCCTAAGGTATTGGCATTCATTTTAACAATTTTTATGGTTTTATGGTTATCTCTCCAGAGCATTTTCAAATAAAATAAAGAACCATAAAACGTTCGTGCTATTGGTGAGGAATAACATTTTTTATAACGATTCGAAAAACTCTTTTTCAATAGAAAAATCGAATCTCCGAGTTAGAGCTCTGACATATTTGGTAACCTTATCCACATGTATTAATGACAAATTTAATATATCTCCATTAGACATGTTAAAAATAAGGAATTGTTCTAGAATTCTTCGGGAACGCTCGAAATTCGAAAATTTATTCATGTTCGAGTAAATCCTCATTTAAAAATATGATCTTGGCTGCCAAAAAGTGAGATTAACTGCTCACCAAACTCGCCTCTCAATAAGTCAATGGCATCGCGTGCCATGTGGCGTGTGTGGCACATATCAACCAAGTTCAATTCTTCCATTTTGGGCAAAAAAAAAAACGGTAATCATTGCACGGTACCTTGCTCCAGTGACTGTAACGTTGCGATTTTCATTATTTTTGAAAAAGTACGGTACAATGATGCCGAATGCCCACAAACCGCACTAAACAGTGTATTTTTCATGCGCATTGGCAGCTCTTGAACTGCGTCTGGCTGACCAAATTCGGCAATTCTGTTTGGTGACGTACCCATTGAGCCAAAAACGAGCTTCGTCGCTAAAGAAAATTTTTCGATTAAGACACATTCCTCAAATGTTGTAAAAAAAAATCTAATTTTCTTAATTTTTTTACTCAAATTTCAAAAATTTTGAATTTTGCAGTTCTGCTAGCAACGCTAGAAGTATTTATTTTTTATTTTAAATGAGGATATACATACTTGAATATGAATATATTTTCGAAATTCGAGCGTTCCCGAAATCTTCTATTACTCTAATGTTACCCTGTATTTGACTTGAGTACTACATTACCGCAACTATCGCATTTTTATATAATAACTTATACTAAATGTCCAAATTGTTACAAAATGCTTCCCTAATTAAAATTATTGTGTAACATCAAAATTACTCCTAAAATGTAATTGTTTCACTAATGACTTCATTTAAATTAAATTTTTTTAATGTGCATTAATGTTGAATAAATAACTTAAGTGAAGACCGTTTTTTTTTATTTACTACGGAAAATTTTGATTTATTTTTTTTTATTTTTTCAAAAATTTTACAACATGCTAAGCGTTATTTTCTTAACAATATAAAAATGTAATTACATTTTTATGTAATGTATTAAATGTTAAATACGAAAATTACTTAAGGTACGCAATGCTCGTAATATTTACGAGCAGCTTTAAAAATTTCTTTTGTAAATTGAGGAAAACACGTAACAAAGCAGCGATTTTTACACGCAAAAAAACAACAAAAAACAATTAAGTAAAAAATGATAAAAAAAATTTCGTCACGCCAATTTCTTGTGGTTTAGATTTATTTTGTTGTTGCTTTTGTTGTCTTTCGTTTGCTGCTAAACAATTGCATTCTCACAGTTGATCGTTTATTCCGTCTTTAAATTTGTGGTCTCAATCGCCTACCATTCAATGAGCACATGCCTAGACATAAAAATCCGCCAACTTAATTTGTCTTATTTTCGTTTCGTTATAACATCCAGCACAGCAGACAATGGTCCATCGAATAAAATGTATAACGGTAGCGCACACGTGTAAACTATGAGCAAACACCCGAGTCCAATTAAAAACTGCAAATCAAAGAGCAGAATATTAATGAGGTTATCTAACGTTTGAAACTTATAAATCAAAAAAAGTTTAACCCTCACAATATGCCCCTCGGAAGACTGAATTGGCACGTCAGCGGTAAAGATGAAAAGTCTAATAATAATGGGTCCGATCAAAAATGAGATCGGTGATAATTTAGCTAATGTGTTGGAATATTTGAAGTCAAGCAATTTTAATAAAAACCCTGAAAAAAGTGTCAGTTTATTTAGTGAGTTTAAAAAATATGTAAATAAAATAATGTTTAAATTACATATGTAAGACTACAAAAATAAACAGTTTGCTGTTGTGTACATCAGATTAGATTATTACTCTTTATGGATTTTAAATCCAAGTCAATCATTTTAAGCTTTTTTTTTTAAAAAACATCGATGTCGACAATGTTGCCAAATATTTACTTATATAAAATTTAAACAAAATTTTGTGGAACTCTCCGGTTTTCTCAATGATTCTTTTCTTTTTTGAGTTTGTTTTGGTAAAAAATGAAGGTCCGAGTTAATACAATTGGTTTTGAAATTATTATTGGGCGTTCTCTATCAGAAAGATAATTTTTTTCTTTTTAAGATGATTGACGTTTGACCTTCCATTTTTAAATGCACTTTTTCATCTTCAACTATTAAACGATCAACTAGTTTTTAGGGAAAACTAGTTTTTCCTTGACCAGACTAGTTGACTTATATATCTGAAGGTATGCAATGAAATCTTTCAGAATTATTGTAGCAAGCGAAACCGGTGTTAAACACTCTTTAGGATGTAAGTCCTGATCCGCGACCGAAGGACTTACGCTTACTGACTTCAACCAGTTTGGCCAATGAAAAACTAGTTTGGCTGGTATCACGTATATATAATTATCTTAGAAGAAAAATGTTGTTTTAATTTCTTGGTTAATGTTTCATAGTATTAGTATCGAAAATAAAAATAGTAAATATTTTTAAGAACATTTGATGTTTGAACCAACTACTTACATACTACTGGTCAAATTCATTTGAAATTTGTAAACATACCACCGTACTGTGTTATACTCGCCAATACAATCCAAAATAAGATCATAGACCACATTGTGTGCTCCAAGGTAACTACAACAGCACGCATAAAAGGATCGGCGCTGAATAATGGAAAATTATCTCCAAATAGAAAAAAACTTAATGTGAAGACACAAGCTATCCAGCCTAAGACATGAAACAAGTTATAAATACATTAGTAGCATTGAAATTTAATGTATTTTATTTTAACTTACCACAAATGATAACGGTTATATGGAGTTCCATACGATAATCAGTTTTGTGCAATATATAACCTAGGCAAATACCCATTAGATAGGGTGCTATTCTTAGGCAAATATTGTCATATATTAGATTAAACTGCAATATTTCTATTACTTGAGTTTTGCTGAAAGAAAAGAAGAAAATATGTTGGAAATTTCAAATAATCCTTAAGCTTAATTGAGCTATTATAATCAATTACCCAAAATATTGCTGAGCAGGTGGTTGCAATTCAACAAATGATGCAGCTAAAATCGATATAATAAAAAGTGTAGTTCCAATTACAACAGAATATCGCGGATGTATTTCAGCTAAAAGCAAAACAATGGTGGCAATAATATAAAATTGAACTTCGAGTGATATGAACCAGGTCCAAGGCATGCACTATTATAAATACAAAAATTTATTTATGATAAAAAAATAATTGTAAATAAAATAGCGGAATATATAGGCAGTTTCGAAAAAATTCTATCTGACCGTAAGCGATCCCCAATAATTAATGATATTAACAAATTGTGTTTTGGTAGGTCATAAGCCTTTCGTAAAAACCTTGGTCTATGTTGAAAAAGTATTTTTTTTTGTTTTTAATTTTAGTCAACCCATACCCGCTCTGACAAGGGAAAAAACGTATCCATATACAGTATGTTGCTCCAAATATTCATCTTGCAAGTGTTGATATCATAGGATGGTATTTCTAGTGCAATATTGTAGTGAATAAATTTGGCAAGTACACGTTCCACAAATAGCGCAAATGTGTATGAAGGCATTAAGCTGTGGAAAGCAATATTGTTCATAGGCGTTTCAATGTATAAATTATAGCATACTTTTAGACAAACCTGAAAATCTTACGAAGCATTAAAGTGAGAATGTGCATCAACTGATCGAAGACGTTGAATTTCTCCTGTGGCAGAGTTTTAAAAAATTGCTGCACAAGTCTGGAGCCACTATAATAAAATTAAATGTAAAATGTTGCACTCAATAAAATAGTAAATAATATAGAAAATTGAATGTAAATTGAATGCAAAAATTATCATTGAAAGGTGTTAGTTAAATGAACACTGGTTTGGTTATACTTTAACTATTTTAATGTTAAAAATCTTCATGAGTACTATAAGCGATTATTCATACAGGAGTAGGAATGATTTATAACTTTTTATCTACTAACAAATTTAATATTTGCTTCCTGAGGAATAAAAATTTAAATTGGAAAATTATTTATTTATATTGGAAATTTTTTACACGAATTGTTATCTTGATATTTTCGGCATTACAAAGATGAATCTTTTAAGAGCATTTTCCATTGCATTTCTACGAATATAGGAGACTTAAATCAATTTTTTGTAACTTCCTCGCAGATGTGAAGAAGGGGTTAGCCGAAATATTTTATTTACTTTCTCGCACAGGCAGATTGAGAAAATATTTGAAGATTAAGGCAAGCAATAATTAAGTGGGTAATACCTCCCAAGGGAAACTTCTTATTGTGTGTAATAATAACTATGATTGATGATATAAACAAAAACGATCAAAAAAAATTATTTTCTTGACCAGCGCACTTTTTTTGAACATACATGATGGAAGAAAGCTTATAACGCATTCGTATCTGACAAAATTTAAATTCTTAATGGAAAATTTTTGATTTCAATTTTCAGCACAATATTTTCTAAAATCGTATTATTTACCTGATGAAGAAATAAATGTCAAAGAGATATGTAGAAGATTTCTGCGAAAATGTATTTTTCTCTGCAATTGGTGAAATTCCTGTCAGAAATCTTAATTCTGCTGCTAAATTAGCATATACAAGTAAGATACTAAAAATAATAAATAGTCCAGTTTTTGCGCCGACAGCCTCATAGGATTCCTTTTGAATGATGGCATAGACAGCATTCCGTATGGAAAGCGCATCGATAAGTTCTTGTGTATAAAATGTTTTTGAAGATACAATTCTTGGTAAATGCTGTTCACTTTGTACACTTTTGGTTAAATTTATAAAGTTAACGCTTTTTTTATACAAACTTTTAGGTTCATTGTCTAATACACTTTTACGCTTGATATTAAATTGCTTTTTAAAGTCTGCAAATAAACTTAATACGTTTTCTACACTGGATTGACTTTTGGTGTCCACATTTTTGTCACCGCAACTGCCAAAAGCTGGAACATAATTTTCAAAGACATGCACAACAATATATAGCAAAATCACACTTGAAACGAATGAACTAAAAATATATGTTGTTAGTACAAATTAAGTGATAAAATAGAATTGCCTAAAGCTTATGCAAAAATTGTTGTTCGCCTTAATCCAATGTATGTACTTACATCAATATATAGAAATCAAAATCGTGAAGTATGCTGTAATTTTCATACAGTATACGATGCTTCAAAAAAGTATTATTCCCGACGACATTGTTGCTCTGAAATAGGTAAACTTGCAAAATTTCCTGCAAATCTCCATTGGTGCAGGACTGTGGAAAGCAAATTAACTGCTGTATTTTTTCGGTCTAAAATAAAACGAAATGCGTCAATGTATTTAAGTTAGTTTAATCGCAGTAAAAAGCGACAAATAACCCTAAAGAGTTGAGATATAATGTTGGACTAAAGGTTGCGGTATTTGCAAAAGTCAGTTTGATGCTGACTTAATAAAATGGCATATCTTATACCAAACCGAAATACTGAACGCGTATGAGTGAAAAACCAATTTATTTCAAAATTTATTAATTTTATTTACTCTGGCAGATATTAATACTTAACATTAATAAAAATTACAAAGGAATGCCTTATCTTAAATTACTTAAATTACATATGCTACTTATTATAAATTGATTTCTATAAGGTACACTACAATTTACTTTTAATTGAATTTAAGCTTCTTCCTTGACTAATACAATATTTTCATCAGGATCTCTAAGGTTATTTGTGTATTTCGATGGAAAGATGTTGAGGCGTAGCTCCAATTCAAGTGCTTCCAATTTTAATTTATAATTTTGAAGCTCCAGCTGTTCAACTTGGAGTCTCATTCTTTTCCGTTTCAGTCTTTTTTCTTCATCGAATTCCATTTGTGCTCTTGATGCTCTACTTGAAAATTTTATACCTTAAAAAACATTAAATAGTTTTTTATTTAAAAATGTATGTAAAGTATGTATCAGTGATAGCATTTTCGGTACATTTGTACTTTTTTCGCTACAATTGCGTCCTTGAAAATCGTTGTCAGTACGCTCGACAAGTTTTTAGTACATTCGGTACATTTGGGGCATTTTCAGCACATTTGCCGAACTTTCAGGACATTTGGAAAATTTATATTAATTGCCTTTTTTTGTTTTTTAGAAAATGAAAATAACTGCCATAAGTAGATTTAAAATATTCAAAACTTACAGTTTTTTTTAAAAATTTTTAAAAATTGGGTGCTGTAGACCAAGAAGTACATTCGGGCTCTAAAAAGTACATTTCAAGTCTCGACGATGTACTGACATTTTCACAAAACCCAAATGCTATACAGACAATCCTAGTTTACCCAAAATGTCGGGATTGTTCCATGCCAAATCGAAAAAGCAATTGATAAAAAATTTTATTATTCGGCCAAGAAACTTACACTTACGTTATAGCTAGTAACTTACTAGAAGAGCTAAAATTTTTAAGAGTAAGACAGTTCCTGCATCTCTGATGTAAACGTTGGCCACTTATGAACCAAACCATGAGAATTTGGAAAGACTGAGGCAGAAACTTAATTTTAAAGTCTTTGGTGTGCTAATGGCCATGTACCAGAGGGAAAATCATTCTGGCTTTTTTTATCGATTTTAACTTGTTGCTTTGGCCTCTATCAGTAAGCTTTGACTCGTCACTTTGTCATAACTTCTCTTTTCTTTGCTATGTGTCTGTTGTTTCTATTTATCTTTATTTGGTGATGGTGCAGCACCTCCACAAAACATTTCTTTCTTCAAGATCAAAACTTAGTGTTCAGAGGATGAAATCTGCACCCTTAAACGCTTGCTCACTGGATGAGTTTTCGCAATACATACAAAGGGGCTGCCTATCCAATAAAGGATGAATTGGATTAAGAATTTTATTCAATTCAATACGGTTTATGAATTTCGGATCGGATTGAGAAATCTTGTAGTGAATGGATTGAGCTAAAGGTATCGAAACTGATATGTAAGGGGTCGCATAGGCAGGGCCGCATTACCAAAAACGGAAGCAGCGGAGTGCTGACTGTAGCGAAATATGTACAAGATGTTCTACATATGCGTTGTGCATATATATTTGCTTGTATTATGCATGTTATATTAGCCCCTGTCACGCAGTATTAAGAAGTCACCTCAATTATGTATTTGCTACTCATAACAAACGTTAAATACAACTATTTTTCAATATGCCAATCATTTGACAAAATAAATGGTTTTACCTCCAACACTACCAATCCTAAGCGTTGCTTCTTTGTGTTTCATAGTTCTAATATGCTGCTTGATATTGAACACCTTTTGCCCGGTTACAATGCAGTTGCAGAGCGTGCAAAACAAAACACTACCGTTTGCTTTAAAAATACCAGGATATTCTTGTACCATTCGCTCTAGAAATTCATTAACACTTTCTTTTCCTTTTGGCATTTTTGTTAAAAAATTGGAAAGCTAAAAAAGTTTGATTCACTTTTGCGGGAAAAGAAAATAAAAACCTAAATAGAAACCACTTATGTCAATAGCAAAGTTGCCACCAAGTTAAATTATGCGCTTCCTTAAAAAAAAAAGAGCTGGGATCAAAATGTGTCAAAATGACCAACATATTAAATTTCAATGTTTTATTTCGACGAATTAAATTAAATAAAATCAGACATATCAAAATTATTATATATTGAAGTCTTTGCGAATAACATACATGTAACATTAATGTTTTCTGAAATAAAAGTGACTATGTCTTTCTTAGAGAGTTCCTTAATGAGTATTGATTTTGTTTAAAACTATGTTTTAAATTATAAAATAACAAAAAATTAATCAAGTCTATTTTATAGATAAGTTATTCAGCATACAAAGGAATAACAGAAAAATCTCAGTGTTGAAGAAGACCAATTTGAGCATGTGTCACATTTTTTTTGAAATTAATAAGAAAAAGGGAGAGATTATGATTTCCGTGGCGTTCCGATCTGATGATGGTTTTCGATAGATCACGTCGAAATAAAAAGAAAATGTTAAAAAAAACTGTACCTCGTTTTGTTTTCGAGATATTAATGCCTAAAAACTTGATTTTGATCGCACCACGACGTGGCGCAACGATCTAACAATGATTTTCGACAGAGCTCCTCAAAATAAATCGAAAATGTTGCACAAGAAAAAATGATATCGCGTTTGGCTTAAGAGTTATGGATGCTTAAAATTTTGCTTTTCATAAGAAAACCAAAATCAGGGAAGGCCCCAACAGTAACCCTGTAGCAAATCTTGCCAAAATTAGTTTTTGGAGTGACTTTCCAACAGAGATAAAACGTCAAAAGTTTCATCAAGTCTGGCAATGTTGGTGTAATGTATATAAAGCGATGTTGCCGTTTTGTTATGAATAATTTAGCACTTCAGCAACGCTTGCAGGTTGTGAAAATCTCATAAATCCATTTAATTTAATATTTGAATTCTTTCGAAATTTTCGTGGTTTTTTTATGAAGTCAATTGGTCGCCAAGTTCTTGTGGCAATGTGTGTAGTTTCGCGCTTGTAGTGATAAGCTAGCAATATCTACGCTAAACACAATGGATGAGAGATGCGAGTGCGAGGAACATTATTTTTCGTATACGTTAGAGCAAGATACGTACTACATAGAGCGCTTTTGAGCAGTACTCTCAGTGTCAGTTACAAAAGTTCTCGCAGTGCGATTAAAGATGTACAATTTTTGGAGTCATTTTTTGGTAAGAAGAAGAAAACACAAAGAAATGACAACCAGCTGTTGTCTGTTGTATTGTAATTTGTGATTTGCGCTAACAACATAAAGTGTCGAAATAAAATTTAAAATAAACAATTTGTTCTTGATCTGCTTTAAAAGTGATAGTGCTACACAACCACAGATCTTCATAGCATTCCAACGCCGGCCACAGCAGTTCTACACTAAAATATAGGTAAGTGGGAGTCCTTCATATGCGGCTGAATTTTCATGCTATGAAACACCAGCTCCTCTGGTCTTTAGTCAAAAATTAAACGAATTTCGAATGTTGAGCAAGAGCCAACAAACACAACCGACTCTTTTTTCCGTGTTCTCGCAACTGCTTCATTGTGTTTCCAAAGCAAGATCAAAACTTAAAAATTCGTTTGTCAAAAAGGATCTTTTTGTTTGAATCGTTAGTCAAAAATTAGTTTCATAGAAACTTAAATAGGCCCAAGCTTGTATGATGAAATATTTTTATGTTTTCCTATAAGACTGAAAGATTTTACATACAAATATGTCGTAAGCTAAGCAAAATATCGAAATATTTCACTAAGCCTTTCAACTTAAGTCACGAAGTTTTATATGCGTTTAGAATCAGCGCTATAATAACAATATATTAAAAGTTTGTATCTGGTTTAACATAGATCGTCCCCTAAGGATTCAAAATTAACTCTCAATTTTTTTAAAAAGGTGTTAAAACAATCGCCTGGAGTGCTGAAGACTCCACCAACGATACCCAAAATCCATTTGTAACTTGTACCTATCAATGGAGCACAGTATTTTTATTTTTCTATTTTTACAAAGGACCCCGGTAGTAATATAAAAAATCCAATTGTGACCTATACTCAGCAATTGAGTCAGTACATTTCCAAGAACTCCGGTGACCAAAACACGTTATGTGTTTTACAAAATTTACCGAGTTTATCGACACATGTTTTTCTTTCTCAACTTATATCGATATTATCGATACTTCTCTGCTTTGACGCTTAATACAATTCTATACTTACAAAACAAAGCGCCCATAAGATATTTCTTGTGGAATCGCTTTCTCAATCGAAAAAATAGTTTATTTTTGTTCATGATAGTTTTTTCTCAAAAACCAATTTATGTCTTTAATTGAGATTTTTCCTCCCAATCTATTGAACGTTGAATGGAGTGGTTTTTCCTTTGTCATATGGCGATATCGGAGAAAGAAAGAATGACCAATAAAATTTAATTATTTTTTTTAAAGGGTACGATTCTTTAATAGAACATAAGAAATTTTATTAAAAAAATTTAACAATGAAATAATCTAGAGAACATACACACTCAAGACCAAATCAATTCTAGATACGTTGTTTTCGTATATAATGCACCGGTTTGAGTATTAAAAGTAAAGTTTCAAGTTAAGTATATATTCACATACCTTAAAAGAATTATCATCAACAATTTCTAGCAAGTACTGTCCCAAAACAATATGTACTGGGAATGGTACCACCGATCCATTTTTGAAACGATTCCATGTTGTTTCTCTTCTACGATTGTAGTCTTCATATAAGCCACGGCATAAACTTGGATTATTAATGCGTAAATTACTTGATCCAAATGCACCACCACCGTAATAGCTAGTCGCATCATACACTGAGAAAATTTGAAATTTCTATAATTTTTTTTAAACAAAAATATCTTCAATTTCCTACTTCGTAGTATGTTCACTTTGTTTCTAACATGATATTCGCACACAATATCTTACATTTGACGGCCCAAAGCGAGCCGGTCCTTAAGCCCTCCAAATAATTATACATATCCTTCAAACAGTTTTCAGTGATATTCCAGCCCTTGTCACTAAATTCGAAAAATCGTATCATTGAATATGGGCTAAAGGCTTCAAATACATAGCTGACGCTGGTTATAATGGTGCAACATGCAGATGGCAAGCTTAAACTTAATACGACAGCCAAAATAAGCACTCGACTGATATGAAAATTAACTAATCGTAGCATTGCACTTAACGAAGATGCGCACGCGTGCACGTTATAAGATGCACTACCAGCAAAAAAATCAAAAGCAGCAATGATCTATAATTTCCAATGATCTGGATCATTATCGTTTGTTTGCAAAGATGTTTCATGTTATTCCATCTCCTCTGCTTTATTTCAACTTTCAATTTCATTTGGAAATCTTGCTGGGCAAATGGAACATGATGAATTAATATTGCATGCAAATCATTTGATGCAAGATTTGCACTCTACTTTTGAGGCATAGCTTAACCCCAACTGTGATGATTGAAAAAATTGGTTTATTTTTTAAGAGTGAAAGTTCGCGATCAATGCTATATACTGTAGATTATAGACCGCATTGTGCTAGAAAGACTACTAAAGATTTTAAGCGCATAGGAAGGACAAGACTCTTTTTTAATAGTTTCTTTTATATAGATGGACAGATGGCGGTTTGTTACTAAACAGCATTGTTGGACACCAGCAAAGGTTTCGCTGAGAGATTGCTGGGAGACAGTCAGCATCATCCAAGCGCATATACTGTGGCTTGCTCTGAGGGTCATGACTTTCTACTGCCAAGGAACTAAGTTTTTCTTATAATATTTTTAATAAATGCATGGAAAAGACGACAGCAATTGAGTGAGAACAGTTTCATTATGTTATACGTAGCATAGAAAAATCTCTCAATATTATCGAAAATATTGAAAAGTCGAAAGGAAACTAACAAAGAAGTTAAAATATATCGAACAGTATTGAAATGTGTCAAATAGTATCGAAAAGGTTGGAATCGGAAATGCCGAGAAATGTTGAAAAATGGTGGAAAGGTTGAAAGTCGGAAAACGTTTAAAAAGTTGAAAAATACCAAGAAATTTAATAAATGTTGAATAGTGTACCCGACCATACCTTCGCTTTTGTTTCGGTCATAAGCTCGAACATTGCCGGATTTACATAAGGGCACTACGTGTACGTGCCCCTGGGCCCCCACCATAAACGAGTCTTCGATAGGGTCGATTCGGCTACTTCGGTTTCGTTTTTTCAGTCCGGATAGGCCCCCACCACTCTTGTGCCCATGGGCCCCTTGATTTGTAAATCCGGCACTGAGCCCGAATGCTTTCTGAGGGCTACAGCCGATTCATTTTTTTTTGGCTTGAAAATCGCAATCTTCACAAACTAATATGTGAAACTGTGTTGGTTTTACACTATAGCATGTTGCAAGAGGTTGATAAGATATGAAAAATGTTGAAAAACGTCAAAACTGCTTAACAAAGTATGGAAAATTTGAAATGCGTTGAAAAAGCCGAAAAATGTTCAAAAAGTCGGTAAAAAAGGAACAGATTGAAATAAGTTGAAAAAATTTTGAAAATGGTGAAAAAAGCTGAAAGAGTTTTTAAAAAAAACGGAAAATGTTAAAAAATTTGAAAAATGTTGAAATAGTTGAAAGAGGTTGAATTACGAAAAAAAGTTGAATGAAGTTGAAAACGTCGAAGTAAATTGAAAGGGGCTGAAAAAGTCAATAAAATATAGAAAATGTTGAAAAAGTTGAGAAAGGTTGAAATGCTGATAGAGTCGATAATATATGAAAAATGTTGAAAAAGTCGAAAGAGGTTGACAGTCCCCAAAAAGTTGAATATCTTGAAAATAGTTGAATTAGGTTTAAAATTCGAGAAAAGTTGATTGAGGTTGTAAAAGTCGAAAAAATATGGAAAATGTTAAAAAAAGTTGAATGAGATTGATCAAGTCGGAAATATTTAACAAATATTGAATAGGATTGAAAAGCCGAAAAAAGCAAATATGTTGAAAAAAGTTGATAAGAATGTTGAAACAGTTGAAAAAGGCTAAAAAGTCCATAACATAAAAAATGAAAAAAGATGAATACGGTAAAAAAAGAATTGAAAGTGTTTAAAAGAAGTTAAGAGAGGTTGAAACAGTAAAAAAATGCTGATAACATCGATTACGTATAAAAAATGATGAAAAAAGTTGAAAGAGGCTAAAAACTCGAAAAAAGTTTAAGCAGTTGAAAATTTCGAAAAAATTGAAACAGGTTGAAAAAGTCAAGTTGTAAAATCTTGGTAAATTCAATTCAGTTGAAAGAGATTAAATAGGTCGAAAGAAATGTGTTGAAAAAGTTGAAAGAGCCGAAAAGTATTGAAAAAAATTAAAAACTGTCACGATTACGGTTGATGCAATCCCATCAAATCTCTTTTAATATATAAGCTGATGGCTAACGACATCCCTATGATAAATTTTGTTAGGATCACTCATTTACTTATTTAGTGTACTAAATATAGCATTAAACTCAGAAGGTTTGCCATTTTTGAGAAATGTATTTCGATGTTTTTTTTATCGAAAAATTTTCTTTAGCGACGAAGCTCATTTTTGGTTCAATGGGTACGTCAACAATCAGAATTGCCGAATTTGGTTTAAAAAGCAGCCAAAGGCAGTTCAAGAGGTGCCAATGCACCCTGAAAATGCACTGTATGGTGCGGTTTGTGGGCTGGCGGCATCATTGGACCGTACTTTTTCAAAAATAATGAAAATCGCAACGTTACAGTCACTGAAGCAAGGTACCGTACAATGATTACCGTTTCTTTTATTGCCCGAAATGGAAGAATTGGACTTGTTTGATATATGGTTTCAACAAGATGGTGCCACATGCCACACGGCACGCGAAACCATGGACCTATTAAGAGGCGAGTTTGGTAAGCAATTAATCTCACGTTTTGGAGCAGTCCATTGGCCGCCAAGATCATGCGATTTGACCCCACTGGACTAATTTTTGTGAGGCTACGTTAAGTCTCTCGTGTACTGGGACAAGCCAGCCATAATTGCAGCCCTGGAAGACAACATTACAGCCGCCATTGTTAAGGTACTAGCCGAAATGGTGGAAAAAGTATGCCAAAATTGGAGCTTACGGATGAACCACCTCAGGTCTAGCCACGGGCAATATTTACATGAAATAACCTTTAAAAAGTAAATCGAAGGAATTGATGTATCGCTCTATTTCATTCACTTTTTCAAATGTTCTTTTATTTTTTAAATTTTCAAAACCAAACATTTAAAAATCACCCGATAGTAGATAAATGAGTTGTTAGAAAAAATTTAATGATTCTTTTTTATTTTCGAGCAAGAAATGATGAACTACATTTCTTTTCGAATCGCATTGCATCTGTATTCGTGTTAAAGCACCAAGGTTTAATTTTGTGTATACTTTGGTCAATACTCCTAAACTCATAGAAGAAAGAAAACTACATAAATCAAATATGTTTTAAACTCTGTCACTGTTATATGTTGTTATATAGTAACTAATTGTTATTCAACACTGAAATAAATATTTATTTTAATACATCGTGTACATTAAAATTTACTAAATACATTAAATATGAATGACTTTTAGTGTCAGTTTATCTGAGTTTCATATTTTTCTTAAGATTTGAGAAAGATTCAGCGCAAAAATGAGACCTTTTCAAAGATTTCTTTCTAATTTCTTAAAAATGGTTAATAAAACTTAAGTAGAACCAATCAAGTCCATATAGTAAGAAAGGTTGAAACAAATTTTGTCATAAGTAGGCCTACACTGAAATACATTTTTGAAGGTAAACATTTTATTTCAATATTCTTAAACATTTTGCAATCACGGCCCAATAAATTCATGCGCTGGGCACTTAACATAGTACTGATCTTTTTGTTTTTTTTTTATTTTTAAAAAGTTATTATTGTCATTTGAAGTAGTTAACATTTATTTCACTACCCTTCAATTTAGCGCTGATATATGTACTTATTCGTATTTTCTTATTTAAGTTTTCTCAATTGCTTCATTTTGAAATGGCTACGTCTTTGCTTAAGTTAAAATGAAATTACTAAAATTATTGAGCAGACAAGAATTAGAATTTTAAATAAGAACTAGCGAAGGACTTTTAGCGTTTGCGTGTCGTATGTGTGTGTAGTATATTTCAAATTATCTTTCATAATTAGCAAAGTCTTATTAAGATTCTTAAGAAAATTTTTAAATTTTGCAAATACCGTAGAGCATAATACTTTTAACAAATGAAGCACGACTTAAAATATTAAAACCATAATTGAGTAAAATAAAGTATATTTAAATAATATAAATATTAAAATGTTCCAATTAAAATTTGACTTAGTTAAATCAGTGACGAACAACTTAAAAAGTTTACGGCAATCTTTTTTGTGCTTTCACACGAATATGAACTAGCGATGGCCAGTGCAAATTCCTTGTGGTTGAGCTTTCACTCTTACGTGTGTTAAATGAGTTTAACTGTTGTAGTTGGGAGGACGTTGCTTATTTTTAAAGGTCAGCAACATAAATATGCACGCGAAGTCGTAAATAGAACGATATTACGAAATCTTCCTCTGCCAAAAAGTAAAAATTTTCTGTTGCAGACGTTTGCGCTTTTAATATTTAATACAAATGATAATCTTTCTGAGTTTAAAAAAAAAACGAATCCTTTGGGAATTATCTTCACCGTAGGTTTTACTTTTTGGCACAGAAAACTTTACGATGTAAACGTAACATCGTGCAGTCATAAGCGCATGTTTGGAGTTTTCTCTCTTTGATCATCACTGCTTTAAGCTCATGTGCACGAATAAAGATTTCACTTTAATTAATGTTTGCAGCGAGAAGACATATTGATCGACAATAGCTTATAGCGTTCTTTCATAGCAATAAGCGCCATTGCATAGTCAACGTTTACACGAGGAAATTCGGTGAAACAAATTCTTGTCATTATCTTTTGTGAATTTGTTTTGTGTTTACACACGAAAACTAGAATTTCTTTGTGCAAGAAAATGTCAAAGTAATTACTGCGTCAACCCGCCACAACAAACGTAAATTCAAAGCATAATTCAGCTAACGAATAGAACGAAAGCGAATTTGCGGGTACGATAAATGCTGTACACCACCCTTTCGTTTTTCCCTTCTTGCCAACAAACAGGAAAACTTTCTCTCAAGAGTTTCCTCGTGTAAACGTTGACACACTTTTGAGCGGCACTGATTTGAATCATATAACTAAACAAAAACTGAGTAGCTTATAATACATACTTAAACTTAGTGCAACTAATTTTAACATCAATAAAATTTTAAATTAAATTATAATATGATTTTATTTTGTTAATTAAGGAACAAGCGTTGACATTTCCCAAATACAATTTAATTTACTGCTGAAACTCTTGACGAAAGTATACGTTCGGTTTTAAATTGATATTTTTTCTCTGCGCAATACATACATATATGTATGTTTTAAAAATTAAAGTAATATGTATGTGCTTTCCTCATACTACAACACGGATTTGAATTCACGATTATCAAGCCAGCTGATAAATGAACATTAGAACAGTGCCATCTAGTGTGTTTTGTAAAACGTGATAATCATTTAAGCTAGAGATGATGGTTAGCTAATTTTTTGACGTGGACAAGCTCGACTTTGAGCTTACCAATGTTTAAGACTCCTCAAATTTCAATTTCCTTTTTAGTTATTCTCTCTTTTTGGCCATCAAACTAGTAAGCAAAAGCCAGCCAGTCAGTCACGTATATGAGCGAGCATGTGAAGTAACTAACCAGCTGAAGCTATGTATATCTGAATCCAAATCCGCATATGAAAAAAACACTTAATAAACCAAATAATTGAAATTGAGTTTTATTTTACATATCAAATTATAAAATGCTTTGACATAGAGTAGAAATAAACCCTTTTGGAATTCGAAAATAAATAAGTTCGCATAATAAATAAATAAAAAACAAATTATCTCACATGACAAAAAATGTCACACATACGTAGTAAATAAATTAAAATATTCGAAATGTCAAGATATTTCGACAGCATCTTTCGAATACATGGTACAAAGTATAATTTTTTAACATTGAAAAATGCAGCGCACAATTGTAACATTTACATACATACATATATTAAGTGTTTTAAGCAATTTTAGTTTTTAGCAATTATAAATAGCAACATAAGGTGTTTTGCTATCCAATGCGAATTTATATTTAGATGAAATGAATATTTAGCAGTGCCATCTATTGTGACTCAGCTGATAAATGAACGCCATATTTATTGGTTCACAAGCCAAATCTAAACTGAAACCCGCATTAGAAGAAAATAGCCTATAAGATGTTATTCTTTTCAAAGCGGATTGGGACTAAATTACGACTAACATTAGTGTTTTCTGTAGCACAGCAATCAATGAGCATTAAAAGGCATAGTCTAAATCTGAATCCAAATTCGCGTTTATAGAATTCCACCTATTACATCGCATTCATAATAATCATCAATTTGCAATTTGTAAACATTCAGCTTTAATGAAAACCTTTAATATTTCTTTGTTTTAATAATAATAATTTATCTCGATATTTAGCATAGGTTTAATAAGATTTCTTTTGCTGTTTGAAATGAAAGTTATAATATGCATACATATATATATATATATATAAATTTTTTTTTGTAATTTTTTAAGTGTTCGCTAAGTATTCGTATTTATTTTTATTTTACTTCCATGCGACCATTAACCCCCTATCATTTCCACTTTCTGTATGTAAGTTAAATCCCATCTACCTCTATTATCTTGTTATTCGCACGCACATCCATATACAATTTTGTTGTGAAACATCAACAACACTGACGATATACATATATGTATGTATGTACTATGTAGCAGAGTAGCTGGCATTTAACACATTCAAGAAGGATTATTTCACAAAGGATCATTCAGCGAAAGGGTTATTTTTCTATATCATTTTCTATTTTTATACTGTATTTATATTGGTACATAATTGCCTTTCGGCTTATAGAATAATTGACCACGTATGAGTCGTCGTCGAATTTCTGCCGACAATAAACGTTTTTCCTTTTTGATTTTGCCTAAAACACCTTTGTTTTCCATTGCACGTCGCGATAGATAAGGCAATACTTCTTGCACTGGGCCATAAGGGATGTACTTGTAGGCCGAGTAACCAGCTTGACCTAGAAGAATAAAATAAAATAAAATAAAATATAGATAATGTAATGGCCCACAAGTTAAATTATAATAGTCGGTAACTTTTTCTTAATATAGAAATCTTGAATTTTAAGTAATCGTTCAATATATGTTGTAATATATAAGTGTAGCTTAACTTCTATTCCAACAAACATTGCGGCCCTATCCTCTCATCAATCTTTTTAATAATTTTAATTTAGGAAACTCAAAGGTATCATAAACGAATCGAAGCAATATAGTATACGAACAGTTCTATGCTGCTTGTTCTGGCATTAAGAGTTTTAATAGAAAATTAAATTTTTCAACTTACCTAATGGGAAAGTTATATAATCGCACATTCCTAACAGTTGGCCAAAGCAAATAACTTTATCTTCCGGTTCAATTCCGATTTCTTGCATTTTGCCAATTGCATAACGTACAGTATCTTCATTATGTGATGCAACCATGATACCTATTTTTTTTGCATCTTCACCTTTGTCTTTGAGTATCTAAAATACAAAGAAGAATTAGCATTAGGAAACTTAATAGAGCCAATATATACACTGCGTACTTTTATTCTCCTCAGACATTCTGTCAATGTCTTATGGTACATTTCTGTTGTAGCTTCAAAGTTTGGACATGTTGGATCTACATAATCCAAAGCCATTGCACGTGCACGTTCCTGATCGATGTAAGCACCACGTACTAATTTAGCGCCAAAGTAAAAGTCTTGACGCTTTGCTTGCTCTAAGTCCGTAGTAACCTTTAGTGTTAAATTGGTATTATTTTCAATAAAATCTGTTAGAATAGATAACTCACCTCACGGAAAGCTTCTTGCAGATAGCATTGATAGGTGTTAAAGACAATAGCCTTCTCTTTATTGAATTTTCGCATCATTTCGAGGGTAATTCGACTAATAGCAGGCTGAAAGTAAGTCTGTTCAGCATCAATCATAATGCGTACATCTAAATCTGCGGCACACTGAAAAGAATTAAAAACTTCAGTGAATGTTGTGCAAGCCTCGTTTGCCTTTTGAGTCTTAAAACTGATTTATATGTTTGAAGACTTATAGAAGTTTTCGGCTGATGCTTTCGTACCTCTCTTGGAAGCACCCATGCTTCCAGATATATTTAAATTTCATTAAACAAAAAGTAGGTACCTTAACTATAGTATTGAGGCGACGTATCATGTTTCGGAACATTTCCTCTTCTTTGGGCGGAATTTGCGAGATCAAACGACGCATTTGACCAGTTTGTGGATCTGGTACTCTAAATGTATCACTTAATTCAGAATCTTCATCTACAATGCCAGACCATGGGAACAAATGAAGAATACTGCAAAAAAATAGTTATCAAATTAAGACATAAACGATAAAGAATCAATAGATCGTACCCTTCTTTATCCGAGGTGACATTTTTGAGGAAAGCCTGCACATTCTTGTTATCACCCAAGGTTGCATAGTACTTTTCCAAATCCTTAATAGTTTTATGATGAGTCAATACGTTGCCTTGACCACCAACTAAGTCTTCCATATATTTTCGTGTGCGCATAATGACTTCGGAAAGTTGTAACTATAATTGCAAGAAAAAAGATTTTGCAAAATGTAAAGTGCAAATATGGTTAGGTGATGGATGCAACTTACTAGGAGTTGAGGACGTCCAAGCGCAGTTAGTTTAATTGCTGTAATACCAGTTCCAAATGTAGCCCCTAGAAAAATTAAATGAAAAATAAAATATCTTTAACTTGCTGAACATGAGACAAAAACGCTTATACCCTTGTATCTATCTTGTATATATATTGTTAGAAATACTCGTAGGTATTAAGCACTATATTCACAACCAAGCTCCTCTATCAAGTTTGAAGTTAAGCTCTTGATTTAAAGTCAATAGTGGGCATGAGAACGAGAAAGATAATTTGAGTATGCTTTCGCACTTATTCTAACAATGACCTTACGTGCTTTTGCACACAATCTCAATAGCAACTGCGCGAAGTATTTATTGGTCTCAATGTTAAATATTGAATAGAGCTTTGATTTGTTTTGCCTTACTCAGACAAGAGCTTAAAGCTTTTCAATACATGCGCAAAATGTTCACTTATATATTGGAAAGCGAAAGCTAATCGGCATTTAACTTCAAAGTTGAAAGGTCAGTCTACCAAACAGTGTTGCCATTCTATCACAGCTACATCGACATTTTAATACACACAGACAACACTGCTCACGAACAATACATTTGATTTTTATGAGCTTACCCTGTGCTTTTCTTCGAGGAACGGTTTTGTGATCATCATCTTAGTTGAGTTAATTGGATTAGATTTTGGGTTGTAATTTGCGTTATTATAAATTGAAATTGATTGAATTTGTTAGTAGTTACAGCCAGATTAGCAGGTTACACCAATTGTGATTAAAAAAAGTAAACACATAAATTATAACAAACAATAAAATATGTAATTGGGATAAAACTAAAGAAATCTTTATTTATTACGAACGTATCGTTTGTTGTACGAAATTATTCGCTATCACCAACTGCATTCTCGGTTATGCTCGAACACAATTCACTGTGACGAACGATACTTTCACAATACATTAAGATGAGCAAATTCAATATTTAATAAGATAGGAAGTAATTAATAAACTTGCTAAAAAAATTTTAAACCGATTTCACATGCTATCAGTGTTTGCTAATTATACAATATCGAAAGACCTCACAAAAAAAAACTTACTAAAGATTGCTAACATTTTGAAAAATTACACCTGCAAGAAAAATCACATACGATTCAAAAAGCCGCTTACGACTCAAAGGTCGCATGTGTCTTCAAATTCGATTAGTACTAAAAATTTGTAAAACTAAAAAGTCGCTTAAGACGAAAAAGTCGCTAAAGAAATAAAAATTCTCATATGATTAAAAAGTCACAAAAGTTCTTAGGAGAGAATAGTCGTTAAAAGCCTAAAGAATCACACGCGAGTACACATGTAAGTCTGATAAGTCTCATAGAACTGCATAGCCATTAAAAGAGATCAGAGGCACTAAAAAAACGTAAGAAACTGAAACATAACATACGACTTAAAAGATGCTTATGAATCTTAGTCGCTTAGGACTCAAAAGTCGCATACAACTTTAAAATCGTATAACACTCCATAAAAGTGAGCAACCGCTCTAGAATGAAAAGTATCAAAAAGACTAAAAAGTCTTTCAACACTGCCAAATTGTTAAGAGAGTTGAAAGTTCTTACAAAACTACAGAATAGCATGAGACTGAAGGTGCCTCGATTATTACTCACGACTGAAAAGTTAAAACAGTTGCTATGACATTAAAAGTCGCATGTGAATGAATGGTGATCATATACGCTTTTAAAATTTTTATGTCTTAGAGGTCGCTTAGGACTGTAAAGTCGCTGTAAGACTTAAAATCACATCAGACTTTAGCCCAAAAAAAAAAAAACTGCAGGAAATAAAAACAAAGTACGATTATAACGTAGAAAAGTTGCGTAAGGACTAAAAACCGAAGAGCTTATGCTCAGTAAAATATGTTTCCGAAACAGTCTGAAAAGTAAATTTTTCGAGAAAAACAGTTACAATAGATATTGTCGCTGCTTAAATTCTTAACAAATAAGTGGTGGTAGGGTTAAAATTTCAGTAATTTGCAATCATCACGAAAGTACTTTTCACGAATATGTAACTACGTTTCATTGTATCAATAGGAGATCAAAGCAAATATACCAAAATCCTGCTTCGTAAGTCTTATTTTGCTAGACATAAAAATTGCTTGCCTTATACCAAAAATATTATTCAACGATAAGCTCTTGTATTTCATGTATCATAGAGTAAATATTCTTCATGACTGTTTATTTTCTTAACTCATTCTTTGATCAAATATCGCTTAAAATGTAATACATCCTTAAAAGCAAAAATTTAAATTTTTATAAAACAAAATATAAGAGCGACCTAATTTTCTTGTGTGTTTCTATAGCACCAAAATCATCATAATATTAAAAATAAACAAAAATATACCAACGCAAATGCTAAAAAGTAAAACAAAAATCAGCACAAAATGGAATGATAAAAAATAGAAACACAAACATCACAAAAGTATTTGTCAGGCGACTAAAGTCATGTGTTTTGTCTGTTTTACCCTACAAAAAATCGAAATTTTTTCAAATACATCTGCTATCTCGGCGAAAGTGTTGTCGAATTTCTATTGACGCATTCGAGTGAATGTGCAGCAAATACGAATGCTTTTAATTTAAAATTAAATTTCTTGTCTTTTTTATCTGCCATCTGTTAGATGTTGTGATTATAAAAAAAGGGAAAAAGTATAGAAACCAAAAGTGGGGGATAAATGTTAATGGTAGGTGTTGAGCACTTCCTTTGGAATTCTTCTATCTTTTGCAGGAGTTTCTTTTTCAATAATTTCGCTAACTTAGTCAACACTCGGTATGGGAGCAGTGAAGCCAACCAACTTTTGTTTTGTGTGCACATCACAAAGGAAAAGTTTTGATCCATATGCGTCCATCAATTAGCTTACAGGACAGCCCGTCTAACCTAAACTAACTCAAAGTGTTAGCGTAGGCAACAAAAATTAATGGCATAATGAAAGTCATACTACTAGTCATCATTCCTTGTTTAATTTTTCACGGAATTATCAAACGGCCCTCGTATATCAGTTCAACGACATTTAAAAAATGATTAACGTCTATATTTTGTTAAAATATTTTCGTCGCTTCGGATAAAGCCATTAACCGAGTACTTAAATTGCATGCTGAATGTATTAATTTTATTGTTTATATATTTTAGGAATCACGAATTACGTAAAATTCTGCGTCATTAGCAGATAATTTGAAATCACTTTAGTGCGCCAAAATGATTAATATCATATTAAATCAGATGATTTCTCTTATATATAGTTTTTAAATGAGACGTTTATTTTAAGCTATAAAAATTAGTTAAACATTTTTTTTCCCAACGACTAAGACGTCAAATTGTCAAATTTTTGAAAAACCGTATATTAATAGACGATTTGTCATGATCTCAGGATTATTTTTTGAATTAAAACAGAGTGGACACTTGGGTTAAATTTGAAATACCTAAGTCTCCAAAGCGTTCACATGATTTCATTGAATTTTCATTTATGATCTTATGTTACACACATAGTTATTTCTCCAGCTGTTTTCAATTGAACTTCAATTTACACTAACCTGATACTGCTTCTAGACACCTAATGAATATTTCCATATTCCTCTCACAGGTTGCTTCATTTAAATAGAAATAGGTTCTAGCACTATTAACTTTATAACGACGATCCGCAAACGATTTATTCACATGGTATTGTGGCATAGCACCCTCTTCTTTATTATCACCAGCGCTCGACACGGAAGATCTGCATGAGTATTAATTATAAATATTATGCATTTTATATTGAAAACATGAAATACTTTTGTACTTACTCAACTTCACGTTTTTCAGCTTCCTCCTGGGAAATATCCTCTTCAACAGAATAATCAAGAATTGGTTTGACACCAAAAGATCGCAATCTTGAAGTAAGTTTAAATGATAGTTGTTTTAGTATAATACAAATGTAACTTCATGTTAATGATAAGTAGTTAGTTTATGAGACTACAATAAGATAAAACAAAATCTGTTGAAAAACTTTTCGATACAGAATTTACAATATAGTTTCCGGGCATCAAAAATATTGTGCTGAATAACCCGTTTGGCATAAATTTTTCGTATGAAATAGCGCATTTGCAATGTGCGCCTGAAAAATGCCGATGAAATTTTTATGGTACCAATAAGCTTTTTCGTGCTAGCAGACATTTTCTTGAAAAGGAGATGACTCCTAGAGTTAACGTAGCGCAATCTTAAAGGTGAAATGAAACTGAATTATGCTAATGGTTTGCTTCTGGGCATGTAACGGCCTTCGCGTAGACACAAATCATTTATTTTAACAGAACAATAACAGATAAATGTTAAGTTAAGTTTTGTTATTCTTTATTTAAAATAAGTAAACGGATGTGTCTTAATTATTTACAAACGCTTAAGATATATAATCGGCTTAGCTTTATTCGATTCATTCAAATTAAATAAAATTATTTTCTAAAAATTAAATATTTTTAAACTTAAAACTCTACATATTATAATCTGCAGTCGACTGACAGCTTGAATCCCATAGTTGGTGCTTATTTTAATGTATGCGCTTTGTACAGAAATGGTTCAGTTTACGGATGACTATATTAAAATCTGTACACACATACATACATAAAAAATAAATCATAAAAAAATAAACTTTTCTATTAAAACTTTAAGCTAAATAGCTAAGAAGGTTAACAGTTGTAGTAGCTAAACTCTTTTTTTATTATTATAAATTTCGCAATTCATTTCACAAAACTGTTCGTACTGAAAAAGTTCCGTATCTAACGAAATGTGTGGAGGGTAGGTTGCCAGATATTAAATTTTTATTTCAAGGTATGAAACAAAATTTGCATAGAAGCTAAAAATCATTTCATAAAATGTCTACTAATGAAGTGTAGATATCGATTTAAACGAGGTATATTTTAAGAGTCGAAACTAAATTTAATATTTTTCCATAGTTTGTTGTTCGTGGCTAAAGACCTTGTAGTCGTTTATGCCCAATTCTGAGTCCATGTATCTGACACTATAAAAAATTCCTACAGGGAAAGCCAGACACATGAGTCTAACGATAACCGTCCTACTTTTCCAAACATGTGCAATGAGCCTTTTTTGATGTATTGGCGTCTCGCAATTAAAATTAATGGGGATTTTTACACGTAGTCCTGTTTTTGTGTTACAGTGTATAATTCCGAGATTTCTTCCCATGAGAGCCATGTATATATTCAAAAACTACTTTATTCTACAAGCAAACTTTCGTTTGGAAACGAAATCCGAACTTAGCGGTTCATTTATTGAACAACAATTTATGCGGGAAATTGGTAATGTAATCCATAGTCAACAGACAATGTTTTCTAGCTCTGAAGTTGAATCGTGCTCTGCTAAATCTAGAGGATATTAGCTACCACTCTATGAGCGAATGCTACGTAGCCTAATTCAGGAGATCTCTTACGCCCATGAAGTAGATGAAATTATGTGCCGAGTATATACAGACCACGAAAAAACGATGGCACAACTAATATTTCGGTGTTTTAAAGGACTTAATAAGGCTTAATGCGTAAATATTTGAGAATTGTCTGATGAAGATGATTTTTTTTTTATTGTAAAATACAGCAATAATTTTCGGGACCGTGTGTGCTTCCAAACAGTAAATAAAGAATTTTCCATTCAAATCAGATGTCGAAAGTGGAAATTAATTTTTGTTCAAATTATAAGACAAAAGAACTCATCAAATTGGGAGCATGGTAAAAAACCGAAACTACATCATATCCTCTAAACTATTGGAAATCACTGTTTGTATAAAAAATTCAGCAACTTTCTGCGTCGTATATGTAACATATATAGTATAATATTGTAGCACTTGATTTAGATACAACTGGTATTAGTTATGATGAGCACGTTTTAAGCCTTGAGACATTTTATTACTCCAGTAAAACTTATATAACATAATTAACTTTTATGATTAGTAAAATTAAATATTTGCTAATTAACATCAGTCGCAACAGCCACGTTCAAAGTCAAGAATATGTCGTGAAATAGAAATGATGAATCGTGACATTAATGAGTTGATATTGCCACAAATCTAATTAATGCACGCTTTGCATTTGACAATTGATTTTAAGAAAAAATGGTATTAATATGGCATTTAAGGGCTCTATCTCTAATTTCATTGCTTAAGGGGAAGTTATCAAGACAAAAAGCTGTGTAGCTTACAAAGCAGTAATGTCTTTAAAATAGCTTGGTATCGTTATTAAAAAGAAACGAGTACTTCGCCTTTGTATTGTTATTTTGATTTTAAGTATAATATCATGAAACCACACACGAGACCTTGCTGAGAGCAAGAAATACGTGAATCGAACAAATGTTGAAGAGAATTGAAGGCACCCGTTAATGATCGTGCACTATGTTTCGCAATGCTATTAAAGACACAGAAGAGATCATTGGTCGTAGCACTCCCCATAATAATTAGTCGGCAATACATTATACGCATAACACCAGTATTTGCGGACCTAAGTTCTTCCTCAGCATAAATCTCTAGTGGCGCTTAGAAGCAGTTTTTGAAATCTGAAAGTATCAGCTCTAGTGATTTTCAAAAAAAAATACCCTACTCTGTAAAAAATATTGAGTTTTCTTCGATTCTTCTGATGTGCTGCGCTCTGGTGTCTTTTCACCGGACAGATTTCTGAAAGGACAAAACATGGATTTTGCACTCCATAAATCCGTTTTGTTTAGTTTTATTTAAAAACTCCGAATGCTTTTTACACATAATTGCCAGTTGATCTTATGATCTCTGCTTTAAATTCCATTAAATATATCTCAACAGATTTTGATCAATTTAATTTTTAAAGTTACTCGTACATAAATAAAATAAATATGACTAATGAATGAAATAATAAAATTATTAATGCTTATTATTTTCATGAAAATAAAAAAAGAAAAGAAAAATAAAAGTAAAAAATGTTTGTAACTTAAATGTAGAAAACATGAATATTAACTTTATTAGAAATTTTCACTTCTCAAATTGACTGTGTTAGTTCAAGCATTTATGGTCAGTACTTTTTTAATGCAAGTTTAATTTAGCGTCTATAGAAAATAAAATCACGGCAGACAAATTTGTCCACAATTGTCGTAAAACTATTCCAATTATTTTTATGTGTGGCATGTGGAGCTCAATTTATTGCAGTCAACTAATGTTGTTTACCAACAAAAGTGCCTGACAAGAAATAAAAAATGAATTTCGCATGCCGAAAATTTCCATTGTTCAACAATATATATGTGCATAGGTACTAGGTATATGTCTATCATGTCTGATAAAACTATTAAGTTCGGTCAAGGCTACTCGGAGACATTGTTAATTTAAGCTCGAGTTTGCATTTTTTGCAATCTTAAATTAAGTTGGGCAAAATTTCTATTTGAACCTTTATATGCGCTTTAGATTTCTATTAAAATGTTTTCTCCAACTACTGGAGTATTCATTTATTGGGTGGCGTAAAAAAGCGGGTTAATGAAAGCAGCTGATGTGCAAACTAAATGAAGTTTAATTTTTTTAGCATAGAAAACTAAAAGGTGTATCAATAAAAGTGCACTTTTTTATTTAAAACTAAAACCACGTATTTTTTGAGCAAGTTGTGATATTTTTATTGCATTGTAAAGTAGAGACGTTCCGATTAAGAGAGGAATAAAATATCCGGCAAATGGGCACCTCAGCTCTGATGACAGGCCATTGTCCTTTTCACGCAATTTTCGATGGCTTTTTCACAAAGATGTGGCTGTATCTGACCGATGACGCTTTGGATCTCGGGCTTGAGCTCAGGAATTGTTTCTGGTTAAACCATTTTGATTTTTCACTTTGCAAAATCTCGTCGCCGAGCGATTCATTGAGCGAAGATACATTAGACAGCATGTTTTTGAATGATGTCAAGAAAGTCGCAAAATTCCGAAAAACGCCTAACAAGTCGAGCCTTTCGAAAAGCGTCAGAAAAATGGAAATATCGAAATTTCGAATTAAAGTCGGTACATGTGTGTCGAAAAGTTTTGATCAGTACTTTGGGACTTACTTAAGCACAGTGAGAGAGGGAGCAAATAAAATGTATGATTATGCGAGTAAAATTTCAAAAGTTTCGAGCATTGCTCATATTGTTTAACTGAAAAAACAAGCGTCTAAATATCAGCTGACTGATTTATCAGAAAAGCGGTGCTACCCAGAGAACGAGCAGACGCTCAAAGAGCGTAAAAATTAATACGAGTAGGTGCTTAAAGAGCGTAAAAAAGTGTGAGAGAGTAAAAAAGTGTGCACGTTTACGTAATAATCAACACATTATTATCGTTGCTTGTGATTACAGCTCCTGTATAAAAGTAAAGGCGAGCTTTAGACCTTCAGAAGAAAGTTTTTTTAGAGCTTTCGCTCTGGTGAAAATAACATAAGAACTAGTTCACATTGCTTGCTTTTGCAATATCAATGACAAAATACTATTAAAAGCTTTCGAAATTTCCCTCTATTTGGAAAACAACCATTAAGACTTTCTCTGCTCTAAATTAAGCATTAAACCTATTGTGTGAGAGAAAAAACAAAATCGAGAACAGATGATTTTTTCCATATGTTGTATAGCAAGATTCACAATGGAGCTCGTATTGAGCACAATTGTCAGTGTCGCTTACAAAAGTACTAGCAGTGCGAGTAAAGTTTAAAGTACTCAGTAAACATATTCTATTTTTGGTGTGGTTATTTGAAAAGAAGAAGACAACACAAACACTAAAACACATATATAAACAAATACTCCTCTTTCACTTTGAACTTAACGATCAGCTGTTCTCTCAACATATTGATTAGCACAATATAAAAAGGACAAAAAATCTTTCGACAGAGAGCTCTTTTTTTCGTGCACTCGCATTCCGCATGCACCATGTTTCTTACTAAGCAAAAATTTTAAAAGTTTTGAGCATTGAGAGGATATGTTGCTTTGGTTGAAATTAAAAAAAGTCAATTCGGTAATCTCATTTTGCGTAGGGAAGTGCAAAGCCTAAAACTCAAAGCTTACATGCTAGTATACGATCTGGCTGTCACTGCCTTAGAACAGCTTGAACTTTCGCTCGTACCCATGCAGAATTAGATTGTCAGCTATCATTTGCAAAGAATACTTTAAAACAGTAGTTTTTTTGCCAAAGGAGTTAGCTCTTCAAGCTTTCTCAACTACTCTCTAACGTACACAAATGTGCCGCTCAGTCTCGATTGAGCCTCCAACTGACGTTAGATGGTTTGTCTGCTTAAATATAGAAGAAACTGCTCTTATCAAATATGAGTGCATTTTTGTGCTTTAATACGAATTAGATCTCATGTACATAAAAAGCACACCAGTGAGACTCAAAGCTCTATCTTTTTACATGGGAGAATCTGTGTGAAAGAACAAAAATAATTTTCTTAAGCGAAATATAACTCGCCATGCAAGAAGTGCAAAAAAGTGGAGATAACTTAAGTTTCTTATATATTTGCAAATGTCATTAAGTCTGTGCATTACAATAAAAATATTTGTAGGCTTCTAAGATGATGTGCAAAAAAATAAGGTCATAGGTTTGCCAATACAATTTTGTGGTTAGTTGGTCTGGTCTGGTCTGGTCTGGTGAGACTTGTGACTTAACCTTAACTGCCTAACTACCGACGTCGCGTTAATTCTGTTCTGCATATAAAGGTAACATACCATACCAGAACAAAATGAGGAAAATTTAAATTTTAAATGCATAGTAAACAGAGTGAAACCGAAATATTTTGACGCACGAAGACTAACCTTTATTACTGTCGGTATGGGGTAAAAACTTTTGCTGATTTTGTCGTTACTGTAATGTCCGTGAAATAGTCAAGGTCTACAATCTGATTTTTCATGCCATGCAATTTTGGTTTCAATTGATTGTGACTTTGACAAAAATTTTTCGCAAACAAAAAATGCATTTAAAAAAGCATAAGAAATAAAAAAACCTTTCTAATTTGGGTACAATAGTGTAGCGATCCACTCCGGCAACAAAATGTCCATAAAATGTTGATTTCATCAGGAGCTCGAAAAGTCGACCGCCCAATAGAGCTCTGGCAATTTTCATAAGCTTAACGTACGAAGGCATTTCAATGATTTAATAATTCGCATAACCGAGTACAAGTCATACATTTGCAGTCATTGAAGGGTTAAAAGCGTTTCAAGCATTTTAAGCGTTGTAAAACAAATTAAGAAAAAACGTTTTTTTTTTTGTTTGTTTCAAAAACACAGCAATTTGCAGTAATATGTAAGAAAATAAAAAGAAAGAGAAAAAACGAAATCGTGTGAGAAAGCATGTTAATAGGGAAATTACCTTTCAAGTGTTGGAATAATTTTGATTTGATCTTCTCCTGCTACGAAATGTCCATAGAATGTCGCTTTCATCAGAGCCGTAAAAAGTTTCTCGCCCAGTATTTTGTTAGCCACTTTCATTAACTGTGAATATTTATTTATGTATTTTGTTTAATATCTCTAAAAGAGGTTATTTTAATTGATTTTTCAATACTGTTGACATACTTACACATATTAAAATAAAATAATAACTTTTAGGTAGAAAATTACTTTGCGGTTTCGTTTAGTTAAATAAAAGTAAGGAGTCATGTAAGGATAGAGTTAGTCAGAAAAATCTCATGTTCTCGAACTCTTCAGGAGCGATTGAAATTCAAAAACAACAACTTCAGCACTAACCCAATGGGAAATAGTAGCGCACACAAAGAGCTTTGGATGTGCTTCAAGGGATGCAGGAAGTTGCTTCCAATGCACTTCTCACTGGATATCTTTTTTAACATAGGATGTCATTGCAGGGAAGCACATCTTTGGATGCATATGAAAATGCTTCCTTGAATGTTGGGTAGAAGCACATTTTTGGAAGTACATATGTATATAATGCGCTAGATATATTCAATATCGCTGAGTAGCTAACTCATTTTTTATTTATCTCCGATCAGATTCGAGCCTAGGCCTCCTGCGGAATGTCAGTGTTCTACAAAAACCAATCCGGTTTTCCACAAAAATCTTAAATCTTTTACCAAAAAATTTTAGTTAAAAATCTGAGCAAAAAGTAAACAAACGACAAAGTAAGAAACAAAGCAATGCAAGTATTTTTGTGTACAATTTTCTTCAGCTAGCAAGAAAGCTTCTTATGAAGGCAAGGGTAGAGCTGACGCAATTAATGTCAAACAAAAACGTGTCAGCAAAGGGCGATGGTGTCAGTGTGAAAGCTGTTTCCAAAAACGCGCTACAAAAAAAGAAGAGGAAATCAATGAGAAATAGATCGTTCGATTTGAAATGATTTTTTTATTTTTGAAATGTTGGCGTATAATCAACAAAACTCTATTGATCTAAGCTAGAGTTCGATAAATAATGCTTCAAAAATGTATACTTTTACATCATTTTTGTAATCATCCATTGAAAAAAAATCAAAAAAAAGTTCTCTCGACAACTACTCCTCCAAAGAATCGATATTTTTATATATGAATTGTACAAGAATGCTTAAAGTGCTCAAAGTTAACACTTTTGCTATATGATATTTATTCTTTAAATAAATAAATTATATCTATGTTTGCCAAATATTTTAACATGTGAGCTAAGAAACGTGTGTGTCGGTCTGTCTGTATACTGAAATTTGTATGGTGTCTATGTACGTAAATGAAATTCTGAAATTGTCGCCAAAGTGACAGTCATTCTTGGCAGAAATGTACTCGTTCATTATAATTTATTGATTCAGTATTCATATTTGAAACGAATCTGGGTGTTGCACTGTACTTTTAGCTAACAATAAGTATTTTTAATATCCGGTTCACTTTTGTTTCTTCCCTGTTTTATTGCATGAAGTTTATTTAATTAATTTCCTTTTCCAAGTGATATATTTGACGAAGAAAATAATTAATTTGCTGTATTTTAATTGTTGTCATCGTGGTGTATTGACTCTTTCAGTGTTGAAGTGCAGTATATTGACAAATTAATTAATTAGAAAAATAAATGTTCTTTTAATTGCAAAAAATGTAATTATTATTCATTTTTGTGTGTGGGAAAAAAAGCTCTTAAAAATATGGGTAACAAACCGGATTTTAGCATGTACAATTAGAGTGGCTATAAAACTTTTTTTTCCAATTTCGTTTGGTTCCAATGTAAAAACACTTATAAGAGCTCTCCAATCACTTCAATTTTCGCCTTACTACATAATAGCAATTCGAAAAAATTTTTATTTTTAAAAGTTTCAAAATGGCGAATGCTCAAAAAATAACAAGATTCAGGAATTTCTTGAAATATTAATGTAATAAAACATGCAACGTTTTTGAGTTTTTGAAATTTTTGAAAATTATTTATTTTTTTTTGGACTGCTATTTTGTAGTGTGACGAAAACCCAAGACCTTAAAATGTTTTTATTTAAAAGATATGGGTTTTTTAAACACTTATGTATGTATATTTGTATTTAAGTATATCGGAACAAAAAGAGAAATCGATATACAGAACTCAAATTGTATTTTGAACACAAAAATTATCATTAAAAAATTATGTGTCGATGAATTTCGTAGGTACCTTTATATAGTTCGGCAAACTTCAAACATAAAATTAGTTTTTCATTTATTAGCAATGTGAAACAAATCAAAATTCAACATGTTGAGCTTTGACACAAAATTCGTGTTGACCAGAGTTATTTACTGGCAAAACTTAATATCAAACAAATTTTGGACAATTTCCTCTTCTCATATTGAAACCAATCTGCGGATTGGCAATTTCATACTATTTTACGGACTCTTGGATTGTCCGGGTCAATTCCTGTACACCTGTATACAAACAACTTCAGTTTCGATTTTGCGTGTAACATTTAAATACTTAGTCAAAAACACAACTCGTCGATACAACCCGGGATAGCGCCACTGTCCTTTTAAAAGGACACTGAAAACGTAATAAAGAGCTAAGCAACTATCAATTAATTGTAACTATGGAATCGAAAGAGGGCTGTCGCTCCGGCTGAAAAATTGAGTGGCGGTAAAATGATCTTTGGTATTCATTGAGATTTGCTAATAGTAAGTAAGGGTAAGCAACATCAACTAACCATATTTTGCCTGATTTTTCTAAGACAACAAAAAAAAAAAAAACACATAAAATTGTAATTTTCTCGATACGTAGAAAATATTAGTTAACCCCTTGAGAGTTTAATCCATTTTTGGTTCAATAAATAAATTGTTTACAAAAATGAAAGTTACACAAAATGAAAACAATATGTTCAAATTTTTGTTTTCGGTAAAATCATTACCAGGCCCTTATCTTCAAATGTCACATGAAAAATTAATTAAGTATTTTGATCATATCAATGCAGTGCCTGTAGGTTTTTTTAAAAATCCCTTCGAAAAATGTTGAAAAAGGAATGTAAAAATTGCCAAAAAATGTTCATAAAGTCCATATATATTGATATATTAGAAAGGTTAAAATAAGTTTAAAAAAAGTCTGAATGAGAAAAAATGCCTACGTTACGTGAACGTTAGTGTTACTTTTCCGCCAGTTAATTCCCGCATTTATTTTCTTCCACAGCCGCCAGTACAGCTGTTCACATTTTAAAAAATAGGCAAACATTTCAGTGCTTACTCTCATAACTAATGTTTTGAACTATTTTTTTAGTTTACACCCGACGAAAGAAATCCGCATTTTAAGACCATAGGCACTGTACTATAATTTGTGTAATTATAGACTTGATTGACCCTATAGCCTAATAAAGATATGTCTATACGTATCAAGCCATGGTTCATTGATTTTGGTAATGCAGTGTGAAGAAGCCATAAATTTGAATGATTCGCAATAAAATTGAGATATAAGTCGAAAAATTACAAATATTTTAGCTAGATATTCTTCGTGCGGGAATGAGTCGCACATACTCGTTATATATTGTTTTTGTTAGAAACAAAAACATCGAATTTAAGTAAAAATATTTTGCAAATATGTGCAATATAGAAATGGCATGTTTCATGCAACAAAAAGTTATTATTAGTACTTATATAAAGTGTGGTTCATTTACTTCTTTTATTCTTTGCCAATACATTATCAACGTTTGCGTCAGTCTGGTTAAGGTACATACGAGTACATATGTACACGGTGGGCTTACACCAAGTCTTAATATAATTTCGAATTATTTGGGAAATCCTTTAAGCTTTTTTTGTAATTTCATATACGAAATTTGGTTTTTATAAAAATTATCAATGAAAAGACAGTTTTCATTATTTGAAAGAAAAAAATGATATTGCATTTTTCGAAAGATTTTGAAAATGGTCAAAAATAAAGGAAATATAGAAAAAATTATCCAATTGAATCATTCAAACAAAAACATTCCCACCGTTGTCTTGCAGACTCTGTTAAAAAATTAACCAAATAGTACCGATTCTTTGTGAAATCTCATTTTGAAAACTTATCTTCGAGATGAAAAATTATAAATAAAATTAAGTTTAATGAGGAAGACCCTTATATAAAACACTATATGAATAAGAGACACGAAAACTGTATTATTTAAAAAGCTTAATATAATAAATAAATCTCAGTAAAAAGAAGAGAATGTAGTAAATATGTTATCTTCGGCCAGACCAAAGCTCACATACCCTACACTGCATTAAAAGTACTTTCCAAATAAATGTTAAAAATACATTGAAAATTAATTACCTAAAATTTTCTTGAAAATCGTATGTGCCAATTGTGAGCTATACGAATACAAAATTCTCAATTGTTGAAAAGTTCGACGCCCACATTTAGCACAATTCAAGATATTTATGATCTGCATCCGTGTACTTAATTTCATCACAATATCTTGTGCTGTTAACGAGTTATGGCGTTATTAAAGTTAAAATTTAGGGCTGTGCCACGGCTCCATAAGAGCCTTTGCAAATTTGAAACCTAGCCCAATCTTAATTTTTTTCACATGTTCACCAAATCACCAAGTTTCAACAAAATCTCAGCAACTTTTTTCAAAATGTGCAAGGGTATATTTACATGGAGTATAGGCCGCGGGCGTGGCCGTAAACCCATTCTGCCCATATTAACATGCAAGCAGCTTGTAAGAAGGTGTGGACCTATGTGCCAAGTTTCATTGAATTAGCTTGCTTAGTTTTCCCGTAAACGTGATTTCAACAGACAGACAGACAGACAGACACACACACACACAGACAGACAGACGAACATAGCTATATCGACTCAGGTGGTGACGCTGATCAAGAATATAAATAATTTTCTATACCTGCCACGCCCCCTTCTATGCGTTACAAACGAAATGACAAAGTGAATCTACCCACTGTGTACGGAATAAAAAACAAAAAAATACCACAAGCCAAGCGCTAAAAACATTTCAAATGAAACACTGAACAACTGCCAACGAAAGATATACTTACATACACACATTCTTGTATCTACTATATACGATTATTTGTCAGATAAACACACACATCGTTCTAGCAGCGCTATAATTTGCACACCCATTTAACCGATCACCCATTCAAACGCTCATCAGCTGAGAGCTCTCCACACATCGCAAGTATTTACTAACTCATTGTCCACGGCGGAGTGTCGGCTTCTTTTTGTGGAAAAAAAAATTTCATTATCAAAAACCTCAATGCCGTTTCTTCGTTCGCTCGTTCGTTTGTTCGTTCGTTCATTTGTTTCTCCGTCGTTCAGACGCTCTTCGTCGTTGATTTTTTGGGGGCTTGTCTTACCGTCATTAAGCAACGGTGGAGCACGCGAGTGGCAAAGCACGATGGTTCTGCTTTCCGTTTGCATCATTGCGATTTTGTAAGTAAATATTCGTACATACATACCAGTAAATATGTACTCATAAAGCAGTATGATGCAAGCACTTCAGTCAATAACGATTCCACATTGTCGCTAGTGAAGAGAGAGCGGGGGAGCTAAATTCATCACGAACAGTTTAGGTTCGTCTTAATGTCATGAATTCCCAGAATAAGGTTAAGGCATTTCGTGGCTGTTTTTCCTTAGATTTGACGGAAATAATTGCGCTCTGATTGCATGGGTAGGTACTCTGGTGTGGACGATAAAAAGGGTTTTGAAATTTTAATGCCAATGTTTTGTAGCAATTGGAATGTGATGCTCATTAATATACAGTGGAGGAAAAAAAATTAGCATTTTATGAGTAGGCATCAAGTTTAAGGTTGCTTTCAGCATGATTAAAATTGGCTGGACATGTTTAACTTAGTGTTTGGAAGTAAAATCTGTTGAGTTTGTTTATCTAGTGGCAATTATTTTCAGTATCTCTTTAAAGAGTTTGGAAGTTTAGTTTTGGTCATTTGCTCGAAAATAGTGACTTAAATAAGAAATATAAGAAGACTTAAGTTAAACGCAAGGACAATTAACTACACTACAGCACAAGGGAATTGTGTGAACCTTTAGATACCTTAGATAACAACGTCCTTATTCCAGATAGCACTACGAACTGAGAACATGCACCTGGAAGGTGCGAGCACTACTTAACTCCGTATGTACAGAATTACTCAAAATTTGCAAATGTTCTGAAGGAATTTTTAGAAAGAACGCTGAACATTATCTAGTATAAAAAAGAAAGTTGTGATATATATATCACATATACATATATGTTTGGATGTGTAATCGTGGTTATGTAAAACACGGAAGAGAGTGGCCTTATTGCCGATAAGTAAATTCTCAGCTTTTAATTGAGCTAAATTTTGGAACATCAGAGTAATATTACATCCCCACAATGGCAAAAGATGACCGCAACACCAATTGAACAAAGAATATTCGGAGTATGACAGAAAACTAATAGGATAGCACAGCTTCCTTTGATGGAAATTGTATCATGGTTATAAATGACATCGCAACGAAATTGATCATACACTCAGACGTAATACATTCATCTAACATCTTTGATGTGAGTCTACCGCAAATGTCTACCCTACCCATTGACTGATTGGAACTGCAACAAACTATTATATATTTTATAGCATACCTTTCTGAAAAACTAGCGAATATGCCTGCAGGTTCCAACGCTGAAAAAGTCCTAATTCGAGATTATTAAAGTGTCTTCAAAGAAGAATTGCCCTTAGATTTTATAAAATACTAAAACGACTGACAACTGGTAATAGACCCGGTACGCAAGTTCTTCGAATTGATTCAGCAAAACTTGCCACGACCTCACAAGGAATCGCACCTCAGCACTAACAACATCTGCCACACGGACGACAATCAAAAAGACTGGTCGAATACGATAAGCTCGGTTAACGTGAAAGCTTAAAAAAAGCAACACAGCTGCCTGATGCAATAGGCAGCCATTAAAACTGCTTAAGGCCCTAGCCTAGGGGTGACTTATTGCAAGGTTGCATGCATCAATTCATCATCTCAAAATTTTGAGAATCGAACGTATCACCATCAGATTGTTTCAATGAAAAGGTTTGAAGAAGTTAGAATATTCCTCAAGTTCGTTTATTGACTGCATAGATTGGAAACCGTATGATATACACATTTATACCATCGTAATAGCAGATTTACTGAGAAGTGCAACTGACTAAAAAGTTGTTGCAAAATTATTCTCCACCACGCAGCCATAAAAATTATGTAAAACAGATGGGCGCTCGGAGCTTAATTTTCAAAAGACTAAAGTTTTGTTTACACGAAGCAGGAGATAATAAGTAAAGCTGCAGTTTATGTTTTAGGAGTATCAAAAATTACATATTTGCTCATGTGTGCGAAGCCAGCTTATGCCGAAGTAGATTCCACCGAAAAATGTTTCAAACATATGATGTTATCAATATTCCATGTGAAATTCTGCCTTGTCAATACTGAGCAATCTCAGTGACCAAATTCGATAAAAAAATGTAGGACAAACTTGATACACTTCAATGATTATTGATCGATGACTTCAGATTTTTGGTCTAGCAAATCGAAAGATCTCTTCGGATCAAATCTGTGGCCACAGACAAAGTTGCATTACCCGTTTTGTGCTCTCAAAGGGGGGAAAATATGGGTGCTAGCATTTATAGATGGACGTATTTTCCAGATCAGTGATTTTCCAAATCTCTTGGGGTCTTGTCATATCAATAAATAGCAAAGTAATTTTCTACTCTCAAACATTCATATATCCTGTTAGAGAAATCATACAATTGTTTTTTAAACTTTTTGAAGATTTAAATTTCAAAAATGGCCCTGATGTTACTCTAATTTCGTAGAGCTCATTCGATAACTTTAATGTAGAGATCAAACTCCCTATTTAAGTTGATACCTTGCGTCCTTGAGAATGTTCTTTCGAAATTATATCGTGAAGTACCAATTGGCTTTTAAGAGGCGTTCGCAAACACCAACACTGCAGGCATTCTTTTAACATTTCAAAAGTACAAATTAATACGAACAGCTCGGATGGACTGTAGAATAAAATGGATTCGAATACGTTTCTCTTACCTGCATATTGTGCTCAACCAAGTAACTGCTGGAACAGATCGTATAAACGATGTAGGCTCGTATCAGCTCCCATGTCGTTTTGCTCTTGAATGCCGCAATAGGATTGTTAAAGCTGACGTCCAATGGATCCCGCTGTGGATTGGTGGGCTGCTGCAATGGCATCTGCTTCTCCTGGTGCTCTTTTTGGTGTCGTTCATGCGCCCTATGAGCGTAAGGTACTTCCTTGGTAGCCGGCTGTACGATACTATGTTGTGATGCCGACTCATGCAGGTAATGGCGCTGCGCATACGATGGTGATGACAATGCACAGCTATAGAGTGCATTACGAAGTAATTGTCGCTGCAATTGCTGTTGCTGTAATTGACGTTTCGACAAGACGGTTAACTCCGGCTTACAAACCGTACCATTGCTGACATTACGTGAGCTGACCGAATTCGCTCCCCAAACAGAATTCGCTGAAACGCAGCGAATTCTTTTACTGCTGCTACTACTGGCGTTACCACTGCGACTATAAACTAAATTTGTTGTACGTGGAGCACAGATGGAACGCAAAAACGCCATTACATACACTGGATTAATTTGTTTGAAATGTCCTTTTAGTTCTTTTCAAATGAATAGTCTGAAACGCTGGGTCGGTATACACTTCGTTTTAGTACTCTTTCTTTTTTAAGTTCGAAAAGGCGCTAAAGCAAAATGAAATTTTTGATATGAAAAAGCTGTCACAATATTGATGAGAAATTGAGACCCGATCTCGCACCTTGAGTTAAAACCTGATGATATTTAACTGTAGTGATAGTTTAATTTCATAGCACATTATGTAGGTAATTCAAATCTTTATACTATGTGCTCGTATCTAAGCAGTTATTATCATTGATCCATTAGATGATCTGCTTAGGAATTGGTATTTCCAGCAACCCATATTTTGAAAAGATAACTGAGAAAGCCGCTTATATACACAAATTTTACTTTGGCACTATGTGGGAGATTTCACAGAAACATTTGCTTTCCGAGGAATTGCAATTTGTGTTTTTCGCTTCTCAGGCAGTTTATGACCTAGAAAAAATTTGGTTGCCTGAAATTCGTAATTATTTAGAATTTTCGCTTTCATTTTATGATATGGGCTTGCAAAGTTACAAATGAGGTATTATCATTTTATATATTTTTGACCTAGAGATTAAATCTAAAAAAGCGCCTGAAGATTGTAGTGTTTTAGTTGGAAAAAACTTATATTTTTCACAGAGAACCACCGACATCGGCTCCGATCCCTACCTCACTAAGTTACTGAAAAATGTTGACTTTCGTCTTTTTAGCCCTGAAATGTTGAAAAATTGTGAAGATATTAAAAATTTTGAAAATGTTGGAAACGTCGAAAAATGTTGATAATTTCGATAGTTGTTAGATATATTGAAACATTGAATAAATTTTAGAATGTGAATCGAAAAAGTTAAAAAATTTTGCGAAAAAAGTTAACACGTTCAAAATAGCTAGAAAATGATAAAAAAGATCAAAAACTTTGGAAAAATTTAAAAATGTTGAAAAACTTAAAAATGTTGGAAATCATTGAAAAAGTAAAAAATTTGAGTAAGTCGAATAAGTCAATAAAAATCATTGCGTGGTAATAGGCCTTACTTTCTTCCGACTAACTTCAGTATAGTTTTTATTCAACACTCGCTAGAATGGAAGTTAACGCATCAAACAAAGTTTTTTATTTTCGAGTTTCATAAATTAAACTTTCGTCTTAATTCAAAGTTGGCTATATCACCGGAATTAGATCTGTGCTAGCGATATCGCACTCACTAAGCTATGGAATTGTTTTGTTTAATTCAGTTAAGACAACCGAATGGTCTCCCTCATTAGTAAGGTTAAGGTGCAAAATCGGATTCAAATGAATTTTTTATTTTTCTCTGTGTCTCAACACAGCTTCCATTTATCTCAAGTGCTTTTCACATGAGGATTTAATCAATTCTCTTTCGTTCACTTCAATTCGAATTGATACACACACACGCACGCGTACACTCTTTCGTTAAGGAATAATCAATTCGCTTTGATGTGCTTCATTCAGCTTTCGCGGCGAAATCAAACAAAATCGTTAAATTTCTATGTACACTTTATTTATCTCAATTTATTGTTGTTTTTACTCAATCCGACTGTTGTCCTTTTTCGCGGCGAAAATGAAACGCTCTTCAGAAGAAGCACAAATTTAGAAGTTAAGTATTCAGCGAAGCAAAAAAAAATTAAAAAATCACTACCACAAATGACAACAAAAGAAACAAAAAGTTTCATCAAATGTCAGACGATGGATGTTTCAATATTTAATTTGTTTTCGTTGTTTCTCGGTTAGATACCCTTAACAAAGATGCTTTCGCAGATTGGCCCACGTGTGTTGCTAACAAATGTTAAATGGTTTTGTTGCCAAACAATGAGCTGTTCACAGCCTTTTAACTTGTTTCTTTTTTGTTTGAATTAAAATGAAATTTTAAAAATTATTTATTTAGAAATTTACTGCTCGTATGATGTTTTATTTTTTTTTGTACGGGTATGACAGCGCACGCTAAGTGCACAGTTTAATAAATACAGGGTGGCTTACGCTAGCGAAAATCACTAACTACTTTTCTACATTTTGAAAAAGAGTGTAATGACAACGCCAGCAAGCTCATATTGCTCTGCGCGTGACTTATACTTTTCACTAACTTTCTTGTACTGTAAAAGGTGAATTTCTCATTTCTGAACTTAAATTCAGCCTCGCCAGACATCATATAAAAGATGAATAAGTTTTGAATACAATCGTTCCTTGCACAATGTTCACGTGCGAGTTAGGCAAAGATCCCGTCGAAGTGACGAAAATATGGCTGCCGTTTTGTTGAATGTCGGTAAACACTCAAATTTATCGAATCCAAGGCGTTCTCATCAGTTAGGACTAACTGCCATAGTCTCATGGCGTATTTTACGGTCGAACTTAGGCTTGTCAATTGAATTGAAGTCTTTGGATCATCGCACTACATGAAAATAAGCTGATTAGGTCAAAAAAATCATCTTCTCTGATGAAGCCCATTACGATATCTCTGGATTGATAAATAGGCAAAATTATAGTTACTGGTCTGAAGCTAATCCGCAAATTATTCATAATGAATACCAATAAATCAGCGGTAATTGATCCATTACAATTGAATATTGAACGTCAAGTTCGTGAAATAAGGTCTGATTACTTGAATGAAGATTGGACTCCGTATTTATCTCTGTAAGAGGGCCAGACAGACGTCCATTTGAGTGATTTTCTTTTTAAAACATAATTGCATAAAAACTGTTGCTCTACCACATTTCAATTTTGTTTTATTCAAAAAACCGCACGCACGATCTGCAACAAACGACAGTATAACAATTCAATGGTTTATGTTGACGTCCGTTTAACTTCTCGGTTTAAGTTGAGGGTATATATATTTACATATACTCATTTAGAAAAATGCTGCTCAATAAAAAGATATACTTAAAACCTGTACGGAGGGAGTGATGGTCAATGCGATAATATCATTGATGTTGCTTGTGCTAAACGAAGGGAGATATCAAAAACTTTGAGCGATCAATTGTGAACAATCATTATTACATATATATTATTACATATGTGTCACAGAAATGCCAATTTAAAAAAATGTAAATAATGTTACCAAAATGGAGTTTGAATTTTGACTAAAACGCATAAGCTCCAAGAAATTTAACCGTTAATTACAATGACGCAACGAGTCAAACTCGAACAACTCGACTCTTCGAATCAACTCATGTTCAGTTCGTTCATTATCCGATTCAAACGACTTGTATGCAAACTAGCGAGATGCGACCGAACACATCGAACTAAATGAACTGAGTTGAACCGAGTTAAACCAACTTGGTTCGTTGCTAAAGTTTTGTAAAAAGATCGTGAGTTTCGAGCCTGTTCGATCGAGTTCGGCTCGTTGCACAGCCTTAATAATTACTAAAAAACAAAATGAAATGTGCTTCTTACGGGCTTCAAATTTTCCTTGGATAATTTTCGGTATTTTAATCGAGCTAAAAGTTACATATATGAAAAAAAACAAGTTATTTTTGGTCCAAATAGACAATGTGTCCAAAAGAAAAAATACTCTAAGAAATATTTTATTTTTTATCGCAGACTGCTTGAAAGATACTAAGCGACGGTATCACAATGAAAATAAGGGTGTTCTATTCTTTTATTAAGGTCGCCTTCCGAAACACCGTGGCCATTGTAGCAACATTTTTCGCTTATAAGTCTCTAACTATTGCAGTTAAGTACGAAAGTTTGTTTCAGTTTATTACATGTGATAAAATATCATCTGTATACTATTGCACGTATGTACCTCTAACATGGTCCAGTAAAGACGTTTAGATTGCAAGTTATAAGCGATGCTTGTATTTTTCATTTGTTACTAACGTAATTGTGTAGCATCTTCACTCATTTAGCTGATTTGTAGTGTAAGCCGTTGGCAAGTAGCATTAGCAATGTAACATATTGTTAGGTTTTACACAATATACAATAATTTGTCAAAAGTGGCAAGATATATAAAAATTATTTATTGAATTAAGTTAATGACTTCGTTGTAGTTACATAAGGTCATTCAATTGTTGCGCCTGAACTTTAGCAGTTTATGTTTGAGTTGATTACGCAGTCATTCTGCCTCGATTGTGCTCTGTCTTAACTGCCATTTAGTTTTGGTAAAGTATACGATTCATAAACGCTTTGAGGTTGAAATTTTTTAAAATTCTAATGATTTCTTGGAATGGTGATATTAATTGGCAACACCATCGCTGAGGGTCGAAAAGTATTGAATACATTGAAATAGTACACAAAACGAAATTTATAGAATAGTATCGAAAATGCCTAGAACTATCGAATAGTAAAGAAAATTTTCAAAAAATTTACTGAATTCCAATCATATCAAAAATATTTATTATATTTTATATCGATACAAGTCAGAAGGCATATATTAGTGTCGGAAGATTCAAAAATTCATATAAATCAGAAAATATCGAAAATTTTGGTAATAGTCGGAATGTATTGAAAAACATAAAAAAATCAGTGAAAGTTGAAAAGCATAGTATCGATAAAGACAAAAAATATCGAATAGTGTGGATAATTTTTAGTTATATACATGTATTTTTTTTTAATCATAAATAGCCTAGTACTAAGTATATGTATATTGACAAATTATAAAAATTTTTCTGCCAGCTTGGGAGGAATTATTTATTAAGATTAGGTTAGGTTAGAGTGGTGGCTTAGAAAACAAGCTTGAAGCAGTAAGTAGCAGAGACTGTGCCGTTTTAATACCACATTACGTGACCCGGCGAATTTTTGGATGTTAAGATAGCTATATCCAGTTAGTTTTATTGAGGTAATAGATATACGATTTCAACTTCAGAAAATTCGCTGAGATCATTGAAATGAATGAATGTATTGCCAAGACTGTAAAGAAATTGCTCGAGTGATTCATTCTCGCTTGCATTCAAGCCACTGCAGCATGAAGAATTCAATGGAATGCCTAATTTTTCAGCGTGCTTGCCGATTGCCCAGTGTCCAGTGCAGGTCGCTGTGATTCTTGCGATGTCAGCCTAGAAAACGCTAACTGGATCAGGTAAATGGAAAGGTTGAGGTCAAATTATAAGTACTGCTCTCTTACCACTGTCCCTATAAAAACATTTTTGAAGCCTTAATATTCATGAATTGCTTAGCGATCCTGCAAGAATTGCAATTCATTTGTCCATTAATACTGGTGAGTGCTTATCTGCTTCAAGAACCAAAGCAAGGGACGATATACTCTTGAAACTTTATTCACTTTTTTGATAATAACATATATGACAAATATATACTTTTGATTCTTAATTGGCATTTTCCACACTTTTTGACATTTTCATAAGGTTTTTCAAAACTAATCAATGCTTTAAGGTTTTCATATACGCTTTTGTTACTTTACTACATTATCCAATTTGACTTAATGCATTTTGACCTAATCCATACCAGCTAACTTGTTCGGTTTTAATGATTCTTTTCGACTTACATATATCGACATTTTGGATATCGACACTTAAAGATTTTTATGCTGTTTGATATTTTCATTTGAAAATCAATAATTTTCCTCCACTTTTTTTTAAGCTATTCAATATTTTCATTGTATTTTCGACACTTTTCAAAACAATTCGGCTTTTTCTATAATTTCCAACACTTTTTAACTTTCATCAACTTTTCGATACTTTTTGATAGAAATTGATACGCCTCATTTTTAAGCAACATTTTGCTTCCTTCAGTGCAATTCGAATTGTATTTTGTTCTCATTACTTTTCAGTTTGATTCTATTATTCGAAAGAATATGGACAGTGCACTTATTTGCTTACACTATTTGCCTGAATATAACGAAATATATTTGATATAGAGCAACGAGATATTTGATGAGGTCAAACATAAAATGCTTAAACCAAAATACACTCCTACACAATATGTTTGAAAAATATGTAAGGTATTCATTTTATTTATAAGCAGCATTAAAAGGTCTGAAACTGATAATTTTTGAAGTTTTCCATAGTTATGCGAGAAATTAAGAAGAAAGATTTTTCGTAAGACTTCAGGGACAAAAAAGAATGTTGCAATGTTGATTGAAAAAAAATTTATAACACAACGTTTACACAACACGTCGCGATTGTTTTTCCAACCCTTTTTTTATCAAAATAAAAATTGTGGATTAGGTCAGTTCTACCATTCGACTTATCCAAGTACAGTGGGTAAAATTAATTTTTTGAAGAATATATTTTATGGGTCAAACATAAAAAAATTCACAAATCACTCTTAGCGTTAAAAGCCCTTAACAGTGAAGTAAATTGTTTTCCATTTCGCTTCTTTTGTTTTGCTGAACTGTGTGAAGCCAATCAAATGTGACGCAACAGAAAATTACCGCACAGCACACAAACTCGTAACATTACATTTAGGGGGTCAACATAACCGAATTTAATTAATGTTCCTTGGAAATTTATTTTCGTTTGTTTACAACAACCATTTCATTTGTAAGGAAGGTAGCAACAAAACACCCTGTATCTTGCCGTATGTGTACACAGTTGTGCATAATAGCGATTATCTCTTTTTTTCACCGGGTTTTGCGACTTTTCGTCGTCGTTTGCTACGCTGTGGGTTATATAACTTTTCTGGTCCTTAAATTTTTTTCACGCTCCTCCCATGTTTATCGATATAACTTAAACGCGAGAATTTTATGACAGCAAGCTCAAGTTTTTCAATTACGTTACGAGATAAAATCGACAAAAAAACAGAATTTGCTAATTTATTTATTTGCACAAATCTGTTAATTTAATTACTCATTAGCGCAATTTGTTCACGAGTAGCGCTATGGGAGCCGTTGCACAATTTTGCTTTATTTTTTCTTTTTATTAAATTTATTTATTTTCAAAATTTTGTTATGCTCAGCAAAAATGCTTTGTGTATGAGAAAAAAAGCTTCAGCTTCCCGTAAAAAAAATTATAATTGGAACAGAGCTTATGCTGTAGACGAAGGGTGACGAAGTACAGCGGTTGGAATTTTCTTTAATTTTTTCTTCTTCCTCAAAATTTGTACCTTTTTATTTATTTTTGCCACGGCGTCGATCCAACGAAATCACACGTCGCGGTATGAACGGTGTACGACAGACTGACTGACCAAATTGAGCTGTCGAGAGCTAAAGCGGCGACGGATTCAAATCGAGAACGTAAATTTATATGACTGATGACGATGCTGCTGCTGGTGCTGGTGCTGGTGCTGGTGCTACACATAAAAGTTCTCCCCAAACCTGATGTTTCTGACGGCGAAACAACAAAGAGACCCGCTATTAAATCGAGAGATAAAAGACAAACCAAAGTTCAGCGCATGTCAGTGGATAAACAGTGTATGCGGCGAATTGGCTGAAAACGTAACGCGCCTCTAGCGATACGATATCGTATAGAAAGTATCGATATAGTACGGTGGAAAAGTAATGAGTGCACATTGGGGTAGTACAAATTTTGTTTTTGCTCCAAACAGGTTTAATAATAGCAGGTACACGAAAGAAGAATTCTGGTGCAATTTGAGCTCATAACACTAATATTTACTGGTGGCTCATCGAGCTTTTTACTTTTCCATACGATTTGTATGGGAAAATATGCTTTATTAGACAGTTTCGAGTATATTTCATAAAAAAATTCTTACACGAACAGGACTTAAGCCATCGGAAAGAACATAACATTTATTACAGAAAAAAAAAAACAAAAACAACACAGAAAAAATTTTATTTTTTCATTCTTCGAAATATCCCTAATACGTTACTTTTAAATAATACATTTTATATCACAATCGATAAAAATTCCTAAATCACATTTTTCAGTTCACAGTTTCTAACTGTTTTATACATTAATCACAAATCATAAATAATTTTCATTTAAAATGCTAATGTTCGGAAAGCTCTATCAACTCTGCTGAAAAATTTAGAGAGAAAAATCTTATATGCAATTATTACGTATGATACCAATTAAAGTTGGGGTATAAATTTCAACGGTTATAGTTTAGTTTAAGGATACCTCTCTGATTTTCTTTAAACTTTTAGTATATTGTAGATATAAAGTATATGTACGTGTTCGGCGCTGAAACGCCTCCCTCAATTTTTTTTAGCTTACTTCATAAATATTCTTGATCTTGAAAATTGGAAAGGTGTCCCTTAAACTAAACTATTACCATTTTTACTATTCATTTATTAAGGGCTAAATTTGTTTACCATTTCTTCTTTTTTCGTAATACGGAAAACTGTTCGATTTCCTGAAAGTCGCGAAAGAAAAAAATTAAATGGCACGCTAGAAAATGGCGCACTTTATGGCAAAACAATACTTACATGAATACATCGTATTCATTTTGCCGATATGTACAAAGTTGTTTTCCTAGATAGGATATAGATGTATAAAAAATTTTTTTTTTGTTTCAATTCGATACGATATTGCTGTTTAGGTATTCGATATCAAAAAAATATAGTTTATAAAGTATCAAGTATAAGATATCGGTATCAAAAGCATAAAGTATCGATATGAAACTGAATCGATATTTTATTTCTGCCTCTAAGCGCTTCACTCAAATTTTTTGCTCTTCGCAGTAGCAACTAACCGTACGGAGCAAAAGATAAAACAGAAATCAATTTTTTATTAGATATTCACCAACTCTGATTTTAATGACTATTTACGATTTCGCAGCGGATTTTTATCCGTTTATCTGCGGTACTCTCTAGACTTTATCCGCTCGAGTTTTCGAAACACAATTGTTGTTATATCTGATTAATAATTTGTGCAAATATTTGCAAAATTTATGACAATTTGCCGTCAGGCCCATTTCACTTTTCATAATAAAAATGAATTTTTATTTAAATGCTTTCGTCGCGATATTTCATGACGTTTTGATGTTATCATCATGTCATATCATGTCGCAGTAGCATCATAAACAAATTTCCAGTATTTCTCTCTTTTGGCCTTAATAAACTGAGCTGCGATATTGGAATACTAATTGTTTCTTCACTGGAAAATAACAGCGTTGGTGATGTGTGGATATTCAGGTAGCAGTGACTTAATCACTGTTACGTACAAGTAGCTACCACAGCAAGTAGCAGTGATGCAACTACAACAATCTGTCAACCAGTAGAGGGTTCAATAAAAAAAGTTAGGAATACCCAAAACAAACATGGAGCAAATTACAAAATTTAAAAAAAAAACATTTTATTGCACTGCCTTATTATATAATCAAGTCATTGCTTTGATCATGAACAATGAAAAAAATTAATTAAAAAAACTTATAAGTAAATAAAAAACTAGTAAGCGTGTCATCTTCGGCCAGGCCGAAACTCATACCCTGCATTGAAATACTTTTTAAAAAAATTGTAAAAATACATTGAAATTTAATTACCTAAAATTTTCATGAAAATCGTTTGTGGCAATTGTGAGTTACACGAAATCAAAATTTTCAATTGTTGTAAAGTGCTACATCCACTCTTCCAATTCCGCCAACTTTAAGCACAATTCAAGATATTTATGATCTGTATCCGTGTACTTAATTTCAACACAATATCTTGCACGGTTAATGAGATATGACGTTATTAAAGTTAAAATTTAGGGGTATGCCACGCCCTTTTAATAGTCTTTGCAAATTTGAAACCTAGCCCAATCTTAATTTTGTTCACATTTTCACCAAATCACAAAGTTTTATCAAATCCGCAGCAACTTTTGATATATTATTTACATAGAGTATGGGCGGTGGGCGTGGCCGTGAATCGATTCTTACAAGAGAAGGTGAGACCTATGTGCCAAATTTCATTGAGTTAGTTTGCTTATATTTCCAGTAAAATATCGAAAATCGTTGAAAAATTCGATATACTTTGAAAACAGTGTAAATAGTATGTATTCAAGAAGACAATATAAGTATCGAAAAGTTTACGAAATTCCAAAAACATCAAATGGTCCAAAAGGTTCAAAACTTTTCTAGTTAGTCATCATGTTAATATCTTAAAAATCGGATTTTTGAGATCCGACGAAAAATGTTTCTTTATAGAGATGAATCATTTTATTTTTTGTTGAATCGAAGAGTTCCTGCTACATAATTGCTCCAGCCTGTCAGATCTATAAAGTTTTCCTACATTAAGGAGACATTTTTAGTTTTGAATGGCTAAATAATTATTTTTAAAAGAAAAGTTTTTGAATACAGAATGGTATTTTTTTGTTTTCACATCCTCATACCTAGATCCCATGGGGAAAAGAATTAAATTAAAACCAATCCAGTAAAAGAAAAAAAATATTATTTAATTAATATTTCATAAACTTAACAATACTTACTAAGTTAATAACAATATAGTATAAACTAATATATGCATGTATAACTCTGTTTTTAATCATAAATCTTTGACTATGTAAGTGTGGTACAGATTTCTTTCTTCATAGTAATGTGACAAGGTAGTAGTAACAAATCTTTAATGCGACAAGGTAGCAGTTACAAATCTTCATAAGTGATGCGATCTGTGCTAAGGCACTCTGTCTCGCCAGAGATGAAAATTGAGACTTAGCGCCATATTCTTGAAGTACACAGTATAAGCAATAGAGACAAGTCCTTATTGCTGGCGCACTTTTAAGGTAAATTTTGAGCCAAACTGATGCCGTATGTTTGGATATTTCCAAATCATTTTTCGCTCTCCTGAAAGTTTTCCTCCTGGCAACATAAGTTCCTTTTACGCAGATCGCATTAAATATTAACAATCCACTTAACCACTTGGTACCGTTGTGATGCTCTAATTCGAAATTTCAGTTCGTTTGGCAGCGACTTCGGCTAAAATGAGTAGGTCTGAGGTAGACGAAATGTTATTATTAATGTTTGTTAGAAAATCGGAAACTTCAGCAGTTGGTTTATTGGGTACAGGACAAATTTTATGGTGAGCAACACCAGCACCACCACCACTCTCCATAGGAATAGGAATAGGAATTATACTTTCATTATAGTAATAGCGACCATTGCAGGTGATTGCAGTTATGTCGTCTCTAAGTGGCATCAATGATGCAACTTCATTTTCGATAGCGCTTATATCCCGCCTAGTGATGCTTTCCTTACGCGCCTTACGCTTTTGGCTGCCTACCGCGGGGTTAATGGTGGGCGGTGGTGGATTGCACTGCTTTCGTAGTGTAAACGGCGGAAAAGTTGGTGCCAATTGCGGTGTAGTTGTTGTACTTGATATTTTACTGCTAGACGTTGAATTGCGTTTTTTGGAATTGATCTTTTTTCGTTTTTTGGTACTACGTTTACGTTGTAAATATGCGTCCAGATTCAACGCTGGAAGTTCTTTGATTTTCTTCTCCAGATCAAATGGCATTAGTTCATAGTTAGTTGTATTATTGCAGTCTATTGCCATCGGTTTGCTAACACTTCTGGAAGTTGTTTCGTCATACCTTAGCTGTGCCACACCGCTATCAGCTTGGGTTTGCAGCATTGGAACATTTGAATCGTTCGCTTGGAAATTGTTGACTTTTGATGCTTTTGTTTTTTTCGTTATGGCAGCAATTTGACCCGAATTGATGAGCTCCTGATAGATTTTTCCTTTACATGAACGTGAAGTCTTCTTTGGCAGCAGATCTTCCTCACTGCTATTGCTGGAGACACTATTGTCATTTTGCAGTTTCCGTTTCCATTTGTTGTTTGATGGACCCAAGTCTGGTATTTGGGTGCTCAAATAATGCGTGGTCTCGCCCAAGGCTTGTTGTAAGGCATTTTGGTTGGTTTGATTGGCTTTTTTATTACACATCAAAGTGCTCAGTTCACCCATCTGTGCTTCGTCAGCCAATTTGAAGTAATGATTGTTGGAGTGGCCATAGTTTTGCATTGACTGTGATATAAGATTATCTTCTTGGTCTACAGTCAAACGTTCTGAATTGCTAGGGCGCGTATTTAGCGTACGCAATGGTGGTGCAGGCAATTTATACCATTTAAAATTTGGATTGGCGGAAAAGAATGCATCCTTGTTCTGTAAAAGAGAGTGTGGGAGGGAAATTAATATGATTCTGATACAGAATAATTACTGTTTTTACCTGCTGTGCTAACATGGTATAGCACTTTTTGTCATTTGCTTCTAAGGACGCCCACCAATCACCAAGAATTTTGGTTATCGCTCTGTAAACAAATGAAAGTAGTAATGGCTTTATTAAGTTCATTTGAAAGAGGAACATTTTTGGAAAATGTGAGTAATGCAGAAAAAAGTCTTCTTCTTCTTGCTTCAATTCCGGAATCGCGTTTACATATAATTTTTACGGATCAACGAAAACCTACTGTAATGTAAAACTTACGCTCCAAGCTTATTAGTCACGCTAACTACAAGCCTACTAAGGTCTTCATTAATATTGTAAGGGAATATATAGTAAGTTAAATTCACTCTATTAAGACAAATATTGTGTACAACACTGTGACAGGGATCTAGAGCGGTTATGAAATAGCAATAAAGCTTGAATATGTAAGAGTGAGAAATCATATCAAATGCAATAGCAAGTGGAAAAATCGGCAGATTTTTAGGTTACACGAAAATGATCTGAGGTTTTGTATAAGCCAGCACTGGTTGAGGATTGAACCAGTTAAATTTTTAATCTAAATTCAAAGGAAGTGAATTGTCAGAGGTGATGAAACACGGAACTTTTATGATCTAACTACAAAATTTTTCATTCTGTGGAAACTTCAGGTCTCATTCGAAATGTGACTCAAAAAATGTTTGCGATTTGAAGGATAGGAACGGGGTCTGATACTTTTTCGGAATGAATTATTGCAAAGACGAAAGAAAGTCCTGTCTTAATTTCTTAACAGCTTAAAATCCGCAGAAATATTAAAACTCTCTTACAGAATAAGCAGTGAATTCTTACCTGTTTTCGAAGGACTTGTACTTGTCTTTCACAATGGCTCTGTGGCGTTTACAAAATATAAGAAAAGCATTCATTGGCCTACGAGCATGATGATCTGGCGTGCCCAATACTTGCAATGATTCATCTGTATCCCCAGGACTCGTTGGTGTTATTGTTGTTGTTACTGTTGTCGTCGTAACGGCGGCAATATTCTGATTATTGCTTATTGTATTTATATTATTATTCATACGAATGTCTTTGCTTGTAAATTTGTTTGAAAAATCTTTATTTCTATCAAAGTACTGATAAGTTTCAAAACTTCCATCTAAAACTTCATCTTCTTCATCGTCTTCCTCGACTTCAGCGTCGCCATCCTCTTCCTCCTCCTCTTCATCTTCTTCATCCTCATGTACACTACTATTACTACTGCCATTTGAGTAACTATAACGATTCAATTTAGAATAATTATGCACATCTTCAATGCGGCGGAAGGCATTTTCTTGGTCCTCAGTTCTGCAGACTGGCGATGAGCGCCCATCACTTTCATTTAAATTATCACTTGGTATTTGCTGGTTCTGTAGGATAATTTTGCTTGTTTGCTCCACGTTTGCGTTTCCCATTTCAGGAGCAACAATAACAGTATCCTTATTCTCATTTATACACAATTTGAAGGCACTTTCAATTTGATTAATATTATTATTAGAATTATTGTTGATATTATTGATAGTATTTGGCTTATCCCTCTCCCTGACTGTATCACTTAAATTGCAAAATGTCTGATAGTTCCATTGATTGTTCTGCAACTTTGTATGCGTTTGCAAATGCTGCACTTTAACTCGTTCCTTATTCTTAGCATTGCTGCTAACTACAATATCAAATGATTTCTTATCTTTGGTATATGGCGTAAATTTTTCTGATATCACAATACCCGAATTACGATTATTTTCACTTAACTCGTTTGAGCAGATTGACAGAAATATTGAGTTATTTTGCTGTTGCTGCTGCTGCCGTGGATGTGCAATAGACATCATCTGCTCAGTGTGAGTTGTTGCGGATGGCACCATTTGTGAACGCCGCATAGAAGCTGCAATATCTTCGCGACTTAAGGTATTAGTACTGTTTTTCATTATTTACAAATCCGCAGGACGATTGTCAGTAGAATGAACCATCACTGTTAAAAAAAAAAAAACGAAAAGATCAATAACTTCACTATTATTATTTTGGAAAAAATTGTCAAATAATACTATGATTCAAAATGAGTCCAAAAAATTCGTTAAGCCTAAATGCTTGGAAAAACAAATTCCAAAATGCTGTTTCGGAATCCAAAACGGCACTTGACTCATTCATTTTTGTTTAATGTTTCAAGAGTTTATCTCTAAGAATTGTACCAGAATTACTTCACATGATAACTCGTATACTGAAAACAGTTAGGAAACTCTTGAGCTTTTCGTTGTGACTCACTGTTCTGGTAACAGAGTTGGAGGTTTTTTTGAAAACTCTTATTCGATACACTCAATTCAAATTCAGTAAAAAAAGCAATACATTCATTCAATGCTTTCAAGCAAGGCTACCAAGTTACCGGGATGGACCTGGCCAGCCGTGGAATTTAATGTCAAATCCGTAGGTCTGAAAGAATTTAGAAAATTATCAAATAGCCGGGAATCGGATAGCTGCCCAAAAAATGTATTTAAAGTGGTTTTCATAACAAAACCAGTATCTTTAGTCAAATAATCTTTCGTCGTCGTGTCTCAGAACTCCAGAAAGTATTCTTGGTTTGACCTTAACAGCAAAGAATATACCATGTCTTAACATAATAAAGGTGTTCAACTACTAAGTTAAGAAAAATGTAATCAAATTACAATTGGAGTAGCCGTTTCGAAAATTCTGAAATCTAACTACTTATTCAATTTCTGTATAAAATATGTGTTTATTTTGTATATGTACGTCGAGATAAAAATCTACGGTTTGTATGCTAAATTACAAATTATGAACCCAGTAGTTAATGTCCAACAAGTCGTATGCGTGAACTCTGACTCCTATTAAAAACAAAATTCATTCACCTCCGTGTACCCAATCTGAGAATTCCGGCACCCTGGGGTTAGGCACAGTAAACTGCTAATTTGCTACATGTACCTGTATACTTTTTTCCCACGCGGATGGCAACGCTATTGAGATCAATTTTTTTGTTGCAAGAGACCCAGAGAGAGAGAGAGAGACCGATTGGTATTGTTTACAAACAAAAGCTCCACACGAATACCGCAAAAAAGTTAACAAATCAAAATTAAAGCACTAACACACTTTAAAAATTAAACTGTGCAAATCCAAGAGTGAGAGAGGCAAACGATTAAGCAACACGAAACAGAAACCTAAAGACACAGGTGAATATATCAATAAAAATTAATAAAACGAATTTAAAAAAATAAAACAAAAATTAAGATCACTCTCACTTACATATGGGAAGAAGATTTTTGCGACAAAAGCGAAGGTATGAAAAATTAAACAAAACGAAGAAGACGAAAGTTAATAAAAAACTTTTTAAGCACAACTACATTGAAAACGCACAGTGCACGCATACACAATTCAATTGATCTACATTTGCAAAGTTTTATGATTTTCGTTTTCTAAATTTTTGCCAACTTGCATGAGTAAATAAATAATTTTTTTAAAATTTTTTTTTGTTCCACACAAAAATCAATAAAAAATCGCATGGAATTTACAGAAAATCTTATGAGGAAATATAATTGCAAAATGACAAAGGAAATTAAAAGGTGCAAATTTGACTATGAGTTATGTCAATTTCAATAACTTAAAGAAAAAATAATGCAAAAAAAAAAATTGCAAAAGAAAATAAAACTGAGAGTGGAGCTTAAAATATTGCACTTTTTATGTTATCTCTCTTTCATCAAAAGAAAAATCACTTAATGTTTTAATTTTGACACATTATATATAAAATAAAAATATGTTTCATTTAAATAATTCAATTCAACATACGTATTCCTTACTGTCTTTTATATTTAATCTTTATTTTTATTTTATTTAACTTATTTATTTTGATTTTTTTTTGCTACGTGTACGAAACGCAACTGCGCGAGAACTGTCGAATCAACGAGCGACGAACGGCAGAGCGACGTTATGCTTGAACTTGATTATTTTGTTTATAATACGACGAGTACAGCAGCAACAAAAGCAAGCAAGGGTGTACTTGTGGGGAGCTAGTTATGGGTGTGAGTGCCCCCAACATGAATGATTGTATTAGAAATTCCTATAAATATTTTCATAATTCATAGGTGCAATTTAACCGAATTCTAGTATGCTATTTCTGATGACCGATATATATATGAGATCAAATTTTCCAACTGTTCCATTAAACTTCATCAATTCGAATGTTGATGAAATGCTTACAAAGCAGTTATTTTTCTGCATTTTCGTATAAGACTATATAATTTATAGTTGGTATAATGGTTTTGGGCTTAAGAATCTAGAGCAGTTATGCCAACGTATCACCAACTTTTTAGTTAAAATCTCCAAATCTCTTAAAACTGTGTTTTTTCTCCTGCATCATTTTGTACTACTTATACATGTATTTTTTGGCTTCTTTAAAAAATGGTACATGTCGAAGCACTACTTCTCGAGATTTTTAAGCCACAAACCACCATAACCAACTATACTACATTACATACAAATATTACACAAGTCTGGCGGTATTTACTTTATTCCATTTAACATGATATACTTTTAACGCAAATAAGTTGTTACAGATGATTTTGCAATTTATTTGTGATTTTCCTTGTCAATGCTTATGCAAATTAATCATAAGAGCTGTTATCAAAACTTAATTTTTTAACTAAGCGCATGCGACATTATAAATGAAATCACGCATAGCCGTTTTGTACAAGGACTATTCAAGATTTTTTGTACAACTATTCTAATGACACTTTCTAGTCAAAGGGCGGCAAAATTCGAATATATGTATTTACATGGACGCTTTTGACGCGGTCAAGCCGTTGATTGTAGGATTTTTGTTAAAAACTTTTCAAAAAGAAAGTATGACTGAAGAAAAAGGCCTAGATTACTTGTCATTGGCGGATAAAAAGATAAAAAGGTGATCAACTTTTTCCCAAAAAAAAATTTAAGTTTTTATACTTTCAAGGAAATAAAATTTATTTTAAAGGCCTTTAATTCATTGATTTCAACTTGGCAACCCTGTCTATGTAAGATCTAATAAATAAAAACAGATTTATGAGAGCTTCCATCTTGAATGTCTTCATGCCTATTTGTTTACAATGCAAGATCCTTAGGCATTCGAGACACATTTTTGAATGTTTCTTTTAGGCCTATTCACACGATTCGATGGCTTGGCAACATAAATGTTTGATACTGTGAACGCTGGAAACAACCACTTGACCGACATATATGGATTTAAAAACTTTTTCTGGTTTGTTCAGTTGTCTACTTATAAATGGTTCTCATGTTGGTGAACTGAACGCTTTTAAATTTTTCAGCGAATTATGTTTGACAACATGTTGTACCATCTGAACACAAGGCAATATTTACAGTAATACGAGTTGCCAAGTTATGTTGTCAAACGGCATTAACGCTTTTTCGTTATTCACAACCCTTTGCCAACATTTTTCGACGACGTCACTGATTGCAAAAATAACAACATTAATTGGAAAGCTTTCAGCTTATACTATAATTTTATATATTGCCAAATAAATATAGTATTTTACACAAAAAAGTGTTGCCATTTTAACAAATTTTTCGTCGATTTGTTGTCTGTATTTGTTTTCGTTTTTCCATTTTATGAGATAATAAATTTATTTCAAGCAGAAATATAAATAAATTAATGAATTTTTGAAAGAAAATCATTTTTATATAAACAAAGGTTTCAACTTTTCGATATAATTTTAATTCAGCTTAAAAAATTTACCTTTTAATACGAACTTTAAATTAAAATCAGCTGTTTCTGCGACACAGACGCACACATTCAAACTTAGATATCTTGAACACTTTAATAGCTCTACAAAAACTTTTGGTATTTAGATATTATTTTCTTGTGTAAGCTATTTTTTTTTTTATAAAAAATATAATTTTTTTAATAAATTATTTTGAAGCTTTAATTAATTTTGTCGATTAAATTCACATCTTGATGATGTCAAACAGAACTGAAAACTGCTGCAAGCGCCACGGAACGCAACTAAAACATTGTAATGAATATAAGAGAGGGAGAGAGAGAGAGAGAGAGAGAGAGCATAATTATCCCCAATAGAGTGTTGCCATAATAAAATAATCCATTTTTGACAAAGGCACTTCTGTATATTATATGGGTTTATTACTTATTAAAACTAATGGCAATTCTTCCTACAAATATCTTTGGGGGCACAACAGAGAGAGAGATAGAAAGAGAGCGCCACATACCACATTGTTATAATATGCATCAATCGCACAAGTAAATAAACTTAAAGCTTCAAATTATTTGTTTTTGTTGCTGGTTGTTTGAGACTTTTTGCCTCTTCATAGAACGTAGAGAGCCAGTTGACCAACAACGACAATTCGAGCAGAGGCACGACGGACGAGACAGTTTTTCAGTTGTGTCGCTCAAAATTTCAAGGTCATTTGCTTGAATGCATACCACGACTGCATGTGTGTGCGTGTGTGTCAACGTATGTGCGCCCGTTTTCAGGGTCAGGAAAATTCGATTTTTTTATATATTCAACGGAACAACAAACAAACAAACAAACATCACAACAGCAACTACAAGCACAAATTCAAATCCAATAGAACAACATTTTTGCCAAATACTCGTAAAATTAAACTTGTTCCGCTGAAGCAGTAAACTTGTTTCTGAGTGCAACAAAAATCTCAGGAAATTCAGCCGGTCAAAGACACTTTGACGTGCAAATGCGCGACACACAGTGTAATGATTGTTGAAATAAAAAATTAATTAATCACAAAATAAAATATATTTTTTATTGTACAAATTTATTCGGTCAGACATTGAAGTCCAATGTTAAACAGAGATGTGAAAAAGTATCGACAATATATCGATTACATTTCTTAATTCAATGTATCGAGGCGAAAATATGAAAACAAAAGAAAAAAATTACAGTGTTTTAAAGAGGATAATGGAAAATTATGAAGAAAAAACTTCGAAATATTTCTTGCTCAGCTTGTTACCTTTAAAGCAACAGCTGACTTTATACTTCTATCAGAAATTTGGATGTACACTTGTGAGATTGATAATTTTTCTATTCCAGGTTACACTTTTAATGTTGTTGCAAATGATAATTATTGCGCAGAAGGAGTTGTTTGTAGGAGTATCACTGTCAATTTTTTAATTGCAAATGTAAAACATGCAAACAAAACATTTCCGTAATAGTCTCTACTTCTTTGGAACTTTTAAAAAGGTTACTCCATTGAGTCTAAATCGTGGGGAGTCGATGGAATCTCCAATGTCATATTCAAAAAGAGATATAGATGGCATCCTGTCCCGTATTTCTAATCAGAGTAATTTATGTGAAACCTTTCCTGAAGGACTTATGTGCACATAAAGTAAGCGATCAGAAGAAAAGAGTAACTACCGACCTATTTCACTTTTATTAGCGATTTCCAAAGTTTTCCAAAATTCAGTTAAGCAACAGCGTTTTAAGTTTTATTAACACAAAACTAAGTTTTTAACCCGTCGTCAATGAGGTTCGGAAATGTAACACGGCCAATGAGGTGGGTTGTGCAATATTCCAAAAGTTTTTGACTATGTTATGTCCAATATGGCTATTAAAGCTTTCTTATATGTATTTATTTTGAAGTTTTATATTTTATACTGTACTAATTAAAATAAATAACCATCAAAAATATGAATTGTTAGATTAATTTAATTCGAAGTGTTCGTAGCGCTCTTATTAAGACCAAGTAAATGTAACAGTTCGGCAAAATTCAGGTTGCTGAATAGAATTAAACATTTTTACATTTTACTTCTTATACATAAAAACACACAAAATAATAATTTTAAAAGGAATGAAAGCAAATTAAACTTCTTATAATAACGGGATTTTTTTTTTGCAGCACATTTTGCATGTTTCATGCAAATGTACCGATTGCAGTCTACTCAGGAACAGTTTGTTTTCCCGCCTTTGTCCCGAGAGCATTCAAAATATCATCTTCTGAATGCCTTAATTTGTAGCTCCTCAAAAATATCTTCAGAGCTTCTTTCTATTCTCTTCCGAAGTTTCCTATTAACGCGGTCGACGAGGTGGGGCGTGAAATACCCCAATAGTGTTTTTCCTTGAACATGTTACGCTCGACTAAGCGTGGTTGCTGTGCCAGTTGTAGGATGTCTTATAGCTACTGAAAGCACGGGGGCAGTCATTCGTGTCAGGAGAAAGTTGTCTCTGTTTGTAATCACGTAAGATATGTCACGCCCCACCTCATTGACGACGGGTTGAGTTCAATGTAATTTGGGTTTATGCAGGACATGTCTACCGAAGACGCTTTACTTGATGTCTGCTCTACCATTAACAAAGGATTCGATTAGTAATGGCATTTGTGTTTTGTGGAAATGTGCTGAATCGAAACTTGAAATGTACTTTTTAGGTGGCGAATGTACTTTTTAGGTGGCGAATTTACTTTCTTGGCATGAACATCAAAATTTACTTAGAATTACTAAAATTTAAACAAAATTTTAACTTTTTTTACTCAATGAAAATCAAAGATCAGATTTCTACGCATATTTAAGCTGAATTTACTAAAAAAAAGCTAATTTTTAGAATTACATTGTTCAAATGCACCGAAAATTATATCATGCGTCGAATGCTGGGTACAACAATGCAGGTCTTAACGCTATGCAACTGTTAAGCGGTCTCGTTGTCGCCCCTGATGAACAATCAGAGTGAAAGCCGAGTTCCATTTCGGAATCTGAAGTTCTCTTTTAATCAATTAAAAATTGGGTGTGTGACATTCCCCATATTTCGTAATTTTAGATGCCTAGCACCGAATGCTGAGCAGGTGCTTACTTCTTCTTTGCTCATTGGAATATCTAGAAAGAGATACGTGGTATCAAAATATTTTTGAAAAAATTCGGAAATATTTTATTTTTATTCAACAATTTTACATGGAGTGGCCGGGCACCCTCAAGCACTCAAGCAGGGCCGGATTAAGCCATGTAGAGTACGCAAGGCCTCTTTGCTTGTATATTTGACTTTTGTTTTAAAAATCGCGAAAATCACCAATTTTTTTTTTTTTGATTGAGTATTACAAGCACCGCTCCGACGAAACCGTTCTAACTAGAAACATAATATTTAGAAGGCACGACCTTTTATGCCGTAGTTAACATTTAAAAGAGATTTCTAAAAAATTAAAGTCCTTTTATTTGTAACTTTTAAGGATTGCACAAATGAAATTTATCTGTGACCTTTAAAAATAAAACGCAGAAATAAAAGTTTAGACTTTCATTTAAGTTTTTGTAAAGATTTTTTAGACTGTTTGAAATATATGTCAAGAAAGACTACTTAAAAGACTTTCTTAAATAAAAATCTAAGAAGAACATAAGTTCATTCTTCTTGAAAGGTTTTTTGTTTTTTATTTCAAAAAGTTAAAATTAGCTTAGTGTACCTTTAATTTAAGAATAAAAACTAAAAAGCCTGATTTTATCTAAAAAAAACTTGGGAAGCGGGGCTTCCGAGCTGTACAAAACCTCTCCTTCGAAGTCGGGAGTCTGTAACCATTCCTAGTTGCACTGTCTAAAGGACAACCTGGGTATGCAATCTCTTTACATTTTCAAAGGTATAGTTATTTTCTAGACCTTTTGCAATTCCTGGTATGTTGGTGCAAAACTGTGACGTACATTTTCTGTTAACTAACGAATGTCATAACAAATTGTTAACTTAAAAAATGTCATAATCTTGATTACAATTTTGTATGTAATTTTTCCACTTATTGAGTTTACGAAATAAAATCTTTCAGATTTGTCGTGGGTATTATCAGTAGAACGCACACTCGGACAAAAAAACAAGTTGTCTCTTATTTATTTTCTATTGTTTGAGCATTCTTTTTCTAAATTAATTTTAGATAAGGAATTTAAAAGCTTGAACTAAATAGCAGAAAAGTATTTCCTTACAAAGTGCACAATGGGAAAATTTCATGATCACTTAAATTTTTAGTTTTTAAAAGTTATGAAAGTAAAATTTTATCTGAATACTATTTAAATGAGCGGTGAAAAAATGTATTAAACGGTGACGGTGACTAGTAGTCCTAAAAAAATTAAAAATCAATTGAGCGGTGAAAAGCTGTTTCCTTTGAGAGTTGAAAAAAATAATTTGAGCGACGGAGTTGATCTGAGAAAGAATTTGCCGATTTGATTCAAAAATTTTGTAACATACGGGGAAATTTTTTTGTGTTTTGTTTTTAAATTTAATTTCTTACTATGAATAAGGCTCGCTTTTTGGAAGAAACAACAAATGCGCACATTTTACGACAAAAGTATATATATATTATATATATTATATATGTGTCGGGTTTTCATCCATTTTCAATATTTTTTATTTAAAATTATATTATTTTTGAAAATTTATCCGAAAATTAATTTCAAAATTGAAACTTAAAAACGAGGCAGTCTCGATCTCGCCACTACTGCTTACTTCCGTTTTTCTTGCTTGCTTTTTAAAATCTGTCTTGTAGTGCTAGTCGATGCTACCCAAGCTTTGATATAGGTTTTATATAAAAATAAGCACAGTACTACGGCATATATATGTATATCCGGATCAAATCCGTTACGGATCCGTATATGACGTCCGTTTCGGATCCGTTACGGATACGACATAGCGGATTCCGTTTTTCCGAGAGAAATTTCATACGAAAACAAATCCGAAACGGATCCGTATATGAGGTCCGTTACGGATCCGCATCCGTTTTTGTGCACATTGGGTTATTACTAGTACTACCACTACTAAAAACACTTTAACTTTATTTTACTGACAAACATTTTGAATGTACTTGCACCCCTCTGGTTTGATGTACGTCAAATCAGATGCAAAAAATGTTGTTAAATACTTTTTGCTTATAATTATTTCACTGAGCTAACTGTATAGTATATGTAGTGCGTGCCAATACCAAAAAAGTCACACTAAACAAAGATAAATTAAAAAAAGTGGGCTAAAGCTAGTCAAACTAGCTTTTTCCGTTGCTAAACGGACTTTTAAGCCGATTAGTAAACATTTCTATGCCTGATGTATTTCCATTTTTACATAGATCTGTTGAGAACTCAATCAAAAATTGAAACAAAGCATATCAAAAACAATTTTTTTTTTACCTTTGATTTTGTAACTAATTTGATATTAAACTCTTCTTACAGTCACTGATGATTCCGTTTAGCAACGCATGAAACTATTATGACTAGCTTCAGCCCCATTTTCTCTAATTTTTCTTCGTTTAGTACACACTGTACTGAACAGTAAGCTCAGTAAAATTGTTATAAATTATTTTCTGTTCCGATACAACAGAAAGAAATTTTTTGGTCATCGATTTTTATAAGAAATAAGAGTTTAAACTTGGTGACTTGTAACCTTTACTATTTCGTCATGCTCATAGGCATGCTAACAATTCAACTTAAACTCTTGATGTCTCGAAAACCAAGCGTGATATCGAAAATTGGCGCCGCGGAAACCTTACTTTTCACATTTTTTTTAAAAAGTTGTTTTGCCGTGTTATTATTCAGTAGACATTTTTAAAGGTAAAACAAAAACATTAGCGCGACTTAAAATTAGTTTACACTTTATGTGGAAAATATTAATTACTTGAACTTGTAACACATATCTACATCAATATATTTCACTAATTATAAGTTTAAAGATTCTAAATTAAATGTATTGTTCAAAAGTGAAAGCGACTAATTTTCTGTAGGTACATTTCGCCTTAAAATGCAATACTTTAAATACACATACAAAGTTGCCTAAATACGAGTGGTCACTCATATGGATGTTTGTTGATACTTGTTTGTATTTATACTTCAACACTTGTTTATGGATATTAAAAGCACTTACGTGAATCGTTTTACAGATATTTTTCTGTTTTTTTTTTCGTTTGCAAAATTTATACGCTACGTAATTAATTTAATACAAAAATGTAAACTATAAAAATTACAAAAGTTTGAAGCAAAGCTTACAAGAAACCAAATTAGTTATGAAATCAATTAAAATTTTTGCAGTTTCTTGTAAGTTTCTTAGAAGCTACAAAGTTAAAAAATGTATAAGGCGGGCGGCTCAATACAACTTTGTTTTAAATTTCGACAAATAAAAATGTTGGGTGCACAAATTATTTAAATTAAATTATATTTTTTTTTGACAACAATTAAAACGCAAGACCGCACGAACCGCACAAATGCGATAACAAACACGAATCGTTTATGAAAATTTCGAACTTTGCTGATGACTGCAGCCGCCGATAAACATTTGATTAAGTCAAAGAATATAAGTAGCAGCAGCGAATATGAAATTTTGATATTCTCATTTTTGTTGTTACTTCATTTCATATATATGTAGATATTTGTTTATTTATACATATTTTATCTTTGTTAGCAATAAGCAAACCTTATTACTTTTAGCTGATTTGCATGATTTAAATTTTGTATTATCAGTTAATTCTAATTAAGAAATTTATAACATAAATAAATACAATTCAATTTATTATAATATACAAAATAGGAAAAAAAATTCTTAGATACTTTTATTTGCTGTTTGTTGTTTTTAATTTGCAAATACGTCAACAAATCCGAAAGCTTACCCAGCTGTTCTTCACTTAAATACAACACAATAAATAGCTCGTAATCTAAAGAGAGCGCAGCGTAAACAAACTCTCACTGTCTACTTTTATGTGGCTCTCACTAAGTTTACTCGACAACTTAAAAGTGCAGTGCTGTAGTTAAAATATTTCGTATTTAGTGCCTTTTCTTCATTAAAAAAAGGATTTTTGGCTATTTTTGGGCAGGCAAAAAATTAAATTAAGCCGCAGAAAAACGGTTTAGCAGTTTGGTCAACATGGAATTGACCGACAAAAAACTCGACTCGACACGGCCCATTAGTCACCATGTTTTGAACTTTAATTTATATGGTTGATAATAATTATAGTTTTGTTTTATGAAATATACATTTAATACACTGCACGGCGGCACGGACAATCACACCCAGACTGCGGATTATTTAAATTTAAAAATCAATCCTTGAAACGTCTCAATAAAAATTTTTTTTCGTAAAAATACAAATTTTCGTTAAATTAAATTTATTGATAATTATCTTCTAAGTCTCTAAGACGCTGAGTTTGAATCGGGATAAATGTCATTATCGTGCACTTGTACCAAGTACACCAATGTTTTAAGAGCATTCCTGAGTACACAGAAATTAAGTACGTTTTAAAATTAAAAAAAATAATTTTTCCTTTTATTGGTCTACATCAGCGGTGGGCATGAAAATCTGACAAATGGGCGCAACAACAAAATCAAACAACAAAAAATTAAATTTGAAATTTTTTTTGCTTTCATTTCCAAATTCGTCAATAGCACAAAAACGAAAATAAAATTGCAGTACAAACAAAAACAATTGCTACATTCGTCGAGACACAATGCGGCACCATAATATGTATCTTTAATGACAATAAAACTTTGCAAAGGAAATTTTAAAATACTAAATAATTGAATAGTTTCTTTGTTTTCAAAAATGCCTCAACAAAATATAGTACAAAGTACAAATCCCAATTTGTATTTTTCCGAAAAAGTTTATTTTTTTTTATACCAAGGATAGGATTTTTAATTTAACTGAACCTCGAACTGAAATTGATTCCCATTTTCTAAAAAAACAATATTCTGTTGATTCTTTCCTTCAAGTCCTTTATTTTATGACCTGCGTGGCTATGCTAAAACTATCCCCATTGATGGCTTCGCAATGGCCACGTTTTAGTATTTGGCTCGAGTTTCTGCTTCAATTCTACCCATGTGCTAGGCGATTATATCAGGTTTACTGACAACTCATACAAACCTCAAAGGTTCGTATGAGCAGGGGAGCTATCTCGTTGCAAAGATATCTCAGGCCGTTACCGCTATTCACTCAGCTTAACAACATTTACGACACCATTTTCGCCGAAGTAACTGCAGTTCTAGCATTTTATTTTCAATTAAAGACTGAAACGATTTTGGTTTAGATTAAGCGGAGTTAGATTACAGTGGAACTGTAATTTATTGTAATTAATATTGTATGCAGCTTAAACTCCACAAGAAAAGAGTACAATTTTCTTTTTCCGATGGATTTCGGAATTTTACTACCAGCACCTCTAGTTCTGCTTGATAGATATTCGAGTGTAGTAAAAGTTTTAAGCTACATAAGTCACTTTCGTTGGAAGCTAAGATTTGTGAGAATTAGTTCTTGCACCTTGAACTTATTTTTGTCTAATTCTTTCCTTAAGATACTTTAACCATATCACGAATTTATTTTTGCCTTCTATAAACAGTATTTTTTCACAAGATTTTATGTCCGATTTTAAGAATTTTTTTCTTATTTTCGAAATAAATTTCGATAAAATATAGTTCGTAGCTCGAATATCTAAATTGCGACACATGTGATAGGTAGAAGCATTTGCAAAATATTAAAAAAGCCGAATTGTTACAACAAATCAATTTTATAATGAACTAAGGTATTAAAAAAGATTTCTTACAAATTTTTACTTAAACCTAAGCAAATTCCCATTCACTATCGTCTTAGAACTTTAATGAAAGTTTCGTGTGGTACCTTGATGTTGGCAAACATGCGCATCTTCTTCTTGCCTTCTGATTGCTGTTTGAGAAGTTTCATACGACGTGTAACATCACCGCCATACTGAGTGCATGAAAAAACACAATTGAAGTTAGACATAAGCTCAAAAACCATACTGAATTAAATTTACCAATTTTGCAGTGACATCTTTTCTGTACGCCTTAATAGTTTCCCTTGCTAACACTTTACTACCAACGCATGCCTGTATAGCAATTTGTACCATTTGCCTAGGTATCAAGTCTTTCAGCTTAAACACCATATCTTTTGCGACAGCCACCGCTTTAGATACATGCACCATACGACACAGCTCATCACAAGGTTGTCGATTTAGATGTATATCCAGGCGTACAATATTTGTCAAGTGATAACCATAATCTTCATAGTTAAAACTAGCATAACCAGAGCTTAATGATTTCAAGTAATCATTAAAATCTATAATTATTTCACTCAAAGGTAAGACATATGTCATTAGCACACGATCGTTGTCAATATTAATAGAACTTTGTTGTACACCACGACGCTCAACACACAAACTAATGATTTGCCCTATAAACTCGGTGGGTGTGATAATGGTACCTAGAAAACAAAGTGTTTAATTGATTACCTAAGATCAAACCTCATTTAATTTACCTTTTACAAGTGGCTCGTAATATTCCTTCACATTTGCGGGTTCGGGAAACAACGTGGGATTTGACAAATCATATGTGTCTTTACCCATTTGTTTTATCATTTTGAGATTTTTCAAAACAATACGATATGTTACAGATGGTGCTGTTATTATTGGCTCAGCACCATGTTCCTGTTCCAATCGCTGGCAAAACACTTCCATATGCAGCAAACCAAGAAAACCTAAACGCCATCCTTGACCCAATGCTGGACTTGAATCGACGTTGACACTTACAGCTGAATCATTTAAAATTAGCTTTTCGATGGCGCCTCTTAAAGCAACATGCTTTGATTGATCTGCAGGAAATATACCAGCAAAAACAATGGGCTGTTGCGGCTTGAACGAAGTTACAGCTGTAGATTTTTGATTTTTCAAATGTATGGTATCACCAATTATGGATTCTTTGCTGTTGCGCATGTTGCAGGAGATTAAACCAACCTGTCCAGCGGCGCTAAAAAGAAAAAAATTAACTTTATTGCATTGATTTTATTTAAAAAATGTTTTGTTTTCACCTTACATGCTTGGAACGCTGTATTCTGCTGGTCTTAGTACTGAAATGCCTCTGGTTGGATACCATTTCATAGTGGCCATAGATTGTATATCTTGTCCAATTTCTAATTTTCCATTAAGTATGTAAACAAGATTTAGAGCACCACGATATTTATCAAACCAGCTATCAAAAATTAATGCACGGAAGTCTGAATTTCTCTCTACTTGAGGTGGTGGTATAACTTCTATTACTTTTTCGAGCACAGCTGGTATACCGGTTCCAAGTTTGGCAGATATCTGAGGATTAATTTTAAAAATGAGTGGGTAGTTGCTGCAATTATGGCATTAAGTTTTCGAGTTAAATTGACTTCAATATTTTGCTTGAAATAAGTTCGTTGATATTTGTTCACGTTAGCAATGCTATGCTATTACGATTCGTAATTGGCAAAAACTTTTCGTTGCGTTGTTTGGTTGCTGAGGTAAAAGGGTCAGTTAAAATGACACATGGATGTCAAAACTTTCAAGGCTGCTGAGGAACAATAAACTAGTTTTACCTTTCGAACTTAGTCAGCTTTTGTTAAAAAGGAGGCTTTCTGTGCTTGTTCTAAATGGCAAGCAGAACATATAGTCTGTTTGACACCTCTTAGTATGATAACTCAGTTTGCAAAACAAATGAAGGAAACCAAAAATCGATCTTTCTCACCTTTATAACGGTCTGCGGATCAATGCCAAAAAGAGACTGAAGATCCTTGCAGACCACATCTGGATTAGCATGTTTAATATCGATTTTATTTAGCACTGGCACTACCGCTAAATTTCTTGATTTTGCCAAGTGATAATTTGCAACAGTCTGCGCTTGAACACCGTGACAGGCATCAACGAGTAGTACAACACCATCACATGCGGCCAACGATCTGGAGACCTAGTAATATAAATTTATTAATTAATAATAACAAAAAAATAGGACAGCAAGAAATATCAACTTAAAAGTAGTGTGTGAACTTTGGCTTATCGAACCTTAGTAAGCACCTTAATCTTCCTCAGAATAGCATCCGGAAGGTATTTATATGATATTATCATAAGTGCAACAGGATACATATCAATATCCTAATATATGTATAACCCTATCCCCTACCTCCATAGGATGATTTTAATTTCATGAAATTCCGTTTTAAATGCTCCAGGCTTTTTACAAACAGTTGGAAAAAATGTTTAGTTCATGAATGACAGAGAGACTTTAGATGCCTTCACTGTTTTTTTAGAAGAGTGATATTGTAATACATTAAAGTAAAAAAATTATTTCAAAACTTAAGGTCGCAACATCTACTATAATGTCTCATCATTTTTCTGTTTTATAATTGGCTCTTATCTGAAAGTTTATTAGAAACTAATTTGTTTTTTATAAAAGTAAACATCAGAGATTTTCGGTAATGATGTGAACGGTGAAAACTAAGTAAAATCTCTTTAAATATGGGTTATGAGGACACCTTATGTATGTATAGCTATATCGTCATATAACTTGCTACTTGGACTTGATAAGGAGTTTTTAGCTGAAAAGTTCTTAAGCTTTAAATCGGGTGCTGACCGGACACAATGAATGAACCTATCTACTTTTGAACAACATAGTTTACAACACTAGCTAAGAGATTTATCAGGTTTCTTTTGCACCACATGCTTACATTTTAATAAACTATTTTTTGATATTTTTTTATTTTTAAATTCCTCAACTTTAATGCAGCCTTAACTTGAGATGATATTTCCGACAGTAAAATTGATATTACTAACCTCATTGGAGAAATCCACATGTCCTGGAGTGTCAATAAGATTCAATAGATATGTTTCCCCTTTCCATTTATAGAATATTGATGCAGTTTGTGCCTTAACAGTAATTCCTCTTTCACGTTCCACTTGCAGGCTGTCCAACACTTGGTTGCCGGAATTTTGTGAAATGGCACCAGTCAGTTCTAATAGACGGTCCGCTAATGTACTTTTCCCATGGTCCACATGTGCAATTATGCTAAAATTTCTTATTCTTTCAACGGGTATTGCGGCAAAGTCCTTGGAAAAATCATCATTAACATTTGAGCAGAAACAACGATAATGCACTATTTTCAGGTGAGTGCTGAAAGTTTTATTGCGTTTAGATGTATTTTTTGCAGATTTTTTGTATTTGTTTTGCTTACCAAATTCGCAAATTATTTTTCTTCAAGTATCCTATGGAATTATATATCGTTTTATACATTTTTATAGTTTATTTATTATAAAATGTGCGATCTATAAAATTTCCATCTTACCGGCTGTTTTATTGCAAAGAATAAATTAAATGTCAAATTTAAACAGCTGATCGAACAACCCAGTGAACAGCTTTGTGTGTCACATATGAATTGCCTTCACGTAGTCACATAGCGAGTATTAATTTTTTTGAAATCGATAATATGTATTTATAAAGTTGTATCATCGGAAATTACATATGTAGCTTTTTCATAATTCGGTTTAAGTTGGGAACACCAGGATAGATTTCTAAAATATTGGTATCATATGAAAAGTAATCTACTACTATTCCAATATATAAAAAAAAAATTTAATATATATGTTTTTTTCCAATAAAATAGGATAAAAAATTATTAACTCAAAACAAATGACATACGGGGCGAAAAAAAATAAATAAATAAATTTTTTGGAGGAACTAACTTTCTTAAACCGGCAAATCACGTAAAATCGCCTCATTTTTCGAGCGCTCTTGCTTAAACAGCCGCCATTTTGTAATTTTTGCATAAAAAATAATTAAATTAAATTAAATTAATTAATTTTTGGTTTTTGTTTACTGCAAAATCACCGGCACCGTTGACTCCAATTGTTTTTGTATGGCTACGCAGATGGCGCTATTTTGTATATATATATATATATATAAACTTTTTTCGTATGTTTCAGGAGTGAATTTATTGATCCTGAAAAGAATTGTAATCATATCTGCTACGGGAGGTAGCATAGTAAAGTAAGTTCAACTTGTAGACCACTGTGTCACTTAACTCAATACAAATTAAAATTTTTTATAGTTTTTTTTTCATTCCCTATGTTTTTTCTGACGATTGTCTTATACAATTTTTCAACCCTATCACTTTCATTTTCTTCCTAATTATGGCCACAAAAGTTTTTTCGCCAACCTTCACCAAAGCGCAATAACTCAAGCGTGATGAATCAATGTCCCATTTCAGCCAATTCATTCTGGTGTAGCTTTTTTTCCCGTCAATAAATTCGTTCACAATTCGAAAAATAGGTGAGAAGTGACTTTGTTAAATATTAAGATAAGCACTGCGTCCATCTGTTTAATTTATATATGTAGGTCAATTTAATTTTTATTTACTTAAATGTTTATGAGTATGAGCAATAACCTACTTATATACTTCGTTTAATGTTCTTAATCTAAAGCTAATAAATGAAATGAAAGCTGAGAGTGTTTATTTTTATTGTAAAGCTGATAAGAACACATTGCATCTTAAAGCTAATTGATTTTAACAAAGTTATCATTATCAACAATTCTAAAGTTTTCTTCTCTGAATGAGATCAAATCATCCATAAAACGCTGACTACTTTCATTATGCAATTTCGTCATAACTGGCTTAACGTTTTCAATATTTGCAGTTATCGCTAAGTCCGTGTAATAGTTTGACTGTTCGGGACCCATCATATGTGCTTGTCGCTTTTTTAAGCCGCTCTCCCAACGTTTTTGCATTTGAGACTGCGTATCAAGCCACATGTGAGCTTTACTTGGCAGAGTTTTACGACCAGTGAAAAATTCAAGTATAAACCTCATCTGAAGGTCGATCATTTGAGCAGCACAGACGTAGAACGGAAGTCCTACAAAGGCCATAGTTGGATGCGCAATATTAATACAGTGCTTATATAATGGCTGTACAAAATTATCTTCCACATGAACGCCACAATCAACACTGAGAAATGGAAATGCATATTTATATCCTGTGCAATAGAGTAGAACAGTATAGGTTTCCGTAGTACCGTCAGTGAAAATAGCACCCGTCTCAGTCAAGGCTTTGACATCTGGTTTTTGTGTAACATTGTTTTGATATTTGGTTTTTGGTTTATCTGGCAGATGGTGACTCAGTGTGATACGTTGCGCTGTATTTGAAATAATGTTTGCTAAATCCATGCCACTCGGTCCAGCACCAATCACTAAAATACTTTCACCTTTAAAATCATTTGCACTTTTGTAGTCATGACTATGAATCTGCAAGCCTTTAAATAAATTTGAGCCTGCTAATGTTGGCACGAATGGTGTATTATAATGTCCATTGCATACAAGCATAAATTCAAAATAGTATGTCAGTAGGCAGCCTTTGACTAAATCTTTAACTATAACCTGCCATATATCATGTTTTAACTGTATACGCACCACGTAATGTAAATATTTAATATATTTTTCCAAGTCGAAATTTTTAGTATATGACTTAAGAAATTGTAGTACATGATAAGCTTCCACATAAGATTTTGAATCACCAGTTATGTCGAAATCGGGATAGCCCATCACTTCTTTTGGTAGATTGGTTCTTAAGCCTTGATAGAGACTGCTATGCACATCTATGCCGTATTCATCAATTCCAACGCTATCAGTATAGACCCATGTGCCACCGATCTCTGTGGTTTGTTCAAAGATTATTGGTTCAAGTCCATATTGCGCAGCATTCTTTGCTGCACAGAGCCCAGCAGTGCCGGCACCGATTATGCACACTTTATGTTTGGCCATAGCATATTTATTCGTCATACTGTGTAGATTTTGCAAGCACTTAAAAATTTTTGCACAATATATTGATAATTTTTCTTTATGACAACTAATTTTTAATAACAACTGTCAACAGAGCAAACACATTTAGCAATGAAATGAATTTAAATTGTTTCATCTATATGAAAATTAATTCATTATCAGTATGAGCTACCTATTCGTTCCAATTGAAAAGCTGTCCAATATAAATATACATACATATAAGCTAAAGCATAGCTTATCAGTTCAAGTTGATTTCAAATTCAATACACTTTAGATTTAGTGCTTAAAAGAAATTAATTGGTTTGCGTTGTACGCTTACTTGCTTTCGAGTAATAAAATATGTAATATCACTAATAGCATCAGCATAAGTCATGGGGACAAAAATCCAGCTTACAAAACAGTAATGCCTTTAAAGTAAGTAACTTTGCATCGCTTTGACTTTGTGGAGAAATTAGGTGTTATAAAATCTTTCAAGAACATACTATAAAATCACGATATATAGACTGCATGTCGCTTATGTCTGAATACTGCAGCCATATACATAAGTCACTTGAAAAACATGACGTCTCAAGTTTTCAGAGGCACACGAGATGTTCATTTTTTTGTCGTGAGGAAGATATGATTCGCCTTTGACATGCAATATAATATATCACAGGTAGCCTAGTACGTCACACGCAGGACTATGAATCGCTGGGATATGGGTTCGCGACCGACTTTGCAAATTTTGTAAGGTAACTGCAAATTAAATCTAATAAAACATAATTATATATAATAAAATTCTACAATTTGCATAATAAATTAAATAAATAAAGCAATGAAATCTCTAAGACCGGAAATCCGGAAATGTATTTTAGGTGTTTTCAAGATGTCTTTTAAACAGCTCAGAAAAATACTTTAACGAGTCTCGTGAAAGATATCAAAGGGGAGAAAATGTCTGTGTACTTCATACGCCAACTGGCTCTTACTTATGAGCCCCTATAAAGAATTATAAATATGATATGTTGTCTTTAAAAGGCCTGTAAAAGAAGCTATAAGACCATTTTTTGCTACTAGGGATAAAATATATATTAAGTAAGTGCTTCATGGCGCTATACTGGGCTAAACTGCACATTTTTTAAGATCAAATTTTTATGGTTTAAAAGCACTGCATAGCCACTATTAGTTAAGATACAAACCGTAATTTTTAAATGGTTATGCTACTCTCCGTTAGATGTCACTTTCATTTCATTTGTAATTTAAGGGGTATCTCTTATATTTTATTCAAACTTTTGGAGAACGACAGAGCGTTGAAAAATAATATCCTGCATATTATAATTCGTTTAGTTATATTTGGAACCACTTGAGGCCATATTTCCGAAATAACAGGAGCTGTTGTTTTCCATGATGTCAATTGTTGCTCTTTATCAGCATAAATCAGTGATTTCATACGCTCCCAAAGAAAAAAGTCCAGTAATCAGCACTTTCTCAAAAAGAAATAGTTTTTGCATCAAATGGTAAAAATTTAAATTCTTTTTTGGTCGATGAAATGATGAGGTATTTTTGTTTTTGGCCAGCAATATTATTCATCAATTGGTAAAAACTCAAATTTAGGTATGAGAAAAACTTGATGAGCTTTTGTTTGCGCGTTAAAAATAAATTAAGTACACGTCACAAAAATCCTCGAATTGCCGGCTATTTTAGAAATTTCTCAATTCCTACCAGGCCCCCGACTATGAAATTAAATTCCGGGCTTGGCCAGGTTAATCCCTGCCACTTGGCAACCCTGGTTGTTGCCAACATAAAATAATCTGTTAAATAAAAAATAGGTTGCATTCAACCTAGATTTATTTAGGGTCCAAAAAAATCTGCCTACACCGACATTTCGAATCGCATTTCGCAGCGTACACGACGAGTATACAATCACGCATCCTTTTCTTGAGTTCTGCCGCAGTTGCCCGAGGGAGGAAGAATGTCTTACACTGATATAAAGGGTGTTTTTTTTAGAGGTATAGAGCTTCGAATTGAAATAAAACACAAGAAAATCATTTTAATGTCCATCAATTTGGCTTTATTGGAAGGATAATTTTATGCCATTAATGTTTAAATATGATTTCGGGCATGTGGCCGCCGCGGCTGGCTCGAATAAAGCCAATTCTACAGGTCCAATTTTGAACCACTTTTTCGAGCATATGGGGCCGTATGTCGGCAATAACGCCACGAATGTTGGCTTCCAAGTCCCCTAACGTTTCTGGTTTGTTGGCGTAGACGAGCGACTTCACATATCCCCAAAGAAAATAATCCAATGGTGTCAAATCACACGATCTTGGTGGCCAATTGACAGGTCCATGCCGCGAAATTATGCGCTCATCGAATGTTTCCTTCAATAAATCGATTGTGACGTGCGCTGTGTGGCATGTAGCGCCGTCTTGTTGGAACCACAACTCATCCACATTCATGCCATCCAATTCGGGAACAAAATAGTCGGTTATCATGGCTCTATACCGGTCTCCATTAACGGTAACTGACTCTCCAGCATTATTTCGGAAGAAGTATGGCGCAATGACTCCACCAGCCCATAGAGCACACCAAACAGTCAGTTTTTGTGGATGTAATGGCGTCTCAAGGGTCTCATGTGGATTCTCTTCACTCCAAATGCGGCAATTTTGCTTGTTGACGTAGCCATTCAACCAAAAATGAGCCTCATCACTGAACAAAATTTTGCGATGAAAATCAGCATCGAGATCAATCTCATTTTCGGCCCATACACCAAAATCACGACGCATTGCATGGTCTCGCGGCTTTAATTCTTGCACAAGCTGGATCTTTTAAGGTCGCAAGCCAAGATCTTTGCGCAAAATCTTCCATAAAGTTGATGGACAAAGCTCCAATTGCTGTGCACGGTGGCGAATCGATTCATTCGGGTCCTCTTCAACATTTTGCTCTACAGCGGCAATTGTTTCTTCGGTGCGCACTGTTCGACGTCTCTGCGGATGCGTATTATCACATAGAGTAAACGTAGTGCGAAAACGATCCATGGTTAACCGAATTAATTGCTCTGATGGACGATTATGTCGACCATAAAATGGACGGAGCTTGCGGTAAACTTCGCGAACTGAACCATTATTTTCGAAATAAATTTGCACGATTTGCAAGCGTTGTTCTTTTGTCAACCTGTTCATGATAAAATGGCAAACCAAACTGAACATAAATGACATTAGAGTTGCCAGATTTGACCATAAAATGCCAGTTTTATCTCTATTCGAAAAACAAACCTCTAAAAAAAACACCCTTTATGTACATAATTTTGTTCGATTGTAGCAAAGATTTTTAGAATTTTTAATGGGTTTTTTTTACTACTTTTACCTTCGTTAAATATCCCAGTATCTTAGTACAGTACAGAGCAGTACAGTAGAGTACATTACACAACGGTACAGTACAGTGCAGTACACTTGTTAAGACTACACTGGTCTATCTGCTCTCGCGAATTTTAGTGCCTTTTGTTCATTTACTTGGATGTTTTGGGGAGCTTGATAACAAGTACGAGAGTATGAGATATTATGTATTTGTTATATATTTCTCCAAATATTTAAGTCGGTGAATATCAAGAGCGCCTAAGTTTTATTGTTAGATAAAATAAAAGAAACCTTCTTCGTTTCGTTTCATTTCAATTTATTTCATTTAGCCTACACAGCAGAGATATAGACTTAGGCACTTTTCATAATTTAATAAAAATTAATCGCAAAATCATATTTTTTTCCCATACACAAATTAAAATTGAAATCCAATTAAGAATAAGTGTTATTTGCTTCATAGCCTTTTTAATAAGACAATTGATTTATTTTACATTATGTTCGCCTCAAGCGGCATTCATTGTAAGCAACTAACTATCTTTAATTTCTAATTTTGGTATGTTATTTTCGATTGCTTGCATTGAAATTCAAAATGTTTAAATTAGTGCGTATATTTCAATTGGCATTAATATGTAATTTCTTGCAAAAATAATCCCTGGCAAAATTGCTTTCCTGCCAATTGGACAAAAACCCTTGAAATTTATGATTCAACTTAAAATCGAAAAACACTATGGTGCTTAGAGCACAAATTGCAAAGGCTTTTATGCAAAATTAATTGCCTTCAACAAGTATTGAATATTCTCGAATTAAATAAATTTTTTAACAATTTTTTAAACGAGAATTCATTGCTTTAAAACATGCAATAGGCGGACAGACAACTCCCGAGGCATTGTAAAAATTAACGACCATTAAGATACGTAGAATATGAACATTTTCATTAAAAGTAATATCCATTGTTGATTTTCAAGCATTAATTTCATGGATTTAATTAATATTTATTTAAAAATAAAAGAGGATCTTATCAGGACGTTAAATTTGGACTTAAATATTAAATTAAATACCCTACACTGCATTAACAGTAGCAAGTAAGCAAGCTATTTTCGGAAAGCGCTTTTGAAGAACAAAAATACTTAACTTAAAAAAATCTGTGCAGCACGAAAACATTTATTATAAGATGAGCTATAAGGACAAAAACGCAAAAATGTAAAGACTGTGTTGGCTGCGAAAATTAACCCCCATATTATGTAAGGCGAAACAAGTGAGTGACTGATTTTCGTCTGCCTATATCTTTTAAGTGTAAGCCCGAATCTAAACTTATTTTTTCAAATTATGTTATTTAAGTTAAGGCGAACATAAAAGTCGTAGCAGGTCTTTCATTACAAGTTTCAAACGAATGTGGTGAATGTGTCACTTTCAGTCACTCACTTGTTTCGCCTTACATAACACGGTGGTAAGGCTTGTTTCTTTGTTGCCTCTTGATGAAGAAAAATTAACAAAAATACAACACGAAACAAAAGGGTACGTTGTATTCAATAAATGCTATTTTTTACGTGCTATCCACTTTTCTGAGATACGATATTAGGTATATTGAAAGTAACGAAATAAAATATTTGAAAGAAAAATTGATATCAGCATTTTGTGTAAAAACGCATTTTTTGATGTAACAGAACAGTCTAAAATCCCAAAAAGTCTTTTGGGGTAAAATCTAGCACGCCAACCAAAAAGAAAGACCTCATTTTCTTTGAGTATATTTTCTAAAGAAAATAAAAAGTAACGCATTAACTTTCTTTTATCGATAACACACGTCAACACTAGTTTTGGTGACGAGAAGCTGTACTTTTTACTTAACTAAGGACCTTATACTGATTACATTAATAGTAAACATTTCGATAGCCTACGTGTAATTTTCTAGATATTGCCTTATAAAAAAAACATGTTTACATAAAAAACAACATTTATTACATTATTATTTAAATAAATACTTTTTTTCGCGACTTTCGTGAATCACGTACTATCAGATTGCATCCCCCAGCAGTAGTTAGCCATCATATGCCGAGTCCATCGGCCTTGGTACCTTTCTTCCATTGTTTTTAGGTCCTGGTGAAATCGTACCCTTGTTTGCCGCTATAAGGACCAAGATTGTCTGGAAATTGATCAGGATTACTGCGAAGATAGTGCACTTATATATCCTATGTTTTTAAAGTTCTCCAGCATGTCATTTCAATTTCAGAGTAACTACTTGACTTCTGATTTCCGAGAAAATTTTTAGTCCACGCAGTTCGTTCCAAATTGTTCATTGAACTTGAGAAATCAGTATTTCTTACTAATATTCTTATTTGTGGGCTATCAAAAACTCCCGCTTTTATCTTTCCTATGCCCATTTTTATCTAGCGCTATAACAAATTGTTTCATAAGGCAAGGGGGGCAATATAGATTTATCTCTTGAAACCAAATGTAGTAACGGTCTTCTAGCAGATTTTTTTTGTTCTTTCCATTGCATAGGCACTCCGAACCTCATATGGGTACATTGACCACTGATACATTTTACAAACAATTTGGGTTATCCATGGCTTGTATTCACCCACAATTTTATTCTTAAAGTAAACAAAATAAGCACTTTTTATGAAATCTGTTGCAGGTTTTCTGAAATTTTTCATCACAAATGTAAAAAAACACATTTGAATCATAGAGACAACTGCTTCGCGATGAAGTCATGATATAAAATTCAATTTATTTATAGAAATCTATCGATAAAATAGCAAATCATGCTCACGGAATTACTCATTACAGCGAATATTTAAAACTGACCATTAATCAAAAATGAGATGTAAGAAAAATAAATCAAAAATATTTGTAATGTTGCCAGTGCACACCTAATACAAAAACCCCTAACGACATTACGGCACCAAAAATTTTTCTTTGATCTGTTGACCTGTGTAATCAAATATTAAATTTGTGTATTTTCGATGTTTGTGAAATTCTGGGCTACATTGTTACTACCTCTCCAGCACCACTCCTGAATCCCCTTAATTAACGTACGGGACAAACGACTGAGAGTTTCTTCAAACAGTCTTAGGCAAAGAAAATGCCTCATAAAAAATTAAGGAGGTCGTCAAGCAACAAATCTTCCTATGGCTCATCTGTGTGGTAGTAAAAGTCAAAAGTAATTCGTTTCATTCCTTTTTACTCCAACTTTATTTTTTTTTGAGTTATGATGGTCTTCCAGCAAACAATCGTTCCAAAGGAAATTTATAATTTTAATAGAAATCTCTTAATGGGAGGGCTAAGTGCAAATGAATAAAATTCATGAGGAACAACTTTTCCTTAGACACCAAATCTATCAGACTTAAAATAAAAAATCCGTAAAAGAGCGCTTGTAATCCTGTCAATATCCGGTTAGTTTGCCGGTGTCTGAAAACGCAGACGTACTGGCCAAAATTTAATGGCAGGATCGAACGACCCAAATTACCATGATTACCTAAATTTCGATACGAAAACTTTTCAATTCAAATTCACACTCGCTCGAGTCCGGCCTGAATTCTTATGAAGTGACTGACCTCTGTTACTTTTTGTACATATTCTTTAATATCTTAGGTATTGACTTAAGTAATAGAAAAAAAAATCTATTTATATTTCTGACCGTGGTTTTGTGGGATGGGTATGCTATGTGTAAAGCATCCACCACTTGTTTGTTTTATTAATTTATTTAATAATTATTTCAATTGTTTCCCAACTTTACAAATTTGCTGGTATAAAGCGTCACGCCTGCAGTTTTAAAACCGCCCACTTCTTACTAATATTATATATGTTAGCTTGTGTCGTTAAGAGCCTAATAAAATTTGACTCAATAGCTTCCCTAATGTATTGCTTCTAGTTTTTCGTTTATATGAAAGCTGCCATGAAACTTTTTAAGGAGTTGCCTAATTTTAAAAATCTGCCCACTTTATACTTAATATTTTGCTGAGCCATTAATGTGTGTGGGAAACTTAAGTTAATTTTCTTAAATAACTTAGTAAATCATTTTAAAAGTTTTTGCTTTGATGGAAGGTGTCACGCCTTGTTGTGAAGGAAATCACGCAATTTGAGAATTCAGCTCGTAGGAGCTTTAGTTGCTATAATATCTTATTTTAAATGTTTTATTCGTTATGGCGGTAGGCGTGCTTTTCAACCGATTTCACCCTTTTTCTTTGTGTTACAAACGATATGACAATATGAATATAACTTGTGTAGGGTACAAAATGATAATGAAACTTGAATAGCTCAAATAGTGGCATTTTTTGATATGTGCAACAAATACACTGGTAGACAAAAAAAGTAAGAGTATTCTGTGAAAATTTTCATAGGTGACAGTCCGTAACTGATATACCTTTTGCTTTAACAGCTGCTTATTTTTGAGCTACATATATCAAATAAATCAAATCTATGAATTAATTGAAATTTGTGTTTACATTTTGAGAAAATTGTACTCAAAGTTTACCTTTGCTGTATTCGGTAATATGGAAATGCCACCAACACAATAAGTGGCCTCAATATTTGCACATGTTGCACGATATTTACGCAACGCGGATTTATTTGTTGATCAACTTAATTGTGCTTTGACATACAAATTGTGTAAGTGCTTTAATTACAGTGCTTGTACTATATATATTTTGTATTATGTTTTCATTTGAAATTCGAAATCATTGATATTGATTTGGTTTAGCTTGAGCATTTGCGTTTAAAACAAAATAGATTTTAAAACAGGAGTATGTAGATGTTGTACATGTCATTTTGGAAATAGTCAAATACGTTGTTTTGGTGACATATAAAATTTTTCTCATATGTAAGTGTTTCATGGTAACCTTGAAAGTTATGTTGTGCACTTTTTTATACACGCAAAAAGCCTAAAGACCCTCAAATTTTTCAATTTCTCAATTAATTTCTCCGATTCTCTAGTTCTCTTGAGCCTTTATGTTCAGAAAGTTGTTATCTTTTTTAAAGAAAAATATTACGTATGGAATCCTACGGATTCCATTCTTACTGTTAGATATTTTTGCCAGATTATCAGTCCAGTGAACCGAATTTGGTGCACTTATAATTATGACAGCAAAATGACTTTGACTGATCCTCATTATGTTTTTCTAATACTCTACACAGAAGGTATATTCACTTTATCATTCCATTTCTAACGCATCGAAGGGGGCATGGCAGATATAGAAAAGTATATGATATTATTTATCAGCGCCGCCACATAGTTGGCATACAAACTTCAAACAAGCTTCTAAGAATTGAAAATGGGCTAAACCACGCCTACCGCCCATGCAAGTGAAACATTAAAAACGCTGTATTGAGAGAGTTACCGAATTTCTTAAAAATACTAGGATCAACTTAGATAAGCTATGGAAAAAAAGTTGACGAATTTCGACAATTGGGTGTGGCACTTCTAATGCAAGGAAATGAATGAATGAAATTTCAGAATGCTAGACTGAGTGAATTATTTAAGGCAATGGAACCAAATTTCAAACAGTAAGAACTATCCGGAAAAGTTCTGAACAAGAACTTGGTGGCGTGGGTGGTGTAGGATATTTAATTTTTGGCGAGGCCACAGGCAATACCTTTACAAATTTTAATTTTTTAGTCATATCTGAAAGCAATTTCAATACCGCCTGATCAAGTTTTGTAAACTTGTTGTCTCTGACAAACATGATGGGGTCATGAATTTTGTTGGGTAACGGCTTGGTCATTTTCGAAGTACTTTCAAAACCTTCAAAATTGTGCCATCAAATAACAATTTTGAAATATTTAAGATTAACTAATGGTCAAATGGCTATTTTGGTTGTGTTTAGGATTATATACAAAATTAGAAAAAATTTCAACTTTTAGTAATAAAAATAACCAGATGTTTATCCAGGCAGCACTTGTCTAACATGGGTGATATCACCGATCTAATCTGTCAATCGTGCCTTGAGGATGACGACACTGTAAAGAGCACTATTTCTGTAGTTATCCGGCTTTCGCAAGATGCAGCAGAAGGTTTTTGGTTAGCGATGTCTTGGGAATGAGTTCTGCTTATTTTCATCTTCTTTCAACGACTCTGAAAGATGAAGAAACAAAGAAGTTTGAAGAAGAGTAACTTCTACTCTATATCCTTTATTTACCGTTCTATCTTCTTTTCAATTTCTTTTCACTTCCGATTCCTCTATCGGCTGTGGACTGAGTGTTATGAAAATATCTCTTTTCAGCCCTTCCACAACTTAAAACATAAAAAATAATTGTCCAACTAGTAGGCTATTTAATGTCCTACATATAACCTCAAATATAGCCTAACAGGCCAGATTCAAATGCTGCTGTAAACTAATTAGGAAATGATTAGCCATAAAACAAAACATTGCGAACCTGAAGTTTCTTCGATGTCCTGGAACTGTTCGAAGAGATTCTTTAATATGAATTTTGTTCGAAAGTTGGATACTTTGCAGGTTTTGTGTTACATATGCTTTCAAATCAATCAATTTTTATCATCAAAGATTTTCATAACCAAATAATTTTCTAATTTAAAAAGATTCCTTTCAGATAAACCTTCACCGAAACGTTACTTGATTTAACGACTTAAAGAACTGCAGCGTCATATTGTAACCTTTACAAATGGTATATGTGCCATGTTTATTTATCATGAATATTATTAAAGAAAAAACAAAACATTGGCGGTACTTGCCCCACACATTTCGTATATCGAACAAATGTTGCAAATGCAAGGACAATGACAATGCATTTCAAGTGCTATGCACATCTGGCGGTAAACCAAAGACATAAAATCCCATTAATCTCAATTTTTGACACTGCTCGTTCGTACTTGTGCTCGTACTTTACGGCAATGGATTTAGTTTTGTCAATGTTGCACATTTTGCTTCGTTGGTTCTGAAGTTTTAAGATACCTCAGTGGACTTAGTGATTTTGGTTAGTTTTTCTTTTTTTGTTTGAATCGAACCAATGGCTTCCATTGAGAGCACACAATTTATTAGATATACTTTAACACAGGCGCGGATCCAGGGGCGAATTTTGAGGAGGTGGTGGGTAAATTGATTACATTAAATGTATGTCAAACAAAGTTTACTCTAGATATATACAAGCAATGAATATTGTTTTTTATACCAGAATAAATTAAAATCGAGTAAAAAGTTTGATTGGCTTTTATTTAAAATGAAAATATGTTAGTCACCAATAAGGTTAGCGCTCTCTAGCGATTTTTGAACCAAACAGCGCGCGGTACTTTCAACGGTGTGCGAAAGAATTCATTAATTTGGGATACTTACTAATTTCCAACCATTCGAAAATTAAGTTTTTTAAACGTAATTTGATGAGGATTTCAGTGATATTTTTTTAATCGCGTATCAAATGATGTTGACTCCATAAATCAACTTTAAACGATTAATTTGTTATAAAAATATTAATTTTCATGTAATGCCTTGGACAAAAATTAAACAAAAAAGCTGATCTTTTTAACTTTAAAGCGATTTAAAGAAATTATTTTTTTTGTTAAGAATTACCAGAGATAAGACGATTTCAATATGACCATAAAACGTTCAAACTACGCAACTCGATATCTTCGATAACAAAAGAACTCCCGATACACGTGTTCACTCATAAAATGCCTAGAATATTTAAAAAAAATATTTGAAGCGATTTAAAAATCGGTCTGTCAGAAAGCGTTTGGTTGGCAAAACAACGTAAATCGCAAAGGATGAAAAAAGAGTCGGCTGTTAATCCTAACCTAACTATACATTTATTATGCTAGCCAGGGTTGCCAAGCGCCCGCTTTTGAAGCAGCCAAGCAGTTGACCACGTGATCCGCAGTGGAGTAAGTTCGCGTGTGTTCCACGCGGTCCGCGTTTTCATTGGATATAAGAAATCTCATTTTACTAGGGTTTTTGGTCTTTATTATTTTTTATTCAATACAATAATTGGAGATAGTAAATATCTGAGTTTCCTAAAAAATAATTGGAAATAATAAATATCTGATTTGGCTATGGTTTACGGTATGTGAAAGTGAGGGCCATTAAATTTTTTGTAGTTAAAACAAACGAATATTTAAAAAAGTTTCATCAACTTTTTCCTGCTCCGCGTTTTGGTGAAAAATATCTGGTCACGTTCAGTCCAGTAGCGGATCTAGGGGGGGGGGGGGAGGGGGACGAAAAGTGCAAGCGCCCTGGGCGCCAAATCTGAGGGGCGCAAAATGTTTCGAAAATTTATATTTTCATATTCAGCAGCGCTACGCATGTAAACACTCCCTATATATACACAGATGACCTATGCTGCAACGTTCAGCGGTTGCCAACATTAAAACCAACCAACCAACATTTCCTATATAATTTTAAGGCCGGGTTCACAGTGGGAGCTAAGATTGGCGAGAAGCGAATCTAGTCAATGCTATAAGATGCTAGTTCTGTGCAGAGTGGAAGCGTTTAGCAAAGCGAGTTGCGATCTTCATGTGGACAGCCTTTCGATCGAAATTTCTACTCGCTTTGCTAGCTTGAGAGTGCTAAATGAGCGCTTCGGATTTTCCTTCGACTTCAAAGAGTATCTCGATGACGATAAAGAAATTTTGGATCGAAAACTATTGGGAGTTAACGAAAAATGCGGATCATTAGCCGAAATTTATTTCAATGATTTGAATGGGAAGGAATTGTTTGACGATATCAAAGATGTAATTTTTCTCCTGAAAAGAGCCAATAAAAAGGGAGAATCTCTTGATCTCACTTCAAAAGGAATATTACTATATATTTCATCGTTGGGATTAGAGGCGTACAAAACACTTGTGATGGCTTTGAAAATTTTCTTGACTCTACCATTGTCTGTGGCTTCGTGTGAGCGATCATTCAGTAAACTGAAATTAATAAAATCTTATCTCCGCACGACCATGACCCAAGACAGGCTTTCAAATTTAGCTATACTTTCCATCGAAAATGAAGAAGCAGCATCACTCGACTACAATGATATAATTGCTCAATTTGCGGCAACCAAGGCCAGAAAAGTTGTATTTCAGAAGTAATATTTCATTTTAATACAAAAACACGAAATAAAAATTTTTTTTACATTGCATGTAACGAAATAATTATAATAACATACAAATCTTCATACATATGAGCATTAGATAATTACTAACCTTTAAGCACCCAAAATACTTTGAATATTATGCATATAAAAAACAATTTCTCACGTTCATACGGCAGAGGGGAAGGGAGGCGGAAATTTTTCGTTTTGGCCCGGGTGCCAGCAACCCTAGATCCGCCACTGGTTCAGTCAATTGCATGTCAAAGCCGAGAGCTTTGTAGGAATGGAAAAATTTTGGAAAAAGCCGTTAATTGGATGATTTTTGTTAGTTAAAAAAAGATGATAAAGATTGTTAAATTAACTATTTTAATACCAAACATAAAAATATTTTTCACCAAAAATAAAAAGATTTAACTTTTTACCGTTTTAGGGAAAAATTATTTTATTTTGGGAAGGCCGATAACTTCTTGTTTTTCAACAGCTTGACAATCTTGGCTTTAAGTATGCGCAAGCATTTAGTCACAGCCCAATTTATCAGTTCTAACGTTTCTGACTTCTGACTTTTAACTTCGTGTGAAAAAAGTTAAAAAAACTGAAAAATTTCGAGTGTATCGTTGAGGCGTTTCCCACATTCTCCCGTTCCCCGTAGATCCGCCCTTGATTGTAGTCCCCATCTTTTGCTAAAATCCTTTTTTCAAGCTTAGAAAACTACAATCTCTTTAATCGATGTTACCTTTTTCAGTTGGGTCTTGGAGCTAATATAGCTTCTAAATATTTATTTTTCTTTGAAAATGCAATTGCCGGTACCACTCTTGACTTGTATCGGAAAATCTTGACTGTTTGTGATTAGTAGCATCAAAACTGCAAGTTATTTTGCAAGTTCCATGCCTTTTAACAAGAAAGATTCGGCAAAGTCGTTAAAGCGACGACGAAAAATTTTAAGTTTCATGTAGTCTAGCAACCTTAGGAAACTTAGTTCTTTTAATGCAAATCGATCAGTATTTATCTGCAAAGCATAAAAAGGTCAGCAAAACATAGAAATCTGACTATTTACCAAATCAAATACCATAGTAATGTATAAGTTAAATGAATTTAAACGAAGTTAACTTCTTCAAAGCCAAAGTTGTTTGTGCATACGATTTCACCCAACTTTACAAATGAAATTAAAACCTATTTGTTAACATACAAACATGTACGGACATGTTTACAGACAAACTAACACTCTATCACAGGATATAGTACAAGCATTTACACAAGTGCACATAACAGTGTTTGCAAAAGCGATTACAGACAATTTACATCACATCAACAGTTACGACTACACGACTACTACGGAGCGTTGAGGCTTTAAACTTAAAAAAAAAAAAAAAAAATACCAACATTATATTCAATAAAAAATTGTGAAAATTTACAAGGACAATGGGGGGCGAAATTTAGGTTCCGCAATTAAAAACTTTATGTTTGGCCGCAACTTTAAGAATTACAGGTAGATAACATGAATTTGTTACCTCAACTTCTCACAAAGAACGGCAAACTTTTGCTGTAAAAAATATCATTTTACCTTTCATGGCATAAACTGAAGCGAAGAAATTTGACGTATCGTCTGCTGCTTTGCTCTTATTTCAATTTAACTTCCTGCCACACAATACGTGAAGTTGCAACAGTGCATTTCCGTTCGATTTGCTTCATCGCAGTGTCAGCTACAACGATAACATGACCGCCGGAAGCTACAATAATTTTCAAGTGCAATTTTTTTTTTACTTTCTTTCCTGGGCGTTGCTATGATATCATGAATTCGCATGGAAACAACGCGCTGTCAACTTTCAGCCACTATTGGTTTAGTAGCTGTAGCTGGGGTGGGAAAAAAACCTATCTACCGAGCCCAAAATGTGACTTCGCTCTCTTATCGGCGGTAAAGTTTATATATGTAGGTACCCCAACAGGTTAAATGCTCGTATTGTGTGTGTCCTTTGAAAGGAAAATTCAATTTTGAAAAGCATAGTCGACAATCCAACATATGTGACTTAAAATAGTGCCCTTAAGATGTTTCATTCGATGAGGTTCTGTGATTCAACAAAGAAAAATCGACGTTTGTGACTTTGAAGTTTCAAAAAAATTGAAGAGATTTTGTCAGGTTCAAAAGGATGAGCTTGTGCTGTGCATGTGCCATAACTTTAAAAGTTAAATACCAAGGATACAAGTATGAAAATTGAGATTAGAGAAAACAGATGGCGCACCAACGCAGCATGTAAAGGGTGTTTTTTTTAGAGGTATAGAGCTTCGAATTGAAATAAAACACAAGAAAATCGTTTTAATGTCCATCAATTTGGCTTTATTGGAAGGATAATTTTATGCCATTAATGTTTAAATATGATTTCGGGCATGTGGCCGCCGCGGCTGGCTCGAATAAAGCCAATTCTACAGGTCCAATTTTGAACCACTTTTTCGAGCATATGGGGCCGTATGTCGGCAATAACGCCACGAATGTTGGCTTCCAAGTCCCCTAACGTTTCTGGTTTGTTGGCGTAGACGAGCGACTTCACATATCCCCAAAGAAAATAATCCAATGGTGTCAAATCACACGATCTTGGTGGCCAATTGACAGGTCCATGCCGCGAAATTATGCGCTCATCGAATGTTTCCTTCAATAAATCGATTGTGACGTGCGCTGTGTGGCATGTAGCGCCGTCTTGTTGGAACCACAACTCATCCACATTCATGCCATCCAATTCGGGAACAAAATAGTCGGTTATCATGGCTCTATACCGGTCTCCATTAACGGTAACTGACTCTCCAGCATTATTTCGGAAGAAGTATGGCGCAATGACTCCACCAGCCCATAGAGCACACCAAACAGTCAGTTTTTGTGGATGTAATGGCGTCTCAAGGGTCTCATGTGGATTCTCTTTACTCCAAATGCGGCAATTTTGCTTGTTGACGTAGCCATTCAACCAAAAATGAGCCTCATCACTGAACAAAATTTTGCGATGAAAATCAGCATCGAGATCAATCTCATTTTCGGCCCATACACCAAAATCACGACGCATTGCATGGTCTCGCGGCTTTAATTCTTGCACAAGCTGGATCTTGTAAGGTCGCAAGCCAAGATCTTTGCGCAAAATCTTCCATAAAGTTGATGGACAAAGCTCCAATTGCTGTGCACGGTGGCGAATCGATTCATTCGGGTCCTCTTCAACATTTTGCTCTACAGCTGCAATTGTTTCTTCGGTGCGCACTGTTCGACGTCTCTGCGGATGCGTATTATCACATAAAGTAAACGTAGTGCGAAAACGATCCATGGTTAACCGAATTAATTGCTCTGATGGACGATTATGTCGACCATAAAATGGACGGAGCTTGCGGTAAACTTCGCGAACTGAACCACTATTTTCGAAATAAATTTGCACGATTTGCAAGCGTTGTTCTTTTGTCAACCTGTTCATGATCAAATGGCAAACCAAACTGAACATAAATGACATTAGAGTTACCAGATTTGACCATAAAATGCCAGTTTTATCTCTATTCGAAAAACAAACCTCTAAAAAAAACACCCTGTAGTATAAAGATTTGACATATTGTGCTACTTTTGTCGTATCGCTACTGGGGATGAAAAGTTAATTTATTTTGAGAATGCCATCCATATCGACTACAAACCGAATCGATTTGGCATGAAGATCGAATCAAATGTGTTTGGTGGGGCCATAAAGGTATGTTCTATCATGAGCTGTTAGAGCCCGTAATGTGTTGCGAAAACAATGTGATACGCCATTGAGTAGATTGTATTGTAAAATGCAATGGATGGCTTTGGCTCTCGAATCGCATCTTTTTACAGAGTAGGGTCTCTGGTGAGACGGTTAATAACAAATACTACCAAGAACAGTTGATTGATTTGAACCGTTTGTTGCTCAAAAACCACAAGAATATCAAAAACAAATGCAACCTGGAGCACTCGGTTGGGAAGCCTTGCCCCATACGGTTTCCTCGCCAGACTTCGCCCCTTCTGATTACCACTTGTTTGCATCGATGTGTCAAGCACTTATCGAACGCATTGGCTCTATAAAGGGTTCCTAGTAGAAGGGGAAGATTTTTATTGGTGAGGTATCCATGAAGCAGTGGAGCGTACTTTGAATAAACCACTTTTTATAATTCCTCCAAATTAAAAATTTTAAGAAAAACTTTACCTCTAACGTGGTGGGACGAAAATTCCCAACGGATTCTTAAATCACGAATAGAAGCAAACTTATCGTTACTTCGGTTCGCAACATTATCGAAGCGGAACGCATATGTAATCATGTGAAAAGTTTCTTCGGACAATAAATATGAGACCGATCTTGGCATTTGGAGATAACAAATGGAGTTTGTCCACACCAGCTCAAGCAAGGGGTTCCCATTTCGATGAAAGTCACAGGCACTGCCTCGTCTTCAAAAACGAGCAATGATAAAAATTACCGTTAATTAAAAATACAGCGATGCACGCGTAGTATTTTTCATTATTGAACGTTGAATTTCAATATAAAATTCGACGATTTTCGTTCGTTGCTTAGTGGTAAGTCTTACCATTTCGAATTTCCGAAAACTTCGTTACACAAATCAAAAATGTTCATAAATCAAAAAAAAAAAAAATAGTTAAAGAAGCTAGAGGCTATTTAAATCCCTACGTTATTTTGCGCAACCCTGTACTTAATAAAATGATAATTCATTGAATTGGCATGTTTTACATTTTACTTTCGAGTAAAATTCATGTGAATTCATTCAAAAATCCATTTGATGTGAGAACTTGGGTCAAGCAAATATTTTAAGAATTTTCGAAACATAAAGTCAACACATTTTTTTAATTAATATGGTTTTGAAATTACAAGCAAGACAATTATTTCTATTGAAAAACTGTCTGTAATTTTATAAATAATATATATTGAACTTTTTTTTTGTAAAATAATAAGAAAAAAATGTAACTAACCTGATGTAAATGCGATTTAATAATCAGTTTTAAAAACCATTCATTCTACGTACTTTTTACTGATTATTTTTCCACACACACAGTGTCAAGAGTCCTTTAGTCAACTTGTCTGCATTATGGAACTGCTGAAATTTAAAGAAGACTCTGTTACGTTTGCCCTTGGTGAAATTTTTTTTTGTTTAAATTCTTCTTTTTAATATACACTCAAAGAAAAAACGCTTTAAATTATTGAGTTTTACTTTAGTTATCAAAGTTCAATAGTTAAGTGGTGCCCAACGTACTTTTCTTATCTATTTCACAAAATACTTAAAAAAGAAAATGTGGACTTTACTCTCTTGTGTCCTTTGCCATCTCACGGCCTTCAGAAAACTCTTCTAACGTGCACGATCAGTAGCGAGTCGAGTGTCTTCAACTCTCTGCAATATTTCCAGTTTCACATGTTTCCTGCTCTATCGAACGTTTCAACGGTGATTTAGGATGCCCGGGGACTTCACTAGGAGATTTTTGTACGTGTGTCCAATCCATTTACATTTTCACCCTCTTCTTTGGATTAAAATCGGATCTTGCCGGCAGTTATGCTTTTTAGTTGTTTGGCTTCAAGTTTTAGATGCTGCCCATCCCAGCTTTGAAATACTCTGGCATCGGTAAAACTTACAGTATGCCATAAAAAATCTCGAACAAATTTTAATATATATTTTTTTATATGTCCAAAGGAAAATTTAATTTCTCACACTTTTCACATCGAAACACGCCCACAACACACTTTTGTCAACTGACTAGAAGACTACTTAAAAATGTGTCCTTGTTTTTATTATCTGACCAGAGATGAAAAGCAAACATACGAAAAATGTGTGATATTGATATGGACAAGCAAAGATGCTGAGGCTTTTGAGAATGTTGACGCTGCCACAATGCTGTCGTTGGCGTTGATATTGATGTTGTTTTTGTTTTTTTTTATTTTGCTGCTTTGGGGCAAATGTAACTAACGCCTTCTGACGAATTTTGAAACGACTTTCGAATTCCTAACATTTTTAAGTTTATTGGAATTTTAGATATATAAAATATTTTTATCTCAAATGTTACTTAAATAATAAAACGTGTTTATTTGTGTGTGTTGGTGAAAACTTTTGTATAGCAATTTTATGACTTGCTAACCATCCTAAAAAGTCATTTAACTGCGCTATGTGTATGTGTGCGCGTGTGTTTTAGCTTTTATTGATGTGAAACAATTATTTCTGAGCTCATGGCAATCGGATTGACACAATGTGTTTATAGGTTATTTACTCTCGGACCATGCAACAAAGGAGTCTTCAATGTGCACAGTCTCTCGATCTTGAAATATTTTTGTTTTTTAAAAGTTCCATTAGACTTTATTGAAGCAAATCAATATTGTTTCGTTAGAGCTTTACAAATTTTATTGCAGAATATTTGTTACTCGTACTGTAATGGCTACTCTTTATGTGGATTTTGTGCTAAAAACCAAAAAAGGGGATAGTGCTTGCAGCAAGTATGCGCTTTGTATTTGAGACTCCCACCTTCAGCAACACTAGAAAGAAATGTGATGTGTGAAATTTTACGGATTCTGGATTCTTTTCACATCCTCGATTATCTGCTGGAGTATAAGAACCAGATGAAGCATTTTCACGTTGCATGAGTCTTGGGTGTAGTGTTTACAACTCATGTCTTATCATATTCTCGAAGCTTTGCTGTCACTCTTCTTATGATTATCTTTAGAGCTCCAGACAAAGATTTTTGACAATAGGACCAGCCTATACTTTAGTTAATTTCCTGTACCATATACCTGACCTTACCTTACCTGATCTTACGTTATCTTGCCTTGTCTTACCTTACCTTGCGATGAGCTTTAAATGAAACAAAAAAAGTAAACATTCCAAAATTGGTAAATTAATCGATTAATAGCAAAAACGGAGCCAAATGACCTTAATCCAAGTTCAAATCGCATGTGCAAACAGTTGGGGAATTGTCACGCTTAGTTTTCATATTTTGCAATTTAGAACATATCATCAGTAATGGCATTTTCGGTACATTTGTACTTTTTTCGGTGCATTTGCGTCCAAAAAAATCGTCGTCAGTACATTCAAGAAGTTTTTAGTACATTCGGTACATTTGCCGCATTTTTAGTACAATTGGCGAATTCTCATCACATTTTCAGTACATTTTCGGTACATTCATTTTATAATAATTCCATTTTTTTTTAGTAAATGAAAATAATCGCAATCTGCAGATTAATAATATAATAAGCTTTTTTTTAGTACCCAAAAAAATATTGTTAATCAGAAAGTGATTTTGTAATTTAATGTGAAGTATATCTCAATCTGCTACGGTTTTTGAGATGGCAGAAGTGAGGCTTTTTTTGTGGTTTATGCGAGCAGAAAAATATTTCTAATTGTTATTTTTTGGAGCTAACTGTTCAATAATTTTTGTGTGTCAAAAACAAAATCTCTTTTTTCTGTGTTTTTATCTTTGTTATTGTGACTCCCTTGCTATTATACATTTTCTAGGGCATCAGTAGGACCTTTTTTTTAAATTAAGGACTGTCCCAGAAAAAACTTGCGCTTTTCATATTTTGTATTATACTCTACCTGGTAATCTTATAGGTCTAAAAAGACACCATATTTATTCTATATAAAGTGACGTTTAATATGATGTATAACACTTGAAGATAGCACTTTTAACGACAAAGATATCTAACAAGCATCAAAAAGTCCGCAAACTGATTTTGTCCACATACCTGCAAAATTCAGAATTAAAATATTCAGCTATAGCAAAAATAATTGGTGCACCTGTTTCACGAAAAAAAGGTTCAGGCAGAAAACCAGAATTTTCTAACCCAAAGGTAGCGACGAAGGTGAAGCGCCTTTTTAAGCAAAATCACAACACCTCAGTGCGAGATATGCCGGCTAGAGCAGATATATCAAAATCTACTGTGCAAAAGATAAAGGAGAAAAGTAAGTTAAAGACATAAAGACTTCAAAAAGTACCAGACCGTTCTGATGAAAAGCAGTTAATGGCTCCGATGCGAGCCCGAAAATTGAATGAAAGGTACCTGACTTAATTTGATTGCTGTGTTATGGAAGACGAAACTTACGTTAAAGCAGATTTTAAGCAGCTACCTGGGCACGAATATTATGCATTACCAAAAAAGGGGCATGTGTCTAGTATATTTAAAGAAAAAAAAAATTTCGAAATTTCCGAAGCAATATACGGTTTGGCAGGCCATATGCACCTGTGGTCTCAGATGCAGATTTTTTGTTACACAAGGCACAATCAATTCCAAAGTTTATATAGACGAGTGCCTCGAACAACGTCTTCTACCATTTATTCATGCACATGAGGATACTGTGATGTTCTGGGCAGTTTTAGCAACCTCTCATTACTCTAAAGTTACGATGGAATGGTATGCAAGTAAAAAGATCAATTTTGTACGAAAAATTGCAAATCCGCCCAACTGCCCAGAGCTTCGCCCAACTGAAAGATATTGGGCTCTAATGAAATAAGATTTTCGAAGGAGTGGTAAGACTGCAAAAAATCCACAAGACTTCAGACTTAAGTGGAAAAAATCGTACCATATTGTCGATGAAACGACTGGACAAAATTTTTTACGAAAAAAGTAAAAGATTTTCATAAAAAAAAATTGTTACTTAGTTTTTAGATATTTATATTCTGAACACTAGCCATTATTAATAAAAAACAAAAAAAAAAAAAATTACTGGTTATTTTTTTATAACTAAAAAACAAAGCGTAAGTTTTTTCTGGGACATTCCTTAACTAGAAAAATTTCATACATTTTAGTAAAATTGGTTGTTGAGGACCAAAAAGTACATTCGGCCTTTAGAAAGTACATTCAAGCCAAATGCCATCACTGTGTAGCATATGTAATTATAAACACATCTGTACGCCTGGATAAATGACTGTCGGGCATGTTTCATTAAAGACATGAGTTTCACTTGTAAAACATCAAAGAACCAACAAACGAAACCCTTAAAAGTTGTCATTCTACGAACATTGTCATCAATTAGTTATAACAGAAGTATGCATAACAGGCATAGAATGACGCCCACCGCAAATAGTAGCGCCAAAAGCTTGGACATATGGCATGTAGTTTAAATGAAAAAAAGAAAAAGTTGTGATGAGATCCAAAAATGTTTTTACTTAGCTTTGGGGATTTTACCTATCAGCAACTCGCCTCAGTCATTAATTTTCCATACATCAATCATAGAACAAAACTCAAAAAGGAAATAATTCCAACATTTGAATGGTTTAAAACAGAGCAGCATGCAAGTTGGCACAGACTTTAATTGTTCACAGAAGTTTATTTACCTGAAGTTAGTACAAAGTGCTAAACGGAATATGAATACCTTAAATAGTGAAAGTCCAGAAGACATACCTTTGAGGCAGAGGAGTAATACTTAGGCCGCTTATTTATTGTATGTGCCACCCCTACGGCTTTGATAATTGTCCAAAGTGTTTTCTATCCGCGGAGACTTCAAGTGCACCTAGTGATCACTTTAAAAGTCCTCTTTAGAAAGATTTGGAAGATCATTTTCTGAGGCGTAAAAGACTAGAACGACCATAAAATTTTTTGGAATCTTGCTAGTTGTACGACTTACTCGTACGGCTTTAACGCTTTTCGATAGTCTTACTGCGCCGATTCAGATTTGCCGGTCTAGGGCACGGGCGAGCCTGGAGGAGTGCAATACTTGCATAAGTTCCAAACCCATGGTGACGATAGGGAAGTTTTTCGCTAAAGGTGCGTTAGAGGGCTCTAAGGACACCCGGAGGCTTCAAATCCGAACGAAGCGTTACCAACTCAAGCAGAGGATAGTTACATACGGTGGAGTACTTCAAATCAACAAAAGGCAGTTTTCGAGAGCAGCTGAAGGTTTCCGAAGAAGCCCGAAAGTTTCAAAACTAAAACGAAGCAAAGCAAAGTCTCTGAAATAAATAAATATTTTGTAAAGTGTTTCCGATTGTTAAGAACGCCTGGACATGCGGCGAGTTATAATCCGGCACAGAATTTCCTTACAACGTGGAAACGTGAACTCTAGCTCAGGTTTAAAATGAAATAAAACATAATAATGACAAAAGAGCTTATATCTCTGATAATAGAGCTTTCATCCAAGTAATCGGCACATATTTCTCCTAGTAAAGTAAACTGTAGTCAAGAAAATGAGAGAAACTTGAAGAAGATCTGATGGTACTAACGTGAACACGGGATGTATTCTTTAGGTTGGAAGAATAACTTAAAATGCATATGTGGTGGGTGGCTCATTTCATATTTTTTTCGAACAAATAAATGATTATACATTCGGTCCATCGACATATACAGCGCCTATAATCTTAAAATTTACAATCTGAGAATGTCATTTACCTAATTCTGACAGTGCAGTCTCAACAAGACAGAATTATTAGCTTGATGCATCTCAAGCATTTGGTTCTATCATGGCAGCTCTGGATTAGCATCACAGCGATCTTGGTCATATTCGCAAAACCACTATGTGCACAGATCAAGTCTAGGCACCACTTTGAGATAAATAGTTTCTAAAGGTACTTTTTTATTCGAAACACTGAACCAGGCACATTTTAGAAACCATTAAACTCCTAGAATGATCTTGTGCCTACACAGATTTTCAATTAGAATGACATGCCTGTCAAGTATGAATATAAAATGCAACTTACAGCTTCAAAATTGCACTATCATTATGAACTACATGACTTTCAAAGTACAGCAGCAAGGTTTTCACACTGGCATCAAAATCAGCTTGTTTTTTTTTGTTATAGCAGCCACAAAATTTCAAACAAACAGAAGTCAGCTAATGTCAAAGGAAAGGGAGTTTGCTAATGTCAAACTAAATCAGCTACTGTGAAACAAGAGCTTCTTCCTGCTTATATCAAACATAGACTAATGCCAGCAACAACGCGATAATGCCAATGCGAAAGCTATTTTCAAAAACTCGATAAAAAATCGAGATAAATGAAAATTGAGCTGATTTTGATGGTAGTGTGAAACTTTTATAATATAAGCCCAAACTCGATATTGCCAGTGCGAAAGCTGACATTAAGAACTCATTACAAAATCAAGATAGACGAAAAAGAAGCTGATTTTGATAATAGTGAAAAATTTTGTATATAAATTTGATTTCGATACAGATCTTACTCTTACAACAAAAACAAGATTCAGCTTTCAGCATTAATGTATTTTTTAGCTGATACCAATACAGCTTCTTTTCATCAGACTATATGTAATATTTTTATTTTTATTACAATTGATATTTTATTTGAAACTCGATGCCACAGCACTCGCGGCGTGTTAAATGCATATGCTGGGAGTATGATTTATTCATGTAACATACTAATTGCTTTAAGTAACATGCTGCTTATGCCATATATGGTGGGTAGTCTGTTTTTTTTTACGCAACGTCAACGACTTTTGTTTCGTTGACGTTAATAGGCCTAAAAAACCGGAACTAAAAATAAAAAGTTTAATTATGTTGCTCTTCACATAACAAACATAAATAAGTTATGCTAAAAGTTATCTAACCCGTAAAAGTTCTTAAAAGCTTTTTATGCCTTTCGCTGCTTCTTAATAAATCTCTAACAACATAACAACAACTCAAATTACATTTGAGTGAATTTCCATTATGATTTCATTATTTATCATAGTCAAATTTTCCACTTTGGTACGAGTGGCAGCCAGTTTCAAAACCGACGCACTTAAGCCAAATGATGGTTCAGTATGCTACCACAGAATATTTAAATCCGCTAATATTGCTAACCCGATTTGAGAATGAGACTGAGTAGCTACCATTACTGATATACCCTAATTTATTCAGAAGAGGGAACGGACTGCTTTATATCATCTGTAATAAAAAATATTTATTTTTCAACATTACTACAGCTTATAGAATAGTTAAAAGATTGAACTGCTGACGCTTATATGTGCCACAAAATATCGAGAACAAATTAAAACATTCCGCTCTTAAAGTAACGCTGGATTTAAGTATTTTGTGTTGATGATTTATCATCACATAATCAAACACGTGATATGTTCCAATGCGTTGCAGTCAAAATTCTCAAAAGTACTGGAAATAATACGGGCAAACACTAAACAACCACGGGAGGTAGGGCTTGAACAAGTGGGCGTGGAACATCCTTCACGCCCAAAAATTTGTAAAACGCTTTGCCAGCAAAATTATTATATTATTATTAAAAACAATGATTGCGAGACAAAAAGTGGGCGAAAACTGGGAAAAAAGGCGTGACACTTCTCATGCATGCAAAAGTTTTTAAAACGCTGCTAGTAAAAAACAATTCATGCCTAATTTATAAGACTCAGTAGAGGATATTTTGCTGATACAAACAGGTACTAGCCAAAAAGTAAGTGGCGTAAGACAAGTGGGCGGAGGACCTTCCATATAAGTAAATATTTTAAAATACTATGTTAAGCAGATTATTGATGCATCACGTTTGATCAAACTCTGCACGTTAATATTTAAGACTTTAGAAGCAAATGCTAGACAAAAATTAGGCGGCAATAGATAAAAAGGCAGGGCAATTCACACCCAAAGGCGTGGCAAGTCACATACAGAAAATGATAACAAACTTGGTTCGGAAAATAGTGCATGACATCTCCCACACAGGTAGCAAGCTGATAAGGCTAAAAAACCTAACTTCAACATACCATGCGAGCAAGGCTGGAACGATTAGCTATTAATTAAATAAAATAAACCCAAAAAGGACTATTTGTTTCGAAATATAGCTCTGCCACGTCCCTCTCATAAAATAAGTACAACATTTCTAATAAGAAGTTCTTTCACGCTCGTTTCTATAGATAATGTACTTAAGTTTTTGCCAGGCCAGTGATAACATCCTTACCAGTTTATTGACATAAAGTTCTAACGTTTATGCATTTTACTGCCAATATTATAGTCTGTTACATTTATCCTTAACTCATCTTTAAAGCTTATGGAAAATAACTTTAGTTGGAATGTAGCCGTCGAACATTTGTTGTACCACACAACATACATTTTATTACCTCTTTCGTATTTGGTGTCATTAGCTTGAATTTATTTCATATCCTACGTAATTGCAACATAATATCACATAAGGACGAAAAAAGAAACTTCACATTATAAAAAAAACTTGTGCATTACGCAAAATCCTTTGAGTATCGTAAAATTGATGACACGATATTGTGAGGTTTTCTTTTTTTTTATTTTATGAGTATGAGAATTTTTTTGCAACATAAAAGGGTTTACTGCAAGCACATATTTGATACTTAAAGTTGTGCTGGAAATTTAAATGATATATACGTTTTTTATGCACGAAGTGTTGCTGTGATATCTGACCAATGTCTTATTTCTGGACATGCGAAGAGATTAGGAGTTCGCTGCTTTAAAATTTTTATTCTTTTCATGTAGATTATTATTTTCTGATAAATCATTACCCCTTTCGCGACGGAGTTTTATTTCGGATCCAGATCACATCTTGACATTTTTGTTTTTTAAATAAGAAAATGTTTGCATAAAAAACATGGCCTGCATACTTCAAAAGCCATGGAATCCTTTCGTTATCCTAGGGCATATTCTCCCAATAAAGGCTTGCGCTGGGATCATATATTCCAACAAGCTGCATAAACATAGAATTATAATAGTCCTTTGGTTTTCTTCTTAAATTTATTTGCATAAAACAGACAAATATTACATTAAGTAGCAACTGAAGCAGATATTTATTTGGGGTAAGGAGCAAAGTATTTATAGTACAATGCTTTATTGCATCCGGAGCAAACGTAAAAGGAAATGTTCTCGTTTCTATTTGCTGAGAAGTGCATCCGTATGCATCTCCGGCGGGAATCGCTTTTTATTGGTAAATTATCGCCTTTATTCAAAAGCTCTGTACGTGCATATTAAGGAGGCCGTTCCCCTGTGCAAAGAGTTTAATGCTTCTTGTGTTTCATTCCTTCTTCTATCCTAGACTCAGATAGTGGAACTATAACTTGTAAAAGTGGTTTTCTTTCACCACTTTTACGATTATCGGTTGATATCGTACATATATCGCTGCTTTCTAATTGTAGTCTAAAATGGCTAAGGTGCAGTCAAAATTCTTATTTGAGCCGTGCTTTTGTTTTCTATTTACAAAGGCAGTTTTGGAGACGATCCAGCGAGTCCATACAGCGAGTGTCAATTATGCCATCGCAGTTTTTTTTGGAACTGGTTTTTGATTTTTCTTTCTACACGATCCTCAAATTCTGGAGTTTTTTATTCAATTTTTCATGTATGTGCCAATCACAGGAAACGCAATGGATTTCAGCAATGCCATGGAATTGAAAAATCAATCGAATGCAACCTCCACATTCTTCTAACGAAAATCGTCATATATGTCCGCATTTATTTCGTCCTCGTCATATGATGCTATCGGATGCGCTAAAATCATCATCATCCATACATTCGGAAAGAAAGTCTGCCACTTCCTCCTCTGAGTAACCTTTCTTACATATATGAAAGAGCCAATATTGGGAACGATAAGTCCCACGCAAAACATAAACTGGGACATAATATTCCAAGATAGCAAAAATTGTATGCAACTCACCTCTACTGATATTTTATGATGGTAAAAAAACAAAATAAGCGTAAAAAATGGAAAAGTATAGCGATTTATTTTGTCCGATGCACAATGACGATTGCAGAACAGTTTTTTTTTGACACATTTTGGCTTTCCAAATCGACAAAATTTCTCAACAGATTTTAGCAAATCCAACTAATGGTACATATTTGTCAGAAATAAGTCATTTGTATATTTAATTTTGCTTAAAGAAAACACAAAACGTAAATTGGGACTCTTCAAATAGGAGTGTCCATTGGCAGTAAGAGTAGGACATAACTTTGAGAGTATCTAACACATATTGTCCTAGTAGTCGCGAAAGGGTTAACAAAAGTTTAATACTACAAACTGAAAAAAAACCTTTAGGCTCTTTTCTATTTGGCTAACAATGCCCCATATAAATTTTATTGGGAATACCAGTGATGTGTTTAGTAACTAAGTTGTGTGAGGATTATCGAATTATTTAGCTCATCGTTTAATGAATCGGTAGTAAGTTTTTCCTTTACTCCTCAATTATGCACATTAATCGCTTAAAGGAACGTTAAGCTGCAGTACTAAGGCTGTCATTAGAAATATCATACACAGACGGTGAAAAACTCTTCCTAACCACCCGTCTCTCTCCCTCACTTTAATAAATTTACAGATATTTGTTAAGTGAAGTAAATTATCAATAGCTTGAAAGTTAATAAAAGGGATACGTTTGCTGCTACGTTAAATATTGATATTACCGAAACACATGCAAAATGCAACAACAAAAAACAAAGCAAAGTAACAATAAACTCTGGATACAAAAATAAAAAAAATACAAATAATCAACAAAAAAAGTGGATGATTCCACCATCCATTTCAGGCAACATAAAACCAGTCAAATGGATAGAGCAAAATAAAAAATGAAACAGCGCGGCGCAACAAACGCAAACAAAGGATTCGTTGATACATAATAAAATCATAACGGAATTACAACAAAACAAACACAAATGTGAGCGTGTAAACGAAAGAATGTTTGCGGTGTCGATTTGATTACAACGCGACCACCGAACAGCCGAACAGCAACAACCAAATCAAAGCATTTCCAGCGTACAACATGACGTATGAGTGATTTTATTTGATTTCAGCAAATTTTTAATTTGAATTTCCAATTTTTTTGATCTGCAAAAGTTATTAAAAACAACAGGTCAAAAATTTAATTTTAAATTCGGAATTAATAAACTTTTGGAAGTGCTTACTTCAGTGATGAAAAATAATAGTGAAAAGAATTTTGCCTTGCTAGTGATTTCAATTGGAAAGACACTTCAACATTGAATGAAGTTTCATTTTTGTATGTATTTGTGTAGTTGCTATCTCTGTGTTTGTTCATATTTCATGCTATTAACACACACACACACACACACAGAAAAGTTTGTACCATAAGCCACAATATACACAAACATTTAATTCAAATTTAAGTCATTCAGTCTCCAATGTTAGCTGGCACGCCCGTTCGACCCTCTACATTTATAGTAATTCAGTTTCTTTTCGGCTGCTGTATGGAAAATTAATTGAACAGGAATTCAATTCAATTTCTTAACAAATGTGTTTTTATTTGAGCAAAATGTAGGTGGTAAATCAGCTACAGGCAGTTAGCATACACCCAGTAGGAAGTATCATGATTTTTTATCTATTAAAGACTAAGCACCAAAAGTGTGGTAAAATTGTAAAAAAAAACTAAATCGTCGGAGCCCCTTTTGGAATATTTTTCGTATGGAAATAGTGCCCACAAACTGTGGTCGCTTATTCGGAAGATCTATATATTTGGAACATTTTCTATTTAAAAATTTTATATTGGCCATAATATCATTGATTTTGGCGTAGATTTAAGTATTTCTGTTAAAACCAGTGATTATAGTCATCGTTCAGCAATGGCACTTATTACTTTTTTGCTTCCAAGGTTATTAATACTTTATGACAGCTTTTACAATTCTTTCATCAATCGATGACCTGATTTCCATTCGTATAATTTAAATATGTGTTTGTAATTTCACACTCTAATACAAATAAATGCAATTCAAAATGAAAACAAACCTCTGTGAAATAATTTACACCGAATAAATCTCTAATTTCGGCACTTAAAGAAAACTTCAACACGTCATGGATTTACATATGAACGATATTCTATGGTAACTAAATTGAATATACGAAGGTATATTCTACTAAGGTTAGCACATAAAAGAAATTGTCAGGTTGAATATGTGCATATTCTTGGCATATCTAATTACAATTTAATCCTTAAGTAAATTGGGTAGCTTTGGAGATATGTATATGGAACTTATTTTTGATCTAAAAGAAATTTTTTTTCTGGGCATTAGGAAAGTATCACTGGCGAGCTTTTATATTTTTAATTGTTTCGCTTTATTACGTAAACAACATTTACACAAGTGCAACATATTGGATATAGTGGAGCCCTTCCAAAGTCATTTTTGATTTTCTCAGACGACATTGATATGTTTAAAAAAAGGGCCGAGATAATGTGCGAACAATGAATGCTATTTTGCAACATGAAAGGAAAATGTGCGAACAGTGAGACAGTGAGGTAATGCAAATACCTCTTGCCGGTGTATATACACGTTTGTTTTTATTTTGGCGGTACTGTTTCAGTGCATTTACACATCATTTCTTTAATAAATTTTATCAATTCAATAAATATATCACGCTGCTGGCGAACAGTGAGACAGTAGAACTTCTTATATAATATCGCGTAAGCGCGCGGTGTTTTAAGAGTATCCAAAGTAAACCAATTTCGAGCATAAGCTTGATATTGTCTAAAGATATGTTAAATCAAAGCAATAGTGTCTGACTGTTCGCACCTGTGACTATGCCAATTCAATATAAAGGATGTTTTTTTTTTAGACTGTCGTAGTTTCGAATTCAATTAAAGCACAAAAAAATGTACAAATGAACTAAATTTTAGTTTTAATCGCTACAAAATTTCAAGCCATTTAACATTTGAGTACGATTTCGTACAAATGAGTACCACAACTTTGCAAAATCTGAAGTGTGGAGGTAAAACTTTCAATCAATTGAATACTCATATTCATGGGGCTATGTGGTCTTTTAAAGACTGTAGCCAAAAACTACAGACGTTGCCACAAATAATAATCCAATGGTGTCAATTTATGCGATCCTAATGGTCATTGGTTTTTTAATGGCGAACAATGAGACAGTTGGATTTTATCTATAACCAAGCTTATAACCATCAAATTAAAAGTGTCTCACTGTTCGCTCCTGTGGCTATGCTAATTGAATATTTCATTATTTAATATTTTCGATTAATAATGCCTAACATTTTCCAATACAATTTACTTATTACATTATGAAGCTGATATATTTTCTAGTTAGTTCTGATAAAAACAATAAAAAATGAATTTGCACAACGCATCAATTTTCAGGTTTATAAAAGATACAAATGGACCCATACTTTAGTAGAACTCACCCATAGCCAATTGACACCAACTTCATAACATTTATTTTGTTTTAAATTTAATTTAATATTTTTGTTATTCCTTTAAAATTCGTTTCGGCTGGTTGACTGCACAAAAACCAATTTTTGCCAAAAATGTTATGAATTTCGTGCACAATTTGGATGTGCAGTGCATTTTCCCGCCGTTTGTTACTTAGCAGAAAAATGAGTTAATTATAGCTGGCTACTTCATGTAGAGATTTTGTAGTTAAGCGCATCACGTGCGTAATAGGTTTTATAATGAATTTCTCTGTTTTTTATTTTTGTTTTTGGAAACACCAAATAATCTAAACTTCTCTTTTCAAAATCTGACATAATCATACGAGTACTTATTGTGTTTTGGGAATAAATAAAAATTCAAATTTATTGCATTATTTTTGTTGATCTAATAAGGTACCTACTTACGCTGTGGTGTCGCAACTGCCAAAAATTTCCATATTTATCATGGAAATAGAGAAAATATCAAATATTTTGCGCATAGATTTTGTTGTTTTAGTCAAAATTTTATCCTAAAATAAAACCACAAAATATGTAGATTTGCCCAGTAGCCAGCATGTTGGCTAAAGTTGGTCCACATTTTTATTGACACTGCGATAAAAAAAGTTTTTTTTGTTTTTCATGAATTTGTAATAAACTTTTAGTTTCTTTTTCTTTGCGAACTTTCCTATTAGTCTGCGATGATAAAGACAGTATGAATTAAAAGTCATTTCATGTTGAGCCTTATATTTTGGATAAAGTATAAACTAGAATTTCTTTTGATATAATGACGGTTGTGTTTGAATACAGCAAACAAAAATTTCCTTTAGCAAAAGAGCGTTTGATTCCTCCAAAAGTATTATAATATTGCATATTTGAAGTACATCATTACATGTAAGAACATGACTAACAATACAGTACCGTACTAATTTGTGATTGAAAATCATCAGCCAGCATAACCTAACAAACGAGTAATCCGTGATTTCTGTATAATAACGAGCTAATAAGTATTACCAAACCATATCTAACTATATTATATAATATCCGCATCATGAAGTAATATTCCGTGACATATCATACCGCAGCATCGTACCATACCATACAATAACACGTATAATTCCTCACTATATCGTACTACACCATACTGTACCACCTCGCACTCTACCTTACGCTACAACACTGTACCATACCGCACAATATATCATATAGTTATTACTATACTGTATCATATTAAAAGTGGGCCAGAGAATAGAACTCTTTGTTTAGCTCGCAAACGTGCCATTTCGTACCATTCCATGCAATCCAGTACTGTACCACATATCAGCATGCGGTTCCGTACCGTATCGTATTAAAAAATTGCGGTATTAAGTGAAACAAACTAGTGGTGCATGCTTCCAAACAGAGCGCAGTAGAGCACCCGCACCACGCCACTCCTACAAACCCAACTTTTAGGCGCACTCTTACTGTTAGTGCAGCGTATGGCACTTAATGAAGACAAACATTCTTTTCTTTTTCATTGAGTAAAAAATTTCGACTGACTTTATTTTTCAAACTAGACATGTTGGTCAGGTAAGATAAATATCCGAAGTGTCACCTTGCAATAATTAATTGATCCAAGGCTCCGCACTTGCAAAATCTTTGAGAGAGTCGTAAACTCAGCTCTTTCACAATTTGCGAAACAGCCAAAGTGTTCTATGTTCTGGGTAATTTTTTTCAAAAATGTTCACTTAAATCCATAGGTACACAACAGATATTAGGCAATATAACGGTGCACCCCTAGGCCCCTTGTCATTTTGTTTTTGAATCAGTTAAAAAAAAACAGTTGTTGCACCATTCAGGCTATGGATATGGTCAGGGGCAGCTCCGGCCCTCCCAAGTGCTCGTTTTGAGCCCATTTTAAAGAAAAAAGATAATTTTTGGAACAATACCAAACAATTGGTACCTTTAGGACACCTTGAAAAAAATTTGTCACTAATCAACGGATAAAGTTGAAATTAAATTTTGGTTCTGCTAAAAAGCGAAGAGCCGAGGGCTCTTTTAAGGAGCCATTCCGAATTTTGTCATCATTAGTTCCCTTTTAGAAGAGTTGCACTTTTTTTGTAAGTTGGTGCTATAAATCATTTTTAATGCAGTGAATTATTTGGCACTTTATCAGCATATAAATTGCTGTGCTCCTCAATGATTAAGTTATTAAGTCAATAAGCTGGGTACATCTTAAATTCTGTCAAATTGCTTCTTAAGCCAAGACACACAAATAATTTAAAGCACAAATTTTCAAAATCGATACGCCCATATGACCACTTCTGTTTTAAAGAAGCGATAGACAAAGTCACCCTAAAGTAAACAGTGAACCTTAGATTCTCTTATCAAAATTAGGTGTTCAACCCTTATGCAAAAGAAAAAAACGCTTATATTCTTTAATGTTGTTGTAGTTGTTGTAATAGTAGTTACTGTTGTGGTTGTTGTTGCTTTTGTAGTTGCTCATTCTCATGCCTTTAACTGTCAGTTAACTTGTCTTATCTCAGCATTAAGATGAAGCAGATTTTTGCCCTTAAGAAATGAAAAATAAAATTTATTGTGTATCGGACCTTTTTTTGCGGCCTTATGTCAACGTTGATAAAGGAGGAGGATTTGGGTTTATTTCTCTTTTTTTTCTAAAGTACAATGTTGACATAAGTAAATAGCGTAGATAGAATGAAACAAAAAGAAAAATAAATTTTGAAATTTGAAAAAAAAAAATGCTTTGACAATACTTTTTCTTTCAAATTGACGGGTTGTCGCTATTAGTAGCAAAAGATGTAGGCCAAATTTTTTGAATTTTTTTATTTTTATTTTGTTTTGATTGATGACATTTAAGAGTTTTAACGAGTTATTGTTATTGATTTATCATACGAATCATATTTTGTATATTAAACTTCTAATCCCTTTCTTTTGAGATGGGCATAAGAGTTGAAGTGTTTTCTTTATTGATAGAAATAATGATGCACCATGTTTCTTAATCCTTTCCTCTGACGTTCATTAAATAGAACAATAGAGAACAATTTAGGGTGGTGTTTTTTTTTTCAAAAAATAACCAAATATCTATAGTGGTGTGAGAATGTGTTCTGCTAATACATTCAAACTGCGCAAAGTCCTTGATAAGTTTAATGTCAACTTCACTATGATTTAACGCTTGGAGAGCTTGCTTTTCGGGGAATAAAAAGAGATTTGTTTGAGATTTGAAAATTTCAGTTCTGCGATTATAAGAGTGGTGCTTTTTGAGCGTCAAGCTAAAAACTTGACATTGCGGCTCGTCAACTGCCTTATTGAAAAACGGATTTCACAAATACTTTGGAAACCATTGATTCCACAACATAATATGCACAGCACTTTAATGCTTAGCACAGAATTTCTTATATTTTATTCACACATTTTTTTTTGTAAGATTTTTAAAACTAACTTTTAAACTTGTAGAGCGCAAATTCTGTTCACAAATTATTATACAGATATTTTTAGTTGAAAGCATGATATCGCATTCAGGTGCCCAGAAACAATAAATTGCACACAAAAGTTTCTCATACTTAACGTGACTCACCGTACTTCGAACTATAGTCATCAATAATATTTATTTTGGAATTAGTTTTGAGTTGATTTAGAAGGCGATGATTTTTATGACCCCACCAGAAGTGATCTCCGGTTCCCATACTACGTTTTAAGTCCTAAGAAAGAAGGCTGATTTTTATTTTAAATTTTTCTTTTATGCAGAATGTTTTTTATGTTTTATTATCAATAAATGAATTAGCAGCACATGTATAATACATCAAATTTCGACCTCTTTCCATTCATTGGTGCAAAAATGGGTCAAAATCGGGCACTATTTGGTCTCGGGACCACTTCCGGAGATGGCCTGGATCCATTTTTCGACCTCTATCCATCAATTGATAGGAAAACAAAACTTTCAATATGTATATACCGAAATCGGGCACCATTGGTAACCGCGGCAGTGCTCGTTACCACGTTCAGGACCTCGTTACTGTAATTAGGTTGAAGAAAACATTAATGTCATGCCCAGCCAAAATACAGGATCTAATATTACCTACCCTTTTGGTGGAGATGAGCTCATATCGACCCGACTCTGACCCCTGAGCCCTAACTCCTAAGAGCTAGAGTTCCTGAATTCCTCCTCCATGAGCAGCAGCAAATCGTCCGTCGCACTACCTTGAGCATGTTTCGGGCAATTGCTGCTTTCCTTTTCTTTGTCGGCAATGGCCAATGTGACATGACTAATGCTGAAACACATTCTCCACTTGAAGGGACGGATTAGTTGTTCAAATTCTGGACAAATTTTAATCCAGAGGTCCTTGCCGTTCCCTTTGTTCCTTACTCTGCCTCTGACCATCTCCCAGTTGTCCGTTTTAAGGTTCCTGTTCTGCCGCTTGATCAGAGAAAGTATAGATTCATCCCCTCTCTGGTTGGAATATAGTATTTATCAGCAATTATTGGAACATATCTTACCAATAATAATAAAAAAGCTATTTTTGTGACAAAAAAAACTTATAACGTGTGATTTTTTTGCTATTTGTTTTTTTAGTGAAAGCTTTTTGACATTTCACGCATGACTCGCATCATGATTTAACGCCAAAAATGCTCAGTAAGATTTGCCATTTCACCATGAATAGACTAACATACGAACAGCGCTTGCAAATCATTATTTTATGAGAAATTCGTTTTGCAAATTACGTGCATTTTATGGTCGTCATAATCGGCTGTATCAATGAAGATCACGATATGTCAATTCGTCGCCGTTATTAACAATTGGACTTGTGTTATTCGACCACCTGGACGTCATGTATCCAATCATCACAATAGAGGAAGCTCATGAAGTGAGTGAAAAAAAACTTAGGACAGGCGGTGTTACGGTACGTGAACTGCACCTAAAAAGCAGTCTCAGTTTTCTTCTCTTATTTTACAAAAAAAAAAAATGAAGTACAAAGAACACGTCATATTTAACACTTAGGTATTTAGTAAAATGAAGCAAGTCTTATGTAAGAGGGGGGACTTCCGCTAGATCTCACCAAGGGGAGGGGGTCCAAATTTAAAAAAAAAACACCTTTATTATTGTGCATCAATGTACGCGCAATTGACTTTGACACAATTTCTAGCAAACTTATTGTTAAAAATCACTGTAGTTTATGATATTTATAAGGAAAATGCACTATTAAGCTTGAAAATCACTACGAATTAAATTTAACAATCCAACTAAAGGCATAGTAATATCTAACAAATTTATTGATAGTAAATAAATACTTTAAAAATCCATCAACCAAATACATTCTCTATTCTCTGTGCTTCATAATGCTATAGCTTAAGTGAAATCATAGAACCAGCACATAATCAGCTTTTTTTGCGATAGCGTAATTTTCCTTTCAATTCACCGCAGTGCAGCCTTTATTCCATATCGATTGATAACAACACAATTTTAAATCGAACAACATAATTAACTCATAATCAATTTAAGCCCATGATTTGTGTTAAATAAATTTCAAATTAATTCCTTCTTTCCACCATTTTGACTCATAAGAAAATTAATACAAAACTTTTTCATGACTTTGAAATTTCTATGAGTTATGGACCAAAAAGCACATTTTTATATATCATTACAGTTCAACAGCATCAATTTTTTGTCACTTTAGTTTTTGCTACACACAAAATGTTTAAGGACATAAAAAGACGTTTAACAAACAAAGAAGTTCTGTTTGTTATCCTTTTGGCATTTTTTTTTCTCGGTATTTTTCATTGTCTGATGAAAATCTGTGCCAAGTCATCAAGCAACCGTTAAGTGCACGTAATTTTCTGTAATAAAGGTTTTTCTCTTGACTACGTAGCTGCATGAAAATGTCCAGTGGCTTTTTTGCGCGCTCATGTAATGTATTTAGTACTTTTTTTCGAGCAACCTTGTAGTTTAACGTATTCGTGTCGTGCAAGAAAAATGTGTTTTATTTTCTTTGCCAATTTTACTATCACATAAATAGTGACTTGCAAACTATTTGGCAGTGAAAATATGAAAGAACAGCTGGGACAAAACGTTAACCATATAAAGGGAAGAACATTTTGATTTGACATAACAAAGCTTTTATACTGCCAGCAGCATTTGCTACTAACAGTTGAATAACAAACTCTTGTTGCTATGGTCATATGACCAAATCTCGCAGCTGTACTATATACTTAAGACATGGGTTATATTGACATTCAAAATACTTCACGCTTCTTTAATTCTGCTGTCAAACACAAAGTAAGCCGACCGTGTTTTCGCACATTGACCCGCACATTTAAATAAAAATATTAATGATTTTTGCTAACGTTTTCAACAGCTTTTTTCAAGTTTGCAAAAAGCGAAAAGCAAAGTTTTCCATTTATCATATTTTTTCATAGCAAATTAGTTCAACGCGTTGCTGCTCTTTTTTTTTTTTATCAACTTTGTTGCTTACTTTTTATCGGGCATGTTTTCCATTGTTGCTATTTGTTTTGTTTACCAAAAAAAAAATTTGATCCAAGTCATGATTACTTTTGTAAAAGTGAAGTTTGTTCGTTAGTGTAGAGGACATTACATTTGAAAAAAATATCACATCAACACAAAATGTGATGCACAAGAAAAATAAAATTTATTTGTATGCCATTTTCTTAGAAGGTTAGTGAAAATTAACTACAAGCAATGATAATAAAATTTGCTAAAAAGTGCTTAAAGTTCAAAGTTTGTGAAAGAAATGTTTGATTTTAAAAAGAATTGCTGCAATAAAATCTCTAACTAACTTGAATTAAGTCTTTTAAATCGTCTAAAACCCTACAAATGTCGTGTGTTCGAAACCTCTGTTTGTAGCGAATTTCACTCTTGCAATGTTTCCAATGTTTAATGTTTTTTGAAATGATTCGATAGCATATTAAAAGCGAGAAATCGCCTCAAACACTACAAATGTTTAGCTTTTTATTTCTGTTTGAAATATGAAAACCCTAATTTGAAACTTTAAGACGCTGAAACTTTAAAAATGTCGTATATTCCAAGAAATTATATTAACTGCTTGGAAATTATATTAACTGCTGACTATGTTTATGCTCAAGAAGCTTTTTTTTCACCTTAACATAAGCTTTAGAATTTGGAAGACTGCTACAATTTCTGGCATCCACAGCTTCGGCAAAAAAATTTTAATTCTGGATTTTGGAGGTATGTTGACAAAATCTGTTCGCGGACTTTATGTTGCTTGCTTTTATAGAACAAATACTGTGTTTTATTAGACTTATAAGATTATCAAGCAGAGTATAATAAAAAAAAAAAAATAAAAAAACGCAAGTTTTTCTGGGACAGTCCTTATGTATCCTATGAAGCATTACGTTACTAGAACAAACTTCAATTTTGTGCTAGATTGGTTAAAACTTTATAAAAAACACTTTATAAAGACTTCATAAATTAATAATGAATTTTTTAAAGCCTTTGTAAGTTCTTGCTTTATATGTTTATAAAAATGACGCTAGTCTCACAAAAGCTTGATAAGGATTCGATAAGGGCTTAAAAAATTCCTTGAAAGACACTTTGCTGAGCTTACAAAAACTTGAAAAAAGGTTAAGTGATGATTTAATAAGCGATTGATAATACGCATTGAGAATTTGATATAGCAATTATTTTACAAAGACTTGACAAGAATTTCACAAAGACTTGACAATTCTTGAAAAACACTTGGTGAGGTCTTGATTAAATCTTCATTGCTTGTCTTCAACAAGTGCGTTAGTTCATACTTGATTTTATAGCTTGCTAAGCTCTTAACAAAAGCTCTTAGTCAACTTGACAAAAGCTTGATGAGAAATTCAATTCAGCTTTAAAAAAAGGCTTGGGAATACTTTACAGAGCTTAACAGAAACTTGGCAAAATTTAACATTGAATCCATAAAGAATTGCTTAATATTCGTTAAATATTCACTAAAGGCTTGACTCATATCATATCGACCAAAAAATAACTTATTAAAAGCTTCAAATATACAAAAGTGTGACAAACGCTTGATAAATCAATGACATGGATTTGAGAAGGATATAACAAAGGCTTTAAAAAAATCTTAAAAATGACTTGACGAAAATCTCACAAGGACTTCCTTAATGCTTGACACAAAGTTGACAAATGTTGGATAAATTGCACGAAAGTTGTTAAAGGCACTGGTATGGCTTGATAAGAACTTAGTTAAAACTTGATAACGACTTGCAAAAGACTTGATAGAAACTGCAAAAATTAATAGGAACTTGACAAAGGCTTAATAAGCTCTTAGCCAAGGCTTTATAATGAGGCCTGTTCTGATTCCGGTTTCTTTCGGAAGTGGAATTGAATGTCAGTAGCTCAATGCCATTTCTGGAATCAGAAAATATCAAAGATCGACAAACACTTGATAAAGACTACAATGAACTTGAAGACATAATGATAAAAAATATCAGATCTTGCGTCAAATAATTTGATGCTAACTTTTCTGTTGGGCGTTGTATTTTCGCGCTTCTATGTACATTTTACAACCAAAAACGATAACAAACAATTACAGAAAAATTATGAAATCGCCGCAACATCACAAGTTAAAGCAAAAAGTTTCACAACACAAAATTCGAAGAAAAAAGCACACTAAAATTCAATAAATTTTTCAAAAAGTAAAAGTATAAAGCATGTAATGCGAATGAAAGTGTCAGAAAAGTTATTAATATAAATTTTTATTATTTCATGTTATTGCTATGCTGCAAGGACAACAACAACAATGGAAAACAATTTTCCGCTGGCTACGCAAACCCCTAGACACTCTGACCCCATCCTATCATGAAATGCGCGCGTCACCAGACATAACAAGGGTTCGATTGTGCCATCATAATAAAATGCATGAGTATCGCAAGTTATTGACACAAATTGAATAGAAAGTTGAAAGTTTTTAAATATTGAAGAGGAGGAATGAATTGTTGTTTCCTTTTCTTTTTTAGAAAGCAGAGCGAAATGAAATGAAAAAAAGTTGAGAATAAATTTACAGATACATTTGTGTTTTTATTTAAATATCAGAAAATCAGCAAGGAATTTTTATCTAAGCAAATCACATTTTTTCGTTACACTGTAATAAAATTTCCTGTTAAATTGCATTTTTTATTACGTTTCCTGAAACCGAAATTTTCCGAAATTTAAGCTTAAGTTAGGAAAAATTTGCAAAATTAGTGAGAAACCAAACAAATATAAAATTAATAATTCTTATATTTATAACATTAAATATTAATTTACAAAAATTGCATCGCCATTTTGGCATCAATGAAGATGCCAGCACTTGCTGAGTGAAAATCAATGAAACTCTGCATTGAGGGTAACTGAGAAAAGCTGAGGGATGAGTTGCAACAGTGCCATTTGGTGATACGCAATATTAATCAACATTTGGGGGGACAAGGATAGTTCTTTTCTTATTTTCTGCGATGTACCTAATAAAATTTATAATGGGTGTGCCATCTCAATGTGCTCAATGGAAACTTCTGACGCAGGAATTCAATTGTTGAGCTCGCAGTGTGGCATGCTGATATTCGCCTGAGCCAAGCGACGCGGCTTGTCGGTTTCCAATAATCGGTGAGTCAATTTCACTTCGTATGGGAACATGTAACGATTTTGCTTCAAAATGTCAAAGATATTCAATATTTGCATTGACCAGACTGAGATGACGCACCCGTTAGAAGATTTTTTTGTGTGAACATAACTACAGTGGGGCATGAAAAATCACACGTTTTTATACTTTTTCAACTTCTTACATATATTTGACTTCAATATTTTTCAAATTTTCATTAATTTTAGACGTTTTTAAAACTCTTCTCTTTTTCAATCTTTATTTGACTTTTTTAACAGAAAAAGTTAGCGAGGGTGCAAGGGATTTACGCTTGGTATCCTCTTAGTGAACCTCCGGAGAAGGTTCAATCGGAGGAGGGCACTATCAACTTTAATTTTGAAATCACCATTTAAACCGATGTGTCATAGATAGACTGCTAGACAGGTGCGTTGATCTATTAAAAGATCAAGAAATTTCTAAATCATTTCGCTTACCTAACTCACCTAAACACTCTTTATGGGAGCTTCAACACCCATTTTCTTAAAAACTACACGTGATGATACATCCGTGTTCAGCGTGCAAAAATCTATCGAAAATGCCTAGTCACTTTCCATTAGCAGAACAAAAATGAAATTTCCAGACCAGTGTAATTAATAAAAATTAAATAAAATATAAGCCACTTATATCGAAACAATACGAAAATATAAATAAAAAAGATAGTGAGATGTCGGTAGTAAAAAGTGGAAAAGACTTAAAATTGAAAAATTAAGAGGTGCTTATGGGGACGATAAAGTCAGAAAACTGGCAAAATTGAAGGATATTACAAAGATACTCGGGACTACGTCTGTGTATCTGGTTAATCTATTAAGCTACATCACAGAATGTTCCTAATTACCTCAGAAATGTCGCCAAAAGAGCCGGACTCCGTGAACGCAACACGGCGCATTATTAAATGCAACACCAAGCCTATGTTCAGGTTGGGAGTGATGTAGTTCTTACGTAATTGCATAACAGGTCAACGTCGAGTTTCTATATGAGCTGAGAACTTAAAGGTGAGTAAGTGTCTAAAGTACCATACACCTTTCATACAATAGAACATTAACCCCCCAGATTATAAATTTCTCTGGACAACGTAAAATCAAAAAAAAAAAAAATCAAAACTAAACTTAAAAAAAAACTATTCCTACACATCACCTCAAAAGTAGACAAACAAAAAACATTTTTAAGTACTAAGCTTAAAAACTTAAAAATTCTGAAGTGATGTGCCAATTCTGAGGCCAGATCATAAAAAGCATAAGAACTTAATTTGGAAATGATGCTCAGCTGTCCAACAACATTTTTGACCTGTTCCTTTGCAGACCTGTTTAATAAAATTTGGTATTTCCATATAAAGGGAGTCCAAATTTTATGTACCTTTTTTAATTTTAAATAAACGACATTAATTGTATGAAATTTTTATTTTTTTATTCTAAATTAAAGTAGCATTGGTTCCCGTCAATAATAAAGGAGAATGTTTTTCCAGTAATCTCCGCTGCTAGCTCGGTAGGCTGTCAATTTTTTACCAAAATCTATCAATCAATTAGCGATACTTGCTTTAGTTGTCATAGCTTAATTAAACTCCAACAAAACTCAAACATTTAGATCAGTAAACTGCACTCAATACTGGGGTTTTTGAGTAAAAAACGTAGCTAATAAATAGATAAACAGTTATATTTTTACAAACTTGCAATACCAAATGTTTAACTTGCAACGGTTTGGTTTTTAATATTTTTTTTTTATAGAACAACTATGCTTAAAAAAGCACTACACAACATCATGATCCTGGAATTATAACACTTCACCTGTTGCACTGCTTCTTTCATTTGTTCGCCTACATTTTAAGTTCCATTACTGTTTGCTTCCTTCTCCGTTTTATTGTTGCAGCAAGTGCCCTTTTGGTTAACGTTTCGCTGACTTTGATGTGGCGTGTCTTTTAATGCATGTGGCGCTGGTGCTGGTGCAAGGCAATACAGCAGTCGGTGCAGGTCAGCTATTATGCGCTTGAACTAAAGAAGAGCTAAATTTGCTGAATTGCGGCAATAAAAGCTTCCTTTTGTTAATAAGAAGTCATATGCAGCTTAGAAAAGTTACATAAATAAAAGCAAATAAAATACGCTGTACGTTGTGGCAACATTTAATGAATGCCACATAAATAAATTTTCTTTACTTTTCTCAATTCGATTCCAAATCCTAAAATTTCATTTACAGTTGATAAGCGCAAAAACTTAAGTATTTTAAGCCATAAATGAAATAAAACTGGTGAGGGTGCTATCTTTGGCCAGTACGAAACTTGTATACCCTACACTGCCATATGCGTCTAGTTCTTGTTCAGAACTTATGCGAACCATACCTATGGTTTGAGTGCAATTTAATTCCATTACCTTAAATAATTCTCTCAAAATAACGTTTTTACTTGTAAAGATTGGTGCCACGCCCAGTTGCATTTCACAAACTTTTTGCTTAGATCTTGTTCGAGTAATTCTTTTGTATGAAATTTCGTTACACCTCGCCAAATAACTTTCTCAGTATAGCGTTTTAATGAGTTATTTTTATGGGCGGTAAGCGTGTTGGTGAACCAATTTTGCACATTTTAAATTCCACGAACAACGTTTCATTCAACTAACTCGCGTCATTTCCTCGTAATCGTGATCTCCGGAGACAGACATGCAGTATATAATTTTCTATAACTGCCATGCCCCCTTCTATGCGTTACATACGAAATTAAAAAGCGAACCTGAGCATAGTGTACAAAGCAAAAATCACGCATTATCTCAACCATTACCAAGTACTTGAAGTATTTTCTGCATACGTTCCCTCCCACTATCACCACTAGAGATCAACTGTAGAGCAATAAATGTTGTCGGCTGTTGTCCAGCTACTACGGCGCGTTGACTATTACAACAAGTGCACACTAACAAGGTACAAATGCAATTTAAACACACAAACATAAATTGCCAAAATGAACAATACACAGTAAAATCTGTAGGAAACACTGTGTGTGTGTGTGTAGCAGTGAGATAACACAGCGTGGACAGTAAGAAGGACACTAAAATGTTATCCACAGGAGACACGTTTAATTGTTGCAATTCATTTTTGCCCACACCACATTGTGGTTCTGGACTTTCTAATTTTTTTCTGTTGTTGCTTTTTGACATCGCCGCTTGAAAAAAAATGAAAAAGAAAATACGGGAAAACCAAAGTTTTAGTTATAAATTTTTGTGTGTTTCGTTTGGAAAATCACTCCCTTGTGTAACTATTTTAGTATGTTGTTTATTTTTTATTAAAGCTAACTTTTTTGGTTTTTTTTAGATGTTATTTAAAGTTAATGTCAAAGTTGTTGGTGGCACATACTACAACTTATGCTGCACTGAGGGCATGAAGCAATTGATTGAACTTTATGTTTGTTTTGAATATAAATGTTAAAGTTGATGTTTTGAACAAGTCAAAAAAAATGGTGAAAGTCTGACATCGCACAAGTGTAACTTTTACTTTAAATGAAAAACAAATTTTTTGAAAACATAGTTATATACTTACATAGTAAAGGGTGTTTTTTTTAGAGGTTTGTTTTTCGAATAGAGATAAAACTGGCATTTTATGGTCAAATCTGGCAACTCTAATGTCATTTATGTTCAGTTTGGTTTGCCATTTCATCATGAACAGGTTGACAAAAGAACAACGCTTGCAAATCGTGCAAATTTATTTCGAAAATAATGGTTCAGTTCGCGAAGTTTACCGCAAGCTCCGTCCATTTTATGGTCGACATAATCGTCCATCAGAGCAATTAATTCGGTTAACCATGGATCGTTTTCGCACTACGTTTACTCTATGTGATAATACGCATCCGCAGAGACGTCGAACAGTGCGCACCGAAGAAACAATTGCCGCTGTAGAGCAAAATGTTGAAGAGGACCCGAATGAATCGATTCGCCACCATGCACAGCAATTGGAGCTTTGTCCATCAACTTTATGGAAGATTTTGCGCAAAAATCTTGGCTTGCGACCTTACAAGATCCAGCTTGTGCAAGAATTAAAGCCGCGAGACCATGCAATGCGTCGTGATTTTGGTGTATGGGCCGAAAATGAGATTGATCTCGATGCTGATTTTCATCGCAAAATTTTGTTCAGTGATGAGGCTCATTTTTGGTTGAATGGCTACGTCAACAAGCAAAATTGCCGCATTTGGAGTGAAGAGAATCCACATGAGACCCTTGAGACGCCATTACATCCACAAAAACTGACTGTTTGGTGTGCTCTATGGGCTGGTGGAGTCATTGGGCCATACTTCTTCCGAAATAATGCTGGAGAGTCAGTTACCGTTAATGGAGACCGGTATAGAGCCATGATAACCGACTATTTTGTTCCCGAATTGGATGGCATGAATGTGGATGAGTTGTGGTTCCAACAAGACGGCGCTACATGCCACACAGCGCACGTCACAATCAATTTATTGAAGGAAACATTCGATGAGCGCATAATTTCGCGGAATGGACCTGTCAATTGGCCACCAAGATCGTGTCATTTGACACCATTGGATTATTTTCTTTGGGGATATGTGAAGTCGCTCGTCTACGCCAACAAACCAGAAACGTTAGGGGACTTGGAAGCCAACATTCGTGCCGACATACGGCCCCATATGCTCGAAAAAGTGGTTCAAAATTGGACCTGTAGAATTGGCTTTATTCAAGCCAGCCGCGGCGGCCACATGCCCGAAATCATATTTAAACATTAATGGCATAAAATTATCCTTTTAATAAAGCCAAATTGATGGACATTAAAACGATTTTCTTGTGTTTTATTTCAATTCGAAGCTCTATACCTCTAAAAAAAACACCCTTTACAATGGGTCAAGAATTAAATTCGTTGGCCAAAACCTCCATTTTTGGTTGTAAGCGATTTATAAAACTTTAATGCCATTTAGTAGTTACTATATCAAAAGTAAGGTAGCCAAAAAACTAAGTCAAAATTTTGGTAATTGTGGGCGTGGCATGCTGTTAAACACAACAGTTTTTTTTTATTTCAGAAAAAGGTGAGTATTTTATTTATTTCTTAGGCAATAAATGGTTATTGCTCGCAAACTGTTATCGATAAAAGGTTGCATTTTTTTTGTGGAGTAGGTGAAATTGTTATCTTTAAATTACTGTGTGTCGTCACAGCCATACCAATAATATTTTAGATGTTCAGAAATATTTTCTAAATTACATTTTTTTGAAATTTGTTCTTTAGCATATAATTAACAGATTTTTGTATTTTTTTAGCACTTATTATTCCACATTTTTGTTATTGGTTTTAAGCCCATTTTATTGTAACTTTACAAAAGATATGCAGATAAAAAGTATACAGGTTCACGTACTTCAAATATTTCCTGGGCTTTTAACCTTTTTAAATATACCATGATATATCTGGAGCAGATGAAAATTGAAACATTTATTTAAAAAATATGGAGTGCTTGCTTCAGTTATAAAAAATTGGCTAAGGAGTATTTTAAAAACAAAAAAGAGGAAGATGTTCTAAATTACATTCAAAGAAAAGTAAAATTTCATCAAAATCAGTCGATTAGTTATATCTCCATACCAAATTTCATCGATTTTTGTGCATTAGTTCAACATATTTTCCTATTAGGGGCGTCACATCGTACACTTTACTATAAATACTCTAGGATTCGATCTATTTCTGAATCAAATTTAGTCAAAATAATATTAGTAATAAAAAAAAAAACATTAACAAAAAATGTGCTATTGTTATGTTGTAAAATGGTTTATTTATTCACACATGCCTTTCTAATGAATAAAAAAGTTTCAAAAAACAAAAAAACAACTCATATTTTCATACTACTTAAAAGATTAAAAAACTCAAAAGTTCAATTTTGACCTTGAATTTCTCAATAAGTACTCAATCGATCGAAACTAAACTGAAAAAAGAAACTATCTGTCGGATGAAAAAACTTAACTGAAATATCTAATTTATTTCAAAAGTTACAGAGTTTTGACCAACGAAAACCTATTCTGAGCCACTGTGCATCGTATCGATTTCAAAAAGTTGTGGAGCAAGGACATATAGTCCAGGAGGCAGCGTTGCATTTTTCAATGTCACTTCCTACCGCTTAGTTTTTTTTTTTGCAATTGATAGTTTAAGTACCTAAGGCTGATAATGGAAATAAGCGTCAGTCGCTAGAAGCGTGGTAGGCCTGGTTGTGAAAGGCTGTCAAAAAAAGTTTCGCTCAACTATTCGGAGCCAGAAGTACAAAATTATGCTAAGACCAATGTTGTAAGGCAGATGAAAACTCATCGACAGTGAAAGTGTGCGTAAAATTAAATTTTTATTATAAGGCTATTTATGTCGTGCTGGCTGGTTTGACTAAACGTACCCACAATAAATTTTCCAACATTTACTAAAAAAGATTTTTGTGATGCTTATGTTTGTATGTTAGGCGCCTCGCTTTCTCGCTTAAATGCGCCCTTTTTTTTGTCTGATGCTAGACCGAACTTTGTTGGTTGCAATACATCAAAGAACTTTCGCAATAAAACGTTTCAAATGTTTTATTTGCTTCAATCGATCGAAATCGATTTCCTTCATTTTCAATCACAAAAACCTTGTTTGAACCTGTAGCCTGCTTAAATGGAACACTTTGGCTATTTCGTCCAAGTCTTCCATTGGCTTAGTACTCTTGTATTTCATTTGTAGATTCCGGCATATATGACAGTCTCTTACAGCTTCCAACAGCACAATTTTTTGGCGATTTATTTTATAGAAAATATGAAATGAAATTGAACTCAAAATGATACAAAGCAATTGAAACTTTTGTTTTTCTAATAAAGCTAAGAAATATGGAAAATCATACAATCTAACTATTTTTTCTTCTAAAATTTCAATTTCTTAGCTGCAGTTCACTTTTGCATTGCATAACATAACAATTCATTAAGTATGCAGTTGGTGTCATCAAAGGAAGCTACGACGTCTCACAACTTCAACGAAGCGGAGCTAAGTGCTTTCTGTTGTTTTTCTATTTACTTTACAAAACAAAAAGTGCTTTATTTTATACTATGCATACATTTAAATCTAATTATTTTAAAGAAATATTTTAGTACCGATATGAACGAAATAAATGACGTAAATTCTTTGTTTCCTTCTAACTAACTTCACTACAACATTACATCATAATTAAAGTTTATTAGTTGCTCAAAAAGTGTCAATTTAATTGATGACTAAAAATGCTGTTATATGTCACACATTTTCCCTTAACTAATTACTCTTCAACGCTACACTAATTGTAAGAATTATTGGGCACTGCATGTTAAATTTAATGCCATAATAAGAAGGTCTTGGATGAAGGGAAAAGAAAACGAAATCCAAGCAGCCTAATGGGCACGCAACCAACAACATAACAACATAACAACTTGGCAACACTTATATTTTGCTGTAATAAATATAGTCAGTGCGTGTTCACTAAACATTTCGTGCATATCGTGATTTGAGCAACTTTTAAGAAAGCAGCAGGAAACAACACTCATGTTGGAAAAATGATGTGTCTTGGTATTGTTACTGTGTTGTAAACATGTAGCTATTACATGAATACATATTTTGAAAGTCAAGTTTGTGGCTTAAGTCTTTTGGAAATATTTTAACTAGCAACGAAAGCGATAATATGGATTGACTGTCCTTTGCATATGTTGGTGACAAATGTTAAATGCTTAGTAAAACATGAAATGTAAATAGAAGTTTTTGAAACCCTCCTCATTCTTTTTACTAAAATCTTCTGCTGTAGTATGTTAAAATTCGGTATAAAAACATTGCTACAAACCAAATTTTAAAATATCTTCAATCATCTATACTTCGTGTCGCAGGCTATGGATAATACTTAGGTCGGAAAAATTTTTATGAACCATTGAAAATAAGTTTTAGAAACCCAGCCGAATTTGCAACCCGCCATATATCTTTCAACTTTTTTTTTAGAGTGCAAAATCTGCGAACTTTATGAATAAATCAAAAATCATTTTGCTTGTAAAATCGTGAAAGTTCAAGAGTTTTTTGCACTACAAAGTACTTTTTTCTGATGTAATAAAATAAGTCATGAGAATATCTCACATAAGAGATTTCAAATACATACTTGTTTTGAAGCAGATGACTGATTTTGAAATTGGGCACACTGTGTAGTGCACTTTTCGAGAATTTATCAAACTCGAAAATTTGCACCTTCGTGAAACATCAGGATCCTTGAGACTAGCAAAGTATTTTGTTTTACTGATTTAATAAAAGAAATCAACCCTTGGAAATTCACAACTTTAGAACAATATTCCTTAAAAAATTATGGGTTGCTATCACGCAAAGACTACAATACATCACAACTTGAAGCGTTCCCGAAAAATTAAAGTAAATATGATTTTTGTTTTGAGTGACTCTAATGCAGAGTTTATGAACTCGAAAACCAAACTTTCCACATGTCGACAACCCATGGGCAACCAATATAGAGACATGCATATATAATTTTTTTTTATTTTGTTTTTTGATTTTCGACGCGACAAAAGTAATCCATGCTGACGCGGTTTTTAAATCAACAGCAGCGCTGATATTTCGACACACTAGCACTCGCACATAGAAATAAGTTGCCTTCTTTATATGCGACAACTCAGCAAAAATATCCCGCTGCTGTAAGCATCTTTTCAGTTTGGCGGCAAAGATCCACACACATCCGAAAAAATTAAGACAAAAATATGTGACGGGGAAAAAAAAGTTATTTTTATCAAATTGTAAAAGATGCTTCTTATGATGCCGTGTTATAAAATTATTCCCAACAAAATTTTCACCATTTCAAATTTTTGCCCATACCTATACATATCTATAAACACATATTTATATTTACCATAAAAGCTAAAAAAGCTGCCGGAATGTGAATATTTTAAGTTAATTTGAGTAGAACTTTATCCGTGAATGAATTTTCAATTTCTTCGAGACTAACTTTCGAAAAAAGTGGGGCATTCTCTTGAAGATATATATGTAGGCCCCTGTTGAAGACAGATAGAAGTAATACTTCTGTGTGAGAAAGAAAGCTGGCCCTTCCGCACTTACATCGAAGAGTGAAAAGCATGCCTACCGCATCCACTTCTAAATAGATTGGATATGAGAAGTTTTGTTTAAATGATTTTAAAAGGAAAATAGAAGATTCTTTACACTCCGGTTGACCAATGAAGCTACCAAACTATGTCCTCTGAAATGATTATTAAAATCCAAGGCATTATTCTAAAATCGAAGGCATTTAGAGGATACTGAGAAAGTGAAGACATTCGTCGCATTCAAGAACGCTTGATCCTTGGCTTACAAATGCTGTGAAATAAAAACCAAAGAAATTATTTCCCTCAGAATTGAGTGACGATCATATTTTGATTACATTTACTGGAATGTAGACATTTTTAGTAACTGAAACTTATTACAGATGCTTACTTTTATGAGATTAACATCACTGTAGATCGGACTCTAACCTAACCAAGAAGTCGCTGTCTTTGGGTCAGGCGAGTCCGCGTGTACTTGGGGTCGTTAATCCCGTAATATCTCTCTATCGTGAAACAGCTGCGGCCCAATACGCTGTAAGAACTTCTGTTACAAGAAGTTGAACATCTATAGATAAGGCGATAACGCTATTCTGAGCGTTGCAGCTTCTCCGGTAATTTTTGAACTCAAACAGATCAGAACAAGTAGTTCTGCATTCTTTTCGATCATAATTTCAAGGAATTGTAATACAGAAGCAACTTTTTTAATTACATGACAAAGGAAATGATTCTTTTGTCGATTCAATTACAGGAATCAAAATTTAGAATAAAAAAAAAAATTATTGCTTTCTAAGGCATTGCAATTTGGAAATGACTTCTTAATTCCATTGCCGTCTTTAAGCCTATCGATGAGGAAAGATGAAAAATGTACTATGAACACCATCATAGGCTGTTCAGAAAAATTTCGAAAAATTTTATTGCATCAACGGATGGTAAACACAGGCTCTTCGTGGCACTGAAATCTGAATACTGAAATCCGAAATCGATATTCTTTTAGTCAAACGATTTTTTAAATGGTCTAAAGTTAAACTCTTCGAGTGCACATTATCAATTTGGCTGGTATTCAAAATCCTTACCGCATCAATTGGTATAAAAATTTGTTTATGAAAAATGTTCGATTAATTTCGAGTTTTCAAGTTCTTAAGGATTAAAGTTAATTATTACAATTCTTTGGAATGGAATTCGAATTTTGCAATTCTAAATTTGTATAAATTTTTGTCAATTCAGAAAAGAAGATTGCAAATCTCTCCAATAGCCAAGCCGCAATCAAAGCTTTGAGCTCGGCACATATAAAATCGAAGCTAGTAGAACAATGCAAAAAAGAACTTGTCAGGCTAGGACATCGATTCGACATTACTCTCATATGGGATCCAGGCGCAGGAACGTTGAGGTAAATGAAAGGGCTGATGAACTAGCAAGGCGTGGTTTCTATCTTAGTGAACCGCACCGGAAAATGTTTTCACTCCTCTCGGGTTAGATAAGAAGAGGATTTTCACGCATTCTCTATCTGCGGCTGGATGCCACTCCAAGTCCTTAAAGCCCTGTAAAACATCCAGTTCAATCTGGCCCTCTTATAATGAGCTGAGAACCACCTACTTACTGTCTAGAAGCCTGTCTGACATCGCAAAAATCACAGCGACCCGCACTGGACACTGGGCAATCGGCAAGCATGCTGAAGGATTAGGTATTTCATTCAATTCTTCCTGCCGCAATTGCTTGAACGCAAGCGAGATTGAATCACTCGAGCATTCTTTGCAGCTGTGCATCTTCAGCAAGAATCAGGCTAAGATAATTCGGCAAACCTTTCTTCAATGACCTCAGCGAATTTACTGAAGTTGAAATCGGATGTCTGCTCTACTACTTTAATAAAACTTACTGGATTATAGCTACATTAACATACATCAATTCGCCGGATCACGTAATGTGGTGTTAAAACGGCATAATAAGGCTTTATTCTTGTTTGCAAAGCCATCACTCTAACCTAACCCAATATCCCTGTTATGCAATCAACAAAGCAATCATTCCTTTTGTCATAGAATTGAAAAAATCGATTCCGATTTCAATTTTCCAGAATTCAACCAAAATTTGATAGCTGTGATTTTTGAGTAATTTGAATTCCAAAGAAATGACTCCTACCCAACTATGACTTAGAGACGTTTTCAAGTCAAGCACAATTATATTTGTTCAGTTTCGATCTTTTTTACAGTTAATGTCTCCAAAATCCTAAATAACCAACTGCCCCGGAAGTCGGGTAGTTGTGTTTGCTGGATTTTTGCATTGCATTTGGAATTTTAAGTTTCAATCTGGCAACATTGCATTTTCCTTTGCGTAGAGTTAGTTGATTCTTCCACTCCTTTTATTCCTCTCTCTCTTGTGCTGATTTACTTTTTGCTCTGTTGGTTTTCTTATGAGCTGTTAAACTTGAACCGTCGTGTCAATGTCCCAACGACAGGATATTGACTGAAACTTGTAATTCAATCTTTGCGTTGTTAATAGTTTTCTCTCATCCTACAGTATAGCACATTTAATTAACTGGAAATAAACTTACAAGACCTGGTAGCCACTAAGAACGCATGGATAAATTAATGTTGCGAGCACACATAAATACCATTTGCATCCTCCTAACGCAGGCGAGGAGAATGTAAAACAAAAAGTTCGGTAATTGAAACTGGCTATATAATATTTACACATTAATTTTATGATGAAATGCCTGAAATACACACGAACGGAATTCATTAAAAACTTTTTCTCAAATAGTTTTAGCCAAAGTGAAGGTGAGCAGTATTTTGGAAAGCTGATTACGTTTGTTGCGTTGCCATTGTGTCACCCTGCTAAAATGTCTTAACTCAGCGCACAAAAGTTCAGTTTCGCATTGATATTTTAAATTTTTAGCATAACCATTTCGTCTTCAAAGGGTTAGGTACTCTCATTCCAATTTGCTTGAAGACTATCCTTTCTAAAATCAATTTGAGATTTTCCCTTTTTTTCTTCTTCGCATTTCTTCTATCAAAGATAGATTTTGTTTCATTTGTAAACATTTTGTTTTCTTTATTTGTTTTCATTGTGAAAACAAATCTTGCCTCAAAAGAGTAGTGTAGTAAAAATAGTAGGAGGCAATTCCACATACAAACCTTCGCAGTAGTAGTAGCAGCAACAGTAACGCGGAGTGACTGACTTGAAATGATTTAAGGTTTTGAATTGTTGTTTGACGTTCCTAAGCAGCTTTAGTAATCCATCTGCAAACAAAAAATGGTCGCTCAATTGTGTCAATGTTTCAATGCTCCGACAAAAAATAAAAAACTTCACTCGAATAAAATAAGGATTTTAGCCATTTTGACATACACAAACACAACATGCGAAAAAAAATCATTGATATAAAATTTTTGTTTTTTTTATCTATATCCTTTGTATCTGCAAGATAATAAAAATGATTTAAAATTTTGTTTATCTTATAGGAAAAATAACAACTTGTCATACATCACAGCATCGCAAAATTTATTGGAATGTAGCTTAGAGTGGTTCAAAAATGTTAAAAAAATTGTATTTTGTCAAGAAAGGTAGTAATATCATAAGATTTTTTAAGGCGGATTTAAAATCATTTAAATTTTAATGAAAGAAAATGGAAGCGTTCATATAACAGGATCTATGAAAACAATTTTCTTAAATTCGTCAAAATTGGGCGAAATCGCCACAGATAAGCAGGAAAGTTTTGAACATCATAATCATTTTGAAATCACAAATGTGTGTAATCGAATGTTATTAAAATAGGAGAGTTCTTTAATGTAAAGGGTGTTTTTTTTAAAAGGTATAGAGCTTCGAATTGAAATAAAACACAAGAAAATCGTTTTAATGTCCATCAATTTGGCTTTATTGGAAGGATAATTTTATGCCATTAATGTTTAAATATGATTTCGGGCATGTGGCCGCCGCGGCTGGCTCGAATAAAGCCAATTCTACAGGTCCAATTTTGAAAAACTTTTTCGAGCATATGGGGCCGTATGTCGGCAATAACGCCACGAATGTTGGCTTCCAAGTCCCCTAACGTTTCTGGTTTGTTGGCGTAGACGAGCGATTTCACATATCCCCAAAGAAAATAATCCAATGGTGTCAAATCACACGATCTTGGTGGCCAATTGACAGGTCCATTCCGCGAAATTATGCGCTCATCGAATGTTTCCTTCAATAAATCGATTGTGACGTGCGCTGTGTGGCATGTAGCGCCGTCTTGTTGGAACCACAACTCATCCACATTCATGCCATCCAATTCGGGAACAAAATAGTCGGTTATCATGGCTCTATACCGGTCTCCATTAACGGTAACTGACTCTCCAGCATTATTTCGGAAGAAGTATGGCCCAATGACTCCACCAGCCCATAGAGCACACCAAACAGTCAGTTTTTGTGGATGTAATGGCGTCTCAAGGGTCTCATGTGGATTCTCTTCACTCCAAATGCGGCAATTTTGCTTGTTGACGTAGCCATTCAACCAAAAATGAGCCTCATCACTGAACAAAATTTTGCGATGAAAATCAGCATCGAGATCAATCTCATTTTCGGCCCATACACCAAAATCACGACGCATTGCATGGTCTCGCAACTTTAATTCTTGCACAAGCTGGATCTTGTAAGGTCGCAAGCCAAGATCTTTGCGCAAAATCTTCCATAAAGTTGATGGACAAAGCTCCAATTGCTGTGCACGGTGGCGAATCGATTCATTCGGGTCCTCTTCAACATTTTGCTCTACAGCGGCAATTGTTTCTTCGGTGCGCACTGTTCGACGTCTCTGCGGATGCGTATTATCACATAGAGTAAACGTAGTGCGAAAACGATCCATGGTTAACCGAATTAATTGCTCTGATGGACGATTATGTCGACCATAAAATGGACGGAGCTTGCGGTAAACTTCGCGAACTGAACCATTATTTTCGAAATAAATTTGCACGATTTGCAAGCGTTGTTCTTTCGTCAACCTGTTCATGATGAAATGGCAAACCAAACTGAACATAAATGACATTAGAGTTGACAGATTTGACCATAAAATGCCAGTTTTATCTCTATTCGAAAAACAAACCTCTAAAAAAAACACCCTTTAGGTGTGGACCTTTCAAACACTAACGAAAATTAATACGTTTGATTTTATGAAAGCTTTAACATCTTTTACGTTCAAACTTTAACGCAAATGGGCGAGATTGACGCTCCCACTATATATTCGCAAACATCGTTGTCACAAGGGAACATCCATTTTAATAAAAAAGTTTTATCATTAGCACGTGTTGATCGACAGTGTAACTTGTAACAGATTCAACGACATGGCCGCCGTGAAACGTCAAAATGTCCATATTGAAAAACCGTATATAAAAACACTTTGTAAAGTTTCTTAAACTTATTATTTTTTTCTTATTTGAGAGGTGACACGCCCTCTCCTGTGTGCATTCACACAATATCTCTAACCGATCCTTTGTTATGATCTGTTAAAAATGGTTGCATATATTTCAAATGACACGCCTTTTTAAATACCCTATATATAGAATGATGGCATAGTTTTCTAAAAATATCAGTATTTTGTTTATTTGATTAATTTTACGACCGCTTTGCAAAAACCCACGTTTTTCCTCAATTTCCTCAACACAGATTTACAGATTTTCACTATATGCATAATCCCAATCGTTTTTTTGAAGTTCTTGGTTGATTTGGTAGTGCGACGACAACTTTCTCTAGTCCGCTGAAATAATTTCATTGTATTTTTATATATTAATAGTCCGTATGCGTATTTTTATAAAATTCTCTTGATTAGTGTCCGAGAGTGGCATAAATTTTGCTTCTAATTTTTAGATTTTTTGTGATGGAAACAACTTTACTGGCAGGTTGAAGAGACAAGAGTGAATTATATGTTATGATATCATTTAACACTTGTGTTATATTTTGAACATTTTTTAATAAATTTTTCGATTTTTCAATCTTTCTGAACATTTTTGCATTTTTTAATATTTTTTTAAAAACTTAAGTTTTGTTTAAGTTTTTTATTATTTTTTGGCTTATTCAGACTTTCCAAATTATATACTATGTATGTTGAATTTTTCGTGACTATCCAATTCGACTGGCTGTATCCACTATCGCCCAAACGCATATAATGAACAAACGCCCAAAAATTGGAATGGGCTTTTTTGTATTTGGGAAATTATTCAAAATGAACGATTATCCGAAAAGAATAGATATTTTTGGGCCATTATTCATTGGGTGTTTATAAACTTTTTCGGGCGTTTTTCGGGTATATTTTAAAGCTCTTTCGACTTTTTCAAAATAAATTCACACTTCGTAATTTTTTAAGTTTTTCAAGATATTGGAATTTTCAAAATCTTTTATTTTTAAAAAAATGGTTTTTATACCCTACACAGAGGGTATATTCACTTTTTTATTAAGTTTGTAACACATAGAAGGGGGCGTGGCATGTATAAAAGAGTAAATATTTTCTATTCTTCAGCGTCACAACCTGAGTCGTTATAGCTGTGTCCGTTTGTTTGTTTAAATCACGTTTACGGAAAAACCAAGCTGATTCAATGAAATTTGGCACACAGATCGCACTTTTTTACGAGCTAATAGCATATTAAAATGGGCGAAATCGTTTAACGGACACACCCACCGCACACACTCTATTTATATTTACCACAGCCCATTTTGAAAAAAGTTGCTGCGATTTTGATGAAACTTGGTGATTTGGTGAACATGTAACAAAATTAAGATTGGACTTGGTTTTAGATTTGCAAAGGCTCTTAAAAGGCCGTGACACAGCCCTAAAATTTAACTTTTATAGCGCCATAGCTCGTTAGCGGTGCAAGATATTGTGTTGAGATTCGATACACGGATACGGATCACAAATATCTTGAATTTTGCTTAAAGTGGGCAGAATCGAAAAAGTGGGCATGACACTATTCAACAATGGAAAATTTTGATTTCGTATAACTCAAAAATGGCACATACCACTTTCATAAAAATTTTACGAATGATATCACTAAAGTCAGTTATTAATACAAGCTACGACAGTATACTGGAAAAACTCGTTAAGGGGCGTGGCATAGCCCACAATATTTATTAACGTTATAATAAGAGAACTAACAACGTTATCCTTATGAAATTTAATATGGCTGACATACTTGCTAAAAGCTATCTTATTGCAAAATTTTGCCACAACAGTGCCAGTGGGCGTGACACCTCTCATATAAGCAAAAAACGTTCAATGATATAGATATTGTACCATTGAAATAATTTTCACTAAATTTGGGGGATAGATGTCAGTTAAGTGTATAAGCTTTACAATACAATGGGTTTCGACAAGATACCATCAGTAGGCGTGGCACCTTCCACATTAACATAAAATTGTAGGCCCTATTTTAAGTGAGCTATTCCAGCAATTTGTATGAAATTTCATGCAAGTGGTTTACATGCTATAAAGTACATCTGAACCAGAATCGGTCGAAATAGCACCAGTGGGCGTGGCACCTCCCATACAATTAAAATTTGCCTGGTGTCATGTCTATCGAAATATGTGAGCAATTATACTGAAAATCGGTGTAAAAGGTGTGTTCATAGAAAACTATTTCTAAATAAGAATCGGACTGGATTGTACCAGTGGGTGTGTCACTGAATTAAATTTTAAGACTAACTACGCCATATATCGTTAACTAAACAAGCTATTGTGCTAAAATTTTGTACGTGTATGTTAATCACAAATATGATTTTTTGATCACAAAGTAGGCGGAATTGGAGAAGTGGGCGTACGTTATTCTTCTTTTTCATTTCTATTCTATTTTTTTTAACATTTTCTATATTTTGTTGACTTTTTCAATCTTTTAACTTTTCCCAATATACACCATATGTATTTTTTCCACTTTTTTAAACCTCATTCAACTTTATTCGACATTTTCTTTATTTGTTCGACTTTTTCAGCATTTTTATCTTTAACACCGCTTGATACTTTTCCACGGTAACCTCATTATGTGCACACATCATGCGGCGAGAGCTTGTAATATCCTGTTTTTTAAATTTTTGAACAGTTTTGAGCAAAAAATCACTATAAAAATTTAATGTTTTTTATATACACGTCGGGATTAAAAACATAAGTACAATTACACGAAAGCATCACAAATGAAAATACATCGCAAAAGTGATGATAAATTTAAGCTAAAAATTAAAATGAATTTATATAGAACTTGGTACTTCTTCAGTAAAGCAATTTACAGACGATTGTTTTTATTATTTTTCAAAGATTTTGCTTACATCATCCCAGGTGTATATTTCAGACACCTGCCCACAAAGCGCACGCAAGTAACTTTACTTCTATTCAAGGCATTAAACATTCTTCACGTGGCATTACTAGCTGCTGCTAGTCGTTTTGTGCAAGTTGTCAGTAATAAACTGGATTTTTATTCCCATTTCCAGAGCCAGGTTTCAAGGCAGGTGTTGGTTTTTCCGCTGATATTCATGTTTTTTGTTTTTGTTTTGTTTGTTTCTGGTTTTATTATTTTGTCTTGCTTGTTTTATTATTGTAAGAAAGCAAAAACACTTTAAACGCCTTATTCGGCTTCTCAAGGTCATATCTGCTACAATTGGCGCTAAACACAATAGCCTATTATGTGGCAACTTTGCTGAGTAAACAGCATTTGATCCTGAGCTTTAATGAGCAAAATATTTCGTGCCATCTGATAAAACGAAAAATTAAATTGAAATGAGAAATATTCGTAGACTAAGGTAAAATGGAATTGTTGAATTTTTATTAGGATTTAACGGCGAAACTCCATGTAAAAGAAAAGAGTCTACGATTGGAAGTTCAACTTTAACTTTTCTAAAATAAAATAATAAATGAAATCAAAGAAAGTGAATAAGGCGACAGCTTTCGAAAATAATCATCATCGCAAAATTTCATAGGTTTCGAAAAACATCGACAAATCTATATGTATAGAAAGTACCAAAAAACATTGAATTAGTGAACACGTCAAACACTTAAAAAACATTCAACATGTAGTAATGTATCGATTATCTTTGGGACAGTTGAAAAGTGTCGAATGATTTGGAAAATGTATTACCCATATTGAAGATGTCAAAAGTCGTGAACATTAGCAAAAAATATCGAATAGAAATCGAAAACATCGTAAGGGTTAAAGCGTGTCAAATAACATCAAAAAGGTCAATAGTATGTAGTCGATGTGTATCAAAAAACATCAAAAATTTTATAGAAGCCGGAATGTTTTGAAAAAAATTTAAAAACTCATAGACATAGTATCAACAATACCCAAAAAAAAACCGAAAATTTTAAAAAGAGCAGAATTTAATCGAAAAAAATCGATCTAGTACGAATGGTATCGAAACGTATTGTAATGCATTGCAAAAGTCCAAAAGCTACGAAGAACAACAAAATATTCAGTTGATATCGGAAAGTATAGAATGGTATCGGGAAACATCAAAATCATGAGAAAAATCTTAAAGTGTTTAAAAATATCGATATGTCGAATACTTGTGTAAGTAGTATCAAAAATATCGAAAAACGTTGAGAAAGCTGTCAAAGTGTCAAAAAACATCGAAAATGACGAAGAACATTGAACATAATCAAAAAATATCAGAAATGTCAATCGATTCTGAACGGTATCGATTGGTATCGAATGCTATCGTAATACATCAAAGAAGAGAATTAAACATCAAAGAATGATAAAAACTATTGGGCACAATCGTAAAATATTTAAAAAAAATGTATGAAAGTCGAACTGGGTTCTCCATGTGGCCGGTTTTGACCCGGTCAAGCTCGGAATCGCAGTTCAAAGCCGGGATTGAATGAATTTTGTGTTAAATGAGCAAAAAAAGGTCTCAAACTTTTTTGCAAAAAAATGTATTTTTTACCATTTCACCATTCAACTTTTCAACTTGGCAACGCTATAGTCGAAGGTATCGAAACATTTCAAAAAATCATTAGAAAAGTTGTTATAAGTTGAGAAATTTAGAAGAAATCGATAACAGCCGACGAGTATATAAATTCGATATCAGTCGATGTTTCGAATGGTAGACACCGAAAATATCGGAAAACATTGAAAAAGACGATAATAGTTGAAAAATATCGAATAGTACATATAAGAAAATACCGTAAAGATCGGTGCATCAAAAATTCAATAAAAAAACCAAATATGAAAAAGTAAGGAAAAATATGGATGTAAAGAAAAATCTGGATCGAAAAAAAGGAATTAAAGCCCAGTAATTAAGGCAGCAACCTAGTTTTCCATCCTGACGAAGAAGCTAAGTTTTCGGATATGATCATAAGTCTATTCATCTAATCTTAAATGGTATAAACATATATACCGAATAGCGCCTTTGGCGCAGCCATACAATTGTTGTCAACGGTGCCAGAATCGTCTGAAATTCAAAATCCAAAATAAAGGAGCTTCAGTATGACAGTGGCGCTATCGTCTGAACCATGATTATTAAATTGTATGCTAAAATTTGAAAGTGGCGGCTTTTTCCACAAAAGTGTTCGAAAAACTATGATTTTTTGGGTGATTTTTCGGTGTAAAAAAAAAAAAATTTAAATTTTGATTCATCTGATACCCAAACATACGGCAAATTTGTGGTTAAAATTTCATAAGTAGTTTCGGAGAAATGACTGGCACCGTATGAGAAAGGTGGCTTCGAGACAAACGCTTTTTAAAGGTTTTTTATTGAGCCGGAGATTGCGCTCAAATAAAGTTAAATAATATACTGTGAGAGCTCGGATCTCTATGAAATTTCAACAAGATGTTTTTGAAGTAGTCAAATATCGGAATACGTAAAAAAAATGAGTTAACAAGCTAGGTTGCCCCCTTAATACCAGAGATATTGGCAAATAATATGAAGAAATTCTTGAAGCTTCAAAATTCTTGTATTAATCTTCTTCTCGGCATGCAGTAGAAAAATAATGGCTCTTAATTTGTCATAGTCGATTCAGTAGTTAAGGATGTATTGGCTCTATGTGTAGTTTTCCCTATGTTCATATTTCCATTTTAATTTTACTATTTAAAGTATGCCCGAAAATTTCAACTCAATTCACTTCAGAAAAGCAAAGACAAAAAAAAAAAAAAGAAAAAATTGATGATACAGAAGTTAATGTGATTGATTAACTCGCAATTAATCATTATTTTGTCTAAATTATTGCAAATAAGAAATTGGAAAAATTTTAAATGAAAAACTGTTGAAGTTTCTTTTTGAGCACAAGGTGTGCAAATTTTGTGTTATGAATTTTCTGCACAGTGGAAATAAAGAAATCATTATTACTACGCTTCACATGACGCTTAGTCTCACAAAGATCACATTAAAATATCCGAATTATGACCTATATACGCGCATATGATATATGTATGAGTGTTATTTTTAAAATTTTGTCACTGCTGTCAAACCTGGCACACATTTTTCGTATGGCAGAAAAGGGTACACCCGAAGGGTTTGTTTTTAATTTGCGGTCCTATAATCCCATATTATAGAATTGGATTTGAAATAAAATTAAAATAATTTTAAACACGAATTAGAGCTTTAATTTTTAGCATTTAACTTAGAAGTAGAGAATTTGAGTGCGGTGTTCCACTGTGAGTGTCTATGTTAGAATGATTGAAAAAAAAAAAAAAAATGTATAGTACTAAGTATTAAAAAAATAAAATGCTTTTTAGAGCTTTTGCAGAAATGCTGCTCACTTACGAAATCCATAGGTACAAGGCATACCCATACTCGGTAATGCGATCCGAAAAAAATACGATTCGAAAGTCATTACATTTAGAGTAAATTTCATTCAATTGCAATAGGATTTTGTTCCGGATTGCATTACAGAGTAAGGCCAATATGGACACTTTAGTTTTAACAGAGTTTAGTGAAATGAATGTAAGCAGGTGTGTGCAATTATATACTTGAGATAATTTCTTTTATTACATGAATCTTCTACCACTTGAGGTATCCATTTCATGAAAATAGAAGAGAAAAATAAACTTTTCCAATGGTATTTACTACTATTGTCATTCGGTATTTATTTTAGGAATCATTCAATGGTTGTCCATAATCATTTCAAAGGTATCTTAAAGATAAATTACCCAGCATTACTCATATGACATCCGACAAATGCGAGATAAAGAACACAAACAGCCGAATTACATGTTACACGCATCATTGACAGCGACTACACCATAAGCAACAAAATCTACCAAAAAAAATCACTTTACCACAATCAATGGCATTAAGTAGATACACTCGAGCAGCCATCCGAACGTCATTATTACATCACAGGATTATCAGTTTCATTATACACAGATACTCTAAAGCGAAGCGCATGTTTTCGCACGATTAACTAACACAATTAACGTAATTAACAATTAATTGTTAACAAATTTATGGCACACCAATACAATTAAATCGAACTGAGCGTACCTTAACTTCAAGGATATATGGCACAATACAGCACAAGCACCTTAAGAGGTCTCAACTCAAAAGAAATAAGTTTCGAATGGATAAATTGCGGCTTATTTCCTGCAACACTTTAAAAATTTTGTGTTAAAGCGCGACGTGCACTTTCACATACGTCATAAGACACGTGCGAACACAAGCTGATTTCGCAATTGACTGTCATCAATGTGGGAACTAAATAAAAATTCACTTATTTCTGTATACATTTTTCCAACACAAATCACTCTCTTCGAATTTTTATTTGAAAAAAAAAATTCCGAAAATACTACCGCTCCTTTTTGTAAGCAGCTGCTTAGTTTTATTTCGAGCATCGAGCAATTCAAAAGAGAAAATTCTCTTGCGCAGTTTCTCTTTATTTCCATTTGAAGTGGTGTGTCCGGCTGAGAGTTCTCAACACCAAACATTTTGATTTATTGTTATCCTTTGAAATTTGATTAAACTTTTGACTTCGAGAACTCATCACTTGAGTCACTTTAGCAGCTTCTTTATTTTGCACTCAAAAGTGAAAATTTTTGGATGCTGTTTGGCATTTAAGTGAGTTTTTGTTTTCTTATAGAAAATACGTAATAATAAACACTAAATTCTAAACACTTACGTTTCTGCTTGGACCTTTGTGGCAAAAACTCAAGTTTGAAGCAAATTTGTCCTGTGGGTATGTTAGAACATATAAACTGCAGTTAATTGGTGAATATATAGCAATGCTATGACACTTTTGGATATTTTCCCTCCATATACTGAAATTGAAAAAAGAAAAATATAAAAGTGCGACAAAAATCGAGAAGGAAAGGTCGAAATAAAGTACACATGGCGTCTTCGATCTCCCTAAGCGGTTGATTGAACCAGATTTAAGTAAGACTACTTTATAAATTGAAATAGAATTCGAAAACTGTTGAAAATAAAAGCAAAAGAATTTAGTACTGAGCAAAAAAATTTCGATAGCAAAAAACAAAACCAAATAACCGGGATAAAGCTAGTCACACCAGTTTCATCCATTACTTAATGGAATCATCAGTGAAGTTTGAAGCAATGAGTGAGAAATTCTAAACATAGATATCTGTTTGAATCAGTGACCGGCAGCCCATATGGCCGCGGCCAAGCGAAGAGTATAAGCTATCGCTCTTCCTTGACGAATCGAGATATTCAGTTTCATCTGAAACACTGAATGAGGAGGTTCGCGCTGCGCAATTTGTCTGTTGTACTGCGAAAAATGTTAAACGTAGAATGGGAAAAAACTTGTTTTTTTTTGGCCAGCCGTAATGTTTGATTTGCATGCGCATTTTAGAGTAAGTGCACAAAGAAATACATTTCTAGTTTGATTAGAAAAAATTTCATAGCAAACAGGATAATGAAAGGGAGATTTTAATTGTGGTATTGAAACAGATTTAATTTTTAGAAAACGAAAATCCAGTTATCGCTGGCGAAACAAAGTCGTCCTTTTGAAGATGAAATTAAATTCTAATACAAGAATTTCTTTCAGTGATGAGAGCGCTTTAGATCTCCCTCTTTTCAGAGAATAAGGAAAGAAGTGAGTTTCGCTCTTTGCCGATCACTGGTTTGAATAGATTTGTTGCGAAAAGAAAAGTAAAAGAAAAAAGAAAAAGTAAAAGAAATCTTTTTTCTCTTGTCTCTTTGATTTTGTAACTCATTTGACATTACACTTTTCTTGCAGGCGCCTCATTGCGAGCTTTCTTGGTGAGTCTGGAAGAAGTAGCGAGCGCTAATCGCATAATAAATCAGGGAACCCACCGAAAGGTAAAAACCAAAACTGCTGAAACATTTAAAAGAAAAACATCAGCACAATGCTCGACAGGGAAAAAAGAGGAAATGTTAGGTTAGCATTGGAGAGCCTTAGAATCCGACAAAAACAATCGGAAAATTTTGTTAAAATAAAAAGATTAGAAAAATCGAAAAATTTTTTAGAAAATGACGAAAATTTTGACAGGGTCTATGCTAATTTAAAATGTAACGTTCGCGTTAGCGTGAGCATTACATTTCCTTCAATTCAGTCCATTACTAATTTTATTCCATTCTCGAAAGTAGAAACACCAAAGCCTACAGTCCATCTTTATAAATAATAGAGATATTCCTAAATCTGATATTGGCTAAAGCCATGGCGCATATCAGTGGTGGTCATGTTTGCAACAAGAAAAGTCACTTTTCCTAAAGTTAAACTGAACAATGCTAAAATTCGGCAATCCGATCCTATATAAAACTTAAGAATGCACTTGAATAGACGCTTAATGTGATGAGAATCCACTTTCGTAATATGTATTGGTTAGTAAGTTGAAAATCTTTGTCTTTAAATAAAAAAAATCCTACTGTATGAAAAACATCCTGAAGCCGATCTGTACCTGTGGCATATAGCTGTGGGTAACATACTCAAATTGCAACATGCTAATACTCCAACGCTTCCAAACAAAACTTTTGTGAATACTGGTCATTTGCAATCTTTTATCGACAAAGAATTCATCCCATTAAAATGAACTGGAGGTCGAACTTAATGTCTTGTTCAAGAGTATTTTCGCAGTGTAAAGGAAAGTTCCACATGAACTGACAGCACATCACTATCGAAATTTAAATATTTAGGATATTCTAAAGAGAACAAACCTTCCATTTCATTCTGAACTATTTGTTATGAAGGGTTTTGAAATTTGATTTAATTTTTAAATGAAATTTTTTTATTGGAAATTAAAGTACTTTAGTTCCGGTTAATAGCAAAAATTAATTTTGTTCAAGTAACCTCTTCTGCTAGGACGACATTCTTTCAATCTTCTACCAAAATTTTGAATACCCATAACGATGGTTCAATTAGTGACATTTGTTGACAATTTTAATTTTTTGAAAGAATTTTCTTTTCAAATGCTTTTCTAAAAAAGTGAAGAAAGAAAATGCCATTTTATTCAACCAATTCAATTTTACTTAACTTTTTGAAAAGTGTCGCCCAAATTTTAATTTTTTGATAGGGATTAAACCTTGTATTGAAATCAGCACATTTTTCTTTTATCTTGGTTTGAAAAACTGCTTTCACACTTGCACTATCGGAGCTTTAGCTGAAATCAGCTTTCTGTTTGACATAAGCTGACTCCTTTTTGTTTAACTCTGACTGACTTGTTTTCATTTGATGTTAGGAGCGTCAAAATAATCTGTAAATCCAACGATCCTTTGAAAGATAACTTCCCCTTAACACCAAAATACTTACAATGCCCTCATTTTTTCTTTGACTTAACAAGTATTTGATTATAAATTTTTGACAAAAGTGGGAAAATCGAATACCCCTGACAATTCATAATAATACGCAATTTCAAGCAAAAACGAGTAGCTTTAGAAAAATTCGAGAAGCGAGAGAATTTAGTTTGACGTCGAATTTGCCTGAAAAAAAATTTAATTTCGTCTCAATTATGGCTCTTAATCTAGATAATTATAAAACGTGCTGATACCGTTGCCAGTGTGAATTGCCTATAGTAAAAACCGTGAAGAATTACATGTGTCGAAACAGATGCACAGAGGGATATTAAGCTCCTTTGAGTATTTCAACTTGAGCGCCGTGCAAACCGCCAGAATCAATTGCAAAGTATTCTAAGCGTTCAACACTCAAAACGTTTCAGATTGTCAGTTGAAAAATAGCTTTGAAGCAATATTTGCAGAAAGTTTTCTGTTGGATGTTTGCAAAACGAAATCATTCAATTTTAATTTTCGCTCATATTTGCTTTCAGTTTTTCAAATTCAATGTGAGTACTGAAGAAGATGTTTCTCCATTAATAGCGGCTATATTTTGTTTTATATTTCATGGAGCAGCAATATTTTGCAGCATTTGCTGGAACAGTTGTGCCGTTGTTGTCCTGCATTTAATTGCTCATTAATGTAAGCGATTTGTTGGTGGATGCCGTCTGTTGAAACGTGAAAGTTGGACATTCCTCAACGTCAGAGTGCAATTAAGTTCGACGATTCGTGTTTGTGTGGCATCGTATGACAAAGTGTTAAATTGTGGCCGAAATGCTATTTGCTACATAAAAGTGTTGTGTGTCATAAAAATCCTTGCGATATTTGGCTACTTTAAGTGAGTTGTTATGCGTTCAAGTCGATATTACGAGTAACTTAAGTATGAATTATATGCTATTTTTATGACTTTATTGAATAAACATCAGAAAAACATTTTATATATTTTATAGTAGCTATCATTATGCGTAGTTTATGTGCTAAGTAAATTTATACGCCGCCATCGTATAAATTTTATGCTGCGAGATATAAAATGGTTAGTCCCACTTTTTTTTTTTTGGGACATTTACATTTTCCTGATTTATTGCTTTTTCTTGTTCTGCAGCGCCAATGCCAATGCAAATGGCGCAGGTGCTGACATAGCAAGAACTTTATCAGAAATAGCTGGTATTTTGTTATTTCGCTCGCTTATGTTTCCAACTTATTGCTAGTCCCATTTTTCGCTTGCACACCATTCGCAACAAAAAGCATAACAGCAAATGTGTCGCCAATGCAGCAGCAGCACACTTGTGCTTGCTGCAAATATGACACCCACAATTCAGACGTTGGCACAGTGGGCGGATATAGTAATGGGGTTATCAAAAATACTGCTCTTCTTTTTAATTCGACTCTTTTCAATCAATCAAAAGTAAGTACTATTAACCTGACATTTTACTAAAATATTAAAAAATCACAACTCAATTATACGAGTCTAATAATATTTCCCTTATATTTCCTATTAATCCTTTTTTCCGAAAAATTTAAAATCGCTCAAAATTGAGAGAAGATTATTGCAGTAGACGTCCAATATAACGTATAACGAAATAACAAATTTCCATTTTATTGAACAGTTTTTGAAATTGGAATTTTTCCATTGATGTCTCTAAATTAAGAACGCTAAAAATATTCAGTATTCCAAATAACGAACATTGTTGAATTCAACCATAACCGTTGAACTGAATTAACTTTTTTACCAGTAAAGGTGATCGTAAGTCAATATAGCTTTCCAAAATCTAACTAAACTTTTGTACGAGTTAATATATGCGTTAATAAAAGCCAGTTTCTTTAATAAAAAAACACTTCGATATAACGAATTTTGCGATATTACGACTGACCCGCGCATTAATTAGTTCGTTATATTGGACGTCTGCTGTACATAGAGAAAACGGTTCGAAGGACCTTTTAGTTTTTGTATATCAATAGTATGGATTTTAAAATTATGTTTCATTTGATTGCTATATTGTTAAATGCGATCGAGATGTTTCCAACTTGTTGATGTTTTTGATATTCTTGTACACCTACCCAAATTGAGAACTTGTGGATATATTTTAACAATATGGTGATCACATGAAACATAGTTTTAAAAGCAATATCATTGCCTCAAAGCGCATTTAAGTCAGTCATATATGTAGCTTTCCAGATATAACAATTTTTATAAAATTTTGACCGAGTTTTTCCTAATTGGTAAGAAAGGGTTAATAAAGAAAAATAGAAAACAAGTTCCATATTAAATGATAGAAAATGAAAAGTGAATTTTTGATATTTTAGCAAAACTGCAAATTTTATATAAAAGAAAAATTTAATTTTTTGAAAAATATCACTGGAAATTTTAGAACAAACGTCAGGTGTCAAAATCCATAGATCTGATTAAAAATTTTAAAGTGACATTTAAGTCAGTAGTTTATTTAATAATCTTTCATATAACATGCATAGTTCTGAAATCGATTAAGGGATTCGTAGTTTATAAAGATTCTTAAAAAAAGATATATCCGCGACGTTTGCTGGCTTCATAACGGGCGATTTTTTATGCGTTTGGTTTTTGAAAATTGAAAAAAGAACAGAAAATTTGCAACACTGAATGTAATATTTATTTGGAGCGATACATCAATAACTTTCATTTATTTTTTAAAGATTATTTCATGTAAATGTTGCTAGCGGCTACGCCTGAGGTGGTTCATCCGTAAGCTCCAATTTTGGCATACTTTTTCCAGCATTTCGGCCGGTATCTCACCAATGGCAGCTGTAATGTTGTCTTCCAGGGCTGCAATTGTGGCTAGCTTGTTCCTGTACAGGAGAGATTTTACGTAGCCCTATAAAAAGTAGTCTTGTGGGGTCAAATCGCATAATATTGGCGGCCAATGCTCTGCTATAAAACGTGAGATTAATTGCTCACCCAACTCGCTTCTCAATAGGTCCATGGTATCGCGTTCCGTGTGGCATATGGCAGCGTCATGATGAAACCACATGTCAACCAAGTCCAATTCTTCCAATTTGGGTAAAAAAATGTTTGTAATCATCGCACGAATGATAGAGCAAAGGCTCTATTGACTGTAACGTTGCAATTTTCATTATTTTTGCAAAAGTACGGTCCAATGATGCCGCCGGCAAACAAACCTCAGCAAACAGTGCATTTTTCAGGGTGCATTGGCAGCTTTCGAACTGCCTCTAGCTGCTTTTCAGACCGAATGCGGCAATTCTGTTTGTTGACGTACCCATTGAGCCAAAAATAAGCTTTCGTGGCTGAAGATAATTTCGATAATTCTTCACATTTCTCACAGAGCACGAATTTTGATGAAAAATTCAGTGATTGGGAAGAGTTATTCGGCGTCGACAGCTGTTACGAATCACGCGTGAGGCGTCAAAAAGATTTACACTGAAAAAACAAATAGCAAGCTACTCTACTGCCAATGCTCTCTAATATAATTTCTCATCCATATACGCAAATAAAGCGACTCAAAATCGAAAAGTGTACGCACTCACACAACTTTTCCGCCCACTGTGCGAATCTGTTTTGTTGGCGGTGGCATCCAAACTGCATCCCAATAGAAATGCATTGCAATGTGTACATTATTTGATGGCATCAAAGCATCAAAGGTAAATGAGCTCTGGAATTTGTGCACATAATTCACACCTCTCCGATATTCACGGAAATGTTGTTTATCCGCACAGGTGCGCGTATGCGTTTGCTTCGTGTGCAACGCGATTCCATTGAAAAATGCCGCAAATGAATGATACAAATGAGATTTTTTTTCTCGCTCTCTCACATACGCACCATCTTGCAATTGTTAAAGATGACGCTGCTATTGATTTGCACTTTTTTTTATCAGCGCTGCATCACAAAAGAACAGGATATATAAGGATTCTTGTGCTTTTTGTTTCGGTGGACTTGAAAAAAATGGTTGATGTATTCATAATCTTGATATCTTGATAAAAAGTTCAGTACTTAAATGTTTTTAGAACAGCTATGCGGGTTGAGAAGGCTTTATATAACGATCATAGTTTAGGGTTACTTAAAGCGGCTACAGGGGCATATGAACTTAAAACCATGCCTTAATTAGTGGTCATGCAAAGCTCCAGTTACTTTTCCACATAACACTTGTCCTAGAATTTTAGCTACATCGCAATTGATTTGTGATCTGGGAGAAATACGTGTAGCCGTCTACTTTAATATAAAGAAGCCATGCGATTACATGGATGCAATATTATACCAAAAGTTTCAATTGGATGATTTGGTGGCAGTTGTGCTGCCTAAACATCGTTGTTGGCAAAATTCAATATTACTAAAAGGGAACTACAGAAGAGAATGAAATGTTACTTTTTTTTTTCATTTACCTTACAATTTGATTGCAGCTCCTTCATCGAACGAGTTAATAGAAATCGTGCGATTTGCGAAGTCGAAATGTCTATAGCTAACAGTGACTCTGATACCAATTCGCTAAATGGGATATCCATAACCACAAATTGTTAACTTAGGGACGATAGATTTTTTGACTACAGTCTACTAATTTTGTTCATAATGTTGGCACCATTTCCAAGAAATTTTGGTAAATAAATTTTATTAATAAATTATTTACTATTTTTTTAATGACTAAAAATGCTCCAACGAATTATTAGGTTTTTTATGAGAAATTATTTTATTTTGGCAAGGCCGTTACTTCCTTGTTTTCAACTTGGTAAGTCTGGATATGTTAAACCTTAGATAGTAAAAGGAAATGTTTTTTCATAAGCTTGTCATCTCTCTTACTTAACACTCTGGAGCGCAGGGTTGAAACACAATAGAGATCTGTTTAGAGTTCCCTTTAGTGGCTAGCAATATATATACAAGAGTTGCCATTCCTGAATATCAGCTGTATATGATCATGCTACAGAGCAGTGGTGGCATTTGGATTTTGTGGAAATGTACTAAATGAAGAATTAAAATGTACTGTTTAGATGCCGAATGTACTTTTTCGACATGAACATGAAAAAGTTAGTTAAAATCACAAAAAAACTACGAAAATTTAGTTTTTTACAAAAAAAAGGTCAGCAAAATAAAATGGGTATTTTTTACAAATTATCGAAATGTACTAAAAACTTGTCGAATGTACTGACAACGATTTTTCACATAACAAATGTACTGAAAAAAGTACAAATATACCGATAATTCCATCACTATTACAAAGGTAAAAGTTAGACTGGAAGCAGGAAAATATTCGATGTTGACATCGAGTTCACTTTTGACATGTGAAACCTAAGAGATGATTACTATCTGCTGTAGAAAATTCGAAAAAATTTGCTACATCCAGGGAACACACTTAAGTTAGTTATTACTGGACTGCATAGTGCTTGAAAAACAAAATCATAACATTTGACTGAGCATATGTTCATCTCAATGGCTTTATCGGTAACTAAGAGTTCGTGTATCTGCGTTGTGGCAAACCTTCGCAAAATTAAAAACTGACAAATGATTACATGTATTCATGCATTTATGTATGTATGTATCTAAATATGTATGTATGTTTATGTATGTACCCAGTAGGCAAGGTCAGGAGCTTGCAGGCCTTCTAGCAGGCCTTACTTGGTAAGATTAAGGCCTTACCTGGTAAGATTAAGGCCTTACCACCTCCTTTCAAACTTACTTTCTTTTTTATATGAAACGTCCCGATAAGTAAGGCCTCATTTAGCAGGCCTGATAGAAGTACTCTTCGAGCAGGTCTTCCTACATCGCTTGCGTCAAGGGCCCATCTAAGAGCGCTTACCGTAGAAGGGGTCATAGAAGTACTTTGAAAAAATTAAATCTTAATACGTCGTGAGACTCTTAGTTAAATGTTTTTTTATCTGCGTCAACCGCCCTTGCGTTGATATTTTTAATGTTTATTTTTTGTGACGATTTCTTAATTTATACTTTCCCATTGAATACACAAGACTCTACCACTTTAGCATAACATGAAACAGAAGACCAACCTAGCAAAATGCACACCGTTCCTTACTGCTAACCATGTATCAACTTTTGATGTCGTATAAGTACAATCCAATGACAAAAAAGTAATGTCGAATCATAAAACATTGCAATACATGAAATAAAAAAATACATGAAGTCCTTCTTTTTTGCCTTCTATTATGAGGCTTTATAGCACTGCTGCTATGGGAAGGCCTTAAAGCAGTACATGAGGCATAGTAACATTTCATGAGTATACACTCAATGGAGTGTAACTGTTCTGCTAATTAAAATTTCACTACTTACAAAATTTACTTATTGTTAATATTGACAGATTGTAAATAAAAACAAAAATCATAGTAAAACAAAAAAAATTTTTTTTTGTTATTTACATGAAAATTTAGTTTTGAGAAGGCCTCTTACAATCGGAGCAGTGATAGCAGGCCTTCTCCAATCGGAGCAGTGATAACAGGCCTTCTCCGGGGAAGGCTTTGCTCAATTGCCTGATGGGTATGTATGTATGTATGTATGTATGTGTATGTATGTATATATGTATGTATGTATGTATGTATGTATGTGTATGTATGTATGTCTGAATGTATGTATGTGAATTGTAAGTTTGTTTGTTTGTTTGTATTTATATATGTATGTATGTGTGTATATATATGTGCGCGTATGTGTGTATATATATATGTATGTATGTATATATGTGTGCACGTATGTTGGTATATAAATGTGTTTGTATACATGTATATGCATGTTGTGTGTGTGTGTGTGTGTGTGTGTGTGTGTGTGTGTGTGTGTGCATAAAAAAGTTCCAAAACTTCATCAATAGGTTGAAACTATAGCTTATAACCAACTAAATTGCATGTATGTATAAAAGGTCAGTGCTTGATATGATTTTAAAAATTTTAAATATCAAGGGCATACTTCGAACATACCTACATGCATTTAAACTCTCAATAAAATAATAACATTAAGGAACAAAAACAATAAAGTAGACCGAGTACAATTGCTGTGGTTACAACCACAAGTCAACATTTTGTAAATATCTCCAGGAGCTTATGCCGGTTAAATGTGTTGCAATTTAATCTTATTTACAATCAAAGTGACAAAACAAACATTTTTTTAAAAAATTTTTTAAACATTTTCACATATATATGTACAGATGTGCACTTACACAAACAAACGCATAAATGCGCTTAACCGCACTGTTAACTGATTGACTTGTTTTTGAAGTATGAATTTCCTTGTGTGCTCCATGAGGATGTTTCTGAATTTGTATGAAAATCAATTGCATTGTAATGTTAATCATGCGAGTATTTCATCGCAGGTTTAAAATTAAGCAAAAAAGAAATTAAAAATTCAAATATCATAACTATGCATTGGGTTTCAATAAGCCCGCAGAGATGTACCAAACTATTTCGCTAACACTTTGTGGACCAGACGATTAATGCATCATTTTAGTCGCTTCTTGCAAGCTTGCAACGAGATGTCTAAGTGACTGACGGATAGAATGAGTCGACAGGATGCCTGCTCTCAACAATGGCAGAGTAGCGTAGCTTCGAACTTATAGACCACGTTGCTTCATTAGCCCGTACATATTTTTGAGTGCTAACATTAAGACATCGCCAGCTGTACTTGTAGCAGCAGCAGTATTATCACCGCACTGCAGTGTAACAACCACTTAGACAAAAATTTTAACGTTTACATTTTTATGTTTAGATAGTCGCTGTAGTTTAAGGCTACTTGTTGTTCGAGTATAACAGCGTTGACAAAGTTGCCAGACTTAGTGAATCGCACTAGTACTCAGTATGCACTATTAATGAGATATAGAGTTACATAAATGGAAATGCCAATGCTCTTTTAGCGTTTTGTATTTTTAAGTGTTCTAACGAGCACAACGCGTAGTCTGCCTGAGTTAAAATGTTACCATCGTTGGCTACAATTTCGCGGTGGCCAAGAAGTATATTGACCTTAAAGTATAGGTAAACTTCACGTAAGACCAAATTAGAGAGTTATTTCAATCACAATCGAAGCCAGCTAGAACCAAAATTGGTTACAGGCAAAGTAATTAAATCTAATAAATCAGAGTAGATGTGAGTCACAATTGAAAACAGTCACAGTGTAAGCTGGTTACGGTCAAAGACAGTTACAGTTGAAGTGATTTTGAACCGAAAACATTTAGAGTCGAACTTTGTCACAGCCAAGGTTATTCATAGCAAATATCAGTCAAAATCATTCGAAGTCAATCCTGCTCAAAGTCAGGTACAATCAAAGAGAAATAAAGTGGCAATCAGTCAAATCTGACTGCATTTACTGTCAAAGAAAAACATACTAAAGTCAACGACAAACACAGGAAATTGTAGTCGAAATCAGTATTATTAAATTCAGTAACAACCAAAGCCAGTTACAATGAGAGCCAGCTGAAGTTAATCACAGCTGGACTCAGTCACAGTCGATGTCATTCATACCAAAATTCCGAAACCTGTTACGATTGAATTCAGTAATTTTCGAAGTGAAGCGTACTGTAGTTGCTAAAAGTCGAAGTCGGACGCTGTCGCTCACAGTCGAAGCAACTCATAGCCGCAGCCAGTTTAAATTACATTCAGCCAAAGCGTACTCGTAAATCAGTCATTGTTGTAGTCACAAAAATTGCAAATAAATCACGGTTAAATTCAGTCACAGCCAAATTTAGTTACAATCGAATTGAATCATTTTTGAAACCAAGCAAACAAAAGTAGTTAATAGTCATATTTAGTCATAACTCAGTATAAGTCAAAGTCACTTACAATCAAAGTCGGCACCAGTCGAAGTAAATAAAAGTAAGTCTCAGACAAATTCGTTGATGTTCTAAACCATGGACAGTCAAAGCATTGACGTCCCTACCCGAGTAGAAATTCCCATCAGGCAAACCCTACAATAATCAGCTCCTGATCTGGCTAGGTCACTGCTACGGGCAGCGATGTGTTAATCTTATCAGGATCTAAAAAGTGGAGACGTATTAAAAAATTCCGGATCGATAAACTAGCATTACTGCAGTATTAACAGCGAAAGCCCTATAAAATTTCATCTAGTCCTAAACAGTTTTGCCAAATCATGAACGGGGCTGCACGATTCTGGTATAGACCGAAGCTGGCTAGTCTCTTTAGTCTCTTTTATGGAAAGCCCTATAGAAACTTATACAACCCTGATCAGGTTAGCCAAATCAAGAACAATTCTGAATGATGAAGGTGCGGTTTAACCTATTTTCGATCAGCCAGATCAGATGTTTAAGTAATATTAGAGTCAAATATTAGGGTTTAAGTATTTTCTCTAACATACGCTACGAAACATGTTAAAATATGTCATATCCACTCGGGTTTGAACCTAGGCATTCGCTGTTAACACAATTTTTACATGCTTTTATATAAAATGAAAATTAAATTTTTCATTTTGACAGAAAAGTAATTAACTCAGTTGGATAAGATGGTCGTCTTTGAACAGTAAAATCAGACCGACGCAGGTTCAATTCTAATCGGCGATTGGTAAAAATTTAAGTTTCTTAACCTTCAAGCGGTCGCGCGGTCATTTGTAACGGGCGCGCCTAACCTAAAAGACCTATTGGATATATCAGAGAAATAAAACACTAATTAATTAATATCTTTTATTTTTTTATAATTAGGAACATTATTCATTGTCTAGGACATTCATTAGTCGAAAAAAAAAACCGCAACTTTAGGTAAAAACTAAGTTATAAAATGAAAAAAAAAAAAACTTAATTTCTCTTTGCATTAGAATCCAAATGTATTGAATTCGGTCGAATCGACGTCGCGCGACCACTCATATCAGGTTTGCCTGGTCCGGTCAACTTGGCTACATGCCTATCAAATTATCCAAATCCAGAGCGGATCGCTTATAGGGGCAATTATATGCGATCCGGATGAAAATTCATACTAAGGTGGTTTCAAATTTTATATATTGTTATGTACTGCGATTTTGTAGAATTAACAAACACAAGTCAAATAAACAAATCGAGATCGATCTACATATATAGAACGCTGCAAATTAAAGCTGCGAATTTGGTGGATAATCATCCAATGACAAAGAACTCTTAAGCAGCAAATTAAGTCAACTCCCACCAAACAAAGCACGAAATGACAGTTAGTAGAAAACGCCACAAACGAATAGTCAGTTATTACATTAGTAATACATAGTACAGTTAAGTAGTTTCATAGCAGCCAAGCCAGGAACACGACATATCCGTATCACGTGCGGAATGAAAATTCCGAAAATTAGAGAGTTTTACGAGATTGTTCAAAAGTTGTTGTAGAAGCCAGCATTGGCTGATATTAAAAGTAAATCAATTTTCGCAGAATATCGGCCCCTATTATGAGTGTCGACTTGACTCGACACTTGTCGATTTCAGTCAATGCCTGTATCGTGAATGTCAATATTTGTCAAGAGTCGGCACCAGTCAATTTCAATCTATTGTGAATGAACGGCTCTTATTATAAGTATCAGTTTTTTCGGCTGGCGTCAAGAAAATTGAATATTATTAGTCTATTAACGGAAAGAACTCGACTAGGGGCAATAGTCAAGTTTAGCGACATTTTTCCCGACTTTAATCATTTTTAGGAAGTTATGTTGTAGGGCTAAAAATAAAAATGTAACCAAAAAGTGTCGCTCGGATCAAATGGCGGAGATAAATGTATTCTGAAAAGCAGTATAAGTTAGGGATCCTTCCAGGGCCGTAGCTGGAGCCTCGGGGGCCCTGGGGCAACAAGTAAATTTGGGCCCCCCATACGGAAATCTTTTTTCAAATTTTAAAGTACCCCTACACCAGTGCGGCGTATTTAATACTATTTCGATACTAAGATTTGTTAAAATGAATCAAAAGTATGTTATTTTGTACATCATCTAATAGAACTACAAAAAAATGTAGAATTGTTTTATCCTGGGAGACCACCGTATTCACTTTCAGGAGACCCTAAAGTCTTTACCGAGGTAAGTTTCTTTCAGGACCAAAAAAGTGGTCGGCCCTTCGGGGCCCCCTCTTTCAGGGGCCCTGGGGCACCGCCCCGCCTGCCCCTTGCTCGCTACGGCCCTGGATCCTTCTAGCGATTTTCGCAAAATTGATGTCTTATAATAGGTAATTTAATAGACTATGTTATTGCGTGGAATAGTTTGAAATCTGTCGCATGGTTTTTAAGATATGATTTGTATTTAATTTAGATCGAAATTTTTTTAAATCTGTTATGTACTTAAAAAAATGTGTAATAACTCTAAACGGTTATTAATACATTAAGAAAGCGTTATTCATTCCCTTTACAATGATGTGCCACTTTTCTTAATTTTGAGACAAAAACTTTGTTTTTTTTAGGGAAAATATATTGTTATCTTTTGTCATATATATTTTTATGAATGTCCTTTTTTATGAAATCCTATGAGTCATCATCTGATTGATGAGGACTTATTTCTATGTTTTAAATGGTAATCGAGCTTTCAAGCATAGGTATTTCAAAAATTGTGGCAGTGCCTACACCTATTCTTAAAAAAACTTTTTCTTCCAGAATGTTGAGGAAGTGTAGGTTCAACTTGTTTCGACATTCCTTTCACGTTATTAGTATGGGTTTAAATAGCACCGCAGGCAAAACATTGAATGTAATAACTTTACAAAAATAATGTGGGTACCGGGACTTAATGGAATTTCTGGAAGTGAAAATCTTGATGCTGCGGCGAAGGATGCTCTTACTTTGCCACTTGTTTTCGAAAACCCCTGCTTAAACTTTGTCATTTTAATCGGATTTTTTCCAATATAAGTAGAAGAAATGAAAGTAGTCTGTCTCTTATTTGAAAACGCACAAGATAAACTTAAAGATAGCAAATTGCAGCATTCACATTTCACGCACAGGATACATGTCGTTAGCTAGAGTTAGACATTATAGAGGCCATCATTTAAGATTTTAATATTTGCTGATCAACAGCACGTATCTTACGTGATATTCAGTATTACGCTAAATTGCTGAGAAACTAATAGTCAACTTTACCTACTTTATCCAAAACAAAATTGAATTTCCTATAAATTATCCAATTGATAGTTGTTCAATCTTAGTTAAATGGGAACACGCTCAGTAAGGTGTATTAGAAATGGCCACTTGCGACGCCATCTGGCAATACTACATGAGAGCCGCAAGTAGCTCCTTCATTGAGAAAAAATTATAAAGAAAAATCTATAAAATTCTGGAACTTGAAAAATCTACCACCTTCTGCGAAAACGCTTACAGCATAATCGTCTGTCAAACGGGCATCCGGAGTTTAACTTGAATGGAATTTAATTTTTAAGCTACCACAGCAATATTAGAAGAAAACATCTATGCGAATATTTGTCAAAATTTTGACCTTCTACCATTTTAAAATGTGTAACACAATTAGGCTACACTGAAGTTGAGCAAGAATCCATGTTGAGACAGGACAACAAATAACAAAGCATACAATCGGTTTCTTGCTTCTTTTACATAAAATAAGGACTTGAAGGAAAAGAAAAACAGCTAAAAGCCCAAATGGGTGGCACTCGCCTTATGCCAAGTCAGTGGAATATTAAGAACAATTAGTGAAATTTAAATAAAAAGGATTGTACGGAGCAAATGTTGTGCTGTGTCGTCGTCGTCATCGTCAGCGTTGTCGCACTACTTGTAGAGCAGCACCCGTGTGGTGGAGGTGTACGTAAAATAAATAAATGTAGTTGCATTTTAAACAAACGGAGTTCCACTTGTTCAGTTGCCGACAACTGGACAATGACAGGAATTAATTACGTCAGTCGACTTTGTAAATTCACTTATGCCTGACAAATGGGTGCATGGAAGAGGCACGCAATGTGTGGTATATAGGTAGCCCCGAAGTTATATCTATGATCAAGTTTAATTAACTGCAAAAACTACAACTAATTTTGAGGATTGATGTAATCATACTCCGAAAGTTTTCTGACATTAAGTTCAAAGACAATAAGATAATCTTCACTATCACAGTAGAAATCACAAAAAAAAATGGAAGATTTTGGAGTACTAACTTTTTGATTTTATCGATGCTATAACTCTTGCTCATAGTCGTTGAAGGTAACGACGTAAATTCGCAACAATGTATCGTCAGTCAATTTGAGAAGACTTAAACTTGCTCACCGTTTGGTTCAACTTTCGCGCTGGATCTAGTCGAAAGGGAACTTTTGTCAGACCAATTGATATTTATTTATATATTTAATTGGTTTAAGTCTTATCTTACTGAGAGAGTGCAGCGAGTAAAAATAGGAAGTAATTTCAGTGAGTTTGCTCACATTAACAGAGGTGTTCCTCAAGGTTCAGTTATTGGACCTATTCTATTTTTAATTTTTATTAATTCAATCTTTTTACTTAATTTTAAAAGCAAAGTTATTGCTTTTGCTGATGACATGGCGTTTGCTTTTGCAAGTGATTCGATACACAATTTAACGGCTGACATTAGTCATGATTTAAGCTTAATAAGACACTGGTTTTCGACAAACAAGCTTGTTCTTAGTGCTAAAACTAAGCTTATGCATTTTAGTGTATCAGGTAAGGAACGACAATTTTGCAACTTTATGTTCCACTGTTCAAGTTGTGAAAAAGTTTTAATTGATAAAGATATATGTCGCACATCCAACGTAGCAAAAACTTTCCATGATAATCGGGCGTGTTCTCCAAAGTGCTTTGAAATTGAATGGGTTAAGTCTTTCAAGTACCTAGGCGTGCTTATTGATTCAAAAATGAGTTGGCACGATCACACATCAGTCTTAAAGAAATATTCTATGGCTGCCACAAGACAGCTTTATTTTCTCAGTAAACTTTGCGACAAAAAATTGCTTATTTGTATTTATTATGGAATTTTTCATTCTAAAATTCAATATGGCATTGTTTGCTGGGGAGGCACTCATTTTAACAAATTGAGACCTTTACTTAACTCACAAAAGCATGTTGTTAGGATAATTTGTAAACAAGGTCGGTTAGTGCATAGCTACCCTCTTTTTAAGAGCCTTGGAATACTTCCCCTAAAACACCTTTATTATTTTAAAGCTCTTAAGACTTTTTTTATAAAATGCGGTTACCTGCTTAGTAGAAATCCTACGATATATAGATTAAGAATGTATAATCAGTGTCTTGTTCCTGTGCCTGGTCACACTTCGCATCACTTCTTGAGTTATTATCTTTCCATTGCACCTAGGCTATTCAATCGTATGCCGGTATCTTTAAGAATAATACGCAATCAAAGTGTTTTCATCAAAGAAATAAAACGTTGGCTATTTAATTTTAATCTCGAAGAAGTACGTGGACTTATTTCGATTTTGGAGTGACTTTCTCTTATCATTTTGCCTAATCCGATAAAAATAGACTTTTCTTTCTCACTTTTAAAAAAAAAAAATTTTTTTTTTCTGTTTTTATATTTGAATAAAATAAATTATATTATTAAATAAAAAATAAGTTATATATTGTTTATGTTAATGCTTATACCTACTGTTATGGCCCCACACTTACAATTTACTAAATAATTTTCAATGAATTTTGTATTTTAGCATAGAACTACTTGTTCTGCATTCGACACTTGTTTTCTTTATAAACAACAGAATGTAGTCTCATTACTGTAATATTTCTTTAACTATAATTTTGTATTTTTCTTACTTGTAATGTTATTTTAAATGCATAGTAAATATTACAATAATAAGAAATAAATAAATAAAATAATAAAAAAAATATAATTGATAATATCCTGACAGCTCTGACAAAGTGGTAAGTAACAGTTTTTTTTTGAGTTTTTACCAAGTCTCTTAGAACCAGTCTACAGTAACGCGTTCTTCTTCTTAAATTTAGTCAAGAAAAGAACATAAACTATGCTGTTTTGTTCTACATTTTTATTTAAGCAAACAGATATATAGACAAATTAATGACATTTTGCATGTGTTGCTATGTTCATGCGACTAAATGGCGTGTCAGTTTGCAAATTAGAAATTCATTTAGTGCGAATTAGTTCACAGCAATCCGTCCATATCCGATGTTCGGCTGGAGTCATATACTAAATTGTAAAACTACATACATATGTACATACAGTACAATTACCGTTCGTTAGCACACAAACATATACAGAAACTGACTTTGTATATAAAAAAGTTAACCCTTTGATAACACGGAATTAAGAAGTGCATAAGTGCAAGAGGTTTTTGACTCAGCTTTGAAAAATTCCGAAAGCTTCACAAATCATTTAATAGCTTGAACACATTTCGAAAAAACTAATAACAATTAAAATAAGGACAAGGGAAATATCCTTATATCAATTTTAAAATCTTGTAGAATAAATGGGTTCGTTAAATAGTTCAGACGGAAGTCTTGTACCGTTCGGTTTATTTGTAAATCGCGGATATTTGGAAAAAAAGGGGTGAATCCAGTATAACCTATGAAAAAGCGTCGATTTTGTCTATGGCTATGTCTCCGAAATGATCGAAAATGACCGAATATAGATATATGGGGAAAAGCTCTGAGTCTCTTTGTCTGCCTGATTCTTTGTTTTACTTTTACTTTTGCCTGATGCAGCTATCAATCTTCGTAGGTTCAAAGCCTGAGTTAGAAAAGTCCACTATTTCACTCCTTCTGCTTCCTTCTGACTACAGTACTGTATTAGCTGAGATGACTCATATGCTCTTCATAGAAGGCACTATAATATTATTACTTAAGCTAAACTGTATCCAACACGACGAAGAGGGTTAACTTCAAAGTTGAACAAAACAAAAGGCGTTGCTGGCAGTAAATGAAGGAAGTGATTTAATTCGTATGAAATGAAACGTTGGCTGCTTGTGGTGCGTAAATTAATGTCGTGTTTCCTTTTTCGGGTTGCAGGCATTCGTATAATTAAACAGGCACAATTTCGATGACAGAGTTACAAGCGTTAATGTCTTGTGAGGAATTAATTCAGAACTTTTTCCTATCGCAGCGTTTATTTATTTTGCAATCTTCAATTGAGTTTTTTAAAAGCCAAAGTTAAGAGTTCGAACAATTTATGCAAATCATATGACAAAAATTTAGAAAAGATTTCTAAATCGACGAATATAAAAATATCGATCTCTTATTTTCTTATAAACTTTAAGTGTTTATGTATGTTGATTAGAAAAATTTGATATTCCGTTGACATTGCATGAATCTCCTCAAATTTGAACTTGACAAAGCACCAGGTAACGAAAATACTCCAGCTCGAAGTATTAAGAGTTAATAACCTTGATGGCGCAACTCCTTTGCCTTCCTCTTTCCGAAGCCATTGGAAAGAATAATGACTTCTTGACAAATGATGACTTCTTGACAAATGACAACATTTAAAAAAGATTGCTATCATAAGCTTATACCAACTAAATTTCTCCTTTAATGCATTCGAAGCAGAGTACTCTGTGTAGAAATTAATAATGCTCTTTCACAAGGGGACCTCCTAGATGCCTGTGGGTGAAGTCCTAAGAGCACAATTGCTGCACATGGAAGCAGCTCTCTGAACCTTGTGCATTTGTTTGTTGTAGGTGAACTCTTCTTACACAGGCTACCACACTGGATTGCCAAATAAAAAAATCGGTCGAATAACCGCTGTGTTAAGCCAGTGATAATACGAGGTGATAGCCCCAACTTCTTCTTACAGCTTTTTTTATCAAGTAGAGCTTAGCGCTATAGCGGCTTTCCTAACCCTCTCATTAACTTTTCTATCCAATACCAGACCAAAATATCTTGCACTGTGTGCAAGTAGTGATGACAACAGATCGACATCATTGGTATATTCAAAAAAGTAAGGATGTTACTAAGCCAATCATCTGCAGTGGATCGAGAAGTCGAGAATTTAATTGGCAATTTCACTACTTATAATATATGTACTTTTTAATCTTGAATTGCTTCCCAGTTGCTTTCAATATCGCATTTCCATTACAATTAATCGGTGATAATCTACGCACTTCGCGGAAATCACCAACTAAAGTCTCCCAACAAGCATTGGAGTGAAAGCCTCTGGGTAACAGAAAACGCGGCAGTCCTGAAATATAATGAAAAGGATCGCTGGAACTGAAGATTTGGAGGCTTTCGCTACTGAAGGTGTACGTTGAAAAAATTATGTGAAGATATATGTAGAAGAAGACCTGCTGAAATGCAAAAAGTTATGTGTCAAAAATTGGAACGTAACAACGAGCTAGGAATCGTGATTCAAGTGGAGTCATAATATAATAGTAGTAGTAGGAGTAGGAAAACATTAAATATTTGATTTGCTCCTGCCTCACGATTGAGGTTGATTCGATCCGATTTGAATCATCTTCATATACACAAGTTCAGTCACTTAGTTTCATTTTGAAATTCAATAAATCAACTTTTGTTGTACGAGTCGGATTTTAAGTTGACAGCGAATTTTCGGAAACGGTCAGTCCAATTTGGGCCAAGTTTCATTAGAAAACCACATAACATTAACGATCCATTCTGACTGGCACAAATAACTAAAGATATTTAAATTAATTGCAACATTCACCTTAAAACAACACTATTATTTTCTTATTCTCCCTATTGAAAACGATTATTGCAATCACTATGGTGTTGTGGCATCTAAAAACCATTTTCCACTTCAACGAAGAACAACTATTGGAACATTTTAGTCCAACTGCTTGCAGCTGATACAAAATACAGGTAACTATTTGCAATAAATAAATCAATGAAAATGAGAGCGGCATTTTTGTATCCAAAATATACAGGGTGCACGGACAAAAAATACTGTGTTTTGTGATAACCAGTTTTATTTTTGACTTATATGGCCCTGTATCTGAATAAATTTCAAAATTAATGTCAATAATTTTTCCTTAGCATAAGATCCTTAACACACAAAAAGTTGACTTTCCGATGGTAACGTGTACTGCCAATGTCTATGTCGCTGCCAATGGCTATTAGTCAGACATTGCTATTAATCAAACAACTCATGTAACGCTCGGATTTCAACGTCATTCCGCATTCAAAGGATTGTCTATCATTAATTTTCAAGAGATTTTTAGATTTCACATCTACATACTCGTACTCTAATAGGAGTATGCGTGTGCTGCGTATACATATGAGTATAAGTTGTCCAACCGGATGAATGCCATAAAATGGTACGGATACAACATGTAAAAGGCAAAAAAAGGTCTTCTTAAAACCAATAAAATGATGGTATTTGACCTTTTTTCCTTTGCATATTCTGCACCAAGTTTATAAAATATATTAGTAGCTTTATATGAAAATTGGTATTTTTGTGCTTGAATAGTTAATCAACATAAAATGATTCCTAGCTAAGGGATTTGTGAATTGTACTAGACGGCATTCCGTGGCATTTTGCGATATCCATCTAAGTTGCAAGATTTATTATGTACAAAAATAACATTCACTAATTTAAATGGTATTTTACACTTTATGCGGATGAAATTGGAAAGTTTTTTTCTTGTATATGGGACATTACAGAATATTTTGGGTCGCACATAAACTTCTCCGATTTGCTTTAAATTTGGGATATGGATTGAAAAATAGTTTTTCACTTCATATCTTGAACTATTAGAATCTGTACTAAGCAGATATGTATGCAGCCATTAGTACATTTCAAAATAAGAAATTTCTGAACAAACATCATTAAAGTTTCTATTCATATATCGGCTATTTTTGAAAGAATCTTATGGTTTCTGCTTCTAACTGTACAGAATTTGCTTTTTTGACTAATATAAAGGAAAATTTATTTTTTGTTCATGGCAATATCTACAGAATTAAGACGCTTTGGATAAGAGGGAAATACTGTGTTCTTGCATTGATTTTTAAGTAAAACCATACAGAACTTACAGTAAATCCGAGAAGTTCGTTTTCGAAAAATAAATAAATGTTGACACACATACATCTATGAATATGTGCGAGACTTTGTTTGGACCAGATTATACAAAAAGAGACTGCGAGTGACCATAAGGTGAGGTATCTTTTTAAATTTTAAATAAAAGACATAAATAGTGTGAAATATACTTTTTTTATTGCAAAATTAAAGCACATTTGCTCCGGTTAATAATACAAAAGAATACTGTTCAAGTAATCTCCGTTGCTAGCTCGGCACGCATCCAATCTTTTACCAAAGGTTTTGAATTAGTTTTTGGCATAAAACTGATTCAATTAGTGATATTTGTGCGTTGATTTTGTCTTTGAGGTTTTGAACTGTTTGAGGATTATCCGCACAAACTTTACACTTCAAGAAACTTCTTAAGAATACGTCTAATGGTGTTAAATTGCGTGATTTTGGTGGCCAATTTGTGTCCGTACTTCGAGAAATTAACTGATTACTAAACTTCTCATTTTCTCCCAGTTTTTCTATGGCTCAATTAACCAATTGCCGACGTAATATGTGGTCAGTTGGCTTTAATTTTCGTTCTAACTATATTTTGTAAGCCTTTACATGAAGATCATGCATAAAATATTGAACAAAGTTGTTGGTTTAAAGTTTAATTGCTGTGAGCGGCGACGAATTGATGTCCTTGGATCTTCAGCAGCACTAACAGCAACAATATTTTCATTTGAACGACCACTACGATGATAAATTCTCCTTCTCTGATCTTGAACTGAACCAGTTTCATCAAATTTATCAATGATAAGTGTAATAGCACGCTTTGTCGGTGCATTTTCTCTATCGTATTTTGAACGATTTTTTTTCTAACTTCTGAATAGGTTTTACCATATTTAAAGCAAGTTTTAATAATGAAAATATTTTTGGAGTTGGATATTACAGATTTATGAGTTCCTTAACTACATGATTTCTGGTCTGTTATATTAACAAAAGAGTAGTTTGTACTTTTTCGATATTTACTGAAGAAGCATTCAATGAGGAGTAGCTCTCTTCTTACTAAATGCCTTCGATATAACGAAAAAAATGTTTGAAAGTTGGGTTAGCCTTAATGATGGGATGTCATAGTAGCCTGGTGCTTTATTTAGCTCAAGGACTTTGGACAGATACTGATAAGTGATGCGACGCTTGAGGTATTAGCTAGTGTGGCTCATTGTTCTTCTTATTTATTGACAGGATTTAGTTGAACTACTGATAAGTGATCATACTCGTACATACTAATCTAACCGATTGGGCGTGTCTAGATGTCTGAAATATACCATTGTCACTTTTGAGTGGTCGTAAAGTGCTGGTGAATTTTCGTAAAAATTTTTACCCTAATGCAGGAGTGCACGCTTAAAATACGGTTATTTTAAGACCAATATCTTGAATTGTTGCTACAGCAGTGTTTACGTACAACCGCTCCACGGAGTTATCTATAGCACTGTTTTAGTGTCTCTTTAAGATTTTGGGCTGAAGCGAAGTCGCACAGTACTTTAGTACAAGATAATTTAACATAATTTGATCGAATTGTATAGTCGTAAACATATACCGACATTCATGTGAACTTACACAAATCGGTCAATGCAATTTCTTTTACAAACATGGCAAAGACAACAAATCTGAAACTTTGTTGATAATAACTTCAAATAACAAGATAATCTGAGCTCTAAAAAACCCGTTTTACTTAATACATCAATACCTTTACATTTGCAAAAGTTACAGCTATTTGAGACAGGTAATTTTTCTGATAAAACAGTAAATGTTACTCATACGACCCGATATTTTTAATTTCGAGTTGGTATGAGAAATGAATCTAAACCCAGCAGCCTTGGAATTTGAGATATTTATCCAATTTAAGTAGAAATTTAAGTTTTTTCTTATGATTTGTAAAGTTGGAAAAAGTGGCAAAATTACTATTTTATCAATCAAACAGCTGTAAATTTTGCAAACATAAAAGTATTAAGATATGGAAAAGAGTTTTTTAATGTCAAACGTATCGTTTCTATTACCTTTTTATCTCATATAAACAGAGTGGTCGAGTTGAAAAGAAGGAAATCCCGGCCTTACCAAAATAAAATAATTTTTCTTTGAAATGGTAAAAAGTCACTTTTTTTTTGGAAAAAAATACAGCAAATTTTTTTGTAGTCAACACTTATGAAAAAACAAAAACAATTAATATTTGCGCTTTTTAGTCGCCAATATTCAAAAATTAAATATTTCAAGATCCTTTTTTTTTTCTCATTAAAAATAATTCCCGGCTTTTTCAAAAATTTTTTTATTCTTTACCGAGCCCCCGGCTTTGATTTGCAAATCCGGTCATGGCCGGGTGAAAATCGATCACACGATTAGTATTCCATGAAAATTATTTTCTTATTTAGTCATACAACTCTTAAAGCTTAACAGCTTCCCAATAAACGATATAAAAGAGTTTAAATAGTATATATAAGACTGATATAGTTATATGAGAACTATAATTTGGCCTCGGAGGTAACATAAGCAGTTCAAATTAGCTATATGCAAGCATGAATACAAAGAGAACAACTTTAAAAATTTTAGTAGACCGAAGCCATAGAAACAAAGAATCGTCGATTACTTTATCTGCCCTGCTTATTAAAAAAAATCGTACATAGGATATCATATTCATATGTGGCAACCACAAGCAACGTACTACGATATTGATAATGTGTTTCTAATGAATATCAGAGCTTAGCTACTACAACTTTGAGCCTTCTTAGCTATTTAGCTTAAATATACACAATAGAAATTAAAATTAATAACTGCATTTGAAACAGTACACTGTATATTTCCCAGCTACCATTCATAACAGCATTCCTCTTCAGCAGATGGTTGACTCCATATTTAGTCGTAAAAAAAGTTTAGTTAGCCACTTCGGACAGTTGTTGTACGAGTCACACGGTACAGACGTTTTAAAGAGAACATAACAAAGATTTATGTAAGCAATTGTAACGAAGCAGTCTCACTTGTGTGTACCTGTTGTCTGCCTCTGAAATTTTTTATCTTTGAGGTTGCTTTGCAGCAACAGTGCATATACGAAATTTATATTTGCACTATCATAACATCTTTACACATGCATGTCCGTATTTGTGTAGTAGTTTTTTCATTAAACAGAAATGGCTTTGATTGTGGATAAAAATACAGGAAGACATATCCTGGAGTTTTAGGGTTGTGTAGAAACCCAAGTACTTATCACTGACCAGTAGGTTCTGATAATTATGTGGAACAGTTTTTGCTTACCCGTTGCTTGAAATTTCTATATTTTATACTTAATTTACTGAACTTAAGTCTTAAATTTACAAAGCTACAGCAGTATACATATGTTGGTATATATATAAGTATTTGCTCAAGGTCATCTAAAGATCGTTCGCAAAAAATTAAACCGGGTCAGTCCAAGCAGCCGCTATGTAATGCGTGAACTTAATTATGTTTCGATATTTTAATGTGAGATATGTCGATTAATGTTGTAAAAATTGTAAAATTTTGAAAAAGTTAAAAATACAGGGTGTTTTTTTTAGAGGTTTGTTTTTCGAATAGAGATAAAACTGGCATTTTATGGTCAAATCTGGCAACTCTAATGTCATTTATGTTCAGTTTGGTTTGCCATTTCATCATGAATAGGTTGACAAAAGAACAACGCTTGCAAATCGTGCAAATTTATTTCGAAAATAATGGTTCAGTTCGCGAAGTTTACCGCAAGCTCCGTCCATTTTATGGTCGACATAATCGTCCATCAGAGCAATTAATTCGGTTAACCATGGATCGTTTTCGCACTACGTTTACTCTATGTGATAATACGCATCCGCAGAGACGTCGAACAGTGCGCACCGAAGAAACAATTGCCGCTGTAGAGCAAAATGTTGAAGAGGACCCGAATGAATCGATTCGCCACCGTGCACAGCAATTGGAGCTTTGTCCATCAACTTTATGGAAGATTTTGCGCAAAGATCTTGGCTTGCGACCTTACAAGATCCAGCTTGTGCAAGAATTAAAGCCGCGAGACCATGCAATGCGTCGTGATTTTGGTGTAAGGGCCGAAAATGAGATTGATCTCGATGCTGATTTTCATCGCAAAATTTTGTTCAGTGATGAGGCTCATTTTTGGTTGAATGGCTACGTCAACAAGCAAAATTGCCGCATTTGGAGTGAAGAGAATCCACATGAGACCCTTGAGACGCCATTACATCCACAAAAACTGACTGTTTGGTGTGCTCTATGGGCTGGTGGAGTCATTGGGCCATACTTCTTCCGAAATAATGCTGGAGAGTCAGTTACCGTTAATGGAGACCGGTATAGAGCCATGATAACCGACTATTTTGTTCCCGAATTGGATGGCATGAATGTGGATGAGTTGTGGTTCCAACAAGACGGCGCTACATGCCACACAGCGCACGTCACAATCGATTTATTGAAGGAAACATTCGATGAGCGCATAATTTCGCGGAATGAACCTGTCAATTGGCCACCAAGATCGTGTGATTTGACACCATTGGATTATTTTCTTTGGGCCAGCCGCGGCGGCCACATGCCCGAAATTATATTTAAACATTAATGGCATAAAATTATCCTTTCAATAAAGCCAAATTGATGGACATTAAAACGATTTTCTTGTGTTTTATTTCAATTCGAAGCTCTATACCTCTAAAAAAAACACCCTTTATTTAAAAAATCTGGAAATATTCGAAAAATCGAATAATATTGAACAAGTCGGAAAATGTTGAAAGAATCCGGAAATGCAGATGATGTTAAAAATTGTTGGAAGAGTCGAAAAATGTTAGAAAAGTCGAACAATGCTGAAAAACTCGCAAAATGTTGATAAAGTCGAAATGAATTTTGAATAAATCCAAAAATGTTGAGATCTATTGAAAAATTCGAAAACGCAAAGCAATTGTTTCAAATCGAAAAATATTGATAAATTAAATAAAAAATATTAATTAAAACGCAAACTGTTGAAAAACTCCCACAGTGATGAAAGAGTTCGGAAATACCGATGAAGCTAAAAAATGTTGAAAGAGTAAAAAAAAAATTGAAAAGTCAAGATATGTTAGAACACTTTAAAAAATGTTGTAGAAAAGTAGTCGCAAAATGTTGAAAAAATCGAAAAATGCTCAGAAATTCATTCAAAATCATGATCGATTTTGATAAAGTTCAAAATCATTAATAAAATTCAATAAGTAGAATTTTGAACAGTACGGAAAATGTTGAAAATTTTGGAAGAGTCCGAATTGTCGACGAAGTTGAAGGAGTCGAAAAAAAATTCGGAAAATGTTAAAAGCTCAAAAAGTGTTAAATTGTTGAAGAAAAAGTCGAAGGATAGGTATTGGAAATCTTGACAAATGTTGAAAAAGCCGAGAAAAATATTTCAATAAAAATAAAAATGTTGAGATCAATGTTGAAAAAGTCCATAAATGTTGAAGAAATCAAAACTGTTCAAAACAATACCAACACATAAACGTGATGAAGGAATGCTCGAAGCAAGGTATATTATATCGCTGCTTTTGAGAACAGTCTCTTCGAAGACCAGAATTTCTATAACTGTCGCCGCACTCCAGAACGTGCCTGTCCACCATATGAACGATTTTCGCCATGATCTTGACCTTAAGGCTAACAAATTTTTGCAAGAACTGAAGTTTTTGAAGGGTTGACAAGTTTTAAAGAAGGAATTCCTGGTCTTCCCAAAATAAAATTATATCCTTCAAATGGTAAAAGTAAAACTATTTTGGGGAAAGTTGATGAGTTTTTGTTGGTCAGCAAATGAAAAAATATTTAATATAATTCAAAAAAATTATATTTTTGTGTGAAAAAACTTAATAACCAACTCCCGGCATTTTCAGATTTTCAAGTCTTGGCATACCTGTGTACGAATTACTTGCGGAGAGTGGACTAAAATCAAACCATATGGCTGAAAACAGGTTTCACAAGATGTTTTTCAGAAATCAATGCATCGAGTGAAGTGCACCGTTCGGTGCTGAATGGTAAGATTTCTGGTAAAGCCTTTGAAGAGATAGAGTCTAAACCGGTCCTCGCTACATGTCATACTCTGACCGAAACAATTTATAGACAACTAAGCAAACTAATATGTGTCCAAAAACGGACCTGTGTATTATTTTTTGTGGATCTAATAGTCAACTCTAAGATATATGAGAATTAATCATGTTGAAGACATGCGATCACAAGCGTTTGAAAAAGTTTTACAAAATTGTAATGCTGAAATTATTTTGCTGTAGCGGAGTCGCAAAGCTCATTTGGTCAAAATTATTTCTCAAACCTTTCAACTTAATGAACCTTGATGACGAATTTTGCGGATTTCATATCTGACAAGACATGTTTCGGTTTTAAACTAAGTTTGCTGAGTCCTGCGGAAGTATTCGCTTTAAGCTTTAATAAAACCGCATCATCTATACCAAGCGCATAACTTCCTACCAAAACTACCAGGTATTCATAATTTAGTTTACTTTCCAGTTCGATTTTTCAGCTGGCAAGGAAACAGATTGCACTTATAATACTCAGCTGCATAAGAAAGATTGAAAACTATAGGCATTAGGTATTTGCAATTTACAAAGGTAAGCAAATATTTTCAACTTAGCATCGTGCAATTTATGCAAGATCTGCATCAGCTGAAATTTTCCAGGATACTGCATTTATTTTATCCATTTCATGACAGCCATTGATTGCAACAACGCAAAGCAACAACACCAACACAGTGCAGAAATGCAGTAATTTCCCCGCCTTCTCGACACATGCAACAGTTGCAACCAGATGTTAACTGTGTAATGTAAATTACGGCTTTCTAAGGATGCAGTGAAACGAATCAAATTACAAGTAGCCAAATACATAACTGCAGGTTGCATTCGTTCGTCGTTGGTAATCACATTGATAAGGATGCTGAATTTATGATGATTTGCAGTCTGTGGTATTTGGCTTCAATTGAGATTGCTAAAATGGATGATACCGACGCATACGTCGCATAAAATTATTACAGAAATTATTATAATTAGTTTCAGCAATTTGGGAAATTTAAGTGCTATGATACTGAATGGAACGTTTTAGCTACACACTCAATATCGCATACTTCAGGCAGAAATTGCACAGACTCAGATTTTTATCATTCGCTGATATAATCATGTGTACGAGTACCTTTGATGAAGGCTCTAGGATCATAAAAAATGTAATGAAGTGCAGTAAATCTGTACACCGCATCCGTGGACTCTGCTGTGTGCCTAGTCATTATCACAAAAATACAACTGTTAAACTTGCTGGGTGAGATGCATAGAGCACATGGAAGCAAAAGTAAACAGTTCATCATAAGAATTTTATGTAGAGCTAGATAACAGAACAAAGGATGTAACAGATCTTCTTCAAGTTTCTAGAGGCTCTTACAGAAACATGTCACCGTTCTACATATTAATTTTTATAACGACCTATCTTGCAAACCATGTAAGATATTATGCTTAAATTTGGTAGACAGATGCAGATCGTAAATTTCTTCAATTATACCAAAACAAGGCAGAATTGGAAGAATGGGCGTGGCATTTTTATACAATCGAAATATTTTATTCAATATCAATCGATAACGACATGAAACTACTGAAGGCAGTCATCAACACAAGCTAATTCAGTGTGCTGGCAATGCTCGTTGAAGGATGTGGCACAACCCACAATATTTACAAATATTATAATAAGAGAACTAGCAGTGTAATCGTTACAAAATTTAATACGGCAGATATACTTGCTATAAGGCAATAGTACGAGTACCTGTGGGCGTCGAGAGTAATATTAATAAAATTTAGTGAAGAGGTGTCGGTTACCATAAGCTAACATATAAAATCAATTGGAGATTGACAGCTTTTTATCAGTAGGCTTGCACCTCCCATATTAACAAACAGGTTTAAGCATTATTTTAACTGAACTTATGCAACAATTGGTATGAAAGGTGTATCTGAATAAAAGTGAGCATGACACCTGCCATACAAGTTAAATAGCTTCAACGACATATCTAGCAAACTATGTAAGTAATCATACTAAAATTTGGTTGAAGAATGTTGTTTAAAAAAATTTATTTCTGAATCAATATCGAACTGGATTGCAGCAGTGGGTGTGTCATTGTCCTAAATTATACGACTAGTTATAGCATATACATAGGTTTTTATAACTAGTCTAAAACTAACTAACTATAGCACATAGCATTTGTGGAAGGAGGGAAGGGGGTTCGAAAATATTGAAATTTGAAAATTGATGATTGCAGACCCGTGCGCAGAAATCATCCAATGGGTAGGTTTTAACTCGGATATTTCATGTCAGGCTATGAAGTTCAAAAAAAAGTATTTTTGATTTCAAAGCATACAAAAAATTCAGATATATTTTTAAAAATATATTAGATAAACATATATGGTGATGTATGTTTAGTATATACATACATACATATGGGTCAGTCTACCTCGTTTTTACATTCAAAATTTAGATTTCTCAATGTGTTTTTGGAAAAAGTTTTTCCGGATTTATTTTCGAAAATACGATTTTTTGAAAATCACAATATGATTTTTCGGACGCTTGGATTTCAAAATATACACGTCAGATCGAAATACCTTCCAGACATAAAAGTTAGCATTTTAGGTCTATTTTCTAATTATTGTATTGAAAATTTTCTTCTCTTAAGTTACAAGCAATAATTTAAAAATTAAAATCGAAAATTTTCGACTAGCGGTATGTTTAATTTTATTGATTTTTTTTTTCAGAGAGAAAATAAAATCTTAGCAATCATTTTGCAAATATATGAGTTTTTCTATGTTGCCGCGCCAAGTTCCGATAACTAACAGAATAATAGAAAAGCAACGCAGTTACGCAAATTACGTATTTTTGAAAATAAGTCCGGAAAAACTTTTTCCAAAAACACGTGTCGAACATTTCTAGACAAAGTATTTAAAAAAAACTGATTTTTAGAAATCTAATTTTTGAATGTAAAAACGAGGTAGAATTACCCATGTGTGTTATATCATTTTAAAGTCCATGAGACAAAAAATATAAAAATTATTTTTCACTAGTTCTTAGGCCCAAAAGAGTTTTTTTTAAATTTTTTCTGGTACCAAATTATATGTACATAAATTTTTTTTTAATTTTCTTTGTGTGCCTTGTATTCAAAGATCTTTTAAGTCACACTAAAAAATTTTTGACTAGTTTGCAGGTCAACAAAAAAAATTAATTTTTTTCAATTTTCAAGTAAATATCACAAAAAATAATAGTTTTTGGCCAAATTACTGGTTTTATCTTGTCCTCTGACTGGTATTCTGAAAGTTAACTTACATTTGGTTTGATTTCACCATCATCAAGGGACAAAAAACATTTTTAAGAACACTTCAGATTAAATTTTTGACCTCTAATTCTTAATAAATTGGCTAAAACTTTACAGAAGCTCACTTTATGAGTTATGGAACCATTCCAGACTAGGAGACCTTAACATTTCAAGCAATAAATTTTTTCTTATCGTCTTAATATACATACATTCATAAGTTCTGACTAGGTTATTAGTTATCATTATCTAAGAAGGCTGTTTTGCGAATTACTGAAAAAAAACTCATCCAAAACTCTTTGAACATTAATTTTGACATCGCGTTGTATATATATTAATTGAGCCGAATCCGTTTAGCTGATCTTCAGACATTGTTGGTCTAAGGTAGGGTCTTAGACGACGCCGCATGGAAAAGTTGTTGCAGCATTTGTTCACGAACAGATAAAAACTTATAAAACTTTACCAACAAGGGCACAACACGTCTCAGGAGATATTTAGTTGGGAAAAATTTTGAAGCAAGATAACCTTAGCAACACTTTGAATTTCTTATGCTTCTTCCAAGATAAGCTTTTCTTACTAAAAAAACAGGATATTTAAATGACAATTTTCGCTTGGATCTGTTTTGTGAAATAACGGAAGTTGCGGATGAACGTTCCAAAAATTACTATAAGTACAAGCTGCGAAGCTTTTAACTGATCTCAACAAACCCCTTGAAAGGTATATACATACATAAGTAAACTTTCAAGTGCATAATTTACTATACCTTTTATACTTATTTATTATTTTCACAAAATTTTTAATTTTTCTTTTCATAAAAAGTGAATTTTTGATTTTTTTTTTGTAAGAGTCGCAAGTCTTTTTGCTTTTCATGTAAGTGAGAACATATTGTCAATAAAAGTCTATGTAAAAAAATTTCCAATGGCACGGGCCTGGATGATTGATAATCTTACGGAATCTTGATTATGAAGACGTTTTGTCGGATGTCTACAGTAACATTCTCAGTGATTATTGTGCATATAAATAATCGTCTATTTCGTCAGAAGTACATCTTTCGATAAGGCGAACACATATGTGCTTTTTGAATTTTTAACAATTAATTCATCTTAGATTCTTTCAATGTCTATTCTATCAGCCAACTCGTGGTATATGTGTAAAATCGCAATATAATTTAGTCGTTTTTGACCCATCGTTGAACGCACATACGATTTCAGCCTCTTAAGAGTCGAAAAACTCCTCTCATTAGCGCAAGAGGATGCAGTTATTGTCATTGACAATTTCACGTATCGAACGAATCCTGGAATGAGATCCTTATACCATAGATGTTATGCGAGAGTGAATAAGCACACATTCGCTATTTTTTATAGCATGTGATAACCTCTGTGATTCCAGGAAATCAAGAAAGTTCAAATTGTTGAACTTTCGCCATAAAACCTGATTTCGTGCTATAAATTTGGCAGTCATTTTTATACCTGTCGTTTATGTAGTGTCAAGCTTCGACAGTTTAAAAAAAAAAAACAACAAAATAAAATATGCAGAGTTTTTTTGTAAAATTCGTGCAGCAACAACACCGAAATCAGCATAAGATGAAGAAACTTTTGCTGGTAATAAAAAAATATCAAAAAGAAAATATCAAGTTGCATCTACAGCTTCAGCAATGCCAAGTCATCAAGAAAACCTATCCCATGCCTATTCAACAGACGCCATCCACTCAACCAACAGCAGCCAGTGCCACCTGCGGTCACCGGCCCAATTACGTGTGTGGTATTGAAAAAATAAAATTTCGAGGCAAAGTTGATCGCGACGTTGGTTGTGGAACTGGCATTTTGATCGTGTTTGCTGCTAAAGCTGGTGCTGCTAAAGTAATTGCAGTCGATTGTTCCAATATTCTACTATAGAAAAGACACAAACAGATTTCATAAAGGTGAAGGGAAAAAGGCAAAGAAAATTGGACATTATCTTTTCAGAGTGGATGGTCTACAGCCTGTTTTGCGCGACCGTGTTAGACAGAGCTTTGTATGCACGTGTATACGTAAAGTAGCTGTCACTGAACCGCAGGTCGATGTTGTTGATTTAAAACAAGTCGAACTTTTATAGAAACAATGACAGATTTATCCTGCTTAATATGGCAAAAATTTTGTGATATGGGATAGTAGAAGATCATGAAAGATAACATGGAGACGCAGCTTAATGCAAAATTTTTTGTAGAGAATCAGATTTTCTAGCAAAATGGCACATTGCGAAGTCAAAAAACTTAACTTTTAAACAAAATATGTCAAAGAGGCTATTTAAAAAACCGAACATTGTTTTTGTGTGTAAGAATTAGAACTAATAGTCCAAGAGCTTTTGTTTTAATGCTATTTGCAACAATGCACACACACACTGTAGAACAAGTTGGCACACTCAACTATGTGTGGCTCTATACGTAGTTTCCGGTCGGTCGGAAAGTTTGAGTTTGTGATTTGCGCTATTGTACATTTTTATGCAAATTTTGAAGTTTTATAGTCGGTCGCATGGATTGCGGTCGCGTTGTTGCGGACTTGGTCCACAACGCCATGGCATCCACCACAGCAACAACGTTGGCAGCGATATCATTTTGTTCGTTATGACTTTCCTTCCTGCGGGTTTTACTGGCAAACGAAAGAGCGAACAAATATCAATCCAAGGGGAAGTGTCGATGTGGTCGGTCATGAGTGTTAATTTGGTAGCAAATAAAAAAAAAATGTTTTTATTCAAATATATACAAGTTTACTCTGCTGTGGACTTTATTCAATAGATGAAAATATTTGGACATTTCAATAGCTAGATCTATATTCTGATGGCGTTCGCTTCGGAACATTTGGACACATGGAAAATGAATATCCTTTTCATCATACTCGATTAACGTGGCGGCGCTATTGCTTTACAGATATCACAGTGGTCCGTTAGTGATGCCACAAAAACTCTACTTAAAAGGGAATTAGAAGATCGTAGTCCTTTCATTTGAAATTTATATATGTAGGTAGAAAGCTACAGTGATAATTCTTTAGATAACGCTATGCTGCTAACAAGCACGGAAAAAATATTTTACTGTTGATTCTACATCGGGCCTGTGACAGTTTCTCCACCAATCCTTAGATACCATGACCATGCAGAAGAAAGTCCTAATGACTCTATTGAGTACTCGCGTCAATTAAGAAAAATATGTTTTGTGACAGCGCTGGAGGGCGATTGCATCCATGGCTTCCTGCTTTTGAGATTATATGTTTATTGCGTGGTGTAGATACAACTGCCCTTGTCCAGCACTGGAATAAGGTAAGGCAAGAAGGAGCCATAGCACTGAGCTCAAGGAAACCCCTAAACTGCGTTGGATTTAGCTATATGCCAAGGGTTTTGGTAGCGCTAGGGAGCCCAAGATCATTTCGTTACACCGAGTCAAGGCCTCCTTTTTAATTTTGTGGATTGCATTGGAGACCAACATTATTATTTTATAAATGAATGACTTTTTTTTTCTTGGTCATCAATATGCAATTTTTATTGCATTTTTTATATAGGGGTCTTTTTCCAAGTGTTGGCCCCGGGCCCCGCAAAGTCTTAATCTGGCGCTGCCCCTGTCGAAAAAACTGTAAATTTAAGGATTATTAAAGAATTTTGATCTCTTCTAGTCTCTGTTGTAAAGCATAGCGGGCATTGTTGGGCCATACTTTAAAGTTTCAGGCCCTCATGTGGGCTCGCGTTGACACATTGGTCTTAACAAAATATATTGCATGAAATAAATACATATTTGCACGAATCAGTAGGAAAATGTCCAAAATATACATTTGATGTATCCAAGATTCCAAAAATTGCTTTCGACTTTTACGCATCGAGTACAGTCATAATTTTGTTTGCAAAAATTGGGATCGTTTAGAAGGGATGCACTTTTCAGTATAGATATTCATTTGTTTAACAAAGATATATAGCTCATACAAAAGTAATGTACTAAAAAAAATGGTTTCACTTCCATGTCCCGAAGACCGTACCAAAATCAGATATTTAATATCTCCAATTATTTGTATTGACTAAAATAAAAAGTACTCACCGAGAACCGAACCGAAAAAACAAAATTAGATTTCTTATTTCCAATGAAAACGCTGACCGCGCGGAGCACATTATCAAAAACACACGCGGACTTGCTCCGCTGTGGATTACATGGTCACGTTAAATTAAATGCTTGCTGCTTCAAAAGCAAGCGCTGGGCAACCCTGGTTATCACAATAAATATACACGTTAGGTTACGATTAACAACCGACTTTTTTTGACCATGTGTTGATCCCTTGCGATTCACGTGGTTTTTGGACCATTCTCTTGTTATAAATGTGACATTCTTTTGCAAAGCAAACGCTTTCTGACCGACCGATTTTTAAATTCGCTACAATTTTTTTTTTGCATATTCTAGGCATTTTATTATCGAATATATCGCGTTGTGTAGCTTGAACGTTTTATGGTCATATTCAAATCTTAATATCTCTGGTAAGTTTTAACGGAAAAATAGTTTCTTTAAATCGTTTTAAAGCTAAAAAGATCAGCATTCTTGCTTAATTTTTGTCCATGGCATTACATGAAAATTAATATTTTTATAACAAATCAATTGTTGAAAGTTGATTTACAGAGTCGACGCCATTTGATACGAAATTAAAACAAAATACCTTAGTAAGTATCCCAAATAAATGAATTCTTCCGCGCGCCTTTGAAAGCACTGTACGCTGTGACACAGTTCTCCTATATCGAGTTTGGTTAAAAAATCAGCCAATCAAAATGGCAATCAATCGTTGGAGCCCAAATTTTTAAAACAGGTTTACGTTCTTTATTATGTTGTGTTAAATGCAAACAGAATTTATTTTGTTTCAAAAAGCAATATTCATTACATGCATTACATACATTTAATGCAACCAATTTGCCCCTGGAGTGTAACTATTCTACTAATTAAAATTTCACTACTTATAAAATTTACTTATTGTTAATATTGACGTAGATTGATGTAAATAAAAACAAAAATCATAAACACATCATACAAAATAATATTAACGAAGGGAAGACAAACTTAGAAAACTACATGTAGAAAATAATTTTTTGTTTATTATAAATTAAAAAATTGTAAGTAAAATAAAATAAATTGTACTTGAATTTGTATTGGAAAAAACTAAGCAAAATACAAAAAAAACTCTCATTACAGTCTTCCAGAAGATGACGACAATGAACGTCGAAACGGCTGAGAGTTAAAATTTAAGGAAAAAAATTTTAAGAATTATTTAATTTCGACCAAAAATGTCCTAAAACCAACTCACATAAAACCAAAAACAAAAATCATAAAAACAAAAAAAAAAAAACCTAATGTTTTTATTTGCATGAAAATTTAGTTTTGAGAAGGCCTCTCACAATCGCAGTAGTGCTAGCAGGCCTTCTGCGGGGAAGGCCTTGTTCAGGTGTTGATGAAAACACAAATATGTCGATTCCAAGTGGAGTTCTCATGAGTAGTTATATGTATGTTACGGTTAAACTTGGGCTTACATCCACGCAACGTTTGTATTCACAGAAAACATGTGAATTTGCTGATTTTTTTCTGGAATACGTCTAAAATGATGCTGGTATTGCCAAGAAAAAATGGAGTAGGCTTTACTGTCAATGATGAACAGTACAGATCGATGATAACGGAACTTTTATGCCCTGAATTCTAAGTTATTGTTTTAACGAACATGTGGTTCTACGTGCTTTGGACTTCGTCTTGTAGGATTATTTAAAGTCTTTGGTCTATGCAAATAACTCTGCGATATCTGATAAATTTAAATTTTATATTGAACGACAAATTCGTGAAATAAAGAATATTGAATAAAGAAGTCAAAATTGGAATGATTGTATTCACCTATGCAAGAGAGCAGTGGTGACCATTTTAATGATATCCTTTTTAAAACATAATTGCATCGGTTGTAAGTCAAAATGAAATAAAGATTGTTGCTCTGCCTTATTTCGTTGTTGAATTATTAAAAATGAAAGCAGTCTTTTTGGGAAACCCTTTAGGTTCATCACTTCAAATCGCATACAGACACATAATTTTGTGCAGCACTCACTGTTCTTTTTAACCTTCACACTGACACCAAAGTTTATTTAACGGGCTCTATTTACAAATGCAAATAATTTATTTCTTCATAGAAAATGTATGGAAATTTTTAGTATTACTTTAATTTTTGTTCGTAACAGCAAGCCTTGTTAGAAATAAAGGGTGTTTTTTTTTAGAGGTATAGAGCTTCGATTTGAAATAAAACACAAGAAAATCATTTTAATGTCCATCAATTTGGCTTTATTGGAAGGATAATTTTATGCCATTAATGTTTAAATATGATTTCGGGCATGTGGCCGCCGCGGCTGGCTCGAATAAAGCCAATTCTACAGGTCCAATTTTGAACCACTTTTTCGAGCATATGGGGCCACGAATGTTGGCTTCCAAGTCCCCTAACGTTTCTGGTTTGTTGGCGTAGACGAGCGACTTCACATATCCCCAAAGAAAATAATCCAATGGTGTCAAATCACACGATCTTGGTGGCCAATGGACAGGTTCATTCCGCGAAATTATGCGCTCATCGAATGTTTCCTTCAATAAATCGATTGTGACGTGCGCTGTGTGGCATGTAGCGCCGTCTTGTTGGAACCACAACTCATCCACATTCATGCCATCCAATTCGGGAACAAAATAGTCGGTTATCATGGCTCTATACCGGTCTCCATTAACGGTAACTGACTCTCCAGTATTATTTCGGAAGAAGTATGGCCCAATGGCTCCACCAGCCCATAGAGCACACCAAACAGTCAGTTTTTGTGGATGTAATGGCGTCTCAAGGGTCTCATGTGGATTCTCTTCACTCCAAATGCGGCAATTTTGCTTGTTGACGTAGCCATTCAACCAAAAATGAGCCTCATCACTGAACAAAATTTTGCGATGAAAATCAGCATCGAGATCAATCTCATTTTCGGCCCATACACCAAAATCACGACGCATTGCATGGTCTCGCGGCTTTAATTCTTGCACAAGCTGGATCTTGTAAGGTCGCAAGCCAAGGTCTTTGCGCAAAATCTTCCATAAAGTTGATGGACAAAGCTCCAATTGCTGTGCACGGTGGCGAATCGATTCATTCGGGTCCTCTTCAACATTTTGCTCTACAGCGGCAATTGTTTCTTCGGTGCGCAGTGTTCGACGTCTCTGCGGATGCGTATTATCACATAGAGTAAACGTAGTGCGAAAACGATCCATGGTTAACCGAATTAATTGCTCTGATGGACGATTATGTCGACCATAAAATGGACGGAGCTTGCGGTAAACTTCGCGAACTGAACCATTATTTTCGAAATAAATTTGCACGATTTGCAAGCGTTGTTCTTTCGTCAACCTATTCATGATGAAATGGCAAACCAAACTGAACATAAATGACATTAGAGTTGCCAGATTTGACTTGATCTCTATTCGAAAAACAAACCTCTAAAAAAAACACCCTGTACTATGGCTACAATCTTTTTGGGGGAATCTAGAATTCAGTGGCTACGCTTTTTAGATAGTTGTTTTGGTATGCTTCGCATACCTTTGTGGCTCAGTAGCTACAGTATGGGCTATTTATAAACGCCGATGAATTGCCGGTAAGGTGAAAAGGAAATTTTATTGCCAATTTGGGCTCCGATGAGAACAATATAGATCAAAGGTAACCGCAGATGATATGACTGGAGAAGCTGAGATGTTATATGAGATTGAAGGAGATGATATGGAAGGCTCGGTTGCAGAAGTTGAAGCACGTCGCAAAAAACTGCGGCTTGCGAGAGGCTCAGGAAATAAGTAAGAGGTTGTAGATGAACTCAGAAAAGCAGAATAGCAAGAGTTCCATAGCTTGAGGAGGGACAATTTTTTTTTTGTATGGGTCGGGACGGAACAAAATGGAGCAAAACTTCATCGCATAGCAACACATGCGACTTGAAAATATATTCCGTGAAATCCGTTTCCAAGTCTCAATACAAAAAGCTTAAGCTTTGTTTACAAATTTTTTGCATTATGCACCCGACCATAGAAACGATTATATGTAAAAACAGGATGGGTGAGTCGGATTACTCAACTATAGCTAGAAATTGCTATAGTTGAGAAAGATGGAAGTGGCAGTACTCGGTGATTTGGTGATTATCTTTGGTTGGCACGATGAAATAATTGAACTGATCAGTTCAAGGCTTCATCACAGAGGCATCACAACTTGTTTCAATGTTCCCAAAAAGAACAATGCAGTCATGTTGCTCTCCACAGTGGCATGCGACCTTACAATTTCGGATGTCAATCAATCAGTGCTAGTGATATGTTGAGAGAGATATGTTGCAACAAGTATTCACTCCTTGAAAAGTGATACAAATCAGAATTTCGTCCTGGATAAAGTGACCGTGGTCATATCAAGGTGAGAGGGTCTTGCTACATTTAGTACCACGAAAAAGCTTTAAAAAAACGCGAAAATAGGAAAACTTGTGTATGGTGCAAGATTACTGTGTGCATCGAGCGTAGCAAAGTTCAAAAAGTGACTTCATATTTGAAAATACCTGAAAGTTCAATAAATATTTTTGATTTTATCAAGATTTTACTAAACTAATGTTATAAAAAACCAATCTATTATACGTATTCATTATAATGACTCAAACGACTCCTTTAAGCAACAAATTGAACAACACACTTTTTACAAGTACATATTTTGCTCTCTTCAGATTAACCCAACCATCTAAAGTATGGAGTGTATCAACAATAGGTGTAGGATGTGCTTTTTCAATAAAACGTACAATTGGATGTCTCTGAAATTTGTATTGCATTATAAAGTGGATACATGAGGACTATGTATGTACATATCTAACTCAATTTCAGTCAAGTATCCGCCTAGGCTGTGCTTGTAGACCTTCTTCTTTTCCTCAGAATCTCCGTCACTGTCTGGCATACTTGGGACTCTATTTTGACGGTGGCGACTTCAATGTTTATTTTGAGAGTTGAAATTGTTTGCGGATGGCTAGCGTAGACCTTACTCTTAACATAACCTCAAAAGAATAAATTTGACGGTGTTCGAATGCAAGATCTTGGTGGAAAATTTGTGTCTCCAACACATGATATCACGCGACCAGGAAACTTTGTGCGAAACTCGATTGTTTCGGAGCTTGTATGGTTTGTAACAAGAACAACAACATGTAACACATGATACATCCTTTATTTCGGGTCCTTGAACGACGACTTATCCCAAAATGATTTATGATAAATCATAACTAATGAAATGCTTCTCGTAAAAAAGACAGCGAAACATGAGACTTTAAGATTCAGCTCCTTTCGTCTTGACGAATGATGCACTATACGAACATCGCAGCTGTTATATGAAGACTGGTATGGATATTTTTCATAAATATTTGAAAATAGAAGACGTTGTAGTTCTATGCTACAGTTTTAACGGAGCGTATATAATTTATTAAGTATTAACATGCCACAAAATTAGAAAAATCAAAAGTGGAAAAAAATAAGAAAGAAATGATATCAGAGTTTATTGGCTTTCCTGGATATCCTTGAATACTATTTAATGCAAAAGCTTTATTTTTTAAAAATTTTAAATAGACGTTCCAGCATGTTTGTGTGAATTACAATGAATTTATAGCCGTCCACAAGTCGATATAAGGGACTTTGGAACTAGACTGCATATGACAAAAATGAAATATTTCGAATTTAGTTTTCTTCAAAGGCAAAATTTCGTTCATGTTGGATCAGGTAATATTCCTTAAGTTTCCGAAATATGCGCAATACCACAATCAGTAAAGTATTATTAGAATCTGCTCATTTAGAAGCCTTTGATGTCTCTATATAGTCGAAAACTTGCTTACGTTTATGACGAATTCGATACAATAATTTTAAAGAAATTCACCGTCGTCTTGGTTACATTGCTCCAGCGAATTTTCATAAGCGTTTTATATAATTTCAAACGCTAATACAACGAAAACAACCAACGTTAATTGAAAAAAAGTTTACAATTTCATTTCGATTATTTATATCGGGTATGAAATGAAGGAACTTCATGCAATTTTTGCAAGTTATTTCAAACGTTCTTCATAATACTTGTGGTAGAAATTCTTTCAGTTACGATGTGAAGGACTACAGTGGGTGTGTAATTTATGTACAAAAAAAAAAGAAGGAAACGAAACGAAACGAAACATTTAAAAAGTGAGCAGAAAAATACGAAAAAAGAGGAATGAGCTTTATGGCGAAAAATTATGAGCAGGTAATTTGTTATTTTCAACATTATTTGTAAATTGAGTCAATTTATATTTAATACTCGTACTTGAATGCAAGGGTATCTTTAAAATAAAAAATAAAAACAAAATATTTCATGAGTAAACATTCATTGGTTCTTTCCTTGCAAAGATAAATTTTGTGTTAAGTGAATTTTTATTGTTTTGGAGTAATTGACTATTAATCGGAATGTTAGCGAAAATATCTCTTACAATCCATTAGATTGTTATAATACAGGGTGGCCGAATACAACCGAAAGGTTAGATTTCCTTATAAGTTTTTAATTACAATTTTTTTTTTAATTCTGTTCAGTATTTTGTAAAGAAGACTTGGGGAATTCGAAATGGAAGAGTACTCAATTGAACAACGTGCCCAAATCGTTGAATTTGAATCCTTAAATAAACGGTCTATTGTTTTGACCCAGCATGCATATCGTCGATATTTTAGTGTGAGTTGGACCCTCAGAGTCAACAACAAACCGTCTGGTTGCAAATTTTCGTTATTGAACGGATACAGGAGAGTATTCGGGAAGATGGAGAAACATCAACCAGGAGACGTTCGACACAACTTGGCCTCTCACGAGGAACGCTGCAGAGAATTTTGCATGCAACAAGAATGTTTCCATGCGAAATTTAGCTTGTCCAAAAATTGAAACAGACAGATTACCAGCAACGGCTTGGTTATGCAATTTATTTCCAGCCAAAAAAAAACAAGAAGAAAATCATGACTCTATTCATAATTTAATTATGAGCGACAAAGCCATTTACAATTAAATGGGTTCGTTAATAGGCAAAACTGCAGGATATGGACTACGGAAATTCGGAAATCCAAGAGTAGTTTAACAGTAACAATTTTACTCACTTAAGTGCACTGTTTCGCACGATGTTTTGTCGGAAAGGATAATTGGCCCATATTTTTTTGGAAAATGAACACGGTGTCGCCGTTTCGGAAGAAGTATGGCCCAATGACTCCACCAGCCCATAGAGCACACCAAACAGTCAGTTTTTGTGGATGTAATGGCGTCTCAAGAGTCTCATGTGGATTCTCTTCACTCCAAATGCGGCAATTTTGCTTGTTGACGTAGCCATTCAACCAAAAATGAGCCTCATCACTGAACAAAATTTTGCGATGAAAATCAACATCGAAATCAATCTCATTTTCGGCCCATACACCAAAATCACGACGCATTGCATGGTCTCGCGGCTTTAATTCTTGCACAAGCTGGATCTTGTAAGGTCGCAAGCCAAGATCTTTGCGCAAAATCTTCCATAAAGTTGATGGACAAAGCTCCAATTGCTGTGCACGGTGGCGAATCGTTTCATTCGGGTCCTCTTCAACATTTTGCTCTACAGCGGCAATTGTTTCTTCGGTGCGCACTGTTCGACGTCTCTGCGGATGCGTATTATCACATAGAGTAAACGTAGTGCGAAAACGATCCATGGTTAACCGAATTAATTGCTCTGATGGACGATTATGTCGACCATAAAATGGACGGAGCTTGCAGTAAACTTCGCGAACTGAACCATTATTTTCGAAATAAATTTGCACGATTTGCAAGCGTTGTTCTTTTGTCAACCTGTTCATGATGAAATGGCAAACCAAACTGAACATAAATGACATTAGAGTTGCCAGATTTGACCATAAAATGCCAGTTTTATCTCTATTCGAAAAACAAACCTCTAAAAAAAACACCCTTTATAAGTCCGCGCTTGCAATTCGCGGATGTTAAGAACTTACAAACTTAGAAAAAAGTACTTAAAGAAATTCTATGGTGTAATCACTAAAATATTGAGGAAATTTGAATGCTTTCATCAAGTGCCGAAAAATTCGATGTAAAGGGTGTCTCAATGAGGGTGCACTTTTTTATTTTTATATGAAAGCTTGGCTCTGATGATAGGCCGAGTGACACGTGAAATTTAAAGTTGTTGAGAACGATGCCGAATTGATATCTTCGGGAGTTTACAGCAGCAACGTTTTCAAGATACCGACCGGCACGTCGACGCAAAGGAGACTTACTGTTAATAATCAATCCAGTTTCTTCAAATTTTTTAACAACTCTTTTAATTGTTGACACATTAGCTGCACTTTCTTCTGCGAATTTTGCGTGCAATCTCTGCGCAATTTTCTCCATTTTTGTAATAAGTTTTCACAATGATATCGCGTTGGTTGTTGTTTGTGTTGCGGCACATCTTTCATAATCGGAGCAATCGCAGGTTACAGCTGTCAAATTTCAGATTTGCCACTTCCACGAAAACAAAATTATACAAAATGCACTCTTATTGGGACACCCTATATAAAAAAAAATTAGGAAAAACATTGCAAAAGTTGAAGAGCATAAAAAATGTAAATCATTTCGAGATATCGAAAATAGCAATAAATGGCATGAAAAAATATCGAAGGAAAGCAAAAAATGCGACAAAAGTCAGAAAGTCGAAGAGTAATAAAAATATCATGAGAAATAATATTTCGTTACGAAAATAAGAATCGAAAACTTTCAGAAAATTCGATTCAATTTACTTAAACCTTGGCTCCACATAAAGGGTGATTCAGAGTTTACAAATTGAATGCTAAAATAAACGATACGGACTTTATTGAACTGTTGATTCTTATATAAAAATATAATGTCAAAATTTTGACATTAAAAACGAAAATTGATAACTACCAAAGCTGGGTAGAATTGTAATATTGCAGGGAAGAGAGTTTTGAGGCAACTATAATGCTTAATAGTTTCAAGTATCGTACTTTCAAATTAAATAATCAATATAGGGCGTTATATCTCCAGTGGGCGTGGCACCTGCCATAAAAGTAAAATGCCTTAAGTGACGTGCATATTTAGCAAACTCTGTAAACAACCACACTAAAATTTGGCGTTAGAATGTTGTTTATAACAGATATTTGTGAAACAAAACCAGGCTGGATTGAACCAAGTGGGTGTGACACCGTGTGATACAATTTGGCTTGCGATTTTTTCGAGGTTTCAACCTCCTTGAACTTTTTTCAATAGTTTTCATCTTGAAACGAAAAACCGAGAAACGGTCGGCCTCGCTGTTGGGATACGACGCAAAAGTAGTGAAACAAGAGCATAAACCTACTTCCGCATAGCTAGGTGTTACTCCTAAGTTCGGGGTTCTAAAGTTTTAAAGAAGTGATTGATGTGTGACTAAATAATGAACTTAATCTACATGGAACTATATTCGGCGTCTTCAGTTGCTGCTGGCACTGGTAGGCAAGATCCTTGTGTACGTAAATGGCACATTAGTGTATAGGAGCTATAAGTAGGAGTACAGGATTTGAATTTCTTATAAGAATGGCTGCCCTAAAAATGTCATGTACACATGGGGACAAGGCCTTATCATTGCTAAAACTCACTATGAAAATGAGAGAATTTTTTATCAAAATAATGATTCAAATGAGTAAATAGTTCGATGAATAATTAATAAATTCAAGGAAATTGTTTTGATTGTGAACATAAGAATCAAAATAGTAGGTTTTCTGAAAACCCAGAGATAGCATTTCAACATCGTACACAAGAATAAGGTAAGGTAAGATGAAAAACCGCCAAAATTTTAAGCTACGTTTTGTCAAATATGGCATTTAATTATGTTTTAATATTTATTTTGACGTCCATCAAAAAATAAATTATTGGATTGATTTTATTCAAAAAGTTTATTTAGACCGAGTAACAGCAACAGTTCGGCAAATTCAGATAACTGAATACAATTAAACATTTTTAAGAAAGTTTCAGTTCTTCAGTTGGCCGGAATTGATTGATTCTTATCTTGAACGCATGTGCTTTCAGCCGGAATCGCTTTTGAAAAAACAGAGTTGCAGCAAGAAATCTTCCAGCTCATTTCATCTCAAGAAAAGCATAATAGAATCGGTCACCCAGATTGTGTTACTTGGCACAGTTATTGCTTAAGAGATTTTGAACTTACAGCTCGGTTCCTAAGCTTAAGGTTGAAATCGAACGTTGGGTTAAAACTTTGTCAGCAAAACTGTGCTACGCATTTGAATGACATGAGAAGTCACAACGTTTGTACTTATAATGATATCAAATATAATCACTTTTTTGGGACAAAAATTTTAGGAACATCATTTACTATGGTTTGATACCTAATCAAATAAAATTCAGTTAGCATTCCTGTATACCACAGCTTGAGCTACTTACTACGAGTCTGTATCCTAATAAATTTCGCACTTAGCTATCTTAGATGTCATTCTTGAATATCAACTCAATTTTGCCGGCTTAATCGTTCAATTTTAACGAAAATAAATGTAAAATGAAAACAAAGAGGCACACATGTGTTAGTGCGCGGCTCCAAAGCCAGTACTTTCGCACGCTTGTTGTGCATTTGATTTTTGAACGCCAATAAAAGCTGTTAAGTTTCGAAAGAAATTCATTCAACAAGATACTTTTTATCTGTCACATGCTCAAATGTAATGTAGTAAATGTACATGTACAAAAATACCTACACATGCGCACGTGTACATACATATGCATGTGTCAACGACGGCTGTGACGATATTTACAATACACGTATTGGGTGTGTTATGTGTTATGTGGTTTTCGATTGTGCTTACGTAAAACATTTTAAATCGATCTCAATCAACTCGTATTTTCCCAAAACAAAGAAGAAAGAAAAATAAAATAATAATCCAGACGTTACGACGACAGACAGCGGCGGTGTGTTAAGCAATTTCACGCGCATACGACGACACCAAACACACACACAATGCTATTTGGCGCCAACGCCGCTATTTCATCGGTAAATGCGGCGCTACCTATACTTATGCGTATCGTATCCTATTTGGCGGTGATAACACGTCTGTCTGCATGCGTTTATGTCTTTATTATTATTTCTCATTTGTGTGCTTCTACTCCTTCTTTGCTTTGCTGCCTTCTTTAAAATATCAATAATTTGTATTACCGTTGTAACGAAAACATAAAAGTTTATATCTTTTATGTCACCAGTGGTCCCTTTGTCATGCGTCGCGTCGTCATGTGCCCATAGGTGTTTTCTTAATATTCACTGTGCTTTTTTTATGCTTTTCTGGATTGTGCATTTGTTTTTTGTACCAAAAATTGGAATGGAAATCGTTGTATGAATGATTTTTATGGCACTTTATCCTTTGAGTTAATGACAATTATTGGTGTGTGAACATCCTTACTGGCCCGTTTCAAAGAAAATCTACACTGCAGTGAATTGACGGAAATGTGATGCATCAGAATCATGTCCTGCTAGTGTTGCGTCTATTCTCAACATTTTTCGATTTTCTGCAACATATTTCGATTTTGACAACATTATTTAACAATCATCAATTTAGGCAACATTTTTCAATTTTTGGAAATTTTTTTTTGATTTTTGCAAAATTTTTTTTTTTGTTTTGCTACATTTTTTATCTGTTACAACATTTTCGGCATTTGCAAGATTTCTTTGATTTTGGCAACATTTTTCGAATTTCAACATTCTCTGAATTTTTTAAGAATTTTCGGATTCTCAAAAATATTTTTCAATTTTCACAACATTTTTAAATTTTTCCCAATTAATTTTTTTTGATGCGCGCAATATTTTTTAAATTATTCAACAGTTTTCGATCTATTTCTGCAGAATTTCAACATTTTTCGATCATTTGCAAAATTTTTCATTTTCTGAAACATTTATCCATTTCAACAACATCATTTTATTTTTGCAACATTTTTCGTTTTAGGCAACATCTTTCCAGTTTTTTCAACTTTTTTCGAATTTTTCAACATTTTTCAACATTTTTCGACTTTTTCAATATTTTCCGATTTTATTTTTGCAACATTTTTCGTTTTAGGCAACATCTTTCCAGTTTTTTCAACTTTTTTCGAATTTTTCAACATTTTTCAACATTTTTCGACTTTTTCAATATTTTCCGATTTTGAACTTTTTTTGAGATTTTTGGTATGTACAAAAATATTTGAAATATGTAGTTGAATTCTTATCGGTTGCCAGGTTTGACGAAGTTGAAGATTTCGTCACAGCATCGTTGAGGGCTGAATGCTGCTGTTATGTCACTGCTGTTACCTACACCACTGTGCAAACATATCTCTTTTTGAGTGCGCTCCGATTATTTTTCTGAATGCAGGCACTTGCACGTCTTAGAGCCTTCATTTGTTTTGCGTTTAGTCCCATAATCTGTATTTCAGGTAATACTAAAGTTGCCAACACGACGACGCCTGTGATCAACGATGAAATACAGCTTTTGTATAACGATCCTTTCATCTGGAGCACAGTTTGAGTGATCTTTTCATAAGTCACATATTTCTTCATCTAAATTTTGAAGCTCAAAGATACACTTTACTAGATCCATACTCACACACACACACACATAAAAAAACATAGGCACACGTAGTCAGTGTTTAATTTAGTTTGCATGCCACGTAGCAAAGGCTCTTAACTCATTTTATTATTTTTTTCTTCTTTATTGGTGTATTGAGCCTGGCTCAAATATCATGGACATGAAAGTTGTTTGTTTTTATCTCGAATTCTTCCTCTTGTTCTGCTTCTGTTTGATATTTAATTATCCAGCAGAAAAGTTTATTAAGCCAATATTGAATGGGATACCTTAATAAATGAACACAGAGTGTTAGGCATTAAACTGTTGAATGGCAACCGAGTGAATGAATAGAAGGATGAAAGGATGTATTTATGTACAACTCTTATGCAAGGACAAAGATACACTTAACACACTTTTATCTACGTTTGTAGCATGAAATTTGTTTAGACCATGACCGGACGTTTTCTCCTTAAGTAGAAATAGAACATTTTTGTTTTTTTTTGGAAGGAATTCTTTTGCGATTACGTTTCTTTTTGTGGGCCTTTGTTGGTGTAATGTATTTTATGGCTTTTATTCGAGACCATTAGCGGATATTCATATTTCTCTTAGGTGAATTTATTCTTTTGAGATGGCAATAAAATGATTGTGTGCGCTTTCAAGAGTCTGACTGTTGCTTATTAATGATTTGTACATTTGAGCATTCTTGAACTTAAAATTAATGTTGCAGGATATTGTCTTCAGCATATGGTAGAAAGTGCACCATTGCACTTGAAACTAAGCTCTTTTCAATCTTAGAAAATATGGCATATTACAGGCATGCTTTTAGAAAGGTCTTCTTAATTTGGCTATTAATAAAACCTTCCAAACTCACTTTTGTATGATCATACAACAAGGTCATAGTTAGTTATATCACCAAAAACGAGTGGAAATTCAATCTAAGTTTTATTAGTGCTTCACCCGAGGCGAGGCGAGGCGAGGTTCTAGTTGTTCTCGGTCTCGCCTCGTTTTATAAATTTGAGTCTCGCCTCGCCTCGTTCTCGGCCGAGGTCTTGAAATCACATACCTCGCCTCGCCTCGCCGAAACCTCGCTTCGTCTCGGCAAGAACCGAGGATTTTATTAAACTGAAAAAAAATTATCAGGCCTGTATATTTTCGGCATTCAAGCAAAATTGACTATCTGCAAGCAAATAATAAGTGGGTGGTGCTTATTAATCGTTTAATTATGTTTACATCCTCTTAAATTTGTGATATATTATTTTCGGTTGTTAAAAAAAAAATGATCAATTTCGCTTGTATGCCAACGATAAATTCATCTAGCAAAGCCGGCACGCGTTGCTACGCCTCAAGAAGTAAAATAAAATATATGTTTTTATTTTTGGTGGATTGAGTCATATATGATGATTGATGAGCTATGATGAATTTAATTCTTTTCTTATATGTGACGGCGTGGCATTGTCCATTTTTATTCAAATCAAGCTAAGCTACGAACCTTTTACAAACTATAAGAATTATATGTACCAAATCTTATCCATTAACGCCATATAGTTACGTTACGTTAAGGTTTATTCATCTGCGTCAAGAAGTTGATAATACCAAAGTAAACTACGAATTTTCCCCAAATCATAAGAAACATAAACACATGCCAAATCTTCAGGCGATCGGTTGAACGGTTTTGGACATTAACAACAAAGTTTTTTACCGAACGTAGGGGTCCCCTTATTAAATCTTTCGTTATATAATAATAACAAAAGAGAGTAGTAGCTGTGTTATTCTAATTCTCATTCGATTAGAGATCATTTTAGTACTACTGACTCTAAACACCGAAGATATGACGAAATATATGGACTCTAACTAAAAGTAGCCTAAGCTGAGCTTCTTAATGTGAAAGGAACGTGGTGTGAGTTCGGTGTGAATCGGTTAACCGGTTTTCGAGAAAATGATATTTAAAAAATATTTTTGTATGAGGGCCAACCTAAAGATGCACTCAAAATAAAAGTTTTATAGCCATATCTATGCTTTCCAATAAATAAATATCGAGTCAAAATTCAAAAAATAGTATCAGAACAAAAAATACTGCACTTACTTCCGATACGAGCTAGTGTTAAAGCGAGGCTGCGAGGCACCTCGTTCTCAGAGCCGAGAACGAGGCGAGGAGAGGTGCCGGTGTGGTCTCGTGGTCTGTGCGAGGCAAATTTATTTTTCCACCTCGCCTCGGTTGAATGAGGTTGCCTCGAAGCCTCGGTTGAACGAGGTTGCCTCGCAGCAGCCTCTAAGTTTTATGTTCATTTTGGGAAAAACGTCGCATGCTTATCAATGGGCCTATACAGCGAGAAAATCTACCATCTACTTAAGTAAGGCCTTCAGTGCATAGTAGAGAAAGCTAAAACACTCTCATGTAAGCTCTTGACTAAACCGATTATAAGCAGATTTACAGACACCAATAATAAAAGAGTTTAGCTACCACAACTATAGTTGTATAGCCTTCTTAGCTAGTTACCTTAAGGCGTCAAATAAAAGAAATGAACTTGAATGATGAATATAAAATCAGCCCTCGACGCAGAAAAATCAAAGTTTAAGTGTACTCTCATCATAGTTTTGGTTCTGTGTAATTTATGGAACACATCGATCTACTGAAGATATATGACGTTGCATATTAGAGATTCATATGAAAGCACCTTCTAACACTGAAATATATAGCTATATACTTTGGTGATAAAAACCCTTGTGCGAGTTATGCAAGTAAGCCAATAATATTTGTGTGGTATAATAGTTAGGGAGCAGCTGACCTTAATTTTTTCACAATTTTATAGTGCGGCAGAGGTAGAAAGTCACGAAGTTCTAAATAATATAATACGAACAATATCTGTCATTGCATTGCCACAGCGTTATTACCTCAGAACCTTTTAAAATTGTAAAAATAAAAGGTACCATAAACAATTTTACCGCGTCTGCCTCGCATGTATATAAGAAAATGTGTCTGTACACGAAAACAAATGGTGAAAGAGGCAGACGTTTTTGTTGCTGCGTAATCTATTGATATATATGTACTAACTTAAGTGATTTTATCGATAGGTAGATTAATATTATTATAAAGATTACGTCATAAGCAACGAGAAAAACAACTGCTGCTACTTAGCTATTACTATTTTATCGCGTCTGCCTCTTGGCTGACTGATTTTTTTACTTATAAAAAAAAACATAAAAATGCATTTTTGAAGGCAGACATTTTTGAGCACTAAGATGCCTATCATTAAGAATATATCTACAGATTAACACTGTGCAAATTTTATCTTCCAAAATTTACTTTATATTTTATTTTTTCGGCCAATATTATTATCGATTATATCTGTCTCTTGAATTTTCAGATTTTAGGGGCTATGCTGAAGACAACACAAATTTTGGAAGGAAACCATAAAATTATTTAAAAAATTTTTTTATACTCGTACACCAACAAGTGCTGTTTTAAAAACGCGACCGTATGAACGTCTACCTTTAATATTTTCGTTATCTTTACTCGCTTAACACAATACATCAGAAGCCGACGCGATAAAATAATTTTATTGAATTTTATTTTTATACCCTACACAGAGGGTATATTCACTTTATAATTCCGTTTGTAACGCATATATTATTGATCAGCGTCACCACCTGAGTCGCTACAGCTATGTCCGTCTGTCTGCCTGTCAGTCTGTCTGTTGAAATCACGTTGGCAAAATCGGTTTACGGCCACGCGCAACGCCCACACTCTATGTAAATATATCCCTGCGCATTTTGAAAAAAGTTACTGCGATTTTGATGAAACTTGGTGATTTGGTGAACATGTGAACAAAATTCAAATTGGGCTAGGCTTCAAATTTGCAAAGACTCTCCAAAAGCGCGTGCCACAGCTCTAAATTTTAACTTTAATAGCTCCATTACTCGTTAACCGTGCAAAATATTGTGATGAAATTAAGTGCACGGATACGGATCATAAATATTTTGATTTGTGCTTAAAATGGGCGGAATTGGAAAAGTGGGCGTGGCACGTTTTTTCAACAATTGAACATTGTGATTTCGTATAACTCACAACTGGCACATACGATTTTCATGAGAGTTTTAGGTAAATAATTTTCAATGTATTTTTAACAAGTACTTTCAATGCAGTGTAGGGTATGTGAGTTTCGGTCTGGCCGGCCCGAAATAACTTTTTAAAAAAGGGCATGTGAACTTCATTGCATATTAATACTATTGAAGATAAAATCGTATACCTTAAATCTGCACCGGCTCTCTAGCTAAAGGGTGTTTTTTTAGAGGTTTGTTTTTCGAATAGAGATAAAACTGGCATTTTATGGTCAAATCTGGCAACTCTAATGTCATTTATGTTCAGTTTGGTTTGCCATTTCATCATGAACAGGTTGACAAAAGAACAACGCTTGCAAATCGTGCAAATTTATTTCGAAAATAATGGTTCAGTTCGCGAAGTTTACCGCAAGTTCCGTCCATTTTATGGTCGACATAATCGTCCATCAGAGCAATTAATTCGGTTAACCATGGATAGTTTTCGCACTACGTTTACTCTATGTGATAATACGCATCCGCAGAGACGTCGAACAGTGCGCACCGAAGAAACAATTGCCGCTGTAGAGCAAAATGTTGAAGAGGACCCGAATGAATCGATTCGCCACCGTGCACAGCAATTGGAGCCTTGTCCATCAACTTTATGGAAGATTTTGCGCAAAGATCTTGGCTTGCGACCTTACAAGATCCAGCTTGTGCAAGAATTAAAGCCGCTAAACCATGCAATGCGTCGTGATTTTGGTGTATGGGCCGAAAATGAGATTGATCTCGTTGCTGATTTTCATCGCAAAATTTTGTTCAGTGATGAGGCTCATTTTTGGTTGAATGGCTACGTCAACAAGCAAAATTGCCGCATTTGGAGTGAAGAGAATCCACATGAGACCCTTGAGACGCCATTACATCCACAAAAACTGACTGTTTGGTGTGCTCTATGGGCTGGTGGAGTCATTGGGCCATACTTCTTCCGAAATAATGCTGGAGAGTCAGTTACCGTTAATGGAGACCGGTATAGAGCCATGATGACCGACTATTTTGTTCCCGAATTGGATGGCATGAATGTGGATGAGTTGTGGTTCCAACAAGACGGCGCTACATGCCACACAGCGCACGTCACAATCGATTTATTGAAGGAAACATTCGATGAGCGCATAATTTCGCGGAATGGACCTGTCAATTGGCCACCAAGATCGTGTGATTTGACACCATTGGATTATTTTCTTTGGGGATATGTGAAGTCGCTCGTCTACGCCAACAAACCAGAAACGTTAGGGGACTTGGAAGCCAACATTCGTGGCGTTATTGCCGACATACGGCCCCATATGCTCGAAAAAGTGGTTCAAAATTGGACCTATAGAATTGGCTTTATTCGAGCCAGCCGCGGCGGCCACATGCCCGAAATCATATTTAAACATTAATTGATGGACATTAAAACGATTTTCTTGTGTTTTATTGCAATTCGAAGCTCTATACCTCTAAAAAAAACACTCTTTATAAGGTCACTCGTTACTGAAAATGAAAACTGCTTCTTAGTCCTACTTAAGCTTGACGTTTTTTTTGATTGATGCGAAATTTTTGTTGAACTAGTGCCATTTTTAGTCGAATAGCACGATATAAATACAGTTAGATTTTTGTAGCTTCACAATATGCTCGAAAATCCATTGGAGTCAAATCTGACCTGGCAAATATCAAAGGTGCAACATTTTATCAGCGATATCAGGATATACTTGTCTTGGTTTGTCTGTATATAAACAGAATAACACTGAAAATGGTTATTAACAACGATATCTTAGAACTACTTACAAATTAAAATCAATGTTAATTAGTTCGAAATAAATCTCAAAATAACATCAAATATTGAGGATACAATAATAAACTCTTTACCGCACAGTTCTTTCATGCCTTGAAAGTCCTTGAAATAGCAAATATAATTTTTAATTACCCTATGCTTTAATTTAAACTTTGTTTCTTTTGCTAAATTTGAACTTTCGAAAAACGTGAAGCTTCAATCGCACATTTATTCCTATTCCGCTATAAATAGAGAAATACCAGCAATTTATTTTACATTTCTAAGCATTTCACTGACCTAAGAGAAAGTGCACATTAAATTTGTTAACTTTCTGGCAAAAGCATTGTACCATTGCTTTTGAAGTTAATAAAAAAGGGCAACTTTTTCTCAAATCACTTGCAAAATATCGTACTACATCAAAGCATTCAAATATCCTTTTGAAATTGTTATTAATGTTGTTGTATCAAACATGCTTCAAATGTGCACCATAAAAGGACACACAAGTGCGGAAAACCATAACGGAAGGAGTGATTTTTGGGTCGAAAAAAATTGTTTTATAAACTAATTAGCTAAATATTTTTTTTTTGGCGTTTCCACCATTCTATTTAACTTTTTTTCTTAATTTCATGCCATATAACGCAAATACAAACGTTTAACCAGCCAGCGATTTTTTGAGGCGGCACATTTTGCTGCTTGCAAATAGAAACCGGAGCCACAACAAAAGATATTTGTTTTGATTAAAATTAAAATAAATGGTGGGAACTGTAGATGGAAAATTAGAAGTCGTTAGGCATGACTATATGCAGTTCGAGTATATATAAATAGATTTGTGTGTAAGCCAATACTGGTTGAAATTGTCTTGGAATTTGAAAGTTTGTATCAGACTTTCGAGCATCCGTTTTGTATATCCTGTTTCGCATATTAACCTAGTTAGCCAAAGCCCTGTATTTTCGAAAGCTGTCATCTTTTTTCAAGCTCAGAAGAGTTTTGCCCCAAGGTGTTTTAACAAGGTTGTTACTAATGCAGTTGACTATTTACTTAACGCCATCAAATAGTCCCTATTCTCGGTGGTTATATAAACCACCCGCATACCAATTATTGCCTTGATGAATTTGATGTGCGCATGAAGCTATGTTGTATAGCTTCACACAGTGAAAGCTCGTTAATCCAAAGGTGTGTAATCCGAATTGAATTTATGACGCGTTACATACTCTATAGTATACTACGCATTGATTGCAACTCCGTAATCCGAATCTTTATTTTATTTTTATTCTTCTGTTTTTTATTGCTGTGTCTAGGTTTGCAAAACTTTTTTACTTAGTGCATCGTAAAGAAAAAACAGCACCTTCTTGTGTGGTGCTAATAAATCTGGAAGTCACAAGCTTAACATTGCTGTGGTGGGAAAGTCACAAAACCCACGTTCGTTTAAAAAACAACATCTTGTTGAATATTACTCATCGAAAAATGCATGGATGACAACACATATTTTTACAGAATGGTTTTTCAAATCGTTTATACTACAGGTAAAAAACTATCAAACTGAAAATAATTTGCCAATTTGAATGTGGGCAGTATAAAATTATGTTTTTACCTCCTAATTGTACTAGTAAAGGGTGTTTTTTTAGAGGTATAGAGCTTCGAATTGAAATAAAACAAAAGAAAATCGTTTTAATGTCCATCAATTTGGCTTTATTGGAAGGATAATTTTATGCCATTAATGTTTAAATATGATTTCGGGCATGTGGCCGCCGCGGCTGGCTCGAATAAAGCCAATTCTACAGGTCCAATTTTGAACCACTTTTTCGAGCATATGGGGCCGTATGTCGGCAATAACGCCACGAATGTTGGCTTCCAAGTCCCCTAACGTTTCTGGTTTGTTGGCGTAGACGAGCGACTTCACATATCCCCAAAGAAAATAATCCAATGGTATCAAATCACACGATCTTGGTGGCCAATTGACAGGTCCATTCCGCGAAATTATGCGCTCATCGAATGTTTCCTTCAATAAATCGATTGTGACGTGCGCTGTGTGGCATGTAGCGCCGTCTTGTTGGAACCACAACTCATCCACATTCATGCCATCCAATTCGGGAACAAAATAGTCGGTTATCATGGCTCTATACCGGTCTCCATTAACGGTAACTGACTCTCCAGCATTATTTCGGAAGAAGTATGGCCCAATGACTCCACCAGCCCATAGAGCACACCAAACAGTCAGTTTTTGTGGATGTAATGGCGTCTCAAGGGTCTCATGTGGATTCTCTTCATTCCAAATGCGGCAATTTTGCTTGTTGACGTAGCCATCCAAAAATGAGCCTCATCACTGAACAAAATTTTGCGATGAAAATCAGCATCGAGATCAATCTCATTTTCGGCCCATACACCAAAATCACGACGCATTGCATGGTCTCGCGGCTTTAATTCTTGCACAAGCTGGATCTTGTAAGGTCGCAAGCCAAGATCTTTGCGCAAAATCTTCCATAAAGTTGATGGACAAAGCTCCAATTGCTGTGCATGGTGGCGAATCGATTCATTCGGGTCCTCTTCAACGTTTTGCTCTACAGCGGCAATTGTTTCTTCGGTGCGCACTGTTCGACGTCTCTGCGGATGCGTATTATCACATAGAGTAAACGTAGTGCGAAAACGATCCATGGTTAACCGAATTAATTGCTCTGATGGACGATTATGTCGACCATAAAATGGACGGAGCTTGCGGTAAACTTCGCGAACTGAACCATTATTTTCGAAATAAATTTGCACGATTTGCAAGCGTTGTTCTTTTGTCAACCTGTTCATGATGAAATGGCAAACCAAACTAAACATAAATGACATTAGAGTTGCCAGATTTAACCATAAAATGCCAGTTTTATCTCTATTCGAAAAACAAACCTCTAAAAAAAACACCCTTTATTATATCCATCCCATGGATCAGAACGCGATACGACTGACTAAACTGTTCTATAAAAAAGATCTCTTGTGTGAATCGGTCAATTCGGCGGCGGATGATTCCGACATTTTCTTGAAACAATTCAGTTTGAAAGACGCTTTTGAATCGCTTAAGCTATCTTTGGATAGGTTGTCCAGTTCTTCTAAATATAAAGTCTTGTTGGAAGCATATTCATTCTCAGAGATGGGCATCAGAGGACAATATCCCACTACGTAGCATTATTATTACAACAAGAATTGCCCGAGAATGACGCTGAGAACTGTTTTGATTAAACTGAAGAATTTCGCACAATAGCAAACTTATTTCGAAGCAATAATGACGTCCAACTTTCTGAAGATGAAATTCTTGACTGGATTATTGATTCTGGCAATACTTTGTGTAGTAGTTCAGAATCAGACACAGAAGACATAGAAGCAGAGGCTGTTATTATTACGCACGTTACAAATCGTGAAGCTGTGCAGGCTTAAAATACTTCAATGGATTGGGCAAAGGAACGAGGCATGTCGACAGATTACATATTAATACTCAAAGAACTACGAAATAAAGCTTTAGAAGCATGTGCAGTGAAAGAGCAGCAAACTTACATCACAAATTTTATTAAAAAAATATAATACATACGTACATATGCAATTTGTAAAATTTTATCTAATTTTTTTTTTTTTTTTTTTTTCGTGCATGGGGAGTTATAAATGCCTAACGCACCATCATAGCCATCTCCACAGCTATGGTGAGAGGGGCTTACACCCTCTAAACCAGTCTCCCCGTACCTTTTATATATGTATTATACAGTAAAACAGCCTATTCAGTAATCCGAATATATCGTTAATCCGAATTAGGGTCTGCAATCATTAATTCGGATTAACGAGCTTTCACTGTATATAGTATATAGGAGTATAGTTATTATATAGATTTAATTTAAGCATATGTAGATTATCTTCTTTATCTTCAGCTTCATATTAGTGCGGTTTAGTCAAACAGGCCGTTTAGATATGTCGTTTTCAGTTAAATGTGCTAAATAGTCAGGCCCGGCAGGTATCGTGGGTAGTTTTACCCACTCGAGAAATTCCCAGTGGGTAAAATTCTCAGACGATTCGATTCAGGTTCAACCGAAAATTGAAATTTCGAGACCCCCAAAGATTATTCCAGGTAATATTTACATTTCTTGAGCAATTCGCTATCGGTCAAACCGCTGATGTCGATAAAATTGTCAACTTTTAAAGAGATAATTTTGCCAGCGCAAGATTGTTTAGCGGTCATGGACATGTTTTTGCAACTTTTAGAGAGACATATTGAGCATGCGAACAATTTGTGGGAAGATTTGAATTTCTTAAAAAAAATCGAATGGACTAGGGTCTGATTCCAAAATACGTGCGCTTCGTTCGATTGCTGCTCACAATTTCAGGGTCACCCTGTTCAAATGTCCTTTTCTCCGTAGACTGAAAACATAATTGAGATCGACAATGATGCAAAATAGGCTCAACAATGTTGCTTTTTTACATATGTATTCGGATATGACCAACCAGATCGATTTGGATGAAGTGATGAATGAGTTTATTTTGCAAAAATAGAAACGTGCAAGTGTTTTTGCTTTGAGGAAATGAGTTTTTTGTTGAATTGCGTTTTTTTTTTAAGTTATTGTAAATAAAGAATATGACGAATTATATTAAATATTTGAACAATTTTATAACGTTATTCTAGCATCCATAGGCATTCTCTTCCAGACCTTCGCCCTCCTTCAAATACATTTTTGCTTTCATTCTCCCTCCCTCCCCCACCACTGATCAGCTACCCACTCGGGCTAGGCATGATCTGTCGGGCCTGTAAATAGTAATTTCTTCTTGGCTGAAATCTATACTTTTTCTATAAAATAATTATATGAAAATGATTTGTAACGCTTTGGCAGAAAATATACTGAATCGATTTAAGTAAAATATTTCTTAGATCAAAATATTTGAAAGAAAAAAACTTCTTGCATACTAAAAAAAATATTAATAAAATATCTAATTTAAAATCTAAACGTTGACTAATAATTTTTTTGTAACGACCCCATATAGGTAGAATGATCCTTGACACCGACTGGTGTATACCCCGGCAGAAAGTATCGTTTCATAATATAAAATTTCAACAATTTTCTTCATCAAATTCGTGTGTAACAAATCTATGTTTGATCTATTTCAATAGGTTTCTTGTTCAAAATTAATTTAGCGATGTCTCAAGTTTTGCTGCTCATGATTGACTTGATTTCTTTAACTGTCAAATTACTAACTACTCAATTCTGTCTTTCCACATCAAGATTATGCATTTATTTCTCAGTCCCAGATTCTTAGCAAAATGGGTATATTTTAAACTTTAATCCCTTCAAAACGGCTCTATCACTTTTTGAACTCGCTCACTTAGTACCCATGACAGTAATTGAAGCAGTAAGCACATAATATGCTGATTCAGTACATGGTTTGTTCAAGTGTTTGGCACGTTTTATCATTTGCGTATAAAATATACGAGTACATGTTCCTCAGAGTTTTATAGAATATTTGTCCTTAACCCGGCGAGAGTGTGGTGACAAAATGTTACAAAGAGTATGTGGCAGGGTATGACATACCCGCGTACAAAATTGACTCTTTAACCTATTTACCAAATAAATGTGTTTTATTGTAAAAGGCAGCCAATATAGTAATTTAATTTAAATGAAACACCTGTTAATTTTTGCAAAAAAATATATAGACTCTTTAAAAAAAGCTACAAATGAAATAAAAGCCATGAACAAAAAAACTACAAAACCTCATAGAACATGAAATCATAAGCTAAAAAAAATCCATTTTCAATTGAAATCAAAAAAATAAAGCAGAAACCCAACTAAAATAAGAACCCGAGCGTTCTTAGCAAGCGTGTAACTCGAGCGCAGGCTGTTGACTGCGATCACGCCAGTATCCACCTCCAGTAATACTTCAATATTTGAATGAACTAAATAAAAATACGCATGAAAGGAACAGGGTGTGTAAATCACACCCGGCCACACTTTCGCCGGGTTAATTTATTAAATGTTGTAGCACGAGAGCGCGTATTGTTGTAGCATAAGTGCACTCACCTGTGCTGTTAGTTCAAATGAAAATATCATACTCCTTCTACCCCTTTAGCCGATTTTGATATTTTCGCCTCAGTTTACATCGAGTCAAAATTTCTTAAGCCGGCCACTAAAAATCGATTGTTCGATTTTAATATGTCTATTAATATATTTTGGTAGCTTAATAGGTAAACAGTAATACCCTAAAATGGTTTTTGAAAATTTTAATTTTTCAACAATTTATGAGAGATTGAAAATTTGTAGTATTTCTTTTTATAAATAACTATACATCAGTGAGTATTACTGAATCTCAATGAAAATTGGATTGTATGTTAAGGAATAGTAGAGAAACAGAAAAAATAAAAAAATAATTCACGTAAAAAAAATATAATCTGTTTATAAATAATTAATTTTACAATAAACAAATGGTAATTTAACTCACTTCTCGGTGTTGTAGGAGGAATTTTTTTTAAAAAAATATTCGTTAAACTATCAGCTAAATGACTGCACAAGAAAATTTATGGGCTCTCCTACCAGAAAGAAGATCTGAACGATTTAGTATACTAGACAGCGACCTACGCGACTAAAACTCAATGCAGTTTTTTTGCTATTGATAACGATATTTGGAACCTCTTATGCTTCTTCGATGAAGCATACAATTGGAATGATTGCTTCAGAAATAATTCTATCGTCATCTATAAGAATTTTGTGCGATACCACGGGTAAAGTTTTACATGTTTTTCTACAGTTTCAAGTCAAAATTTTGTAAATTTTATTGTTTCAATATCAAAACCACTTGAAATTGTTTGGAGTACTACATAAAATTTGTAAATTAGTTCTAGGATGCCGAAAGTTTTGTAAAAATTTGTTTGTGAGATCTACCTATCTATCTATCAATTATTAACGACATTTTCTTTTGAACCTTTGAACTCTTTTTTTATTGCATCTAAACTTTTCTCGAATTTCGTAATTAATTCGCCATGGGTTAACTGGTAATTTGCATGAAATGTGTAGCAAACACTCAAACCATCTAGTCCAAGAATGAAGCATAGAATTCCGAACGACAAATACTCGCTTTTTAATGGTCTTTCGACGATTGATTTTATATTATCGAAATCCTTCGAAGTACCATCACATAAATAACATTTTAGTGGTTTTTCAAAAAAATTTAGTTAACTGTTGGTATTGGGAATATATCTGGTAATAACGGTTCATAATTTGGCTAGAGTTGTGCGTTTGAAGACAACAATAACATGGTAATTGCCATTGTATTGCATATCTTGTATGTCATTCCAGTCTCTCATTTTCTATAGTTTCATGATTAACTTTTCCTTTTTCACGGTAACAAAATCAAAGTTTATTGAAAATAAAATGCATGTGGTATAAAAAAAAAAAATTTTTGTTCAAGATTCGTAATTATGAAGGTCAAAAATCAAATCGTTTCAAAAATTTTGTTCAATTTGTTTTTTGTACGCTGTTTACTGGAAGGATAACAAGCCGTATGAAATATTGTAACGAACTAGATTATCCTTAAACATTTTTTGTGCATTTGTAGTAATATTTTTTGAAACATAAGGCCCTTCATTTAGAAATTTTCAAAAGTATTATGAATTTACCGAAAAAAAAGTACAAAATTTAAAAAAGTGTCATCTTAAGAGCCCTATGACTCTGCTTCGGCTTGTGCTTGAAAAGCTGAAACATAAGATTAATAAAGTTTTGAGTTTGGTATATTTTTTGTATAGAGCCAACCCACAGTGCGCTGCCTCCCGCACTAATGTTTCAACTTTTAAATCAGTTCATTCCTGAAATCCTAAGTGCCGTCACTGACTTTAGTTCGCAGAATTCCATTGCCTTTGAAGGAGTTCCATACGACTTCCACACGTTTTTTAAACTCTTTCATGGATATATAATATTTTAAGGTTCGAATGCGAAAATATTATTTAATTTCTACTCTCAAGGTTTGTCCGAACAATTCAAATTGGCGATTAGACCACATATATGTAAGTCAATTAGTGTCGATTTGTGATAAGAAATTATCTTCGAAGGTTTGTTTGTTTATTTGGAAAGTCTTTAAATAAGAGCAATATGGCACACCTAAAATTTAAAACAGGCTATAAGACATGCAATTCTCAGTTCTGCACAATCTTTGGTATTAATTATGCTGTTGCCATAGTCTTTCATATGAAAAAACTTCATTGAACTTAAGCGACAGAAATTTTCGTGGGCTTGGATTTCCTTTATGCATGAAATAAAGGGTGTTTTTTTAGAGGTTTGTTTTTCGAATAGAGATAAAACTGGCATTTTATGGTCAAATCTGGCAACTCTAATGTCATTTATGTTCAGTTTGGTTTGCCATTTCATGAACAGGTTGACAAAAGAACAACGCTTGCAAATCGTGCAAATTTATTTCGAAAATAATGGTTCAGTTCGCGAAGTTTACCGCAAGCTCCGTCCATTTTATGGTCGACATAATCGTCCATCAGAGCAATTAGTTCGGTTAACCATGGATCGTTTTCGCACTACGTTTACTCTATGTGATAATACGCATCCGCAGAGACGTCGAACAGTGCGCACCGAAGAAACAATTGCCGCTGTAGAGCAAAATGTTGAAGAGGACCCGAATGAATCGATTCGCCACCGTGCACAGCAATTGGAGCCTTGTCCATCAACTTTATGGAAGATTTTGCGCAAAGATCTTGGCTTGCGACCTTACAAGATCCAGCTTGTGCAAGAATTAAAGCCGCGAAACCATGCAATGCGTCGTGATTTTGGTGTATGGGCCGAAAATGAGATTGATCTCGTTGCTGATTTTCATCGCAAAATTTTGTTCAGTGATGAGGCTCATTTTTGGTTGAATGGCTACGTCAACAAGCAAAATTGCCGCATTTGGAGTGAAAAGAATCCACATGAGACCCTTGAGACGCCATTACATCCACAAAAACTGACTGTTTGGTGTGCTCTATGGGCTGGTGGAGTCATTGGGCCATACTTCTTCCGAAATAATGCTGGAGAGTCAGTTACCGTTAATGGAGACCGGTATAGAGCCATGATGACCGACTATTTTGTTCCCGAATTGGATGGCATGAATGTGGATGAGTTGTGGTTCCAACAAGACGGCGCTACATGCCACACAGCGCACGTCACAATCGATTTATTGAAGGAAACATTCGATGAGCGCATAATTTCGCGGAATGGACCTGTCAATTGGCCACCAAGTTCGTGTGATTTGACACCATTGGATTATTTTCTTTGGGGATATGTGAAGTCGCTCGTCTACGCCAACAAACCAGAAACGTTAGGGGACTTGGAAGCCAACATTCGTGGCGTTATTGCCGACATACGGCCCCATATGCTCGAAAAAGTGGTTCAAAATTGGACCTGTAGAATTGGCTTTATTCGAGCCAGCCGCGGCGGCCACATGCCCGAAATCATATTTAAACATTAATGGCATAAAATTATCCTTCCAATAAAGCCAAATTGATGGACATTAAAACGATTTTCTTGTGTTTTATTTCAATTCGAAGCTCTATACCTCTAAAAAAAACACCCTTTAAATAATTACCTTGTGTATTTTCACAATTTAAATTCTAAACGTAGCGGTGAGTATCCAAAACGATTAGTTCCACACAATACATACGTACATAAGTATATTCAAGTCGTAGTATGGCATTCAAAGCCCACCCGCTTTGCATTTCCAGCCCAGTTTAAGTGTGGCCAATTGTATCGAAGCGGATTTTCGATTGCGATATTACCTTTTGTCAAAAGCCGCCCGACTTTCTTGCCAATATAATATGCCGACAAATTTTATTTTATTGTTTTTTGTTTTGATAATTTAACTTTTCCATGATCGCAAAACTGAAATGCTATAAAAGTCATGGCACACAGTCAGTTTCTATCAGTTGTACTATGGTTTTTATTTTTGAAATGAAAGTTTTCTTACTACTATTTGGAGCATTTAGCTTCTTGGCATTTACAAATGAAGGAAAAGATCGTAATTAGTTTGGAGAAAATTTAAATAATTTGATATTAATTTTATTTATTTTTTGGTATTTTGATATTATTTTCAGGCGCTTGTTTCTGATTACCGTTTTTTGAATATTGTCATTCACCTAATTGGGCAAAATTTTGGGGAACAAAATCTGTAGTCTACAACAAGAGAGCAAATAAATGTGAGCTACGCGATGGCTGCGCGAATACAGGTAGTGGACTTGACTTTACTATAGAGAAGTGTAACCAACTTTGTTTGGACTCTCCAGTAACTAGAACTTTGAAATGTATGTACGTTATTATTATAGAAAAAAAATTGTGTGATTTTGATTTTTTTTCTTTTATTTTGACATTGTTTCCAGGGGTATGTGCGAAGAGACCTACGGGATGGGGTTGTGTTAGCAATCGGACAAAATGGTTCTATGACCAGAAGCTGGATAGATGTTGGCCACATAAAACGGCTTGTGGGAAAACTTATTTCAATGGTGATGAATTAGCTGGAGCAGATTGTGTGTCCAAATGTGTTTCCATTCCACTGGATTCGCAGGAGAACTCTACGCTTAAACATAATCAACATTATTACGATTTACGAGGTGACATAAGACAACCAGAATTTTCTAACGACGAAGCTGAAGCACCTTTTTATGCAAAATCCCAACACCTCAGTGCGAGATATGCCGGCTAGAGCAGATATATCAAAATCTACTGTGCAAAAGATAAAGGAGAAAAGTAAGTTAAAGACATAAAGACTTCAAAAAGTACCAGACCGTTCTGATGAAAAGCAATTAATGGCTCCGATGCGAGCCCGAAAATTGAATGAAAGATACCTGACTAAATTTGATTCCGGTGTTATGGACGACGAAACTTACGTTAAAGCAGATTTTAAGCAGCTACCTGGGCACGAATATTATGCATCACCGAAAAAGGGGCATGTGTCTAGTATATTTAAAGAAAAACAAATTTCGAAATTTCCGAAGCAATATACGGTTTGGCAGGCCATATGCACCTGTGGCCTCAGATGCAGATTTTTTGTTACGCAAGGCACAATCAATTCCAAAGTTTATATAGACGAGTGCCTCGAAACACGTATTCTACCATTTGTTCGTGCACATGAGGGTACCATGATCTTCTGACCAGATTAAGCAACCTCTCATTACTCTAAAGCTATGATGGAATGGAATGCAAGTAAAAAGATCAGTTTCGTACCAAAAATAGCAAATCCGCCCAACTGCCCAGACCTTCGCCCAACTGATAGATATTGGGCTCTAATGAAATAAGATTTTCGAAGGAGTGGTAAGACTGCAAAAAATCCACAAGACTTCAGACTTAAGTGGAAAAAATCGTACCATACTGTCGATAAAACGACTGGACAAAATTTAATGAAGGGCCTTACGAAAAAAGTAAGAAGTTTTTATAAAAAAAAAATTGTTACTTAGTTTTTAGATATTTATATTCTGAACACTAGCCATTATTAATTAAAAATGAAAAAAGAAAAAAAAAAATTTCTGGGTATTTTTTTATAGCTAAAAAACAAAGCGCAAGTTTTTTCTGGGACAGTCCTTATCTTTTATACTTAAACGAACTCTATTTCGAAAACGGCTGCAGCGATTTTCATGAAACTTAAAAATTGGTGCATGTGTGAACATAGACTGTAGTTGTGGTGTTGCGCACCAACATTTGTTGCCAAATATGGGCGGAATCGAAGAATTGGGCTGACACTTTTCGATTCAATATTACTCGAAAAGGGCAAATACGATTTTCATAAAAATTTTAGAGGCTATAAAACTGAAAGCACTGCGAAAGTATAAGCGAAGGCGCTGCACTGGCAAAACTCGGTGAAATGCGTAGAACCTCCCACAATATTTACTCCCTTTATAATAAGAGCAATCGCTATTAAATTTTAAATGGAAGATAAACTTGCTAGAAACTATCTCGAAACTAAATGTGAGCGTGGCACCTCCCATGTAAGCAAAAACGTTTAATTTTACATTTAGTGCAATATGGGAGGGATCCTAAAAAAAATTTGATGTAGAAACATCGGTTACTGTTAGGAATTGAATGGAGTTAAATGGAATTGCATCGGTGAGCGTGGCACCTCCCATACATGCAAAAAATGTTCGAGGGTATGTTTGACGTACTTTCAGAGCAATCCTAATATACTTTGGCATAGAGATCGCGGTTACTAAATATAAGCTTTGATGTTAAATGGAACTCGACGAGATTGCATCGGTTAACGAAAAGTTGTAAGCGTGATATTATTAAGCTTTTTTAAACATTTTTTGACTATATCAACTTTTTCCGTAATTTTAACCTTTTCCTTTCAAGTTTTTCAACCTGACTCAATATTTTTAGAGATTTTCAACGTCTTTCAACTTTTTTTAACATTTGTAATATTTTATCGACGTTATCAGCCTTTTTCAACTGTATCAAACCCTGTCACCTTTTCTCAACCTTATTTATTTTTTTTTTCAGTTTTTTAGCCTCTTTAAGCTTTTTTTACATTTTTCAAGCACTTCTTCAACATTTTTTGGCTTCTGCAGGAACTATTTGCGTGTTTAGAACTCCACATCAGTGATGACATTTGGGGTTTGTGAAAATTTACTGAATTGAGACTTGAAATGTACTTTTTTGAGGTCGAATGTACTTACTTTTTTGTAGTGCTTCACCCGTGGCGAGGCGAGGTTCTTGTTGTTCTCGGTCTCGCCTCGCCTCGTTCTCGGTTCTGAGAACGAGGTGCCTTGCAGCCTCGCTTTAACACTAGCTCGTATCGGAAGTAAGTGAAGTATTTTTTGTTTTGATATTTTGTTGATTTATTGGAAAGCATAGATATGGTTATAAAACTTTTATTTTGAGTACCCTCATACAAAAATATGTTTTAAATATAATTTTCTCGAAAACCGGTTAACCGATTCACACCGAACTCACACCACGTTGCTTTCACATTAAGAACCTCAGCTTAGGCTACTTTTATTTAGAGTCCATATATTTCGTCATATCTTCGGTCTTTAGAGTCAGCAGTACTAAAATTATCTCTAATCGAGAATCGTCTGCAAATTTATTTTTCCACCTCGCCTCGTTCTCGCCTCGGTCTCGCCTCGTTCTCGCCTCGTTGAACGAGGTTGCCTCGCAGCCTCGGTAAAGCACTACTTTTTTGTCTTGAACACCTATTACTAACAACAAAAACAGGTCACTTTTGCAATGTCAAACACACTAGCAAATGAGATATATTACGCATTAAATTACAAAATGTCCACACTGTGATTATTTTTTCATTTACAAAAAAAAAATTATCCAAATGTACCGAAAATATCCTGAAAATTCGCCATATGTATTGAAAATGCGGCAAACGTGCCGATGTACTGACGACGATTTTTCACGACGCAAATGTACCGAAAAAATACAAAATGTACCGAATATGCCATCACTACTCCACATGCGTGAGACTACCCCATGTGGAATTCAACACGCGAATTTTTAATTCAACACGGGAATTTTCAGCGAGTTTTCGTTCATCGTACACTCACCCGCCGCAATTTTGTTTCGAATTTGGGGTCCGTATTGGATAAATTTTTTTCTCAAGTAGATTTTTTACAGACCTCATTCATGAATTCACTTGATACGTGAAATTGTCAATGACTATAACTGCATCCTCTTGCACTAATCAGAGGAGTTTTTCGACTCTTAAGAGGCTGAAATCGCATATGCGCTCAACCATGGATCAAAAACGTTTAAGTCATGTTGCGATTTTACACATATACAACAAGTTGGCTGATAGAATAGCCATAAAAAATGTTAGAGGAAGTCATCGTTAAAAATTCACAAAGGACAAATGTGTTTGCCTTATCAAACGATGCACTTCTGACGAAATAAACGTTTTTTGACATACACATTAATCACTGAGAACTTTAGTGATAGGATATCTTACAAGAATTATTACAAATCATGAGTCGGTAAGATTATCAATCATCAATTTAAAAATTTCATCAATTTCGAAACCCCCCGCGACTCAACGAATTTCACATCAGAGTGGAATATTGTCGCCATAAATAGGACAAAAATGAAGGTACACTAGGGATTGAAAAATTGTTTAAGACAATCGTCAGAAAATACTTAGCGAATGAAAAAAAAACTTAAATTTGTATTGAGTTAAGTGACACAGTGGGCTCGAACTGGAACTCTGTAGATCAAATATGTTCCATGAAACTTTCTATAAAAGCAATTGTTAAATAGCCTGCTCAAGTTACCTTTTTTGAAGCAAAATGCAATAGTTGGCGGAAACTAAATTGTTTCCGCTTTATAAAAATCTATTTATTTTTTTTTAATCGCTTTTATATGAATTGAGGCGGATTTTTCAAAAATTAGAATGAAAAATGGTAGAAGTGGAAAATTTGCAAACTTTGATAGAAAATAAAAAAAGTACATATGTATCCCCGGATTTCAGAAATTTTTTTTCATAACTTCTTTTTTTATAATTATTTTTCTACGCTTAAGAATAATTTTATCAATTGTAAAAGCTCACAGTGTAAAGGAAGTTGCTTGAAATTAGAAAGAAGTTTCCTTAAGTAGAGGGGAACCAGTAAGGGCTATTTTTTCTCTTTTCATCCCCCTTGGGGTTAAAGATATAAACTCTAATGCTTTTCAAAAACAGAACCGATGAACTTTGGAAATTATTTTTTTCTAATTACTTGTAAACTATAAAAGATATCGCGAAATTTGTAGCATTTTTGAAATCAGCATTGTTAAGTATGGGAGGTAGGCGTGTCCGTTAACCGCTATTTTCACATGCACAATTTTTTGTTGTTTTCATCTTAAAATCATCTGAACCAAATTTCAAGAGTTCACCGCAATTATACTATACATGGCCGCCGCTTCATACAAACCCATCCACTGTGCGATGCACAGTGTGGTGGCATATGATAGTAAAACATGAGATTAATTCATCCAGACTATGTAATGCAACAACTTCTTTTTAGTTACATACATGGTGCAATAACCAAGGTGAAGTAATTAAGGAGAGCAATGCGTAATGAAGTGGAAGCCATTTTGAGAGCGTGAGAGTAGATCGCCTATTTGCTTTAACGTTGACATTCTTGACATATCAATTGCCCGTTCAGCAAAGTTAAGCGCTTTAGGGAATTGAAGCGCTTAAGCATAAAACTCTTCAAAAATCTCTGAACGATGTGCCGGAAATGTTGCAAACTACCTTATTTTTGAGAAATTTAGACGTTGTTGTTGTTATTTAATAACAAAAAACACTTATTGCTGTCGGTTTGAAACACGTTGTACTATTTTGCATAGTTTTTTGTTCACATCAGAATTTTGATCACTAAAATCAAAAACAACGATGTATCAAAAATATAACGAAACACAATAAAATCGAATTAATGATAAATGTCAATGTGAGTCTATTAATGGCCAATACCCAGAAAATTTTGAGAGAAGTGTCATAATTACTCCACCTTGGTTATTGCACCATGGTTACATATATAAAACACTAGAAAACTATGTGGGACTTTTTTCTTAATTTCCATAAAAGGCAGAAATTAAGGCTAATCTAATTTCCAGCCGGGCAAAAAAGAAAAAAAGAATTTATTATGATACCTCCAGTAGAAGATATGATTACAATTCTTTTCAGGATCAATTAATTCACTCTTGAAATACACGAAAAAAGTTTTTTAATTCATTTTAAATGATATATGCATACATTCAAAATAGCGCCATCTACGTAGCCATACAAAAACAATTGGAGTCAACGGAGCCGGTGATTTTGCAGTAACTAAAAACAAGTTAGGTTCAGTATGACAGTGGCTATCGTCTAAGCCAAGATTATTAATTTTAATGCAAAAATGACAAAATGGCGGCGGTTTTAGCAAGAGTGCTCGAAAAATGAGGAGTTTTGACTTGGTTTTGGTTCTTGCGCCACCCAAATATGTGACGAATATGTGGTTAAAAGTTCATAAGGTTCGGCTCAGTAGTTTCGGAGTGATTTTGAGAAAAACGCGTTTAAAGTTTTTTATAAAGAGCTGGAGAGCGCGCTCAAATAAAGTTGAAAATAGAGAGCTTAGAGAGCTGGAATCTTTATGAAATTTTAACATGATGTTTTTGAAATGGTCAACTTTCGAAATCCGTAAAACAAAGAGAGGTAAGATACGTTTTCAGAAGTTTTTAAGCCAAGTCCTTAATTTTGGTAATTCCAACTTCAAGTAGCTCAGTTGAAAGATAATTCTCTGCACTCAAGCGGATAAAGACTTTTTGGCAAAATACTATGTGCGAACAGAGATTGTCGGAACTGGCTGTAATTACCATAGAAAATGTATTTATTAAGGAAATAAAAAAAACGGATTTCTAGACGTACAAGATGGAGCAAGGCGCTCCATCTTGTACGAATGTGTATTTTTCCTTGGGATGACCTAATGTCACGATGCAGGAAAGCAACACTCTTATTTTATCAATAAATATACCGGCCCAGATCCTTCGGAGGAAAGAGGCCGTCCATTAATTACGTGAGGTGTTTATTTAAAAATGCAGACCATCCTCCCCTTGGTGAGATTTTGCCGTACCCACTCCCCACCAAATTTGACTCACGTAATTAGTGGATGTCCCATAATGCGGCTCCAAATCACAACAGACGGTGGATTGGAACTAGATAGCTGGCTCAGTATCCCTTTTGAGGCTTGCTGTCCACAATCTAACACTTTGGGACACGCATTCCAGCCGGCACTCATCGCTAAAGATGAAGAAATTATTAAAATGAAAATTTTTGAGAGCTTTACATTGAGTTAACTGAATTAAATTAAGTGACTTTATTCCGGTAGTAGCTGGGACTGTTACGAAGAAGCTGCGCCCTATACAGCCTCCATTTGCAGACAGCATTTGTAAGGACTTTTTGTAACTATGGTCGGTCTCCTGGTACTTTATCTTAAGATACTTTCCGCAGTCCATCATCGGGCTTGCTCAGCGATATGTTTAAAGTTGAACTAGAAGAGTATATAGTAAAAAAGTGCAGGTGTTCGCTTTTGCCTTATGGGCCACTTTTTTTAGTGTACAGCATTAAAAAAATTGTTTGTTTTTCACCTGCAAACTAAGAAAAGGGTTAATATGTTTAATTAGCATTTTGACAACAGCAGCAATAAATTACAGTGTTTAGGAAGCTTCCAATGGAACTAAGTTTGTGCTGACCAATTGAAAAATAAATCAATGGTGAAAGCATTCACGTACTGAGCATATCCGCAATAAATTGCATATTTTAACCTTTTTTTAATTTGTTTTTGCCTGCTCATCAAAGTTTTTTCTAATTTGTGTGCGAAAATGGATAAGCAGCAATAAATCGAAGTTGTCCATTTTAAGTGAATTTCAATTATTTATGTAGATCGTGGCAATGCTAAAGTGATAGAATTTAGTGTTGGGAAAATTAAGTTGGATGTATAATTCCTGTCAACACAACATACCTAACTTAGATATTTATCAGCTACATGTCAAAAGGCGGACATTTTAAATAAATCAAGTTCACCCATTTTGAATATTGCGCAATTGTGCCTACGTAAAATTTAGTAATATATCCTTCTTGCTTTGGAAGTGCCACACAGAGGCGTACCGTGCACATATCGGGCGCACGGGGCATTTCTGCTAACTAGAGTTCGCCCATTGGTTGAAATTCAACCAACTTTTTGGTATTTAATATTAAAAATACTGAAATAAGAAACAGCTATTTTTGTCAAGGCTTCCAAAAACAAAAAATTATGGCATCATGTTGACCTACCCCTACTTCTTCTTAGAGTCCAATATACATATCTCTATGCTAGATTTCATCAAAATCAGCCGATTAGTTTAGCTAAGAAAATATATTTTTCTGTTAGGGGCGTGGCCTCTATTTCCATAGCAAATTTTATCAAAATCGGTCAATTAAGTAGTTTAGCAAAGAAAACATATATTCCTATTGGGGGAAACAAATACAATTCCTCAGGATTCAATATATTTCTGTACCAAATTCCATCAAAATCGGCAGTGAACTTGGCAGTGAAAACGCTTTTTCCTGTAAGAGGTTCTGCCACGCCAATTTAAAAAAAGTTTGAATTCTTAGAAATCTATTTTAGGGTTTAATCTATATCTTAACAAAGTTTCATCCCAATAGGTTCGTTAGTTTTACAATAACGACGTATTTTCCTGTAAGAGGCGTCGCATCGCTCACTAAAATAATTAATTTTTACTCAGCAATCAATCTATCTTCATACCAAAGTTCATCAAAATCGAAGAAGCGGCTCAGCCGAGACAGCATTTTTTCACATTTAAGGCGGTGCCACGCACCGTCATAACCCGTTGATAACCTTTCTTAGGTTCAATCTATCTCCAAACCAAATTTTATTGAAATCGGTTCATTAGTTTAGCCGTTGAAACGTTTTTTTCTGTTAGAGTTGTGGCACCGTCTACTGTTGAAAAAAAAAAGTAGACATGTACCCCCTTCTCTCCACAGCCTTTCCAACAAAAAAAAAAATTAAACAATTATGTTGTGTTATGGCTAAGAAAAAGCGTTGTAACCGTTTACCAACTGTGTATTTATATACACAGTCGCGAGCATAAAAATTGCAACTGCAATCACTGAGACACAATATATGCGATATATTTGAAAGAAATTATGTTGGAGTATAATTATTTTATATATACATGCAGTTATTTAAGGTAAAATATTCTCCTGTAAGAATACTCAAATTATAGAAATAAATTGAAATTCGAAGAGTTTCATTTTTTTGCTCGCTTAAATTTTAAGGTTGTCTTGCAATTTGATGCATTACAGAATACTGGATGCAGGTAATTTAACAAAAATTTACTTCAGGAACGTGAGGGATTATCTGCATGTACATTTAAAATTATTATACTCCAACATAATTTTTTTCAAAGATATCGCATATTTTGTGTCTCAGTGACACAATTGCATTTTTTATGCTCGCTACTGTAGATATACAAATTAAATGATAACAATAAATTTAGAGCCAGTTAGCAGCGGTTCATAGTCCTTAATAATTTTATTGAATAGTTTTTAAATGATGTAGTCATGAATGGACTACCAATAGCTCGCTACATAAATTGAAGGAACGCTTTAGAAACCAAATAGCTATAAAAAGCTAAGAGCAGTGAAATGTCTTTGTTATTATCTTTCAAAATTTTCTAATAAGACAGTTGATGTTACTTTGATAGATAAGTCAGCATGTGTATTAAATTTTAAAGTTCCAATATTTGTGTCCATTTTGAATAATTTTCACAACGAAAATATTGCAGACTCATAACTAAGTAATAAATGCCTTTACTTACAGCTCGAAACCAAAATGAAGGAAAGTTACTTAAAATCACAAGTAAATGAGGAACGAGACCTGCAGCTTCCGTTGCTCTTCCCAAAACAAAACAAAGTAGCAACTTAAAATGAGTAGATACAGAGGCTTCTTTATTACAGTCCACACACGCACAACAGAGAATGTTGGGACCATAAGGAGTAAATGTGTGCGGAAGCTTTTCCTTCTTCGAATATTTTTCGAATTCTTTTGCTCACTTATAGTAAGAGCGCATTCGCTCGAGATACAAAACTTCAGATACACAACCGAAGTCTTTTTTTTTGCTCAACAGTTCTTTTGAAAAGTTTGTCGTGTGCGCACGTGTTCAGTTGAATTGGGGGAAAAAATTCGAAAAACCAAAGTACGAATTTTCGCTTCAAACAAAATCTACCCAATATTTCCCTTCTGTTGTTTTCCCGTGCCGGCATTGAGCACATAAACTTGGGCTGCAGAGATAACAAAATTGTGATTTTTCACTGCCATAGGTCGTTGCACACAACTAAATAACACATGGGTGCGGTGCAGCAGTGTTTGCTAAAATGTGGCGCAAATTTGCCCCTGTATATTATTTAAAATGCACTGATAACGAACAATTAATTGACAATCAATGTTTATTCTGTACACTGTGCTAACAGTTTTGTTGGCATAGATACGTTGGTATGCACGCTCTTATCGAGGGTTGCAAATATATAGTGAAGCTTGAAAAGAGATTTTTGCAATTTTATTTTAATAGGATCTATTCGGTATTATGCGCACAGATTTGATAGCGATGTTCGGATATTGCAAAAAAATATCGATATTTGTTATTTGGAAAATGTGTTTGATAAGTTTCTTACAATTTATTTCTGGTAAAAAACATTTTAAGATTAATTCTTCAAATTTAATGGTTAGGCTTATAACAGAATAATTTATACTAAATCAACAACAAATCAAATATCAAAACAAAAAAGTCAGCAAAATCGGTGCAAGTGCTTGCGTTTTGGCAAAAAAAAGTCCCCCATATAAAATTGTGATTTTGTTGGAGAGCATTTTTCGGTATGTCCTTTGATTCGGTGTATAGCATTATCAGCATCGCAGCAATAGCTAATGAAAGCAATGGTTGACACATGAGCATAGCGAGGTCACAAGCGACACGTCTAAGTCAAGCCAGCAAGTGTAGTATTTTGCAGCTAAAGTCGTACTGCCTATCATATGAGGCACATACAGGAAACGGTACACAGTGGGATAATACAAAGAAAATCGAAAACCCAGTGATTTAAAAATTTTTTATGATAATCATCAGAAAATACTAAGGGGAAGGAAATCAAAAACTATAAATTTTCTAAGTGGGCTCAAACTTGAACTTTGAATAGTTTTTCAATAAATATTAAAATCAATAGGCATTGGGATTCTACTGCAAATATCTTCTAAATGGTAAGAGTAATTGATTAACCACATGACACCTTTTTTGTAGAGCGTTCAATTTCCTACAGAAATAATTGAAGCTCATTTGACAATAATTATTTTTTAGTAAGTTACAAAATTCAAAACAAAAAAATAATTTTCCTTAAAAAACTTCAACCTTTGACCTTGTTATACCCTACCCAGAGGGTATATTCACTTTGTCATTCCGTTTGTAACGCATAGAAGGGGGCGTGGCAGGTATGGAAAAGTATATATATTCTTAATCAGCGTCACCACCTGAGTCGATATAGCTGTGTCCGTCTGTCTGTCCGTCTGTCTGTCTGTCTGTCTGTCTGTCTGTCTGTCTGTCTGTCTGTCTGCCTGTCTGTGTGTCTGTCTGTTGAAATCAGGTTTACGAAAAAACTGTGCAAGCTAATTCAATGAAATTTAGCACACAGCTCACATCTTCTTGCAAGCTGCTAGCATATAAAAATGGGCGAAATCGGTTCACAGCCTCGCCTTCCGCCCATACTCTATGTAAATATACCCAAGTCCATTTTGAAAAAAAGATGCTGCGATTTTGATCAAAATTGGGGATTTGGTGAATATGAGAACAACATTAAGATTAGGCTAGGTCTTCAAATTTGCAAAGGCTCTTAAAGAGGCGTGGTACAGCCCTAAATTTTAAGTTATATGACGCCATTGCTCGTAAACTGTGCAAGATTTTGTGATGAAATTTGGTACACGGTTACAGATCTTTTGAATTTTGAATTGCGCATAAATTGGGCGGAATTGTAAAAGTGGGCGTGGCATTTCTTAACAATTAAAAAAATGGATTTCGTATAACTCCAAATTGGCACATACGATTTTCATTAAAATTTTAGGGATGATACCACTGAAAGTAGTCAACATTACAAGCCACGTCAATATATTGAAAAATTTATTTTAAGGGCGTGGCATAGCCTACAATATTTATAAACGTTATAAAAAGAGAACTTACAATGCAATCGTTATGAAATTTAATATGGCGGATACAATTGCTAAAAGGTGTCTTCTTGCAAAGTTTTGGCACAATTGCGCCGGTGGGTGTGGCATCTCTTATATAAATGAAATACTTTTAATGCTATAGATAGTGTGCCATGAGAGTAATCTTCAAAAAATTTTGTGTAGAGGTGTCGGTTACTATAAGCTTCAGATTTAAATGAAACTTGACAAGATTGCATCAGTGGGCGTGGCACCTCCTTCATTCACATAAAGTTGTTAGTGCTATTTTAAGTGAACTATTGGAGCAATCGATCTGGAATTTGATATAAGTGGCTTACTGGGTAATAGGTATATATGAATCAAAAGCTGGCGAAATAGCAACAGTGGGCGTGGCACCTCCCATACAATTAAAATACCTTAAGTGGCATAACTATCGAAATTCGGTGTAAGAAGTTTTTTTATAAAAAGCTATTTCTGGATCGAAATCGGAGTGGATTGCACCAGTGCTAAAGTTTGGTTTGATCATGTTAATCACGAATGTCATTTATTGAAACAAATGTGGGCGGAATTGTAGGAGTGGGCTTGACTTATTTCGTGTTTTTTATTCCTATTCTATTTTTTTCGAAATTTCCCATATTCTTTTGACATTTTCAGTTTTTTCCAACATTTTTGAACCTTTTTACATTATTTTCGACTTATTCAACCTCCTCAACATTTTTTTAACATGTATTTAAAAAGTAAATGTAGTGTAGGGTATGTGAGTTTCGGCCTGGCCGAAGATAACACCTTTACTAGTATATTTTTCAAATGGTAGGATTAATAAAAAAAATGTTTGACATCATTTTTGTAGAGCGTTTAATTTCCTATAAATATTGACAATGCAACTGGTTTAACAATCTATTGGTGATTAGATATGACCATTTTTATATGAGACAAAATTAAAAATAGAAAACTATGATGAGCATAATCTTCCCGTTAATATTAAAAGCTCGTGTTTTCGTGTGTCGGATTCAAAAAAAAAAAACATTTGATTTATTTGGCCCACCCTAATACATACGCATATTTACGAATTTCGAAATTTTGATATATATTACTAGCTGTTCCGGCATACGTTGTTCTGCCCTTCCCGGTAGGTGGCACAATGTTGTATGAACACAAGCGATGCAATGTAAAAGCGAAACAGCCCATTCTTCCAGTGAAACTTAGTTTTGCCTTTACTTTTTATATCAAGTCCCATTCATCGGCGTCCAGTAGTTGATGAGATGTGTTGACTTTGATTTTGGAAGGCGTGTCATCACCCATTTTTCCAAAACAAACTTTGCAAAAACTTTTCGTAGACCATAAGAAGTATTTAAAAATGATATCTTCGTGAAAATTCTATTTAAAAATACTTTTGTATGTAGTTTACACCCGAAATAAATGATTTACAGCCTGAGCTGTGCCTCTTAACAAAAAAGTCGCGTGGTGTAAATTCCATGAGAATCGATTCAGCGGTCTTCGAGAAAATGATATTTTAAAAATATGTTTGTATGAGGGACACCCTAAATATGTACTTAATCGAAATAAAAACTATCCTATCTTTTAAGTTAGACCAAATTACAGATAGTAAGCCAAATTTAATAAGAATTGGTTGAATAGTTCCAGATATTATCCCAAACAAACACCGTGACACGAGACATTTATGTATGTTATATACATATATGATTTACAATTCGTCCACAAGACTCCGTGCTTTCACAAGGAGAAGAGAGACTTGGGACGGAGAAGCTGATTTCTTAAATAAAAGATAAAAGTTTTGTTCTATTTTTATTTAAAAGAATGGCCCGCTGTCATCGCTAAGCTGCGACCTTGATCTTTATTTGTTTTGCTATTTTAAAATCTTATCCTAATTACAGACCACATGACTTATGAGTATCCTTTCTCTATCAGTTAGCGCAGTGTCACGAGCAGAAATTTTTTAAATGGCCATAACTTCTGTAATATCAGCGTCAAATACAGAATTTAAGCACAGTTTTGCAGATAAAAGTTTAAATTTAAGATAAATTAAATTTTGTAAAGAAATTTTTTTTCATATAAAAAGCTTTGAGTCTTTTACTTTGACAGCATTTCTTTCAAGAGCCTTTTGAAGAAAAAAAAAAATGTTTCAATTTGTTCATCGGCTTGCCAGCTGAAATGTTATACAAAATGTTATAGAAAATGGTCCTTGGAGATCTTGATTTTGAGATTCATTATCAAAGTCAATTGGGAGTGACATCATATGGATACTTTTTTATTCTTATGAAACAAGAATTTCATACACCTGGACTGTGCGGCAGCAAAGAGGTGACACGCGAGCGGCTTAATTAATTGGCACTTAATCCAACGGCCTTATTCTGCTCAAATGCAAATTTTGTAACAGAGATGGTGTTCTCCAGAATTTTGCGACCATAATGCAGGAGCCTTTACTTTTTTGTTCCTTTGATCCAACCATACGGTGTGGTACATTGTTTGCTTTTTCAAAAAAGTATGTGTTGATTTTTAATTTTATAGTGAATACACAAACTTGCAAAATGAGGATTTAAAATTTACACAGAATTTTGTACTTAAATAATTTTAAAATGCAAATTTTTTAACCGATCCCAAAACAACTGTATTAATGAACATTTTGTTACAAGCCAAAATTCAAAAATAAACCGTAATATTCGCCTTAACGTTCTCAACACAACTACAATTTGGGGTATTTTTCTGTTGTCCACCGATGAGAGCCTTTAACAAATTCATAACAATTTTGAATTGAATTGCCTGTTATGGTATGAGCACTGGCTTTAGTGTTTAGTAATCGATCTACGCATTTGGGCACTGTTTCAAGGATGCGTTTATCTTAATCTCTGCTTTGCTTAATTAAAATTTAAATGCGACCGTATTTTCGATGTCATGCAAAACTGAAAATAAAAAGAAAAAACAAGCCCCGGCAGCAACAAAACATTATTTCTGATTTGAAGCGATTTCAAAAAAATTTATTAAAAAATTTCACGTTAAATGCCGGTTAACACAAGCAATGGGCAACTCTGCCGTAAAGTTTTTATGTATTATATATATTTTTATAATTCTAGTTTCTGAAACCGCCCCATTGTACATGCACAAACAGCTTGCTATCTAACAATTAAAGGACGAAATACGCCGATGTCCTTGATAGAAAACTAAGCAAATGTAGCACAAGGCCATCGTCAAAAGGCACACACATACACAGCAAACTTAACAATATCCCAATGTGCACAAAAAACGGATGCGGATCCGTAACGGATCCGAAACGGACCTCAAAAACGGAAAAAAACCGGAATCCGCTTTTTCCTATCCGTAACGGATCCGAAACGGACCTCAATAACGGAAAGAAACCGGAATCCGCTTTTTCGTATCCGTAACGGATCTAAAACGGACATCATATACGGATCCGTTTCGGATTCGTTTTTCATGTCCGTAACGGATCCGAAACGGACCTCAATAACGGAAAGAAACCGGAATCCGCTTTTTCGTATCCGTAACGGATCCGAAACGGACGTCATATACGGATCCGTTTCGGATTCGTTTTTCATGTCCGTAACGGATCCGAAACGGACGTCATAAACGGAAAGAAACCGGAATCCGCTTTTTCGTATCCGTAACGGATCCGAAACGGACGTCATATACGGATCAGTTGTCGGCTCTCAAAAAAACGGAAGGATCGTCCGTTTTGTCGGATCCGAAACGGACGTCATAATCGGAAAAAAAACGGAATCCGCTTTTTTTTATTATTAATATAAAAGCCAGTTTTCAAGATATTTTCAATAAACAAAAACAGTTCTCTACTCCTTTTTTGCTTTTTATGTATCTTTAAATTTAAAAAATAAAAAAAAAAATTAAAAAAAAAATGTGTCGTCGCCGGGGTTTGAACCTGTATCTTCGCTCTGTTTATCCAATAGGATGCGTAGATTAACAATATCAGCCACCGCCTTACATAATTTCTGCTGGCTAAAAGTATAATACTTGAATTAGCAATCGACAACCGCTCAAAATGAATCTTCACTTTTTCATTTTGATAGAGAAGTAATTACATTTAAGTACGTCAGAAAAATAATGGAAGTAGCTGAGTTGGATAAGATGAGCATCTTTGAACAGTGGCATGGTGCAGGACGCGCAGGTTCGATTCTGTTCGGTGTCAGGTAAAAAAAATAAGTTTCCTTAATGCCGATTTACTAATAAATAAAACTAAGTTGATGAAATAGGCAGGCATTAAAAGAAATAAATAGATGAAAACTAAGTAAAAAGTTAAAAAAAAATTAGATTTGGGAAGAATAAAAAAAATTTTTTTAATTAATTGCGTTAATTTTTTTGTACAATAAAATCCGCATTATTAAAGAAAAAGGTCATCTCGAATCTGTTTTATTTAAAAAACGAATCCGAAAAAGCGGATTCCGGTTTTTTTCCGTTTTTGAGGTCCGTTTCGGATCCGTTACGGATCCGGAAAAGTGGATGATCCTTCCGTTTTTTGAGAGGAATTTCATCCGACAACGGATCCGAATCGGATCCGAAACGGATTCCGCAGGAACGGATCCGTTTGGCACATTGGGATGGTAGCAACAAACCGCGACAACAGCAGCAAAAAGTTTATTTAAAGTGTTTATTATTTGCCATGAATTGGACCCTTTTTCCAAAAGAGGTCCCGCCAATATGTAACAGCATATAGATGGGTAGCTTATAAAGTCACTCATTCAAAGCTTACAACTAAACGATTTTGGTTGTGTTTACTTTTATGTCTTTAAGTCGAAAAGTGTCATTCTGCAGCAATACATCAAGTTTTATAGCTGATTTTAGGGATGAGCGAAAACAATCGATAGTGAAAATTAAATTGCAATTGATAAATACAAAAACTTAATTTCTGTATTTCAAGAATTGGTGGTAGTAAGACAGTTAGAGTTGTGTGGTTTATTGGATTTGCTGAATAAATGTGGCTTACTCCAAAGCCATTTTGATAAAATCAAATATTCCATAAGTTTCAATAGGTGCTATGATTGAATGTGTATGTGAATAATTGGCTTTTTTTATAAAAATGATTTATAATATACTCGCAAGAGAATTCTCTATTGCTTCAATAAACTTTGTTGCCTTTGTTTTTCTCGAATAAATGATTTTATTTGAGTGTGATACATTTGACTGAATTGATAATGATATTTTCTATGCGGTGGAATGTCTAGGTCTGATGAACAATGCCGATTCTTATGGTTTGATTAGAAAAAAAAATTCCATTTGTCGAGCATATACATAAAATGTGTCTACAAGCATCATCATTGCAAAGTTCTCTCAGCTAATCAGCTAAGATGCGGGGATCATTATCTGCTAAGCGTCAACAACTTTAGTAAAATAGCCTTTGCTGGTGCCAACAAGCTTTTCGCATCTCGTTGTTTTGGACTTTCTTTCAGAGGCAGCTGAGATTGATTTTCTCACAATTTCCTAATTGTTCCTGTTTTAAGTCCACCAGACAGGCTTAAGGTCCAATTAAGGTTCACTATATTTCTTTTTTGTTGCCTGCGCGTCTTTTACGCACTGAAATTCACCTTAGAACTAAAGACTTATAGTGGAGGGTTATACCGGGACAGACGGTACAGTTTATGAATTCATATGAAGCAGAGGGCAATGAAAGCGATGATGCCGCATGTAATCGCATAGAAAGTGAACTTAAATGCTGCTTTTGTAAAAATGTGTGATATAGGACATCTTCAAACAAAATATATTCGCGAGTTTCATGCTTAGATCGGTGAAAACAAAAAATACCAGCTAATAGATATAGAAAAGGACGCATAACTTTGATGTAAAAATATTAAAGATTATTTACGGTCCCTGTTACTAAGCTTTGCATATCATTCGTGGATCGAAATGCAGCATAGGTCCAACGCCGATTTTACTTTGCGAAGGTTCAGCTTATCAGGCTCAGGCTTACCTTCCATTAGCTATTGTTGAATTTTTTTTCCGGTTTTCGGGTATTATTAAGACTCAAATAAGTTCTATTAAATTGCTTACGACAAGATAAAATTCCTGACAGCACTTATGAAAAATTGGCCTTAATTCCATTTGTCTTCCGTTGAATTAAGTGGTTTAATCTTTTGGTCACATAATTTTATTTAGCCATTCGCGTTGGACGCTTTGCTGATATTCAAGCTGCCAAATCTAAGAGTCAGCTGTTTGCATAAATACACCTGGAACAGCTGTTCTAAAGTTGAGTGAAAATCAGATACGCTAATTTCCATAGGTTCATCAGAAATAAAATGAAGTTTTATTTTAAGAGGAAATTTTCCACATAGCAATCCCTTGTTATGTGACATTAAATTTTTATGTCATTTTACTGAGAAAATGAATCTAACTAAAGAAAGAAAATAAAAACTTTAGCTAGACGATATCTGAAAAAATTTTATATACATCCCAAAGCCGTTGAGGTGTTTTTAGAATTTTTTGTCATCATGATACAACAGTGGCGTCACATCACCACAACCTTTGGGGCGGGAACCGAGAATTATAATTCCACCACATGTATTGAATAATAACTGGTATCAGATCCTAGGGGGAGGACCAATGTCCTCCCCGCCCCTACTGAATTGACGCCACTGTGTTGCAAGCTTTAATCAACACACCGGAAGCATTTTTACTGATGAGCACAACCACAACATTTTTAATGGCCCAATTTTGCGAAGGTCATATATAAAGATTACTCAAAGCGAAAAAAAATCAGGTCCTTGCCATAAACCCATAAAAATGTACTACACATATGCAAATAGAATAAGCTACATAACGCACCGCTAGCGTTCCCTTAGCACGCATACATTTACACTTAATTGCATCTCACTAATCATAGAAATTTTATCGAGTGAGGCGTTGGAAATTGCGTGACTTAAATCACTTAAAAAAAGGGAATTTTATATATGAAGCAAAGTGTCCTTTTACTGTGTGTGTGTACACTTAAGTGTCCTTTTGTTTTTTTTTCTTTACTACTGTATGACAATATGTGTTACAGAAATGTGTGAGCATCGCTATGAGGGTGTTCGTGTGGCACTTTTGAGCGCACGTATAAATTATGGACGCAAAATTTTACAAATCTGCGTACTCGTATATATTCCGCGCGCAAATACGCGACAAAGGGAACATTAAATTATTTCATATTTGGATGTCACTATGATAAAGCAAAAATTCGTTTCATGCGTTTTTTCGTCGCATAAAATTAGTTCCTTTAGAGCGAAAATTTATGGCGATAAAGTGAAACTTGCAAATTGTGAACTACTTTGCTAAAGGAGCTCATTGGAATGTTTTCTTTTTATTGAAGAATATCACAACATTTAGACAATGGAAAATATCCAAATTTTTTGGAAGAAGCTGAGATTTGTGTTGTCTAGTATTTAACAATATGCCAGAAATAAGTCTCGTTCTATGAGAAGATTGCAAAAAGTATTGAGTATTGAGTGAACAAGCCTCAAATTTTAATAAAAAAAAGTTTTCAAACAGAAGAGTTTGAGTCTTAAATCGTATTATGATAAGATACATTTATCTGAAGCAATGTACTTTTAAATAGAATAATTTTCTGTCACAGCTCAAAATAACATTTGAAAAATATATGATGAAGTCGTTATGATGAAGCGCTCCCGAAACATAGCTAACATCACGCTACGCACTGATTTTCGCTGCGATCCCTGTCTATTTTATTCTACTGGTACTTGCGGCTTCGCATGTGCAGGTCTCGTTGACTTTTATTTTTTTTTTTTCATAATGAAAAACCAGTTCTATATTCAATTTTTAAAACCTCTTATGGGCAGTTTTTTTGTGTTTTTTCTACCACACACTTATGTATACTAACACATATAACCTACTTGTGTCTATTTAAGTAAGGTTAGGAGCAACAACTTCCACAATTTGAGGGTCGATTTTTTGTTAGATGTTCTAATAAAAAAAAAATTCCAACAAGAAACAACAACAATTTTATAAGCTGCGATACAACTGAATGTTGTCAGGCACTCATAAAGATTCCAAGCATTTAGGACAAAATAAAATACTAGTATAGGTGTTATCTTCGGCCAGGCCGAAACTCACATACCCTACACTGCATTGAAAGTACTATTTTAATAAATGTTAAAAAGACGTTGAAAAGGTTCAAGAGGTTGAACAAGTCAAAAATAATGCAAAAAGGTTTAAAGAGGTCGAAACAGTTGAAAAAAATTGAAAAAGTCTAAAAAAAAAAAATGGAAAATACAGACAAATGATGATAAAGTCGAAGAAATGTGGAAAATGTTGAAAGCGGATATATCTCAAAACAAATTGCAATAGGTTGAAAAATTTTAAAACAATTCAAAATTGATGAAAACATCGAAAAAATAAAATTTAGGGCGGTGACACACCCATTGTTGCAATCCAGACCGATTTTAATCCAGAAATAGCTTTCAATAAACAAACCTTTTACACCAAATTTCAGTATGATTGCACACATATTTCGATAGATGTGACTAAGCGAATTGGAATTGTATGAAAGGTGCCACGCCCACTGGTTCTATTTCGCATACTTTTGACTCCAACATACCTTATAGCAAGTAAACTACTTGCATGAAATTGCATACCAATTGCTGCAATAGTTCACTGGAAATATCACTTAAAATTTTACGTTAATATGGGAGGTCCCACGTCCATTGTTGAAATCCCGTCGAAATCTATTTGATTTTAAAGAATTTTATGAAGATCGCTTCCATGGTATAATATCTTTAACACCGGCAAAATCTTGCTAAAATGTTGCAATAAGATACCTTTTAGCAAGTTTATCTGGTATTTTAAATTTCATAACTATTGTTGTTATTTCTCTTGTTATAACGTTTATAAATATTGTGGGCTGTGGCACGCCCTAAAACAGGTTTTCCAGTATACTGACGTAGCTTGTATTGATGGCTGCTTTTAGTGATATCATCCGTAAAATTTTTATGAAAATGTGCCAGTTTTGTGTTATACGAAATCAAAATTTTCAAATGTTGAATGGTGCCACGCCCACTTTTCTCGAATTTTAACCATTTATAGCTCAATCCAAGATACATATATAAGATCTGTATCCATTTACCAAATTTCACCACAATATCACACAGTTTACGAGATATGAAGCTATAAAACTTAAAATTTTGTGCTGTGCCACGCCTCTTTAAGAGCTTTCGAAAACTTGAATGCTAGCACAATATTAAAATAAGTTCACATGTTCCCCAAATCACCAAGTTTCACCAAAATCGCATTAACTTTTTTCAAAATGAGCTGGGGCATGTATACATAGAGTATGGGCGGTAGGCGTGTTTGTGAACCGATTCAGCCCATTTATATGCTTGCAGCTTCTAAAAAGGTCCCGACCTGTGTGCCAAATTTCATTTCATTAGCTATCTTAGTTTTCCCGTAAATGTGATTATAACAGACAGACGCACAGACGGGCATAGCTATATCGGCTCAGGTGCTGACGCTGATCAAGAATTTATACACTTTTCTATACCTGCCACACCCACTTCTATGTATTACAAACGGAATGACAGATACCGCATCAAACACATACACGCGCCAAGGACGTACACAAAACACTGACCAACGAACAGCTACTGATTGCATCAGCTGAGTTTGCGCGAAAAAGCAGACAGTTGACTTTTTTTCATGTGGTGACATAGACCAACTATAGCACTGATGGGTTAAATAATGTTGTCAATTTGATTTGGTTTTGTCGGCGACATCGCTTGTGTTTTTTATTTGTATTTGCGTTTATATTTTTTGTATTGTGGTTGCTTCTTTTTGTTACATAGACGTGTTAACTACATTTAAATGAAAACTATTTTTCTGGAAATTTGCACATTTTACTCAATCGCCAGGGTTGAAAGTCAAATAGCACCACCGCAAGCAATTTTTTGGTACTCATTGATTTTATTAGTTTTTGTTTTGTTAAATGCGTACATGATTTGCATAATTATTTGTAAATGTTTTAGCCACAATAAAAAATGAGGTTGAATAAAACCAAAGGAACAAAAACTAGAGCTATTGATTTGTTGATATTGTTTGGGCGCATTGTGGTTTAAAAAAACCAAATTGACTTCCTGTCAGCAGTTCATAATAGAGAAATTAAAACTTAATTAAATTTCGAATGATTGCAAATTTTTATTTATATTTTTTTTTTGAAATCAAGTGAGAAGTATATATTTATTTTGAGGGCTTAGTTAAATAAAAAATCAATCTACTGACAAAAATTAAAAAAATAAAAAAGTGTCGAGAAAATGTTTCATATCCCAATAACAGTTTTTGAGTCCCAGCTTCGATAAGACTGCGAAACATTTTCTTAACGCGTTGCTATTCATTTTAATTCATGGAGCATTTCTTACTAAAGGGTGAGCCCATGGGTGTATTTAACCATGGCTTGGCGAGTAAAATGTAAATGTCAAAAATAGAAAATTCATATCATATTGACATCTGTCATTCACAGTCATTGACAATTGTAGTCAATTGTGTTTCGAAATTCAATTTTTTTCTTTTTGGTAAATTTCAATTACCACTAAATTTCCGAATTTTTAAAAAACTGTTAGGATTTTCGTATTATTTCACAAAATGCGTCTCATGCGAAGGTCTTACTGAGGGTTTTGAGCCACTTCCAAAAATATGAGACGTGAGTGTGCACATTGCATGCAATAATGAGCGTGAATCTGAGTTGCGCTCACTAATAGTGAATGCAAAGAAAGCAAGCCGCTCACGAATGTTGAGCGTGTTAGTAGCTCTGGTCTCATGAATGTGAATGCGAGTGAAGCTTACACTGAAATGCTTCAGCATTCATGAAACAGTGAATGGCTTGAGCTATTTGTGTTGAACTGTAGTAAAGAAAAAACTTTTTTTTTTTCCTCCAATCTATGGGGAAATATTGAAAAAAGATTGTGGATATCAATAATTTTTCTGCTCCAATCAATAGGGAAAAATATTTTTTTTTATTATTCAAACGAAAGATAGCCTGAAAAACACATTTGGACATTACCAAGGGAGAGTCGGGACCCTGGTAAGAACCGTTTTTGAGCTCAAAATGGGTTCCCGGACCATGGTACTCGTTTTTGACCCATTTTCGGTAAAATTTTCTTATGACCCATTTCCGGAAATTTTAATTTTCAAGCCATAAATGATAAAGAAAGCTCGAAAAATAGTTTTGGACATCACTTAGGGTGGCTCCGCAGCTTGGAAAGGACCGTTGACGACCCATTTTCAGAATTTTTTTTTCTCGCAGTCGATGTGGAAATGCAAAAATGGACTTTGGACATCACATACGAAGCTCCGGACCCTGGAAATAACCACTTTTGACCCATTTTCGGATATATTTTTTTTGCTACAATCGATGGTAAAAAATCGAAAATGGACAATGGACATCACTTGCAGTATCTACGAGGCCTGCAAGGCTTTCTATCTTTTTGGTCCTTTCCAAGGCCCGGAGCTGCTCTAAGTGATATCCGGAAGCCATAATCGACCATTCTTTATTGATTGGTGCAAGAAGTAATCTATTCGAATATGACATCAAGGTCGCATTTCGGAAAATCTAAAAATCAGCAATTCCAGTGGTGGAAAGCTACTCTTGTGAGACTTTAAAACGATTGAGCAAGACTCTTCCAGAGATAAGTCCGCGCCTAATCACTTTTTTTCTATGTAGTATTGGTCACTACTACACACAATTGATATGGAATTTGAATTTACATCAATTGTTCCTTAAAAATATCAAATTGAAAGATTTAATCTTCCCAAAAAATTTCAAATTTTTTTCTGAATACCACAAGAATTTAAAGAATAATAAACGAAGAAAAAAACCGGCTAATTACTGTAGCCGAAAGATCGTAGATAAATATTGATTTTGTTATGCCTTTGTGCTCGAAAATTGTTTTTAATTTAATGCCAGTGCTTTAAAAGAACGCTGAAAATATAAAAAAAAACACTAATTAACCAAATTAACCCATATGAAGGACCTTATTTACAGTAGCAGCATGACCTTCATTACGGCAACCAAGTCATTGGCTTTCATTAAGAGCCTGGAAAAAATTGCAGAAAAAAGTATTCAATTGCGGCAATTGAACTCACAAAAACCCTTTTGCTTGACTCATCTGCTTATGCTTTATTCAATTTTATACCCTACACGCGGTGTATATTCACTTTTCTGAGCCGTTTGTATTTGAATTCAATTCAATCTTCAGAGTTAAACGTAGTTATGTCGATCTACACTGTTAGAAGTACACGATTTGTAGGATGGGTTTAATTGATTTCTATATATTCAAAAGGCGTGGCACCTCCAATAGAAATTACAATTTTGAATTTCTACGCAAGATGCTATTTAAAGTAATACAACTAAATTTAATTCAAACACAACAAATGATTCAGGTTAGCACCACACAAAAAATGGGTAAATTTTAAAAAAGTGGGCGTGGCACCACCCATACAAGAAAAAAACGTCAATACGCTATATCGAGAGTTGAATGTATAAGGAATTTCGGTAAAACATGAATTAGTTCTGAACATCTTTCAATTAATCACTACCAAAGTAAGTGCCTTCTTATGTCGAGAAACCAAAACTTTTGATTAATCATAAATAAGCGTAGGGCACTTCATTTTCGGTTTGGTCCTTCACTTAAAACTGAAGTCATGATTTAATTTCATTATGCGTTGGATATAATTTCGTGTACATTTTCATTGTGGCCTTCAGTTTTGACTATATTTACAACAAAGTGTTTTTATTTTGTGGAAAAAATTAAATTTCGAGATTGACGATATTTCGTTAGTTTTCTGATAAAATTTTAAGGCATTCTCAATGTAATACTTTTTTATTAGTGCTCATCAGTTTTTGTTGCGTTTTAATCATAAAATGGGCACCAAGTAAAATTTTACTTCATATATTTATCTTATATATTTTAAAGATAGGCAGCGTTTACACTGAGCTCGGTAACCCACAAAAACACTTTTGAGAAAAGAAATAGAAAATCAAAAGCATTAACTTCACGCTAATCTTTGTGCAGTCGAAAATTAATTTTATTTATTAAGAAAATATTTATCTTTGAGCTAAGCATAGGCGAACAAATGTTTTATGTGTAAACATGGTAAATATCGATGCTGTTTCATGTGCGCTGACTTAAATAACATCCTTAAGGATACACAGCAAGCGGGTAAGGGAAAATGCGGTAGCAGAATTCAACAAAAACAATAACAAAGGAAAAGTTAAAAACAAACGTGGAAAATAATTAAAAGCATTTGTTTAACTTAAACGTTTGAGTTTAATCATCCACAGGGTTGCCAGATGATCAAGTGACGACTCAAGGACGTTGTGAAAGGACTTAGCTTTCGTTTTGACTAACAAAATTCTCGAACCGGGAATTAACATTTACAAAATTGAAGAGGACAAGCACATAAAGGTATTTTATTTGGTCAGGCCGAAACTTACGTATTCAACATTGCCACGCCCAAACCGAAATCATTTTTACTTTTGTGTGAAATTTGGTTTCATTTGTTTAAGTGATTTTCTCAATAAAGCATTTTGAAGTTTTTGCTCTTTAAAAAATTTGTCATCTTTTCACCCAAAGAAATTTGGTAACACTACATGAAATAACTTCCTTAATATAACGTTTTGATTTTTTTATTTATGTGGACGTTAGCCGTGTCCCACAGGCTACGTGTGAAGGTGCAATCGGTGCACTAAATTTCGTTCAATTATCTCACTTGGTGTTTCCGTATTTGGATTTTCAGAAACAGACAAACGGATATGGTTATATCAACTTGTCCTTGTTCGACGCCCCTATTATGTTTTACAAACGGAATGAAAAAGCGAATATAGAGAAGGTGTAAAATTTCATTACTTACATCGAGAACATTTACCGGCAAAAACACTCAAATTGTGGACATATACCGGTTTTCAAGAGCTCAAAAGCATTCGAGGACACTTCAAGAATATCTGCTCGAAATGTAGAGCGTATGGTAACTCTTTAGCTCATGCAAAAGCGGTAGACAAATAATAAGCACATGCTAAAATGCAATATGTAATATTTCAGCTGCTTTATAAGTATCAGGCTTAGTAGATACCCCACAAATTGTAAAGTATGTGGTTTTTAATTAGCCTATTAGTCATACGGAAGAGCGGATTGTTTTCAAACATTAAATATAAATTTTTCAGAAATCATATACACATTTTCTTCATTAATCTGGTAAGTTCATATGTATATTTTTATAAGTACGTATACATGCATGTTTCAGTCACATCACGTGCGTATTAATTTCATTCCTAACGCCACATTAAAGTCGAAAAACTGTTCCAAAAAAGAAAAAAAAAATTTGGAAAATTATTTACGGAACATTGAGTTTAAGTACTTTGGTAAGGTCGCACTTTTGTGGCTTCTTAAGTTGCGCTCTGCAAAATGTTGGTCGCACAGATTTTTGGTTTCTCACAAATTACTTTTAAACAACATATACTCTTAGCCTGGGGTTTCCCGCAGATAAAAATGATTTTTAAAATATTAATTCATTACGCACAATAAGAGTGAATATGGCAACAATCCCACAATGGAGACAAGCAAGAAGTTCTTAACATTTTACTGCTTCCCAGTTCATAGTTTCATCAATTTGGGTCCAAAACTCTTCGTCTGATATCAAAATCTTAAAATGTTCTCCAAAGAATTCAGGTCAACTTCGAAAGGGTATTCAGGAACAACATCAACTCATAACTCAATGCTCCTACAAGCTCTGCAAAACTAAAACAAAATATTTAAAAAAAAAGCAATGCTTCCTTGATGGAAAAGAGAAATCGAAACAGTTTGAGAAAAACAACCAAAAAGAGTTTCAGTGAATATATCGCTTAATGAATGTATCCTTAAAATGCAATTCGGGCACATAATATATCCACCTCAGCTCCGGTTGAATCGTCCTTAGTTTATTAAGGCAGGAATTTCTCGCGAACGAGTTTTATCTCCATTCTTATGGTGGAGGAGATTCAATTCTCCTTTGTTAAGCTACTTACGACATCAACTCAGTTGTGTTATCCATTAAAATTGAAGCTGGTTCCATTTTCCATATGCACTAAACGGAGTGCGTATATACGAGGGCAATTCGATAGTTCCGTGAAAAATGAATCAAGGAATGATTTTTACGACAAAAAAACGTTTTATTTCTCAACATAGTCTCCTTTTCGCTCGATAACTTCGTCCAACGTTCCACCAATTTTTTGATCCCATCCGAAACATACGTTTTCGAAAGGTCCTCAAAATAGTTTCGGTGCCTGGTGTGGTGACCTCGTTTCGGTGTCCATAATGTTCGGCGTCACTTGTGATGGCGCAGAGTCCCTATAGTATTTGCCAAGCCTTTCCTTGATTTGGCTGATGGGTCTCTTGCGCAAAAAATAATGCTTGATGAGCACATGAAATTCACTTTTTCCATTTTCGCAAAAATTCACAAGATCGTCTGCTGTCAATGGCTGCCAATCACAAACTAAGCGTCGCAGCGAACTGAAATTTTGACAGTAGTCAGATGGAAGTTGACACGATCAGTGTTGTATTTAAAGTTACTACGCGGGAAAACAAAACTTCACTAACTTCTCGTCCTCGGTCCTCGTAATTCTGTCGTACTTACTTCGCTCTTATGTTAAATTAAGGCAAAAATATGGCATTCGGGATAGAAAAGGCCTACATATTTCTTAAATTATTATATATAAGTATATGAATTTACTTGGGGATTTCGTTTGTACCACATATGAGGGCATGGAAAAGTATTTATATACTTGTTCAGCGTCACCACCTGAGTCGAATAAGCCATGCCCGTCTGATTGTCTTTGAAAACCACGTCCACGGGAAAACCAAGCAAGCAAATAGGATGAAATTCGGCAGACAGGCTACACTTTCAAACAATCTTAACGGGATTGAAAATAGTTGTTTTTTATTCACTAACACGCCTACCGCCCATACAAGTAAAACATTTGAAACGCTTTAACGAGAGAGTTATTTGATGTAACGTAGCCAAATGTCTCAACAGTACCTACTAGGAAAAACATAGACCAGCTTCTTATGCACGCGATAACATCAAAATGTTGCACTGAGAGAATTATTCAAAGTAATTGAACCAAATTTCAAACAAATAGCAAGATTGATTCGTAAAAGCTGCGCACTAGAACTTTGTACCCTAAGCTTTAAATGAACATCTGATTACGTCCTTGCTGCCTATGAAATGTATTTCCTATGGCTAAACTGTACAAGGCAACCTAAGGAAACAGCCGTTTGTAGAACCAATGCGAATCATTATGAAGTGTCCATCTCCACCCTGTTACAGCATACTAAGTTCCACTTAATTGAGTATAGCGAACTCAAAGTTTTCAAAGGTTCAGAAGGCTTACTCCATCGACATCGCGATAACTTATCTGTGACAATGTATCAACTACACACATGATTATCCAGACAATGCATTTTATTACCAATGTCCCACTGAATACTATACTTCACCGATGACTCTGTAAGATAGTTTTCAAAAAACACAAAACGCTGATATGGGCCACTCCATCACTAACACGTAAATGAAAAATATTCAGTGTAAAATTGCTGCAAAAGTTCACTGTCACTAACGGAAAGGGTGAGAAAACCTCTTGCACCCTTTAACAGCAACACTCTACGCCAATCCAACTAATGTGTGAAAAGACAACGACCATGATAACCCTACATTTATACGAGTTCATTCAGTCATTCTCGCATTCATTCATTTGTTCATTCGTTCGTTCATTTATTTATTTCATTCATTTTGTTGTTGTTGTTGCTGCTGCGTAAAGTGCTTCCTTTTGTGTGTCCTAATGTGATTTAGCAATATTCGTCTTGCAACTACCATCTTTCATCTACTAGCGAGCGGCATTAAGTTGCCCTCTACGTTGCGCGGCAATATCCCGCGCTATACACGCATACATGCATATATACGAATCCTTACACACATACATTCTTATATAAAATCGTTCACACTTTTTCTTTTTCCTTCTTTTATTTCTTCCAGATGACGAGCGCAACTGTATCCTGTAATATGCTCTGAATAATAACTCTGGAAATCCTTTCAATTTTTTTCATTTTTTTTCTGTTCAACTCTGCAACCCCGCGCCCCTTGTCAACTGAATGCCGTAGTTTCAACGTTTCTTTTTTGTTCTGCTTTTTTTATTTTTATTTCATAAGCGTATTACTCGTATTTTAAGCAATCATTTCAATTTTCAGCAGGCGCAACACAGCAGCAGCAAAAGCTTTGTTCTTAAGTCATCGCTTCTTCTTGTTGACTGACATTTCCATTTTGTTTTGTATATGAAATATGAAAGCAACAAATGTACCGTGTATATAAAAGCAAACTAAAATACATAATCGTAATCTTAGCTTCTGCTTTAAAGCGAAATTTTTCTGCCATAAGAAATAGGATAGAAGTTGATGCTATGAGATTTTTAGAACATTCGAGTAAGAGCACACATATTACATACAATTTTGAAACATTCCTGCACACATACATTGTTGATATATTGATTGTTTTTCTTAGGGTTCCATTGACAATGCCAGATCCCCAATTTATACGATTTTATGCAACAACTTATCTTTTCCAGCAGAAAGCGAGGTTTCTCGTAATTTTCCGAGTTTTGCTATATACTGCATCGTTCACCTGAAACTGCTGTCCGGGAGTGGACACAGCGAACATCAACTAATACTTATGTTGTAAGAAAAAACTGGACTTGGGAAGTAAATCTGTCTAACAGCACTTTATAGGTGTCATCTAATTTTTGCTTTATGCAAAGATGTCATTTGCCGATCAGTTGTTTTGACATATGGAAATCTTAGTTTAATTGTTTATGCGATTACTTCACATCTCAAACTACTTTTGGCATTTTTTTTGCTTTAGCCGATAGTAGCCCAGATGAATAAATGTTCTGTAAAAGTGGTAGAGCTAAACTGATTTTGGTTCTTGACCACGATAAAACATGAAAAAAAGTCTCGAAGAGCAAAAGTTCTGTAGGAGCCGATCAACGTTGTAACCAGCAACGGCGCGATACACAGCAGAGACGCACACGACCATTTACTTCGGCAATGGGCTAGAACAACGTCAGTTTTTCAAAAAAAAACTATTGTTGACAAAAATGCCTTAATTGCTTGCGGCAAGTGACTTGAAAACAAAATTATGCAAACAAAAAGCATGCGGCGGCAGCAAATCGAAATTCTTTAACTTCAGTAAGTGTGTTGAAGACAAAATTAGGCGAACAAAAAGCAAACGTGAAAGTCAAAATTGCTAAAACAAAAATCACGTCAAGATAGCAAACCGATGTTGAACTTTAGTAATTGCATTGAAGAAAAAATTACACTAACAAAACGTATGCGGTGGTCGTGAATCTAGATGGTTTAGCTCGAATGACGTTGAGAGCTCGAGAATACCTCGATATTTTTTTGTTACTATTGTAAGAGCTAAACGAGTTTCAAGTTGTGCATCCTTGATATACAGCATAAAGTTTGTTCCACTACTGTGGCGCAGTAAGTAACGCTTCACCGATACGATAATTCAAAAATTATCAATTATCAATTAGCAATCTTTATTATAGACAATTGGGCCCATGTACGAAATTTCACAACTTGGAAAAGGTCCAAGAATACATACCTAAAGGTTTTTGTTGAATGGCAGGAGCTATGGCCCATTAGCCAACCCTGTTTACATTTAGCGAATTGCTTAGAACAAACAATTTATACATCCTAGTGCCGAATTTCAAAACGCCTGCTACCATAGGTAGTTTTTAGTTTTAAGTGTTTTAGTATTATGGAAGTTCTAGGTGAATTTCGTTCTCGGTTACATACACCACAAGCGAATTGGAAGAAAATTCCGTATTTCTCGCAAAACATACTTCTTCTACTCTGGTCTGCAGAGAGACTTCAAAACAGAATTATAATCGAATTTTTGAATCTTTGGCTTAAATGTTTTTTGAGATTGTTGACTGCTTTCAGTCAACGCACGACAAACTCTGACGATGCTTAACTTGGTTACCCCATTGATGGGACTAGTTTTAGGTACTGTGATGCTGATAGTGATGCTGCTGGGGAAAACTTACACGACTCTGTAGCAGACACTTAGCTTTTTCCACCATATCGTTGAGTTTAGAGTCGTTGCTTTATGTCAAACTGAGGTAGCTGATTGGTGGTTTCACCAGAAATAACTTCGATGCGGCTGATGATTGCTCTTGTACTCGTATGTATCAAATTTCTAATACTTGCGCGTTCTCATAACGGTACTTTTGTTATTAATCGGTAATATCTCTTTGCAAGCATGATGCCGTTGGCAATGCACATATGTTGTTAATGCAGCAGAGAACGGTGCTATGTATCTATGCTCCTTAAGTGATAGTTGCTATGTTTTACATTTTTTTATATTTTAATGTAAGTTTTGAGAAGAAAGAGACCGCAACCGCGTACTAAGTACTTTATATATTAGTTGATACTTTAATTATTTTTTATGGTGCTTTACGTTATTAATGTCTGGTGGATTATTAAGCAAATTCAATATAGGTGCATTTACCACTTTGCATTTCGGAAATTTTACCATACTTGTGAAGAAACTACAAAAACCAAATGACTTCTGAGACCAAACTACTAAGTTCATTCTTGACGTATGTATATATTTCGGAAAAAGTTTCGGGAAAAAATATGTAATTTTTCTTTGAATTGACTGTCGAACTATTTGTAGCATTTCAACATTTTCAACATTGAACTGTCAATCAAAAATTTCATTGCATTGACCAAAAAGGAGTTGGTACATGCAATGAGGTTCAATCAATCAGGCAGATGACAGAATGAATGCGAATAAATCAAATTTTACATTTGTTGTTTTTTTTTTTTAGTTTTCACACATTCTTCGGTGAATCCTTGTGGATTTTTGATATAGTTGCCAACTTGCGTAATTTTTAACTTGATAGGAAAAGGTAGCGCTTACAACCCAAAGGTCTGCTTGTCTAATATATATGCTAAGTACAATTTAAGTAAGTGCGAAAATTGAGGATTTTCAAGGAAAATTTCTACAGGAGCTGGCAAATAAACTCTGTATGCTATCTATACAATAACTTTGTACAGTTCTGCTTGTGACGAAAGGCACTTGGCTCGTGCCTCAATCTACTTACTTGGTATTATGGTAACAACTTAGCTCTGCTACACACATCACGAAAAGCGCAAAAGGTATCGTATCAATCGTATCAAGTCAATCATTTGAAGTTAAAAAAAAATAGAATGAAATTGATTGGCAACACTGGAAACATATTTGTGCCTTCGCACAAGTTTGGCTATCTAAGTCAATGAACGTGCATTGTACTTCTGTCTGTTTTTACATTTTGAAAAATAGCGGATTAACAATACCAGACTTAAAGAATGGTAACGCTTGCGCTTATGAATGAGTAAATGTATGGCGTATCAGTGACGGTATTTGGGTTTTGTGAAAATGTACTGAATCGAGACTTGAAATATTTTTTTTAGAGGCCGAGTGTGCTTTTTTTGTCTCTTACTGATATGTTCGAAATTTTTCTAAATAACTAAAAAAAATGGTCCTTTCTTTTGGCATCTCAAAAACCCTAGGAAAATGCGATATATTTGACATTAAATTATAAAATCTACACATTGCAGTTATTTGCATTTACTTAAACCAAAAAAAAGTAAATATTATAAATTGTTCAAATGTACCGAAAATGTACTGAAAACTTGCCAAATGTACTAAAACTGCGGCAAATGTACTGAAAGCTTGTCAAATGTACTGACGACGATTTTTGAGGACGCAAATGTACCGAAAATGCCATCACTGTGACGTATTCTTGCGATTTTAACCAAACAAATTGAATATTCCTATAACATATGGAAATATTGTGAGCATATACGACCGCCACTAAGTCATGTGTGTGTAAGCGTTATATTATGCAACGCAAGCTGACACCAAAAAATTAACAAGATTTACTGTGTGAACAGCTTTACTGGGGTGGGTATGTTAGAAATCTATATTAGAGCTTAAAAGATTCGCATAACGCAGTTCTTCTAACAAAAACGACTATGCTAAAGCAGTAGGAAAATCAGCATATCCAAATCTTAACGCCAAATAAAATAGTGGACCGAATGGTCTGCACCGAAACCTAAGCTAACTTCCTTTTGATTTGATTTAAAACATAAAGCATAATAGCTAAAAACCCTCATAGTTCTAGTAGCTTAGCTGTTTTATTATGCATGACAAGTTTCATCTGATTTAATCAAAGAATATTTTGGAACAAATGTTTTTAAGAAAGATCTATAAAAACGTAATAGTTCTGATGGGCCATTCCTCATTTTATAGTGAGTAAAATGCCCTTATCGTTTCTGAGGGATTTTGAGTTTTTAATTAGAAATAATTATTTATCGATTTTGTTTGCATTTTTTTGCTAGATAATTTTTCAAAATCCTAGATATTTCAGATGAAATCATCCAAGGAACAAAAGCTCAAAAAATTAGATGAAACAGTATTTAAAAAATGCAAACTTTATGGCAATGAAAATCCAAAAATAAAATATATATTCTGCACAAATTAAAAAAAAACGCCAAAGAAATTATGAGTTTTTGAGAGTTCTTTATTGGAAAAAATCCCACAAATACAAGTATTTCAAATGGGCATCGAAATTGGGATGTTGCTGAAATCGAAGAAAGAGTAAACAACTAATATGATGTGACTCATCAAAATTTTGATTGAAAATAAAGTGCAATTTTTAACTGAATTTTAATTTTCATTAACTATAAATGACTAAGTTTTCATAATATTGGAGAAAGATTGGACATGAATCACCCGCCTCAGGCCTCAGCGTCTAGAGAGATATTGAAAAGTGAGGGTCTCCTTCTCTTTGGTCATCAGCTTTAAATCGTTAGAATGTCTTCAAATAAAAATTAAAGTCAGAATGTAAAAAAAGTTTTTCTACACACGATACATGCTCACAATTCTCTCAGTGTGGCACTGAAATATATCATGTGTGCTCAAGGAACAAAGTTGAGCCTTCTTTGCTTAGCTTTTTTTAGCTAGCTGGATACCTATGTAAGTACTTAGTGCGTATTACTAAGCTGTCTACAACATATCATTTATAATCCTACGCTCTTTAGGTAAATAAATTAATGTTAAAATTTCAAATACTTTAAATTGTTGGATGACATGAAATCTTATGACTATATACTTATGTTAACATAAGTTGATTGCAGTATTCTGTGAGGTCATTTTAGTGTTCGCGTGTGCCCTTAACTTCTGTTGGCTCTGCAGCCTAAACAATCGCTTGAGCATGCAACATGTCTCTTGTATAACAAAAAATCGTTTCAAAGTAGCATTTAAAAAAAAAAACACATCATAACATAAGACTGGTATTTTCATAATTCTAAAATAGCACCGAACATAATTTGAAAAGTGCTGGCAAATTCAAAGAGTTGGAAATTTGTCAAAAAAAAAAGTCGAAGAAAAATTAAAAAGAAGTCTTTTAAAATGAAAAATGTTTCAAAATCTTTTTGCATACATTTTTTTTTAGTAAAATAACGTAAAATGTTGAATAGGTCAATAAGTCGAAAGTATGAACGAATATCGATTCGCCATTCGCGTCTTGATTTTTGATGAAAAACGTCCAAAGAAATAAAACCTTTGTTGTATGCTGGCTATAGGAACCCCTCAAAATGAATAACAACCATAAGATATTGGCTTAGCGATTTTAAACTTGGTCATAAATGTCCTATTGGCCGCCCTATGCCTCAAAAAAGTATAAGTTGAGTTCCTTTTTTTAAAAAAAAAGTTGTATTTAGAAAAAAGTAGTGAAAGGTATAGGAGAAAGCTATATTTTCCTATATATAAAAATTGGTTTATCCGTGTGTAGATAAATTGCTGCTTTGGTTTTAAGTTTTTCAAACTCAAATTTCCGTTGTACAACGTAGCTATCAAGCAACTATACCGTGCTGACATACCTAAAACGAAAAGAAAAAAAAATTTGATAAATTTGGAGGAAGTACATATGTTGAATGCTTTCATGTTTTATTATACATAAGTTAAATATTATATTTGAAAAAATTATCTTAAAAATGATGATTTATAAGAATAATTTGATAATGAACAGATGCAGCGCAAAAGTATGCAATAATTTTTTTGTTATAAGCGAATATCGTACATTTTTAGGCACATCTTTTTAATGAATTTCAGAAATGACAAAGGAGTAAGTATTCATTAGCATGAAATTTTCTTTATAACAAGCAATTTCACGCTAGGAAGTGGATGCGGGGAAAGTAAATTGAACGCAAGCTCTTAGTTTACAAATTATATAACTTCGTTCAATGAATTATCAGCCTCTAAATATAAGGACTGTCCCAGAAAAACTTGCATTTTTTTCTTTTTTTATTATGCTCTACCTGATAATCTTTCAGGTCTAAACAGACACAGTTTTTTGTAAAGTTTAAGACGATGTATAACATTTGAAGACAGCACTTCTAACAACAAAGATGTCTAGCAAGCAACAAAAAATCTGCGAACTGATTTTGTCCAAGTACCTGCAAAATCCACAGTTTAAATATTCACCTAAAGGAAAATTAGTTGGTGCATCAGAAAGAACTGTCTTTATGGTTGAGGGTTCAGGCAGAAAACCAGAATTTTCTAACCCGCTTTTTAAGCAGAATTCCAAAACCTCAGTGCGAGATATGTCAGCTAGAGCAGGCACATCAAAATCTACTGTACAAATGAGAAAAGTAGACCGTTTTGATGAATACAAGTTGATGGCTCAGATACGAGCCTGAAAATTGTTTGAAAGGTACCTGACTAAATTTGGTTGCTGTGTTATGGACGATGAAACTTACGTTAAAGCAGCTTTTAAGCAGCTACATGGGCACGAATATTATACATCACCGATTAAGGGGCATGTACCTAGTAAATTCAAAAAAAAAAAAGTTTAGAAATTTCCCAAGCAATATATGGCTTGACAGGCCATATGTACCTGTGGTCTCAGAAGCAGCTTTGTTACGCAAGGCACAATCAAATCCAAAGTCTATGTGGACGGGTGCCTCGAAAAACGTATTCTACCATTTATTAATGCACATGAGGGTACCGTGATGTACTGGCCTGATTTAGCAATCTCTCATTACTCTGAAGCTACCATGGTATGCAAGTAAAAAGATGAATTTTTTACCAAAAATAGCATATCCACCCATTTGCCTAGAGCTTCGCCTAATTAAAAGATATTGCGCTCTAATGAAATAAGATTTGCGAAAGAGCGGTAGGTACAAGATTCCCGACTTAAGTGGAAAAGATCGCACCGTACTGTCGATGAAACAACTGTGCAAAATTTAATGAAGGGCCTTGAGCAAAAAGTTGAAATTTTTATAGAAAAGATAAATTGTTAATTAGTTTTTTGATATTTATATTCTGAAAACTAGTCATTATTAATAAAAGAGGAAAGATACCAAAAAATTACTGGGTATTTTTAATAACTAAAACAAAACGCAAGTTTTTCCTGGGACAGTCCTTGTTACGACTATAATTGCTATTTTTCATTTCTATTAAAGTCATAATCTGGAAATTTCATTCAGCTACTTTTGCTGAGGACGCAGTGTAGTATGCTGTCAGTACTTCCCCCTTTAGGAAGCTTCAATATAGTTAAATGGTAGAAAGCCTTGGGAGACGAATTGAATAGTTAAATCATTTGAATCAAAAAATGTCTAACACTATACATCGACAGATATCTAGCACGGCAAGCGAATATCCTCACAAAGATAAGATCCCAACTATCGGTAAACAATGATCTTTTAGCATGCAACGCTTTTATGTCCTAAAGATTTGCGCTCAACTCATATAGTTCCACAAAAGTTTCTTGATCATAATAATAATAGAGTAAAGCAGCTATTAGCTTTCTAAAATAGTTTTGAATTTCGACTCAAAAGTAGAGTACAAACTGCACAAATCGTATTTAAATAACGTTTATCTTGAATCACCATGCCATACACCATACGATTTCTAATATTCTATTTTTAATACACAGATTCTTTGTCCTTAATATTGTTCTTTCCTCTTATGTATTTTTTTTCCAGCTTGACAATAAAATCATAAAAGTATTGACACTGTATTTCTATGTAAAATTCTTACAAACGCAATATTGGCATACAATTGGAAGAGTATTTCAATTTGCAGAAGCAGGATTATTTAAGCTGCTAAGAAACGTCAAACAACATTGTCAACACTAAAAACCTTCCACTTCACTTCCTGTCACTATTGTTGTATGCACGAGTATACTACTCAGTGCACAAGAAGGATATGTGTGAAGTTATCCTTAGAATTACTCGATATTGTTTCGTCGAAAAAAACAAAGAGAAAAAATAAAACCGAGAAACTACAGAGATACAGAAAAAGTTAAATAAACAAAAAATGAAAGTTTACACAAATGAAAGCAACTTTTAGTTAAATTGAATGGTCTGAATGAATGAGAAACTTCATAAGTCGTGTTTATTTTGTGTGGGAATTGATATTGTGATAGAAACTATCACAACGAGAAAATAAATATATAAGTTTTATTTAAAGTTATACTAAAGAAATGATAATGAGCCGTAAGGACTCGGAAATTACAAAAAAAAAAAAGCTTTGGAAGTGCGATACGTGTACTAATGATGTCTCCCTCTATTGAAGGAGTTGCAATATGTCGAATAAGTTAAAATTTTTTCTTGCAATTTATTTCGAATCAACGCTTGAAGAAAATTTTGAAATGCCCATTTCTTTGTGGAAATATTTCGATTCGCAGATTGTACTTTTCTGATATAATTGCCCTGATATTAGTTCTTCACCGAGAACCAATAAATATTGTTATCGTTCTGGAGATCGGGACCAAGAACGATATGGATAGAGACAATATCAAAAAAATTATTTCTCGTACGACTGAGAACGAGAAGGGTCTGGCGGATATCCCGTTATCGGTGATAATTTAATGTTTATCCTACGATAGGCACTAAATTATCGCTGAGCACGAGATTCAGCCAGAACTTCCATAATACAAAAACACTTAAAACGCGATATCTTGATACCTACGGTAGCAGGCGTTTTGAAATTCGGCGCTAGGATGTATATTGTCTATTTTAAGTATATCACGAAATCTGAACGGGATTAGATAATCGGGCATTGCACCTTTTTAAAGGGTGTTTTTTTTAGAGGTTTGTTTTTCGAATAGAGATAAAACTGGCATTTTATGGTCAAATCTGGCAACTCTAATGTCATTTATGTTCAGTTTCGTTTGCCATTTTATCATGAACAGGTTGACAAAAGAACAACGCTTGCAGATCGTGCAAATTTATTTCGAAAATAATGGTTCAGTTCGCAAAGTTTACCGCAAGCTCCGTCCATTTTATGGTCGACATAATCGTCCATCAGAGCAATTAATTCGGTTAACCATGGATCGTTTTCGCACTACGTTTACTCTATGTGATAATACGCATCCGCAGAGACGTCGAACAGTGCGCACCCAAGAAACAATTGCCGCTGTAGAGCAAAATGTTGAAGAGGACCCGAATGAATCGATTCGCCACCGTGCACAGCAATTGGAGCTTTGTCCATCAACTTTATGGAAGATTTTGCGCAAAGATCTTGGCTTGCGACCTTACAAGATCCAGCTTGTGCAAGAATTAAAGCCGCGAGACCATGCAATGCGTCGTGATTTTGGTGTATGGGCCGAAAATGAGATTGATCTCGATGCTGATTTTCATCGCAAAATTTTGTTCAGTGATGAGGCTCATTTTTGGTTGAATGGCTACGTCAACAAGCAAAATTGCCGCATTTTGAGTGAAGAGAATCCACATGAGACCCTTGAGACGCCATTACATCCACAAAAACTGACTGGTTGGTGTGCTCTATGGGCTGGTGGAGTCATTGGGCCATACTTCTTCCGAAATAATGCTGGAGAGTCAGTTACCGTTAATGGAGACCGGTATAGAGCCATGATAACCGACTATTTTGTTCCCGAATTGGATGGCATGAATGTGGATGAGTTGTGGTTCCAACAAGACGGCGCTACATGCCACACAGCGCACGTCACAATCGATTTATTGAAGGAAACATTCGATGAGCGCATAATTTCGCGGAATGGACCTGTCAATTGGCCACCAAGATCGTGTGATTTGACACCATTGGATTATTTTCTTTGGGGATATGTGAAGTTGCTCGTCTACGCCAACAAACCAGAAACGTTAGGGGACTTGGAAGCTAACATTCGTGGCGTTATTGCCGACATACGGCCCCATATGCTCGAAAAAGTGGTTCAAAATTGGACCTGTAGAAATGGCTTTATTCGAGCCAGCCGCGGCGGTCACATGCCCGAAATCATATTTAAACATTAATGGCATAAAATTATCCTTCCAATAAAGCCAAATTGATGGACATTAAAACGATTTTCTTGAGTTTTATTTCAATTCACAGCTCTATATCTCTAAAAAAAACACCCTTTAAAACAAAACCTTTTAAAACGCCATATCTTGGCATCTATCGCGGTTACAGCTGTGAAGCCTGTTACGGCAATGAAAATTGTTTGTGGTAAGCAACTCGCTAAATGTTAACAGTGTTGGCTAAAGGGTCGATGCTGTCACGATCCAAGTTCTATTCAAATCGAACGGTGGAGATGGAAATGGGTTGGTGAAAATCAACAACTGAAGTCTGTTGGCAAACACTAAAGTAGAATCCTCATGGTGGTATAAATCGCGGCCGTTCCAAATTAACGAAATAAAGGACACAAGAGAGAGAGAGCCAACTACTTCTTCGGTAATCATTATGCTCTTTCATCTTTATTAAGCAATTTTCTTGGGAAATTAATTTCCTTTTTCTTCATTTGAGTACTTTTCTCTTTTGAAAATTGAGGACAACAACTTATTTGAGCACTATTGCCTTTTTCTAATATGACTTTTGATTTGGTGATTACTTATTTTTTGCAACTATTTTTTTTAAGTTTTTTCGATATGTTTTGATATGTTCTTCTTTTTACATCTGCCCAAAGGACTACTTCTAACTCAGAGATAGACTTCTCTTTTGAGAACTCAGGACTGAGGACTACTTCTCTTGAAGATATATTTTTTAAATAACTATTTTATCCACAAGAATAGCACTTTTATTGACTATATCTTTTTAAATTTAGGCTTTCTTTTTCTTCTAATAAAATGGGACCACTTCGAAAACTAATTCTTTAGGAACATTTCTGCTTTGAGCACAATTTGCTCTATGAAAAATACTTCTTTCTCATGACTTTTACTTACTTTGGAGAATTACGTCTTTTTTGGAAACCAGCTCTTTAAAAGCTCTTTTAAAGAATTAAGATTTTCCTTTTTCCACTTCAGTGACTCAATCGCATTGAGCGAGCGCTTCTTCTTTGGGAAACACTCTGTTTCTAAGAAAAAATTCCTTTGAGAGCAGGCTCCTTTCCCAAGCTCAATTTTTTGTTAGAAGCTGATGTTCCCGTGGAATCTAATCCTCTTTTAGAAACTAATAATTCTTGAATAACTATTCCCTTAAAGACTAGTTATTTTTCAAATAGATTTTCTTCCATAAGAACAAACCATTTAATTACCATATTTTTTAGTATTTATTTTTTGCGAAAATCATGTTTCTTCTTAAAAAACTAATTCTTCTTCGAAGCAAATTTCTCATTTCCAAACTTCTCTCTTAAGAAACAAATTTTTACTTGAAAACAATTTTAACTTTCACATCTACATTTTCCAGATGTATGACTTCTACTTTTGGAACTTTTTCTGTAAAAACCACACTTCTCTAAGGACTCCTACTTTATTTAATATTATTTCTTCTACGAGAACTATCACTTAATACACCTTTTTTAAATAAATTTCTCTCTTCAACATTTTCAACTTTTTGGGGAACATACAAAGTGGTGTTACTTCTCCATATACAGTGCCGTGCAACTAATTAGAAACGATTACCTTTCTGGAACTATTTTGATATTTCTCCATATAAATAAAGGGAAAACATAAGATTTTATATTTTTAATATATAGTTAAACATATATGTATTTAGTAACAATTCATTAAAAGTGCTCTTTTTGAAGCTAAATCATTACATAATTCATTTTCAAAAACAACAGATATATGGAACGTGCAGCTAATTAGAAACGGCTAAGTTGACAAATAAAGTTAAAATTTTTCTCTTAGTATTTGGTAGCAAATCCTTTGTTCTGGATATCTGCCTGGCATCTCCTTGGCATCGACGACACCAGATCCTCGCATACACTTTTTGGGATTGCATTCCACGCTTCTACAGTTCGGTCGTAGAGTTCATGTAAATTTCTTATTTTGAGCAGTCCAACATCCTTCTTAACACGTTGCCAGAGGTTTTCGATTGGATTCAGGTCAGGACTACATGATGGCCAATCTAAAACAGTCACTGAATTATCTGCGAACCACTTTTTGATAACATGTGCCGTATGTTTTGGATCATTGTCCTGTTGAAAAATGCATATTACAGGCAAAATACCCTCAGCATATGGCAAAAGAGTGTCGTTAAGTATGGATACATACTGAAATTTATCCATATTGCCCTCTATTTTGCGTATTGGTCCGACCGCTCGGTATGACATACCACCCCATATCATCATGTTGCAATCACCATGTTTCAAAGTTGCACGTGTGTACTTTGGGTCAAATGCTGAGTTTTTTGAACGACGAACGTAAGGTATTCCATCGGAGGAAGTTCTATTAATCTTTGTTTCGTCAGAAAAAAACACTTTTTTCCATTCCTGCAACGTCCAGTGTCCATATTTTTTACCAAAATCTAAGCGTTGCTTACGGTTTCGTTCACTAAGTAGTGGCTTCTTCTTAGAAATCCAAGCAAATAAGCCAGTTTCTCTTAATCGACGTTTTATAGTGTCCACGGAAGGTTCAGTATCATTTTCACCAAAAACGGCTACTTTTACTTTGTTGGCAGTCTTATGGGGGAATTTTTTTGACTCGCGCACAATTAGGCTATCTACACGATCAGATGTTTTTCGAGGTTTGCGCTTACGTGGAACATTAGCTCTGGCTTTATATTTTTTGTGATTGTGAATAGCATTAAATACCATCTTCTTTGATAGTTTTAACTCTTCCGCTATCACTCGGTACGATTTTCTACCTTGCCGCATATTAATAATACTTTTTCTGGTTCCTGC